>JAKSXM010000137.1:20000000-22400000 GCA_022575985.1 Anagrus nilaparvatae
GTTGGGTTTGCCTCGTGATAAGCGAATGTATGTTCTTTTCTTTACGGTTACTGACCACCTCAGAACGTGTTCTGAAAAAGGTTTGTTGGAACTTACACAGATGACATGGCTCGAGCTGTAGATTTAATAAAATGTTGCCAATTGACATATGTATAAGATTTAAAAAAAAATATGTACCTATTTGCCAAAATATAATTTTATAATGTTAATATATTTTTATTTTCTTTTATTATTTATATTTATACCCTTCCTTTTGTTTCTATTGTAGGGTTTATTGATCAGAAAAAGGGGAAACAAACAAACAAAAAAAAAACATGGCCCTGTATGTATTACAAAATCCTCGCAGGCGTGAGGTTAGATTTTTTGATGTTTATCCCTTCGAGAATGTTACCAGGAATTGCTATGACACTATGAAGCAGCTCTTATTTGAACGATATAATCGTCCTTTTTTCCCAGATTGGGTAGATTTTTGGCTGTATATTCAATGTGTATTGATAGCCAGAATTTTTCGTCGTTATAGACATACTATTCGGGATCTAGAATTTTTATCCTTAATAGAATTGTATTCATCAAAATATTTGCCAGAGGAGATACTTCAGTCCGTAGTAGAAACCATTTTTCAAGATCCCAACATATTATTCACCGTCGATTATGATGCTGATAGTTGGCCTTTTCGTATTGTTGCAGATCTATCAAATCACAATGATTTTTCTAAACACTTTGATAAGCTTTTAATAGATTGTCACGAAAAAGGCATCATAAATATAATTTCTGGGTTAGAGGTTCCGGACCACAGAAAATTTTGAACAAAGTTTATTATTATTAATTTATTGTATATTATTTTTAATAAAATTGACACTTA
This sequence comes from Anagrus nilaparvatae, assembly GCA_022575985.1. Taxonomy (NCBI): domain Eukaryota; kingdom Metazoa; phylum Arthropoda; class Insecta; order Hymenoptera; family Mymaridae; genus Anagrus; species Anagrus nilaparvatae. The sequence continues at coordinate 20,000,863 of JAKSXM010000137.1, forward strand.
TAAACGTTAAATATGTCACTATTTGTTATCATTGTTCCTATATTTTTTTTAGGTAAGGAAAAAAACTATGGCCGTTTATTGTATTCAAAATCCTCGTGACCTTAGAGTCGAGATTGTAGATATGGGGTTTCTTATGAGCACTTCCAGGGATTGTTATGATGATATGCTCACCAGGTTCACTCGGAGTTATAGAGAACATGAGTTCGTAGGATGGGGTGTTTTCTGGACCTATGTGGGGCGTGTAATAACGGCTAAAATCTTACGCTGTTATAAGCATACCATCTTCAACAGAAGATTGGTAGACCTAGTTGAGGTGTATTCGTCACGTGATCTTCCTACTTGGATCTACGAACCTCTCACCATGACGACTTTTATGCACCCCGATATTCTGTACACAGTGAAATCTGGCCTTGATGGTTGGCCTGATCTTTTTCCCAGTGATGGAGAGGATTATGATGAGTATGCTGAAGTTCTTAACGAATTCTTCGTAGAAAGTCAGAAACACGGTATTGTAGACATGTGTGGTAGTTATGAGATTCCTGGTCGCGGAATAATATAATTGATATCAAGATAATATCGAATTATAATATAAGATGTTGTTCGTTTTTTGTTGTATATGTTGTTCATAATAAATGGTTTTGTATAGAATTAGCGTAATTATTGTGAGCGAGTATTTTTATTATTTTTTCTATATTTACTAAAATTCCAAATTTTATCCTTTGTTAACCTAATTCTAAAATTTAAATATATCGTTTACATTAATATATCCAATACATATGGATCCTAATACTAATATATATAAGAATGCTGGAAATTGTAATAATTATATTTCTTATATATAACAAAATTGGTACTACATATGATTTCCTATTTTTCTACTTTTTAATATATATAATATTTTTAGCTGTAATCTCCACACAAAACACTGATTATTAAGATTTACTGCCATTACCGTGGTGAACTTTCCATCAATAAACCATGATTTATGTAGAGTACGTGTCATAATTGTTTGGGCCTGAACCCAATTATAAACCTAATACTATGATTATATCATTGATTATATATATAGCGATAAAATTTTGTAATGATATATGTTCACAAATGCTACTTCTAAATACAATAGGTGCTTAATGCTCATGATTATATGATTATACGATTCTTGGTAAATATTTGAACAAATAAGAAGAATATTATAAAAATTTTTTTTTTTTAATGTATGTATTATATATTTCATGAGGTTTTTCTATAAGATGAAATTATTCTAAAATACATTTTTTTTTAAAGTAAATACATAAAATTATGGCTCTTAAGGTGATACCTGATTGGAATACTACGCTTGGGTAATTCCTTCTGATTGTGTAGCTTGACTTTTGCAATCTTTATAACTAATTGATGATATTTAAATATAAAATATGTGTAATATATTAAAAGTATTATATAGGAAGGTTATATGTTTTATTATATTATTAAGACTAAAAGTTGACTTTAGTTTGTTCCTACATGGATTACTATTAACTAATATATGGTTATATAATTCGAGATTGGTAAAAATGGATGTCTAATTAAAATTATGCTCCCTTTCTTGTAAAAAGGTATTATATTAAGTACATTATTAATCTAATAGGATAATATTATATCATAAATTAATTATTATATATCATCAAAATACTACTTTAGTAATAATTTAGGTTTTATTCTTATCTTTATTTTACCTTGTATTTTTACCTTGTGCAATTATAGAACATTCTTATCTAGACTTCATTCACTGATTACAAACTTTATATCTGATGCCTTATTATAATATTAAAAGACTCATGCAACATATACTACCTTCATTCATACTAAAAATTCATTCAGAACATTTCTGAGACTGATGGATGTCACTTAAATGATGGTATAACTAATCTATTTCTTTAACTGTTTAAAACTTATAACTAAACATCAAATTCTTTTTTTTTATTTATTTTCATAAATACTACTTGGTTATAAAACACTCATTAGATAATCTTATTCTATGTTACGTTAAATATAAAACACAATGACATGATGTAGATTACTTAAATATTTTGTATATATTTTGATAAATGCTATATTTTCGCATGTTGATATGTCTAGTCAAATTCAGTATTTTAGTTGCTCTATAATTTGGTGTTCTTGTGTGCTGCGTGCTGAAATGAGCTTTTGTTTTTCTTGTTACGAAATTACTTTTAGAAATTAATAAAATAATATAACTTAAATTTAATACATTAAGAAACTTTTTGTAAATTCTGCTGTGAATTCCTAATATAATGATGAAATACCTTAACATTCTATGATTATATGTTTTGAATAGATAATGATTATTAATTTTCTTATTATTCTGCTGTATTTGATAATATTATTATCTAGTTTACTTATTTTAATTAAAACTGGCAATTGTTTAGATTTGAAAAAAACTTTAAAATTGTGATTAAATATTTCCATTAAATAATTTTTCTTAAAGCTAGTGTGAGACCAACCCTTAATTTTGTATTAATTATACAGATTTTTCGAATCTATTGGTTAATAAGAATTTATATTATTTATATAATATTATTTGTGATATATGACTGATTATATAATTTTTTTGGTGATGTTGATTTATTTAAATTTCTATATTTTTACAGAAAAGTCGTTATACTAATTTTATTGTAAATTTATTGATATATATCTTTTATAGCGATGTTATATTAGTCCACACATATTTATCTAACTTAATATGATGGACTGGGATAAAATAATATTTTATTTCTCCCCTGTCATGTAAAAAGTTAATTTTTATTGCATGTAGTATGCATCAAAGCGATGTTAAAATGGATTGTCTCTTTTATTATTTTTAGTTTCAATCCAGTTGCAAGGTTAGATTTTTCTAACTCTGTCGCAATCTCTTATTTATAGCGATGTAGTTTTAATTGCAAAAAAAAAATTTATAAGAAACCTCTCTTTTTTTTTAAAATAGTGCCTACATGACTAACACTATATGTATTTTTTTCAATACTTGCAATTCTATTTATTTATTTATTTAGTAGCGCTGTAATTTTGGTTTCTTTGTTTACCATATTGTTAATCTGTATCTTCTTTACGCGATGTTAAGTAGTTGCTTTTGATTCTTGTACCTTCTCTTCAGTGTCTTTGTTTTTATATTTTTTCATGCGCTGTTAAATAAGCAACTTAAGCTTTTTTTTTACTTTTTTTTTTTTACCTGAATCACTATCTATAATTTTTATTATATTTTATAGGTTACTCAATTTTATTGTACCTTAAAACTATATTTTGAAGGAAAAAAAAATCGTAGTTTTTCGATTCTATTCGTTAAATGCTAAAATGTCGATAAATCAATCGTAACTTGTATAATGCCTCTATATGTAAAATAATTTTATATCATGTAATTATTTTTCTTACTGACTATAGGTTATATATTCTGATAAATGTCATATATTTGGTTAAATACGTAATAAGATTATATATTATACAAGAAATTTCTAACGTATATGTAATAAGTTTATTTTTACTTTAGAAACTTTATATCTTCCGCCACTTTTGTTTTCTCTGTCTACTAAAAGCGCTATTAAAGGCAGAATTATTCTAAATAAAAGTAGACATGATTCTGAAATTTCCTCATTAATGTTATCATTAAATGGAAAATTATAACTGACTTTAACCTTCCTTTTCATGGTAGTGATGTAATTCATTGCCATTTTATTCTATAGCGATGTAATTTCTTGCAATTTATATTTTCAATTCATAGCAATGTAGTCTATTGCAATTTTTATTTTTGATTCTGTAGCGATGTAGTTTATTGCAATTTATATTTTTAATTCATAGCGATGTAGTTTATTGCAATTTTTCTTTTTTTTATAATAATTTTTCATAAGCGATGTTATTTTATCTAATATTTCATAATTTGATAATTTTTCATAAGCGATGTTATATTATCTGATATTTCATAATTCGATAATTTATCATAAGCGATGTTATTTTATTTAATATTTCTTAATTTGATAATTTTTCATAAACGATGTTATTTTATCTAATATTTCATAATTCGATAATTTATCATAAGCGATGTTATTTTATTTAATATTTCTTAATTCGATAATTTATCATAAGCGATGTTATTTTATTTAATATTTCTTAATTTGATAATTTTTCATAAGCGATGTTATTTTATCTAATATTTCATAATTCGATAATTTATCATAAGCGATGTTATTTTATTTAATATTTCTTAATTCGATAATTTATCATAAGCGATGTTATTTTATTTAATATTTCTTAATTTGATAATTTTTCATAAGCGATGTTATTTTATCTACTATTTCATAATTTGATCATTTATCATAAGCGATGTTATTTTATTTAATATTTCTTAATTTGATATCTTGCTCTATTATGGGATTTACTTAAATATAAATTCCTTGTTCCTCTCTATTACTAATTATTCGATTAAGTAAAGTGCTTGTAAAATGTTATCCTATATCTAACTTGTTTATTACTACTATATATTTTATTGATTAAATATCTTACTGTATGGTTAATATGGATCTAATTCTAAACTCTATTCTACTGTATCTAATAGACTACTCACTTACTCTTGGTATAAATAATAAAAATAAAAATAAAAAAGGCTTGTTTAAGGATTTGCTTCACTAATAATATATGCGAGAAATATAAAAATTTTAATAAGGTGGTTGAATGTTACTTTCATTTTTTGGTGCAAAAATGGATGTTGATTGGTTCTTATATAACTAGTAGGTTAAATATTTAGGTATTATAACTTATTTTATAAAAATTCTTTCTAACTTTAAAGGATAAAATTTGTATATGCATAATTATAATATAATCATTTTCTAAACACTGCTCAAAACCATTAGCCACTCTACATTTATGAACTAATCTTTAATATTGATCAATAACTCTTTCTTAAATATCCTTTCCTGAAAATTAAAAAAAATGAAAAGAAAACATCTCCCTTAATTATCCTACTAACATATCCCCAATTTTATATCTTTTAGATTGGAAAAAGAAACACATAAAAAAAAATATGGCTAATAATTCGTTACCTTTGGAGGCTGGCTTTCTTATTATTGAAAATGGTGACCAACGCCATGAAAGGGTGGGTCATTTAGGAGATTTTTGTGGACCGCGACTAACGAGTTTGGTTCTTCGCGAAGATAGAATTAATAAATTGAACCTAGGTACAGGAGAAGTTACTCTGTCCAAAGATGTTCTCGGTTGGAACCTGTTGTTCCGATTAGTGGGTATTTTGACTAATATCCAGCATATTAAACTTGACATCACTGAAGACGTAAGATCTCCAAATGGCTCCTGGTGTCGTGTGCTTCACAAGCTTTTATCTGGCCTAAAAAGATTGGTTTCAATAGATTTTGGTCAATTGTTATTTCGGCAAAAGTTTACTACTTCCTTGTTAAATAATAAGACCACCTTAGTCACCCTTAAGTTTCGTTTTATTGAATCTGTATATGAGCATTGGTTGCTCGTTTTTCTTAGAAAAATGAACATCCAAAATTTATATATTGAATCTTTTACTATTTCTACTCCTAATGGACTTCGAGAAGAAGCCTTTTCTTTAGAAAATTACACCGTTTCTCGCTTGATTATTCGGGGTAGAATATCCAGTAGCGTTCTTGCCGGACACAATCATAATTTGGTCGAGTTAGAGTTATATCCTACAGCAGATTATCCCCTTATGTTTAATTCAGCTTCTAACCTATCTTTGTGCAACTTACGTAGTTTAACTTCTTTATCTTTATCTTACACCTCTCTTGGTAATATTGGTCTATCCAATATATGCAACCATCTCGGAAATCTGTCTAAATTGAACATCAGCGGATGTGTATTATTAAACGACTCCGGATTAGAACACTTATCCTCCCTAACTCGTTTAACCTGTCTATCAGCTGCTTACGTTAGCCTTAAGTTCCGCCATATTAGGGACCTGAGACATCTTATGTATTTAGATGTTTGTTATACGAATCTTGTTGCTCTAGATATTTCAAACTTAATGATACATTCTACTTCACTAGTACATATTATCTGCTATCTTGAAATAAACAAAATGTCCTTGGATTTGTTTAATTATCTTCATGGACATATGTCTGATTTAGCTAATTGTTCTTCTTTAGCGCATTTAAAGTTATATTGTGACCAAGCAATTGTTAACTGTTTCCGTAGTTATACAGTTCCCCGGGTAAACGCTAGTTTTCCCATAAATCCTGGCGTTCCCTTGGCTATTCAGGAAGCCGTTATTTATAACAGTCAGTTTCTACGCTTCTTTTCTCGACAGTCCGATTGTTGGGTACGGGATTTTTCTACAAACATACCTATAGAAATTCCCATCACAGACTCAGAAACCATAAATGTAGTTGATTAAATTCTTTCAATTGTGAATTTATTCTATTAAAGTAGTTTTCGTGTAAACTTGTGTGTATATATGTATAGTTTATAATTACAGTGTATAATCCAATTGTTTAATTTTTGTATCATAAAAATAAGAAAAGAATAACATTATAAGTTGTTTCCCATTTCGGTATAATATAATAAATATTTTTAATTTAATAAAACCTGTAGCCTATGTAGTTTATTAAAACCTTTTCCTGTTTGTATCCCTCCGTCATAAATTTCTAGCTGTGTTTCATTATACATTGATTTTTATTATTTTTTCAGATTAAAGTTTAAGCGAAAAGGAAAAAAAAATGGCTGATAATTTAACTGAATTTAGCGTGATTGGCCATGAAGAAGCTGCAGTTGAATTCGTTCAACATTTAGGAGACCGTTACGGGCAGAGAATAACTGTCCTAAGACTCTGCGAGGATGAATTTAATTGTATTAATTTAGATCGAAGCGAAGTTTCCATATCTAATCGGTCTCTAAGCTGGGACCGAATAATTGAATTGATTTTATCCCTGCCTTTGATATTAGAATTGTATTTCGATATATCTGACGATAATCAAGGGTGGTCTAGGGTTTGTTACCGGTGTTTAGATCGCCATGATCGCTTTATCGGTATAGATTTCGGGCGGTTAATGTTCCGTTCGGTGTATGCTAATTTATTATTAAAAAGCCGTCGTACACTAAAAACCGTTCAATTTCATTATGTTGAAGAATTTTATCAGGGTTGGATGCATAAATTCTTTTGCCGTATGCGAGTAAGGGATGTATATGTGCATACTTTTACTGTGTCTACTATGGAAGGAACTGAGGAAAGTGAATTTTCTTTACCGAGATATAATTTTCAGTCTTTATGCATCATAGGGCGAATTTCCAGTCAAGTGTTTAGCAATCATTCGAGGAGGTTAAATGAATTAAAACTCTATTCCTCTACTAATCATCCTTTAAGGTTTAATAGGGCTATACATACGTTATTGCCTAATTTACTATCTATTACATCGTTCTGTGTACCTTATTCGGATTTTGGGGACACCGGACTTACTCTTATTTGTGAAAACTTGTTACATATAGATTTATTAGATATTAGCGGATGCGTGTTATTAACTACACCTGGATTAATGAAATTAAGGTCTCTACCTCTATTAGCATGTTTGTCGGCTGCTTATGTTTGTCTAATTGACGATCACTTAACCCCCTTGACCTCTTTGAAGTACCTTGATATAAGTTACCAGAGTTTTATAGAATTAAGCATACTTGAAGTAATCCCATTACTACCTAGGTTAAGAACCATCATAGCTGTTTCTACAGAACCCGAAAACATCAGAGATTTGCTTCATTATTTATCTCGTAGTCGATATTTATTACGAAATCGAAATTATTCACCTTCTATAACCATTTATTGTAGTGTTCGTATGGTGTCTATTTTTGAACGAAAAAATTATCAACGTTATCGTATTTATGCCCGTTTCCCATATACTTCTACCGCGCCTATTGGTTTACAAGACACAATAAGTTATAATGTTCTGCGATCCGATTATTTTAGGTGGGGGACTGATCGTTGGGTTCGTGATTTTCCCGAGGAAATGTCTTCTGCGCCTGTTACCTCTGATGATTCTACTGATAGTTAAAAAAACAAACTTTTGTGGTACATCAACACATTGATTTTATATAATTTTATAGGTGAATGAACTCCAAATATTGTATGAATATGAATTATTAGGTGTATTAATATGTGTTATTAAATGTATGTAACTATGTGTATGACAATAACTTGTATTGATAAAATAATTTCTTTATTAAATATATGCAACCTTGCGATAATAACCACTTGTATTTATAAAATGAATTAATTTACTCCTATATATTTTCCATTAAGTATTCTTATATTATAAATGTGTTATCAATCATGATTTAGATTCATTTTTTTTAATTAATTTTTTTATTTATTATTATTTCTTTAAATATTTAATTTTATTTAGAATACTTATTCTATTTTTATATTATTATATCTTATTTCAATATTTGATACCATTCACATTACTGTTTTTATTTAAAAAAACTTTATCATTTATATCCTAAGTGAAATTTTATACTACTCATTTTAATTTTCCTTATAAGGAGTCTTAATTGATGGACCACATTTGAAATTTATACGCTCTTATATTGATATAACTGGTAATTGGAAATCAAATCTTTAATGTTTCCATAATTATTATTTTTTTATATTATTCTATATTTATTTCTAGCATACATTGTAAGTATATATGTAGATTATTTATAATAGACTTAGATATAGGTTAAATATTATTATATTTTATCGATAATTGGGAATTAAGCGTTTAATGTTTCCATAATTATTATTTTTCTTTTTATTATAATTCTATTTTTACTACATACAGTAAGTATACATATTGACTATCCAACATGGAACTCGATATAAATTTAATATAGTATTATATATTTTTTGTATCATGGCCTGAAAACATCAACATTTCGCTGCGTTGAAAAAAAAAATTTTTTTTTTTTTTTTAAAAAAATTTAAAAAAAAATGAAAACATTAATATTTCCATTATTGCCTGTCATTAAATTTCTTATGACTTTCAAATAAAACCAGTAACGCATACCATGCGTTCTCTGGCCAATTAAAGAAAAATTAATTAATTAATTTAATAATTAATTAATTAATTTTTCACGAGATTCGTGATATGTGATTAAACTTGGTTAATAATATTTTACATGTATTATCCAAATGATTCGAAATAAGTTAATTAAATTTTTATTATTTTATCATAATTGTAATTAATTTCCCGTTTTTAATTTATTATTATTAGTAATTAGAATCCTGATTCTCGGGAACATTTTAGAATTAAACTCGAAACTTTTATCGTTTGTGATTGTATTTTCGGATCTATATTATTTTTATTAATTATTACGTGTGTGGTTTTTATTAGTTATTTTTATTGTTCTATTTATTTATTTTAATTTTATTATATTATTCATTTTAAGTTTTTTAGCTTATTTCTTTTGAATTAATTTCACTATTCTTAGAATGTTTATTTTTTTGTTTTTAAAATTTTTTTTTTTAAGCAATTCAATACAGCCATCAACATGCAATGAACCTCCAACTTTAATGACATTTATTCGCTTATTATGCGCTATTTATCGTTACGCCATCTTTTCCAAAAACCTGGTATGCCCGTTTAATTTCATTGACATGGACTTGTTTGGACTTTCCCTGCTTTCCATGTTGAATTTGGACATTTTGGTTATCCGGAAATACCTTTAATAGCTCGTGAGGCCCCGTGAATGACGTCTTACCATGTTTATTTTTCCGTTCGTGGTTCACATAATAAACCATTTCTCCTTCAAAAAAACTTGCGGTGTTCCGGGATCTGTCATAGTAAAATTTACTTTTATATTTCTTTTGTATGGAATTCAGTCCTGCTAGTGTTTGTGCCTCTACTAGATTTTCTGTTAAATCAGCTAAATAATCCCCATAAGTTAATAATTTCTCCCTAGGCTCAAAGCTCGATGGCATTCTCGCTTTATATCCTCTTACGGCTTCAAATGGTGTCATACCAATTGTTTGATGGATACTAGTGTTGTGTGCGAATGTCGCGAGTTTTAGGTAATCACTCCAATTTCCTTTGTCACCTACGAATATTTTCAGGTAATCGACGAGATCCGCGTGTTTACGTTCTACCGATCCTGAAGTTTGAGGTCTATATGGGGTACTCCTGAATCTCTCAATATGAAATATTTCAGCGAACGCTTTCATTAGATTCGATTGAAATTGGCTACCTTGGTCACTAAGCCAAGCTTCGGGACAACCGTACTCTGTTATCACATTATCCACTAATGCTCTTGCGACTGAAACCGCAGTGGCATCTTTAAGTGGAACCGCTATAAACCATTTGGTTAAAAGGTCAATAATTGTAAGAATCCAAAAATAACCTTTCGATTCTTTTAGTTTCCCATGTAAATCGAAACTTATTTTCTGAAATGCTCTTGGTGGTGAATCCGTAATACACATTGGCATATGAAGTTTGTTCCTATTAATTTTCGTTTTTTGGCATATTTGACAACTTCTAATAAATTGTTCTACTTCCTGTTTTAAATGTCTCCAATAAAATTGTCTCGCTATTGTATAGTAAGTTTTCGCCATACCATAGTGTGCACCTACTGTATTACAATGGAATTCTTTAATTATTTTGTATCTTTCCTCCACCGGGGGAAGTTTTAAATTATCATTATAAAATGTAGCCTTTATTTGTTTCCCACTCAATAATGTATTCAATGATTCAATATATCTATACACTTGAAGTTGTGTCATCATATCCAAATCTCTTATAAATTCAATTTCTCTTATTTCGAATTTATCTATAAGTTTACTTAAAGTTTTCAAACACTTATCCATATCTGCCTTTAAATTATTTGTATGTAAATACGGCTTAATAGTTAATGCAATTAATTTTTTATTTCTATTTTCTATTACTGTGACTTGTCCTGCTTGTGGATTTTGATTTCTTAAATTTATTATGTCAATATATTGTCTTTCAGCTAGTGTAGTCAATACTTCCGTCATATGGACATCCGCGGTAATACAGAAAACTAGATTTTTAAAACCTAAATACGGATGACTATTCGAAATTTTCATAGATCATAACATTTCTATATCATTATTGCGCCACGGTGGCTTCCTACGGGGACGATTTTCTTTATTAACTTTATAGTTAATAGGGATTTCTGTTATTCTTGGGACTTCATGATTTTTATTAGCTCTAATTTCCCTAATTATATTTTGTATTCCCTGGTCAATGTTATAATTTTCTATTTCATCTATTTTTAGTAACGGGGTATAATGACTTCCTTTCAGGTGTAAGTGGATATAATCGTCCGTGTCATTAGCTTTGTAATGAGCAAATGTAATCGTTGTTTTATCCTCACTGTTTTTCCTGTTATCATAAATATGTACGCAAATATTCTGATTCAAGTCTTCGGAAAATATATATATAATATCTTTATTTCCCCACGCTGTATCTGAATTCAATATCTCATAAGCCTTGTCTGGTTTTTCGCATAACTGTATCGTATTACTTTGTTTTAATATATCTCTTAATTCCCTGTTATTTATATTTAAACCAGTTAAAATTATCAGACTATCAAATAAACAATTTCCCGTCTCATCGACTTTAGTATATCTTACGAGATCAATATTTTCAGCACAATCATATGCTTGTACGTACCACGGAAAGTAAAAATCATTATTCTCATTTCTTGTCTGAATTTCCTCTATTTCCATATCACTATAATCCTCAGTTTCTTCAATATTTTCTATATTTTCATTATTTTTCTCATTTATTGTAACTTTCTTTTTGCATGAATCATTTTCTTTATTAATATTTTTATTACTTATTAAATCCAATTTATTATTATTCTCATTATTTTTCATTTCATTTATTCTTTTTTTATTATCTTTCATATTATTTATATTTTTATTTCCTAGATTAACATTTTTATTCTTATGGGTTATTAATTCAATATTTATTATTTCATTATCCCCGTATTTCTCTCCTTTAATAGTGACATCGTAAGTACCTTGATGATATAAATTAGTCTCTTCGGGAAACAGTAATTGGAGATATGATTCTGATTCATTTTCTATGACATCCTGTGTTTCATTAACTTTTAAACTACTATCATTTTTTGTTTTATTCTTATTCATATTATTATTCAAATTTTTCTTGAACTTATCATTTATAATATTTATACTATTGTTTATATTCTTTTGTCTACGTAATTTCTCATTAATATATTCTTTCGGTAATCTTTCTAAAATTAATTTAGGTTCCTTCATGACCAGTTTTGGTTCTGTTAAATTTTTTATCTTATCTGAATCTAGATTTTGTTTCCTCGGGGAATTTGTTACAATTTCTTTTGACTTTCGTCTTAAAATTTTTTCAGGCTTCTCTTTTAATTTAGTTTCTTCAGTAATTATAATACGCTTCTTAGGGCTACCTTGTAAAATTTCATTTGCTTTCCGCTTTTTCGGGGATTGGGGTAACATATCATTTGGTAATCGATTTAAAATTACTTTTGGTTGTCTTGACAATATTAATTCATTTAATTCGACAACTTTTCCTTTTGACGGAACGTTTGTTTTATCTGGAGTTATTTTCTTTTGCGCGTTAGGTTTAGTTGGTTTCTTAGCTTTTTCTGTTATGACTTGTTCATTTACTTTACTTTTATTCATACTTCTTGTTACTCTATTATTTTCTTTAATATTTATATTGTTAGGTTTGTATTTTTTAGGTACATAATCTTCGTCTGATGAATCGTTGTCTTCCCAGGCCTCTTTGTTACCTCCTATTTCTCTTGTCGCTCGAATTTTGCGAATTTTAAAATCTGTACTATCTGTAGATGCCGAGTCCACAAAATTAGCTTCTTCTGCTTTCTTTAATAATTCGAGTCTTGACATTTCAGGGTTTTCTTGGTTATTCTCAATTGGGAAATTTCTCGAAAGGGCGTCGGCTACTACATTTGTCCTTCCTGCTTTATAAACAATGTCAAAATCGTATCCCGTTAATTTTGACGCTAAGTTACAAGCTGTTAAATTTGTGTTTTTCCTAGATTTAATAAAAACTAGAGGCTGGTGATCTGTGTACACGGTAAAATGTGTACCAAATACATATGGACGAAACTGTTGTATGCCGAAAATAATCGCACTGAGTTCTTTCAGATATACTGAGAGCGCTAATTCATTTTTCTTCAATAATCGGGAGGCATAGGCTATTACACGTGGTTTATTGTTCTCATCCAATTGCTCCAAAACGGCTCCTATCCCATAATCTGAACTGTCGACTGTAATACTAAATGGCTCGGAATAAATTGGTGTAGCCAGAACTGGCTCTGAACATAATTTTTCTTTTAAAGTTTCAAAAGCTTTTTGTTGATCTTCCCCCCAGATAAATTTCTGATCCTTTTTTAAGAGGTCTGATAGTGGTTTAGCAATCGTAGAGAAGTTTTTAATATATCTCCTATAGAAAGAACAGAGACCGCAGAAAGCTCTTACTTTTTTTAGCGTATTGGGGACTGGGTAATTTTTTACTGCTGCTATTTTTTCAGGATTAGGCTTTAATTGGTTATTTCCGACTATGTGCCCGAGAATTGCCTGTTCTTTTCGCAAAAACATACATTTCTTGGGATCTAATAATATTTTAGCATTTTTAATCCTTTCAAATACTTCTGTGCAAAGTTTTTCATGTTCTTCCAATGACTTAGAATAAATCACTATGTCGTCTAAATACACATATACTCCGTGACCTAATAGTCCTTCTAGCACTAAATCCATTAATCTACACCATGTTTGAGCTGACCCAGATGCTCCCATGGTCATAGAGCAAAATTCAAAGTGACCATTTGGGGCATTGAAAGCTGTATATTTTCTGCTAGAGGGCGCCAGTGGCACCTGAAAAAAGGCAAGCGCACAATCCACCAAACTAACATATTTTGCAGAAGACGCAGCGTCCAAAATGTCATATGGCTGTATCAAAGGATAAACCTGACCCACGGTAATTTTGTTAAGTTCGCGAAAATCTGTGACTATTCGCCATCTTTGTTCTCCATCCTTTGTAGCTTTTCTTGGTATCGCCCATAAAGGTGAACACCAAGGGCTGGTTGATCGTTGAATTATTCCTAGCTCTAAATATTTTTTTAAGTTCTTTTCTAGGGCTTCTTGCGCCGCATGGGCCATTCTGTACTGCTTACACTTGATTGGCACCTCTGATGTGACTTCGATTACGTGCTCCAAAACATTCGTTTGTGTGAATGGTCTACCGTCAAAATAAAAAATTTCTGCATATTTTTCTATCAACTTGCGTACATGGTTTACTTCTTCCTTACTCAAATCTTCCTTGTATAGCAAATCAAATACGGTATTTACCAGTTGGTCTCTATTTGAATCTTCCTCCGTTTTTTCATTAATTATTTCGGCTCCATTATATTCTTCTAAAGTTTGGTCAAATTCCTCTAATGCTATTGAGGGTGTATTAATTTTTATTTCCCGATCTGAAGTATTTATACACATAATTAAAGCCTTTCCATTTTCATTTTTCACTAACGCTTCCCCGAGAAATAAGTCTGGATGAATATTTTGTTCAGGTACGTAACCTTCTTTAAGATCAGGGTTCAAAATATTTGCATAAATTATTTGTTTAGAGTTTGGTTGAATTAAAAATTTTTCTTTTTCTCTAAAAGGTATAGAATGTGGTCCTAAGTGAATTTGCATGTTTGCAATGTCAATATTGCCTTTATATTTTTCGAGGATATCCAAGCCTAAAAGACCCGGAGTGTCCATACAAAATATATCGTCGATGACATGTAGCTTACAAGGTAAATCTTCAAGATAAATTGTAACCTCGCCTTTTGTATATTCATAATCGTTAGTTATACTACAAATTCTAACGATTGAGTTTCTATTTATATAAGTAGAATCTTTGATTGCAGAACTTTTAATTAGACTAATTTGTGAACCTGTATCTATAAAAAATTCAGCCTTACCTGATATTAAATTTGGGCTGTTAAGTGTAATTATAGGAGGTATTCTTTTTGAGTTAGCTAGAAAAACTTTTTTAGTTGTTATATCTATGTCTTTGGAAATATCAGCATTATACATATTATCACATCCTTGAATCTCGGAATTTCGTTTATGCGCAAAAGCAGGATTATTGATTTTTGTATTTTGTTGTATGCAAGTATTTTCTTCCATCCCTACCACTGTAATATTCTCACGAGGGAAGAGTTTGTTAAACTTATCCTTGGGGTGAAATTCTTTAGTTGTAAAAATAGAGGGGACGTTCCCTGTTGTTGTTTCTCCATTTTTCTCTGAAGGGTGCCGGCTGTTGTTTGTGTCTAAGAAGGGAGAATATTTATTTTCTATTGTTAACGGTTTTGCTAAGGGAAAAAGTTCGTTGACTTTATTCCTAGGGGATGAACCCTTATTTATTAAAACATCTGTCCTTTCCGGAGGGTGAAATTCGTTGTTTATTATTTTGAAGGGTTCGACCCTTGTTATTTTCGTACTTGCTTCTTTCGAGGGGTGCAATCTATTGTTCTCATTGTTAACGGTTAAATTCTTTGTTCCTATTGTTACATTTCTTATAGGGGAATTTTGGTTATTGATTTTATCCTTAAGGGAAAGACCCTTTGTTAGTTTGCCATCTGTTTTCACAGAAGGAATTATGCTATTGTTCTCATTCTTGAGGGATGAATTCGTTTCTATTGTTGCTCTTTTTTCTAAAGACCGTTGGGTATTGATTTTATTTCTATGGTTGGGACCCTTTGTTATATTACCATCTGTTTCATTTGAAGGGTGCAAGCTATTGTTTCCTTCCCTGGGAAAAAATTCCTTCGTCTCCCTTTCTGTTTTTATCAAGGGGTGACAAATATTAATATTATCCCCAAGGGAGGAACACTTAGTTACTCTTCCTTCTATTTCATCGGTTTCTATGGGGCGTGGTTTCTCAAAGTTTATTTTAGGTGTGTTCTGGAGGTGTGGTTTATTATTTTTATATTTCATGGGTCCGCCATTTTGTGGGTTGTTCTGGTTATTGATTATTTTCTTAGGGTGTGGTTCCTGTTTAGATTCTTTAATTTTTATATTATTAGTTTTGTTCGGTTCTTCTACGCTTACGTTACTATTTTTATTAATAATTATATCTTTAGCAAAATGTTGCCCAATTTCACTCGAAATTGGGCTCTTATTTAGTTTAAATCCTTAGTGTCTTTTTGAAAATTATTATATCTAATATTTTTTCTTTCATTTGAAAATCGAGGTTCATTTACATTGCGATTAAAATTACGGTTTTCATTATTATAATTATTGTATCGGTTTTGATTTTGATAACTTCTGTTCATTGAAAAATTTGTATTTCTATATCCTTGAGTTGGGTTTCTTATATTTCGAAATACATTTGGGCGCAAATTAAAATTAGGATTAAAATTATTTCTATTGCCACCATAGTATCGCATATTGTTCTCATATAATCGGGGTCCGTAGTTTCTATTATTGTAGCCTCGAAAAAACTGCCTTTCAGGATTGTAACCACGAAAATTATTAAATCTCGGATTTTCATTAAAATTGTTTAGTCTTGAATTTTCATTAAAATTATTAAATCTTTCTCGGTTGTTATTTTCTTCCATTCTATTATTCATAAGATTTTCTCTGTCATATTGGTTAACTAAATTGGCATTAGCTAATTGGCTATTATCCCTATTGTCTGGATTTCTACTGACAATATTTGTATTATTATTTATATTTAATGAACGAATTAGATCAATAATTTTCGGTAATCCCGGGCATGTTTTGGCCTCGTGTAGTGTAGACTTACAAAATATGCAATTTACTTTAACTGCTGTCGCGGCTCTTACAATATATTCTTTTAATTCTTCGTCGGAAGAATCTGAATCATTATTAATATAATTTTTATTAATCAATGAGCTTTTTGATTTTCTTTTTGATTTCTTTACGCGATATGAAGCAGCTTCGTCACGCCCTTCTAGTTTTATAGCAAAATTCACTGCTTCTGCTAAGGATTTAGGATTTTTCGCCGATATCCTGTACTCAGGTGGTTCCCTAAGTCCGAATATAAAACTATCTAGTGCATCTTGTTTTGCCCTTTTTTTATTCCTATCTTTTTCGTGTTGGTCAAGCTCGGTTGATGCCTCATAAATCGTCATCAATTTTTGTTCTAGAAGTTGCACCCGTAGTGCATAGTCTTCCACCGGTTCATTTTCGTATTGCGAAATATTCCGTAATTTAGATCGGACTGTGTCGGCGTCTTGCATAGCCCCGAACTGGAGCTTCAAAGCTTTTATAAAATCTTGTAGGCAGTTGTAGCTTAGCACAGATCCTTCAAAAATCTGTGCTGCCCTACCCTTTAATTTTCGAGGGAGCATTTGTAATACATGTGATTCGCATTCAGGTCCATAGGACAATAATAAATTTTCTAAAGATCTACAGAAGCTAAAAAGGTTCTGAGCCTTGCCTTCAAAGTCAGGCAACATATGGAGTGCATCTTTAAATGATAAGAGGTTACTTTTAATCTTATAGTTTTGCTTCGCGACCCGACGTTGTTCAGGTTCTGCCCAATCTGAAGCCGTTATGTAATCCTCCCAAGTTCTTTTTATTTTACTGAATTCATTTTCTTCCCTTCTTTTATAATCCTCCATCTCTTTAGTTAACTTTATTTTTTCCGGTGTTAAATTACTTTCAATTTTTGGTTTTCGCTTGGACGGGAATATATCTCCGTCTTTAAGAAGATTTTCTAATTCAGTGTCAGATAAATATACGTAATTGAGATCAGGGAATTCGGTTTGATCAACAGGGCTTACTCTCGGGCTAGAACCTTTCTTTCCTTTCAATTCTCTACCGAAATGGAGGTCTGGCATGGGCAATAGTGCTTCTCTATTTACTTTACTAATTTCCTCAAATTTATCGTCCGGTATTATCAAATAACTTGTATCTGTTTTTTTAGATTTCTCGACTTTTATGTTCTCTTCGAGACTATTATTTGGGGAAGAATCTGTTTCAAATTGATCTCTGTTTTCTCTCCAATTATTTTTACTTTCATTACTCATATTTTAGTAATTTATCAAGGGCCAACGCATTTATGGATTTAGAACTGATATTAACATTCTAAGATATTATTTTTATATCAATATTATTATTATTTTTTGTTTTATAGCAGACTCTAATTTCCGTCAAATTATTTTCTATTCAATTATTAAAACTTTTTATCTTTATCTATTTTTTTAGTGCGAAAATTATACTGTTTATTACATGCAGTTATTAATACTTCATCTAGTTATGTTTTATGTGTGTGAATTATATTTTTAATATGTGTAAACAATGCAGAGAAAATATAAAATTTTATACTTATCTCTTACAAAGTGTTCACTATGATGAACTGGATCCTCATTTGAAGTCTGGAAGTGCCGTTCTCTTTGGAGGGCTCTCTACAGGTAAGATATTATTCCTCGTTAAGGTACTGCTCCAGAACAACTTTAGTCCACCGTCCCTGCTTCTTTGAGTACTATCCCAGTTCTATTCCACCTTCAACCTTCCACCAGACCCGGTGCCGGAAACCAGTTTGTTACGTTTTTGGGGTTAAGGCCAATTTGTAGACAAATGGTATGATGATTTTCTTGATGTTGGTTGGCTTTCACTTTTCGGCGTCTTGATTCGGCTGGACCGTGATTTGGTATATTTTTGGAAGGAAGTTTACGGAAGTTAGGTTGTAAAATAATTCTACACTCGCGCTTTAAAAGTTAACTGAGTACTTTTATTTAGTTCAAAAATATTCGTACCAAGAAAGTCTTTACAATTGCACTAAAGGGTAGAATTTAGTGAAAATGCGCGAAGATATTGTTGACCCGAAGTATGAGTGACGCGACGGTGAGTACGCGGTATTACTCAGTCTTTGATACGATAGTTAGTCGTTCGTAGACTCCCTCGAAGTGCGCTCCCCTTGTGAAAGCTTGGTTTATATATTCGCGTGCTTGGGCGGTGCTAAAAAGGGGTATGTACAGATCAAACTCAACTTTCCCCTCGTTTAATATTCTGATAGGTTAATGTTAGGGTGTTTCCATGATGGCTGACTAAAATATAACTTTCATTGGTTATTCTTACTTTGAGGGCTATATATTGATTGGAAGGCTTCGCGTCCATCATTCTTTTACTCGACCAATGTCTTTTAATCTACGTATTGATTTTTAGGGGAATGTTTATTGTTACAATGTCTAGGGTAAATTATTATGCGTCTGGCGTTTTATAAGTATGATTGAAAAAGTAAAGACTCTATATATTAGGGTGGCCAACAATTCGAAACAATATTTATAGCATTTATTTTACACTGAAAAAAAGTCTATCCCATTCTTAACTATTAGTGGTAGTGGTAGTTTTGTATTTTTGCTATCTTTAAAATTTTTTTTTTCAATGTTTTCTTTCTTCTTTTTTCTTTCATCATTTTCATTTTCATCGTCGATTTCATCTTTTACTGAAATTAAAAAGTAATTTTGCATCTACAAATAGGTGAACGTGAAATAAAAAAAATTTACTTCAACAAAGTAAGTATAATTTGTATTATATAAATCAAAAATTAATTTTATAGATTCATTTTTCACATTAATTGAAATTCAAGGGTGGTAAAGATTTTATCAAAAACTACTAAAGTAAAATCTTTTTGGTTATCAATAATCTGTAAATTATTAAATGAGTTAGATTTTTGACTCAAGTCAATTTTGCTTTTTTTTGGACAATAAATTTAAAATTACAAACATTACAAGATAAGTACAAGACTTATAATAAGAGTATTAAAATTATTTACAAAAGTAATTACCTTTTTTCTCTAAATTCAGGATTTTTTGTTTTAATCGCACATTATCTTGAAAAGATCGAATGAGTATCTTTTTTCAAAGTCAAGCTGTTCGCGACGTTTATTACTTATGTTAGTATTATTATAAATTTTAGAGAAATTTTTTTTTTAATTACTCTTAAACAATTAATGACTAAAAAAACAACTAAATAATAACAACTAAATACTATACATCTGATAACAAACTATAAAAAAAAACTATAACTATCATTAAATATTAGGCCAAATAAATATGATTGCAAAAATTTTTTACAATAAAAAACATGCGATTAGTACGTGCTGAGAATCATTATTAATACAATATTTGAGCATTTTTCCTATTATTCTTTCATTATAGGGTATATGAACCATATCTGGATTATCTCCCTCTTTTCCAGACTGTTTTTTTAATATTGCTTGAAAAATTCGAACAAGTAAACCGTTGTCCAGGTTAATGTTTATCGAATCTTGTTCACCAGAATTACTCTCCAGGCTCGCGAGGTCCAAAAAATTTGTTTTCACTAATTTATTATCCCTTGAGAATACAAACTAAATAAATGTGAAAAAATCCAAAAATTTTATTAAATATTATTTAAAAATTTTACTAACAATTCAGTTTCGAAGCAGAAGAAAAGGTGGCTACGACTGCTATTTTCTTTATTAAAATATGTAGCGCCTTTCTGTCTATTTAAAAATGCGTTTTTAATGATATAAATAGCCTGATCAATTGATTTTAAATCTATTTCATCTTCCTCTTTTATATGGAATTGTTTTTTAAATGGCATGTTATTTTTTAATGATTTGAATTTACCATTGTATATTTCATATATTCTTATATTAAATTTAAAATTAATAACTTTTTTTATTTTCCATATGTAAAAAAATAATTTTTATATAAGCTTTAATTAGCAGTGAGATGGAATATGATTTGCCGGCCCCAGTGGGGCCGAATCCTATATAATTAGTGTCTTCTAAAAGAGAATATTAATTTACAACTATTACATTAAAAATGAAACAAGTTTAATTAGTTACTTACTTTTATAAACATTGATATCAGCATCCTTTTTATATGCATGATCGATAAAATCATTATCTGTTTTAGTTGGATCTAATACTTTTGGGAAGTTCTCTGTTTTTTTTTGATAGTTCGAAGGAATTTCCTTTAATTTTAAAAATATCGGTGCTTATATTTTCTGGTTTAAATTTAATAACAATATTAACATTTTCCTAAAAAAATAAAAAATTTAAGCAAATTAGAAATAGACCGCGATTTTTTACTTTTTGAAGTCTTTTTTTTTGTTATTATATACTAAAGAATCAAGATTTTATTCGATACAATTAATATATTAACCTATCTGTAGAGGTTATTTGGAAAGGCAGGCGATCTATAACCGTGAGGAAGAAGAGCGCTACGTAGCTTTCGTTCGCGCTCACTCCCGCACAATGGAATGTTGGCAGTATAGGTGGAATGGTGACCCGAGGGGACGTTGGACGCACCGTCTTATCATCGACTTGGAAAGCTGGATGAACCGTGATCATGGGGAGGTAGTCTTCTACGTCACACAGTTCCTGGTCACGGTTATTTCCGCGATATGCTTTTCAGGTGGCACAAGGTGGCATCTCCGGAATGCTTGCATTGCCTGGGCGAGCCGGATACCGCTGAGCACACCTTTTTTAAGTGTCCTCACTTCGCTGAGGGGCGACCGCCCTTTGATAAATGGAGGCCAGAAGGAGTCGTCCCGGAAATGCTGCGCAGTACCGTGAACTGGTACAGTGTGGCAGAGGACGTACGGGCGACACTGATTAGAAAAAAGGAAGAAGGTTTCCTCTCGTAGGAAACTTTCCTCCTTTATTGACAGGGTATGGCGAAGAAATGCCTTGGCTGCATTTTTTCCGGACCGAAGTAATTCCTAAACAGGGAGTTCCGGTCCGGATTCTATGATATTGTCATAAATGCAGGAGGGTAGGGAGTTTAGTGGGTATTGTAATTGCTTCTCAATTGTGTATATCTGGGCAACCCCAGATACAAATTTGAGGTTGAGTCCCACATAACCATACAGTACGCGGTGTATGGTATGCGTTAATGCATTCTCCTCGTCCTACGAAAAAGGCCCCTTCTTCAAGAGGCCCAAAAAAAAAAAAAAAAAAAAATCTCTGAAATTAATAAATGCAATAAAAAATCATTGATGTCATTAAAAACAAAATATTTAGAAATGGCGTAATTACATCCTTAATTACTTTTTTAAATAAAAGTAATTAGATTTTTAACAAACTAACGCATGACGAAATGAATGCATACGAAAATACGTACAATAAATATGTAAAAGAACACGTACAAAAATGAGTAAAAATTTACACATAAAGCATTATTAATATTCATAATCAAGAAAAAAAGTATATGTAAACTTACCATTGTTTGGCAAACATCCAATCCATATATTTTGTGGATTTTTTAGCCAAAGACAATCTCCGATAATTCTGGTTATCAAAAATTGTCTTCTAAAATTTTCTTTGCGTTCTTTGTTTTGGCATAAGTATAAACTTTTTATTAGTTCTTGAATATCATTTATCTCCATGATTATAGTCTTAGAGTCTTCAACAGTTGCCTCTTCTAAGCCAGGCAAATCTACTACTCCTATTCGGGTACTAATTTTAAATTAAAAATAAATAAATACAATGAAATTCATAATTTTTTAAATATTAGTTTATTTTACTGACTTATCTTTATTTTTTTTTTTCGAAAAAAAAACACATAAATAAATGTGTTCGACTACTATTTTTATGTGTTTTGCTGTCGCTGCTTGTTCTCATTTCAAAAGAATTTTTGACCAAGTCTGCTGCTTCTTTTGAATTTGTCACATTTACTTTAATGTCTTCAAATGATAACTGATTTTTTAATTTATTAGATATTCCAATTGATTGGAGTTGAAAATTTTTTCCTGTGACCATATTTTTGACGGTTTTTCCAATTATTTCAATAGCCATATAATTTATTTTTACATCCTTTTGACTTAAAAATGGATCAATTTTATTATTAGTAACATATTTGAATATTTCTTGAGCATGTGTTGTTTTACCGGCCCCACTGGGGCCGTGTAAAATGAAATTAACATTTTTGTTTAAAATAAAATAATTTTTTACCATTCATATTTGGTAAGTTTTGCCAATTTAAATAACTAGTTACTTAATGTAAAAACTTCTTCGATACATGCTTTGTAATATTCATAAAAATTTTCATTATCAAATGGAGCAAAAACTGCATTGTATTCATAAGTTTTTCCTTTATAAATTATTGCGTTTGCTTCCTTAAATGAAAAGATTTTGTTTTCTTTATTTGCATCTTGAATTTTCAAGATAACCAAAACCCTCTGATTCTGTAAAAGCATAAATCAATTAGTTATATTTTTTCATGTAAAACACGTACCAATTTATATTATTTTTGCTCACGAATTTATAACATTAATAAATTTTAAAACAAAATAAAAGCACGAAAGAGAAAAAACTGTCTATTTAGGGAAAAACGTGAAAATCTCATATAAGAAGAAAAATAATACAAAATGAAATAATGTTTCAGTAAAATTAAAAGGATAGATTTTAGCAGAGGAAATACTAAATTTTCTTGAAAAAATAGTAAAATAATTTTCTTACTGTTACATTTTTATCATCCATCTCGTCTTCTCCCTTCTGGGGTAAAATACCCGTTTTAACTGAAAACAAATTTTTTTGTTAATAAATTATAGAATATTTTTAATTTAGAAAAAGATAAACAATAAATATAATATTATAGATACATTTATTAATTATGCAGTATTTATGAATAAGTTTTCGAATATTAGCGCCAGTGAAAAAATGCATTCTCAAAACAAACAAATTAACAAACAAAAAAACTTGTAAATTAGCTAGGACTCAAACTTAGCATGAAAAATTTATTTTCTTTAGTGAATAATTTTTTTAAGTAGTTTAAAGTGTAAAAATCTTCATAAAGACAATAATCCTATGATAAAAAAGTACAGGCTTGTGGTTTATTTTGCTGTACGCAAAATAATAACCTGTGAAGAATAAAAATTTGAAAGTGTAAAAAGTATTTTACTCGTGTTATTTTAATTATCTTTTAGCCAGGTAAGTCAAGAAATTCCACTAAAAGTTATTAACAGGACATCAAAAAAAATTAAAATCGATATTTGAAAATTATGATGAATATCGGATTTTTGTTTCCCATTTAATACCTCCTGCTGCATATCAAAAATTGTCTTTAGCCTGGCTAAATACTTTTCAAACTGAGCTATGCCTTTTTTGACAGTCATATTACAATTCTTCTGTACTTTGAACGACTCTCTCATCTGAGTAATATCTCTCTCCATGTTTGCGTGGATTTCAATACACGCGCTGTTATATTGCTTTGACTCCCGGAAATATCTTTCCATATTTTCTTCCTTCTTGCCTTCGTCATCAAGCCCAACTTCGCTAACATTAGGCAACGAATATGACCTCTGGTCCTTCAGAATAGAAGGGCGTATCAAGCTATTGCTTGAACCTTTTTGGGCGCCACATTTTGCGCTTATATCACCTTCCATTGAGGATTTGCGGGAGGAATACTAGTTAAGGCTACCTTTGCCGTCTTTTTTTTAGCAGTAGTTAGAGCTAGATGTTGTTGCTCTGTGGGCGTAGTGTTCTGCCCTTCCTGCTGGGAAATGTTAAATTGGAGACCCCCAGAATCCGTGTCTCCGGCTGTGTACGGAAGATCGAAATAGGCGGGTAAACTCTTAAAATTACGAATATTAGGATTTTATTTTTATTTTGTGTTAACCCCCTTTATGGGGCAGTTACATTGGCTCTGACCATCAAGGCTTTCACTTGATCTGAATCAGAGGTTGAATTTTCCTCTATAAGAGGGGTATCAACCTGGGGTAATTCATTGTATTTATCTAGCATTGTTCATAAAATAAGCCTGTGTCCCTGGCCAAAGGGCTCTTAGTTGGGTAAGAGTACCCTTCAGAGTATTATTGAAGGATTTACGTTAGTCGCTGACAGAGAGTATCTATCAGCTTCCAGCGTCCATCCAGTAATAATAGTCCTACAGATCGGGGGGTTTTCACCACCATGTCTGATGGTATCACATACGATTATTTATCCGGCATGTAATAGACTTCGATTGAGAGGCGGTGACGCGAGGGAACACCAATCCTCAATCTAGGTGAAGTGTTTCCATCTCCATGTTTGCTACCGTTCCACAATGTTTTATACCTGTCATGGAACAGGTCAGGTATCTACCAGTGGAATCATGAGGGCTGATGTCAGATTTTATTCTTGAACCAGACGACATTGATTCCATAGATAGATCCCCTACAGATTGGAGGATTGCTCCTCCTTGTCAGATGACAATGCCACTTCTCAATAACCCAATAACCCATCACCTTCACACATTACTAAACCAGAAAAAACAGCCTGCAGTCATGATTTAGCGGGACTCGCGACTACCTTTCGTCGCTGTGCTCGAGGTAGAATTCTCCCATGCTAAGAGCCAATACCTCAGGTCTAAGGCAACCCTGTATGTGGCTTAAATCGCACTTAGGTTGGAGAAAACCTTGGAGCCCCTTTAATGTGCCTCTTCCTCAAGGATAGTTTTAGGATAGCAATCTGCGGCTGCATGCTTGTCAAAAATGCTCGAGGGAAAGACAAGGCATAAAACCCGGTTTATAAGGCAGCCTCAGTTATTCCAGAACCGCTTATAGACTAACTATGAGCAGTCTGCGGCATTCCTAACATGGACACATGGGGTAAAGCATAGAGCATGTTCCCAGAGAAATGCAAGGCATGAGACCCGATTTATAGGGCAGCCTCAGTTGTTCCAGAGACCTAGAAAAAAGGCGGCCTCCTCCTTCCTCAGCCTTATGAGGTTCCGGTCTTGGGACCGGTACATCGGAGTTTAGTAAAAGATAATAGATATATTATTAAAAAAAAAGGTAAATTAAATAATCGATATAAAAAATTTTTTTTTGTAGTAAGTAAAGTTTAAAAATGATAAAATAAAAAATTTGTATATAATTATTTAAAAATTTAAATATGTACCATTTATGATTGAAATCAGCTCAGAATTTTGCTTTTGAGCTGTATCCAAATCCTTCTCTAATTTACTTAATTTTTGAAGTAATTCCTTCATATTAATTATATCTAAAAAATTAAAAAATTACATTTTTACAGGGAAATACATAAAACAGGACTCAATTTCAAATTAAAATTTCACCTTTTCCTGGTTTTTTTTTTTGCTATTAAGGTACCTACAGTTTTGCAGGTTTCTATGGATTAGATATGGATATTATGGATTAAAAAACGTATATGCAATAAAATTTTAATAGTTCTTATTAAAAGATAATCTATATTAATAAATTAATCTTCGAAATTAATAAATGCAATAATAAAAAATCATTGATGTCATTAAAAACAAAATATTTAGTAATAAAAATATTTTTCAGTTTTATAAACGGAATAAAACTAGATCTAAGTTTTTGAATACTTAATAACCAAAATTTTAATAATTATGGCGCAATTACATCCTTAATTACTTTTTTAAATAAACGTAATTAGATTTTTAACAAAATAACGCGTGACTGTACTGGTGGAATGAAGAAAATGTGGCACTTAGGCGGGTATGTCACAGAGCACGCAGAAGATGGCAAAGAGCGCATGGCCGCCCAAATCTGGCTACGCGCTCTGAAGAGTACAAGGAAGCCAAGCATAGGCTGGCGAAAGCCATACACCTCAGCAAGGCGCGCTGTCTTTGGTTGCTTAGAGATGATGTCAACACACGGTTGGCTAGAAACAATTTTAAATAAAATTTTAAGGTACCTCCAAGATTCCGATGAATTTTGATTGTAGGGTACCTACAGGTCCTAAAAAAACAAAAAAGGAAAAAATCCGCTCGGCGCTTTTTTATTTTTGCCCAAAATAGGGCTATCTCGGTGAATATATTCAAAAAAACGTTTGAAAAAGCAATAATGAATTATAAATCTTACAATTTTAATTGCAATATACTAGAATATGAAAGAAAAGTTAAATTTATACATTTTTATGTATTTTTTACTCATCTGCGCAGACCCAGATGTAATGGATGGTCATTGAGGCTGCAAAGCTGACCTAGCTAAAAAAACTACATAAAAAACTACATACCCGGGTTAAGATGTGTTTTTTATTAGGAAAAGTGTACTTGACTGTTGCGTCTATCATTTTTCTAGACCATGTAGGGTTTCAGATCTGTTTTTGGACACTTTTACTGAAGTCAAAACTGTGATATTTTCAATTTTTTCGAATTTGATGAAAAAACTTAGAATAAGATAAAAAAATTTGTAACGGGCTTGTGTAAACACAATTAATGAGCATAGAACATATTTATGTGTAATAGAAATTTTTAAATGATTAAATAAAGTCAAACAATATTATTCCAAGTCCCTAAACCCGGATTATTCTACGTCCTTAAATCGAAATTATTCTAAGTTCCTAAAACGAAATTATTCTAAATACATTATACCCCCCGAACCCATCCGTTTTTCACTCCCCCCCCTCACTGTAGTGGTAGTTTTTTCCAAGTACCTCTCCCTATGAACATGTTCCATGTTAATAGTTGTAAGCCCATTTAAGGGGATAATACCCCCCTGGTTATAAGCTTTATTTGGGAGATATGGGGTTTGCTATTTTAAGAGATTTTTACTTGATGGATAAAATATCCAAAATATCAAAAATAAAGATTTCTTGCGTCAATTTATTTCGCACGCGTACAGTATAAATTCGACTTGGTGAAATTATTATGCAAGCCTACTGTGAATTGGCTTGGTCAACGTTACGCGTGCGTAAATTCGAAGTTTTGCCCCAATTACAGTACTAGCATCCCTTAAGTTACCATCCCCGAAAAATAGCAAACCACTTTTTTTTGCTCATACCCCCAATGAAAACTCCTTATTCGGGGGTACTATCTCCCTAATATTTTTTATAACTTATTTTATCTGAATCTTAGTTTTTTCATCAAATTCGAAAAAATTGAAAAAATCATAGTTTCGACTAAAGTAAAAGTGTCTCAAAACAGTGACGAGACCCTATAAGGTCTAGAAAAATGATAGTTGAAATCGTCAAGTATACTTTCCTCGACAAAATCACATCTTGTCCTGGATATGTAGTTTTTTATGTAGTTTTTTCAGCTAGGTCAGCTTTGTAGCCTCAATGACCATCCATTATATCTGGGTCTGCGCACGTGAGTTAAAAATACATAAAAATGTATAAATTTAACTTTTCTTTCATATTCTAGTATATTACAATTAAAATTCTAAGATTTATAATTCATTATTTCTTTTTCAAACGTTTTTTTGAATATATTCACCGAGATAGCCCTATTTTGGGCAAAAATAAAAATGCGCCGAGCGGATTTTTTTCTTTTTTGTTTTTTTAGGACCTGTACGTACCCTACAATCAAAATTCATCGGAATCTCGGAGGTACCTTCAAATTTTATTTAAAATTGTTTCTAGCCAACCGTGAACAGCGATCCGTGAGACCTGGGATATAAGGTTGTCATGGGCAAACTTAAGTCCGGGTGTGACAACACGATGGATGAAGCAGCGACCAAAAGAATAGTGCACGCTCTCTTTCCGGATCATCCAAACAAACAACACCCGGCTTTGGATGTCCCGAGGGAGCAAGTTCCGCTATTTAGCGAGGCGGAGATGCTTCAGGCAATTAGGTCAATGAAAAATGTAAAAGCGCCAGGATCACACGGAATACCCGCGGAAGCTCTTAAGGGGGTAGACTTAATTGGAGATAGAAAAAAGGTGTGGTTTTCTGGATAGGTTTTTGGGTAGAAATAATTGAGATAATTTTTTCAAAGTTGGCACTTTATTAGATTATAAGTTGCTAAACATTTTTTTTTGTTTTTAATTTTTTCAAAATGGCGCCGAGTACAGGTCCTCAAACTTCAAAGTTGGGCCTCACTTTTC
Source organism: Anagrus nilaparvatae (assembly GCA_022575985.1). Lineage (NCBI taxonomy): Eukaryota > Metazoa > Arthropoda > Insecta > Hymenoptera > Mymaridae > Anagrus > Anagrus nilaparvatae. The sequence goes on from JAKSXM010000137.1 coordinate 20,029,683, forward strand.
ACTGTGTGCAGGATTTCGGTCTCCAAATTGTTCAGAAACACACGAAACCAAATTAATTATGTTTGAGAAACATTTTTCTTCTGGATTGATGGATTCAAATTTCGGAAAATGGGAAATTGTGAAAATTATTTAATTTTTTTCAAAACTTGCAATTTTTTTCACATGTTTTTTTGAAAGAAAAAAAATTGGGACATTTTTTGGAAAAATCCTTCCATCAATCCAGAAGATAATTGTATTTTAAAAATGTAGCCAAAAAATTAGGAAGATATCTTAATTATTTTTTGAGTTATCGTGCACACAAATCGAAAAACGTTGTTTCGAGAAAAACACGTTTAAAGTTTAGAATACTGTATCTTACGCCTTTCGCGGTGTCTCACTTCATCGTCTATAACTTTCTTATTATTCAAGATATCATTATAAAAATTTTTTTCCATATTTTTAAGATGTTTTCGAACCCAAAAAAAATAAAAACAGTAAATCGATTATGAAAAAGTTCCAATTAGGTCTACCCCCTTAAGGCAGCTGCAAAGGTAATCCTTGGTCTCCTCCTGTGCATGTTTAATGCGTGCCTCGTTGCAGGCGTCTTTCCAAGGGACTTGAAAGTGGCCCGCCTGGCTCTGATAAGCAAGGGAAAGGGTGAACCAGGATCTCCATCATCTTACAGACCATTGTGTATGTTAAATACCATTGGCAAGGTGATGGAGAGCATGGTCAGAGGAAGATTGCGGCAGGCAATTAGGGAAACGGGTGACCTTAGCGACGATCAACACGGTTTTCTTGAGGGGCGTTCCATGATCGGTGCCATCGAAGGTAGTTATGAGGGCCAGACAAGTACGGCCGGATATTAAACTGGACATCCTGTTTGTCACGTTGGATGTGAAAAACGCATTCAACTTGGCTAATTGGGACGATATGTTGCACTCCCTTGAGCAGGTATTCAGAGTTCCAGATTATCTGAGAAATATACCCAGAGACTAACTCCGGGACCGATACCTGCGCTGCGACACGCTCGATGGCACAAGAGGTAAAGTATTAAGCGCAGGGTTCAGTTCTGGGCCCTGATCTGTGAAATGCGTTCAACGACGGCTTGCTAAAGATCGAGCTTCCGGATGGCTGCTCCATGATCGGATATGCGGATGATGTTGCTCTAACCATAACAGCTCGAGAGACAGAGGACCAGCAGAATACCTTGGATGATGCCATGCGCCTAATCAATAGCTGGATGTCGGATCACGGACTCAGACTGGCAGTTCCAAAAACGGAGATTGTCCTTTTGACCCGGAGAAGGGTTGATACCATATTCGGCATCAGCTTTGATGACGGAGGTAATCCCCTTATGATCCTGACCAAAACATCGGTCAAATATTTGGGGGTCTTCTTGGATAACAAGTAGACCTACAATAGACAATTCCAGCAGGCCTGTTAAAAGGCTGGCCGGGTGACAAATTCCCTCTCGTGGCTGATGACGAACATCGGCGGTCCCAGATCAGGGAAGAGGAGGCTGTTGATGACGACAGTTAACTCCATCTTGCTCTACGGTGCAGAGGTGTGGGCGGACAATGTCCGCATAAAAAATTTCTGCAAGAAACTAAAGGCAGTACAGAGACAGGGGGCACTTCGAATCGCTTACTCGTACAAGACTGTATCGGAGCCAGCGATCCAGGTAGTGGCTCGGGTGATTCCTATCGATCTGCTTGCCTTGGAAAGGCAGGTGATCTATAATCGTGAGGAAGAAGAGCGCTACCTAGCTTTCGTTCGCGCTCACTCCCGCACATTGGAATGTTGGCAGTATAGGTGGAATGGTGACCCGAGGGGACGTTGGACGCACCGTCTTATCATCGACTTGGAAAGCTGGATGATTCGTGATCATGGGGAGGTAGTCTTCTACCTTACACAGTTCCTAACTGGTCACGGTTATTTCCATGATATGCTTTTCAAGTGTCGCAAGGTGGCATTTCCGGAATGCTTGCATTGCCCGGGCGAGCCAGATACCGCTGAGCACACCTTTTTTAGGTGTCCTCACTTCGCTGAGGGGCGACCGCCATTTGATGAATGGAGGCCAGAAGGAGTCATCCCGGAAATGCTGCGCAATACTGTGAACTGGTACAGTGTAGCAGAGTACGTACGGGCAACTCTGATTAGAAAAAAGGAGGAAGATTTCCTCTCGTAGGAAACTCTCCTCCTTTATTGACAGGGTATGGCGAAGAAATGTCTTGGCTGCATTTTTTCCGGACCAAAGTAATACCTAAACAGGGAGTTCCGGTCTGGATTCTATAATATTGTCAGAAATGCAGGAGGGTGGGGAGTTTAGTGGGTATTGTAATTCCTCCTCAGTTATACTGAGTATCTGGGCAACCATAAATTTGAGGATGACTCCCACATAACCATACAGCACGCGGTGTATGGCATGCGTAAAAGCATTCTCCTCATCCTCCGAAAAAGGCCCCTTCTCTAAAGGGGCCCAAAAAAAAAAAAAAAAAAAAAACGCGTGACGAAATGAATGCATACAAAAATACGTACAAAAAATTTGTAAAAACACACGTACAAAAACGAGTAAAAATTTACACATGCGTATCAATAATATTCATAATCAAGAAAAAAAACTATATATAAACTACCATCATTAGGTAAACATCCGATCCATATATTTTTTGGGTTATTCTGCCAAAGGCAGTCGCTTATTATTCTTGTGATCGAAAACTCTCCTCTAAAAATTTCTTTGCATTTACTACTTTGACTCAAGTATAAATTCTGAATAAGCAAAATCTTTTTGGTTATCAATAATATGTATATTATTAAATGAGTTAGATTTTTGACTCACGTCAATTTTGCTTTTTTTTTGGACAATAAATTTAAAATTACAAACATTACGAGATAAGTTACAAAACTTATTATAATAGTATTAAATTTATTTAAAAAGTAATTACCTTTCTTCTCTAAATTCAGGATTTTTTATTTTAATCACACATTATCTTGAAAAACATCGAAAGAGTACCTTTTTTCAAAGTCAAGCTGTTTGCAAAGTTGTTCATTGGTAATAAAATTTTCCAGGTCAGGATTTTCAGCACCTTCTGGTTCTGTAACATTTACAGCATTTATTCAGGGTTATTTAGAGATTCTATAGGACTATTCAAGATTAGTTAGCTGTTAATATGGATATGAGTTTCTAAAATTTTTGACATCGTTATCATTTTTGAATAATTTATTCTATTACCTATTATTTTTTTCTCTTTGACCTGGTGTTGTTTGCACAAATTTTCTATTTTTTTATCTTTTTCTGCTAATAAACTGTACAAAATATCATGTTCTTTTTGTTTTTCTTGGAGGAAATTTTTTAAAAGTAAAAAAATATTTTGAATATAATGATTTTCTAAATTGTCTCAGTATGTTGTAAAAAAAAAGTGTTACCTAATAACTGTAAGGAAAAATTTACACATGCGTATCAATAATATTCATAATCAAGAAAAAAACTGTATGTAAACTTACCATCATTAGGTAAACATCCGATCCATATATTTTTTGGGTTATTCTGCCAAAGGCAGTCGCTTATTATTCTTGTGATCAAAACTCTCCTCTAAAAATTTCTTTGCATTTACTACTTTGAATCAAATATAAATTCTGAATAAGATTCTGAATTTCATTTATTTCCATGTTTATCTGATGTGAGTCTTCCATATGTGGCTCCTCTATTCCGGGAAAATCAACTATTCCCAATCGCGTACTTATAGTTCTAAATTAAAAATAAATAAATACAATGAAATACATGTTTTTTTAAATATCAGTTTATTTTACTGACTTTTCTGCTTTTACTTTTTCAATAAAAAAGCATGAAAATAGATGTTTTCGAGTGCTTTCATCATTATATAATGTTTTTTTGTAAGCTCTATTTCGAAATGCTTTTTCAACATAAAATTGAGCATCCTTTGCATTTTTTATTTTTTTTTTTGCATTATTAAAATATAAAGTGTTTTTTGAATTTTCATCTAATCCGGCAGCTTGAAGCTAGAATGATCTGCCTTCGATAATATTTGTTACAGAAGTTTGAATAATTTCCAAAGCCATGAAGCTAATTTTAGTATTTTCTTTTTCCAAAATTGGATTAATTTTATTTTCTAAAGAATATCTTAAAATTTGTTTGGTAATAGATGTTTTACCAGCCCCACTGGGGCCGTGTAGAATAAAATTAACATTTTTTTCTAAAATAAAATATTTTGTTACTATTCATATTTGGTAAATTTTGACAATTTAAATAATTACTTACCGTCAATTTCTTTGATACATTCTGCATAATAAGAACGAAAGTCTTTTTGCTTAAATGGAGCAAAAACTTTATTTAATGGATAGTCACTTCCACCATAGACTATAGTATTGGGTTCCTTAATTGAAAAGGTTTCGTTTCCTTCATTTTCGTCTTTGATTTTAAGAATGACTATAATCCTTTAATTCTATAAGAGCATAAATCAATTAGTTCTATTATTTCATGTAAAATACATACTAATTTACATTTTTTTTGCTCATGAATTTATAACATTAATAAATTTTAAAATAAAATAAAAGAACGAAAGAGAAAAAACTGTCTATTTAGGAAAAAACGTGAAAATTCCATATGAAAAGAAAAGTATCTTTTTTCAAAGTCAAGCTGTTCGCGAAGTTGTTGATTGGTAATAATATTTTCCAGGTTAGGATTTTCAGCACCTTCTGGTTCTGTAACATACAGCGTATATTTAGGGTTATTTAGAGATTATATAGGACTGTTCAAGATTAGTTAGCTGTTAATACGGATATGATTTTCTAAAATTTTTGACATCGTAATCATTTTTGAATAATTTTTCCTCTTGTGGATAGAGGATAGTTTTTTTATTGTAACTATCATAATAACCGATAAAGAGTTAAAATTGAATAAAAACTTAAACGATATTAATAAAGGGTGTAACATCAATATACGCATTACAAAACTAATTTCTAAATAATTCACAATTACCTACTTCACAATAACTTTCACATTTATTTTATATAAGGAAATTATTTACAAAATTTTCAAGTAAATAATTTTCTAATCATCTTTTTAGAGCATGAAGGTTACTTTGGCTGCGAGATCTAGCGGCCAGAAATATGGAAGAAACTTAACACTCAGTGAGAATATGCTTAGAGAAATACGCTTGCGAAAAACGGAAAAATTTGTCAGTGCAGTTCAAAAAAAATTTTTTACCCCAGAACCAGATTCAACGGGAAATTTACTATCCAGATCTAAGAAGAAAAGATTTTTCATGTTTATGTAAATTCTTTACAGAAAATATAAGAAAAATTATGTCTCCTTTTTCGTTCTTTTTTAATAACAGGGAAAAACACAAAAATGGATATCGAAAATTGATTACTTGACCTTATGAGCTAAAAATTGATATGGAGGCTTATTTTTAGTAGTATTTCGGTTTAGTATTTCGGAAAAAATAATTTGGAACTGATTTGAAGACTCAAACATTAGGTTTACCACGGTTTGGTTTGAATTGAGCCATATTGAAGTCTATAAAATTTTTTTTTAAAAACCATACATACCTGAGTCATGATTCTTATATTTGTCGATAACCTGTTGCATATCGTTATTCTTGGTCTCATAACGTTTCAGTTGTTTCATTAATTTAGAAATTTTGAATTTTAGGGAAGCAACATCGCTTTTTTACCCTGAAAAAATACAAGGTAAAATTTAAACGGTTTTAATATAAATTTATTAAAATACCAGATAATTCTTTTTAAATTTCATTCAGCCAGTTATATTTGAAAAATTAAAAAAAAAAAAGGTTTCAAAATCTTTAAAAAAAATAAATTATTTAAAATTTTGTTCCAAAATAGTTATTCACGAAATAAATGCGTACAAAATGATAAATCTATCGTCAGTCCGAACAAGAGTTCATACGCAAGTGTTTAATGCACAATTTTTTGAGAACTTAAAGTGCAATTTCCATTAGGCTGATAATAAAAATTTTTGTAATAAATAAATGAATTAATTTAACATTCCAAAGTTAAGAATGCTATCAAGAACTTAAAGAAAACTAAAAGTTTAATAATTTTCATCGAAATAGAACAAAAATCTCTTTTAATTTATAAATAAGAAGACCCGGTGGTAAACTTTATAAAAACTATATTTTTTGACAGTGAAAAGATATCGAATTCTTTGTTGATCGAGCACCAAATATGCTAAACAGAGTTGAATTGTGCGTAACTACTGGCAGATGTTAAGAAAAAAATATTTAGCGTGTATATTATCAAGCACCGGATTAATCGTTTATTACTTAGTATTATAATAAATTTTAGAGAATTTTTTTTTTTAATTTCTCTTAAACAATTAATGACTAAAAAAAAATAACAACCAAATACTATACATCTGATAAAAAACTATAAATATCATCAAATAATAAATATTATATGCAAAAATTTTTTACAATAAAAAAACTATATGGAATTACTGTTGTTTGGCAAACATGCAATTAGTACATTTAAAAATTTTGCTTAGGCAGTGCTTTAAAAATCTGCAAATTATTCTTTCAAAATATCATATATGGACCAAACTTTTGATCCCTTGCTGTTTTAACTCTTGCTGTTCTAACTGTTGTTTTCGCAAAGCTTCGAATATTGCTATAAGTAAGTCATTATCTAAATTTATATGAATTACATCTTTTGTTCCAGCATTACTCTCCAGACCTTCCAGATCGATGAAATTTTGTTTACATAATTTATCACCCCTTGAAATTACAAAATATATAAATGTAAAAAAATCGAAAAATTTTGTTAAATATTATTTAAAAATTTTACTAACATTTCAAGTTCAAAGAAGAAAAAAAGGTGGCTACGGCTGTTGTATGTTTCATTAAAATATGTAGTACCCTTCTCTCTGTTTAGAAATGCATTGTAAACGACATCCATGGCTTGGTCAAATGATTTTATATTTTCTTTATCTTCATTTTGCAAACGATATTGTTTTTTATGTGGTAGGTTATTATTCATAGATTTCATTTTGTCATTATAAATTTCATAAATTCCCAGATACAATTGAAAATTAATTTCTTCGTTATTCTTTATATGAGAAAATATATTTTTTAAATAACTTTTTATCAACAATGTCAGTAAATACGTTTTTCCGGCTCCAGTGGGGCCCAATCCAAAATAATTTGTGTTTTCTAAAAGAGAATATTATTTTACAATGATTACTTTAAAAATGACACAAATTTAATTAGTTACTAACTATCTAAAATACTACTCTTAGCATCCTGGCTAAAAAAATATTTGATGAAATCTTCAGCTGTTGTAGTAGGATAGAATACTTTTTGGAAGTACTTTACTTTTTTGCATAATTCAAATGAATTTAAGTTAACATTAAAAAAATTAGTGTTTAAATTTTCTTTTTTAAATTTGATAACTATTTTTATATTAGTTTATTATCTTGTTCCGGTTCTTAAATCCGGTTCCTACTATTGTTTGGCAAACAATAGATAATTTTAATAAACTTAATAATCTGTTGTTATTTTTTTCAGTAATTTTCTAGGAATTAAATATTTTAATATGCAAATAAAAATAATATTATTTTGGGTTATTTTACCTAATTTTTAGCAGAAAAAAAATGTATTTTTTTTACCTTAATCAAAAATGCCCAAGGATCGTGAAACAAATGATTATTATCATCAACAAATTGTAGATCCAGATAATTAATCTAATTCTTATTTTATATAAATGCGGGATCAAAATAAATGAAATGAAACTGCATCGATTTTTACAAATAATTGATAAAATAAAATGCACTAAAAAAAAAAAAAACAATAATTAACTAATTATAACAAAATCTTTTTATGTAAAAACCTGGCTTTATTATTACCTGAAGAAGCCAAAGTTTACAAAGAAGAAGTCACACTAATCTTCTTTTAAGTTTTAGCAAAAAGTAAATGCACAATAAACTTTTAAAAAATTACACTGTTGAAATTTAAACAATTATATAAAAAATTAAATTTTTCAATAATAACAGAGACTAGTTTGTCGTTGAACGAGTCAAATTAAACTAAAATTTTCGTCAAAAAAATATTTTGTTCAAGGTCTTTATACGTTTGAGTAATCTATAAACCTAAGTAAAATGTGTGTGTATTTATTTCTATTGTTTTCTATTGCTTATTTTGTGTTTGTTTTGGTTGTTAAACGCAATGTAGGTATAACTCAAAAGTGTAAAGCAAAAATGCTATACTTTTAAGATTTTATGTGATTATTTAAATTAAAAATATATGCGGGATTTCAGGTGCAAAAATTTAAAAATTATTTCAAATATTTTTTTAAATACTTTTATAAAATAATCAAAAATTAAATTCAAAGTATACACTTTTAAAAATCTTGTGGTATAATTTATAGGTAGTTAATTTATAGCTACTCTATAGGTAGGGTCAAGGATGTGGTGGTGGACATCGATGCGGTTTTGAACACCTAGCGTTATTTTACTAAATAGCTAAGATAGAAATAAGTGAAAAGATTTATTATTTTTAAAAAAATATTCAGAAAAGGTTTACTTTCTAAGCCCTATACTTAGTGCCAAAAACCCTGGTATTATAGGTTTTCTCTATTAGAGCTCTATTTGAAATTAAAATATTTATCTTATCTGGAAAATAACCGTTTACTCCTCAAAAATTGAACTCAGTTTTGCTATTTAGAAAGTTATTACGTTAAAAAAGTCTATATATATCATTTGTATTCGTTATTAAAGTCACGAATTACCTTAAAGTGTTCAAAACCCCATCCTTGACCCTATATCAGGAAATTTTTTTAGTTTCTGTTAACAAGATTTTGAAAAAATTTTAAAACAGATTATATTTTATCCTTAAATTAAGATTTATGCTAAAAATTTATTATAAAATATTTTAATTTTAGATCTTAGATTTGATCAATTTTTATAAAATGATGCAAAGAAGGAAGTAAAAATATAAGTAAAGGATACTGTATTACATGCAAAGAATAAGTCTTCTAAAGGTAAATTAGTAATTTCAGGACACAGTCAAGATTATTTAATTTTGGTTTAAAACTAACCTGAGTGATAAATTGCCTACTAAATTTTGCTTTAATCAGCAGTCATTTTCGTCATATGGTAGTACATAAATTATTTAGAAATAAACGGGCGCCATTCAATGGTCATAATTGTCGTTGTCCATCTGGGGCAGTTTTTTGAATCCCGAAAATTAAGTATACAAACTTTCTATTGCAGAATAATAAAAACTAGAAGGGTTGTAAGGCAGATAAATCAAAATTCCTAAAAATCAGTGCATATTTGATAAAATATCAGAAGTTAATATTTGTAAAAAGCAAAAAATCAACATGAAATATAAGGTTTCATAAAAAGAATTTCGGAATTTAGCCTATTCTTTATTATGATGCATTCTGATTTTACGAATTCGGAAATGAATTTTTCTAAGAAATTCATTTATGGGTCTGTTTTCAAAAAATCTAGATTTTAAGGTTCTGAGAAATTACCCAGATGGACAACGACAGTTATTACCATTGAATTCCGGCCGAAATAAACGAATTTTTATTTAATATTAATATTTTTATTTTAGATATATTTTTTAGATAAAAATATGCATTGAAAGAAAAGTAAGTATTATTTATGCAACTTTAATGCATGCAAGAGCGTTTGCTTCGATACCAGCTTTTGATACATTTGCATTATTAAGAACTTGTGCAGCGCATTCACTAGCTGAAGGAAGCGTAGAACCAGGTGCAATGCAAACACTCAAATTTGAATAAGCACTAACTAATAATCTTACTAATGCTAGATCAGCTTCTACAACGCATCTTTTAGCGAGTGGTGATAATTTGGCAGCTTCCTAAAAAGATATTAAAATATAATCAGTTAAATAATGCTTAAATAAAAATTAATTAATAAAAAAACACTTACTCTTATTCTGACTGCTGCCTTAGCTATTTCATATTTTGCAAGAATGTACGTTCTTGCTCTAATAGCTTCAAGAGTAACGGGTTCAGGTAATGGATGTAGCAATGGAATTGGATGCAAAGGAGGAAGTACAAATATTCCACCAATAAGTAAAGGATGGTTTATTACAAAAGCTAAGTCTCTTGCAGCAGCCTCTTCTTCGCGAACTGATTCTGCACTGGAGCTAAAACCCTAAAAAAGCAATTGATAAAATTTTCTATTCAAAATAACAAAACATTTTCTGATTTCTCATGCATTCTTAAAAAAAGTAACAAAAAATGAAATGCGAGGATTTCCCTTAATTTAATACTTTTAGAATCATAAGAAAAATCTTTTTCTGAAAAGATATTAATTATTTTATATAAAAATTTACATATCTAGGGCAAAAAAACCTATTTTCTACTCTAGGGAGACGGCTTTTTTGCTCTTATATGTAAAACTATGTTATAAATCACGGGAAAAAATATGGTGTTCGACTTTTGCATGCTGCTTTTTTTTTATTGCATACAATTGCATGCAAAGTCAAAACAAATAATTTGTCCCTTGTTTAATAAATAGCTATTGATAATACAAATGCAAAAAAATTATTTTTATTTGATTTACCTCTTGTATGAATAAAGATATTAATAGAACAGACGTGATAAAAATTTTCATGATTAAAATTTTATTAAATAGTTAAAAAGTAAATATTAATACTTTGAGATTTAATAACTAACTGATAATTATAAACTGAGTTGGTTCTTATTTATAGTCTGATTTTATTTTTCTTTCAATACTTTAAAAATTATAATTAGCCTCGTAATTTGCAAATATTTGTAATTAAAAGAAAATAATAGTAAAAAAAAGTTTTCCTTAATATTTAAAATTGGCATTATTCGTGAAAAGACCCTTGGCTGACAGATAATATACACTTAAATGAGCAAAAACTACTACTAAAAGAGGTATTTTTTATGTATTATCTCATATGAGCCAAGCAGAATTTTGATCCAAGTAGCCCAAATCTGGGAACTCAGGCTTTTATGACCCAAAAATTTCAAAAATTTAACAGGTCGTATTTGTTTAAACAAATAAACATTTTTAATTTTTTTTTTTTATATTCTTGTACTAAATATTATAGTAATTATATTTTTTTTTATATAGAGGTTCTATAGTAAAATTTCCCGAGGAACCCAAAAATCGAGTCAGAATTTTCATTAAATTACAGGAAAACCCGGAAAATGAAAAATTCCGGAAAATGTCAGGTTGAATTTGGATGAGTCAAAAAAGGTCTTTATAGGCAAATAAGCAAAGATGTTTTTAATGAAACTTGTAGTACATATATTGAACTTATATTCCTGAAAATTTTAGAAAATTTAAAGCACTTAGAAAAAAATGCCAGGTGGCGGAAAATGACAAAAAACGCATTTTTCAAAAACAGCCGCCACTAAAATCAAAATATCTCCGGTTTAAATCCACCGATATTTAATTTTAGGGTTGCATTTGAAAGTTCTTGAGTAGACAAAAAAAACTCAACCAATGAAAAGTATTTTAGAGTTGATCTTAAGCCATAGTATTATTTTGAAAATCAGCTTTTTTAATAAAATTTATTTTACGTTTTCAATACCAAAAAAAATTGACGCCTTGGAATCTTTCTTATCTCTATTTCTCTATGTATACTATATGAGTGGCTTTATGCAAGAATCCCGTATAAAATTTTTAAAGGAAGAATAAGCGTAAAAGATAATATACAAAAATCTTACAGTTCCGTATTTAAAAACAGGTAACTTCAAGTGCCCTTCTCCGCTTCTACGTTATCCTTTTTTAAAAAGGACATGTTGATCGCAACAGTAACTATGTACATTGTTATAGCTAAAGAGTCATTCTGATTGGCTCATATAAATTTCATTGTTAATAGGTCAAAATTAATTGTTTTATTGTTTATATTATATTTTTATTATTTTTGAGGTTAGTTATAGTACGTCGAGTAGTTGATATGAATAAAAAAATTAAAGTAAGAATAAATTTTGGTATTTAAGAAAATAATGTTGATAGTTTTAAATCATTTTGCGCGCGACGCGCGCTTAATACTAGTAATAGAAATACTACATAAACGATACGTACCTGGATCTTCAAATTTCCCTTTCTCTTTCAAAAATTTTATACGGGGTTCTTGCATAAGCCCACTCATATACTCATCGCAGCTGTGTATTTGAGGAGAGAATTTTTTTACCGAGTTTTTATTTATTTATAAATTGTCGTTTCAACTGTTTAAAAATCAAATAAAATTTTTTTTATTATTTAACCAATTTTGAGAATATTTCAAGATAGCGCTGTACAAATTTCAAGGCCGTCGGTGAAAATTTAAGGGTACTATGGCAGAAACACTTTTGCGCTAATTTTTCGCAATTATCTCGGCTCCTATTTGTCGGAATAACTTTTTTTTTTAAATTAAAGCCGACAAAAAATGCTCTTTAGGATTTAATTTTCATTTTCTTCCGTCTTGTACGAGCGACAAAACTTAATTTTACATGTAAGGTAAATTTTAAACATTTTTTTCAACCGCTCTAGCGTGGGAACCAGTCCATAAAAAATTTTTATTTTTTCACACTTTAAAGATCTTGGCTCAAAGAATTTTTTAAGGCCAGATTCGCTAATCTTTGATGGCTACTTTTTTACTAAATTGGATTTAATCACTTTTTTTTAATTGTTAATTATTAAAAAACTCTATATAATTAAGGGTTCTAACTTGGCAAGAATGTTGATAAATACTTATACTTGCATATCCTAACGATATCCGGCAATTTCAAGCAATTCACAATTCACCAGTTAAAAGTTAATGAACAAAATTAATTTGTTTATAATTTTTGTTTAAATGAAAATTTCAAAAAAAGGGTTAAAACGCTATTTGAAACTCATCAAAAGGTACTTTTTATTAAAATTTCTTTCAATTATTTTAAAAATTGAAAATTCTACAAAGGAAAAACCACGAAAATTCACGTTTTGGCATAAACAATTGATTGTTAATAAAAATGCACCAATTTTTATTTGGCACAAACTTAACACGTTATTCTAAAATATATTTTCTGCAAAATGAAAAAAAAATCTCACTATTCCGAGATTTGCCGCTTTTCGAGGATTTCTACTGCAAAGGGACTGGCCATAATTCTATGGAGAAAAAGTATCCCCTGAATTCTTTCCAAAGTAAGAGGAGGAGATATACAAATTATAAATATAAGAAAAAGAAAGAGCACTGAGTTTGTTACATTGGAACGAGATGAATTTAAAATTCTTTTTATTAAATAAATAATATGTTTTACCATAAGAATTTTGGAGTAATATAATTTAATTAACTGCAGAAACTTAGATTTGGTATTATATTTAAAAAAAAAAAATGAAAAAATAAATATTCCTTCAGGTTAGATTGAACCTTTTCAATGTATATTACAGTAAGCTACGTTAGTGCGAGTCTGAGTATGGGAAGTATGAAACGGGGCGCACTACCGATGCTCCTGCAATATGGGCAGTTCCAGTACTTATCGTATAAATTAGGGCGCACTCATGTCACCGATTGAGCTCAAATTTTAGGATATAGTTTGAGGTAATAAAAAAGTCACTCAGCCAAAATTTTAGCCCTCTAGCGCGTTATGAAGCCGAAATAAGACCGTTTGAAGGTCCAAAAATAGCCTGATTTAGATTTTTTAAATTATTAAAATTACCATTTTTAAAATTACGCCATTCCTTTGAATTTACTTCAAATTTCATCTTATTGGTCGAATTTTAACCGGTAAAAGGCCTGCATTATTTGGAAAAAATTTTAGCTGATTCCAAGGCGTCAATTTTTTTTGGCATTGATAAACGTAAAATAAATTTTATTAAAAAAGCTGATTTTCAAAATAATACCGTGGCTTAAGATCAACTCTAAAATACTTCATTTGTTTTGTCTACTCAAGACCTTTCAAATGCAACCCTAAAATTTGTAATCGGTGGATTCAAACTCGAGATATTTTGAATTTAGTGGAGGCTGTTTTTGAAAAATGCGTTATTTTGACATTTTTCGCCACCTGGCATTTTTTTCTAAGAGCTTTAAAATTTTACCTCTTTTTTTCTCCTGAGGACTTAATGTAACGAGTTGGCTTAAGTTTTTTGCGAACTCCACCGTAACTTTAATATCATGATCTTGTTTGTCTGTAAAAATTAATAATTCTGATGATGACAAATCGTTGATAATAAAAATTTTTGTAATAAATAAATGAATTAGTTTAATATTCCAAAGTTAAGAATGCTATCAAGAACTAAAAAAAACTAAAAGATTAATGATTTTCATCAAAATAGTACAAGAATCTCATTTTTGATAGGTTTACGCCCGAAGGCATTTACTTTTAATTTATAAATAAGAAGACCCAGTGGTAAACTTTATATTTAGGTAATTTTTATAAAAACTATATTTTTTGACAGTGAAAAGAAATCGCGTCTTTGTTGATCGAGCACCAGATATGCTATCAACAGAGTTGAATTGTGCGTAACTACTGGCAGATGTTAAGAAAAAAATATTTAGCGTTTATATTACCAAGTACCGGATTAATCATTTATTACTTATGTTAGTATTATTATAAATTTTAGAGAAAATTTTTTTTTAATTACTCTCAAACAATTAATGACTAAAAAAAATAACAACCAAATACTGTACATTTGATAAAAAACTATAAATATCATCAAATAATAAATATTATATGCAAAAATTTTTTACAATAAAAAAACTATATGGACTTACTGTTGTTTGGCAAACATGCAATTAGTACATTTAAAAAATTTTTGCTTAGGCAGTGCTTTAAAAATCTGCCAATTATTCTTTCAAAATATCGTATATGGACCAAACTTTTGATCCCTTGCTGTTTTAACTCTTGTTGTTCTAACTGTTGTTTTCGTAAAGCTTCGATATTGATATAAGTAAGTCATTATCTAAATTTATATGAATTGAATCTTTTGTTCCAGCATTACTCTCCAGACCTTCCAGGTCGATGAAATTTTGTTTATATAATTTATCACCCCTTGAGTTTACAAAATATATAAATGTAAAAAAATCCAAAAATTTTGTTAAATATTATTTAAAAATTTTACTAACATTTCAAGTTTAAAGAAGAAAAAAAGGTGGCTACGGCTGTTGTATGTTTCATTAAAATATGTAGTACCCTTCTCTCTGTTTAGAAATGCATTGTAAACGACATCCGGCTTGGTCAAATGATTTTATATTTTCTTTATCTTCATTTTGCAAACGATATTGTTTTTTGTGTGGTAGGTTATTATTCATAGATTTCTTAAACTATATAACAACTAAATACTATACATCTGATAACAAACTATTAAAAAAAAACTATAACTATCATTAAATATTAGGCAATGCCAAATAAATATGATTGCAAAAATTTTTTACAATAAAAAAATTATATGCACTTACTATTATGAGGCAAACATGCGATTAGTATGTGCTGAGAATCATTATTAATACAATATTTGAGCATTTTTCCTATTAGTCTTTCATTATAGGGTATATGAACCATATCTGGATTATCTCCCTCTTTTCCAGACTGTTTTTTTAATATTGCTTGAAAAATTCGAACAAGGAAACCGTTGAGAGGTTAATGTTTATCGAATCTTGTTCACCAGAATTACTCTCCAGGCCCGCGAGGTCCAAAAAATTTGTTTTCACTAATTTATTATCCCTTGAGAATACAAAATAAATAAATGTAAAAAAATGCAAAAATTTTATTAAATATTATTTAAAAATTTTACTAACAATTCAGTTTCGAAACAGAAGAAAAGGTGGCCACGACTGCTATTTTCTTTATTAAAATGTGTAGCGCCTTTCTGTCTATTTAGAAATGCGTTTTTAATGACATGAATAGCCTGATCGATTGATTTTAAATCTATTTGATTTTCCTCTTTTATATGGAATTGATTTTTATATGGCATGTTATTTTTTAATGATTTGAATTTACCATTGTAGATTTCATACATTCTTATATTATTTAAAATTAATAACTTTTTTGTTTTCCATATGTAAAAAAATAATTTTTATATAAGCTTTAATTAGCAGTGAGATGGAATATGATTTGCCGGCCCCAGTGGGGCCGAGTCCTATATAATTAGTGCCTTCTAAAAGAGAATATTAATTTACAATTATTACATTAAAAATGAAACAAGTTTAATTAGTTACTTACTTTTATAAACATTGATATCAGCATCCTTTTTAAATACATGATCGATAAAATCATTAAAATCATAAAAAAGCATGAAAACAGATGTTTTCGAGTGCTTTCATCATTATATAATGTTTTTTTGTAAGCTCTATTTCGAAATGCTTTTTCAACATAAGATTGAGCATCCTTTTCATTTTTTATTTTCTTTTTCCAAAATTGGATTAATTTTATTTTCTAAAAAATATCTTAAAATTTGTTTGGTAATAGATGTTTTACCAGCCCCACTGGGGCCGTGTAGAATAAAATTAACATTTTTTTCTAAAATAAAATATTTTGTTACTATTCATATTTGGTAAATTTTGACAATTTAAATAATTACTTACCGTCAATTTCTTTGATACATTCTTCATAATAAGAACGAAAGTCTTTTTGCTTAAATGGAGCAAAAACTTTATTTAATGGATAGTCACTTCCACCATAGACTATAGTATTGGGTTCCTTAATTGAAAAGGTTTCGTTTCCTTCATTTTTGTCTTTGATTTTAAGAATGACTATAATCCTTTAATTCTATAAGAGCATAAATCAAGTTTAGTTCAATACAAAATTAACATTGACTTTCTAGATGTCGCATCGGTCACGTTACTTCCCAATAAATACATGATCGATAAAATCATTATCTGTTTTAGTTGGATCTAATACTTTTGGGAAGTTCTCTGTTTTTAGTTCGAAGGAATTTCCTTTAATTTTAAAAATATCGGTGCTTATATTTTCTGGTTTAAATTTAATAACGATATTAACAATTTTCTAAAAAAATAAAAAAATTTAAGTAAATTAGAAATAGACCGCGATTTTTTACTTTTTAAAGTCTTCTCTAAAAAAAAATTGGAAGCTGAAATATTCAAAAATTTGGGTAAAATGATAAAAAACTAAGTCCTGAAGAATAGAAGCTTTCTCCAAGCGAAAGCTTTTTTTTAGACACTGACTAAATACCTAAATGCGAGTTTGTAAAAGATTATAAGAGGCTGTAATAATTCAAAACTTGGACTAAAATTGGAACTTGAAATATTCAAAAATTGAAACTCTTAGTGCTAAAAACTTTAAAAACCAAGTTCTGAAGAGTAAAAGCTTCCTCCAGGCAGAAATTTTTTTTCAGATATTGCCTGAATACCCAAAAATAAGATTCCAAAAGTCTTTGTTAGGCTGTAATACTTTTGAACTAAGAAGAAATATTGGAACTTAATATATATTCAAAAAATAAGACTTTGCAGGGTAGAATGTTAAAAAACTAAGTTCTGAAATGTTAAAGCTATTTCTCCAAGCTAAAGCTCATTTTTAGACAATGCCTGAATACTTTAACACGAGATTTCAAAAGATTATGTGAGGCTGTATTACTTCAGAACTCTGAAAAAAATTGGAACTTTAAGTTATCAAAAATTGGGACAATACGGTTAAATGATAAAGAACTAAGTCATACAGCTCTTATGCTAAAAAATTAAATTTAAAGCAATAATTTAAAAGCGATTTAAAATATTTGGTAAATTGTCTCGACAAATGGCCAATTTTTTTGGTCAAAAATAAGGGCAGGGATCAAACTTTGGTTAAATCTGGTTAAACTTTCAATTTTTGTAGCCCCACAAACCCTTAGACACAGTTTTGAAGCCAAAAAACTTAATTTAAAGCAGGCACGTATTCAGGGTGGGGGCCAAGGGGGCCGAGGGAGCCTTTCCCCCCCCCCCCCCGAAATTTTTGATTTTTCTTTTTTTTTTTAACTCTTTTTCTAAGTGTAATATCAAGTTTTTCGTTTTATATATTTTTACATTACTACTTAACGGTCTTTTTTAACACATTAAAATAACATTTTGTTCTCGTAATAAAAATTCCTATTTAAATAAAGATTTTAAATTTTATATTAATTAGTATTTATTACATTTATTTCCTGTTCATTTTTAAAAGAATTTAAATTTATTATTTTTGTAAAAGTCGTAAAAATTTGATTAAACTTGTCGAAACGAATAATGAAATCAAAACAGCTGTCAGCTTCCCAAAATACTATCTCATCAAATAATAAAAAATTATTTTATATTCTTTCCGATCAATTAACAGTATAAATTAAATTCAGGGTACAGTCGCGTTATATAACCATAAAATTCAAAAGAATAATTAATAGTCGGGTCCATTCTGTTATTTGAAAATAAAAATCACGACACCGAATGAATTTAAATAAAACCTATGGGAATCTCTTCAGAAAACACTCAAGAACAAAGTCTACATAGTAACTAGTTGGGAAATTGAAAATGGGGCAAAAACCCCCCCAATTTTCACCCCCTTAGCCCTACAAATTTATATTTATAGGTAATTTGGGTCGCTGAATTCGAATCTGAAGTAAAAAATTATTTTTAAGGGGTGTAAAGCCTTATTTTCACCCTTTCTACCCTTAAAATAAGCAATTTTGTAAAAAACGTTTTTTTTTTTTATTTTGATGACCCCCAGTAGGTATTTTGGGTCGCTGAGTCAGAATCTGACGTCAAAAATTATTTTTAAGGGGTGTACACCCTTATTTTCACCCTTTTCTGCCCTAAAATAGGCACTTCTGCCTTAAAATAAACAGTTCTCAAACAAATATTTTTATTTTGTTTTGATTGCCCCTAATAGGTATTTTGTGTCGCTGAGTCAGCATCTGACGTCAAAAATTATTTTTAAGGGGTGTACATCCTTATTTTCACACTTTCAACCCTTAAAATAAGCAATTTTGTAAAAAACATTTTTATTTTTTATTTTGATGGCCCCTAATAGGTATTTTTGGCCGCTGAAGCTAAATCTGATGTTAAAGGCTCAAAATAAAGATTTTCTAAAATTGAAATATAATTTTTGACTTCAAATTCGGATTTAACGACCCAAAATACCTACTAGAGGCCATGAAAATTGAATAAAAACATTGTTATGAAAATTGCTTATTTTAAGGTTAGGAAGGGTGAAAATAATGGTGTACACCCCTTAAAAATAATTTTTGACGTCAGATTCTGACTCAGCGACCCAAAATACCTACTAGGGGCCATCAAAATAAAAAAAAACGTTTTTTACAAAATTGCTTATTTTAAGGGTAGAAAGGGTCAAAATAAGGGTGTACATACCTTAAAAATAATTTTTTACTTCAGATTCGAATTCAGCGACCTAAATTACCTACTATAGGGGTCATAAAAATTAAAAAAATAGTATATTACGATCCTGTGTCCAGAAAAGTAAAGAATGGTCCAAATTGCACGTAAATTACCATCTACGTAAATTACATTACCATTAATTAAATAAAAAATATCTTATTTATTTATTTAGCAACGAAGATTTTTTATTTTTTAAATAAAATTAAATAAATAATATTGATAAATACATAATCTTTACAAATAAGCGTGCGCGCCTATATACTTTCATAGATGCTTTCTCTCTAAACCTAGTTTACTAATTTTCGGAGTTTCATTACTCAAAATAACACACGGCTGCTAATGTTTCAAATAAATTAAATAGGTAGGGACCACCATTTTTCATCAAAAAAACCTTCCGGGCACCCTCTTTTTAATCTTATAAATATATTAAAAATATTTGCTTCTTTTGGAATACCTACGAAAGGTTTATAAGATTTAAAGGAGGGTGCGCGAGTGATTTTTTTGATAAAAGATGTTGGTCTCTAACTAATCAATTAATTTGAAACATTAGCAGCTCTTCATAAATGATTCACAAATTTGGCGCACACTGGTGGCACACTGATCGCACAGTTACTGTGCTCTGAGTGGACCACCCTTTGAAAAATCGAAATTTGGGGCTAAAAATGTTACGTGTTAAATAAAAAACGTTAAATGTTAGTCACTTGAATTGATACTGTGCGCAAAAAAAACAAAAGGCATATTAAACTTTATCAGGGACGATTAATAAACCAAAAAAATAAATTTATATCAATTTGTCATATATACCCCCTCAGATAGGGTGTAAGGGGGTGACATTATAGCATAGTAGAAAAAATCAATCACATCCATAAGCTAGGTAAAAATTTATAATTATCAGCAAAATTTTTATAAAGTATTTATTATATACGAAAAAAAGACTGATAATTTATTTTATAAAATAAATATTTTATAAAATAAATTATGGAGCAACTAATTTTTTTAAAATTGAATATTATTAAGTATTCGCAAAAGATAGATATAACAAGTACCGTAAGACCTAAAATAAATACCATATTTACAAACTAATGAGATAATTAAATAGGTACAATGGAAGATGATGACTACTCAATGCTAGTTATACAGATAATATATTTTTTAAAATTTTCTCACTAAGTTAGGTATAAAAAAAAAGTATTACCTCGTACAAATGCCTTTTGTATATCAATTTTTTCAATAAAAAAAGAGAATATTTCCTGGGCAATTGTAGTTTTGCCAGCATTAGTTGGACCGTGTAAAATGAAATTAGTATTTTTTTCTAAAATAAAATATTTTTTTACCATTCATAATTGTTAAGTTTTGCCAATTTAAAAATAACTTACGATTGAAGACTTCTTCGATACATGCTTCGTAATATTCTTGAAATTTTTAATAATTTAATAATAAATTTTTAATAAATAAGTTTTTTAAACTAATGAGATAATTAAATAGGTACAATGGAAGATGATGACTACTCAATGCTAGTTAGATAATATATTTTTTTAAATTTTCTCACTAAGTTAGGTGTAAAAAAAAAGTATTACCTTTTTCAACAGATGCCTTTTGTATATCTGCTAAATGCATTTTCTGATCTTTAGTAATTGGGGAATCTCTTTCGGAGTCCTTTATCTTACGGCCTAAAATATAAAATATTACTTTATTTTAATTATAATATTATTTTAAACTTACAGATTCTAATCTACAGAAGCTCAAAATTCAAATGAAATAAAAGTAAATTAAATAATCGATATAAAAATTTTTTTTGTATGAGAAATTATAAAAGTAAAGTTTAAAAATGATAAAATAAAATATTTGTATACAATTATTTAAAAATTTTAAAATATACCATTTAATATTGATATCAGCTCACTAATTTGCTTTTGAGCCATTTCAAAATTTTTTTTTGACTCATCTAGCTCCTTTTCTAATTTCATTTTTTTTTCAACCAGATGCTTCATATTCATTGCATCTAAAAAATTAAAAAATTACATTTTTACAGGGTTATTCATAAAACATGACTCAATTTCAAATAAAAATTTTACCATTTCCTGGTTTTTTTTGCAGTTAGAGAACAAACCGTTTTGCAGGTTGTTAAAGTGCTCTTATTTAAATCTGGATGATCATCTGTAAAAATAAATATTTAAAGATTAAAAACGTATATGCAATAAAATTTTAATAGAAAATAGTCCTTATTAAAAAAAAATCTATATATTAATAAATTAATCTTTGAAATTAATAAATGCAATAATAAAAAATCATTGATGTCATTAAAAACAAAATATTTAGTAATGGCGCAATTACATCCTTAATTACTTTTTTAAATAAAAGTAATTAGATTTTTAACAAACTAACGCATGACGAAATGAATGCATACGAAAATACGTACAATAAATATGTAAAAAAACACGTACAAAAATGAGTAAAAATTTACACATAAAGTATTATTAATATTCATAATCAAGAAAAAAACTATAGTAAGTTTACATGTAAACTTACCATTGTTTGGCAAACATCCAATCCATATATTTTGTGGATTTTTTTGCCAAAGACAATCTCCGATAATTCTGGTTATCGAAAATTGTCCTCTAAAATTTTCTTTGCGTTCTTTGTTTTGGCATAAGTATAAACTTTTTATTAGTTCTTGAATATCATTTATCTCCATGTTTATAGTCTTAGAGTCTTCAACAGTTGCCTCTTCTAAGCCGGGCAAATCCACTACTCCTATTCGGGTACTAATTTTAAATTAAAAATAAATAAATACAATGAAATACATATTTTTTTAAATATTAGTTTATTTTACTGACTTATCTTTATTTTTTTTTTTTGAAAAAAAAACACATAAATAAATGTGTTCGACTACTATTTTTATGTGTTTTGTTGTCGCTGCTTGTTCTCATTTCAAAAGAATTTTTGACCAAGTCTGCTGCTTCTTTTGAATTTGTCACATTTACTTTAATGTCTTCAAATGATAACTGATTTTTTAATTTATTAGATATTCCAATTGATTGGAGTTGAAAATTTTTTCCTGTGACCATATTTTTGACGATTTTTCCAATTATTTCAATAGCCATATAATTTATTTTTACATCCTTTTGACTTAAAAATGGATCAATTTTATTATTAGTAACATATTTGAATATTTCTTGAGCATTTGTTGTTTTACCGTCCCCACTGGGGCCGTGTAAAATGAAATTAACATTTTTGTCTAAAATAAAATAATTTTTTACCATTCATATTTGGTAAGTTTTGCCAATTTAAATAACTACTTACTTAATGTAAAAACTTCTTCGATACATGCTTTGTAATATTCATAAAAATTTTCATTATCAAATGAAGCAAAAACTGCATTGTATTCATAAGTTTTTCCTTTATAAATTATTGCGTTTGCTGCCTTAAATGAAAAGATTTTGTTTTCTTTTTTTGCATCTTGAATTTACTAGATAGCCAAAACCCTCTGATTCTGTAAAAGCATAAATCAATTAGTTATATTTTTTCATGTAAAACACGTACCAATTTATATTATTTTGGCTCACGAATTTATAACATTAATAAATTTTAAAACAAAATAAAAGCACGAAAGAGAAAAAACTGTCTATTTAGGGAAAAACGTGAAAATCTCATATAAGAAGAAAAATAATACAAAATGAAATAATGTTTCAGTAAAATTAAAAGGATAGATTTTAGCAGAGTAAATACTAAATTTTCTTGAAAAAATAGTAAAATAATTTTCTTACTGTTACATTTTTATCATCCATCTCGTCTTCTCCCTTCTGGGGTAAAATACCCGTTTTAACTGAAAATAAATTTTTTTGTTAATAAATTATAGAATATTTTTAATTTAGAAAAAGATAAACAATAAATGTAATATTATAGATGCATTTATTAATTATGCAGTATTTATGAATAAGTTTTCGAATATTAGCGCCTGTAAAAAAATGCACTCTCAAAACAGACAAATTAACAACCAAAAAAACTTGTAAATTAGCTAGGACTTAAACTTAGCATGAAAAATTTATTTTCTGTAAGGAATAATTTTTATAAGTAGTTTAAAGTGTAAAAATCTTCATAAAGACAATAATCCTATGATAAGAAAGTACAGGCTTGTGGTTTATTTTACTGTACGCAAAATAATAACCTGTGAAGAATAAAAATTTGAAAGTGTAAAAAGTATTTTACTCGTGTTATTTTAATTATCTTTTAGCCAGGTAAGTCAAGAAATTCCACTAAAAGTTATTAACAAGACATCATAAATAATTAAAATCGATATTTGAAAATTATGATTTATAAAATTTATACATTAAAAAAAAAACTAAATTCCCCAAAGAAAATACACAAGATTTCCTATAAAAACTGGCGTAAAGAATATATTTATGCCTGTTAAAAAAAAAACAGCATATAGCATTTATTTTCACTGAAAAAAGGTTTATCCCGTTCTTAATTATTTGTGGTAGTGGGGGAAAAAATTTAGTTCCTCCATGAATTAAAAAATTTAATTCATGGAGCCAAACAATCGTGGATGACAGACTTTTTTTAACAGAAAAATGGATCCTGAACTTTCATTGAAATTTTGTATTTTTGGAAATAAATTTACGTACTTTTAGGCAAAAAATCATTTTTACTAGAAAAAAAAAATTAATTTTTATATGGATTGAATTTCTACGAACGTAACCCCTATTTTCCCATAAGAGTAAGGTCTTATTATCTGCGGTTTTGTTATCCGCAGTACTTTTCAGGAACGTATCCCCCGCGGATAACGAGGGATGCCTGTACCTATAAAAGACAAAGTGTAAACATTTTTTATATATTATAGACATATTTAAATATATTATTACACATTTTAATTTTTATATTTAATAGACATATTTAAAAGTAGATATAATATTCATCGGTAATTTAATATATTAGTGAATTAAGTTAAGGTAATTTAATATATTAGTGAATTTATTGAAAATTTAGTGAAAATTAAAAGACAAATAATTATTAATCTTTTTTTAAATAAGTGTAATCTTTAAAAAAATGAAAGAACTTATAATAATAATTTAAAAAAAGTATATACTCTTCCCGACAAATTTTCGAAATATCTCTTTATTTATTGTATTTATTTTTTACCTCTTTTGCACGTGGGCACACCAAGATTGGCAGAGGCCTTCAACAATTACATATGTTGATTTATTTCTTATAAGGGTCAATGTACACATTTATGCATACATTGATGCACTTAAAGAAAATTGAAGGAGCAAGTGTTAGTATAAAGAAATAGTACTATAATGTACTATAATGATGGCACCGATTTTGGAACGCCCCTCACGAAAACCGTGTTGGTCGTCGCTAAGGTCACCCGCTTCCCTAATTGCCTGCCGCAATTTTCCTCTGACCATGCTCTCCATCACCTTGCCAATGGTATTTAACATACACAATGGTCTGTAAGATGATGGAGATCCTGGTTCACCCTTTCCCTTGCTTATCAGAGCCAGGCGGGCCACTTTCCAGTCCCTTGGAAAGACGCCTGCAACGCGGCACGCTTTAAACATGCCAAGGAGGAGACCAGGGATTACCTTTGCAGCCGCCTTAAGAGCTTCCGCGGGTATTCCGTCTGGTCCTGGTGCTTTCCCATTTTTTATTGACCTAATTGCCTGAAGCATCTCCGCCTCGCTAAATAGCGGAACTTGCTCCCTCGGGACATCCAAAGCCGGGTGTTGCTGGTTTGGATGATCCGGAAAGAGAGCGTCCACTATTCTTTTGGTCGCTGTTTCATCCGTCGTGTTGTCACATCAGGACTTAAGTTTGCCCATGACAACTTTATATTCCAGGCCCCACGGGTCGCTGTTGATATCATCTCTTAGGGACCGAAGACAGCGCGCCTTGCTGAGGCAGATAGCTTTCGCCAGCCTATGCTTGGCTTCCTTGTACTCTTTAGAGCGCGTAGTCAGCTCTGGGCGGCCATGCGCTCTTTGCCGTCTTCTGCGTGGCCCGTGACAGACCCGTCTAAGCTCCGTACTTTCTTCATTCCACCAGTACACGCTTCTTTTACCCTTCCAGGGCTGTTTACGCGGCATCGAGGCCGCGCAAGCACCCCTCAGAAGAGCAGTTACCCTCTTGAGAAGAGTCTCTGCCTCTCGCGGGGTGGTTGGTCCTCCATGCCAGGCTGGGATAGACGAGGACTCTTCACGAAGATAATCCACAAATCTGTCCTCGTCCATCTTTGACACATTCCAGCCTAGTGGGCGCTTTTTGTACGGGGGCCGATTAACGACCCTATCACGCACTTTGAAGGTGATGTAATTATGGTTGCTGCCATTGGCTCCATCCATCACCCTCCAACCGCCCACTCTTCCTGCGAGCCTAGCCGAGGCAAAAGTGACGTCAGGGATCGATTCACTAAAGCCTGGCCTTACGTAGGTTCGATTGTTCCCAGAGTTCATGACCACCAGATCAGTTCTAGCGGCCATCTCTAGGATCAACGTTCCCATACGATTCGTGGTTGGCATTCCCCATCCCACGGCTCTGGCATTTAAGTCCCCAGCAAATATGATATTGCCAGAGACTTCTCTTATTGTTTCCTCCAATGAGGCCAGCTTTGCGGTGAACACCCCAATAGTATCATTCGGTGACAAATAACAACTAATGAAAGTTGTATCACCGCACTTTGCCCAGACGTGGCAGTTGCCTTTTCCATGTCGGGACATAGACGTCTGAGCACGACCTCGTAGCCATATACCGCACCGGCCTGTGTCATCGGTTAACCAGAATTGCTGGTTCCTTTTGCGAAGCGACTCGGATAGCAAGACGACGCTAGAGTCTGTCTCGCCCGCAAGCTGTTCGAGCAAAAGGTCTGCAAGAATGGCCTTGTAAGTTCTTTCCCTTTCGAGGAAGCATTCTGCTTTTTCCACAGTAAATTTTTCTGACTTGTGTCCTTGACCGCCACATTTAAAACACGCGAATTTTCGGCCCATGCCCTTACATGACCACTAGACTGCCAAAAAAAAATCGACTTTTCGATTTTTTAAGGTGCTCAAGCGTTTTTGGATGTCATTTAATGAAAAAAAAAGTTCTACGTAAACCGCATCTAAAAATATTTAGTCGTTTGACAGCGCCAAAGCATTTTCGATTTTTGAAAATGGGCTCAGGAACGTCGGGAGGGCCTAAAGCTACTAAACTTAAAAGGCAACATAAAAACAAAATTTTGGGGGGTATTTCATAGTTTTTTTGGTCGTTAAAAACGATGGAATCATTTATTTTTAATTATTTTTTTAAGGGAAAAAGTTATGAGCTAATTTCAGTGGTAAAAATATCAAAAATTGGACAGTTTTTGACGTCAAAAACTTGCTGCGGACTAAAAAATGTATAGAAATTATTTTCAAAGGGCATTCCGCATGTTTTTTGGGTCACTAAAAACGATGAAATTGGTTATTTTTATTTATTCTTGACGGATTCAGAGTTATGGGCCAAATATTGTAGTTTGAATTTCCGAATTCAGCATTTTTTTGAGTTAAATGACTGTCAAACGTGCAGAGAACTTTTCCGAACCTCTAGAAAGGTACATTATCATATTTTTGTGTTTTTCTAATTAGCGCAGAATTAATTGCTTAGATTTTTTTAAGGGTGCTAGTTTAGTTCTGTGTTACCCCAATGTCATAAATATGGTTTTCAGGCAATTTTCCAAATAATGCTGTCATCTTGCAATTCAACCAAAATACTTCCAGTTGGTCTCATTTTTTTGCATAAAATACACCTTACAATCCCCGTAATCAGCAATTTTTCAGTACCGATTCTCTCATCGTAATAGTTAATAAACCAAATGCCCATTTTCGGCTGTTGTATGTTTCATTAAAATATGTAGTACCCTTCTCTCTGTTTAGAAATGCATTGTAAACGACATCCATGGATTGGTCAAATGATTTTATATTTTCTTTATCTTCATTTTGCAAACGATATTGTTTTTTGTGTGGTAGATTATTATTCATAGATTTCTTTTTGTCATTATAAATTTGATAAATTCCCAGATACAATTGAAAATTAATTTCTTCGTTATTCTTTATATGAGAAAATATATTTTTTAAATAACTTTTTATCAACAATGTCAGTAAATACGTTTTTCCGTCTCCAGTGTGGCATAATTACTGTTGAAATTTAAACAATTATATAAAAAATTAAATTTTTAAATAATAATAGACAGAGTTTGTCGTTCAACGAGTCAAATGAAACTAAAATTTTCGTCAAAAAATATTTTTTTCAAGGTCTTAATACGTTTGAGTAATCTATAAACCTAAGTAAAATCTATGTGTCTGTATTTATTTCTATTGTTTTCTATATTGCTTATTTCGTGCTTGTTTTTGTTGTTAAACGCAATATAGGTATAACTCAAAAGTTTAAAGCAAAAATGCTATACTTTTAAGATTTTATGTGATGATTATTATTATTTCCAGTTTTAAAATATTTAAAAATTTTTATTTTAATAATTAATTTTTTTTGCTCAGTAAATTAAAATACATGCAAAATTAAAAAAAAATAATTTTATTGTTAATTTAAATTAAAAATATATGCGGGATTTCAGGTGCAAAAATTTAAAGTTTATTTCAAATATTTTTTTAAATATACTTTTATTTTAGCTTAAGTCCCGCCCGACGTTCCTGAGCCCATTTTCAAAAATCGAAAATGCTTTGGCGCTGTCCAACGACTAAATATTTTTAAATGCGGTTTATGTAGAACTTATTTTTTCATTAAATGGCATCCAAAAACGCTTGAGCACCTTAAAAAATCGAAAAGTCGATTTTTTTTTGGCAGTCTAATGACCACTGGTTGTGGCCGAAACCAAGACACTTAAAGCACCGTATAACTTCGGCTCTTAAGCGCACTTGCCAATTAGACCAGCCATTATTTAGCCGGCCTTTATTGGTCAATTTTAGTGCGACGGCTTCTGGTAGGTCTACTATCGCCATATCCGCCTTAGTGCCCTTAGCCTTAAAGATGGCGACTTTTATGTCGTCATCGTTCAGCAGCTTGGTTGCCTCCTTTATCACCAGCCTCACTTCGTTACTGCCAGTAGCACCATTTAGGCTTCTAATCTCCACGGTTAGGTGGGGAATCAGTTCCTTGACTGTACTTTCTGGGCCTGCGACCGTCTTGACAGCGTCTAATAGTTTTTGCCGGTCTTTCGACGAGCTCAACTCTATTAGGACGCTGCCATCCTGGGTTTTCTGGATTCGGTGAACCTCAGTCCCCGAATCCTTTAGATGGACACCTCTTTTGATCTCCAGCAGGGCTGTCGCAGACTTCCCTTCAGGAGGCTTTATTATTAGAGCCTCCTTACGCTTAGAGATCCTTATGCGCCGGTTCTGGCGCTTCTTTCTCCTGCCTTTTTTTGTCGCCTTGGAAGGAGGAAATTAACCATCTCCTTCCTTCTTCTGCGGCCTTTTCTTTTTTCTTCTTTTATTCTCTACCCCCTGCCGCAGGTTTGCTGCTGCTGCTTCTCCTGCTGCTTCTTCTTTTCCTGCTCTTGATTTTTACGAGCCTCTGCCTCCTTTCTTTCAAACTCTTTTTTCTTTTTCTTCTTTTCCTTTTTTCTTTGACCTTTGCTTTTAACGGCGACGAAATCATCCTCGTCTGGAAGGGGGCTACCTGTAGCTACATCTTTTGACTGCCTTTGCTGGCCAGAAGCTAACTTATCCCCCTCCTGAACCATATCTTTCGGAGGAGACATCACTGCATTAGCAAAGGTCTTCCTTAGAAAGAATTTCGGAGACGGTTTCTGTGCCGGTCTCTTTTTTGTATTCTCCTTTCCGGGTGGGCTTCGGGATGCAGTCCGAGCCCTCTTCTTTCCTTTTCTAGTCATAGTCCCTGATGCTTCCTGTATAGGAATATCGGATTTTTGTTTCCCATTTAATACCTCCTGCTGCAGTTCAAAAATTGTCTTTAGCCTGGCTAAATATTTTTCAAACTGAGCTGTGCCTTTTTTGACAGTCATATTACAATTCTTCTGTACTTTTACTGACTCTCTCATCTGAGTAATATCTCTCTCCATGTTTACGTGGATTTCAATACACGCGCTGTTATATTGCTTTGACTCCCGGAGATATCTTTCCATATTTTCTTCCTTCTTGCCTTCGTCATCAAGCCCAACTTCGCTAACATTAGGCAACGAATATGACTTCTGGTCCTTCAGAATAGAAGGCCGTATCAAGCTATTGCTTAAACCTTTTTGGGCGCCACATTTTGCGCTTATATCACCTTCCATTGAGGATTTGTGGGAGGAATCCTCGACCTCTAGCCTAGTTAAGGCTACCTTTTTCCGTCTTTTTTTCAGCATATACGCGCTGTTATATTGCTTTGACTTCCGGAGATATCTTTCCATATTTTCTTCCTTCTTGCCTTCGTCATCAAGCCCAACTTCGCTAACATTAGGCAACGAATATGACCTCTGGTCCTTCAGAATAGAAGGCCGTATCAAGCTATTGCTTGAACCTTTTTGGGCGCCACATTTTGCGCTTATATCACCTTCCATTGAGGATTTGTGGGAGGAATCATCGACCCCTAGCCTAGTTAAGGCTACCTTTGCCGTCTTTTTTTCAGCATACACGCGCTGTTATATTGCTTTGACTCCCGAAGATATCTTTCCATATTTTCTTCCTTCTAGCCTTCGTCATCAAGCCCAACTTCGCTAACATTAGGCAACGAATATGACCTCTGGTCCTTCAGAATAGAAGGCCGTATCAAACTATTGCTTGAACCTTTTTGGGCGCCACATTTTGCACTTATATCACCTTCCATTGAGGATTTGCGGGAGGAATCCTCGACCCCTAGCCTAGTTAAGGCTACCTTTGCCGTCTTTTTTTCAGCATACACGCGCTGTTATATTGCTTTGACTCCCGAAGATATCTTTCCATATTTTCTTCCTTCTTGCCTTCGTCATCAAGCCCAACTTCGCTAACATTAGGCAACGAATATGACCTCTGGTCCTTCAGATTAGAAGGCCGTATCAAACTATTGCTTGAACCTTTTTGGGCGCCACATTTTGCACTTATATCACCTTCCATTGAGGATTTGCGGGAGGAATCCTCGACCTCTAGCCTAGTTAAGGCTACCTTTGCCGTCTTTTTTTCAGCAGTAGTTAGAGCTAGATGTTGTTGCTCTGTGGGCGTAGTGTTCTGCCCTTGCTGCTGGGAAATGCTAAATTGGAGACCCTCAGAATCCGTGTCTCCGGCTCTGTACGGAAGATCGAAATAGGCGGGTAGGCTCTTAAAATTACGAATATTAGGCTTTTATTTTTATTTTATGTTAACCCCCTTTATGGGGCAGTTACATTGGCTCTAACCATCAAGAATGAATTACTCTCTATAAGAGGGGTATCAACCTGGGGTAATTCATTGTATTTATCTAGCATTGTTCAAAAAATAAGCCTGTGTCCCTGGACAAAGGGCCCTTAGTTGGGTAAGTGTACCCTTCAGAGTATTATTGAAGGATTTACGTTAGTAAAATAAAATAACAGATAATTGTTTTTAACTTTACTCCCCGCGTAAATATAAGGACGTCCTATAATAAGTCCTTAAATATAATAAAGTAAATATAATTTTAAACTTGCTGTATGAAAAAAAATGCAAGAAATGTAGAATAATAATACATGATCAACAAGTGTGTGTCTTTTAACCTTGAGCAAACATTGACCTTAGTAACGAAAATTCTTTATGTATCTTGTAAAATTAAATCGCTTAATATAAAAACTCCTTATTTATTTTATTTTATTTTATTATAATATAAAATAATAACAATAGTAACGTGTATATAAAAATATATAAAATTTGTCATTTTATTTAAAATATTTTTGTCTGATTTTTTTTTATTTTATTTAAAAGCTCTTACTTATTATTTAAACAAATACCTATAATAAATATTACCTATACAATATAAGAAATAAAAAAAAAAGTGAAACCTTTGTTTATGTATTTTTTGACCTTCTGATCACGATTTTCAGGTTCTTTTTTGCAAAAACCAATCCCGGTAATTGTACAAACAATTATAATTTCTTCATAAGCCAGAACTTTTGTTTAAATAATTAAAGGGGTTGGTTTTTGCAAAAAAAATAACTGAAAATCGCGATTAGAGGGCAAAAATATTAAATATATAAACGAAGCTGTCACACGTAATTTTCGAAATAATTTTGTTTAAACAATATGTATAAAGATTTAAATATACTGTTCAAACAATTAACAACCATACGACATTTGAATTGAAAATTCGGTTTTTTTTATTATTATTTTAATTGATTTATTATTTTAATATAATATGCGGTCAACCAGTAACATAACAGTAAATTTTAGAGGGGAGAGCTGTACACCTATAGGAGAACTCAAAATTTTCCTATGAGTTTTTATAATAATAAACTATACTTTAATTAAACGAATATTATCAAAACCTGTTCTAAAATGTAAAATTTTGTTATTATTAAATAAAAATATTTGATTTCAGAGCTAACAACTATTTGCTTTTTTTTCAATAAATTGCCCACTTTTTGCAAAAAAATAATAGATGGACAGATTAAAATCAAAACACGTTTCATCGACTGACCGTCAATTGGAATGCTCTGATAAAATTATCTGTCTCACTCTTTTATTCTATTTTCTCGTAAGTGTAATTAAAAAAATTTTTTACCTTTATTGATGTTTTGACTGTCAAAAAAATGATTTTTGTATCCTTAAAATCAACGGAAACAGGATAACATAAACTTTTTTATAAAAGTAACAACTTAATACTAAAGACAAAATTTTTAACTAAATGTTTTTATAATAGTCTATTTTAAATACTTTTCTTATTTTTAAAAACACACTCCTATTTTTCAAAAACTTCTTCTTGAATACACTCTTCTCTTAAAAAGGAAGACAGTTTATAAAAAATATTGAAATTTAGTGTTTTTTTATTAACTTCAAGCTCTTTTAACCATTATAAAAAAAAAAATTACTTTTTAGAAACAAAAATATAGGATTGTTTTTATAATAGTCTATTTTAAATACTTTTCTTATTTTTAAAAACACACTCCTATTTTTCAAAAATTTCTTCTTGAATACACTCTTCTCTTAAAAAGGAAGACAGTTTATAAAAAATATTGAAATTTAGTGTTTTTTTATTAACTTCAAGCTCATTTAACCATAATAAAAAAAAAAATTACTTTTTAGAAACAAAAATATAGGATTATTTTAATAGAGTAAGGCAAAAGCTTCTTTGATCAACGAATCAAATTAACTAAAATTTTGTAGTCAAAAATATGCGGTTAATACGACACGTGAGTAATCTTTAAAAGTATATATAATCAATGTTTGTGTGTACGTGTGTTTTTGTTTCTATTGTTGATTACCCTATGTATAAGTAAATTTTGCTGTTATACACCAAGGAGTCAAATAAGCTACTTTAGAGATTTAAAATATTTAAAAATTTTTATTTTATAGGCTGATATTTAAAAGAAAAATTTTTTCGTTTCAGAACTATTCAGAACGATTCAGAATAAATCAAGTAAATTTTAACCCATTTCCAACAATTTCCCAAAAAAAAAATTTCGAATTCAATAGTGAATATACTATTCAAAATAGTTGAATTTCATGTTAAGGAATAGTTGAATTTCAATATTTATTTATCAAATAACGCATAATAGTAATGATATCAAAATGTAATTTTGCGGATTAATTATTTTTGTTTAATTATTAGCATCGGTGCGGACAAAAGCTACATTAGGAATTCAATATCTAAAAACAAGTGATTTTATTCCCCCTTTATGGACAAAGCGAGTTACTTTTAGAAAATAGTATATTTACGACCCCTATCCAGAAAAGTAAAGAATGTCTCAAATCGTTCGTTAATTACATTCCAAGGCGAAGCCGATATACGATCTAGAAAATTATTTATTTATGAACAAGGGCCGTATAAAATTTTTCTGCGACAGTGGCGAATAGTCTCTGGGAAATGCGTCCTTTCTGTCCACTGACAAAAAAAGTTAATTTACTATATGAAATCATTGCAATGATCCATGCGGATACTCACCAGTTTAATTCTGGCATATTTTCTTTCTAAAAATCCCTTTCAAAAATCATATATGGTATATATGGGTAGATTTAAATGAAGTGTGTATGAAATGTATATGGTCGGGTCTTTACGACTATATCCCAAAAATTTTGGTCAGATTTTTAATTGGTCACGTTACTTGACGAGAAATTCGAAATTTACAAAAAATGAATTTTTGCTCTCCATCGCCTTGCCAATGGTATTTAACATACACAATGGTCTGTAAGATGATGGAGATCCTGGTTCACCCTTTCCCTTGCTTTTCAGAGCCAGACGGGCCACTTTCCAGTCCCTTGGAAAGGCGCCTGCCACGAGGCACGCGTTAAACATGCCAAGCAGGAGACCAGGGATTACCTTTGCTGCCGCCTTAAGGGACACTTTATCTTCCTTGCCGTAAGTGCCTCCCAATAACACTTACATGCTCCGCATCCTGGAAGGTGGTCGGTCTTGGCCTTGTCAGCTCTTTCCCTGCAGAGGAAGCATTCTGCTGTTTCCACAGGACAATTTTCTGACTTGTGGCCTTGGAACGCCACATTTAAAACACGCAAATTTTCGCTCCATGCCCTTACATGACCACTGGTTGTGGCCGAAACCAATACACTTAAAGCACCGTGTAACCTTGGCTCTTAAGCGCACTTGCCAATTTGACCAGCCATTATTTAGCCGGCCTATTTTGGTCAATTTTAGTGCGGCGGCTTCTGGTAGATCTACGACCGCCATATCCGCCTTAGTGCCCTTAGCCTTGAAGATGGCGACTTTTATGTCGTCATCGTTCTGCAGCTTGGTTGCCTCCTTTATCACCTGCCTCACTTCGTTGCTACCAGTAGTACCATCTAGGCTTCTGATCTCCACGGTTAGGTGGGGAATCAATTCCTTGACTGTACTTTCTGGGCCTGCGACCGTCTTGACAGCGTCTAATAGTTTTTGCCGGTCTTTCGACGAGCTCAGCTCTATTAGGACGCTCCCATCCTGGGTTTTCTGGATTCGGTGAACCTCAGTCCCTGAATCCTTTAGTTGGACACCTCTTTTGATCTCCAGCAGGGCTGTTGCATAAGACTTCCCTTCAGGAGGCTTTATTATTAGAGCCTCCTTACGCTTAGAGATCCTTATGCGCCGGTTCTGGCGCTTCTTTCTCCTGCCTTTTTCTGTCGCCTCGGAAGGAGGAGATACGCCATCTCCTTCCTTCTTCTGCGGCTTTTTCTTTTTGCTTCTTTTATTCTCTGCCCCCTGCCGCAGATTTGCTGCCGCTGCAGTTATTTTTGGCTGCTGCTTCTCCTGCTGCTTCTTCTGTTCCTGCTCTTGGTTTTTACGAGCCTCTGCCTCCTTTCTTTCAAACTCTTTTTTCTTTTTCTTCTTTTCCTTTTTTCTTTGACCTTTGCTTTTAACAGCGATGAAATCATCCTCGTCTGGAGGGGAGGTATCTGTAGCTACATCTTTTGGCTGCGTTTGCTGGCCAGAAGCTAACTGTTTTACCTCTTGAACCATATCTTTCGGAGGAGACATCACTGCATTAGCGAAGGTCTTCCTTAGAGGGAGTTTCGGGGACGTTTTCTGCGCCGGTCTCTTTTTTGTATTCTCCTTTCCGGGTGGGCTTCGGGACGCAGTCCGAGCCCTCTTCTTTCCTTTTCCAGTCATAGCCCCTGGTGTTTCCTCTATAGGAATATCGGGTTTTTGTTTTCCATTTAAAAGCTCCTGCTGCAGTTCAAAAATTGACTTAAGCCTGGCTAAATACTTTTTAAACTCAGCTATGCCTTTTTTGACAGTCATATTACAGTTCTTCTGTACTTTGACTGAGTCTCTCATCTGAGTAATATCTCTCTCCATGTTTGAGTGGATTTCAATGCACGCCTTGTTATAGTCTTTTGATTCTCGGAGATATCTTTCTATATTTTCTTCCCTCTTGCCTTCGTCGTCAAGCCCAACTTCGCTAACATTAGGCAACGAATATGACCTCTGGTCCTTCAGAATAGAAGGCCGTATCAAGCTGTTGCTTGAACCTTTTTGGGCGCCACATTTTGCGCATATGTCACCTTCCATTGAGGATTTGCGGGAGGAATCCTCGACCTCTAGCCTAGTTAAGACTACCTTCGCCGTCTTTTTTTCAGCAGTAATTAGAGCTAGATGTTGTTGCTCTGTGGGCGTGGTGTTCTGCCTTTGCTGCTGAGAAATGCTAAATTGGAGACCCCCAGAATCTCCGGCTCTGACCATCAAGGCTTTCACTTGATCGGAATCAGAGGTTGAATTATCCTCTTTAAGAGGGGTATCAACCTGGGGTAATTCACTGTATTTATTTAGCATTGTTTATAAAATAAGCCTGTGTTCCTGGACAAAGGGCCCTTAGTTGGGTAAGAGTACGCTTCAGAGTATTATTGAAGGATTTACGTTAGTCGCTGACAGAGAGTATCTATCAGCTTCCAGCGTCCATCCAGTAATAATAGTCCTACAGATCGGGGGGTTTTCACCACCATGTCTGATGACATCACATACGATTATTAATCCGGCATGTAACAGACTTCGATTGAGAGGCGGTCACGCGAGGGAATACTAATTAAATTAGTATTACATTAATTAAATATTTTTGAAATTATTAATACATATTTTTTAAAAAAATAAAAAGTAGAAAAAGTTTACCTATTAAGTAATTTTTAAAGAAAAATTACTGAGTTATATTTGGTTTATATATTTATATCTTCATCATCATCTGATTCTTCATCAATAACTTTTTTGCACCTCCTGCAGAGCAATCCTAAAAATTACAAATAGCTGCTTTCAACTAATTATATACAATTTAATAATTGGAAATTTCAAAAATTTATGTCATAAAAGTACCTGGGATTATATTTTGTTTGGGTACCTAATGGCATAAGCAAATAAACAATTGGTAGCATTTGATAAGTTTCGACAAATTTAATTTTTACATTTATTTAAGGGGCTAAAGATCACGTGTTCAATATAGGAAATCATTGCAATTTTTTTGTGCTATTGATTCTAAGAAACCAAACATCCATGGTTTTTGTGAGTGGGGTTATTTTTTGAATCAAATTTAAGAAACCGTATAATTACGTGATTAGAGCAAGCGATGGCTCAGTGGTAAAGACTTTGGGCTTCCAAGCGGAGGACCGAGGTTCGATCCCCGGCAGATACCTCTGATTTTTTTTTTTCTGAGGAAAATTAAATTATGTGTTTATATCGCTTGCGAGTGGTTAGGATGCCACGTTAAAAGGAGATCCAGTCGAGGGAGAGGCGAAATCCTGAGACTATAGGTTAACACGCATTACACGCACACTAACACTCACACACGTCACAAATACTTTACACTGACATTACACTGGTGGACGGATTCAAAGGCGATGTTCTCTATAACATTGGCCACGACTCTTTCCACCCATATCACCTGCGACACCGAGGGTACTAGTGTTTACCATAGCTAGGAATTAACCCCATAACGGAATATGTTGCATATACATCCATATAGCTACCAATAGTTCATGGCGTGGACCTCTCTATACGGGTCTCAAAGGGTTCATGTATGTTTCCAGCATGAACCTGGGTGTGAACCGGTGGAGTGGGGACTACTTGAGGGTAGTGGATGTGAAAAAATTAACACCAATCCAAAAACAGCTTCCTGTCTACACGGGACCTAGCCTTCGTAGGATACCGGTGGGTTGGGTGCTGTTTGAAGAAAGGTGGAGAGAGATCTGCTTGCAGAGGCGCGCTGGGGGCTTTTAAGTTAAGTCGGGTGCGCTGAAGGTTACCTTCTATCTCTCAAAAAGGCTTAAAAAAAAAAAAAAAAAATTACGTGATTATAAATATTTTCTAAATTATTAGTTCAAAATACTTATTTTTACAAAATCTTTTCGACATTTGTAAGATAGTGTTGACAATCAATTGTTTTTTTTTTGTAACAAAAAATAAATATTCGTAACCAAAAAAATTGTTTTACTTATATAAATATATTTTTCAGTAAAAATATCAGGAAAAACTTATAATCACGAAAATGCGCCAATTTTTAGCTTTCCAATAAACCCACCTACTACCAATTTGGATCCCTGGTTTCTTAGAACCGATTGCGCAAAAAACTCGCCATAATTCTCTCTATTTAATACGTGTCCATTGACCCCTTAAGAATTCATTGTTTATCTTTCGTTCAAATTGCTTTTAAATTATGTTTCGTAATAAATATAAAATAATCAAGGAATATTCGTTTTATTAGATTTTATTTTTAAATTTACTTTTTGGATTCATATTTTAAAGAAATTGATTATTATTCGTTTAATTACTGTCATTTAAATTTTCTATGTAATTCAAATAATAAAAGACAAAGGTGCAAATTCCAGCCCATATCATACTTAACATAAATAACTGTTTGCTAAAATTTTAACAGAATACTTTGCTGGGTTGATATTACTTCTGGGCTTGTATTGAAATGTAACAATAGCATTTGCTAATTTTATGATTCGCATTTGTTTTTTTTTTATTATCTCTAAGCCCGAAATATTCTAAGTCTTTAACCCCGGATTATTCTTAGTTTCCGAAACAAAATTATTTTAAGTCCCTTAATATTATGTTTGTCCTAAAAGTACTTACTCTTACTATAATATTATTAATAAGTGTCTAGATTCTACTAGATAAAACTCAACTAAAGTAATCAATTCTAGGACTTTTTTTAAATTTTAATCACAGTATATTGCAGCCAATCAATTTAAATTTCAATATTAGTTTAGGAAAAAATATGCATTTTGATAATTATTTGATATTAAGTATCATGTATCCAATTTTTATCCTTATTATAATTAAGTTAAAATATACGTCGTATATTTTTAAAAAAAAATTCCTTTGAATATTATATATTTATAAGATATAACTTATACAAGCAAATTTTAAATAATAGTTATGCACTTGTAAAAATATTTTTAAATCTTAAGCAGCAAAAGTTTATAAAAAAGAATAAACTTCTTTTCAGTTTTTTAGCAAATTATTGTTACAATACACTTTAAAATAATCACTACGGCGCCTTAATTATTCACAAAAAAATAATTATTTAAAATTAATCAAAAAATAAGGATTTTATTATAGAATATACAAGTTTCTCGATCAACGAGTCCGATATAACTAAATGTTTAGTCAAAAAATATTTGGTTGAAGCTCTAACTACGACCCCTGTATATTAATGTTTACGTGTGTGTGTTTTTGTTTTTATTGTTAGTTACTCTGTGTAGGTGAATTTCATATTTACGTTTTTGCAATTATGTGTAAGTAAATCAAGTAAGCAACTTTTAAAATTTTTGTGTGTTATTATTATTATTTCAAGTTTTAAAATATTTAATAATTTTTATTTTATAGGGTGGCTCTACCGATTAGTGACCAAAATTTTCCAAAACCTAAAAGTTCTTACAACAAACGCAAAAAATTTAGGCTCTGGAATTTACTATAAAATAAATATGCGAAAAATAATTATTAATAATTATCGATGATTATGCAAAAAATTATTTTATTTAACAGCGTGCCTAAAATTACTATATTGCTCGACTCTACATAGTTTTACTACATAGTCTTACTACATAAATTAATTGGATTTATTTTTGCTAATAACGGTTTTAGAAATTAAAGTTTAGCCAGGAAGGTTGTAAAAAAACCATGCCAAGAGATTTCCTGGCTGTGAAATGTATTGAATTTTCCGATTGGTGGTCGGGAAATTCGAAAAATTTTTTTTAAATAGTAAAATTTTTTTTTAGAATTTTTTTATGGGTGAGTAAAATTGATGATTCTATTTCTCAGAACCAGAAAATATTACGGGTTTTCCCATATTGGGGTCATTTGGCAGAGAAATTGGGGTTTCACCCTTAAATTTGCAAAAATTACTCCCCAAAAAGGGTTTTTTAGATATTCGCACTTTTAGTTCTCAAATTTGCACCATATGGGTTTTTTGGTTCACTAATTAAGAATTGCGACTAATTTTTCAATAATAATTAATATTTCACCCTTAAATTAGCTAAAACTACTCCTAAAAGGGGTGTTTTTGATATTTTTGCACTTTCAGCATCCAGGATAACTTTCAGTTTCTTGGGTTGTATAAAATAGACAAATAAAATAAAAAAACTAACTTAACATTTAATGAAATAAATTTTAAAATCAAATCGGCAGACATCATAACAAAACCCTAAAAATCCGTTTAAATGCCGTGCACGTCACTTTTTCCCAAATATTTTTACCTTATTTGGTATCGAAGGTTAGCATAATCAAAAAAGCTTTTTTGCCCACCTGGGCGTAAAAAGCGGGCGTAAAATTTTTTGTGAAATTTCAGCACGCGTTTTAAGCCTAGTAGGGCAAATAATAGCGTAAGCACCATGGGCGAAATACTTCAGACACTAGCGTGAACACATATCACTCGTGCCCAGCTTCGCCGAGCACACTTTTGCACCCTTAATACTCAATATACTATTTTATATTTAAACCTAGTTAAAAAGACAAGTGTTACCAAAATTATAAAAATATTAAAAAATGTCAAAAAGCTTAAAAATAAAAATTTATTATTTTGAAAAAAAGAAGATAGTGCACTAATTTTCACATATATAAATAGACTCATTTTCCTTTCAAAAGAATAAAAAAATAAAATCAGATTGAATGATTGAATCAGAAGTCAAAGCTTATAAAAAAGGAGTGCAGAAATAAAAAAAAAGTAGGTATATGGACTTTTTATTAGATGAAGTGTCTTATAAGATAGTCATTTTTAAATCGACAGGTTTTAAATTTGCCACAAGAGTAATTGTCTGTTTGTCACATGCATCTTAAAAGACTCAGCACTTCAATTCTCTCTTAAAAATTAAAGTAAAAATTCCTATAACATAAATTAGAACTTTTTAAAAACAATAAAATTTATAATATTCAAACTACAGCAAATCTTAGTATAAATCTTTAAAAGAACTTAGAAATTAACACCCAATGAATTTTTTTTATTCCATGACTGTGCTTTTACTATGCCCCAAAGAGTATAGTCAAAGCACACAAGCTTTAAAAAAATTAATTGGGTCTAGAAAGGGCTTTATTCCTATAAAATTTTTGGTTTAATTCCAAGGTAGAGTTTAAAAATTTTAATTTACAACGACCAATCAGTGCGTGGCTTGACATTTTTTTTATTTAGTCAATTGTTTGTTATCAATTAAATACCATTGCTTAGTGAGTCAATAAACAACTTATTAAACTTTTTATTCTTTCTTTTGGAAATGATCGTTAATTTTTGTGTGAACACAAAACTATGTACAAGATTTTTTTCGTTTTTAACTGATTAGCTTTCAAGTGGAGGCCAATTACAATTTATAATTATAGATCAGTTTGTTAATCAGAAAAAACAAGCCCAATACGTTGTCGTTTGAAAAAAAAAATTGTGGGCTTCAAATTTAGCTTTTAATAAATACAATTCAACAATTCAATATTTAATCGTAAAATTTTTAATGCATTTTTTGTAAGAACTTCTGTCGACTGAATTTTCAACCAAAAATAGTAAAATTCAATCAATTGGTTGAATATTCAACAAAAATGGTTGAAAATTCAACCAGTACAAAATAAAATTGATGTAATTATAATACGCAGAGTAAAAAAATGATCTGTGCATCCATTAAAAGTGAATTAATTAACATTATAATAGATTATATAACTGGTGATTTTTTTTTTATATATTATTATTATTACTTCGTTTGGCTCAGAAGCTGAGGAATGACTAATTAAAAAGGTTACTTAATTTAATTTATCCATAATTTTTAAATTTTTAAAACGTTAGCAGAATTAAATACACACTCGCCATTTTATTCAAAAAAAGTTACCAAGTGTGCAAAATTGGATAGGCGGGGCTTAAGTATTTTATTCAGTTTTTTTTATATACTCTCTGTTTAAGTAAGTTAGGTCAAATAATACTAAAGTTATATTAAATGTATTTTTTTTAATGCTTAAATGTCTATATTTTGTATAATTTATCAATATAGTGCAAGTTCAAGGTTATCTTTTGGTTGTAAATAAACGTTTTATATAAATTTTTTTTTTTCGAAAGAGAAAAATATTTATAATTAATTGTGAAAATTGAGAAAATAAAGATATATATATTTAATATGCACCGTATACTATAAAAATTATTATATGAAATATTAAATAGAAGAAACGCACACCAATATAAATGTATTTTTACATAATAGTGAAAATTTGAAAATTCTTGTTTAATTAAAATTTATTACCTAAACACCTGCCAATATATTTATATTTTTTAAAGAAAAAAGGTAAGCGTATGAATGTAAATTACGACCTTGATTATGCCAGAATACTCAAAAAAGTGCATCTCTGCCTTAATTATTCTTGTTTGAAAAAAAGTTTTTCGTGATAACGTTGCATGTTCCATATCTGTTACGTTTACCTTAATTCGTAAGAAAACAGAAATTGATGAATTATCTTTAATTCATGGAGCAGAAAATAATTTGCAATCCAAAAATTTAAACAATTTTAAAGCAGCTTTTTTATTTTACTTTTTAAATAAAAATTCAATAGACCTATCAAAAGGATAAAATTTGCTTACGAAATGGGGCTAATATAGGTACATAACATCGATTTTTTTTTTAATTCTCTGCTGCTTTGTATATGTAGTAAATATAATTTTAAACTTGCTGTATCAAAAAAAATGCAAGAAATGTAGAATAATAATACATGATCAACAAGTCTGTGTCTTTTAACCTTGAGCAAACATTGACCTTAGTAACGAAAATTCTTTATGTATCTTGTATATATATACTTTTTTTTTATTTTATTTAAAAGCTCTTACTTATTATTTAAACAAATACCTATAATTTTTGCATTATTCTGCCTTTTTTGCAAAAACCAATCCCAGTAATTGTACAAACAATTATAATTTCTTCATAAGCCAGAACTTTTGTTAAAATAATTAAAGGGGTTGGTTTTTGCAAAAAATATGCGGTCAACCAGTAGTATAACAGTAAATTTTAGAGGGGAGAGCTGTACACCTATAGGAGAACTCAAAATTTTCCTATGTGTTTTTATAATAATAAATTATACTTTAATTAAACGAATATTATCAAAACCTGTTCTAAAATGTAAAATTTTGTTATTATTAAATATAAATATTTCATTTCAGAGCTAACAATTATTTGCTTTTTTTTTCAATAAATTGCCCACTTGTTGCAAAAAAATAATAGATCGACAGATTAAAATCAAAACACGTTTCATAGACTCACTGTCAACTGGAATGCTCTGATAAAATTATCTGTCTCACTCTTTTATTCTATTTTCTTATAAGTGTAATTAAAAAATTTTTTTACCTTTATTGATGTTTTGACTGGCAAAATCAACATAATAATCCTTAAAATCAACGTAAACAGGTCACAGGATAATATAAACTTTTTTATAAAAGTAACAACTTAATTTTTAACCAAATTTTTCTATAATAGTCTATTTTAAATACTTTTTTTATTTTTAAAAATACACTCCTCTTTTAAATAACTTCTTCTTGATACACTCTTCTCTTAAAAAGGAAGAAGTTTATTAAAAATATTGAAATTTAGGATTAGCAAAAATATAGGATTATTTTAATAGAATAATTCACAAACTTCCTTGATCAACGAGTCAATTTAAACTAATATTTTGTACTCAAAAATATACGGTTAATACGACACGTGAATAATCTTTAAAAGTATATATAATCAATGTTTGTGTGTATGTGTGTTTTTGTTTCTATTGTCGATTACCCTATGTATAAGTAAATTTTGCATGTTTACATTTTTTCTGTTATACGAGTCAAATAAGCTACTTTAGAGATTTAAAATATTTAAAAATTTTTATTTTATAGGCTGATATTTAAAAGAAAAATTTTTTCGTTTCAGAACTATTCAGAACGATTCAGAATAAATTAAGTACATTTTAACCCATTTCCTACAATTTCCCAAAAAAAAAAAATTTCGAATTCAATAGTGAATGTACTATTCAAAATAGTTGAATTTCAATATTTATTTATCAAATAATGCATAAAAGTAATATCAAAATGTAATTTTGCGGATTATTTTTTTTTAATTATTAGCGTCATGTTGGCATATTTATCATGTTGGCACACTAGGCTCGGGTTATGGGATTCCACATTAAAATCCATTAAAAAAGGCTTCTAAAAATCTAAATCCTGCTTTATGTCATACTA
This sequence comes from Anagrus nilaparvatae, assembly GCA_022575985.1. Classification (NCBI taxonomy): domain Eukaryota; kingdom Metazoa; phylum Arthropoda; class Insecta; order Hymenoptera; family Mymaridae; genus Anagrus; species Anagrus nilaparvatae. Next base: position 20,073,237 of record JAKSXM010000137.1, read on the forward strand.
ATATAACATACTAATATTTTATGGAAGAAGGGAAGATTCAAACACTAGGAATATGATACTCCAGAATATTTAGCTCCCAAAAATTATTAATCTACCTGTTTCAATTCTGCTAAATAGTTTTTGAAAAATAAATTTATTTCGAGATAAGACTCAGAAAAATAACAGAAAAACAAAAATCAACAATTTTATTAACTATTTACAACTATTAAAAATTGATAATTTATGTCCAAATATGGCCATTGGTTTACTGATTTGCCAAAAAGAACTCAGCTCTCCTTGATTTGACTAACATATTTATCATGTGAGCACAATAGGTTCGGCCTATGGGACCCCACAATAAAATCCATTAAAAAAGGCCTCTAAAAATATAAATCCAGCTTTATCTCATAAGCATACTAATACTTTATGGTAGAGAGGAAGATTCAAACATTGGGAATATGATACTCAAGAATATTAAGCCCCCAAAAATTATTAAACTACCTGTTTCAATTCTGCTGAAAAATTGTTAAAAAATAAATTTATTTTAAGATAAGACTCAGAAAAATAAAAAAAAACAAAAATCAACAATTTTATTAACTATTTACATAATCATATGCGTTTTTTCTTTACATTAATTAGTATAACAAGGTAAATTTATTTAAATTAAATAATAAAATTAATAAAATATTAATTTAACTATTTAACTATATAAAATTAAAATAAAGGAAAATATTATAAAAGAAAATCTAAAAATCAATTTTATTCTCGATCAATAAATCTAAATCTGAGTGGTTTATCTGGAACATTCATCGTCATAAGAAATTTACTGCTAATATCTCCATAGTTGTATTCAATTTTAAATTCTCGAATTAACTGGAAAACAAAAATAATAATTATTTATTAATTAAAAATATTTTTTATTTTTTAAATAATTAAAAATTTAGTAAAAGCTTCTTAGAATAAGTTAATTGATTATTTATTTTTCCTAAATTAGTTATTTTTTATTAAAATATGCACCTTTGTAGTAAGCAACATCATTTGTAAATTAGCCATAGTTTCACCCATGCAAGATCTTAAACCTTTACCAAATGGTAAGTAACAGTTTCCTGGATACGAATCATCAATATTTAACCATCTCTCAGGTTTGAATTTTTCAGGATCTTCAAAATTTTCTTCTCTTAATGATGATATTTGATTGGCCATTATTACATATGTCTAAAAAAAAAAAAATTCAAAATTCAAGTACAAAATTTAATTTATTTTCAACTCAGTATTTTTTGAAACTTACACCCTTAGGAATCGTGTAACCATGTAAAACAATCGTTGAAGGAAGTAATCTTGTCAAATATGGAAAAGGTGGTTTTAATCTAAAATTTGAAAGAATAATTGAATAATTTAGTAATAAGAAAATACAAAAATTTACCTTAAACATTCTTTGATGCAAGCTTGAAGATATGGCATGTTACTAAATGCATCTTTTGATAAAATTAAATTATCTTCTGAATTTTCAATAATTTCATTATATAAAATTCTTTGTACCCTTGGATTCTTAGCCAAATAATAAAATAAATAAGCTTGACTATTAACCATCTTGAAAAAAAAAATTAAAATTATAAAATGAAAATTAAATTAATTAATAAAATAAATAAAAATTCATACAGCTTCAACACCTAAAATTAGCATATCCATTAATATTGTTGAAATATCACCAACATCTAAGTGATGCTCAATTATTAATTTTTGCAACAAGGCTGATGAATCTTTTTTTAAATTATTTCTAATATTATTCTCTTCGTTATTTATATATTTTATTATTATTTTATCAATTAAATCACATGATTTAAATAATTCTTTGCTATTTAAAGTATCGAATAATTTCCAAAATTGAAAACCACTTTCACATTTACTTATGTATTTAATTGATAATTTTATTGATTCAATTAATTGGGTTGTTTCTGAATTTTCGTTATAATTTCTATTTTCTAAATAACCTAATTTTTTGTTCAACATTAAAATCCAAAAACTTTCGATGCCCCAACGTTTTAGATCATCTTTAAAATTTTCAGGTACCTAATATTGGACATAAAATATTATTAGTTATTATTAATTTTTCTAAGCTCATATATTTATTACCTCGTCTTGAAAATTTCTTGTTTGTCTAATTCTATTGATTAATTCGTCACATGTTATTTCTAATTTTTTTGTATTTGATTTTATTTTTTCATTTATTGGACTTTCTAAAGCTTGCTTTGTTTCCAACCAATTTATACCTTGAGATTCTTGACTGATGTAATTAAAATTATAATTTTATTAATAAAAAGTATATTTTTTTATCCAATAATCAAGATAAATAAATATTTACGCAGAAAAGGGTCCTGGAAAACGACATTTTTTGTGATTAAAACGATAATGCTGAAGAATATCAATTCCACTTCTAACTGGAAATTGACCTTCTTCTTGAAAAACTTTTCCAATATGTTCTGGCCTACACATAATTTTAAAAATTATTTCTCTATTTATTTTTTAATTACCTACAAAAAACCATTTTTTACCTGTGAATTAAAACAATATCACCAGAAAATGGGCCATTTAATCTAACAACAGGGCCATATTGATCAAAAAGAAATTTTAAAGGTCTTATATTTTTATTCCAAATTAAATTTCCTGTCAAATATAATTTTATATTATAATTAGTCTTATTCTTTGAATAATATAAAATTAATTTATTTGCATAATTAATTGACTTTGAGTACGTGTGGTACGATTTCTTTTTTTTTTTAATTAAAAATAAATAAAAGAAAATATGAATTAGTACCATTTAAATAAAAATATTGAATTTTCACGATTTTAATGTTTATAATTTTATTTATTTTATTTTATTTTATTAACTTCATTTTGTGGATTTGGTGGCTGTTACATGATTCCTTTAAATTATGAAACGTTATAGCTGTGGATGCAAGACTAAGATTTTAAGTTCAAAATTGAATCCCGCATTTTAATTTCTAGTATTTTTTTCAGGGTTAAAAAGTGCTAATGAATCAAAAAAATGCATCCTTTCATAAACAGTGAAAATTCAGCATCTTCTTTTATTTTTGTAAATAATTTCCAAAAAATAAAAAAAAATAAACTTTTTAAAAATCGTACCCTCGGTAACTCTGTTGATAAGTAGACTGCGAAATATTTGCGTACCAATAAAAGGCACATATTTCCAATATTTATCCCAGATTTTCAAAATTGCAGGACCAGGTACTTCGTCAAATTTTAATGGAGCACCTCTGTCTGAAGTAATTTCTTCAATTTCTTTACTTTTTGAAAAATCAGAAGTTTCCGATGAAGTCATTTTTTTTATTGAATCAAGTAACGATGGTGATGATGTTACTACTTGTCTAGACCTTAATGATGGTTGATCCTCTATATATAAAAATTATTTATAAAATAACAATTTGTTTACTGGGAAAAATTATATTGTTTATGATATCGCGCTTATGATTTTGGACCAAAAAATTTTCAGCAAAATTAAACTATACATACTATTTCATAAAAAAAAATTTTCCAAAAAGTTTTCTAATTTTATTTAAAATTTTTTTCCCCGAAATTCGTTATTTAAAATAATTTATTAATTTTTGAATCCAGCTAGCCCTTCCCCACTATAAAAGAAAATTGGAGCTGTGAAACGGTGATTTTTATAACTTTAAGTCCGGCTGTAATTGAAAGTAAGTAAAAATTTCGCATAAAATATAATAATTTACATTAAAAACCATTTTATAATTAAATAATACAGGCGCCAGCTGTACTAATCACGCATAAAAATTAAATTTCTTTTTCTGAAGATAAAAATAGGTGGTATTTATGTTTTTTGACCCGCTGAACACGAATCTGGGGTCCGTTTTGCGAATTTCGTGGTCAATTTTTTGTTATTAACAAATTATTGGCCAATTTTACAATAAATTGTTAATAACAAAAACTTGACTGTGAAATTTGCAAAACGGACCCCAGATTCGTATTCAGTGGGTCAAAAGACATAAATACCATCTATTTTTCTCCTCGAAAAAAGAAATTTAATTTTTCAATTTTTGGGCGTGTAGTATGGCTGCATGGCGCCTAGACTAAAAATATCTATTTTAACAATTCAATTTTTTAAAACGAAGGATAGGTTACAATTGTTTATGTTTTCAATTCAAGCCGGACCTAAAGTTATAAAAATCACTGTTTCACAGCTCCAATTTTCTTTTGGAAAGGGGAAGGACCGGACTCAATAATTAGCTAAAAGATCGTAACGATATAAATTTTTCCGCGTGCAGTGGCAAGAAAACACGTCCTTTATTCGGCCTCACAAATACCTATGTTCTTTCTGTCTATTAACCATATTATCCGATAGTTAAAATTTTATTAAAATGAAGCAATAAAGATGATACCTTGATTAATTTCATTACCAATATTTTTGATAACTTCTTCCTTTCTTCCAACTGCAGCAGTTGCAGGGTTAGAAAATTTTTTTTGAAATTTATTTATTGATTTTGGTAATTTAAATAAATTATCTTTCAATAATAATTTATACATATTTGTTATTTTTTAAATTATTTTTTTATAATAAAATTATATTTAATTTACTAAATTATTTATAATTAATTACTTATTCAGACTTTATATTAACTTTACGTATAAGTTCGCTCAGATAATTTTTTAGGTTACATAAAATATTTTCAAAATACAAATAAATATTTTTGTTGCTATGACGATAAATTTAAAAAAATTAAATTTAAAAATTTAGAGTAACTTTGTATTCCGGTGTGTGCACCAAAACAGAGAAAACAGGAAATATGTGAAATACCACGATCAAATCACAAATGATATTTTTCATTTGAATAATTTTTTGTGCATCGCAATAAAATTCTTATTTAAATAAATGTCATGTTTTGCAAAATGCAACTCGAAAATTGATTGATAGGGAAGCCTATAATAATATATCATGCACAAACAGAATTAAAATAAAAATTTTGTTAATAATTTGGCGTGCGAGGTCTCGGGGCCCACTTTTTCTATTTTTTAAATCTGTTTATCAAGGTAATGTCAAATTCAAAAAATAAACAAAAAATGCAATTTTTAATTTTTAACGCGAACAATGATTTGCGAAAAAGTATTTCTTAAAATAAATTATGCCTCATCTTCGTATTTTTGTAATTTTTATAATTAGCTTTATTATTCAATATCAATATCAGTATTATATTTGGAATTTTTAATTTTTGATGAATTATTTAATTTTTTGTCATCTGAATTATTATTATCATTTTCTTTAGAATGACGCCATTTCATACGACGATTTTGAAACCAAACTTTTACCTGAAAAAAATATTTATGAATTTAAAATGAAAATTACATAAATACACTATAATCAGCAACAAAAATTATATTACTTGGGCATCTGTCAGTCCTAAGGTTGCTGCTAATTGTCTTCTATCTGGCTTAGTTATATATTTTTGAATCGTAAATCTTTTTTCTAAACCCTTACGTTGTAATGAACTAAATACTGCTCTAGACCATGATCTTTTTTTACTGTTATTTGTGTCTCCATTGAATAAATTTTCATATTTTATTGTTATTGGTTGTAAATTTTGCATTCTTGTATCATCTGCCATGTAAAAACAAACAGATTTTTTTTAATTAAAATAATAAAACATGTTTAATGTAAAATTTATTGTGTTTATATGTGTTTTAAAATTTTCTAAATAAAATTATGAGAATTTATAAGATTTTTAAGATAAATTACAATTATACTTAAACATTGTTTATTTTGACAATAAAAAAGAAATCTTTTTTTAAATTCCAAGACTTTTTTTAAATATTTATAATGTTTGTATACTTTATGTATACTTCTGTTTAATTTTATAGTGTAATTTTATATAGCATTCGTGTTTATGAGATATTAAACAGTTCTTTCCTTTTCACCCTTTTATAAGTATTTTTTGTAAACAAAATTTAAATTATATAAGGCTAATAGTCCCCAACAAGATTTTTTACATACTTCAAATTAACTTATTTGAAAATTTAAAATTTTCCACCCGGAAATAAAAAAATAGTATATTACAATCCATGACCAGAAATAGCTATTTTTTAACAAGGAGCAAAATATTGGCTTTAACTTCGCAGAAAACATGCAAAATAGTATCGAAGCCCATATTTTGTCCCGTGATTTAAAACATAGTTTTGCATATAATGAACAAAAAATCTGCCTCCCTAGGATATAAAATAGGTTTTTTGTCCTAGATATAAAAAAAAAAATTTTTTTTTTAATTTGACCCTGTCATTTCCAGTCATTGGAATTTTTCAAAAGTTTTGATTTATTTTCATTTGCTTAAAAAATGGAAAAAATAGAATATATTTGAATGTTTTTTTGAAAATTTTGGGAACGTTATAGTTTCCAACACTGCCAAAATGCTTATTCAATCATAATTCATTAACAAATTGATGAAAAAAGACTCAAAGATAAATCTGGAATCCTGACAAAATTGTATTAAGTAGATTCTAAAATTTTACACAAAAAAAAATTTTTTACAAATCCTTCAATTGAATTTATAGCTGAGCATGCCCACCTATATTTACATGCTTAAGCTCTTTTTACATAAGATTAAAAGTAGATATTAAATCTGATCATCTTTAAAATTTATATAGTGTAGTTGGGGATTTTTTATGATTAATCGTGGATAACTCAGATTTAATATCGACTTTTAATATGATGTAGAAAGGGCTGTATAGGTATAATTTTATTTGAAAACGCTTAAATATAATTTTAAAATTAACCAATTTATAAAAAAACTAGATAAATATTTAAACAAAAACTTACTTGGAATAATTGGTCTAATAGGAGAAGGCCTCAAAATATTTGCTGAAGGATAATTATTATATGCAAAATTTTTCTTCGATTCTTGAAACGGTAAATAATTTTGTTGCGGATAATTAAATAATGCGTCAATTTTTAAAGAATCGTCTGAGCTATTTACTATTTGATTTACTATAAATTTATAAAATTCATTAGTTATTTATAATACTTATTTAGTAAACGTAAAATTTTTAAAATTTCATACCTATTTTTTTTGGCACATAATCATTTGAAAGTATTTTATTAATACCAAATTTAAGCTGTTGCACTGCAGTATCAAAATGAATGAAATCTTGATTTTTAATATCAGTCATATTTCTTAAATTATTTAAAATTCTAGAATCACAAAAAAACGCAGACAAAATTTGTTTTAGAAATAAGAAAGTTTAATTTAATACTAAACTGAATATTTTAGATTTCTGGATAAAAATTTATTTTATTAAATAAGGAACTTTTTTGATTGGTTGATATAGTACTTTACGTAGGCGTAACTTAAAAAACATTGATCAAATTTAGTTCTCCAAAAAATAATATACAACTTTAAAAAAATAAACATTTTTTATTAATGATGTTTAAGATACTTATATTCATTATTTACATTATACGCACAGTATGCGTTTTCATTATAAATAAAATCAGACTATTATAATAATTATAAAATTTAAATTCATTTTTTAAAGGAATATTTTCTTTCTTTAAAAATTAGAATTTGTGTTCGAAAAAAATATTTAATTCAAGCTGTGCATAAAAACTATTTTACTGGGAGCTGAACAACTTTTTATCTCAGTAACCCAGTTTTGCAAGGAGCGAAAGACAAATTCCCATAGGAGGCTAAAGCTTGTCAGATATGTGGGCCCCAAGACCAGATTTTTTTTTTCTTGCGATATTCAAAATTTCTTTTTAGGTCATCTGAATCAACCTTATATTCAGTTTTCGCATTAAATTTAAAGTACATTTTGACATATTGACAAACAATAGGAAGTTTTGATAAAATTTACATGGTTTAAAAAGTCGACCAACAAACAAACAAATATTTTGTCCAAAAATCAAAGCCTGGAATTCTAAAATTTTTAAAAATCACTTATTGTTTAAAAATTTTAGCTGCAGTTTAATAAAAAAGTATTTTGAAATTAGAATAAAAATTGGAAACCAATTTCACCATATGTGATCTATTTTGATACTTTATTCTATTATCAAATTTTTCGAAAATAATTAAAATTTAAAATTTGTGAAATTGTCGCTCAAAGTATACGACAAAAGCCGAAGAAACACGAAAAGTTGTTTTTGCAATTTATACCGCGTTAAATTTCTTGTGTATAAACAAAAATAACCTTTTAATTTTACATTAAAATTAAATTACCATATAATTTGTATTTATAATGTGATAAAAGAAATAATAAAAGATTTTTATAAATAAATTTTATTTTTTATATGTTTTTAAATCATTTATTTTTTTAGTTTTATAAGAGAAAGTTATTAAATTTTAATTTTAAGGTAAGCAAAAACGAAAATTGTAATTAACGCTTTTTAAATTTCAATAATTTTAATCTTTTAATAATAATAATAATAATAATAAATAAACATAAACATAAGGCACGTGATTAAACACGTGTAAATAAATATACTTGACATAATTTCTTTTCTTTTAATTAACATTTTGGTTTAAAATTTGAAAATTTATTATTCAAAATAATTTAAAATGGTAAATAAGTGTTGTTTTCTAAAATTTATCTAAGTTTTAATAAATAAAATTAAATTGAAATTCTTATCATGATAAAAGATTTTTTTTAAAACTAATAAATATGTTGTATTTTTGCAGGCTAAACAAGATGATGATATAACTGTTGTATATGAACAAAATATGAATGCGAAATCAGTATCCTGGGAAAATATTCATGGACTAGATAGTATAAAGATTGAACTTCAAACTGCAATAGAGGTAAATTCAGTATAATAAATATTTTACTTAAATAAAATATGTTCGATTAATTATTTTATTTATTTGCAGTGCTTAAAGGCAGGTTCACCTGCGATGTATAATATAATTCTATTTGGACCACCTTCATGTGGTAAGAGTCTTGTTGCCAAAGCTATTGCTAATGAGTGTAATCTAAATTTTATATCTATAAATGCTAATGAATTGTTACAAAAATTTTCTGAGTCTATCGAAGCAGTTGATGTATTTTTAGAACGCTTAACACAAACTAGTTCTTGTTTATATTTTTTTGATAATTTACATGTATTTAATCATGTAAAAGATGCTTCATTGTATATTGGAAATCGTATTGAAAAATATCAAGGAGAAAGGAATATTTTCTTTATTGGAGCAACTGAAAAATTAGAATTTCCAGAATATTTTTTTGGAACTATAAAAAGTAATAAAGTTGTTTGTGTACCTCTTCCTAAAAATGAAACAAGAAAATATATTCTTTTAAAAAACTTAAAAAGGAGTAATATCGATTCGGTAAATATCTTTATTTTATTGTGACAACTTTAATTTGTTTAATGAAATATTCAAATTTAGGATGTAGATTTGACTAAAGCAGCCAAAGCAACATATGGTTATACTGCAGGAGACATAGTAAATGTTTGTCGACTTGCTCGTAAAATAGCTATATCTGATTCTAAACAAATGAGGCCTAATGAACCTAGCACTTCAACAAAAGTAAATATAATATTTATATTGATTAAAAAAAAAAAATTTTTATTAACATTTTAAAAATAAAATTTTTAGATAACAGTTAGAATTTCACATGATCAATTCGATAAGGCTTTAAGAAATGTAAAAAAATCAGTTAGCACTTCAGAAATACAAGAATTTAATAAACTTTCCAAAGTTATTCTTAAATTAAAAGATGCTTTATTTGCCACCAAGTAAGTAATTAATATCTTTTACATGTTTTGAAAAAATATTCTTATAAATCTTTAAAAATTAATTAGCATGCAGTTTAGACATTGCTTATAAATTTTAATATGAAAAAAAATAATTTTATTACTTTTATTCTATAGAAATCACATAATGCACAAAAGCATAGAGGACATCAAAAGTGGTATCAAAAAGGATTTACTGGATATGGTAATACTTTACTTATTAAAATTGCAAATAAAATGTTTGATTACTTGCTTATATTATTTGTAAATTAATCATTCAGCAATATAATTAAAACTAAAAATCAAACATTTTTATTAAAAATTAAATAGTTCAAATAATTAATTTTTTATTTCAAATAAATAGTTCAGTAATGAATTAAATAAAGCTGTAAGGGACCTATTACCTGAATTAACATTAGAGAAACGAGAAAAATTATTAAATATTTTGTCTGGATATATTAAATCTGAAATAGAAAGTGCTACTTATGAAGAAATATTTTACAAAGGATTTTTAATTAATTCTAAAGGTAATTTAATATCTGAATCACAAAAACAAAAACTTTTAAAAGCAAAACCATCTGATTTTGTAAGCTATTTTCAAAATTTCTTAATTTGATTTATACTGTAAGATATTAAGTTTGTGTAAATAATTTATTAATAATTATTAAGTGTTAATCTAGTATTTAATTATTATTAATTAAAATAGTTTTTGTAATTTTTCATGTTTCACATTAATAGAATTTTAACATGTTAAAGTTAAAAGTTGATTGTACAATATTTTCTAACTAATTTGTTTGTTTTTTCATTTATTTATGAAATAACATTTATTATCAACTATTTAATATATTTTGTAAAAATAATTGTTGTCTAAAAAAATGGATTAATTATTTTTTTGATTGTTTTGTTGTTTTACAAATTTTTTGAAGCATAAATTAATGTTAAAATCCTTGCGCGAATTGTTCATTTTTTATAATAAAATAAAATTAAATGAAATAACTGAGCATTTTATTTATTTTTTTAATTATTTTTAGCAAATGGGCGTTTATACCTCTAAAAGTATTATAATATAGAAATTCTTTTTTTCAAGATTTTACAATATAAAAAAAGTTAATTAATTCCCTGAGGGGCGTATGTATCAATTTAAGTCAGCTTATTTGTAACATAATTCAGTTTTATTAAAATTACATTTGAATTCACAAGTTTTTTTTTTAAATTAATGGAAGTACAAATATTTTCGAAATAAACAAAAAAAAATAAAAAATTTTTAAAAAATGAATTTTTTCGGAAATTTTGTGATATTAATTTTAATACTAAAAACTTATTTGATTTTTCTTGGATTTTTCGCTAATGCGGAATCAAGTGAAAATCCGGAATGCAACACGGTTGAGCAAAAATCGCCAAGTTTAAGATTAAAACGTCATTTATTTTGTCAATATGATAAAACTATTAGACCAATTATTGGAAAAGAAGGTACAATTAATGTTAATGTCAGTATGTCATTAAAATATTTGGATTTTGTAAGTCTGAGTTTTAAATTAAAATTATTTAACTAATTAGTTTATTTAAAATTATTAAATTAATTCTGGAACGTTCTGGAAAAAAAACTAATATTCCCATATGATTTATATAAGATTACAAGTATTTAGTTTTGCCCAAAATAAATTTTATTCTGAGGTCCCAAATATGAAGGTGGAAGCCCGTGAGTTTTTATATGCTCTATGCATTGAAGCCTAAGTAGAATTTTATCATTGATTTTTTTTTTTTTTTTTTTTTTGATTTACCAATCACGAATCTTCAGGCTCTGTTTCAAAAAATGGTTTCACCACTAGCTCAGTAATTTTTGGCTAGCTTACCATTGTTTTTTTAAAGTTTTGTATTTTGATCTCGATCATATAAATTTTTTTTAATATGAACCCGCAAGCTTTTTGATTTCTTGATAACGAACGGACCTTTATTCAAAAGCTGATTATACATTTTCCGCTATAGCCTATTTTTGGCCAAATGCCAAAATGTGACCTAAAATTGGGACGTCATAAAGATCAATAAGACTTAAATTGGAACGTCAATAAGACTTGAATGTACCTGTACTGCTTGTAGGCTATCGAAAGAAAAGGAGTAACGAATGCTAATTAACATGAAAATTTTCATTTTTAATTGAAATCTATTTTTCACAGAAAAAATGCTAATAAAAAAATTATTTTTTTACGATCTGATTCCCAAATAACGTGTAAAGAAACAATTAATAGTAATTTTAAATGTTTCATATTTGAAAATAAATTTCAGGATGATAGAGGTAATAATCTTAATCTTCATGCTTGGACGTATTTTGTAAGTTTAAAATTTAATTAATATATTTGGTAAAGAATTTTGCTTTTTAATCCAAATATTTGTAAAATAATAATTTTAAGAGTTGGAAAGATGAACATTTGACATGGAAACCCGACGAATTTGATAATGTAGAGGAGTTAAAAGTTCCAAGCACTAATTTATGGATGCCTGATTTTTCAGTATATAATTCGTAAATAATTATATGAAAAAATTAATGTTTTAATTATATCTTTGAACCAAATCAGAAATACAATTTTTTTCTCAGCTCAAATTTATCAAATTTACCTTGTATTTTTGAAAGGCAAATTAAATAATACAAAAATCCCTGAAATATATATTATTAATCAACCCTACTTTTCGGGGCCACAAATGGAAATTTTGACCTGTTTTGGTTCAAGGAAAATTATAAAATGAAGAAATAAAATTTTTTGAATAAAGAAATCAAATAACATAAAAATTTTAGGGGTAGTTGGACAGCTGAAAATATACCCGCAACAACCTGCAATGTTAAATATTCCGGTAAAGTTGATTGTGTACCAGCAACAAGATTTACTGCACTATGTGATGTTGATTACTCTTATTGGCCATTCGACATACAAAATTGTAACATTTCAATGGGTTCATGGTCTCATAAAGGAGAAGAAATAAATTTTTTCTTCAGACGAAAATCAGTAGGTCAAAAATAAAAGAAAAAACAAAAAAATTTATTAAACTATAATTTTTTTGCATTTAGGTAAATTTTGCAGGATATTTAGAAAATAAAGAATGGCATATTAAAAACTTAATAACTGAAAGAAAAAGTCCAAAATATGATTGTTGTGGAAATTCAACATTTCCAATGTTAATCGTTGGTTTAACAATCCAAAGACATTCTCAAGTAGTACACGTTGTTTATATTACACCAGCAATAGGTAGGCGAATTATTGAATTTTTTTATTCTCAATTTTTTAATCATAAAAATATATTTATTGCAGTTTTAATGATAATAACGTTGATTGTATTATGGCTTGATTCAAATTCAATAGAAAGAATGTCATTAGTATGTGTTAATTTTATTTGCCATTTTCTGTGCATTCATAATTTTAAATTTATATTACCTTCGAATGGCTTAAAATCGCCTTATATTTGTAAGTATAAAACCATAAAAAATTTAAATTTGAAAAAAATTAATAAATACAAACCTTTTTTTTTGCAGTACTTTTTTATAGAAATTCATTAATATTAACAACAATAGCAATGTTACTTACATGTTTAATAAGAAAATTGAACACAACAAAAACAGCCATGCCATTATTTTTACAATCAATAACTAATTTTTTTGTAAATAATTATTTTTTTCGATTTTTATTCAAATCAACAACAACGTTATTAGATAATAGAAAAAATTTAAATAATTCTAATAATAATATTATCAATGAATCTGGTGATAATGATAGAGAAACGTCATCAACAATAATAGCAGAAAATTTAATTAATCAAAATGATGATAAAAATTTATTATGGCAAAATTTTGCTATTATTATTGAATGGTTTTCATTTTTATTGATATTTTTTATTTATGTTGTTATGATTGTTATGTTTATGCCAAATTACGAATTAAATGATATTCAATTTGATAAATTTGCAGATAAATAAAATTTTTTATAATTTTCAATTTTTATGTGTTTTTTTTTACTATAACTCAACCTATTTTTTGAAACTAGGACTTAAAATTTTAAAAAAATTTGCTATCAGATCCAAAAAATCGAGTAAAAACGATGTGTCTAAAATTATAGAAAAAAATTAGGTACTTATACGTCCAAAAAGAACAAAAATTTTAATATTTTTTGTATTTTTTAAAGGCAAAAATTTTGAGACAAAAATTTTCAAAAAATTATATCAGGTCCGAGAAATCAAATAAAAACGATATTTCTAGATATTAGTACTTTCATAGAAAAAAAGTAGGTATTACATCCGAAAAGAAAAAAAATATTGTTGTTTTTTTTACTTTTTAATACAAAAAACTTTTTAGAAAAAAATTTTCAAAAAATCAGGTATCTGATCCAAAAAATCGACTATAAAAACTAGTAATCCCATAAAAAAAATTAGACACTACTTGTGATAAATCTTTCGCCCATAATTAAAAATTAAATACGAAAAGGAAATATTTTTTTGACCAATAAGAGAGCTAAACGATGTACAATTAATTTAAAATGTAGCAAATAAATTAATTGTATATCATTTAGCCCTCTTGGTCAAAAAAATATTTCCTTTTCATATTTAACTAGACATTATACGTCCAAAAAGAAAAAAAAATTGGTATTTTTTGTATTTTTTAGTGACAAAAATTTTTTTTTTTAAATTTAAAAAGAATTAATTATTAGATCCAAGAAATCTCGTAAAAACGACGTTTCTAAAATTAATACTTTCATAGAATAAATTAGGTACTACGTCCAAAAAGAAAAAAAAATTTGGTTACTTTTATATTTTTTGGTAGCAAAAATTTTGAGACAAAAATTTTCAAAAAATCAAGTATCAGATCCAAGAAATCGAATAAAACGATACTTCTTGATATTAGTACTTTCATAGAAAAAAATGAGGTATATCCAGTTAAAATATATTTTTTATTATTCAAATTGAAATTGTTATTACAAGGGGCGTGTGTAATATTTTTCACAATAATAAAGTGTCAAATTTCGCAGGGCGTTGAACGCTTAATCAAAAAGCAAATCTTGAAAAAGAGCGTAACTTTTTTTGTAATTAAATGATATTGTTTATTCCAGTTTAATATCGAATTCGTTTTTATATGAATAACGTAAAATAATTTATTAAAAAATGCTTGTAAAATTATTATTATTGATATTAACAATTTTAATTAACAAATTTTACTTTATCAAATGTTCAAATATTTGCAAAGACATAAAAAGTGATTCGGTGTATTTACAACTTAAAACACACTTGTTTTGTGATTACGATACAGATTTAGGACCAATTGATTCAAAAAATGATACTGTTTTAGATTTTACTATGTACCCTAGATATTTTAATTTAGTAAGTAATTTTCTGTGTATGATAAACTTTTATCAACATATCAATGATAAAATTAATATTTTCCGTAATTCCTCAGTTTCCAACGAGAAATATTTTTCTTTTACATACCTGGACTGTTATGGTATAAAATAATTTAATATTTAATTACACCCCTTTAAAACAAAAAATTTTTTCAAAAAAATTTTTTTTTCATAAATAAATAAAAGCAATGGGTTGATACACATTTGACATGGGATCCAGAAGATTACGATGGTATTGAAGAATTAACTGTGCCTAGTGATAATTTATGGATACCAAGTGTTTATATTATAAATACGTAAGTTTAATTTTTTAATTTTTTAAATTTCTATGTCTGTAAATAATTTTTTTTCAGAATGGGCACTGGTCAAGACAAAGTATCAATATCAAATATTTATTGCGAATTAGAACATAGTGGTAGAGTCAGGTGTATATTTCCTAAAAATTATTATTTATATTGTGATGTTGATTTTAAAAATTGGCCAAATGATATTCATTATTGTAATATTGAATTAATTACAATGCCACAATCACGTACTAATATTAATAAAAATTCTATTAAAAATTCGGTATGTAATTTAAAAAAATGAAGACAAAGATATTTGAATTATTGGGTTCAATTTTGCATGATATATTTTTTAGTAGAAAAATTTTAACCGAACCCAATAAAAATTAAAATTTTATAATTTCCATTAATATTGGAAACTCGATTATATTTAGTTTAACAAATATCTTAGCCTCTCCAAATTGATAATATTATAATTATTTTTCAAATAAAATTTTATTAATTATTCAGATAAATATAGGAAATTTTTGGTCAAATCCTGTATGGAAACTTTTATACATACTAGATGCAACTGAACATTTTCGATTTTATTCAATTAAATTTGTACTTCAACGACATTCGGGAATTCAACAAGTGGAATTTATTACACCTGCAATTGGTAATTTATATTTTTGGTATATAATTTTAAGCAATTAAAAGATTTTATTTTTTTAAGTTTTAATGGTGATAACACTATCAATGCTTTGGTTGGATAGCAATTCAAAAGAAAGATTGATTGTTGGCTACGTAGGATTTTTCTGTCATTTAATATGCATTCATAAATTAACAGCTAATATTCAGTTTAATGGTTCAAACACTCCTGATATCAGTAAGCTAAAATATTTTATTTATAATATTGAATTAAATTATAGGGCAATAAATTTTATGTAATTTTTTCAGTGATTTTTTATGAAATTTCATTCTTTTTATTAACATCAACGTTAATATTAACAGTAGCACTTAGAAAATTACAAAAAACCAATAAAAAAGCTCCTTATTGGATAACATCAATGACAACATCAATTTTAAAAAGTAAAACTGGTCAAGTATTATTTTTAAACACTCTTGATCCAAAAGTATCAGCATTCATTGAAGATTCATCAGAAGATAATGAAGATTTAATGGAAAATCAAAATTATATTATAATTTGGAAATATTTAATATTATTAATTAGTTGGATTGCATTTGTATTAGTTTTTATAACATATTTTGTTTTGCTCGTTATTGCTTTTCCTCATAATGTTAATGTTTCAGTATCTGATGTATTTAAAAATTTTCCTCAATCTAATATTTCAAATCATGAAATACATTATGTTAATTTATAATTCCAAATTTTATGAATAAAAAAATTTCAATGCTTCAATGGAAAATTGATAAATTAAAAAATAAATTTTTTGGTCAAAAAATTTTCTTTCTATAATACTAAATGTGCATGTGATCTATATGGAAGAAAAGTAAAAATTATCCTAAGTTGAACGTAAAAAGCGAAGCTGAGAATGGTAAACTGCGATTTAGGGGAATTCTTTGTTAGGGGCAGGCGAGAAAACGAGTATCATAATTATATCTTAGGCAAAAAATAGTTATTTTTAATCAAGGGACAAAATATTGGTTCTGAAAAAATATTAATTGAACTCAATATTTTATCTCACGATGATAACAGTTAAAATTTATCCTTGTATAGGGGCATAGGGCAAATAAGACTCCCTATTCAAATTAGAAAATAGTCTTTACATATCTAGGAAAAAAAAGATTATTTTTTAACCTTGACGGGACCGAGGACGAGGCGCTTTTTTTGACCAATTTGCCGACCGCTACTCTAAAAACTTATGTCTTGTTGAGATATTTTTTTTAATTTTTGAATTTCCCTGTATATTAAGTACAATCCCCGAAATAATTTAGCTTAAAATAGCTAATTACAAAAATAAACTTGTTCCCAAGGCTAATTTTGCTTATAATTTTTTTTTTTTGTTTTTTTTTTTTTTTATTTATGAAACAAATTTAGTTAATGAAAAATTTACTTTCCATGGGCTTCAAAATCATGGAACTAAAATTAATATTGAATTTATTTATTTGCGTTAAAAAACTGGTCACACAATCAACAAAATTACATTCAGTATGAAAATTTTATATAAATAGTAATAAACAAAAAAAAAAATTTTTAATTATTTATTATATTGTTTAACTATAATATATGATTAAGTCCTATTTTTTTTAATATTGAAAATGTATAAAAAATTATAAGTGTAAAATAATATGTAATTATTAATTTAAAAATTCATTTGTGTATCCTAAACCATTGCATTCCAATATATATGATTCATTAGAGTCTCGAACCAATTGAAATGAGAGACCTTTATCTGCTAAAATTAATTCAGCAACTTGCTTAGCTGTTTCTGCATGACTCGTTAAATTTTTTTTACCAATTTTTATTTTTGATTGTCCTTTAGCTAGTATCATTAAAATTATCATTTGATCTTGCAAATGTTCATCTACACAAGAATCACCTAATATTGGAGCTAGTAACTGATTAGCAGCTTCAATTCCTGGAGGTATCGATCCAGGCTGTTTTGAGCCCAATCCAGAACCTCCAAATATACAATCTTTGCTAGTTTTACATAATAAATTAATAGCAGACCCATGTCCAACTGATGTACTTCTTGGTTCCTTATAAGTGATTATGTCAATAGGGGGAACATTAATGTCCCTTTTTGATAACTCTTGAATAATAGTTGATCTTGCTTCATTTGACATTTTTTGAGCCTCGTTTATATTAACTGAACCAGCGACATGAGACCAGCCTTTAATATCAACTGGTCTTCCAGCTTCTGTCAATTGAACACCTTTCAAACAGCGTATTGGGGACACTCGCATATTAACTTCACCACCTCCTTGCGGATAATAACCTCGTCTGATTATTTCCAATTCAAAATCTCCTCCGAATCGTTTTAAGAAAGGTCTAAATACATTTTTGAAATATTCAATTTGTGGTCCCATGGGAACGTTAGTCCCACCTTTGAGAATGTAACTAGCCGCTCTTGATGAAAATAAAGCACATGGCAATGCTACTTGAATTAATAAACAAATGCAACCAGCTGTTTTAGTATCAGCTGTGAATTCTTGTTTCTTATTTTGTAATAATCCAGGTTTAAAAATTAAACTAGTTGAACCAACTTGAGCACCAACAACATCTGCATTGCACATTTCTTTCAATAATTCAACACCTTTTAAATGCTGAGCAGCTAATCCAGGTTTTGGTCGACCAGCTCTAATATTATAAATCTCAACTGGTATTTTATACAATGCACTTAAACATAATGAAATTCTTATAACTTGACCTCCTCCTTCACCTAAACTACCATCTATTTTAATTGGTTCAGACATTTTTTAAATTAACTAAAAATGACTTGATAATTGAAGATAAATCCAATATTTTATGAGGAAAGGTTTGTACGACACCAACTATATAGCTAAAAATAATTAAAATAATTTATAAAATTATTCTTTTAAAACTAATTTTAGAATTGTTTGCATTGAAAGTTTTATAAAATTTACTCACTTTTTTTTAACCCTTAAGCGATTATACTTATAAATATACTGAATAATTGTTTGAAAAATAAATAAGCTGGATAAAAATAATTAATAAAAATAACAAAAATTAATTAACCAAATTATCGCATTGTTATTATTTTTTTTTATTTATTACTGACATTGTCATGAACGCATACAATAAGGTCACGACACTGTATACACAGACTTCAATTTGTGTGGTCACGACTAAAACGTTGTAATGGCGCGGACTCAAAAAATTTTAAAATTATTAAATAGAAAATTAATATTTATTTTAAAGGATTTAAATATAAAAATGGTTAATTGTTAAATTTTTGTTGTAATCATACATATTCAAAATTATTCATAACAATGTTTATAAAACTCTCCCATACCTAAGGAAAAAGAAAAATACATTTATTCTGTATCAGAAAAAATATTTTTATTTTATCAAAAATTTATACAATTTTTTTTCAATATTTTCTTATTTTAAACAAAAATAAAATTAATTAAAGTATACCTACATATTTATTTTATTCTATTTTTATGAAAAAGATTTCTTCTATAATAAATATAAATTATTATAAATTTATATGATAGTTTTATCGTTAAAAGAAAAAGTTAATAGAAGGTCATTTATTTTAAAAATAAATAAGTTTATATTTAATTCTTAAAATAACTGCATATATAAAATGACCAATTATTACTAAAATTACTAATATTAATAAAATTTTATTTAACAATAACGGCTCAATGCATTTTAAATTTGAGTCACAATAAATCTGTAATAAATGCATTATGCTTTGTTTATTTGAAATCATTTCTTATTTTCTTTCTTAATATTTTTAAAAAATAAGATACAAATTTAAAATATATTTATTCTTCTGGCCAAGGTTTATTAATACCTTGTGATGCACCCATTCTTGATGGATCTTGGCTAGGATAATGGATTGCAGTTGGCGCAGTTCCTGGAGGGAAAATTGGTGCAGTAGGAGCCATAGTTGGGAATAAAAATGGTGGTGGAACTGGTGGTGGAGGAATAATCATTTGAGGATGCATTACTCCAGTTGTTTGTAAATTAAAGAAATTGTTTGTCATATTTTCAGGAGGAGGAGGCAGTGCTCCAGGTAATCCAGGAACAGGTTCAAGAATTTCTCTGATTCCTTCAACTGCATTAACAGTTTGACGAGCTTGTGATCTGCCCCATTTGATAGTTAAGCGTCTTCCACCAAGTATTAACTTATTAAATGTTCTTTCAGCAGCTAGTTCTGCTGCACTTCTTTGGGTATATTGAATAAAAGCACATTGTTGCCTGGAGACCATTGTTATATTTCTGATTTCACCATATTGATAGAAGTGATCGCGCAAGTGTTTCTCTTGAACTGCTTCACCCAAGTTACCAATATACAAAGTTGTTATTGATGCATCCTCTGGAAGATCTAATTTGGGCATTGCCGCTGCTCGCCTCATTAATTTATCTGCTACTGGATCATTTACACCATAGTAACGATCTTTAATATTTTGATCAGCTAATGGATCTTCTGGATCTGTAGGTTTCTCGTGACGATAAGGGCACTCTTCACCTCGTTTACATTCACCTTTTACCCAGAATGAACAAATATGAGGTCTATTTCTTTTATAATAAGGACTTGTTCTAGCTAATTTCATCAAAAGATCACTTGCAGCTGCAGATTTACCAACTGCACCTGCTGGTGAAGTAGGATCTAGTTTACTTATTTCACTATCTATATTTTGTAAATAATATTCTTTATTAACATCTGAACGAGGTATGTCATCTTTTATCTTAAGTGCTGCATCTCTAACTTGAATTGGCAAACCATATTCCAAATCCAGTAGGCAAGTTTGACAAACATTCTTTAAGCGACTACAAGTTTGACAAACTTCAGTTTTTTTAAAACGCATTCTTGCTCCTGGACACCATCTAAATACTGTGAATGGTCTCATGCATATTTTACATTCTTTACCATATTTTTCTTTTGTCTATAAAATTAAAAAAAATATAAGTATAATAATATAATAAAATCAGAAAAATTCAAATAATTGGTAATTACCATACGGATATATGGATTATCCCCCAAACAAGTTTGACATAAAATTGGAAATTCCTGAAACGTTGATTATTTTATAGGTTAAATGCATTATATTAAGATTAAAGTACTTTAAATTACAAAATAATAAAACTTACGGCATCTTCCCAATTTTGTCTGTTATACGTGTTCGTTGTTTTTGAAGTTGCCATAATAAACTTATTTGTTGGAGAAAAAAACTGTTTTGTTTATATTTTTTATTTTAACACGAATGACCCTTCAAAAATATAAAAATCTGTCCATGCAAAGTGTAAACTCGCTCGCCCCTCCTATACCTTACAATGGTAAATTGGTAAATTTAATTACCATGTATCATGTTAATTTTCTTTATAAAATAAAAATTCTCCCAAAATTTGTTTTTAAAATATTTGTTTTATCCAATTTGTAGTTTTTTTTTTTTAATTTTTAAAAATTTTCAAATAAATATTATTATTTTGCAAAAATTATGTTTGTTTAAAACTTATATTTAAAACTACCGCTTATAATGAGTGGCAACGCAGCTTTAAAATCGAAAATATTTTTTCCTTTGAAAAAATATGGAAAAAATGAAATAATAATAAATAATAGTTAAAGACAATATTAATATTAATTATTTTCTTTTATTTTTTAATTATGACAATTTATTTCATTTATATTAATTTTATACTTATTTTCTACATCTGGCAACATTGTTAAGAAAAAGAGGGGGGAATCTTTAATTCGTGTTCTGACGCCGCTTTTTAGTTTGTGGAAGACTCTCATTGCGGTGAGTCTTTAGAGAGTCGACAAAATGGCTACGGCAGACTCTAAAGCACCTGTTAAACAAGTAAAAAGAGTACAATTTGGTATTCTTTCACCAGATGAAATTGTGAGTTTAATTAAATTTTTAATTTAAATGCTATGTTTATATTTAAAAATAAAATAACGAGATATTTTTTCTTCTATTATGCACTTAGTTGAACAGTTGGTTATCTCTTGATGACTAAGTACTCCATTATGCATTTAAACTGCAAAAAATATTTAATTTTATTACCAATACTAAAAATAAATAAAAATTATTAATTAATTACAAAATTATGTAAAATAAATTTTTTAATAAAAAAATTATCGTAGCTTTTTACAGAACGTTGTTTTGCGTTTTTTTTTAAACTATGAATCCCTGAAATTCCTGATTTAGCGTCATTGCACATGATATTATGTCCTGGAATAAAAACTATTTTATTTATATTATTAAAAATGCTGATATAAATAAATAAAAAAATTCAAAAAAATTAATTTTTATTATTGAAAATTGATAATTGTTTTAAAGTCTATTGATAAATTTTTATGAGTAGAGGTTATTTGCATTTGTCCATTTTAAAATATTAATTGAAATAATAGTAATCTTAAAAATTGGTTTATTTTAAAATGTAGATTAATAAAAAAAATTAATTAGTATTAATAAATTCAAAACGATCTACTTGAAGAGCACAAAATAGATAAAAAATATAAATGATTAGATATTTTTTTAAATATTCTTTTTATTTAATTTTTGAAAATTTACCCTAAATACTATTTGGCATAACAAAATCATTCAATTGTCATTTTGAGCATTCTTTAATAAATTGACTTACAAGCTTTTTCTATTATTTATTTACTTACTTTTAAATTATATATTCTTAGCGCCGCATGTCAGTCACAGATGGAGGGATATGTTATTCAGAGACCATGGAAGGTGGGCGACCTAAATTAAGAGGTTTAATGGACCCTAGACAAGGTGTCATTGATAGAAATGCACGCTGTCAGACTTGTGCTGGTAATCAAACAGAGTGTCCTGGACACTTTGGACACATAGATTTAGCTAAACCAGTTTTTCATGTTGGATTTTTAACAAAAACAATAAAAATTCTCCGATGTGTTTGTTTTTATTGCTCAAAACTTTTAGTTAGCCCTGTGAGTATTAATCATATTTAGCAATTAGACATGATTGTTTTGAATTTATTATTTCTTTTTTAGTCAAATCCAAAAATCAAAGAAATCATAATAAAAACAAAGGGTCAACCTAGAAAGCGTTTAACTTTTGTCTATGATTTATGCAAAGGAAAAAATATTTGCGAAGGTGGAGATGAATTAGACATTGGAAAGGAAAATCAAGATGCTAATACAACTAAAAAACCAGGACATGGTGGTTGTGGCAGATATCAACCAAATTTAAAAAGAGAAGGATTAGAGCTAACAGCTCAATGGAAAAATGTTAATGAAGATAGTCAAGAGAGAAAAATGCCATTAACTGCTGAACGAGCTTGGGAAATTTTAAAACATATTACAGATGAAGAATCATTTATTCTTGGAATGGATCCAAAATTTGCAAGACCTGACTGGATGATAGTGACTGTATTGCCTGTACCGCCATTGTCAGTTAGACCAGCTGTTGTGATGTATGGTTCTGCAAGGAATCAAGATGATTTAACTCACAAATTATGTGATATCATAAAAACAAATAATGAACTCATAAGAAATGAACAAGCTGGAGCAGCAACACATATTATTTTAGAAAACGTGAAATTGCTTCAATTTCACGTTGCTACATTAGTAGATAATGATATGCCAGGTATGCCAAGAGCTATGCAAAAATCTGGGAAACCATTAAAATCGATAAAAGCAAGATTAAAAGGAAAAGAAGGACGAATTCGTGGTAATTTGATGGGTAAAAGAGTTGATTTTTCAGCACGTACTGTCATTACACCTGATCCAAATTTAAGAATTGATCAAGTTGGTGTTCCACGAAGCATAGCACAAAATTTAACTTATCCTGAAATAGTAACACCATTTAACATTGATAAGATGCAGGAATTAGTAAGGAGAGGAAATTCACAATATCCTGGAGCTAAATACATTATTAGAGATAATGGTGATCGTATAGATTTGAGGTTTCACCCAAAATCATCTGATCTCCATTTACAATGTGGTTACAAAGTTGAAAGACACATAAGAGATGGTGATTTAGTCATTTTCAATCGACAGCCAACTCTTCACAAAATGAGTATGATGGGTCATAGAGTAAAAGTTTTACCATGGAGTACCTTTCGTATGAATTTAAGTTGTACATCACCTTATAATGCTGATTTTGATGGTGATGAGATGAATTTACATGCTCCTCAGTCAATGGAAACCAGAGCTGAAATAGAAAATATTCATGTTACTCCAAGGCAGATTATTACTCCTCAAGCAAATAAGCCTGTTATGGGTATTGTACAGGATACATTAACTGCTGTTAGAAAAATGACTAAAAGAGATGTATTTATAGAAAAAGAACAAATGATGAATTTACTTATGTTCCTACCTAGTTGGGATGGTAAAATGCCACAACCATGCATCTTGAAACCAAAACCATTGTACACAGGAAAACAATTATTTTCATTAATTATTCCTGGAAATGTAAACATGATTAGAACTCACAGTACTCATCCTGATGATGAGGATGAAGGTCCTTATAAATGGATTTCACCAGGAGATACAAAAGTTATGGTAGAACATGGAGAACTTGTTATGGGAATTTTATGTAAAAAAACTCTAGGAACATCAGCTGGTTCCTTATTGCATATCTGCATGTTAGAATTAGGTCATGAAGTTTGTGGTCAATTTTATGGTAATATTCAAACAGTTGTTAATAATTGGCTATTACTGGAAGGGCATTCAATTGGTATTGGTGATACTATTGCTGATCCTCAAACGTATATGGAAATCCAGAAAGCTATAAAAAAAGCTAAAGAGGATGTCATAGAAGTTATTCAAAAAGCGCACAACATGGAATTGGAGCCTACCCCAGGTAACACTTTGAGACAGACTTTTGAAAATCAAGTAAATAGAATTCTTAACGATGCTCGTGACAAAACTGGAGGTTCGGCCAAGAAATCTTTAACGGAATACAATAATTTAAAGGCTATGGTCGTTTCAGGTGCGTAAAATGACTTATCTTAATTACTAACCTTATTGATAATTATAAATAAAATAAAAATTATTAATATATCTATTCTTTTTTAGGTGCTAAGGGGTCAAATATTAATATTTCTCAAGTTATTGCTTGTGTAGGTCAGCAAAACGTTGAAGGTAAACGAATTCCCTTTGGTTTTCGTAAGCGTACCTTACCTCATTTCATTAAAGATGATTATGGTCCTGAATCTAGAGGATTTGTTGAAAATTCTTATCTTGCCGGTTTGACTCCATCAGAATTTTATTTTCATGCTATGGGAGGTCGTGAAGGTCTTATTGATACTGCTGTAAAAACAGCTGAAACTGGTTATATCCAACGTCGTTTAATAAAGGCTATGGAATCTGTTATGGTTCATTATGATGGTACTGTGAGAAATTCAGTTGGTCAACTAATTCAGTTGCGTTATGGTGAGGATGGACTTTGTGGAGAAACTGTAGAATTCCAAAGCTTGCCAACTATAAAATTAAGTAATCGAGCTTTTGAAAAGAAATTTAAATTTGATCCTACCAATGAAAGGTATTTGAAGAGAATATTCAATGAAGAAGTTGTTCGTGAAATGATGGGCTCCGGTGATGTTATTCAAGAATTAGAAAAAGAGTATGAACAATTAAATCGTGATAGAATGACTTTGAGAGAAATTTTCCCTAGTGGAGAGTCAAAAGTTGTACTACCATGTAACCTTCAACGTATGATATGGAATGTACAAAAAATTTTCCATATTAATAAGAGAGCTCCAACTGATTTAAGTCCTTTGAGAATTATTGAAGGTGTTAAAGATCTGTTAGAAAAATGTATCATTGTAGCTGGAGAAGATCGTTTAAGCAAACAAGCAAATGAAAATGCTACACTTTTATTCCAATGTTTGGTGCGATCAACTCTTTGTACAAAATGTGTGTCAGAAGAATTCAGATTATCTAGTGAAGCTTTTGAATGGCTTATAGGAGAAATTGAAACTCGTTTCCAACAAGCTCAAGTTGCACCTGGAGAAATGGTAGGAGCTTTAGCTGCTCAATCTCTTGGAGAACCTGCAACTCAGATGACATTGAATACTTTCCATTTTGCTGGTGTATCATCAAAAAATGTAACCCTTGGTGTACCTAGATTAAAGGAAATTATCAACATCAGTAAAAAACCCAAAGCTCCATCTCTAACAGTATTTTTAACTGGAGTAGCTGCTAGAGATGCTGAAAAGGCAAAAAATGTATTGTGTAGGTTAGAACATACAACTTTGAAGAAGGTAACAGCTAACACTGCAATTTATTATGACCCTGATCCACAAAATACAGTAATAGCAGAAGATCAAGAGTTTGTTAATGTTTATTATGAAATGCCAGATTTTGATCCAAATAAAATATCACCTTGGCTATTACGTATAGAATTAGATCGTAAAAGAATGACGGACAAAAAATTGACTATGGAACAAATTGCTGAAAAAATTAATGCTGGATTTGGTGAAGACCTAAACTGTATATTTAACGATGATAACGCAGAAAAATTAGTTCTACGCATAAGAATAATGAACAGTGATGAAACTAAATTTCATGACGGAGATGAAGAGATTGATAAAATGGAAGATGATATGTTCTTACGTTGTATAGAAGCAAACATGCTGAGTGACATGACTTTACAAGGAATTGAAGCTATTAGTAAAGTATATATGCATTTGCCACAAACAGATGCAAAGAAAAGAATTATAATAACAGAAACTGGTGAATTTAAAGCAATTGCTGAGTGGCTTTTGGAAACTGATGGTACAAGTCTTATGAAAGTCTTAAGTGAAAGAGATGTTGACCCAGTTAGAACATTCTCTAACGATATTTGTGAAATATTCCAAGTACTTGGAATTGAGGCAGTTCGAAAATCTGTAGAAAAAGAAATGAACACTGTACTTTCATTTTATGGTCTTTATGTAAACTATAGACATTTGGCTTTACTTTGTGATGTAATGACAGCTAAAGGTCATCTTATGGCTATCACACGTCACGGTATCAATAGGCAAGATACTGGTGTTCTTATGAGATGCTCTTTTGAAGAAACTGTTGATGTTTTGTTAGATGCTGCATCTCATGCTGAATTAGATCCTATGAGAGGTGTTTCTGAAAATATAATTATGGGTCAATTACCTAGAATAGGAACTGGATGCTTTGACTTATTACTTGATGCTGAGAAATGTAAAGCAGGTATTGAAATTCCTATGGCTGTGGGAGCAAACATAATGGGTGGTACTGGAATGTTCTTTGGAAGCGCTACTACACCGAGCATGAGTCCTCAAATGACACCTTGGGGATCAACTCCTGGTTATGGAGTATCAGGAATGTCACCTGCATTAGGTAGTGGCATGACTCCGGGTGGAGCTTGTTTTTCACCATCTGGAGCTTCAGATGCTTCTGGATTATCACCCGCATACTCGGCTTATTCGCCTCAACCAGGAAGTCCAGGAAGTCCTGGCCCAAGCATGAGTCCATTCCCAATGTCACCCACTGGTGGAGCTTCTCCTAGTTACTCACCTACATCTCCAGCTTATTTACCAACAAGCCCCAGTATGACTCCTTCAAGTCCAAACTATTCACCCACAAGTCCGACATACTCACCAACAAGTCCTAATTACTCACCTACTAGCCCAAGTTATTCCCCCACAAGTCCAAGCTATTCTCCCACAAGTCCAAGTTATTCACCAACTTCACCAAGCTACTCACCCACCAGTCCAAGCTATTCACCTACTAGTCCAAGTTATTCCCCTACAAGTCCTAGCTACTCTCCTACAAGTCCAAGCTATTCTCCAACTTCACCTAGCTACTCACCAACCAGTCCAAGCTATTCACCTACTAGTCCAAGTTATTCTCCTACGAGTCCTAGCTATTCTCCTACAAGTCCAAGTTATTCACCAACTTCTCCAAGTTACTCACCAACAAGTCCAAGCTATTCTCCCACATCACCAAGTTACTCACCCACTAGCCCAAGCTATTCTCCAACAAGTCCAAGCTACTCTCCAACTTCGCCAAGTTATTCACCAACAAGTCCCAGTTACTCGCCAACAAGTCCAAGTTATACTCCAGCTTCACCAAGTTACTCGCCAAGCTCACCTCAATATTCACCAACGTCTCCTAGTTATTCTCCGACATCGCCTTCATTTGCTGGTACCTCACCTCAGTATACACCTACAAGTCCCACCTATTCACCAACTTCACCGACTTATTCACCTACGTCCCCAAGTTACTCTCCAAGCTCTCCACAGCATACAGCTAGCGGAAGTACAAAATATTCACCAAGTAGTCCTAATTATTCTCCAACTTCTCCTACATATTCACCATCGAGTACAAAATACTCACCTACTTCACCGACTTACACTCCTATTAGTCAAACGTATTCCCCCACATCCCCGGTATACTCTCCACAAGTACCAGGATATTCGCCAACTAGTCCAACATATTCACCTGCATCACCAGTTTACGAAAGCGAACCTGAAGATAGTTAAATAAAACATCCAACGCAACTTTTGTAAATAAATTTTCATAATTTTTCTATTATTTAGTTTATAAAATAAGCAAATTATTTATAAATTTAATCGAGGAAACAAATATTAGTTATTAATATTATAAACATATGTTTCTTTATTCATTTAGATACATAAATGTAAAAAATCAATTGTTATAAGTTCAATGAATTTTCTTTCAAATTTATAAAAAAAATTTACATATTATGTATCTAAAAATTGAAAGAATTTTTTTTAATAATAAAATAACAAAAAAAAAAATAAAATTGTATTTAAAAAATATGTTTTTATATAATGTAAGATGCTAATTATAGATAAATAAGATTAAAATTATATTGAATAAAAATTTTTTGTTAAAATTTCATAAAAATATTGTTTTCTACAAAAACTTTTGTATATAAAGAAAAAAAAAATGCATTTAAAAATAAGAAATATTAAAAAAAAAGGGTTTAATAAGTAACTCTTACTTGAAATTTGATTGTTCATTTTTTATATACAACTACCTTATTTACCTTTTACTATTAATTTTAACAAATTTCTTATTTTTTTAATACATAAAATAATAAAAAAATGTGCAAGAAAATGTTTGAACAATTTTGAGAAATTAAAGTAAAAGTATTATGCTTTTACAAAATATAAATTTTAGCTGATAAGTAATGTTAATTTCATGAAAATATATTTTTTTTAAATAATAAAAAAAGTGCATTAATTATAGAATATAATTTAATTTTATATAAATATTTTTGCTTTTATTTTAATAATGTTATAAAATTTTAATAATTAAAAAAAAAAAAAAAAAAAAATTGGTTTTTCTTTAGTTGTAGTAAGTATTCAATATTACTGTAGCAAATCCTGTATACTCTAATTTATTATCATTGAGTAGATGAATTACCCACTAATAGTGTCTTAATAGCAAATTTACTATAATAAAATTAAATTAGAGAAGAGGATTTGTGTTACTGTATTTTTGCATATGCATAAAATCTAAAAGACAAAAAATCTTATTTTGTTAGTTTTTAAGTATATATATAATGAAAATTTATTTTAAGGTTTTGCATTATTTAGTAATTCACAAAAATATATAAAAATCTAAAAAAAAATTGTATATGATTTATTGATATAAATTTGGTTTAATAAAGGATAAATATCAAACAAAAATGAATAATTATTTTCATCTTTTTCATTTTCATAAATCTATACAATACAAACCATATCATTCCACTTACAAGAAGACCCAAAATGTCTGGAAAGGTCGTATTATTTAATAATTGTAATTTCATACCAGACGTAAAATTAAAAAAATTTCAAATTAAAAAAGACCCAAAATATTCTTATTTTAATTTTTTTTTATAATATTTTCCTGCCAAACTGCGGCAGAAAAATTGGCGAGATTTCGCTAGTAGAAATTCGATCTTTTGTTTTATTTGGCTAAAATTTTTAAAACTAGCACATAAAAGGTAAATTTACTTTTTTTAAGTAAAGATTTTCAGCCAAATGATGATAGCATAACAATTTACGCGAATAAATAAAATCCACTTTCCAAAGCGAGGTTTTCATTTGCTGCAATAAGTCATATATTTGAATTTATCAGAAAATTTTACAAGCCCATTTAAATATATTGTTGGAATATTCAAGCAATAGCTTAAAAATTCAAGACAATTCTTAAATTTTCAATTATTACGTATCATAATGAAATCAAATTTTTTTGCTTTGATGGTCAC
Organism: Anagrus nilaparvatae; assembly: GCA_022575985.1. Classification (NCBI taxonomy): domain Eukaryota; kingdom Metazoa; phylum Arthropoda; class Insecta; order Hymenoptera; family Mymaridae; genus Anagrus; species Anagrus nilaparvatae. Next base: position 20,103,485 of record JAKSXM010000137.1, read on the forward strand.
AAATCATGAAATTTGACGATTAATTATTAGTATATAGGTAGTTTTTAGCTATTTTTACCCAAGTCTAAGGTCGAATTCTTGGATTTAAAAAATACCAATTGCACTGTGTTGGGTATGTAAAAATATGGTTACTGGCCAATTTTTAAGGCTCTAGGTGGCTTGGTTGCGATTTGGCAGCTGTTTTTCCAATTTTGATTTTTTTCGAATTTTCAGCCACCCGTTTGCTTTTTATTTTCTGGACGCCCTAAATAAGCCTAAAAAATATTTTCTTTATAATGGTAGGTAGTAAAAATTCCCGCCCAATCCGAATCTGACCATATTTTTTCAGAAAAACCTCAGTAAAAGCCGGAAAATCGGAAAAACTAAAGGAAAATTTAAAATACAAATTTCTCAAAAAGCGTCCCTTTTTTTTTTACATGTGTTTTCCCATACTTTTCATGCTAGTAAACTCCTTTTTTCTTTTTTGACACATTTGCCTTTTAAGTACTTAAAAACAGTTTTAGGCTCAAAAAAATGATTTTGAAAACTGTTCATTTTCTGAATTTTCCAGTTTTCTCGGTTTTCCTGATAGAAAATGAAAAATCTGACTTGATTTTCGGATTCCTCGGGTAATTCTACATTGAAAACCTTCCCGGGTAAAATTTTAGAGGCCTATTGGATGCCGTAAAAAAAAAAACAAAGTAACCTGTTAAAATCAAAAAAATAAACAGAATAAAAAAATAGCACAATATTATGTTTAATTATGTTTGATTTTAGCAGGTTAATTTGTTTTTCTTTTTTTTACGGCATCCAATAGGCCTTTAAAATTTTACCCAAAAAAGGAGTTTACTAACATGAAAAGTATGGGAAAACACATGTAAAAAAGAAAAAATACCCTGCCAACTAGCTGGCACTAAGTTTCCTCAAACAATGAGAAAAAACTTTTCTAATTTTGAGAAATAAATTTTGGAAAAATTCGGTATCAAATCCAAAAAATTACTATAAATGAACTGTCTAAAACTAGTACTCTCATAGAAATAAATTAGGTACTACATCCAAAAAGAAAAAAAAATTTGGTATTTTTTGTATTTTTTTGTGAAAAAAAATTTAGGAAAAAAATGTTTAAAAAATTAAGTATCAGATTCGAGATATCGAGTAAAAACTATACTTTCAAATATAAGTACTTTCGTAGAAATAAATGAGGTATTACATCCAAATTAATAAAAAAAAAAAGTACCTAGAGCTTTTTTGGTAAAAAAATTTTTGAAAAAAAAATTAGGTCTTAATTTCATAACAGTTGTGAAATATCGCCGGTCGCAATATTTTCAGATATTAGTACTTTCATGGAATTAAATGAGGTATTACACTAAAAAAAAAAATATTGCAAGTTTTTTATTTTTTTTGTTTTCTTAATTTTGAGAAAAAATTTTTAAAAAAATTCGGTATCAGATCCAAAAAATGACTATAAACAAACTTTCTAAAATTAGTACTTTCATAGAAATAAATTAGGTACTACGTCCAAAAAGAAAAAAAAAATTGTTGTTTTTTGTATTTTTTCGTGAAAAAAATTTTGGGAAAAAAATTTAAAAAAAATTAAGTATCAGTTTCGAGATATAGAGTAAAAACCATACTTTCTAATATAAGTACTTTCATGGAAATAAATGAGGTATTACATCCAAATTAAAAAAAAAAAAGTACCCGGCTTTTTTGGTAAAAAAATTTTTGAAAAAAAAATTAGGTCTTAATTTCATAACGATTGTGAAATATCGCCGGTTGCAGTATTTTCAGATATTAGTACTTTCATGGAATTAAATGAGGTATTACACCAAAAAAAAAAAAAATATTGCAGGTTTTTTAATTTTTTTGTTTTTTTAATTTTGAGAAAAAATTTTAAAAAAAATTTGGTATCAGATCCAAAAAATGACTATAAACAAACTTTCTAAAACTAGTACTTTCATAGAAATAAATTAGGTACTACGTCCAAAAAGAAAAAAAAAATTGTTGTTTTTTGTATTTTTTCGTGAAAAAAATTTTGGGAAAAAAATTTTCAAAAAATTAAGTATCAGTTTCGAGATATAGAGTAAAAACCATACTTTCAAATATAAGTACTTTCGTGGAAATAAATGAGGTATTACATCCAAATTAAAAAAAAAAAAAAGTATCTCGAGCTTTTTTGATAAAAAAATTTTTGAAAAAAAAATTAGGTCTTAACTCCATAATGTTTATGAAATATCACCAATTACATACATACACACACACACACACACACACACACGCGCGCGCGCGCGCGCGTACATACTTTTTTTAAAAACCGGTTTTTTAGCTTCCTGGGGTCTCAAAACGTGCTTATTTGCCAAAAAATCAAAAATCGAAATTTGACCTATCACAATCTTTGAGGAACCAAAAAAAAAGGGACGCTTTTTGAGAAATTTGTATTTAAAATTTTCCTTTAGTGTTTCCGATTTTCCGGCTTTTACTGAGGTTTTTCCGAAAAAATATGGTCAGATTCGGATTGGGCGGGAATTTTTCCTACCTACCATTATAAAGAAAATATTTTTTAGGCTTATTTAGGGCGTCCAGAAAATGATAAGCAAACGGGTGGCTGAAAATTCGAAAAAAATCAAAATTGGAAAAACAGCTGCCAAATCGCAACCAAGCCACCTAGAGCCTTGAAAATTGGCCAGTAACCATATTTTTACATACCCAACACAGTGCTATTGGTATTTTTTAAATCCAAGACATCGACCTCAGACTTAGGTAAAAATAGCTAAGAACTACCGATATTTTTTTAAAATGTTAATAAATTTTTTGCCAGATGGCAGCTGGGCAAAGTTTTGAGCTCGGTTTTCAGTAGGATGAACGAAATCTTATAATAAATATCAGGCCTGTATATCTTACACTCGATACAGAGATCCTCGAAGATCTATACCTCTTTTTGATCTACATACCCCTGTAAATAGAGACCCGTTTGCAATTATGATCCTGCAGGATGACATCCATCATGATGTTGTGTCTGTTCACAGATTTGACCACAGATCTGCGTCGATAATCTGGTATCAGTTCTGATCACAGATCTGTGAACAGACACAACAGCAGGGCGATCAATTTATTATAAATAAATTTTCATCAGCGCTGAATTTTGAAAAAATTATTTTCTAAAAAGAAAAATAATTTTCATTAAATACAAAAACTTTACCTAGACCATTGACCCTGTGTTATAATGACATTTTCCATTACTTAGACTGTTGACCTTTCTTTATCCGTTTTGTCTCGAATAAACTAACTTCCGCATTGTATAATTACATTATCATTTTTTCTACCCCTTACATGAAAGTAATTCAATTTTATTTGTTTTCAATTTTATTTTTGAAAACATTTTTTTATTTTTTCTTGTAAAGGTATAAAAATATTAATACATAAAAAACAAAATTTTTTATAATCTCAATTATTATATACTTTTACTGGCCGATATTATATATTCTGCATACATAATTTATTTAGGGCATTTATTTTATTGCGAGACCATGACCAGAAAAATAAGAAATGGCCTAAATCGCTCCTAAATTTCCATCCAATTAGAATCCAAAGATTGTACAATGCGATTAGAACAATTTTTTTCATACTAAGGATTGAATTTTATTTTTTTGTCAGTGATTGAAAAATACGCCTATGCCACAAAATACCAGGAAAATACTTAACTCCTGGCCTCTGAGAAAAATAATGTACCTAATGGTCAATAAAATTTAATTTTTCTTTTGCATCTAACAATTTAATTTTTATGGCTCATTTCTTTTTTGAATTTTTCAAATTTGAAATTTTTTGATAATCAAAACAAATTTAATGTAATTCATATAATAACATTTAAAAGACTTCGAAATGTCCAATTCTGTATTTAATTACTGTAGCTTTGAAAAAAAGAAAATAAGAAAATAAAGTGAGAAAAATATAAAGCGGAAGTACACACAATGTAAAAAAGGTATATATCTATGCACATTAAGTAAAAGTGTGTAAGTACACGTACATATAAAAGGCTTAATATTCTAATTCTAAGCTTTCAGTCTTGTTTAAACATTATATGAAGTGAAAAACTAAAGAAATATGAGCTGTTTTATATTTTATTATTATAGTTATAAAGTATTTACCTACAGACATGGGTCGTCCTAGTGCTCCACTCATACCTAAAGAAATTAATACAGGATTAACATTTCTTTTTTCAACACTTTGTATTGTTGATATTTTTGGGGTTTTACCAATTATTGCATTGCCAAGAGCTCTCGTACAGTGTGGTAAGTTTTATTTTTTAATTGGTATTATTTTGAAAATGATAATGTACGCGTACCCTAATAAAGATATTTTGTCAAAAAAATAAGATTCAGAAAATTTTTGCTCGTATCACCATTTTAAATGGTGAAATCGTATTTAAAATGTAATTTGAAGTTCGAAAACCATTTTTGAAATTATATACTTCAATTATTATGAATTTCGTCATAAATTTCATTATTTAATTTAATAACTCTGGATAATAAAAAGGACCCTTTTCAAACAAAAGGTATATTTCAATTTTTGATGCAAAAATTGATTTTTGGGCCTCCGTTATTACACTGTAAAAAGTAACTTTCTTAGATTTACAAAAAAAATAGAATTTTTTTGAAAAATTAGCGAATTTCCAAAAAATTTTGTAAATTTAGTATATTATCGAAAAATTCGAGAATTGTCGATTTTTTTTTGTGAATTTACGAAAAAAATTGTAAATTCACAACTATTTTTTGGAAATTTACAACTATTTTTTGGAAATTTTCGAAAAAAAATTGTAAATTATCAATTTTTCATGTACTAAATTTAGTAATTATACGATTTTTTTCGAATATTTACAAATTTTTTTGAAAATTTACTAACATTGAAAATTTTCTAATTTTTTTGTTGATATAAGAAAGTTACTTTTTACAGTGTAGCTAAAGAATTTCATACCCACACCAAAGTTCCATTTTCACCAAAAAAGATCATTTTTACAATTAAATTATTTATTTTTATTAAAGCAGCCAAAATCTTTTCCCTAGAAACAAATTATTTCATTACCAATCAGAACATTTTTTTTCAAATTTGACCTATTAAAAAATTTTTTAAAATAATATTCAGTCTAATATATATTTATTCAAATATTTATTTAATTAATTAATGTATTTTTATTTTAAATTTAAGGTTGGTACAGTATACCATTAATAGCTTTAGTTTTTGGTATACAAATTTACACAGCATCGTTATTAGGTAAATCATGGAATATCGCAACAAGTTTAGATCCACGTATTGTTCTAAAAAATCGGTAATATTCAAAAAAAATTTTTTTATTACAATTATTTTTAATATAAATTTAGTTATTTAAAGCAAATGAAGTAAAAATAAGTGAAATTATAAATCGAAAGCATATGTAAGTAGATACAGAAAGTTCTAGTCAGACAAGTTTTCGATTTCATTTTATATACTTTTACTATATAATAAGCAATATGTATTGGTATTTTGTGTACTTCCTTACCACAAAATTTTGTTATTTTTTTCTTGAATTAGCACAAAGCATTAAACAATTTATTAAATATTTTCTTAGTATCGAATTTCATTATTGATTACATTGTAGCTTACACTGAAAAAATTATAATTCAAAATTTAATTTTTTTTTACATTTTTATTAATTTTAGATACCCTTTAGCTGCAGTAACAGAATTTACTTTAGGAAAATGGCCAAGTGTTGTAGTTACAATTTTATTAGATTTAACGATTTTCGGAGGCGGAATTCCTGTGCTTTTAGTAGGTGAGCCAATTACATATAATAAAAATAGACGCCTTCAGATCGACCACATAACATCAGACACATGAATCAATAAAAAAAAATTTAGGGCATTAAAAAAAATATTTAAAAAATTTAGTCCTCTTAAAAATAGGACCCAAATATTTCGGGCACCATTTGCCCACGAATGTAAAAATTATTTAAATTGCCTACAAGCAAAATAAAATACAAAGTAGGTAGTCAAATTAAAAAATAAAAATTTTTATATTTATTTGGTTTGTGAACAATATAAAATTGAATTAAAAATGATAAATTTAAAAAGTCCGAAATGATTGTTTCCTATTTTTAAAAGGGCTAAATTTGTTTAATAAATTTTCGATGTGTCCTAAATTTTTGTTTATTGATTCATGGGTCTAATATTATTTGGTTGAAATTTCGTGTCCGAAATTTCGCGTGGGTGCATTGAATAATGCATTGAAACTTAATAAATAAGCTAATATTTCAAAGACAAATAATGTAAATTTATTTTTTAAGCTTCACAAAATTTACAACTTTTTGGTGCAAAAATAAGTGGAGGTGAATTTAATTTATCATTTTGTTATTGGTTACTTATTGTTGGTATAATTTTAAGTCCTTTAATGTGGCTTGGTAGCCCAAAAGATATGAAGTAAGTCAAAAATTAAAAAAATAGATAAAAAATTTCGTCAATTTAATTAAATATTTTCTTAGATGGATAGTATTTTTTTCATTGTGTGCAATTTCAACTACATCGATATTAATTTGGTGGTCAGTTATTAATGATAATAGAAGAACTAATTATTCACCTATACCAACAGATCCAACACTAAACGATTTGATTGCAGGGTAGAGACATAAAATAATAATTTTAATTAATTAAAAAAAAAATGCAAAATAATTGTTACTTTACTTTCTAAAGGTATGGAGTTTTAGCATACAATTTTGATATTCATCCAACTTTGCTAACTGTACAAGTTGATATGAAAAATCCAAGAAATGTTAATAAAGTATTAATTTTAGCTTATTTAAGTAATTTTATTATTTTTCATTAATAAAATTACCTCTAATTTTGAAATTTAAAAAATTTAATTTTTTTAGTCACTGGTACGTTAGCTGGTGTAACTACTGGTCTTGTTATGTGGAAATATGGTGCGAATACGACAGCAAATGTTTTAGAAGTTGTACCAACTGGGATTTTAATTCAAATTGCTATTTTAATCGCTGCTTTACAATTATGTTTATCTAGTGTATTAGGTCAATCAGCACTTTTTCAACATTTGGAGGATCATCTTAATGTTAAAAGATGTATGTGGTTTTATTGATAACATGTACGATTGAGCAAATCTATGAAATTTAAATTATTAGAGAATATGTAAATTTTTTTTTAGACAAAATTTAAATCTAAACTGCACTGTAATAAGTAACTTTCTTATATTAAAAAAATTAGAACATTTTCGAAAAATTAGTATATTTTCAATAAAATTTGTAAATATTCGAAAAAAATCGTATAATTACAAAATTTAGTATATTAACAAAAAATTCGAGTATTCTCGACTTTTTTTGGGAATTCGCAAGAAAAATTGATAATTTACAATTTTTTTTCGAAAATTTACAAAAAATATTTGCTAATTTACGAAAAATAGTTGTGAATTTAAAATTTTTTTCGTAAAATCACAAAAAAAAATCGAGAATTCTCGAATTTTTCGATATTGCACTAAATTTAGTAAATTTACGATTTTTATCGAATATTTACAAAATTTTTTGAAAATTCACTAATTTTTCGACAAAATTCTATTTTTTTTGTAAATATAAGAAAGTTACTTTTTACAGTGTGTGTATCTAAACAATAACGCGTTTTTTATAAAATATTTCAAAAGGGCTTATTGATAAAAAATTTGCATCTAATCGCAGATTTGCGTCAAGAAGCCGTTTCGATAATTTTGCTTATATAAATAGACAAAAGTCATGATGTATTTTAACTAAATATAATTGTTCACAGCATTTGGATGGCAAAGATGTGCAATGAGAACAGCAATCGTTTGCATCGCTGTTGCACTTGGCGAATCAGTACCACGATTTGACGTTGTAATGTCTTTACTTGGTGGTACCCTAACAGGACCAATAATATTCATAATACCACCTTTATTGTACACGAAAATACGTAAATTATATTATCTTAGACCAAGAAATTATTCAAATCCAGAATTTGGTGTACATGGTCCAGATAAAAATTTGGAAAATTGGAGAGCACATTTTTCTGATCCAAGAATTCATTCAAGGTAATTTAGGCAGAATAAATTAAAAGTTAGTTAAGCTATTTTAAATTTTTTTTTTGTTTTTTAGATCCACACACTATAGTTTTCAAAATGGTAGCGATTATGGTAATAATGGTTACTCATACACGTATTATCATACAGAATTTGACGAAAGTGAATCTCCAGAAGGTTCAAAAATTGGTAGAGAATTTGAATTTATGAAAAGAACAGAAAGTTTACCAATAATGATTGATGCATCCCATCCATCATTAGGCAGGCCAAGGTAAAAAAAATAATTAAAAATGTGTACATTTCTCATATATTTAATTAATTTATAATTTTTTTTATTTTAGAAAACACGTGATTACAACATCGACAAAAGTAACATTAGAAAATAAATTATTTTCAAAAAGTAACATTATAAATTTAATTGGGTACTTAATTATAATATTAGGAATATTTTTAACAATAATATCGACGTATTTTAATGTATTAAATACAATACGTTATGTGCAATTTGTCCCACCCTGTATTATTAATTCAAGTATTTTTATACCAGCCACTAATTTTATTTAAAATCACAAAAAATTTGAGATTTCATTATGAAAAACTATTTTTTGATGCGAGGCTAAGATTTAGCTATTTTAATTAGAACTTTTGATGCGACCTAAAGTACTTTAGGCTAAATATAGTACAATTTTTAATGAGTGTTATTTTTTTTATAATTCCAATTTTCACAAATTAAAGTCGCTAAATTTTAGCCTTGATATCAATAATCGCCTTTTGTAACTTAAAATATCTTAATTCTTATAGAATCTCATAAGTTTAATTTAAAATTGATAATTGTATAAAGTTAATAAGTATAGCATTAATTTTAAATAGGATAACTGTAAATTATTTCTATCAACATTTGATACATAAGTATATACAACAATTAAAATAAATAATAAAAAAACTACACAAAAAATTATCAATTATCAAAACTTAAATATTTTAACTTATAATAATTATCATCATCATTTTCATTAAATTTAATATAATAATCATAACTATTATCATTAGAAACAAAAATATCAATTTTATTGATAAATTTTTTTTCAAACAATAATTTTGGTTCTGATAAATTATCATCTAATAACCAAATACCATCATTTCGGTACAATAATATTTCATTATCATTGATTTTATCTAATATGAAAAAATTTGTCTTTTCTAATGTGATTTTTTTGTAATTTTTATTTAAAAATTCGTAAAGTATGATTATCAATTGATTTTCGTGATTAATGATTATCCATATTTTATTATTTGATTTTGTTGTTATCACTGATGATTCTGATATTGTTCCAGATGGGATTTTTATATCTGTAAATTTAAGAATTATTTTTAAAAATATTAGATTGAGTAATTAAGGAGCAAGGTTTTTAGTTAGATTAGAGTTTCTGTTAAAATTTATGAAAGTACTGATTGATACTAATTCTACGAAAAAAAACTTTTGAAATCAAATTTATAAATTTTGATCCAAAAATTCAAAAAATCATTTAGTTTAAAATTCATAATATTATTCTTAAGATATACTCACTTGAATCTGCTAAAAATTCAGTCTTCAGGCCATTTAAATAATAAATATTTAATTTATTGATATTCTGATTATTTATCAACTGCACAATAACAGGATTATCATTTATTGATAACAATTTATTTAATAAATATTTAACATTTTTATTTAAACTATTTCCAATATTAAATTCTTTATTTTCACATGATAAAATTCTTGAATTTTTTAAATTGCAATTACCAAAATTATCAAAAAATTTAATCAATGAATCATCTGCAGGTAATTTTTTTTCTGATAATTGATTCAATAAGGTTTTATCATCGATTTTCTCTAATTTATCCCAATTATATATTGACTGACCTAAAAAATTTTAAAAAGAAATTTGATATAAATATGTAGGTAGAGCAGTTTAATAAAAAAAAGTATTTTTTATTTTTTTAGAACAAAAAAGTATCATTTTACACTTTGAAACCTTTTTTAAGCTTTAAACAACATATCAATTACTCTGCATTGATTATACCATTTTAAAAAATGACCCTTTACGGTTGTATTGAGAATAGGGTGATTGACCCCTTTTTGCAAAGAATGCATGAAGAAAATAGCAATTAAAAATAAATAAATGTTTTAAGACTTTTTGATGCGAAATTTATGTTTTTTAAAAGTTTGATTTATTAAATTTTTTCTATCAATTTGTTTTAAGGAACCAATATGAGAGGAACGGTCAAATGTAAGTATAATTAACAATTTTTCTTATCTTCAAAAATTCAAGTAGTACAAATGTATTTGCGATAAATACTGCAATCAATCAATATACGGGGGGTGGGCCTGTTTTGTTTCCGGCCACCACCCATATTTGTTCTATAAAGGTTTCTGGGTCACTGATCACGAATTTTGGGGTCTTTTCTATTAATGTGCGGAACGTCCTTAAATTTGCAAAAATTATCCCTAAAAAGGGGTATTTTTGATGTATTCAAACTTTAAGTGTCGAGATTTGGTCTACATATGGGTTTTTTGGATCTCTCGCAAATTGTAATCAATTGACCCCTCCTGAAAAAGTTTCTGAATCCGTAGCTGTTCGTTTATCTAGGATAAAACAGTTTTCATTATAAGGTGTTACATTTAGATAAAATTCTTCAGAGGATCAGAATTATTAGACACAAAAAACACCTTTCAAGCGAATATTCCCAAAATTCGCACTTAGAGAGGCAAGGGAAGAAGCGAGTTTTTAAAAAATGGATTTAAATGCCCCAAAAAATTGAAAAAAGCATACAAAATTAATATTTTTCTCTAAAAAATTTTAAAAAAATTTATAGACTTACTTTGCAATAAGCTTTTGATTCCTGCAGTAAAATTCATAAGAAAATCAGTAGTATTTCTGAGATCTTTAATTATAGTTTCATTATCATAAATAAATTTATTTATATCAATTCCTTGATATTTTCCATAAATTGTTAAATTCCCATTAACAATAAAATTATCACCATTAAACAGTAACTTTGATTTTATATTTTGTACAGATTTAGAATTATTTTTCATTAATAATTTATCAAAACTCAATAAATCAGTAATATTCACATCATTAATCAGCCCTTGAGTTTTTAAATTTTGCACTATTAAACTACCAACAATACCTTTTTTACCAGTTATTATTTGTTCACCATGTTTTAGTAATATATCATCAATATTTTTATTTAATATTGAACCCTTGACACTAAAAAATTTTAAATTCTTAGCAAAATAATTAATTTATTGTAATAAATAAAAAAAAATAAACTTACTATAAAAAATCGGCATTAAATGAATAAAAATTTTTTAGACCATAAATTTTAGTTACGTTGGTATTAATTTTTTTTAACGTACTTGCGTACCAATTATTAAATTTTAAGCCATTTAAATCTTTGGATACTAAATTTTTATATATTTTTGTGCCTTTAATTTTATTTATTTTTAAATCATTTCTTGCAACGTCAGTTGATAAATTCATATTATTTATTGTGTTTTTTATGCTAAGGTGACCTAAAAAAAAAATTTTACATTTTTCAAGTTAGAAAATACAAAATACAAAAATATTTTACCAGAAACAAAAATTTTATTTATGTTCCAATTTTCGGTAATAATTTGTTTGGTGACATCTGATTTTAATGTTTTGTTAAATAAATCATTAAGTATTTTATTATTTTGACATGTTAATTTTACGTCTGATTTTTGGGTCAGAATATTTGGTACTTCGACAGTATGAATGTAAACTGGAACACTGATTTCTTGTGGTTTGGTTTTACTTAATAAACGATTTTTTAAATTTATCCATGAACCAAATTTTGGTGTTTGTAGCATTTCCTATAAAAAAATTTAAAATTAAATTATGTTTATAAAATATTTTTTAGTTTAATTTTAATTTACCTGAGAAATGGTTACATTATCATTGTTAATTTTGACGTTTAGAAATGAAAAATTTCCAAACAATTCGGCTTCCCTATTTAGCATCCAAATATTTGAGCTTAAAGTTTTTAAATTTTCACCATTGATATTATTTATTAACGGTTCATATTTGAAAGTAATGGATCCTGTTAAATAAAAAGTAAATTTTATAAAATTTCTATGCTTTTATTATTAAATGATACATATATGTATCATTTAATAGGATGATCCAGCTAATTTCAGCAAATCAAAATTTTCTTATGAAAACTTATGAAATATCCTCTCTCCTAGAAACTCAGGTCTTAATATGCTTTCTGGCCATCGCAGTGAATTTTTGAAATTTTGACGATTTTTGGACCCTTAAAGGGCCAATTTTTTTTTAAATGGCTAAAATTTCAAAAATTCTCGGCGCTTGTGAAAAAGAGGAGATTTAACAAGTATAAACACTTTGCAAACCTATACTCAAGTCAAAATACGGGTTTGGGTGTACTTGCGGTTGCGAATATAAGATTTGCTCTAGTATAGGCTTTTTGGGTCGCTGAACACGAAAATCGGGGTCTTTTGGTAAAGAAAATGGGGCTTCACCCTAAAATTTGCAAAAACTACCCCCAAAAGGGGGTATTTTTGATGTATTCGCGTTCTGAGTTGATAGATTTGTCAAAGAATTGGTTTCTAAGGGTTTTTTGGGTCACTAATTAAGAATCTCGATGATTTTTTAAGGTAACATTAATATTTCACCCTTGAATTAGCTAAAACTACCCCCCCAAAAGGGGTGTTTTCGCTATTTTTGCACTTTTTGCGACCAGATTAGGTCCATGGGGTTCTTCGGGTCGCTGAAAACGAATTTCATGGATTTTTTCATGAATAATTAATATATCAACCCTAAATTAGCTAAAACTACCTCTAAAATCTACGACCCAAAAAAACCTATGGACCTAATCTGGGCATACAAAATGCAGAAATAGCAAAAACGTTCATTTTAGGGGTAGTTTTAGGTAGATAATTTAGGGGTGATATATTATTTATTCATAAAAAAATCCATAAAATTCATTTTCAGCGACCCAAAAAACCCTTAGAAACCAATTCTTTGATAAATCTATCGACTCAGAACGCGAATATATCAAAAATACACCCCTTTGGGGGTAGTTTTTGCAAATTTAAGAGTGAAGCCCCATTTTCTTTACCAAATGACCCTGATTTTCGTGTTCAGCGACCCAAAAAACCTATACTAGAGCAAATCTCGTATTCGCGACCGTAAGTACACCCCCCCCCCCCCTCCGTATTTTGACTGGAGTACTAGAGCACGATTCAAAAACCCGTCTTGGAAGCCTATGTATACATTTCATATGGAATCACTCCATACAGATACTTCATTAAAAAATAGTAACAAATTTTGCTACCATGAAATTATCCAATCAAATATTAAACGTAAACAATGCATAATAAAATTACCTTCAACAATAATATCAACAAAATCATCATTTATCACAGGAAATAATATTGAATCAGGTACACTTAAATCATCACCAATTATCAAATCACCATTAATTGATTTTGCCCCTAAATGCAAATCATTATTATCATAATTTAAAGGAATATTTGTTTTGTTTGCAAAAATTTCATCAACTGTTAATTCCTCTGAAATAAAACAAAAAATTTAATATTTGCAAATTTATACACTCAAAAAAATTATCATAACTCACCAAAAGTAACATTATTAATTACAAAATTATCATCATTAATATTGATAATATCATTAACTAAATTATTAATATCAATACCATTAATAGTTTCAACATTTAAATTATTTTCACAAATTAAATTTCTTATTTTCTGAATTTTAGGTAATTCAAAATTTTCTAAACTACTTATCGAATTTAATTTCAAATTATTCAATTTTATTGGACCATTTAATACATTCGGTTCGTACCATTTATAAATTAATTTATCTAAATCTAAAAATGAATTAAATTTTTAAATTACATCCATGATAATTCAATACTTGAAAAATGATACTTACATGAAAATGACGTATTGTTAAAAGATTTAATATTTAGATTATCAATGAATAAATTTCCAGTAAATTTTTTTGACAATAAAATTTTACTGTTATCATCATCGTCTAATGAAGTTACTGTATCATTAATTAAATTGATTAAATATTGATTATTTTTTATATTTTTACAATTTATCAAACTTCCATTTAAATTATTTATTTTAATTATTGATTCTTTTATATTATTTGTAAATCCTGTGTTACTGCAAATATGATTATCAATCCTGCAAAGATTTAAATAATTTTTTAGAGTTTTTTAATATTGATATTTTTATTGATTAATTAATATTTACTTAGGAATTGGTAAATTTGTGTAGATGGAATCAGTTAAAGTTAGATTATTGGATGTAAATATTTTTTCACCGGTTACTGTAATGGTATTTTTGTTTTTTCTTGTTAACCAATTTGGTAATTTTGGAATTAATACGTTTTTCCATTCCTGTAAAAAAAAATATTCTCTACTTAATGTGCTGTGGTCCACCCAGCTTTAAGAAGACTAACTTATTGGACCTTAACTTAATACCTACACTGTAAAAAGTAACTTTCTTAGATTTACAAAAAAAATAGAATTTTTTCGAAAAATTAGTGAATTTTCAAAAAATTTTGTAAATATTCGTTAAAAATCGTAAATTTACTAAATTTATTATATTATCGAAAAATTTTTTTTGTGATTTTACGAAAAAAGTTGTAAATTCACAACTATTTTTCGGAAATTTTCAAATATTTTTTGTAAATTTTCGAAAAAAAATTGTAAATTATCAATTTTTCTTGCGAATTCCCCAAAAAAAAAATCAAGAATACTCGAATTTTTTGTGAATATACTAAATTTAGTAAATATACGATTTTTTTCGAATATTTACAAAATTTTTGAAAATTCACTTATTTTTCGAAAAAATTCTATTTTTTTTTGTAAATCTAAGAAAGTTACTTTTTACAGTGTAATAGCTGCTAAAGTACTTACGTTATTTGGATTTGAAAAATTCAATCTAACATTAACACTCTTCGAACTTAATGGAACAATTTTATCAATTATCTTCATTAATGACTCTCCTTTATTATTTGCTAAATCTTGTGTTCTCAAATAATTTTTAATCTTAACATTATTCAACGTATAATTACCATTAAGATAATTACAATCATTGATAAATTGAATCGGTGAATAATTTTTAATATTTTTTCCATCAAAATGACCATTTATATTAATTAATTTATTTAATTTCATTTTTGATACTGTTAAAGTTCCAGTCATTACTGTTAAATCATCACTATTTAGAGGTAACAGTAAACCACCATTGTTTATTAGTAAATCATTAATTTGAATATTTTTTGTAAGTACTTTTTTACGAACGTAGTTTGATGTTACTTCAAGATATTTTGATTTTATACTGTTTGATTGTAATTTTTCAAATATAAATTTTCCTATGTGATTAAAATAAAATTTTTATTCATTCAACTGTACTAATTTTAAATATTTAATTAAAATTTATAAATTTACCAGTTATATTTTGATTAACAGAATTTTTTAATAAAATGTTATTTAAAAATTCATTGTTCAAATTAATACCATTAATCAAACCATTAACTTTTAATTGATTTATTTTTAAACTCGGTATTGGACATGGTAATAAATTATTTAAATTATTTATTTTGAGTTTTTGAAAAATTAATTTTTCATTTGTTAATTTATTAATGCTAAGAAATTTTTTTGACAATAAATTATTTGAAAAATTGGGTATTTCTAATTTATTGATTAAGCAATTATTTTTTAATGATGAACAATTAATTATGGCAGTTTTAATATTTAAATTTTTTAGGTTTCTTTCATTTTTTGGTTTTTTTATTGTTTTTAAGGATTCTAGTAATTTGTTGTATTGGTTGTTTAAGTCGTTTATCTTTTTGGCACTGATGTTGTTTATCTGAAAATTAAAAATTTTATTAGGTATGTAATTTTAATCGAAAAATAAGATCCTGTAAATTTTAAATCATAAGATCTCGTTTACAAAATTTTATTTTGAAAATTTTTTTGTTTTAATTATTATTTTGGTGACATTTAGGGAGAAGCTTATCAAATTAAATTTACAGGTACTTATTTTTTGCTAATAGACAACTGAATTTGACACCTATAAAGGCAAAAAATATCCTAAGCAAAAATGAGCGAAAAACTTTAGAAACTAGCTTTAAAAATAACATCATGCTAGTCTCAAAACTTTTAAACCCTTGATGCTTAATAGACTATTTTGAAATAAACTTTCAGCAAAAATATTTTTATTTTTTATCATAATTATTCAACTTACAGATTCAACTTTTAGTTTTTCAATTTTTCCTTTATTTATCTCAATAATATCCTTTTTCTTTAATATTTTTTCATTGATTGATTGATTTAATACATTTTTTTCCCTTACACACCATTTCTTAAATTCTTTTTTAAAGTTAATATTGCTTATTTTTTTAACGCCCTTTAAACTAGAAAATTAAATATTATCAAATAAATTTATTAAAAAATACATTTAAATTGCTTTTTTTAAGAATTCAAAAATTTATTTATAACAATTTAAAATACTTTCGTTTTATAATGTACTGCCCTTTGTGGGTTGTAAAAATTAGCCCATTGAAACAAAACATTTTTCAGGACAAAAAATAAAAAAAGAAACTAGATCTCCAAAATAGGTAATATTTGTTAAAATTAAATTGGGCATTTGGGCTAAAAATTGAATCATTCAGTTTAAAACAATCTTTTGGGTATCAAAATGCAACAATAAAAATTACCAAAAACCGCCAAAGTGGTATTTGGACTTTCGAGGCAGATTTCAATTTGCGTGTGTGGACCTCTGACTTGAGAATAAAATTTGGTTAATAATTTATTAATTTTACTTTTTCACTCGAAAATCTGTCCCTTATTAAAGAGGAGCCTCCATTTTAACTGTTGGGTACCTTTTTGATTAGGAAGAATTAGCACAAAATTTAAATCAAATACTTAAAATTTTATGTTCTGTTTGAAATTTTAACAAAAGCAATTCAACAGTGTATCTTAAAAAAATATCAATACCTATTTAAACTATACACATCACCAAAACGTTTAATAACTAAATAATTACTTTCAGTATCAAAATGAATATCAAGAATCCCAGAATCATAAATATTATTCAATTTGATAAATTTTCTTCCATTAAATTGAAAAATTGTTAAAAACCCATCAGCGTTCAAATTAATTACCAAAATTTTATTATTTAATGATAATCCATAAATTTTATCAATTGATAATAAATAATTATTAATTTCTTGAAATGGATAAAATTTTTTATACTTTTGGCCAAATTTATAAAAAATCAATGATTTTTTACTTAATATTCCTAAAAAATATTCTTCGATTCCATTTTTTATAATCTTCAAATCTTTAATTTCAAATGATTTTTTAATAATTTGTGACAAAAAAATTTTTTTATTTCTATCATCAAATTTAAATATCAACAAAATTCCATTATCACTTGTTATCAAATACAACTCATTATTGATAAAAAATGCATTCAAAAAAATTCCTTTATAATTTGCATATCCAAAAAATGTAACAATTTTTTCATTGTTTAATGAATATATTTGAATATCTAAATCAGTTATGATAATGATAAATATTTTATTATCATTATTTTTGATTAAATAAACATTTTTTAAATTATCAATGTTATCAATATTTTTGATATTTTCAAATTCAATTTTATCATTAAGGCAAAATAATGAAATAGAATTTAATTTTTTTATCAAAAACAATTTCCTGTTATCATTGTAATTAATATTTAATATTTTATCAGCATTGTTTATTGGATATTCTATTATTGGAAAGTATGATGAGTCTGATTGATTTTTAAACTATAAAAAATTAAGTAATTTATAGGTACAATAGGTACAGAAAATGTAATATGGTAAAAAAGCAGTTTCTTACGTATAATTTATTGATTGTAAAATGAGATGAATTTAAACTAGCGATAAACCAATAATTATCAATATTAAATATTGAAATATCATTGAAATTTGGTAAATAAAGGCGAATTAATTCATGAAATCCTTGGAAAATTTCCATTCCTAAAAAAAAATGTTTATATTGTTAATCAATAAAGCCATGTACTTGTAAGATAGTACAGTGTAATTAATAAAATCAATAATAACAATTAATTTTTTAAAAATAAAAAAATACACGCATTATAGGTACAAATTAACCCCTTCTATTTGACCTACATTTCCAAAAATGTAAATAATGTGCGTGCGCAGTGTGTTATTGTTTGATGGGATGACGGGTTACTCCGGTATTTAATAAGGCTATTTTTTATAAAAACTTACGTGTCCTTTTTTGTATTGTGCTTTTATATTTTAATGTTTTTGTGTACTAAGTTTTTTACAAGGTTACATTATTTTCTGTAATACAGGCCTAATAGTTATTCCTTTGTAAAGTTTACAATCAATGAATTGTTACAAAGTGAACAGTTTATTCAAAGTTCAAAAACTTCTAATCATATTATAACAATAATCATTCATAAATTTAATTAATTTTTATTTTGAAATTACATAATTATAACAAAGAATTAAAATTTAAATTTGAAAAATATGACATCAGAAAAAAATTCAGAAATAAAAGAAAATTTAATATGTCAAATGTTAGAATTTGAAACTTTGCAATCGGTTTATCCAAAAGAATTATTAATATCTGATCATGGTAACATGGTTGATATTAATAAATTTATTAATGGAGAAACTGATGAAATTCCACATCATTTAGAATATATTATTGAATTAACATTTTCACTGGTAAAAAATTTATTCAATTTTTTAAATTTATTTTAAATTTATTTTTCATTTTACAAAACTATTTTTTTAATTTCAGGGTGTTATTAAAGTATCAATTAATTTGCCATTAGAGTATCCTCAAGAATATCCAGAAATTTATTGCAGAAGTGAAAATCTTGAACGAACCGAACAAAAACATCTTAATAAATGTTTATTTTCATTTATGGAATCACAAGAGAAAGGCGAACCAGTCATTTATTCTTTAATATCATGGGTTCAAGATAACGCAGAATTATATTTAGAAAACTCAATAACTATAAGAAAAAATAAAGAATGTTCAAAAGTAAATAATACAAAACTTTCAGAAGAATTTTCAAGATATTGGATATATAGTCATCATATTTATTGCAAATATAAAAGAAAAGAAATTATCGATATTGCTAAAAATAATAACTTGACAGGATTTAGCCTTGTTGGAAAACCAGGAATAATTTGTATTGAAGGATCTATAAATGATTGCGAATATTTTTGGCAACAATTAAAATCAATGACTTGGCAAAGAATAAATATAAAATTCATCGAAAAAGATTTTCAAACATTGGATAACATTAACGGAAGTAGAAAGTTTTCTTGTTTTCAAGAAATGTCTTTTCCCAGTACTGAACGACATAATGACATGGCATCCTTAATTAAGTACCTGACTAAGCATGAGTTGCAATATGCGTTTAAAGAAATTTTTGGAATAGAAGCTAAAATTAGTCAAGATAGCGATTAAATTTTTTTTATTTTTGATCAATGTGTAAGTAATTTGCGTTTTTGTAAAATAGATAAACCCAAAGAAATTATATTATTATTTTATAGTATATTTTTTATAAACTTACCTGTTGTGGGTAATTTTTCTCTTGTTGATATTTTTGTCTGATTAGCTATGTAAGGTTTATTATTAAAATGATTTGAGATTTCTTCGTTTATAATATTTTTAATTCGTTCGCTTAAATTTGGTATATCTAAAATATAAAATAATATTCGAATTTTTTATATTTTATGGATATTTATTTATTTATCATAAAACTTGCCATATTTTTTTATTAAATTTTCAAGAAAATAATTATTATGCAAACTAGATTTTCTCAAATCTCTTAAAGTCTGTGTATTTACATTTTTAAGTATAATTAAAAAAAATACTACTACAAGAAAACGAGACATTATATATAATTAAATAAATAATTAACTGTTTTTTCACAAATATTCAATACAACACACTGAATTATTTAACTTATAAAATTTATTTCTAATTCTTTTGATTATTTACATATATTTTGAATTTTATAAGTAAGTGTATAAACAATAAAATCAAATTTGTATACATTAATAAATCAATATCTGAAATGTTTATTTACAAAACTTTGTTTATATTTTTAATGATAAATAAATTAACGATTATAATAATAATTAAATAAAAATATTATATTTTAAGATATTATCTAATTGTAGTATATCTTTGAAATTCATTTGTAACAAAGTGACCTGGAACTAACTGGGAATGAGGTCCTAAAATATCTTCTGCTGGACTATGTACTTTAATTTGTCTAATGTGAGTATCTCGGCCATTTTGATGATTACTTATAATGGCAATTTGAAGCATAAATGTTCTAATAGATTTATCATTTACATCTCTTATGGGTATTATTACCCAGCCTGTTGGTTCCGTTAGATCCATCACTTCAACTTCTTGAAGATCATTGAAATTGGTGCCTGCTCTAATACTTATTCTAAAAATGAAAATTTTATTTAATATATTTTAAATGTTAATTTTACTTTAAGACAATTAAGATTTACATTACCTGCTCGGAGTATAGCTTTCATCAAGTTTGTAATCTGTGTATATACAAATATCGCGAATTGTAGTTTTTCTACGAAATTGTATGTTAACAAGATGAGGAAGCTGTCCATCAGATTGCCAATAAGTTTCTGTTATATCATCTCTAAGTTGATCAACTCCAAAACCTGGCTTACAACTAGATAAACTCCAAATTGCATGATTTCCTACCTCTCGAACCCTGCCAGCTAATTCTTCCTGTACAGGATCTACTGATCCTTTTAGAATAATTTTTTAAAAATTACAAAGTAAAATAATGTATTTTTAACAATCAAAACAATTAAAACAATTATATATACCAGTTGCATTTGTTTTCCCACTCATCGTCATAGGTTATGTTAATTTAAAATATCTTATTGATACGTGCCCTGATGAACTGATGATTTAATTTTATTTTATAATTAATATTAAATTAATTTTTAACTAAGTGAACCATTTTTTTTTAATTTTACTTGAGATCTAATTGAAAAAAAATAATATATTTTTGTAAACAAAAACACTACAGTAGGGAGGGAGATTTAAATTATTAGTTTTTAAAGAGTTTATGAGATGGCGCTCTATTGTGAAGCGCTGTTTTTAAATTTAGCGAAAAATCGTGAAGGGTAAAAGGTTTAAAAATAAATTTTGAAAAAAATTACAATTACATATTTAATATTTATTGTTTTTTAATTCTGACTATATAAAATATACAAAATGTACAAATTGAAAAATAGAGTATATGTATGAATGATTAAAAAAAAATATATAATATACTATAATATCTTAAAAAAAATGTTTATTTTATAAAAAAAATTATTTTAATTTTTGTTTTAACTAAATGAAATTAAAACTAAGATGAATTGGTTGGATAGTGATTGTGTGTACCATCGCCTTTTTTAGCAACAACATTTTTTATGCTATCAGTACTTGGTTGCCTCAAATCATATGCCCAGCCAATTTTAGCAAAAAAATCTATTAAACCAGTTGTAATACTGTAATGACCAATTTCAGCTGCTTTATAATCCCATGGGAATGTATGATGATAATTATGCCAGCCTTCACCACATGATGCATAAGAAACTAAACTTATTTCGGTTGGGTTTATGCCCCTTTAATAAAAAATAATAATTTTTTTTTTTAATTATTTAATATACATTAGTAAATACTATATTTAGCATAAATAATTGTTTACAACTTACTTGTTATATGGCTTATTTCCATAAGCATGTGCAAAACTATTGACACTCCATGAAGCATTTAATACCCATGCATAACGCATAAATATTTGTGACATAATAGCATAATACCATTCTTCATTCCAAAAATAAACTGGTACCATTGGTGGTAAAATAAAACAAAATAAAAGAGTCAATGGCTTGTTGTATCTGTAAAAATATTTTAAATTCAGTCACATTAAAAAATGAGAGTAAAATTATTATAAAAAGAAAAATTACTTGAGACCAAACATGCATACTGCATCAGCTTCAACGTCGCTCATATCCATTTCAAGACTTTTTTTAGTAACATCTGGATGTTCTTTTAGCATAATCCAGCCTATATGTGAAAAAAACAAACCTCTTTTACTATTATGTGGATCTGCATCTGTATCTGCATATTTATGATGTACTCTATGACCTCTAGCCCAATGATAAGAAGAAGTCTAAAAAATAAAAATTTTATGTATTTAAATTGATAATTTGAAATATTTGATAATTTCAAAAATCAAAAATTTTTTATTTACCATGCCACCAATACTATTACAAATAAGAAGAATAACTCTTAGAGGAAATTTAGCTTTGTAAGCTTTATGAGCATATAATCTATGTGCCCCAGCTCCAATACCAAATCCAGATGCTATTGTAAGGATTACAGCTATAAAAAAATTAATTAATTTAAGACTTTTTGTAAAACAGATATTTAATTTTTGATTAATTTATTGAATTAAATAATTTTTTTAGAAATTACAGCAGAAAATATATTTGAAAATATTTTTATATTAATAATTTGTAAAGATTTTATAAATCATTGGTCACTTAGAAAATTAATGGTTAAAAACAATAAATTTTTTTATTAACAATTTAGGGTACTTAATTATATCTGCTTTTTTTAAATTTTGTCCTATCAAGATTATAAAGATTTAAACCTTCCGGTCACGCAATTTACAAATATATTTTATTAATTTATCGAGCTAAAAAAATAGTTTTTATCCTTTTGAACATGTTCAACAAATCTAAAAGAATAAAATAACTTGACTAAACCTAAATTAACTTTGTCAAGTTCAAGGGGCTCAAGCATAAACAAGCTAAATTAAGTTTAAAATGTTTAATTTGTAATATTAACTTAACTTACCCCATAATAACGTTAATTTCTTTTGTAAATAAGGAAATGTGAGAAAACTATATAATGCTAATATATGAAATATAGAAAATCCAATTATGTATCTCCATTTTAAATCTGACCATGTGAATTGAAAATTCCAAACTTTATTACTTTTATTATTTTTTTTTATATCTCCATTTATTTTTTCATTAACATTATTAGATCCGTTATTTTTATTTTCATGATTTCTTGATTTTAATCCATTTAATCCATTTTCAAAATTATCACTGGTTATTGATTCTTCTGGATACATATTTTTTTAGAAAATTAAATATCCTGCAAAAATTATACAATTAAAAAAAATTATACAAACTTATATTTACTTAATTAATCAAAATTATTTGCAATAGAGTATAATATCTTTTTAAAAATTACTGTAATTACTATATGTAAGAGACTGTGTGCTAATTGGGCTTAAGTTGGCTGAAGGGTCGCGGAAATTGGCCGATGCTGACCAGTTTTTGGGATCCAATTTTTGATTTTTTGCAGCTATTTACATGTTTTTGGCTTTTTATTTAAATTGACTTTCTCTCGCTGCCAAATTCTTATTTTACAGTAAAAAATATTTTTTTGTTTCGTACTCATACGAAATTTCCCGTAGAATTCGATTTGGGGGCCCAAAAAATAATTTTGACTGCTCATGCACGAGAATTGGATCCATAGAGCTAAAACTGGTTGGGAGTACTTATTTTTAATTGTAACTTCAGAAATAAATAGTTTGGATCAATTTCCGCGACCACGACTGAAGGTCCCATTTGGGCCCAATGGGCGTAGAGACACATATTTTAATGTATTAAAAAATTAAATAAGAGAATTAAAAAAAAGTAATAATAATTAAATTATAACAATAAACTTAAAAAATTTTTAAATAATAATGCATATACCACATTTATTCAATTATCAAAATTTATTATTAAGAGCAAACTCAATTATTAATTGGTTTAAATGACAATATAATACTCTATATACATTTAAGAATTTATAAAGCATTTATTATATTGTTGTATAGCAGGTTATTTGCCATTTAAAAATTACAATATATAATTTGAATTTGTATTATAACACTGTCAAATTGATCTGTTTGTGTATTAAAATTTATAAAAATTAAATTTAATATACGTGCTTTTAATTAGTGTAAACATTTTTTTGTCATTTTTGGTAGTTATACTTGAAAATTTTAGCACACAGTTTTGGTTTTTTATTAATGATTATTAAGTTTATGAGAGATTTTATTTATTAAATTGTAAAATTGGTTAATAAAATTTAATTTTTTTTTTACAATTAAATCTTTTAATTTCTATGTTTTAATTTTTGATCAATTATTAATATATTCGAGGGATTCAAAATATAACTGCGTAATTTTTTTTTAATTTTCCGAATAATTTTCTTAACAATGCAGTAATAAGATAATTGTATCTTATACTGAGCACCACCTTGTCCCCGGCAAATTTGTATTTTTCGCCGCCTCCATCGACAAAGAAAAATCGTCCATTGGGAATTCTTGGCCATAAAATTTCAGTTTACTTTACTTTGGGTCATTCTTTATTTCTTTGACTGTGGTTCTTTGTTAACCGACTTGCACGTAATCGACCATTCTTGGACAGATGAGTATTTATATTTAAAAAAATTAATATTCTGGGCTAAAACCGCCACCTAATAGGTAATTCAGACCCTTTCCATTTCTACAGTCAGTTTTTGCCTACAGCCCCTGGAATATGCAATATCAATTCTAAAATATTCACCTGTCCAAGAATGGTCGATTAATGGGTTAGACTCACATTAATGCATGGGTTAAAATAATATTTATATTTCAGAGTTAATTATTTAATCATAAGCAAATAAAATGGGTCCTTTTTAGCAAAATGCTCAATAGTTTCGAATCACGAAGAAAACCAAAAAAAAAAAATTTTTCCTGTTCGAGGATCTCTCACAGCAAAAAAACTGTCAAAATTTCAACACTAACTACACCAAATAAAACTAAAATGTAATATTAAATTAAAAATTACCGTATAAAAAAAATTCACTTGATTTCACAACATTTTAAATAAAAAAAAAATTTTATTTCTAGAATACGAGAAAAAAACTAATGCGAGTACGTACGTACTTAAAACGTCTTAAAAAAATTCTGTTTGACCGCTCGTATTCGCGAATATTAACAAATGTCGCAAGATATAAAAAACTACTTAAATATTAAATTGTAAAATTTCTGTTATATACGTGCATTAGGGCATCCTATCCCTACATAAATATGAGCATAAATAAAATTGTTCAATTGTCGTTTGGCGGGGGTTTCCTTATTGAATGCATCCGTTCTTTCGCTGTTGTCGAGTCAAGTTATGCGTATGAGCTTTTATTTCTTTATTTTTTTTAAAGCAATTATTATAACTGATTAAACAATGTCGAGGGGGATAAATATTAAGATAAGAGAACTTTCTTCATTACGTAAATATCTTAATTTTAAAATTTCATCATATAATTTTGAACAAATTTAAAAATTGCATTTCTTAAAACAATGCCCATTTTTAATGGTAAAAAATTGAAAATTAAAATAATAATTGCCGTTATTTAATAAATTAAATAAATAAGAATATTATTTGGTGAATTTATCGACCTAGAGAGCTAATTAAATAAATCTATCATTTGTTAAACTCGACCAGATACGTCAATAAATTCACCAAATAAGGGTTGAATACCCTCAAATAATATTCTTATAAAATTTTGAGCAATAGTCATTAACAAAATATTTAAATAAAGTTTTTCTATCTTTTGTGGGCAAATTGATGAAAACTTTTACACTTGAATATTTTAGAATAAATTTTAATGTTACTAACAAATTAAATTTAAAGTATTCACACTTTAAGCTCTTTAAAAGAGTTCAAAGAACTGATTATGAATGCAGACAAGTTTAAAATTTTAAATAATTTTGCATTAAAAAATAAATTTTTTATAAAAATTTGCATGCTTCCTAATTTTTCAATACCCTTTTTTTTTGCTAAATTTTATAATAATATATGAACAATGTAATTTTTAAAATTTGAATTTTTTTAACAAAAAAAAATTATAAAATTAATTCCAATATTATACAATTTATACTTGATTAATATTTATTTGAAATTTGAACCTACGAAATTTGATATTTTACATTGATTTAAACATTATACTATGTAAATAAGTATTGTTATTAAAAAATTTATTTGCAATAAGTGTATGTTACATTAATGCAAAATAAATTCACTATTATGTATCTCCCCTTCGTTTCAAAAGATCATTCTTTGACTGTCTTTTTTATTTATTAAAACATAATATATTTATAAGAATGGCAAAATCTTTATATTAAAAGTATACTTATATGTATAACTAGTTCAATTATCATTTTTTTTTAAAGAGCTTTGTGTTTTTATAGTTTAAAAAAAATATATAATATATTTTCAAATAAAATTTTCTTGCACTAAAAACAAAATGTCTAGCACTTCTTTATTGAAATTTCTCTCCTTTACATTTTACTTTCATTCTGGAAAAAATAAAACAAATTAATTAATCTATATATAACTCGCTATAGCTACCTAAAACTCTTCTTCGTATACTATCTGATCCAAATTTTTAGTGCGAACATTTAAAAGTTTGAAAAATATTTATAAAAATCTAGGGATTAGTCTACTGGCAGTTAAAAATCAAATGCTTGAATTTTCTATTATCAGGTGAAATCGTGGTGAAATTATATTTGTTATTATCAAAATTTAAACCTGCATCCAAATTTTAGCTCATTTAAAGACTTTTAAGTATTAATTAAAATAAGCAAATTAATTTAGCTGTGAACTGTAAGTTCCATCTGAAATCCATCGTGAGATTTACAAATACAACAAATTTTACTCATATGATTAAATATTTAATTAGTAATTGAATTTAATGAAAACAATGTGGTATAAGAAGAATAATAAAATGCAAAATTGCAACTGCAGAAAAGATTATCGAACCGATATTTGATTATAATAACAAATTATACAAAATATATTTTAAACATGTTTTAAACAAAGGTTAGGTTAGGTTAGGGATAGTAAAAGCTGTAAGAATAGGTTAGTAAGTGCGTGCGCATTAGTTGCATGCATTCATGCAAGTGTGCAAACTGCAATAAGTGCATTATTTTTATATACGTGTTGAATAGTGTTGAATAATAGAATTATTAATACATATATAGGTACTCTTTTTGTTATTGTGCATGTATACTTGTATATATTGTATGTGCAACTTGCAGTGAATACTCATAGTTTGATATTGCGTTTTCCTTTTATGATTTTTTATATTTTTTTCAAACCTGTCATTTGTCAGTTTTTCAAATTAAGTTAATGAACGTAAACAAAGAACAACAATTTGCAGACTACAGTGGCAGTCGCTGGAGAAAAAAAATAATAGAAGATATTTTTTTATGAATTATTTATAATGTCACGAAAAAGTGGAATATTAAGTTTACGTTTTAATCAAGACCAAGGCAAGTGTAGCTTGATTTTTAAATTTTACTTTAGAAAATATATTAATAAACCAACTCTAATTTTAGGATGTTTTACATGTTGTATGGAGTCAGGTTTAAGAATATATAATGTTGAACCTTTAGTTGAAAAAGCTCATTTTGATAGTGAATTAATGGGTAGCATTGCAATAGCAGAAATGTTATGGAGGTCAAATATTATTGTTTTAGTAGGTGGTGGAACAAGGCCTAAATTTGCAGATAATACTGTACTTATTTACGATGATTTAGCCAAAAAGTTTGTTATGGAAATAACATTTACTAGTCCCATTAAGGCTGTTAGATTACGCAGAGATAAATTGATTGTTGCCCTACAAAGAGAAATTCATGTTTTTTCATTTCCGACCCCAACTCGTAGACTTTTAACTTTAGAAACTAGAGATAATCCTAAAGGACTAATAGAAGTAGCAACTTTAGCAACAGCTAATAAACAGTTACTTGCTTTTCCAGGTCATAAACTTGGTAGCGTTCAATTAGTTGATTTAGGAGCTACAGAAGCTGGTAGTTCAAGTGCGCCTGCAACATTAGCAGCCCATGAAGTTTGTGGAAAATATATTATATATAGCAAAGATAATTTAAATTCACAAATATAATAAAAATTTTTACATTTTTAGGGAGCTCTTGCTTGTTTGGCTGTCAATGCTAATGGAACAAAAGTTGCTACTGCTTCAGAACGAGGCACCCTTATTAAAGTTTGGGATAGTATAAGAAGACATCTTTTAGTTGAATTAAGAAGAGGTACTGATCCTGCTACTCTGTATTGGTAAATTCTCTTTATGTAAAAAAAAGTTTAATTTGAATTTTATTTATCATACATGCTGCCTTAACTATAATGCCAAAGAAAATATGTTATTAATCAAAATTTAATAAGTACAAAACTATTAGCATATATTCTTGTACTATTTTTTAATCTGTAAAGTCCGTTATTATCTATTTTTTTGAGTGACATCAATTGATTTTAAGTACAATAAGTTGAATAAATATTAGAGCTAAAATATTAAAATTCATTTTCAGTATCACATTTAGCAGAGACTCAGAATTCTTGTGCGTTTCAAGTGATAAAGGAACTATTCATATTTTTGCCCTAAAAGACACTCATCTAAATCGAAGATCAACGTAAGATTATCAAAACTCTTCAGTTTTTTTATGGACATTTTTTAAAATTTAATAAAAATTTAAATACATTTCTTACTCAAGGTTTTCAAAAATGTCATTCCTGGGAAATTATGTTGAAAGTCAATGGTCCATGGCCACTTTTACAGTACCTCCAGAGTGTGCTTGTGTTTGTGCTTTTGGTACAAGAAGTTCAGTTATAGGTAAATAAAATATCTGTTTCACTTTTATTTTATATGGATTTAATATTTTTTAATGTATTTAATTTTTTAATATAAGGAACATTAAAGAATAAATATAATAGATTCATATATTTTTTTTCAGCCATTTGTGTTGATGGAACATTTCATAAATACACTTTTACAACAGATGGAAATTGTAATCGCCAAGCTTATGATGTTTTCCTTAATGTTTGTGATGATAATGAATTTTAAAAAAAGTTATAACAATTTTGTAAATACTGTACAGTTTTATTAAATAATAATAAATTTTATAAATATTTTATATATATACAATTGAGATAATAACAAAATCAAATAACTAAAAAACTCATGAGTTAATTTTTTGTTTGGTTCGATTAGGATCCAGCTTTGATGGTAAAAGTGGAGCTACCTCTGATCGTATTTCCTCTGAAGCAAATGGTTTAATTAATATATAAAATTTAATTTATAAGTATGTAAAAAATTTGATACTTACTGAATGGTTCTGGATTAATTATAGCTCTAAATGCTGTAAAATATAAACAGGAAGTAACTAACCCAATAAAACCACCAAATAACATTACAGTTTTTTTTAATTTACGAGATTTTGAAATTCTAATGGACATTTTTTAATTATTATAATACAACTATACCATTAATAATACAAATTGAAAAACAGTTTAATGTTGTAGCATTAAAACATATTTATTTTTATATTGAATTATATTTATTTATTACACAAACATATTACAAATAAAAATTTTGGTAATATGACTTGAAACTACGTAAAAGTACAGATAAAGGGGTAAATCTTTTTATAGGTTATAAATTTATTAAAATAAGGATACCGAGTTACCGAGAGAGAAGAGAGAATGGGGTTTGGGTAAAAAAGAGGTGGGAAATAGTTTTTTTTTCCAAAAACTTAATTTTTTTATTAAAATTTCAAAATCCAGTATTACAAAACTATAAAAATACTTATCATATACAAGAATATCATCAAAAAAAGATAAATTATTTTTAAATTAATTAATTTTATGTAAAAGTAATTTATTTTATTAAAAGAAATATGCTTTTAAAAATAATTATTCAGGTAAAAATAAAACGCTTTATATAAAAGTCGTACTACAATATTTTTTTTTCGCATACTACTAATTAAAAAGCTACATTGTACATTGTATTTTTTCCGACTTAACAGTATTCCATTTTTTTTATATTTATGAAAAATATACATAATTATCCAAAGTTATAACAATTTGAAGAGGTAGTTCTTTTAAATATTCTTCGAAGAATGAAATCAGTCTTTTTATTATGCTTAATAACATGTGCATTATATTTTAAAACTTTTACTAATCTACTTATACTTATATTTTTTAATGAATATCCCATGATTACTTTCAACTTCTATTTTTGTTTCATTTTTTTTTTTTTTTTTTTGATAAATATATATCTATTTATTTAAAAGAATATCTTTAAAAAATATGCCTGTAGGCAAATTATTTCTCGGATTGCGTTTGACTTTTAGTTGTACGTTTAGTTTTCAGATATTTATTTTATTTTGGTACAATATTAAAAAAAATTTGTTAAGTACTTTTAATCGGCATGATTAACTGATTCTCATTAATAAGTTTTAAAGTATATTTGAAAATTTAGTTTTTCAGAAAATTAATTCCTTACGATCCGAGAAACGATTTCTCTGCAGGTATTTAAATTTATTTTAATTTTAATAGTTTTAACAGTCTGATCTTATTTTCTTGTTAATTGCAAACTTCATATTACTTGTAATGCTCCTCTTTTCAACCTGATAAAAATATGAAATTTTGCAATACCTATAACTTAATCTATTAATTAAAATGTTCAATTTTAATTATTTGAACACATTTCTTCATGTTGTGCTATAATGTAAGAAAACTAATGAATTTTATTTAAAACTTCGTCTTTTCTTTATAAATATTTAATTGCACAGTTTGAGAGCTTAGAATTTTTGATAGAAACAACTCAGGATTTTATCACATCTATTAATTCAAGAAATTTGCTTGAAAGACTTAATTTATATACAATTATTTTATGATTTTTATCATGCTTTTTCATTCATCTCATTTCGTCTTGATGGAGTAGAACTTATCATATTTTCTCTCCATTCTGATAATGGCAGTTCTTCATCAACAGGTACCATTCGTTCATCCCAATTCATTCTTTGTTTTGAAGAAATACTATAATTTTCTATATTATTTGTTAAATTACTAGAACTAGCATATGTTTGATAGCCAGTATCATGAGCAGAATTATAACTGAACTGATGTAGATAATTTCCAGATAGCATGTTACTTTGATGTAATGCATAACTATCGCTAAAATTATTTTTACATGACTCCAAAAACTTTTGCTTTTCTATGCCACATACACCTTTTAACATAATATTCTCTTTCTCTTCATATGTACATTTATCAGAACTTTCCAAAAAAGTCATCATTTTTGAAACTTGTACTTTATTTTTTAAATTATTTTCATTAGTTTCATTAACGTAAGAAATAGTTGTTTTATCTAAAAAAATATATGAAATTATATATAAATTATAATATAAATATATGTATATTACTCACGTATATCATTTTCCTCCATAATTGATGTTTCAATACTCATATCCTTTGTAAAATCTAATTTCATAACTGAACGATTTGGAGATTTAATACTTTGACAAGACATATTTACAACTGGATTAGATATCGGAGAAACATCACATGGAGAATCTCCATTGTGAGCTAAGGGCGAGCCAAAAGTTCTTTGAATTATTTGAGAGCTACTTGACTATGTAAAATTAAAAAAATGTTAAAATAACTTAAAAAACTTAAATAATAAGCTGAAAAAATTTTTTAAATTACTTTTAACAATGTACTATTTTTACAATATCTTAATGGAGTGCCATGGAAAAACATGCCAGTTTGTGGAGGGCTTAAATTATGAATAACAGATACGTTTGATTGCACAGGAGATATACAAATTGAATTACTAAATTCATTTTCAGAATCATCATCATCTTCGTCATCATTATCACAGAATAATTTTCTTCTTAATGAACTGTTATTACTACTACTACTAACTTCTTCATTATCAGAATTTTGATCTTGAGTAAAGGTAAAGTAAGGCTTTAATACTTTTTCTACATCTGGAGGTAAATTAGGAGGTAGCGATAATGTAGTTTGCGTCCAACCTTAAAATGTAAAATAATAATATTATTTGTATTATTTGTTTGTAAATATTTATTTGTGCATTAATTACAATCTTTTGCCTCTTTCTTAAGAAATGAACTATCACTAAACGCTGGTATATCCCTATCACGATCAGCTGTTATTTGTTTTGGCTTACAATCAAAAGGACTTGGTATTATTTCATTTTCATTAAAAAATCTATTAATTGCCTCTTGTGCATTTTTTTCAATTTCAGGGTCAGAACAATGCATTTGTTGAATTGAAAATTCATCTATTTTTGCTGGATGCATGAGAGCCAATTCATCTACACTCCATGTAAATCCTGGAGAACCTTTTACCGATGGGCTAGCAATCTAAAATTATTAATAAAACAAGATTTAAAATTATTTTAAACATTAATAACTAAATGGTAATGATACCTTGCTAAATACTGATGGACTTATCACAGAAACATGTAATTTATTTGTTAAATCAGCTTCAAATGGATTTCTTGCAATAAATTTAGTTAATCCTGAGGGTGGTGTTATGTGACTTGGTAAGACAGAAAAACGATTGCAAAATTTGTTTACTTTAAATTCATCTGATTTCTTTATTGGAGTTTTGATTGGAGTATTATTGACTGGACTCATCATTTTGAAAACATAAATTATTACAAAAACAAAATTTTTAAATATTTTAAATAAAATTTAAAGAACAAATAAATACGAAAAAAAATTATTTAAAAAACAGCTATATAGCGTGTGTCCCCATATCGCCCTCTCAACGGCCAAAAAAAATTAAAAAAAAAGGTACAAAAAGAGAGAGAGAGAGAGCACCCCCCAATTAATGGGTACCTACAGACTTGTCTTCTTTAAAACAGAAATTTAGTATAGTGCGAGTCACGTATAATGTAAAAAAACTTGTTTTAAGAAAGACAAGTCTGTAGGTACCCAATTGATTACGTTGCCGCCATAAAAATAACCAATAAAAAATGAGAATCTATATATTTGGATTTTGGCTCCAATAAAATTTTTTTTTTAAAAAAGAATTAAGGGATAACTTGGTTAATAAAAAAATTCTATTATTTATCAAATATTCTTAATTTTCCAAACTTTTTCTAATTGAAAATTTAGTTCGTATAGGTATATAAATTAGCTGAAGTAAATATAGAATTTTGTTTTCATAAGCTATTTACATATTGATCATTATAATAATAAAGATGAAGTTTTGATGAGTATCATTTTAGTTTCAAAGGAACACATATCAACAACAGATTCATTAATCGGTATTAAAATATAAACAATGTAGTAAAAATTAAAGATAGAGAAAAAAACTCTCATTACTTTTTTAAGGGTACACTGAACGAAAAGTGAAGCGTCTGACGTATTTAAAATTTGTGTTTGATGCATATAACGTATTTGAGGATCTGAGACGTATGTACTGCGCAGCTAGCAGACAACAATATATTTTCAGTTAAAAAACCAACGTGACGTGAATGAAATTTTTGTTTCTTGAATTTTTAATCGTTTTTTAATTGAAAAATTAATTTTTGACTTAAATTAACTATTTTTTGTAAGAAAGTGAATTTGATAAATTATATAGGAATATTATTTAAGTGAAATAATGGAAGATTTTTTAAAAAGTTATAAAAACTACTCATATTTAATACCGTTTTTTAAATGTAAGTATATATAAATAATAAAATATAATTATTTTTTTTTTATTTAATTAAAAATATTTTACAATATTAAAATAACGTAAGATTTAAAGGTGAATTTTAGCACGTTAACCTCACAGAAAAACGTGTTTAAATTCACCTTTAAATCTTACGTTATTTTAATATTGTAAAATATTTTTAATTAAATAAAAAAAAAATAATTATATTTTATTATTTATATATACTTACATTTAAAAAACGGTATTAAATATGAGTAGTTTTTATAACTTTTTAAAAAATCTTCCATTATTTCACTTAAATAATATTCCTATATAATTTATCAAATTCACTTTCTTACAAAAAATAGTTAATTTAAGTCAAAAATTAATTTTTCAATTAAAAAACGATTAAAAATTCAAGAAACAAAAATTTCATTCACGTCACGTTGGTTTTTTAACTGAAAATATATTGTTGTCTGCTAGCTGCGCAGTACATACGTCTCAGATCCTCAAATACGTTATATGCATCAAACACAAATTTTAAATACGTCAGACGCTTCACTTTTCGTTCAGTGATAGTAAAGGAAAGTCGATTTAAAGTTATATAATATATATTATATTTGAAACATTTCCTGTTGATTAATTTGGTAGCAAAAAGTTGGTTTAAGCAGCTTATGCTCATAGCTTGTGATTTTTTCAAAATAGATAATAGAATCACGAATACAAATTCAGAATTACTTACTGGAGTACATAGCTTTGAATAAGATCTTTGAAATACTTTATTTTTCCATAAAAAAAAAAATAAATAATAATAAATAAAATTATTTTTTTAGAAAAGAATTTTATTACAATTTAAGTATATTGTTACAATATATATACAATAATAAAAAAAAAAGCATATATAAAGCATATATATAATATTATATTTATAATTTATATTTAATAATTATTATATTTTTACAAAAATTTTTTTTTAATTTTCATATTATTTTTAACTAAACTAATAATAGTATTATTATTGTGTATATTATAGCTTAATGCTAATTATTTAAATTAAAAATGTTAATCAAAATTTACTGTCATGTGCAAAAACATGAAAATAAATAAATAATAATGAATAAATATAATTTTTAATGTTAAAGCTACAGTATAATTATATAACTACATATATCAATTTTATGTATTCAGAATAAAATTTACTTTTATACATATATATATATATATATATGTACCTATATGTAGATATAAATATATTTAAAAATATATAGACCAGCTTTTAAGTTTTCAACTTATTGATTCAATAAATTTTTAATTAAAGAATGATATTGTATGATTAATTTTTATATGAATAAAATAAAAATTATCGATTCAAAGTTTTGATAATTTTAATAATTCAAAATTATCCTTATAAAAATCATAAAATGAGGTTTCCCGATCAATAAATTTTAAATTGTCAGACACTTTAACTTCTTTTGCAACTCGATTTGCATCAAGGAAAAAAATTGTTAATATTGTGTGAGACCTTTTAGAAATAATTCTATTAGCAAATTTAAAGAACTCATTTGACATTGATAAATGAAGAGTAATATCCAGATACTGCAAGTTTACAGAATTTTCAATGATTTTACATAAGAACTCTTCTTTTATTTCATAACAATCATAACAGCTGAGTGTTACCAAATTTGGCATGAGACTGAACCCTTCGCCTGTTATATGTAATCCAGTAAATAAAAAATGTTTTAACTTTGGTAATTTACATACTTCTCTAAGACCTTGATCTGTCACATTATGACAAGCCTCAACATTAATATGCACTAAATTTAACATAAGCTTACTGACAGCTGATAAAAACTTGTCTGTTACTAATTGATTTTCCCTAAAATCTAAAATTTTCAAATTTTTTAACTGTAATATATAATTTAGACTGTCAATTGAATTATTCCAATATAATTTTTCCAAGTGAGATTGTTTTGAAATAGCTTTTAAGCATTGACTCATTGATGGAAAATCATAAGAGAAGTTGAATTTGATTGAGCATAAGTTTTTTAACCGTTTCAATATACCAATTAAATAAGAGAATTCAATAAAATTGCATTGAAACAATTTTATATCCTTGATATACTCATCTTTCAAATTTAACAAACATTTTCCTGTGATGTTTGCATTTTTTAAACTTAGTTTCTGAAGCTTGGAGACAGCAAAAAGTTTAGCTAGTTCATGTTCATAGCTCTTCTTGTTTAAGTCTAAACTTAATTCTGTGATATTAAAACAAATACCTGAAATGAAACTCAAAAAAGTTTTACTTCCCATGGAATTATCCAAGTTTACACTCAATGTTTTCAAATTTTTTAAATTCTTAAAAAACGTTTCTGGTTTTTCAAAATTAATCTTTTTTTTTATTGTGATAGCACTAATGGAATTTTTTGGGCAGCTTTTCAAAAGATTATCACTTACAAAAATATTATTTAAATTTATAATCTGTAATTTTTTATTTTTTGAACATAAGGTAATTAGCATGTTTTCAAAATCCGAATTTAAAAAATTTGGGTCAATATTGTCTTCTCTGATTTTTGCTAACTTTAACTGAGCTATATTATTACAAACATCTATTATATTCTTAATTTGAGAAATAAGTATTTTTATTGGTGCTTTTAGATTAATGCTTTCTACATTAGGACATTTTGCCAAGCAGTTGAGATCAAAATTTTCTCCGTTAGGTTCATTATCATCAATATCATAAAAATAAAATAATTCAATACTTTTAATATAATTGCTGCATCTTGATAAAACTTTCTGAAGAATGTGATCATTACACTTGGTTAGTGTTTGTTCTGGACCAAAAATACATCTTCCCCAAGTTTTTATGGATAAATCTAATTTTTTAAAATCACTCCAGGAATTTTTGGCTACATCTTCCCATTGCTTACAAACACGTTCTATTTTCACTCTCTCTGATACAGAGAGAAAAGAAAAAACATATGCAAGATTATCATATCCAAGTTCCTGGATATCTGGTTCCATCATATTCTTACTTTATAGGAACTAAAATGATTATTAGAATAATTTTGAATATAATAATTATATATATTTATATTAATCTTTCAGAGCTTAATTCACTTAATATAATATTAATAATTTTAATTACTTTGAAGGTTTTGGCTTTTGATTTGAGTCCATCTGTTATAGAAATTTTTTAATATTTTCCGTACTGTCAAATAACAACAATAAAAATGAACAAATAAATAACATATGAACTTCATTAATTGAAGTTCAAATTTAAGGTTAAGTTTATAAACAAAAACAGGCCCACCGAAAACCAAAAACCGAAAAATCAAGCGGGAATTTCAAACTTTTTTTTTTTTTTTAATATATTACTATCGAAATTAATGAATTGATTTTGAGCATTTTGTAACAAAAATTTATGTATTATATATATAAGTATACATATTTACAGCAGCGTGTTTCGGAAAATTTTAATAAACTTAAACATTAATTAATTCAAAATTAAACTTTTTATTTTATTATTTTTGTCGATATATTTTGTACTTGGTTAAATTTTTA
The DNA here is from genome assembly GCA_022575985.1 of Anagrus nilaparvatae. NCBI lineage: Eukaryota > Metazoa > Arthropoda > Insecta > Hymenoptera > Mymaridae > Anagrus > Anagrus nilaparvatae. The sequence goes on from JAKSXM010000137.1 coordinate 20,140,795, forward strand.
ATATTAAACCTAAATAATTTAACCGTAAATTAAATCCTTGCTTTTTAAATAATATAACCCAAAACGAAAATTTAGTTTGTAGGTATGTAAATTACCTGAAGCAAATATAAAATTTTGTTTTCCATTTGTTTAAAAAAACAATTATATCCTTTCATCCACAAACTTATATAATTTTTAGTACTTAAAAAAAAACTTAATTTTAATTATAAGCTATTTACATATTGATCATTACAATTATAAAGATGAAGTTTTGATGATGTGAGAATTGCTAATTGAGTATCATTATTTTCAAAAGAACACATATCAACAACAGATTCGTCAATCGGTATTCTTTGTAATTCTTTCCCTGTTGAAACACTCCATATTATGTTGCTTTTTAAGCTTTCGTTATAAACAACAATCATGGAATCGCTTTTAACATTCATATGACATGGTCTTCCTAAAAGTTTTTGTGATTCGCCAGAATTAAATGAATGTATTGCGTTAAAGTTAATTCTATCATTGACTTTATCCATTGAACAAACTATTTGTCTCATATAATTATGATTAGTATTTGCACGACACGATATTAATATGTGATTATTTTTTTCATTATATTTTAATGCAGTAAATGGGCCTTCTATGTTTGCCTTATTACCAATATAATTACCATCTTTGTAGCAGTATGTGAAACAAGAATTCAGTTGGCATGATAATAAACGAATGCCAAAATTTGAATTTGCTGTGGGAGTTGAAGCTAATGAAGCAACAGGAGATCTGCAAAGGAAAAAAAAGCTAATTTATAAAAATTTTTACCAAATTAAATTAACTGGTTACCTATCTTCTTGACAAATAATTTTATTTACACTATTTTGTAAGTATCTAACATCATATTCTGAAATGTTTCCTTTTTGCCCACCAACAAAAAATGTAATATCATTAAAATTTGACCAACAACAGCTCCATAAGTTTGAATCTTCTTGATATTGATGTTTGATTTGATTTTCTCTAATGTCAGTTAAAATAATTTGCTTGTCAAATGCTACGCTAAGAAGTACATTAGGATCCGTACGTTGAAAAGCCATATCTCTAATCACACCTCTATGAATATTATGTTTTGATGAAATAGTCAACAAATCACAAAAAATTGTACTTATAAAGCTACCAGAGGAAATAGCTAATGATTTATGCCAAGTATTGTAGGCTATTGTTCGACAATCTTTATTTTTTGAAACATCAAATAATTTAGTTTTATTTAAAAATAAATTTTTTGATGTTACGTTTAATGTGTTGCTAAGCATATTAGACAAGTTAATTTTCTTTTCTAATTCAGTTATACGATAATTCAAAGAATGTACTTGTTGTTCATATATTTTTTCTCTAGATTTATATTGCAAAAGTTCTGTTTCTGCCAAGTTTTTATCAGAAGTAGACTTTTTAAGCTGCTCTTTTAAACTTTCAACCTCAGTGGCATCAACACAAATTAATCTCTTAGCATATAAAATTCTTATATCTCTTTTTGAAGCTTTTGTATTACATTCTGGACATTTTCTAGCAACAGCACTTTGAGCTACATTTAACCATTGTGTTATACACGACAAACCAAATAAATGTCCACATTTTAAACAACATAGTCTGTGCTCTCCAGCATTACTCCAATCATCTAGGCAAATGGGGCATTTTTGATCCTCATCATCAATGCTATCAATTTGTGCAGTGTTTTTTTGCGATTCGTCTAATTTTATTTTTTTTTTAGCTAAAAAATATTTCAAATAAAAGTACATAATTTAAAAAAAAAAAAAGAAACAATTTGTCTATTCTTACGTGGAACTTCATCTTGTTCATTGTTTTCATCATTATGAACTTGTGGTACCATTTGTTGATTATTTGGTTCAACAGGAACTTCTTGCTCTATTTGATAATTATTAAAAGGAATCCGTTGCACCACTCGTATATTATTAGGTTCATCATTAACATCTAACACTAGTTCCTCATTACTTGATTCTGATTGAGTGTCATCAGAATCGCTAGAAACAACTTGCACTTCATTATTTTGTGTCTCCATTTCACTATAATCATCCTCTTCGACATCTGAACTTTGTTGAGTGTCGCGATCTAATTGATCATAATAATCATCATCTTCATCGTAATAATCATCATCGTCATCATCAATAAATTCATTTTCATCATCTATGACAACAAAATAATCATTACTATCACTGTCACTATGATAATTTGTGTTATTTGCCTCTAATCGGCTATAAATCTGGTTTAAATAATTATTACCTTCGCTGTTATAGTCACTAGATTCTGAAAAATAAATATTAAACTGTATATGTTATTAAAAAAACTTTGAAACATAATAATAAATTTTGTTTGCATTTTTTATTTTCATCCAAAATTAATTATTTGGATAAATTAGACTTACCATCTTGGGTGGTATCATCCATTTTTTTCAGAAAAAATATTTAATAAACGATTTATTTACAAAGAATTTTGATTTTTTTTTTAAACATAGTAAAATACAAAACAATAAATAAGTATTAAGTTTATATGTATTATTAAATGTACGTTTTTGTTGTTTGTTTATTTTTCATACGTAAGTTCTTAGATTTCTTAGTTCTTAACCTTTTTAATTTTTAATAATTTTTATTTTTGTATATTATTTAACAAAACTCCAATTTTAATATTCATTTTATGAAAAAACTTTTCAATTTAAATAATTTTCTTTTAAAATTTATAATTATAATGAGAAAAATGGAAAAATTGTTAAACATTTTTCATCATAAACACTTGATGCACGGTAGTGACACCAAGAACTATTAAACTATATGTATTATAGTTTCTACATTCTCTGCATGTGATATTGAATTTTCTGTAATAAATTTTCTCAGTTTTTTAACTTTTCGTTCTGCTTATTGATATAAGTTTGAGCTAGGGGTTTTTCAGTATATCATCGATCAGGTATAAGCTGATGGCGCACTAAGCAAAGCCAAAGCACCTGATTTTTGATAAAAACAGTAGCACACTGGCACGCACACAATCAATATTACCTATGTGTATTTTCTAATTGCAAAATTTTTGTAAAAGAATCGCAGTGCAAATAGACAAGTAAGAGGGGTTATAGAGTATAGTTTTACATTGGAACTTGATGAGAAACAGAAAGAATGAAAATAGAACAGCATAGAATATTATAAATTAAAGTGCATGATAAATAAGATTCAGATTATGGAATTAAAACAAAAAATGAATTCTGCTCTTGAAAATGGAGTTAAACATTGATAGCAAGGCATTGGAAGCCAAATAATGGAATTGTATTGCCGGGCAAATAATATGATCGAATCTAGAGTATACCGCTGCCTTTTTTTATTCACAATTTTGGCCACGATCAAGCAAATTCATCCGTCTTTACATGGTCATAATAATGGTAAGATTAACCCCCAAAAAAATTATAAGATTTAGTCAATACATATCATTTTTAATTAAACATTTTCCCATCCTTCATTATCATGTTAATGCTCTAATTTTTATGATAAACATTAATTTTAATTATTATCAATTAGTTACTATATGATTTAACAATCATAAAAAAACACGTCAATTTTGACTCTTGTAACGAGTAAAAAAATAATATTTACGCGTGCTTGGAAACCTTGACACCCAGTAATACTGTAAATGTCAATTTTAATGATTTTTTGTTATGTTTTTACTGTATATGTATTGTTTTTATCTAAAATTTTCATCTAATATGTATAATATAGAAGGTCAACAATGCGAATTACCGCGATATTATTGACAGGTGTGATGGGGACAAATTATTTGTTTATTTTTATAAACTTACACGTTTTAATTTTATATTGCTCACTGGATTAATTTCATTGGCTAAAATTTTATATTTAGTTTTTTTAAATGATCATTAAAATTATTGATGGCATGATTAGTCAATTTTTTTTTCATACTTATTTTTTAAGTCATAATTTATTTTATCATTGAAATTTTATTATTAAAAATTGCATTTATGTATACGATCATTTTATTAATTTCAGCATTTGTACAAGATGGAAACGGTGATGTGCAGTATCTTTTGGATAGTTTGCCTATTTCGATGCAGAAGGTTAATTTTTTATTTTAAAATATAAAATTAAAAATTAATTTATTGATTAATTTATTTTTTTTTTTCTCTAGGGCTTTCCAAATTCAATTCATGGGTCATCTGGGTAAGTCAACAAAATTTAGTGGGAACACTATTTAATGGAAAAAGTAATTAAAAAACAATGTAACTTTTGGAATCAAACATATTTTTGATTCTTTTTTATTTTTGCCGAGAAATATTTAAAATAAGTTACATTTGTTTTTAAATTTTTCAGATAATTTTGAATTAGAGTGTTTTATTTAAAAAATTTTTATTATTATTTTAAAGGGATACTGGTTTAGAAGATGGTTTACAAAATTCATTTTCTCATATTGAGTTTAAGCCAAATATTTTGGATTTTAAAGAAAGGTAAAATTTAAGATGCTAGCTTAAAATTCTTCTCATTAATAATAGAAAAACCTTCATTTAAATATTAAATTTGATTAAATACTTATTCAACTTAAATTTTAGGCAGCTTGGTGTACCTCATCAAGAAACAGTAACATTATTTAACAGAGATGGAAATCGTACAATTCATTTATCTTCAATTTCAGGGAACACACAACATTTTCATTCATCTTTTTTTCAAGATAAAGTAAAATAATTTTTATAAAATTATGTTGCTACCAATTAATTTTACTTTATTTAATAAATTATTTTTTAAATATAAAGGTTATTCCTCCTCTTGGAAACACAACATTTAACGTTGTATTTTTAGGAAGAGAAGAAGGCGAAATTGACAGTTATCTTTTTATTCACACTTCCGATGGAACATTAAAATATCAAGTTAAAATTTTTCTTATTCTACTTTAATATTTTTTTATTTTAACAATATATTTTTCAGAATGACAGTTTTATTATAAATTTTAGGTAAAAGGTATAAGTGTAAGCAGCCCATATCGTTTAAGACCTGTTGTAGGAGTTAAATTACCAATAAATGCATCATTTACACCTTTGATATATATGCATAATCCTCACCCTGAAGTAATGCAGGTATTAGAAAAATTAGCTTACGCCTTGTTTGATGGTAAATATTGCAGATGATAAATATTAAATTTTTTTTACTTCCAGATAGTAGAAGTATATAGCAGTGGAAGAGAATTTCATTTGGAATTGCCTTCGGGTGAGGTAGAAGGACCTCGCGAACTTTGGGAAATTCCTCCTTACCAAACAAAGCCTGTTATAAGACTGCAATTTAACGCTTATAGTGAGAAAAATCACACAGCTTATATAAGGTTCGTAAAGATTCATGCAACTTTTGCAGATTTTACTAATTTATATTAATTTAATTTTTTTTATAGATTTAGGGTAAATAATAGCGCTGAAATATTGATTGTTGCTGTAGAAATTGAAGTTATTAGTGGAGCTGGTCTTCATTGGGGTGGTAGTTCTGGAATAAATTTTGGCATGGGTGGATCCCTTGATCCACCAGTGCCATATCATATTGTTTTAAAAAATTCTGCAAAAAAACCTATTAAAATTCAAGTAAAAATACTTATAAAAAACAAAAAAATTAAAATTTTTAGCTTTTTGTTTTAATAATCTGAAAATTTTACATTTTAGAATATTATAAGCACGCCAAGTTCAAAAGCTTTGAAAATTAATTTTGAACCAGTTGTAATTCCTGGAGACACAGAAATTCCAGTTACTGTTGGAACTTTGGTATATGATTGTAAGTGAAATAAGTGTTTGAATTGCATTTCGTATAATAAACATTTACTCTAGCTTCAATTCTATTTTTTTTAATATAGGGAAAGCTGGCTTAGATTTGAAGCATTTTAAGGGTAAACTATTAATAAAAGGTGTTGGACCAAGTGGTTCTAGTCAAAAACTTACAATACCATGGATAGCGCAAGTTTTTCAAGGAGGCCTTGAATTTAATTCTTCTGCTGCTCATTACTGTTCGCCACATTTTTTACAACCTCGAAATTTTACTATTATTAATAAATTTAAGTTACCTTTGGCAATTACCAACGTTTCTTTAGCTTCAGAAGCTGCATCTCTTTTTACAGTAAATATTTATAGAATTAAATTTTAAGAATTCTTAATTTAAAAAAATTATTAACTCTATTTTATTTTATTTCCAGATAAGTAATTTTGTTCCTAAGATCTTACAACCAGGTTTGAGAGACGATATTTTTACGCTTTCGCTTGTTAAAAGATATGAAAATTTACAACTGGACTCATCTCTTTTTATATATTCTAACATCTCTTTGACTCGCGTTCCATTATTAAGTTATAATGGAAAATTAAGAAGGATAATACCTGGTGAAAGAGAAAGTGATAAAGGAACTATGAATTTTGGTACTGTAAGCAGTGGAACAGAAAATGAAGGTATATTTGCATTAGAAAATAACAATCCTGTTAGTATTGAATTGCATGGATGGGGAGTTAACATGCCTGGAGCTGTACTTGAATTGATGGGTTGTCAGAATGGGCCAACAGAAATGTTTATCAAAGGCATTAAAAATATAACAGCTTGCAGTTTAACAGGAAATGTAAGTAAAAAAATTGTAATAAAAAAATTTATAATTACAACCATAATATTATTCCAGCAAAACATTAAACCAGGATTTTTAGCGGTTTTTAAAATCAAAGTGAAGTCTCCATATGTTGAAGAAGATACAATTATTGGTGATGTATTTGTTAAAACTACTTACGAAAGATTAGCCATTCCAGTTTACATGAGGGTAGCTCATGGAAAATTATCAATAAACAAGCTTGAGTTTACAGAATGTTTTCCAGTAAGTTATATTCAAATCATCTAGTTTTCCATAAAAATATGTAAATGAATCATTTGATTTAGGGTTGCATTTGTTTGCAACAAATCAATGTGCACTCAACGTTTTCGAAGACAATGCAAGTCACTTGGGTCGCTCCGCTTTATAAAGAAGAAAGAGTAAAATATATTCCTTTAGAAGATACTCAATATCCTATTATTTCTTATGGAGACAATTATATTGGTTCAATTATGTTAGATCCTTCAATTTCATGCAAACAAAATTGTCATCTTGGATTACCTTTAGATACTAATGGTAAACTTTTTAAACCATTTAAAAAATTTTTTAAAGATAAAATAATTTCTAAATCTATTTGTTTTTAGTAGGTGCTCAATGGTTGAATACTTGTAGTTTACCATCTCATACGAGAGATACAGATTTAAATTTATTAGATACAAGATATAATCGTTATTTAAATTTAACAAGTAATGGTTCTTGGGATAATATCACTATGCAATTGGATAGTACTCAAGTGCGAGGGCACAAATTTTCTGTAAATATAAAACCTCATTGGCCAAGTTTAATAGAAAGATTTAGTGATGCAAATAATTCAAGTTTGACAATTTTCCCGTTAACACAAGTTGGTAATACAACTTATAAAACCATAACATTTTTCAATCCAACAGAGTTTCCCCTTGTGATTCATCTAGTTATGGATTCAAATTATCCACAAGGATCTAGGTTGTTTCAATCTTTACCCAATAAGTAAGATTTTAGTTTTTATTTTTTTATTCAAAAGCTTATTTTAATCATTGATATTTTATTTTATAGATTCAAGCCTATATGCTCAGAATGTTCAAGCAGTTTACCTGGAGAATTTAAGGTCAGTGATTTGGAAGATGAAAAGACGCTTTTTGAAAAAAAATATAGCGTTGCATGTGCTTCTCAGACATTACCTTTTATTCTGGAACCAAAAAAAACAAAAGATGTTAGACTTGAATATACACCTTTAATAGCAGCAAAATCTTCTGCTCTTTTATTCATAAGGTAACTCTGGCAGATTTAATTAAAAACTGTTTATAATTTTTATTTTAAATACTATTTATATTTTAGAAATAATATGACTATTTTGGAAGTTCTGCACTTTGAAGGTCGAGGTGCTTTTGCTGAATTTAAATTTGGTAATAGAAAACCAGGTTCTTCAAATCCTTTATTATTTGAGCTGGTCGAAAAGCATTTGAAAGATTGTGAAAGTAAATAAATTTTAATATTTTTATACATTGAAAATTAACAGTAAATAAATAATAAATTATCATTTTAGATGAATCAGAATTCAAAAGAAATTCGGTACCTAATATTACAGTGAAAAGATCATTCACAGCTAAAAATACTGGTGAATTACCAATAAATATTTATGGTTTTTATATAAACGGTTTAAGTTGTGAGGGTTATGGATATAAAATTTTAAATTGCTCACCGTTTGTTTTGCATCCAAATGATAGTAGGAAAATTGAAATAGGATTTACCCCAGATTTTACTTTATCTAGAATTGAGCGTCATTTATTTATTTCTACTAGTTTGGGAAACGCAATAAATTCAGATACAGAAAATGATGAAATTGAAGGATTGGTAAAATTAATTTTGCTTACAACTATTCCTCCTCACACACTAGAAGCTTGTGGAAAAATTTTGACTCGGCCAACTTGGGAAACTGCGCTTCAGTGGACTGCGATAAGTTTAACTTTTATTTTATTGATTTGCGTTTTAGCTGCAGCTTTTCTTGAAGCAGATCGAATTTTACGAGGAGCTCTAGTTAATTTATCACGTGGAAATCCTACTCAACCTCCGCTTGATCTAAGGTTGTTATCACATTCAAACAATCATGAAAAAGAAAAGCAGGATAAAATTAAAGCAAACAATAAAATACAAGATTCATCGCCGGATTGGTTCCTAATGAATGTCAAAAGAAATAAAGAAAAAGACTCTCATAAGGGTATTAAAATACCCGATTGGTCAGTCGAAGAAGAACGTAGATTTAAAATAGATACTAATTCCAAAGATATTTGTTCGTTAAAACGTTGTAGAGATTCATTATCTTATGATAACAGTAATAACATGGCTGTGATTAATAATGCAAAAAAACGAAATAATAAGCGTAATAATGCACTTGAAACATCAGAGTCGACTTTAGAATTATCTGATAAAAGAAATTCGTCGACAAAATCAAGTCCTACAAGTAACAAAAAAAATAAGTCAATTAAAGATGAGTCAAAACAACTCATTGATAATGAAATAGAAAATAAAAAGAAACATTTTAATTATAACAACAGTAATACCAATTCTGTTAATTGTAAAAGACATGATTCAAATACTAGTCAAAAAAATGTGCATTGTTCTGAAGAAGAAAGTTGTTCTACTACTTCATCAAGTTCAACTTTGGATGAAAATGCTTATAAAGTAAATAATTTTCTCATTTATGTTGATAACTTAATTTTTAATTTTTAATATTTTTTTTAATTTTCTATAGGAATATGATAATAATTGTGAGAAACAAGATAAATCTCAAAAGAAAGTTATAACTAAAAAAAATAAATTGCAAAATGCAGCAGGAGTGCCATTGATTGATTATAAGGAAAATTACGAAGGAGATTCTGATGATGATTATTATGATAAAGAAAGAAATGATTGTCAAAATGAATGGAAAACAAATTTAACTAGATCAGGAATAAAACAACATATACCACGTAATAATACTGATTTTTCATGTAAATTAAGTCGTCAAAAACCAAATTCTATTAAAAAAGATAAGGTATTATTACAAAGGCGCAAAATTACAGATGTCAAAGCACAATTAAAATGTAAGTTAGATATTGATAAAAATAGTATAAACTAATATAATAATATATATAAATTTTTTTTTTGTAAATAAACAAGATTAATTTTTCTGTTAAAAAATGCATAATAATTGTTGAAAGAAATAAATAATTAATGATTTTGTAGTGCCAAATGGAAATCCAGTTGTACAAATTCAAGAAACAAAGCTTTCTCCTCCATTATTACCTCCAGTTGCAGCTCCACCACCAGCTGTATGTTGGGGAGAAAATCGAGCAAAATTTAGTGATGTTGTGGCAGGAAATCAAGATGTTTTTTCACCCTTTTCTAATTACAATAATAATAAAACTCGTAACATGAATCATCATGGAATAAAGTTACCTTTCAATTTAGATGGTCCAGATAATAGAATAAAAAATGAGACCATGCATTATTTAAATCCATTTAATGACAAATCTGCCTTGAATTACACCTCTCCGAGTTATGTGAATGATGTTCCGTTAGGAGTACCAAAAAATAACGATAGTTATTTTATAAATAGCTATAAAGAACCAAAGGTAAAAATCCATTCTATTTTTTATTCATTTCAAATAATTCATAACGGCATTTTTTAGTACCGTGATCCAAATTTGTCTTTATATCGACAAGTTCCTGATGCTCAAGTATCCCGAATAGGCTTAGATAATATAGGAAAGGTACCTCAAAGTCGACCATGGCATGAAAATGATCCTTTATTGAATTTACCAGATTCCTATTACCAAATGAATCAAATTAGACCTATCGAAAAAGTTCCTAATCCATCGAATATACAAAAAGGTAAGTTATTTGTAGGTCTTATATATAACCTCGTACATAACAATAAAAAAGTTGTTAATTATAATTTTTCAAAAGATAATTGGATTACGGTTGATAAACATTGGGAACCATTGTACTCAAGAGGAGCTGTTGGAGAAGAAAGAAGTGGAGTATGGGGAATCAATACTGGTGGTGTGTGGGCTGCAGCTCCTTGGGGAGCTCCAACGGTACCGCCTTTGCAGTCTACATGTCATTTACAGCCTACAAAACCTACGAATCCGGTATTATTAATTTTTAAATATTATTTTACCCAATTCTATTGTTGTTTTATATGTCAGTAATTAAAAAATTTATGTTTCAGGAGCAGTCAAGCTTTGACCCTTTTAGATCTCTTAGTACAATATGGACACCGTCATCATCGGATACTTTGACAACAAAACAGAAAAAATAATTCGTTTTTATTATCGTAAAATCTTCGTATTTTGTGATAATACAATGTAAGAACTTTTTTCATGATAATTTTACAAATAAATTTTTAAAAAAATATACTTAATAAATGAGTGACGCACGAAATGTTTGTGATAAAAATGTTATATATCTTAATAAAATATAACTTGTGGTTTTTACATTTTTTAATTGATAATTTTCTTGTAATAAACAATTAAATTTTTACTTATTTAAATTAAATAATGATTGTGCAAATTCTTTTTGTAAAAAAATTTCTGTTAACGAATGAAAATTTTAATATCCAATGATTTATATTGTTTTTCAGATGTGATATAAAAAAACTTTAATTAAAAGTATAAATGATTGTCTGAATATTTTTGCCCTCCCTTTATCTCTCTCTTTTTCTCTAATCTTTAAAAAATACACATTTTGAAGCAGTTTTTTAAAATTTTTATTTTATAAAAATATTTTCAACACTTCATTAACAAGTAAATAATTTTATTTTTAATACTGTGTTGATCGATAACCTGGTATTTTTGAATCTAGGAAAGCACAAGATTTCGCTTTTTGTAATCTTTGTAAAAGAAACTAAAAAAATTAACATTTAGTAGAACAAAATTAATTAAGTTAAATTTAATAAACCATAAAACATATATACCATATTTTCTTGCTCTATTTTTTTTTGAAATTTTCTTCTATTAACAGCAGAACTAGTTAATCTTGGAATTCTCGGTTGTAATTTTAATTTTTGCGGCTTTTGTTGATCCATTATTTTTTTTAATAAAATTTCATTATCCCGCTCAATTTTTAATGTTTCTTCATAACTAAAACTCATATTTTTTCTTACTTGATTTCTTTGATTATGATTTAAATTTAAAATTTTCATTTTATTTTCTAAATAATAATAATCTTTATTAATATCATTTGAACTCTTTGATAATTTTTCTTTGGTTTTTAAATTGGACGATAAATTAATATTTTTTAAACTAGGTGAATAATTTTTTATCTCTTGCTCTTCATCTGAACCACTTGAACAAAATGATTCTGAATAAGAATCTTCTTGATCAGAATTATTTTCGTCCTTTTTTATATTTCCTACAGGTATATTTTTATTTCTTATTTCATAATTATTTTTAGCATTTATAATCTTGCTTTCCATCGATGTTCTTATATGATCAACAATTTGATTATCTTTTTTTAATGTTGTCATTTTTATTTTTCTAGGCAAATCTCTGAATATTAAAAAAATTTTACTTGTATAAGAAATGCTTAAATGTACTAAATGTATACATTTGACAAAAAAAGTGTCATGTAATGTTTACACATTTTTTCATTTAGCATGACATAGATCACCATAGAAACAAAATGAAATCAATAAAATAAATAAGCAATTAAATAAAAATAACAATATTGAGAAGAATTAAATTTTTTATTTTACTACATAAATGATAGCAATTTTATAACTATACAAGATCATTAATTTATGCAAAAAGCAATTGTTTTACAAAGAATATTATGTAAATTAATACACATGTACAAAAATTAAGTTAATTAGTAAGCTAGTAACTGATATTGTTGAATCCTTTATAAAAATTTATAGTACAAAATGACTTGATTTTCTTTAACCAAAATAGTTTTAAGAATTCGATCATGTTTCGTTAGGAAAACCAAAAACTTTTAAACTACCAGCATCTCGTTTTCTATCATAATTGTCCTTATCATCACAGGCATAAGCTAGTAAATACTGTTTTGGATGCCAAGCGACAGTAAATGTAGCAGCTTCTACAGGAACATCTGTAACTTTTTCACCTGTTTCAACTTCGCCAATGTCTATAACTAAGTCTTCTGATGCCGCAGCTAATAATTTACCATCATATGAAAAAGATATTGTTCTTACAGGCCAATCGAGGCGAGAAAATGTTCTTAAGCAACATAATTCATCAGCATCCCATAAGGAAACTAGGGCATCTGCAGAACCAGTAGCAAAATAGCGTCCGGTAGGGTCGAATTCAATGCATATACATGTACCTGGGTGTGCTTTGATAACATGTAAGAGTTCTAAACTTGGATAACTTAAAATATGTACACAACCTTGACCATTTGTTAAATAAAATGTATCAGAATCTTTATTCCAAGAAATCTCATTAACCTCAAAATTAAATTGCTCTTCTGTTTTAATTTTCATAGCCCGAGCATCAATAAAAGTAACAAGATCTTCTTTATTACCAACTGCTATTGTATTTCCATCAGGGGACCAAGAAATATTAATATTTTCACCTTTTGTACTTATATTCGCAGTACATTTTTGAGTTCTTGTATCCCATATTCTAACTGTTTTATCTCCACTAGCTGTTGACAAAAGCTCTGGTTGGGATGCATGCCAACATAATTGATCTACGCTACCTCCATGTCCACGAAAAGTAGTTTCTTGTTTCTTTTAGAGAAAAAACAAGTAATTGTTAAAATTCACACTTATTGTTTATTTTCTACATACTTAGAAATTAGGTTAACTTACCAATCGATCTGGACTTAGAGAGAAAATGCATACACATTTATCAAAAGAACCTGATGCTAAATATTTTCCGTCACAATTCCATCCAACACTATGAACTTTAGCTGTATGACTTTGTTGTTCACGAACTTTGTTATGAGTTTTAAAATGTTCTTTGAATTCATCTACGTTACTTCGTGGAGGTGGAGCCATTTTTATTTTTATTTACAATTTTCTCAATTTCTGATAAATTTAAATAAAATCAATTAAGATAGTTTGTTCATTAAATCAAAATTCAAAATGATAATCATTCATCAAGTCAACTACGATTACTGAACTGAATGAATGCATAACAATAACGCAATAATAATAACACAACCAACACAATAACACATTGGCAGAATAATATTACCGGCAACCGGCAAAATTTCCCTATTGTTTTCAAACACGTTTTGATTTTGAAAATGAAAATATTCTATGTAGTAAGTAGTTTCCCCTTTTTTATTTCATTAAGTGCAAAATAATTAGGATGATAAGAGAAATGATGCTAAACAAATAACAAAGTTGAGCAATAAATATATGGACAAAGAAAACTTGTAATATATAATAACACAAAATTGTAAGTTATTTATAAATTTAATATATTAAATGATATATATAAGCAGATATATAAGTGTAAAAATTAATATTAGATTTTATAAATTGCTTATAGTTATAATTATATACCTTATAATTAGGAATTCGTTTTATAATTATATAATCTAAAAAATTAAAATTATTATTTTTCTTTTCTATTTCAGATATAGTTTCTGCAAATGTTTTGGAACAAACACAATAGTATTATGTTATGTTTTTATTTAAAATCTCATTACCTACCTCATTTATTTTGCCACACTTTATTTTTGTAAAAGTATATATAATAAGCAATAATTGGTTTTCCATATTACAAAAGTAAATAATGAAAATTGAATATTATGTTTTTTTCAGTTTTTGAATATTTTTTATTTGTAGATTTTATAATATAAACTTTTATAATTATGCCTTTTTCATGGATAGGATTGATTTCTAGCATTATGTTTATTTTAATTATATTTTACTTTTATTTAATAACTAATGGTAAAACTTATTTTAAAAAAAAGTTATTTTTTACCATAATTTTTCTTTTTTTTAAACAAAATAATCAATTTTAGTTCCAGATGCAGAAAATTATGAATTGAAAAAACAATTAACTAGTCATTATGAGACCAATACTTTAAGCAAGACAATTCATTCGCCATTTAATGGTTCAAATCTTAATTTCAAAGTATTTCAAGATTGTACAATGATACAAATAGCCATGGTATGTGCAGGTTACAATGCGAGTAGACCGTTAGTTACCACAATCAAGTCAATTTTATTTTATCGTAGCAGACCAATACATTTTCATTTTTTAGTTGACGAAATTGCTTTAAGAACTCTTAACATTTTATTTTCATCATGGGATTTGCCTGAAGGTAAATTTTTCATTTATTATTAATCGTTAAACTAATTAATTAAGTTTCAATTATCTTTTCTAGTTGTAATATCATTTTATAAAACTGAAGATTTAATACCTCAAGTATCCTGGATTCCTAATAAACATTATTCTGGTGTTTATGGATTGTTAAAATTAATTCTTCCTGATACTATTTCAGAAAGTAAAATTATTGTTTTGGATACAGATCTTACATTTAAAAGCGATGTATTTTATTTGTGGCTCCTCTTTCAAAAATTTGATGATAAGCACATGTTAGGATTAGTCGAGAATCAAAGTAATTGGTATATTAAACCATCTTTACATGGAGTTAAGCCTTGGCCAGCTCTCGGCTATGGTTTTAATACTGGAGTCATGTTAATGGATTTAAAAAAACTTCGATATTTTAGATTTAATAAATTATGGAATAAAATTACATCAGATATTTTAAATGATATTCCTGAAACTTATTTGGCAGATCAAGATGTAATAAATGCTGTTATAAAAAATAAACCAAATATAGTTTACAAAATTGATTGCACATGGAATGTTCAATTAAGCGATCATGCTTTGAGCGAATTCTGTTATATAAAAGGAAACAAAATAAATGTACAAATACAATGAAAAATAAAACGTATAAAATCTTAAATGAAAATAAATTTTTTACAGATTATTCATTGGAATTCATTAAAAAAACTTAATGTTAAAAATAAATATGTTCAAGATTTTCGTCAAATGAATCAAATTTTTTCAGAACTTGATGGTAAATTATTAAAACATCATCTGTTTGGTTGTTACACTTGGAAAGAAACAACAAAGGTAATATATATATATATATATATATGTATATAAATTAAAATTTAGTTTATTGTTATAGAAATTAATGCACAAGAAAAAAATTTCTTTTTAGATAATTTCCAAGGACAGATGTTTAAAATTCAAAAATGGAGCCAACATTAAATACAGAACACATCCATTTTTTCTTGAATATGAGTATAATATTGTTTCAACGATTGATGTTTTTATAGCAACCCAATGTAGTATCGATAGACTTTCACTTCTTGAAGAACTATCAAAACATTGGCCTGGTGTTATTAGTATTGCTCTTTATCTAACTGATGCTGAAGTTGAAGTTTTTTTAGAATTTATTCATGGCTCTACTGTGTTAAGAAATAGAAAAAATATAGCATACCATATAGTTTATAAAAATGGGGTAATAAATTTATTATTCTATAATACATTAATTATACAGATAATAAATTTTAATTTCAGGAATTTTATCCTATAAATTATCTACGAAATGTTGCAATTACAAATATTGATCTTCCATATGTGTTCCAACTTGATATAGACTTTCTTCCTCAATATGATTTGCACAAGCGTTTATTGAATTATATTATTGATAAAAAATTATCTGGTGGTAGTAAATCAGCTCTTATTGTACCAGCTTTTGAAACTCAACGCTACAGGTAAAAATATTAAAAAAAAAAAAATCTACTTGTTAGTAATGGATATTTTTCTCAGATTTAAATTTCCTTCAACAAAATTAGAGCTTATACAACTTTTTAATAAAGGATTTTTATATTCATTTCGTTATCATGTTTGGCCACAAGGACATGCTCCAACTAATTACAGTTTTTATTTAAATGCAGTCAAACCATATAATATATCTTGGGAACCTGACTATGAACCATACATTGTTATTTCAAAAGAAAGCCCAAAGTATGATACAAGATTTGTTGGTTTCGGTTGGAATAAAGTATCATACATCACTCATCTCGCAGCTTTAAATTACAGGTAAAAAAAAATATTTTAAAATATTTTTATTCAAAAATTAATTATTTTCTATATTTTTCAAGTTTCATTGTGTTAGCTGATGCATTTATCATTCATAGGGCACATACTCCTAGCCTTGATATTAGCAAATTTAGATCAGATGTTAATTACAGAAGGTTATCATTAATTTTAATTAATTTCATGAAAAAAAAAAAATTAAATAAAAATTTCTTTTTTTAGATGCTTAAAATTGTTAAAAGATAGTTTTGTTGAAGAATTAATTCAAAAGTATGGTGAAACGGCTATAAAAAATTTAAAAAAAATTTTTACCAAAGAAATAAGAAATACTTCCAAAATTTAAACCAAAGTTATTCAAATTTAAAATAATGTGCCTTAATATCAAAAAATGTAAATAATTTTATAAATGTATAAATATATAAACATTTTGTTTTTATCTTTATTTTTTATTAAGTTTTAATTTACAAGATAACATTTATTGGAATTTATTGATTTAAGATCTAAAATTATTTTAAATTTGCGATGTATTGCCAATAAACTTACTTAAAATTTTTTAAGTATAATAAGCAAGCAAAAAAATGAAACGTTTTTTTATATTACAAGATTTATTTATAAATTACATAATTCTAGGAATTTTTTCTTAATCTAGTGTTTTTCTATAATAAAATATATTGACTCTGAAAATAAATGATTTCTTAAAGTCTATTAACTCGACCTATTCAGCCATCTTGATCAATTTAACAAAAAGTTATTAAATAAAAAATTATGTCAAGGATAGTAAATAAAAAAATTATTGACATATTTGAATAAATAAAAATGCGAAAAAAAAATTCAATACGATTTTTATGAAAAATTAATTAGTTTAAGTTGTTTTTTTTTTTTAATCACTTCAACAACTTAAAATTATTATAACTTAATAATACTCTTAAAAATTACTATAAGGATACTTTCCTGCGCGCATTCTACCTCTACCTCTTGTGTTACGACCTCTAGGACCGTCATTAGGTAAACCTCTTGCAACATGACCACGTGGTGCAGTTGGTCCTGACAAAAAAAAAAAAACATTAAATTTTTGTTTATTTATTAAAATGTGTTATTTATAAAAAATTCTCACCACCCCGTGAAATTTGACTATCACCCCAGACAATAGGCGTTGGTCGATTTCCTCTACCTGCCCTAAATGTTGTTCTAGCTGATCTTCTTGCAGTCGATCCCCTTGGTGTATTGGCAGTGTTTGGTGTTGTTCCAGCAGCTGCTTGTGCAGCAGCTGTCCTTTGCCTAGTATTACTTGAGGGGGATGCTTCAGCTTCTCTATTTTCTTCTTTTGCATCATCTTGTGCTAATGGGTCAGTTACTTGATCAGAAATTTCTTGATCATCACCAATTGTCTCTTCTACACTAATGGATTCTGAAGCTCCAGCTTGTTCAAGCCTTTCAGAACTACTGCTACCAGGATCATCTTGTTCTACTGAAAAAAATACAATTTATTTTTTAAAATAAATAAATTGGTACTCCTAAATTAAAAAATTTGTTTACCCTCTGCATCCACTAGAGTTATTAAATCTGTATTTGATTCTGCTTGCTGGTTTTCTTGTTCATCTATTGATATTGTTGGAACAGTAGGTGCTTCAACTTGTTCAGTATCACAGTCATCACTAACAATTACTTGTGAATCTCCACTTTCCATGGTACAAATATCTTGTTCTTCAAGATGTGCGCTACTAATCTGTTAAAAATTAATTTATTATTTTAAGTTTAACGCTTAGAAACTAAATAAAAGAATTAATTTTTAAAATTGTACTAACAGCAGGTGGAACATCTGCTGCTGGAGAAACTTGTAACGGCGTTGTTGGTACGCTTCTTCCGCTTGAATCATTTTCTGGAGATATTACATCTATTCTTGAATCGTCCATACTTTCTTGGGGGACTTGTGTTGTTGCTGATCCAAACATAGATCTTGTAAGGGAACCAAGGGTTGGGGTAACGTGTAATGAGCCAGATGAGCCACTTGGGGCAGATTGGTCACCAAAAGTAAATCTTCCTTGAGGTACTTGAGGTGAACTTACTGCTTCACCAAATCCATCATTTCTCCTGGGAACAAATAAGGTGGGGGTACTTGGCACAATACAATCATCTCCTCCATCTTCGTATCCTTGTTGAGGCTATAATTAAAAATTTTTGAATATGATACACAGTTATATTATAAAATGTTTAATATTAAAAAATAAAATTTATACCAAAAGCAAATGTTGCTGTTGTTGTTGCCTAGACATAGGAGTTACGTTTCTTGAAGATCTAGAAGAAAATGATGGCTCACCTGAGGAACCCGCACTACTTATTGCTTCTGATTGTTGTTGATTTGTTAAAACTGCAGGTTGGACCTCTACACTACCTGAATCTTCTTCTGTCATAATTTCCACTTCATTGTTGTCAACTTGAACTTCATAAGGAAGTTCCTCCTCTTCTTCAATTTCTTCATATGCATCCTGGTCAAATTCTTCTTCTTCTTGAGGTTCATTACCCCTTCCTTCATCACAATCAACTACAACGCAACCTTCTTCACCTTCTTCATCTTGATCTCTTTGACTGGAAGTTGGCACTTGGTATTCAATGTCAGTAGCACTTGCAGATGCTAAAGGAATAATTTCTTGTTGTCTACTTCTTTTAGTTTTTGGACTGGATACTTGCTCTTGTCTATTGTGTTCTCCTTCACTTATACATGATCCAGAAGCAGAAGAGTCTAGGGTTCTTGGTCTCTTATGACCACTTGAAGCTTGAGACGTACTTACAGACTGAGTTGAACTGCTAGCAACACTTTGCTGATCACTGGGTAAAGCTTGTTGTTGCTGTTCCACTCTAGGACTTACTAATGCAACTGTTTGCTGTTGTTGCTGACAAGATTGTTGTTGAATGGAAAGTGTTTCAACCCTTTCTGATTCTTCTTGTTGACTGGACTCAGCTGATTGATCACTAGTCTGTGGTTGAACAACGATTTGTCGCAAATTTGCACAAGTTTGAGAGCTACTAGTGCTTGCAGGTTGATAATCAGTATGAGAACTCGTTGGAGAACTTGTTTCAGTTGTATGTACAGCTTGCTGTTGTTGCAACTGAGGGGCAACAAGCACAGGTGCAGATGCTGTAGTGGGTAATACTGCTGCAGTTCTTGATTGATTCACCACACTCATTGGACGAATACTTGCTAAAGGAGTTTCAGTTCTAGCAGACATGGGTTTTATATTAGCAGTTGGAGGCTCTGCACCCACACCACTTACATTACCAACACCTAATTGCCGTTGAAGTTGCGATATTCTTTGTTGCAAGGCTTCTTTATCAGCTTGCAATTCATTTCTTTCATGTTCAAGACGAGACACTCGGACGTCCATCTGAGATTTTAATGCTACTAAACGTGCTTCATATTCAGAAGTATCTGCATCGGATGAACTGGATTCAACTTTGGCTTTCAAATCACTAATTTCTTTTTCGCATGTTTTTTTAAATTGAGTCAATTGCATTATTTTATTTCTTGCACTTTTAAGAACTTCTTTAGCCCGCTCTTCTTTGGCTATACTTTCTCTGTTGACTGTATCAATCTCCTTTTTCAAATTCTCAGATTCACTTTGTATTGACGAAAGCTGACGATTTAAATCTTCTACTCTTGAGTTCAATTGCACATTTGATTGAAGTAATTCTTGCCTACCTTCTTCTCTAAGCTGGTTTTCTCGTTCTTGAGATAACACAATGCTAGTTTCATTTTTGGCAGTTATTGATTTTTCTTCATTCTTAGCTTTTTCTTCTTCAGTCGTTTTCAATAATTCTTCATACTGAGTCTTATATTTCTTTGCAATTTTTCTAATTTGAATTTCTTTATTTTTTGTTTCAGTTAATATTGCATCTTTGTCACTTATTTCTTTCTTCAAACCTAAAATGGTTTTTGCCTTGGTATCGGAATCATTCACAGAATCTTCAAATTGTTTTTCAAGTTTTCCTTTTTCATCGGTTAACTTAGTTAATTGCTCTTCAAGAGTTTGAATTTTTTTTGTGAATAGAGATACTTGCTCTTCTAATTTACTTTTTTCCGTTTTAACATTATTTAATTCTTCTACTCTTTTAGCATTAGCTTCTCGTTCTGATGATAATAATTTACCTAACTGCTCTCTTTCATTTTGAAGTTTACGCCAATCTTCAGGACTGGCTTTGTTTGCACGCTCTACTAGAAGATTTGCTCTTTGACGCCATCTTAAGCTTTCTGCTTTCAATGCATTATTATCTTGGTTTAGGGAGTCTACCTTAATTTCCAAGTCTCTAGCTTTTTCTCTCAATGGAATAACTTCATCTGATAGTAATTGCAATTTATTATTCAATTCATTTACTTTAATATTAAGAGCATCTCTTTCTTCTCTCAGTGTTCTATTAGAATCTGTAATTGCATTTAGAGTTTCAACTTTTCTTAAAAGTTCAGAATGTTTAGAGGCAGTAACAACATCTATTTCCGATTTTTCTCTTTGAGAATCGATCAAATTCTTAGTTTCCTCCAATCGTTTTTCTGCAATTTCAATTTGAGATTTAAGTCTTAAGTTTTCAATTCTTAGTACATCAAATTTAGCCACAACCAAGTCTTTTTCTTTTCTAAGATACTTCATGACTCTTAACAATTGTTCTGCAGATTTAGAATCTTCTTCAGTTAAACTCCTATTCATACATTCTAAACTAGTATCTGGACTTTCAGATCCACTTGTTTTATTCTGACCAGAACATAAGATGGCAGTTTTGTCACTAAGTTCTTGAATTTGATTATGTAAGAGTGTATTCTGAGCATCCATATCTTTTATTCTTTTTTCTAATTCTACAACTTGTTCTTGTAAAGACTTTTCCCTCTCAATTGAGTTATTTTTTTCTGCTTGCAAAGCTTCTACAGCTAAGTCTCGTTCTTGCCTAAATTTGGCTATTTCATCAGCTGTTGATTGATTTTCTTCTTTTAATTTAGCCAAAATTTGTAAATCTCGTGAATGCAAAGCCATTTCATTAGCATATTTTTTTTCAGTCTCATTAACTGCTAAGGTAGCAGCATGTAGATCAGATTTAAGCAATTCTAATTCTCCTTTTACTTCATCCAACTCTTCAAGTTTGATTTCAGCTAGTCTTAATCTTTCTTGTAATTCTTGTTCTGAAATAGATGTGCCAGAATTAGACAATTGTTCTTGCAAAGATTTAATTTTATTTTGCATAGAATTTTCTTTATCTTGGGCTTCTTTGATGGCTTTTTCTAATTCTGTTTTTTCTTTGTTCCATTTTTCTGTAATTTCTTGAAGTTGCAGCTCAGCACTTTCAGATATATCACAATATTGTTGACTTTGATTTCGAGCAGCTTTTAATTGCTCCATTAATGATTTGATTTCAGCTTGATTATTTGCTATTTGAGATTCTAAATCTTTGATTTTTTTATTTGAATCATCGAGATCTAAAATTAATAATAAAAAAAAATATTAGAAGAAAAATTATTTAATAAGTTTTATAACTGACTCCATTAATATTGCCGTGAAATTAAAGAAGACCTTAACCCTGAATGTTCCCAAACAATGCTTCTGGTATTAAGTTGGATCCGTTAATAACCATATATGTAAAACAGGGTTATGGTCTCCTTTATTTACATGACAATAAAGCTAAATGCATTTTCTTTGTATATTTGAATTTAGCGTAACTTTCTATGAGTATATTAATAAAAATCATGTAATAAACAAATTATTTTTACCTGAAATTGAAGAGTGAGATGAAATTTGTTTCAATCTGGAATTGAGTTCCTCTATCTTCTTGGAGTTTTCTTGTTCAGCTTGTCGCGAAGTTTCTAAATCTAATTGTAATCTGCTTGTCAAACTTTTTTCTTCCTTTAATTTTTCTTGTGCAGTAGCTGCTTGTCTTTCTAAGTGCACAGTCAGTTCACGGAATCTATCTTGCTCTTCTTGCAATCGTCTTCTTAATGCAGAACATTCTCTTGTAGCATCATCTAATCGCTGTTCAAAACGTAACTGACCTTCAGCTTGAGATCTTTCAATACTTGCCTTTATTGATTCAACATCAGCTTTAAGCAAAAGTTGAGTTTGCCTTTCTCTTTGAAGTACTTCACGCTCTTTTAAAAGCCGTCCTTCAGAATCTCGTAGTATTTGTCTTTCTTGTCTTAAATTTTCCAATTGCACTTCTGCTCGGGATAAACGACTTTGGGCAGATAATGCTTCATCTTTGAGGATCATCAAGCTTTGTTCATGTTTTCCTAAACAATCAAATTAAAAGGTTCAATAAAATTTATTATTGAATGTTAAATATAAAATGTATCTATAAACATACCAATAGTGACGCTATAATTATTGCATTTTTCTTCCAAAGTTTTTATTTGTGACTTATAGCTAGCTACATTGGCTTGAAGAAGATGAAAACGTTCGTTACCTGAATCCAATTGCGCTTTCAACTTGCAACATCTAGTTGAAGTCTTATCATTTTCTGTGCGCAATCGTTCAATTTCTTCATTTAACATTTTTTCATGAATAGATTTTTCTTGTTTATACGTTTTAAAGTCGTTATTTATTGCGTTCAATCTAATTTCAGCATCTTCAAGTTTCTTTTTCAATTTTTTATCAACTGCAGTATCTTTAATCAATGATTCTTCTGTAAGTTGCTCAATATCAATTTCTGTATTTTCAGATTCTTTTTTACCAGCAGTTTTCTCTGATTCTTTTGATAAAGTTTGATTGAGGCTCTGTTGATACATGTTTTTGTACATATCTCTTTGCTTTAAAAGCCCATCTACCATTTTTGCCTGTCTATCTTGTACTGCTTTCATATCAGCTAATTGTTCCATATACCTAAAATATTTAATATTATAAAGTAAAGAAACTCATTGAAAAAACGAACAAAATATTTTACCTATCAAGTTTTTCTTTCATTTCTCCTGAATTTACTTCATCATTAGCTTTTTCTATTTCTTCTTGCCTTGTTGATAAAGTTCTAACAATCGATAATAATTTTTGGTTGTTTTTTTGCAGTTCTTCAATATCTTTAAAAGTAACTAATTTTTTGCTTATAATTTGTGATGATGCAAGATCAGCATCTAAGTCCATAGCAGAGATATCATTCATAGGTACAACACTGTCTGTTTGACTTTCTTGAACTTCTTTTAATAAATAGCAAACTTGCCTAGCTAAATCGGATAACTCTGATTTTAGCCTTTGATTTTCTCGGTTATGATGATTAGCTAATTGTTTTGCTTCTTCAGCTACTTCTTGCAAACGATTGTTTTCATTTAATATTTCTTCTAAACGCAAAGTCATAGTTTCTATATTTTCTAGAGCATGATCGTATTCTAATTGTTGTTGTTGAAGTACTGGAGCTTTTTCTTGAATTTCTCTAAGTATAGATTCCATTTCAATTTTTAATTTATCATTTTCTTCCTTTGCTAAAGTTAATTCATTTGTAGTATCAACAAGTTGTGTGTATATTTGAGTTAGACTTAATCCTTTCTTTAAGATTTTACTTGCTGCAGCTGCAGTTGGTGCTAACTGTTCTACAGCTTGATCTAATTTGTCTTAATAATAAAATTGATGCTTATTAATGTAGAAATAAAAAAATATTTTAAATTAAATTTATTTACCTTGTTTTACAGATCTTAACAGTTCATTAGCATTTTCTAATTCTGAAGATAGTTCTTCAATTTTGGCTGTGTATTCGTTTACTTCTTGCTCATATTTTGCAATTGTTTCATTATGTTTAGTTTCTAACAAACCATATTGTTCAGTAGCTTCAGTCACTAACTCTTGTAACTCTTTAACAGCATTGGTACATTCATCAGCTTTCATATTTGATTCATCAGCTATGTTTTTATACAAATCTGCCAATCTAGTTTGTGCAACAACTTCTTCTCTGTAAGAAGCATGCATTGATAGCTCATGATTTCTCTGATCTTCTAATTTTTGGGCTAATTCTTCACAACGGCGTTGAAATACTGAATTTGATTCTCGTAATTGCGCAATAGAATCGTTTGCTATTCTAAGCTCTTCTTCACATTGAGATAATCTAGTATCAGTGAGTAATGCACGATTGCTTGCTTCAGCTCGAGTTGCTTGCAATTCAGCTGTGCGTTTTGCGATTTCTTCTTCAAGGCCTGCCATTTGCTGAGCCATAAGTTTTTGTTCTCTCTCTAAGCTTTTTTCTCTAAAAATTTGTTAAAAAGTAAAATACAGTAAAATATTATGTTAAGAATATATAAGTTAAATTTTGATGCAAAACAAGATTTACTTGTAATCTAATGTCATTTCTCGGCTTTTAATTTCTTCCATATTAGCATAAGCTTGACACTTAGCAGCAACTGCCGCTTGTAATTGAGATCCCAAAGAAGTAAGTTCAGTCCGTAATCTTTCCAATTCTGAGTCTCTACGATCCAATTGTGAACGCAAGGCGTCATTTTCATCAGTAGCTATTTCTTTTTGTCTGCGAAATTCAGAATTTTCTTTTTCTAACCTGCATAGATAATATATTTAATTAAATAAAGATCTTTAAAACAATTACCTAGTAAAAATATTTCTTTACCTTATGATTGAGTTTTGTAATCTTTGACATTCATTTCTACTATCATTTAACTGACTTTGTATTTCAGCCGAATATTTTTCTGCTAAATCTAATTTTTCTTCGCAGTCTTTAAATTGATTTTTGTGAGTGTTAAGTTCTTTTGTTAAATTTTCAATTTTTTCATCTGTAAATTCAAATAATTTTTTTTCAAATTCATATTTTTTACTTAAAAATTGATCATTTAAAATATTTTTTAGTTTTATCACAACAATAATAATAATTTTGAGTATATTAAAATTCTGAGAACTCCTTTGTTTTTGATAATAAAATAATAAAATATAACTTACCAATATTTTTACGATTTGCTTGAAAAACAGCTTTGGCAGTAACGTATTCATTTAATTTATCATTAAAATAAACTTCAAGTTTTTTTGAGATTTCGATTGGAATTAAGTTAAGTTCATTTTCTATCAAAATTTCTTGTAAAATTTTAAACTCAATCTCTTCCACGACTTCCATTTTTGTATAATACTATGCTAAAGTTTTTAGTGTTTTACCTTCTAAATTTTGTTGAATTAATAATTCGTTTTAATGGATACTTTATTTGTTTTATTAGAAAAAAAAAATTGCTAAAACTAAATTATCAAAAAAGAAATTTTTTATTGTTTAACAAAGAAATAAATTTGTTGTAAATAAATTCAGATAAAAATGCATCCATTAGGATTTTAACCGGGAAGCGGTTTAATCTCTCAAACACGAAGCACATGCAATGAAAACAGGAAAGGACTAAAGGAGCCATGTTTAACATAGATAGGAATACGCGAACGCATAAAGTTAATAATGATTTTCTGCCCCCTGTGGCAATAATAAGAACTAATAGAAAATTAAGTATAAAAGGAGGGAAATTCAAAATTTAATTTTCTTTTATTTGAACATTTAAATTATTTACAAGGGTTATTGTTAGTTAAATTTGATAAAATTAATAGGTATAGGTAAACTAGTATAAACAAATTTTTAATACCCCTAAATTTGACATTATTTATTATTAATACTTTTATTTACAATGCAATTTAGCATTTTCTAAATCTTTTTGAAGGTTTTTATCATCAGGTAATAGTTTTGTCGCTTCTGTTAGTTCATTAACTCCATTTTCAAATAAATTGAGTTTACATAAAGCAGCTCCTTTTCGTGCATGACATCGTGCCCGCGAACTTTTATTTCCTTGACATTTTGGTGTCATGAGATTTAAAGCCTTTTTTAAATAATTTAGAATTAAATTTTAAATTAAATATAATAAATTATCTTAAGATATTTGATACCTGAGAACTATCATCAATACATCGATTGTAATTACCCAATGCATAATGAGCAGCAGACCGATTTGTATAGAGACATGCCATTTTATCACTTAATTTAATTCCATGACTGTAAGCACTTATTGCGCCCAAATAATTTCCAGTTTTAAACATGTCACTTTAATTAAAGTAAATTATTATTTATTAATATTTTTATTTATTAGTTAAAAACTTACTCGCCCTTGTCTTTTAACCATTGGGGATTATTTTCTTCGGGTTTAAGATCCTTTAAATCAAATCCTATCTTCCTTCTAGCTTCTACTTGTTTCGCAAGCCACTTTATTTTTAAAATTTTGAAAATTTATTTTTAGTTTTATTTGACTTAAATTTAAAAAAAAATAAAAAATTACCTCTTGCTCTTCTAAATAACGACTTTCTCTAGCTGGTGTTGGAAATGAACGTTCTGTAAATTTTACAGAAATATTACCACATTTTCTTGTTTCTGGTGTATCATTTTTTTTATTTTGTTTTTCAAAAATTTGATCGTTGGTTTTAATTCTTAAATTATTTGTTTTTGCTTTAGAAAATTGCTGATTTACAACTTTTTGGGTATTCAAATTTGAACTTTCTGTTTTTCCTAAATTATTTTCACTGCTTTTTAAATCATCATTTTCAATGCCACTACTGATTGAAGATTTCGAGCTTTTTCTGAAACAAGATTTATTTTTTTCAGTATGAGTTTTTAGACCAACAATAATTACTAGCATTAATTGCTTCAATAAAAGTTAAAGACTCTAAAAATGATTGATTATTGAGCAAAGAATCTTACGTGAATTTAACTTGGTTAAAATCTTTCTTTTCTAAAATTGGAATTTCTGATTTTGCTTTCCATTCATCTAATTCCATCATTGCAATTTTTCTGTGTTTATCTCTCGTTTCGTTAATCGTTTTAATATCAGCGGAATCTAAATCAATTTGAGCTTGGATTGAAAGACTTTGCAATTTATTTCTTTTTTCTGAAAATGTTAAATTTTTTATTGTGAAATATTTATTTTAATATACTAATTAATTTATGATAATTTAAAAAAAAATATAAAGTAAAGTGCAAAAATAAATAAAAAATAAATTAAATCAAATGAGCTAATTTAAATGACAATGAGGAAAAATTGCGTAATAGGGTGTTAATAAGACTGAGGGAATATATATGGGGATTTAGTATTTTCAAAATTACTTTTTCGTATTAGGTATGCATGAACATTGGATTTCTAACATTTTATTACGAATTAAAATGGATACAATTTTTTCAGTATTGATATGATTTCTGGTTCCTTCAAACTTCAGAAAATTGAAATTGTTGTATGGCCAGGCTGCTTTGCTTAAAAATTCAAGCAGCTACATTTGTTGTTTGATTTTTCAAGCAAAGCATCCTGGCCGTGTGGATTTCAAAACAAGAGTAAAAAAGTAGACTTTTTTAATGCACCGAAAATCATTTCCATTTATGAAATATAAAAAAAAAAATCAGGCAAGTTTTTAATTTTTTTTTGGGGGGGGGGGGCGAACGCCCCCTAAACCTCTTACTGGATCTGCTGATTTTAAATGAAGTTTGGACACTGTTGATCCAAAACTTTTGGAAAATTTCTGGATAAATATCCCTGGCCATTTTTAAACGAAGAGACGAAAATTTTAATTTTATTTAAAAGGTTTTTTCTGGTCAGGGTCCAAATTGCACGTATTTTAAAGAGCAATATTCAAATAACTTATCATGTATCGTAGGTATGTACAATGTTTTACCAAATTTATATAGCAAGCAAAAGAATTAAATTTTTTGTTCAAAAAATCTTATTCAATATTTCTATAATATTTTTTTCTTCAATTTGTACTTGACTGAATTTTTATTTTATGAAAAATAATTTTTATCAAGATTCTCACCATAAACCTTTTACTGCAGTTTTACCAGTCTATCAAATTTATTCAATATAAAAGAAATGTAGTAAAACGTGCTTGATATAAAAAAAAAATAAAAATAAAAATACTGCAAAAAATTTTTTGGATGCACTGCCAACATATTTTAAGTATTGATGCTTTTGCTTTGTTTTTAAAAATTATACGTTTATATAATTTTTTTAAGCCCTTATTTTAGGAAGAACTGGACCAGAACCAAAACAAGAACAAGTACTTTATGGAATGGGGAATAAAAAAACTGAGCTTGCAGAGCTTGCTTGTCTCAAAAATATATATAATAATATTAAAAATTGGCCAGTTTAAAACAAAATAAATACTGCCAGTAGCTTGAATCTGCTAAATGATAGTTTTAATTGTTTTTTTTTTCTTAATAAGGTCAATAATGGTCTTCACAAAATTGATACAATTACCATATTAAAAAAAACATTCTAAAACTTATAAAAAAAAGGTTCAAATTTCAAATATGCGTGTGTTGATTTGTACTTTGTAGTATATTTTTATATATAAAATTACCAGCTTTCATTTTATTTTCAGTTATTGTAGTTGAATGAGCTGTTGAAATAGCATTTTCTCTTATTGTTTTTTTTGAAATTTTATCTAAATCAGTAATTTCAAGACTTGGCCATTCATTTTCACAATTTAGTTTTTTAATATAAAAAATAGCTTCTTCTTCTAGTAAACTACAATAACTTTCTTTTTCTTCAATTTGATCCCAGAAAAAAATTTCTAAAAAGTAAGGATTGCATGTTACCTGAAATAAATAGTTCAGTAGTTAAAAATTTGATAAAACAAAAGTTAGGTTGATAGAAAAAATTGTTTCTTTTATTAGCAAAAATTCTATTATAATTAATTCTGTTTTAATAACAGAAGAAAAATATCATAAACTGTCAAAAAATAGTACCGCTTATCATTTGTAAAATTTTGTTTTGCGAAAGTTAGTTCAGAACTTTTATAACAATTTTACAGTAACATTTAATATTCGTGAAATACTCTAGTCATATCTCAAAGGGGGGGGGGGGAGCTTTTCAGTTACTGGCCGTCATGAGTTTTGGTCTATTACAGGTTTTTTGCGTCGTTGATCACGAATTTCGGGGTCTTTTATGGGAGAAATGGGCGTTCCACCGGTGATTTTTTAATAAAAAATTAATATTTGGCCCTTAAATTAGCAAAGCTACCCTTAAAAGGTGTATTTTTGCTATTTTCGCTATTTGAGTGTTCAGATTTGGTCCACAGGCGTTTTTTGGGTATCTGCGCTCATAAAGAATAAGAAATTTGTTGTCTTTTGTATATTTTGGTGGCAAAAGTTTTGAGAGAAAAAATTTCCACAAAAAATTAATGCATTTTCATAAAAAATTAATTTGAAGAAGGCAGTTTATAATATAGATTAATTAAATACATTAAAATTTTCATACATACTTTCATATATTTATCTGTTAAAAAGAGGTTAATATCTTTTTCATTTGCTTTTAGAGGAACATGAATTATTATGTTGTTTGTTGTTTGACGCCATTGATAATTTTTTATAACAATAAATGGCATTTTTTAGTATTATTTAATTAAATTATTTAATATTTTTATAACACAGAGAAACTTATATTTTTAAAATTTTCACTTTTTTTAATTTAATATCAATAAACATTAAATCGTTGCTTTGGTAACCCAATAGTGTAAGCTTACGAAGACAAAGAAAAAATTAAAAGGGGAGTTCGGATAAGAGCTACAAATTATAAATTATTCGTTAAGAATCGGTTTATTTTGTTAAGACATCTGCTTATCAGGGTTAAAGAATGTTTTGGGTCTACACTGATAGAAAGTCCTGCTTTAAGGAAATTAAAAGAAAAAGGTTTTCAAATTTCATCATTTCGCTGCACGTTACCAGCCATTACAAGACTTTCAAACAAATTTTAAATCCTGTAAACCGCAATATTTCATCACTGATTCTCCGCGACCTTTGCCCAAAATTAAAATTTTAATAAAAATAAATTTTATAGTTCTCGTCTTTTTTCCATTATTTGTTTGCGATATATAATTATTTAAAATCAGAGCCCGAATTCAAGATTTGAAAAAATAGGTCAATTTTTATTGCTGCCTAATTATATACAGTCTTATTTCTAAAACGAGCAAAGGAAAAGAGAAGTGTAAAAAAAATGTTTAAAATTGAAGCTTGTAAAAAAATTTTTAAACCTGATTTTGGGCCAAAAATGGGCTTTTGACTTATTGACTTAGCCGGCGAAAGAATTAATGATGAAAAAATGTAGAAATGGTTAGAAAATAGAAAATTATGACACAAGGCGAGAAAAATAAAAAATGGCTCAAATCGAACGCAAATTATCCTCCGAGGCGAAGCTGAGCATGATTTTTTTGACCATGTAGTGTCTGCGAAATACGTGCTTTCTCGCTGTTCATTTAATGTAAAAAAAGGGATATAAATGCTGAGACACCTAGTTTGTAAGGGGGTAGAATTATTTTTAGGTCAGCAGTATAAAATAATTTATGAATATTTTAGGTCAAAATATTAAAAAAAAGAAATTTTTTTAAAAATTAAAACTGAAAAAAAAAAATGCATTTTTTCATTTTAAAATAAAAGTAAAAAAACAAGTATTATTTTTAAGATAATCGTAAAAAAAACTTTATCATGTAATAAACCATAAAATTTATGTATGAATAAAAAGAAAAAAAAAAAATATGTATGAAAAATTTATTGAGATATTGTCTTGAGGATTTAGTAATACATAAGATAAAATTTTCTTCATTTCTCATCTAATACAACGCTTTAATACCAATGGATGTTATCTTAGAAAAGAAAAAAACTCAGAAAACTAAAGATTTTTATTTTCGATTACTATATATATAGTTTTTCTTTATTTTTCTTTTTATTAAACATCCTGAATATATATATATAACATTTATTGCGCAGACTCACTGATATTGACCCAGGCGAATCGGGCGACACCCTCTCTCAGTTTTTCGGCCGTGAAAGAGTAAGAAAATATAGTAGAAAAGATCAAGAATAATAAGTATCATCAATATATATATTTATATATATATATATAGGGGGTAGTATAGGGTCATACACCGTACAAGCACCGTAACGTTTATTCTACTTTGTGTCAGTCTCTCAGTAATACTTGAAAAAACCATAGTATATTTTTGCGTAAAACCTTTGAATCTCGTGTGTTTGTAGATAAAAGTTATAATAATTCATCAAGTTTCATACATATATATATATATATACCGGTGCTTTTTTTTTTAAAATAGTGATAAGCTGTTAGATTATTATAATCAAGAGCTTTTTTATTTAAAACAAAGTTAACAGGTGCGTAATATGATAAGTTTTTTTTAAAAGAAAAGTGTTAATTTGAAGCTTTTATTTTTTTACTTTATTTTCTTAAATGTGTCAGTGGAGTTAAGCTTTTGCGGGCGAGAAAATTTTTATAAATGAAAGGGTGGGATTAAATTTTATTTACTAATACATTGGACTTTAAAATTTGTCAAATCTATTTTTTGCAAAAATATTATTTTTTGTCATATACAACATATATATCTATATACTTTAAATTACTATAAAATATATATGTATATATATATGTGTGTGTATGTGTATGTGTAGAAATAGAGGGTAGTCAAGATAACAGGGCAATGCTTTATACAATATTATATAAAAGTTTATAGTTAAGAGGTAGCTAACCTTTACTGAATCGCGTTCCATGCTGACACTAATCAATTCAATTTATGTGTACATGTATATATTAATTTAATATATATATATAAAAATTATAAATTTTTTTTTTATACATTCCTATATATATATATATATATATAGTTTATATATAAGTGAAAGCATTTATGTGTACAGGTATGCACGTATTGTTGTAAAGGGATAAGCTCAACTTGCACCCTTAAAATATTTCTGTATATATGAATTCGAAGTAAAATGTGAAAATATTGGTGGAAATGGTTTTTTCAGTGTATTAGGATTTGTGAATTTAATCTGTTGGAAAATATATTGGAAAAATAATAGGTTGGAAAATTTTTAAGAATTTAATCAAAATTTATTATGGAATTTAGCCGAATTATTGGAATTTCTGAATTAATTTAATGTGCATTTTTAAGGACTTTGAAATAATTATTTTTAGTAATTTATTTTCATTTCTGTAGTTTCAAAATAAACAAAATACCGGTGTATGTGTATCTTTAATAAAATTTAAATAATTTTTTTTTGAGTAACTTAAATTTATCCGGGATAAATATTTGTATTTTATCACCAGGAGCTTCCAATAAAAAGTTTTTATGTGGCATTTGTGCGTGCGAGTGTGAGAAGAATAATAGTAGCGAAATCTCGAAATTTACTCGATATTTCTACAAATTTATTTTTTTTTAATTTTTGAATCCAAAATACTCGAAAATTATTTCTTTTATAATCCGATCTATTGTGCAACACTTTTTCAAATTAATATCATAATTTTGAAAAATATTCTTCTACAAAGTTTTTTAGGTACCTTAGGCGCGAAAAATTCCTTACTAGTATTTTTTGGAATCAATCTGTTTACTAATGAAAGTATCTCTTAGGTTTTGTAATTTTTAAAAGTGTGTTACAGTAATTTTTTTAAATTAAATATCTTGCCTTTAAAAATTATGCCTTTAAAATCTTCTTGATCAAACCAGTTTTAGTTAGCATCCTGCTGAATTTCGGGTCTATTTGTTTGATTAATTTTTTGTCAAAGGCACTCCAATTTATCAAAAATTTATTTATGGTTTGTTATCAGTAGACAGGAATCACGCAATTTGCACTAGCTATAGCGAGGCTAGCAAAAAACTAATTTTCATAATCGACAATGAAAAATCGTATATTATGTTCTTTGGTCATAAAAAAAGAAAGTGATCGTAGGTTACCATTCTCGGCCTCACCTGAATTGGTACTTTAAATGCAATTTCGGCCGAATTTTGTTATTTTAAAAAATTTTATTTCTTAGTTGTTTCTACACTACTTTTAAAGCAGTAGATAAAAAATTATAGTTATAATGATTTTTTTAATTAATTATAATTACCAATTGAGTATATTATCTCCTTAACATTTATATAAAAAAAATATATTTTACACATTTCTAAACTACTTATGGAATAAAGTAGCTTAATTACATGTAATTATAAATCGTATAAGTATCTTTTGAATATAATAATTTTACCTCTCAGTTTTTATAAATTTTCATCAAAAGTTGAATAATTTTTTTATGATATTTTAAGTGAATAGAGTTTCGAAAAAAAATAACTTCTTTTAAAAGTTTTTTTCATTTTTTGGGATTAAGTTTGGATTTTTTGCGATTTAAAAAAGAAAGTTTATATCGATTTTTATACTTTTAGGCTTATACAAGATTCTTTAAAATAAACTGGTATATAAAGATGCATTGAAAGTTGTGCGATTTACCTACAATTATTCGTAAATATGGAGTTAAAATTAATGAAAACTCCGCATAGAGTACCAAAGAACTCGACATTTTTTTTTTAAAATTATTTTCAATAATTTAAAAAAAAAGTAGTAACAAAAAATTAAAATAAATAAATAATTAGAAACACCTGTAACAAAAAAAAAGAAAAAATTAAAAAAAAAAAAAAAAAAATAGTGGCTCGTGGGGGGATCGAACCCGCGACCTCCGCGTTATTAGCACGGCGCTCTAACCAACTGAGCTAACGAGCCGACATATCTTTTGAACTTTTAAAGACAAACAATTTTTTTCTATTTTTAAATGTGATGATTTTACTATTGTTATTGACATTTTACAAAATGAATTCATAAAAATGCAATGAAAAATAATTTAAAATAGACAGAAAAATGATTTTAAGAGTAATAAATTAATAAAATAAAAGATATTGTATAAAATGTACTATAAAATATTATCTTTTATATGATTTTTCATGTTGTTCATTACGCAATGAATAATCGTAAATATGAAATAAAAATTTTCATATTTAGCAAATTAACAAAATTATTTTTTTACAGGCCACCTGTACCAATTAGAGATTCAAAATTGTGATATAAATCAAAGGTTACTACATAATTAATTAAATATAAAAAATCGTCTATTTCTAGAAATAATAAAAAAAAAATTAATTTTTAGATTAACAAAAAAAAAAAAAAAATTTATATTTCTAAATCGATTAAAGAGAATCAGACAAAATTAACGAACGTGGTGTCGATTGTGATAGATATTGTGGTACTGCTCCATCAGCTTCTTCCATCATTTCTTTTTCAAGCTTTCGTCAGTCATTTTCTACAAATGTTAATTACTTGAAAAGAAGGTACGTAAATTAATTGAAATTTTGTTAATTAAAAATATAAAAACTGATAATTATTAAGAACTTTTATAATAAATAATATTACGACTTTGAAGAAAAGATAAAGAAGTTTAATTTTAATAATTTTATAAATTCATTTATATATACTTTTATTTTCATTTTTGTTATGATAATAATTTAATGAAATTAATTAAATTTAAATTTGTTGTTTACTCGATTTTAATTAAATGAGTTAGTGTAAATATACTTAATTAATATGTATGTATTGAGAATGTTTACTGACAGGATTTTAAAATATTATTTAATATTTGCCTTTAACCAGAAGCAAAAAAATAGGCTTTAAATATTTTTGGGAACAATTTTTTATCGTGTCATTTTATGAACAAGTTCAAATTTAAAATAAATATTTCGATATTTTATATAAAACTTTTTGCACTTGATGTCTGCTTAAGATTACAATGAAATTTTAACCACATTTCAACCACAAATCAGGCAGAAATATATGCAATAGTAAAAATTAGTGTTATAAATGTAAGAAATTATGAAACTCGTGTAATAGTGGGCTAAAGGAAATAAAATTTTCTTGCCACTGACAAAGAGCGAAGCTTTACTATACACACTGTAAAAAGTAACTTTCTTATATTAACAAAAAAATTAGAATATTTTCGAAAAATTAGTAAATTTTCGAGAAAAAAATCGTAAATTTACTAAATTTAGTATATTAACAAAAAATTCGAGTATTCTCGATTTTTTTTTGTGAATTCGCAAGAATAATTGATAATTTACCATTTTTTTCTCGAAAATTTTCAAAAAATAGTTGTAAATTTCCGAAAAATAGTTGTGAGTTTACAATTTTTTTCGTAAAATCACAAAAAAAAATCGAGAATTCTCGAAGTTATCGATAATATACTAAATTTAGTAAATTTACGATTTTTATCGATATTTACAAAATTTTTTGAAATTTCACTAATTTTTCGAAAAAATTCTATTTTTTTTGTAAATCTAAAAAAGTTACTTTTTACAGTGCAGGTACTGAGAAAATTTCCTGTTCGTGTAGACAAAATTTAGAGGAAAGCTAATATAATTGTGCAGCTGAACTTTAAAACTTTTGGTAGCAATCCAATATTCCTTAAGTCATGAATGTGTATCAGATGCTTGTTTCGCTATATCTGTTTTTAAAGGCAGATAGTATTAAATTTAGGTCACTATATTACTAAAATATTTTCATAAAACCTTTCTTTTACATACAGACATAACGTGTATTGTTTACTTTATTAGCATATATTAGAATGAAATTTATTGGCACAATTTTTTGCAGACTGGTATATAAATCGAATATTTAAAATCATATTTTTTGAACTAGTAAAATTTAAGCAAGATTTTTATATTTGATAAGTACAAGCGAATATTTGAAATTTTAAGCAAATGTATCAATTCAAGCGTAGTAACCTAGCTGTTTATACATCAAGTGCAAAAATTCTATTAAAAAATTGTATGCAGACTATTGTAAAATATAATCAACACTTATTTATTTTCTGATAAAAAAGTTTTGTTTGGATACCTACACTGTAAAAAGTAACTTTCTTAGATTTACAAAAAAAATTGAATTTTTTCGAAAAATTAGTAGATTTTCAAAAAATTTTGTTAATATTCGATAAAAATCATAAATTTACTAAATTTAGTATATTATCGAAAAATTCGAGAATTCTCGATTTTTTTTTTTGTTAATTTACGAAAAAAGTTGTAAATTCACAACTATTTTTCGTAAATTTACAACTATTTTTTGAAAATTTTCGAAAAAAATTGTAACTTTTCTTGCGAATTCATAAAAAAAAATCGAGAATACTCGAATTTTTGTTAATATACTAAATTTAGTAAATTTACAATTTTTTTCTCAAATTTCAGCTTTTGTCTAGTTAAAAATTTCTTTAAGTTTTTGCAAGCTTCAAAAAGACCTGTAGCACAAATTCTATTTTTCAAAGCTAAAATTTTCTTATCACCAGACTTTAATATATTATTTGTAACTCGAAATGACAATTTACCCAACCGTATAACTTTAAAATAAATAAGATGTCAATGACCATTTTTGATCATTTACTTCTCAAACTTTTCAAATAATACTTGTTCATGAATTGATAACTGATAATATACACCATATTTTTTTTCATAACTAAAAACAACTGTCATAAAATACGTAAAACAATTACATATATATGGTAACTATATGATTCAGATTGATTTTTATAAATTATGATATACCATGTAAATTAAAATATACTTGCTGAGTTTTGATTAATGAAAGTTATAACAGCTGTGACAAAAATGTAATATATATGTTTTTTATTTTTCCTTTTCGATAAACCACCCACAAGATATTACTTGACAATAAAATATTATTATTCTATTTTTGTCATTCCTCATTTTAATTTTATTATCAGGGTGAAGTGTAATTAAAATTTTTGAATTTTATATGTGGGTTAGGTCTTAAATAATTTATTATCTGAAATTTTTGCTCTTTAATTTACTGTTGGGTATGATAAATTACAGTGAATTTATGGTTACTGGTTAGAAGGTGATTTTTATAAATTATCTTTTACTTAATATTTTGAAAGATTCTGTAATATGTACAAAAAGAATTGGGTTCAAGTTCTGATCTCAGGCGTCTTCGGAATTTAATTATAAATTATTGAAATCAGTCAGTTCTATGTTGCAGGACTGGATTTTTAAACTGCCTAATAAATAAATAGGGGCTAAATAGGGTTAAGTAATTTTTTTTCGTTCAAAACAAGAAACATTTTTTAGGCAAAATTTTAGGCCCTAAAATAGCTAAAATATCAGAAATCTTTAAATTCTGACACAATAACCCATTAAAAGAAAAAACTAAACACTTAATCATATTAAAATATGTGTTTAGAGGAAATTAATAGAAAAGAATAATTGCACTACTAGCCTTCTTTTTTAAATTATATTATCAGTTTGAAAGAATCCCTAATAATAGTGAAAAAGTAGACCAGTAATTTTATCGTTACAATATTATTAAATTTATAATACTTCAAAGTATTAATGTTAAATATGGTATGTAATCTTTGAAATTGACACTTAAAAAACTGATCTACTTTTTGCAATAATGACTTTTTGAAAAATAAAATCTTACAAGATATAAATAAAGTAAATAAATAGACAGATATTTAAATATAAATAATTTTTTTTAAAAATAAAAATTCTCTCGGGATTTAATAGTAGAGTTTCTTTAGGGACTCTGATTGTGACCTACCTACTACTACCACTACGTACTGTATATGGTTCAACATACTACTACTCGATCCATGAGAACACCAAGCAGATTGAGTATACTACTACGTTTTTTATTAAAACAGCTTGAATATACTTACATCACTTTTTAGTATAAAAAAAAAAAAGTATTTTTATTGAAAATATAAAAAATATATAAAAGCTCTCCTTTACTTCTTCAAAGTCTATAAGAATGATGTCACTGCCAATGAAAAGACTATTAAAAAGGTGCTGATTTTAATCGTTCTATCTATTTTTTCTTCTAAAAAAAAAGTCTATTTTTTAATTATTTTTTAAATCTTTTTTATAATCTTTTTTTGAAAATATCTAAATGTGATAAATATTTTTTTTGTTTTTGGTAATTTTTGGAAAAAAAATAGCATGAAAAAATATTTTTGCATAATAAAATTTTTATAAAACGTCGTTTTTCATTTTTTTTAATATGTAAAATCAATGTTTGATTTTTTTTTTGTATTTTTTATTGTATAAAATTAAATTTTTTGGTAACATGTAGAATTTTGATAGTATGAATAAAAAAATTACTGTAAATCTCATTATAGTCTCTTTTCATTAGACTTGTTAAATAGTTAATACATTTGTATCCTATTATATATAGTTCTTAATAATTTCTTCAGTGTTTCTATAAAAAGTTAAATAATTAAGTTCTAAACCTATATGTATAATTTTTAGTAGATTATTTATGCAGATTTTAAGGTTTATTTAAATCCCCGGGTATATTATATTTATGATACAAAATAGTCAAAATCCTCGCTGGATTTCTGTTAAATTAATTTTTATTTAAATATGAAAACTTTTTACGTTTGCAAAAATCTCGTTATGAATAGACTACATTTAATTTAAATTTTTATTACCGTAATTTACAAGTGTGATTAAATTGATAAGGCTAAAATAATTTATAATCAAGTTAAGAAAAATAACTGTTTTGAGTAATAGACTAATGAAGATAATAAGTTCTAGAGATAAGCTAAATATTGGGAAAATTTTTCTCGCTAATGAAATGCCTATGCAATATTATAAATATGGCCCGGCGGTGAGACACGTGGCATTAGGACGGCATGCAGAGGGTCTATGCCCCATAGATTGGCGTCCCAAATTTTTCTAATGGTTTCGACAGTTAATGGCAGCTGTTGGCCCTATGACTTCACTCTCTTTTAGCCACGCTCTGGTGACATGCCACCGTTTATTTTTTTCGGATCATTTTAAGTTCCTGAACTCAAATCATTCCCTATAGATAAGTCCCTAAATCGAAGTTATTCACCCCCCTCTCAAATTTTAGGCCTCCTAAGAAACCTTCCTTATAAACATGTTCCAAAACCAGAACTTTCTTATATTTATATTGCTTTACAGTCATTTCATTTGCGAGAAAATTTTTAAAACAATATATTAATTACAAATTTTATATATAATAAATTATAATTTAAAAAAAATTGTTTTAATTTATCATAAATACTTAAATTACAAGGCAAAAGTTATAAATTGTCGGAAAAAATTACCTCAAATCTAGCATAAATATCTTAATAGTCTTTTCTTGAATGCTAATGATCATTCGTTTTAAAATTTCTATACATCTCATTACTTTTAGTTAATATATAAAACATTAAATTTTACAATTTAATCAGATATAATTATCAATCATAATTATTCATTATGTATTTAATTTGCATTTTTTCATTATTTTCATTAATTAAT
Organism: Anagrus nilaparvatae; assembly: GCA_022575985.1. Classification (NCBI taxonomy): domain Eukaryota; kingdom Metazoa; phylum Arthropoda; class Insecta; order Hymenoptera; family Mymaridae; genus Anagrus; species Anagrus nilaparvatae. Next base: position 20,180,582 of record JAKSXM010000137.1, read on the forward strand.
TTATTAACACAATAATTTTTTATAACCTAAATTAAACCTTAAAAATTTTTTAAATCTCAAAAAATCTTTTGACTCGTTAAGACTGTTGATATAATTGATTTATATTTATGGATATAGAAATTTCAATTAAATATGTGTCAGGTATAAATGATAATATTATACTACATCATATTGTACAGAATATATCGTATATATATAATTGGATTTTATTAAATCTGATGAAATTAAATTGCGATTATACCAATAATATAAAAAATAGGTAATAATATCTAGAAATTTTAATTAAATATTAATTTAAAATACATATTATATATATATATAACCTGGAAGTTATAAATAATTTATTTGATTTTCAATCACTAGGTCTGTTCTTTTTTTCCCGAAAAAGTATAGAACTGGAGTTAAACAGAGAAAAAAATGCGCGCTCATTTCAAACATTTTGTAGGTTAGATTGTATTTTATTTAAATTTTTAATAATTTTTTTTATTTTAAATAATAGATTATTTACTGCTAAACGATAAAAAGCTATATTAAACATGTTTTGACATTTAATTTTTAGTAAAAGAATTTTATCCCAAAAAAACGTTTTGCTTTTTGAATTACCGCCATGAAAAAGAACGCGCGTTCTGTTTAATTTTACCCCAGTTTTGCTCCAGGTTAACTTTTTTGGGAAAAAAAGAACAGACCTACTGAGTAAAATTAGGGTCTATTTGATTAATAAAAATTTAATTTTATAAATTTATTCATTAGTTGTTTTGGAATTTGATTTCATTTATATTTTCGTTTGCAATAGCGTAACAATGAGAAATTTTACATTTTTATTATGGTAAAAAAATTGAATTTTCGAAAGTAGAGTCTTCTATTTAATTTTGTATTTTGCAAGGAAGTAAATGTACTCTGGGATATTAATTAATTAGTTTTAATTTATTAGGTGTATTGATTTACACTCTAGTCAAATCACTTAGCCGATTTAGCCAATTATATAAGTTTTTGGAGCTGCTAATTATACAAATTTAAGGATACGTTTATGGGTAATGTGTTGGATAATCCCTAATTAGAGATGATTTTATTATGCTAGCAAATCATATAAAAATTTTGCCATCAGAATGTTTTTTAGCTCGCTGATCTCGAATTTTGGGGCCGTTAACTTAAAAAATTTTTAAAACATCCTTAAATTAGTAAAAAATACCTCTTTTTAGAGTTAATTTTTTAATATTCGCAAATTTTGATATTTTTTAACATGCAGAATATAAAGTTTTTTAGTAATTTGTATAAGAAATAAATTGATACTCACTGCATTAATGTGATCGTACCTCGGACAGTACACTAGGCTTTTGCACTTAAATTTTAAAGCGCAGAATTTTGTCCGTGTAATAAATCATTAATAATAGATAATAAAAATTTAATATGTATATATATATATATATATATATATATATTTTATATTTTATATTTAATTTAAAATAAATAAATTTTAGATATCAAATTTTATATTTACGTAAATTATCTCTAGCATTTATATATCACAAGCTCGCGTCACATTTAAATTACATTTTTTATATCTGTCGATATACAGTTTAACATTTAATTTATTTTATTTATTTATCCAGATAAGAAAAAAAAAGCTTGAAAATTAATGTTTTTTAATGTTTATTTTTATGAATAAATAAATATAAAATTTTTTGCTACTTATTTAATATTCATTAAATAAATATAAATTTTGATTTTTTTTTCAAAACTCTAAAAAAATCTAAACTGTTTAATTCTAAAATAGTAAAAAACTTATAAGCAGTTTTTATAAAAATAGACAAAATTCGTGAAACATTTTTACTTAAAGCTGAGCATAGACACAAAAATTACAATACAATTTGTTATTTTCATAATTTGTAATTATCACCTTTATTAAATATTAAGATTCTACACCTAAACAATTTTGACATTATTCTAGGTCCCTAAACCGGAATTATTCTAAATCCCTAAACCTAGATTATTTCAAGCTCCTAAATCAAAATTATTTTAAGTCCCAAAATTGAAATTATTCTAAGTCCCATTTGACCCAACCCCGTTAAATTGGACAGATTTGACCTCCCCTTGATTTTCAAATTTCCCTATAAGCATATTCCATGTTAAAATGATAAAAAATATCAGACTTTAGATCACACCAGGTTTTAGAGCTACACCAAGCTTTAGATTACTAAAAACTCTATCAATATTTATTACAAAAATCTTAGTACTCTTAGATTCATTTTATAAAATCATTTTCTTAAGCTTAAAGCCAAATATTTATTAATATTCTTTTTTATTTCTGTTCAATCTACAAAATTTTAAATACTTAAATAAAAACTAAAACTTATACTTACATTGTTATTTAAGTTTCAAAAATAATTTATTAATGTTTATTATAAAATTGTAGTATTATTTTATTAACTTGTTACTATGTAAAGCCATGTAAATTAATTATCTGAATTAAAGGTAGAAACGCCTGTTAAATTTTGAATAAAATAAAATAAAATTAATTTTAGTTAATTCAAGCACATAAACTCAACAATGTAGGTTAAATACAGCTCATTTTTTTGATAAATGGTACTAAAATTTTTTTAACAGTCTAATTTACAGGCTTGCCTAATTTTATTAATTAAAAAATATATTAATCCATATTTTAAATATAAATAAAAATATTTTCAACTTATTTATGCTCTAAATTATCGCACAATTTACTCACCTGTTTTGCCTATAAAATAATATAAAAAATATTTATTGTAGAACATTGTTCGTATACAAGTTTAACATGTGAATAACAACTTTTGAAACTAGCGTGATTATAATGAATTCTGGCACATTTATTTATGATCACGCTATTGTCTAACTTTGCCCACTTGTTGAATAATTTACTGTGCATTAAGCAACAATTTTTGAGAAAATATAAAAGTCTTTAAAAGATTAAATTATTAGGTCTTGATGTGCTTTTTTCTGGATTTTCTCCTTGATATCCAATCAAATTTTGAATTTTCTTATAAATTTTTCTTTTTTCATGTTCAAAACTGTTTATTAACTGTTCAAAAAATTCAAGACAGAATGAACTTCAAAAATACAAAAACCATTCCAAAAAGATATATTTATTTTCTTTTCTTTTCTAACTATACAAACTATAAATGTTTCAAAGACTATTAGTAAGCTTGTATTTACCTTATAAATTTTAATGGGCTTTTGATATATCGTAATATGGTAAATAAAATCAATTCACTAGATTGCTTTTAACCAAAATAAATAAAACAAGAAAGTATATTATTAGAAAGATTGCTTTATAATAATAATAATAAATTTGTATAACAAGATTTTATTCTGATTTAATTATAGAAAAAAAAATATTCTAATATATCCTCATTTATAGTAGAAGGAATTTAATATTTTTTTTATAAATCATTTTTAGTTCATTTAGTTTTATATCATCCATTAGGATTATTCCAGCCAAATTGCAAAGGGAATGAGCGGGGGGGGGGGAGTGTCTTTAGAAAACAGAACAAATTTTCTACTTGCCGCAAGTAAAATTACACTGGTGACAAGAGAAAATTTGTGCTGGTGGCAAGTGAAAATTTTTGGGTCACTGATTACAAAAATCATGGTTTAATTTAGGTAACACTGAATTAGCAAAATATAACTATTTTTAGAGGTGTTTTGGTAGTATTTACAAACCGTAACGAAGTTAAGTATACTTTTTATAATTTTTGGATCACTGATCACGATTTCGAAATGCTGCAAGCCAAAAATTCTTTAAATGCCTTTAAATGAGGAAAAACATTCCTTTTTAAGGGTAAAATTGCGATTTTTTCAGTAATTTAAAAGTGCTTCAAAAATTTTTCGCCTGCAGCAATTTGAAATTTGTGATCCACAGTGACCCAAAAAACGTAGAAGATTACGCGAAAAGTCATTACAGTTTACGAAAATTACCAAAACACCCCTCAAAGGAGGTGTTGTTACTTATTTAAGGCTCACATGCACATTTTTTATGTACAGTACTCTAAAATTCATAATTTGCAGCCCCAAAATCGTGATTTGGCTGGAGTAAATTTAGGTATTTTTGTTAAATTAGTTTAAATAGACATTAATCATATAAAATAGCCAATAAATTTATATTACTCTTTTTAATTTTTAATAAAAAGTAATTAGTTAATATTGAAGAATAAAATAAATGTAATTATTATATTATAATTATATTTATAATTTCATTTATCTGATCTTTAATATTTTAATTATTTTACAGTCGAATACCGATTATTAAATTACGGATCTGAAAAAAGAAGATTACAATAAATTATTTTAATAAAATTTATACAATTTATAAATTTAATTTAATTAAAATCATAAAAAGGGGTAATATTCTAATTTTTACTATACAACTCATCAAACATTTAATATTTATTTACCATTTTTTACCCCTATCTATATTTAGTTTTTTGATCTTTTTTATCTAATTTTATTTTGGGTGCATTCCCAGTGAATAGAACAGTTTTGCATTAAAATCTGAAGAAATAATTGTATGTCAAAGGGGTAATTCGGAATGGGGCGAGACTAGGTTGATTGGCTATACATGGATCACGAAAGGGGTGGACTGAATTATCAAAAATATTATTAGGACAGGTACAACCTTATTTAAATGTTACCAAATTTCAGTGTACCCCAATTTTTCTAAAATTAGAGTTATATACAATTGCTGAAAGTCCCTTTAAAAAAAAACCCAATACATCAAGATTTATCAATACCTAAAATTCCCCCTGGATTTCAAATAAATAAAAAAAATCTACAACTGAACTAAAAAAAATTAATTTATTCATAAAAAAAACATTGAATAATAAAATCTAAAAAAAATATATAATACTAATAAAACACATATTTATTATTCAAACAAACATATAATAAAAACGATTATTTTGAAAATATAAAAAGTAAAGTAAAAACATTGCCATGCATAAAAAAAACACATAGAAAGAAGAGAAAATTATTTTTATTATCTTTTTTATATAAACAATCATTTTTTAGTAAAAAAATAAAGCTTTTTCCTACAATCGATAATCAATAAATGTACTACTATATTTAGTAAAATATTTGCTTAAGCTGTACGAAGAGTATATTGTAAATTACCTATTTTATAGAGAAAATGGAAAAATAAGGATATTTAGTTTCCTTTGTAATATTGAAAGAAAAATCCGGTATTATATAGGAATTTTACTTAAGTTTTAAAGTAAATGAGAAATTATTTTAATTAATAATTTTATTTACTTTTTTTAGCTTAATTTGAAATATTTTTTGGTTTTTTTTTCAAATCATGTATATTTGTAAAATTTTAAAATGCATTTTTTTTTGAATGTTTGTTTTATTATTTTGCATATTGTATTTTATGAATAATCGTGTTTTCGACTGTAAATTTTATTTTTTTTTTAACTAAGTCGTTTAAAGTAAAACTTTACGCATTTAATTTTACGAGGCAAAAGTTGTAGTGTACTCATTTTTTAAGTATAATGTCATAGATTATTTCTCTTTTAGTCCATTTCTAAACCATCATTTATATTTTTTACTTTAGGTATAACAAAATTCCTGAATTATAATGCGTAAATTTTTGACTTTGATCGACGGAATTAAAAAAAAATTTATTTCTTAACATGGGTGCAAATGTGAATTATTTCCATGCTAGAAGAAGAAGTAGTTAGACGAATATTTAGTGGTTTTTTAGTGTAAATAAGATTCACTTTGGGCCTGTGTTAAGAAATTTAAATTGCATGAGAAAAAAAAATTATTTCTCTGAAAAAATGCAAAATTTATAAATTAATTTATAGAATTGATGAAAAATTATTTTTAGGTTTTCGTCGGGAGATTTAAGCTCGGATCTCGACGATGACCCAAGTAGTACAACAGGGTTGGCCTCCATGGGTCGACCAGATATGACACAAAATTATCAAGGTATTGGAGAACAGCAGCAGCCTTTACAATCCCAACCAATGGCTGTACCTCCAGTAAGTCAACCAGTTCCAGGTGCACCACCACCTTCGAGCACTGGTGATCTTAGTTTGAATTTAAGACCTAATTCAAGAACTACAAGTGCGCCATCTTCACCAGCTAAAACTCGAGAAAGTCTGTTTCAACGTGTTCAAAGTTTAACAGGTGCAGCAAGAGATCAAGTAAGCAAACAATTCATTTTTTTTGCCTACTTTATTGATATTTTTTTAATTAAAAAAAAATCCTTTGTTTAATTCTAAAAGGGTGCTTCTATTCTTGGAGCTGCAGTATCAAGTGCAGCAAGAGGGACGACTCTAGGGAAAGATCGTTGTTTTACTTTACTTGTTATAGATGATCAAAATACTGATTGGAGTAAATATTTTCGTGGACGTAGACTTTATGGAGATTATGAAATTAAAGTTGAACAAGCTGAATTTCGAGATTTATCTTTAACAGCTAATGAATCTGGAACAACAGTTTCTATGGCAGTTTATCGTAATGGGTCCAAAGTTATTAGGTAAGTTATTTTTAAAGACTTAATTATTATATTGCCTTGAAATACCCTAAGGAATAAAAAAAGAAAACAATTTCTCATTTAATATTATTGAAACAATATAAGGTAATTAAAATCAACTTGAAAAAAAAAATAGATTTGATCCCAAGGGAAAATCATTTTTTTTCAATTATAATTAGATTGTTATACAAGTTTATTCACTATAAATAATTCTAGTTTTCAATAATTGACATTTCATTGAATGTCATAAATCAGAAATAAAGATTAAAGTTAATTAATTGAAAAAATTATTAAAATAATTAATTAAAAAATAAAATCATTACAGATCCTTCAAACCAGATTTTATTTTGATTCGCCAAAATTTAAGAGATGCAGGAGAAGACAATAAAAATTTACTTTTAGGATTCATGTATGGCGGAATTCCCAGTGTTAACAATTTGTACTCTGTTTACAATTTTCAGGTAATTATCAAAAATTTCATAAATAAATTTTATATTTTAAAAAATATTTACAAAAAAGGAACAACCCCAGGTCTAGGTATCCAATTATTTCGTGCCAAAAGGCAATATTACAGAATTCCTTATATAGGTGATAGATATATTGTGTGCCAATTTTCTCTGAAAACTTATAAATATTATTTACCTTATATATACCTAATATCGACGATTCGATTTAGAGAGCTGATTATTATTATATTTTCGTTATGCATAAATTTTCTTGAATATATAAGGCGCGTATCACATAGTTTCAGAAATTTATTCACTAATTTTCGATTAAAATTTGATTATAACTGTATATACTGATGAACTTTGTTAAATTATACGTTGATTATTTATAGTGCTGCTACCTTTATTATTTATATGTATTTAAAGTCAAATTTTATTTCTTATTAGAAAATTAGATTTTTATGTTGGAAAATTCGTTAAATGTTTTTTGCCTGCCACAGTTTAAATTTCGAGCTTAAGGCCACGGAATTTTCTGGTTTCGGCGTTTCAGCTGCATGAAGTAAAAATCTTCAGACAACTGGCTATCATAACCAAAAGATTTCCACCCTAGATAATTAATATACTTTTTTGTATAATTAATATAATTTTTTAATATACCAGCTTCACTCAGACTATTTTTTTTTTGTAGTGCTGCTATCTTTTTTATCAGAACACCCTTAAATAAAAGCTCTGATTATTTTATTAAAATAAATATTTTAATATTTAATAAACGGATTAATAAATCAAAGTTATTAAAGTTTCAGATAAAAATCGTAACATTTATTAAAATAACTTTGTGTTGAAAAGTTATCGCATATTTAAACGCTATGGCTATTTATTATACGTTCTTGTATGCATTTTTATGTAAAAATCAGGTATAAATAATTTATTTAAGTTGGTATAAGCAGCATTAAAAAATGTATAAAAATTAATTATTGTATTATGAAATTGTATGTTAGTACATTAAGTAATAATGATATGTTAAGTACCAGTTAGCATACATTAAACTAACGTTGTTTTAAGTTGTATGCTTTATTTTTGAAATTTTTTTACTTATACGTGAGTTCCAAATTTTTTGGTTCCTCATAGAGGAACCTTTGTGATAGGTGAAATTTTGATTTTCGATATTTTGGCATATAAGCACGTTTTGAGACCTCAGGAAGCTAAAAAACCGGTTTTTAAAAAAATTCTCTGTGTGTGTGTGTGTATGTATATATGTATGTATGTATGTATGTATGTATGTATGTCGCACTGTAACCGGTGATATTTCACAACCAACACGACATTAAGACCTAATTTTTTTTTCAAAATTTTTTTCACTAAAAAGCTCGATGTACATTTTTTTTTTTTTAATTTAGATGTAATAACTCATTTATTTCCACGAAAGTACTTATATTTGAAAGTATGGTTTTTACTCGATATCTCGAATCTGATACTTAATTTTTTGAAAATTTTTTTCTCAAAATTTTTTTCACCAAAAAATACAAGAAATACCAATTTTTTTTTTCTTTACGGACGTAGTACCTAATTTATTTCTATGAAAGTACTAGTTTTAGAAAGTTTGTTTATAGTAATTTTTTGGACCTGATACTTAATTTTTTCAAAATTTTTTTCTCAAAATTTTTGTTGCCAAAAAATACAAAAAACGCCAAAATTTTTTTTATTTTAGGACGTAATACTTAATTTTTTCCTATGAAAGTACGAATATCTAAAATTATCGTTTGTAAAGGATTTCTCCATCTGATACGTAATTTTTCGAAATTTTTTTTTTTCAAAACTTTTTACATACAAAAATTTAAAAAACACTTTATTTTTTTTTATTTTTGGATGTATTCCCTCATTTTTTTCCATGAAAGTACTGATATCTAGAAGTATCGTTTTTACTCGATATCTCGAATCTTATAATTTATTTTTGAAAATTTTTTTCACAAAAAAATAAAAAAATACCAATTTTTTTTTTCTTTACGGACACAGTACTTAATTTATTTCTGTGTAAGTACTAGTTTTAGAAATATCGTTTATAGTAAAATTATTATTATTGAATTTTTCGCCCATAATTAAATTAAATATGAAAAAAAGGATTGATTTTTGACCAAGAGGGCTAAAATAATATACACTGTATTTATTTGCTTTTACGTTTCAGGAACCTTCTGTTCCCCTTATCAAGCTATAGAAAAATTATTATGCAAATAAATACAGTGTATATTATTTTAGCCCTCTTGGTCAAAAATCAATCCTTTTTTTCATATTCGTTTATAGTAATTTTTTGGACCTGATACTTAATTTTTGCAAAATTTTTGTTCTCAACAAACTGTAATATTTTTTTTCTTTTTGGATATAGTACCTAATTTTTGCTTATGAAAGTGCCAAATGTCTGAAAATATCGTTATTACTCGATATCTCCAATCTGACACTTAATTTTTTAAACTTTTTTTTCTCAAAACTTTTTGCATAAAAAAATAAAAAAAACAGCAATATTTTTTTGCTTTTTGAAAGTAGTACCTCATTTTTTTCTGTGGGAGTACTAGTTTTAGAAGTATGTATACTTTTTAGTCAATATTTTGGTACTGAAACTTAATTTTTTGAAAATTTTTTTCTAAAAATTGTTTACATCAAAAAATTAAAAAAATAGCAATATCTTTTTTCTTTTGGCACGTAGTATTTAATTTTTTCCCATGAAAGTACTAATATCTAGAATTATCATTTTTATTAGATAAAATAGACCATTAAGAACATTTTGTTATTGTTAATGAGGAACCATAGTGCCAATTACTTGGCAGCGTTTTTTTATCATGCGAGAAGAACGTAAAATTAAGATTTTTATTGGAAAATATCAGAATTATTCAAAATTTTTTTTTAATTTACCAATTTTGTGAAAAGTAAAAGAGTAAATTTAAAATTTTTAAAACAAAATTTTTAGCTAAATAAAATTTATTTTTAAAAACTTAATCAAACGATTTGAGTATAAATGTAAAAGCAAGTAAAATATAAAGTGAAATATTTTGCCTTAGGGTACGAGGTAGGAAAAAATACAAGAGATATTTGCACCCTTAAAAATAAAAGATATGTTGTGGAAAATTTCGTTGGTGGCAGTAACATAAGTAAATACATTAAATTGAAAAGTATTCTGGATTTTTAAAATCTTTGCTGAAAAAAATGTTAGGCAAGTCTGTAAAATTGTAAAAATATAATTTCACGTTCCAGTTTTTATTTTTCAATCAGTAAACAGAGTTAATCTGATTAAACATTTATTTTTTTATATATTAAACTTTCATTTTTAACGCCAAATTTTTCCTCCACAATTTCGCCTCAAGCTTGAAACCAGAAGTTTCGTCTTAGAGATAAAACACATATAGTTTTAAAAAGGGACATATTTGCCCCTTTTCATCAAAGAGATTCCTTTACCACAACCTTTTTATTGTCCCATATCTTAGAATTCTCTAGGGAAATATTTTCACCCCAACCATTTTTGAAGACTCATTTTCCAAAGATACGTTTTTTAACTAGCCTTTTAGAAACCCTTCTTTCTGATGACCCAACTTCTTAAAAAAATAATATTGCACCAATTTTCATTAATAAAATTTTAAAATTCAAAAAAAAACTTTAATTTGTTTACTTAAGTTATTTATTTTAATATGACCTATAAAATTTAAAATAAATAAATTCCAATTCATGAAAATAGAAAAATATAATTACTATCGATTTTTTAAGTTCTCAGAACAGACACACATATCTTTTTAACGAGTTTTTTTAAGGAAATTTTCAAAAAATTAAGTTATAAAAATAAACACCAGCAATTCTTTTTTTTTTTTACATGGAGTCAACTAAAAAAATTACAGTGCATTACTTCATAATTACATTTGAACATATAATATCGTGACTCGTATCGTGATACGAGTCTAAATTTCCTCTATAATCAATAAGACAGTTTTAGATTTCTGTAATTTGATAAGTTAATGTGTATAAAATATTAATGTCCTTTATTTTTAAAACACAAACTGAAAAATTATTACAAATTTCCAATTGAATCAAATAAAATAAATTTAAAATAAAATTTGCACTTTTCAGGATAAACCTTGGGTATTTGCACATCTGCTTGGTATACAGCGACGTTTAGGAAAAGATGCTTTTCCCTTAATCGATCAAACTTATTATCCAAATTATAAAGAAATGGTAATTTTCTTAATTAAAAAAATATGTAAAAAAAAGTCAGCATAAACAATAAAATTAATTAAACAATTTTTTAATTTAGATAAGTGCACCAACATTTCCAGTAGTTGTTAAATTAGGGCATGCCCATGGTGGCATTGGGAAAGCAAGAGCAGAAACAAGTCAAGATTTTATTGATCTAGCATCTTTAGCTGCAATAACTAAGACCTATTGTACCTCCGAGCCTTATATAGATACAAAATACGATGTACATGTACAAAAGATAGGAAGCAATTATAAAGCTTTTATGTGAGTTAACTTTTTAATTTTATAAATTTATATAAAAGTCTGTATAATATAATAACCTTTTCTTTTTCTATTCAATTAAATGTTTTTTATGTTATATATTTCAAACAATTAACACTTAGACTTAGAAGACTAGTTGTTGAAAAAGTTTTTGTAAGCATATATATATACGGATTAATTAAAAATTTATTTTACTAAATTTTTTTTTTATACACCTATATAAAAGCAAACAAACTTTATAATGAAAAAAATTTTTTTTAACACGTGTTAATACTTTGCTACGAGATATACTGTTAAGATAAAATTTTTGTTTTTCTTCTAAATTTTAGCTAAAATATTTTTTACTTATACTTTGATCATTTTGGAGAGGTTTTTTTTGACTTTTTGCATGCATGACTTTTTTTATGATTGTGATTTTGGCAGCTACATGTAAACAGGCTTGAATCGCCAAAATCGGTTGTAGTTGGAATAGAACTGAAAATGTTTATGCTAGAACCGTGATTCAGGGTTCTAAAAATCCGAAACCAATTATAGGCAAATTTTTAATCATTGGTCCATTTAAAAATTCCTGGAAAAAAAACTCCGGGATTGCCCTAGCAGCAATGGCCTGTTTTAGTTTTTCCGTTAATTCATAGTTAGCGCTGTTTATAGTCAATATTCTTTATATAGCTTGAAAAAATCATTTTGCTTGCGAGAAGAATTTTTAATATTAAATAATCTTAATATATTACCATGCAAAAAAGATCTGTTTTTTATTATACAAATTAAAATTGGGTTGACACAGTGTCTTTTCATATTATACTTTGAATGCAATTTTTCTCGCAAGTAAAATGATTTCCCAAGATTATATAAGGCGTCGCAAACTATGTAAACATCCGTATGGTGTAGCAATTTGTCAAATTTCAATTTGGAGGAAAACGTTACAAGCTTGTGTGGCCTCTGAACTTGTTCTGCAAAACCCATGTATAACTTCGGAAATCTCTGTAGAGCCATGAAATAGCTATTTGTTAAACAAGGGATGAAAAGTAGATTTATGCTTTCCATGCAGTTGTATGCACTGAGCGTAGCGAACGAGTGCAGACAGCATGGAAAGTAAAAAATCTACTTTCTATCCCGTGATCTAACATTTAGTTTTTCATTAAAAGCATAAGAAAGAACGCTTGCCGTGCAGAAAAACGATTCTTTCTAACGCGTGTAATGAAAAGGCTATATATAACGACCATGCCCCCTCCCCCGCAAAATAAAAACTTTTAGTAAAAATAGGAATATTTTTAGCCCTATTTTACAAAATTTTTTAATGGAAAATAGAGAAATTTAATTGAAAAAAGTTTAGGTTACTTTTAATTGTTTATTAACAAATATAATTTTTAAACAATTTAAACACGGGGGCTTGAAACGATTTTAAATCGAAGTGCGAATTACTGAAAATGTTAAAAACAGAATCAACTCAAAATATTTTTCCAAATTGAATTCCGTAAAAATCAAAAATATCCCCAGAGCCGTTTTTTTTCTGGTAGAAAACAGTATTGTTTAGGGTTTTTTTTTCATTTTACTCTACTTTTATATTTCTTTATTCGTACCAAATAAAGTTCAAAACCATTATGAACCTTATAAAAATGTTAAATTCTTTACCCTCAAGCACCAATGTACACTTATGCCTGAATAATTTGTTTTCGGTAAGCTGTGGATAGTTGAGAGGGTGAATCCAAGATAAACAAATTAAAGCCTGCAAATTTCGGAAATTCATTTTCCAAGCGGGAAAATTTAATACTAAAGAATGGTTATCGATAAAAACCTTTTTAAGGTGCCTTTATGATGCCTGAAAAAAGATTTTCATAGGCTTCATGTAGGTCTGTTGACTAGAGTTAGCGTAAAAAAATTTAAAGTCTGCTAATTTCAAAAATTCATATTTCTAGCGGGAAAATATAATAATAAAGCACAGGTAGTTTCACCATGAATAAAATCTTTTTTAGGGGTTGCTTTGATGCCTGAAAAAAAGATTTTAATAGGTTTTATTTAACTCTGTTGACTAGAGTTGGTGAAAAAAAATTAGAAGCTTGCCAATTTCAAAAATTCATATTTCTAGCGGCAAAATGTAATGATAAAGCCCAGTTATTTTCCCAAAGAAAAAAAACTTTTTCAGGAGTTGCTTTGATGCCTGAAAAACATATTTTCATAGGGTTTTTAAAGGCCTGTGGACTAGAGTTGACGCAAAAATATTTGAAGCCTGCTAATTTCAAAAATTCATATTTCTAGTAGGAAAATATAATAATAAAGCACAGATAGTTTCACCATGAATAAAATCTTTTTAGGAGTTCCAATATTAGTCTTTAGATGAAAATCCAAAACTGTACTACTTATATCCCATTACCATTAAAACTTGAATTCCCTGATACAACAATTTTTTTTTACTTACATTGCAAAAAAGCAAATATTTGCTTTAAAAAAAATCCTAGCATTAAAGCTTTTAATTTAATCCATGCATTTTTTTAGAATATCGTATAATAAGCAATTAAAAAAATTGAGAGAAAAGTAAATTTTTACTATCAATTTAGAAAGCTAAATAAAGTAAATAGGTCATGTGGATCAATAATAAAATTTGATCAATGTAAATTTAATTTAAAAAATAAAATAAAAAGTTTTTTAAGCTTTATAAATATGAATATTTCATTGATTTTTTTTTTAATCTTCTTTGTTTTTTAATTGTAAATATAAAATAACTAAATTTTTGCCACAAATTTGTTTAAAAAATTTATTTAAGAAAATACATGAATTATATTATATTAATTATATTAATTTATTTAAATTTTTTAATAAAGGCGAAAAAGCATCAGTGGAAATTGGAAATCAAATACTGGATCAGCAATGTTAGAGCAAGTAGCAGTTACAGAAAGACATCGATTATGGGTTGATCAAGTAGCTTTATTATTCGGTGGTTTAGATATTTGTGCTATTGAACTACTTGTTGGAAAAGATGGTAAAGAATTTATAATTGAAGTTAATGACAGCGCTTTATCTTTAATGGGTGATTCACAAGAAGAAGATCGTCGACAAATAGCTGATTTAGTAACAGCAAAAATGCAAGCATGTTGTAGACAACCAGCAATTTTAACAAAAACAAGTTCAAGAGGTTCAATATCAAGTTCAAGTGTAACAAGTCCAACTGAAGAACGCAGCAATCAGTCAACGGCGACAGCAACAGCAACTGCAACAAATATCGCTGGTTCATTTAGTAGCAGTATTAGTTCATTAACAAGTGGAATTGGTTCAGCAGCAAGTACATTATCTAATCGCGTAACAAGCACAATGAACGAAGTTACTTCTTCAACTACAGAACCACCACCACCACCTCCACCTTTACAACGCCGTGATTCTCAAGGTATAATAACTTAATTTTTATTAAAAATAAATAAATTTATTAATAAATATTTCAATTTTTAGCATCCCAATCAAGCACAGTAAGCAGTACACCATCTATCGGAAGACGTCCAGATGAACCACCACCAGTACCAAAAACAACAAGAATACCATTTAATCGTCAAGGTAGTCAAACAGCTGCACCAACAGAAGATACTGAAGATACAATGAAAAATTTACGAAAAACATTTGCCGGAATTTTTGGCGACATGTAAATTAATTAATTAAAAAAATATATATGCAAATCGCACAAAAACATATATTATCATACATACATATACATATAAATTATACCAGCTCAACCCATATATAATATATTAATTATTGATATTAACATACATATATATTAGACTGGCAGGTTATTTTAAAAATTTTGCTTAGATTTTCGATTACCGTGTGCAGTTTTACATAGTACCATTTCCAAAAAAAATAATATTCCCAAAATAATTGCTTAGGCTATAATTTTGAGAATTTCGCCCAATAATCGAAAATCCAAGCAACTTTTTAAAATAACTGCCAGTCTAATATACATATATATTTTCATTTGTTTAAGTTTTTAAATTAAATATAAATCTATATAATACATTGTTATTTATTTGCGGTAAAATTAAATATAAATAATATATATATAAATATATATATAGTTAAATAAATTAAATGTGTATTTTAGAGTATAGGTATGCATTATTTTATTATTATTTAATAAATATATTTTTTAAAATAATAGAAATAAAATAATTTACAGTGGATTTAATTTAATATTTATTTAGTTTATCTATAAATGTAGGTCTAAATATGAAAAATGTAAATTGAAGTACCTGATGAATAACAATATCACTAACAAAAATGAGGCACTATTATTTTATTGAATATTTTTAGTTTAAGATCCACTGTAAAAATATTTGACTAAAATTGTGAAGATATATATCAAGTTATTATTATAATTTAATGCTGTATTTTTAGTCAATAATTTTTTGCCCATGAAATTTTTGGTTCTGTTGGTTAAAGTTTATGCTGGAATTGTGGTAAAATGAATATTTCCCAAAAATATCCAAAACACATAATTTGTAAAAAATGCAAAATAAATTATTCTTGTTGTTGGAAAAAAATTACAAATTTTCCAGCTACCAGCCCAAAATTGCTGCACAATTAGGTCAAAAAAAAGCAAAAAACAGCCAAATCCGGGCTAAAAATTAAAAATTTTCTAAAATACATCCATCATAAACTATAATCAATTGAAACTCAAATTTTTTTTCCTATATTATAGATATAGAATTAAAATAACTTATAATTCGGTGCAATAAAAAAAATTATTTAAATTTTACTAATAATTTGAAAAATAAAAAAATTTTTTGCTATATCTCTCAGGCTGAGTTGTACATATCAACTAAAGCATTTAAAACCATCATTATCATCCCAAATTATAGAAGAAAACAAATATATATATGCATAAATATATATAATAATAATAATAATAATCAAGTGCACTTTTTATAAGAAATAATTTTAAAAAAACACATGCATTGTAATTGAGTGTTACAACATTAGTTGAAGAAAATGTTTAAAACAGTTTTTAGTTGACATATTCATTAAAAAACAGTCAAAAAAAATTGAAAAATCATTAAAACAAAAAAAAATTTTCGAACATATATAATAACGTCCTTTTTCTTACAAATATTAGAAGAAAAATTTAGAAAATGTCGTTTTAAAAAATAACTAGAATTTTGTAAAATTTTTCAAAATAAATCTTTAGTTCCTTCGTTTTTAATAATTATGAAATTAAAAAAAGCCTATTTATTAATAAAATAAAAAGCAAAAAAAAAAATTGATAAATCAAGAAAAAATAGAGCGATTTGTCGTAGGCACAACGATTTTACGTATTCATCGACTTTTAAATATATTTAAAGAAATTCGGAATTTTAACCGAAAAAACAGAAAAATTAGATTTAATAAGCAACAAACTGGTGGACAAAAAAGGTGCTGATGAATAAAATAAATTCAAATAACTGATTCAAGAAAAAAAAATGATAATAAATAAAATAATTAAGTAAAAAATATAACAATAATAATAATAATAATATTACATGCGATTATATAAAAATAAAAAAAAATTTTAAAATACAAAAAAAAAATTAAAAAATAAAAAATTCAATAAAAAAAAATTTAGAATGTAGTAGTTGTTGTAGTTTATAGTAATTATTGCACGCGCATTTGTGTCGCGATTCACTTGATATTAAAATATGCAAAAGGAAAAAAATATTAAGTGCTTTTTAAATGAATAATTAAATTTAACGCGATATTTTAAATAATTATACTGTTAAAGGAAGTTAAAAAAGTTAGTGAAACTTATTAAAGAATTAAAAATATTGTTTGATTTTTAATAATTTACAGTTTTACCGCAAGAGATTTTTCGTGGTTTCAGTCAGTTTTTGGTTAGTTACAGCCAGTTAACATGGGACATACTTAAATTTAATAATTATTATTATCAAAAGTTAATTTTTTGTTGTTCTTTGTACTGCCTGGTTGATGAATTTGAATTTTGCTTGAATTTTCAAGCCGTTTGCTTTAGTATTTGAGCAAATTCTTAAAAATTCAAGCCCAAAAACCTGTCAGTATACATGAAATCGAATTTAAAAAGTTCGAAATTTCACTATCCTGATCCTAGAGATACAGAAACATTAAAATTAAGTTCCTTGTGTAATTTTTTGAAAATTTTAATGAGAGCGTGCGAGTATTAGAAATTTTGGGCACTCAAAGTATTTGTCAACTTAAATGATCTTATAACTTTGGGTATCAAAAATTTTTATTACCCACACACTCCTGATAATTAAATACCCAGCTCTTTGTGGCAATGTTTCATGATAATAATAATAATAAAATACTCAATTTAATGTAAAACACCAATAAATATATATTATAAGTAAATTATAAAGCTTGGATGTCATTTATAAAAAATTTTTTATTTTTCAATATTTTCACCATCAAAATCAATTCAATTTACCAAAAAAAAAAAACATAAAATTTTCAACTCTATCAAAAAACTATTCACTCAGTAGCACCAATTCAAGGTGAATTAAGTAGCTAAAATTTTTCAGAATCTCATATTACTTTGGTAAATTGAAATTTTTTTTAGTACTAAAAAAAAAACTAATAATTTCAATAATTAATATGAATATTTACTTATCCAAGTCTAAATAATCCAAAAATAGTTAATTATAATTTTGTTATGTAGGTGTTACAAAAAGTAATTTGATTTCATTTTCTGGTGTTTTTATATTTATAAAGGCTTATATATATATCCGAAGGTTGAAAAAAACATATTATAAAAATATCTTCCAAAAAATAAAAAAGAAAATGTCGCGATTTTATGAATTTAAAAAAAACTATTGTTAATTAATTAATAAATGAAATAAATAAAAATAAATACAAAATTGTTTTTAGTTATTATTTATTGAAAGAACATTTTTTTTAAAATTTAAATATAATTTTTATCCATTTCAGTATTTAATGAACAATTTTGGTACATTCCACCTCTAGATTGTTCGACAGTAAAATTATAATTTCTTGGAAAATATGATGTTGGTACTGTATGAATCGTTGGTGAAAACCATCCATAATCCATTGAGGTGCTACGATAACATGGATGAGGATAACTTTGGTTTTTTTCTCTATAGCCTCGAAACAGCTCTTTAATTAAATATTAGGTTTATTAATTTTGATGACCTTTTTTACAAAATTTTATTTACTTGATTTACTTACTTGGATACATAAATCGACTTGGTAAACCACATGTTCTATAAAAATCGTCAGTTTTAGGTCCAACTCCAGTTGCTTCTTCAGTTTTTGCTAAATCTTTATTTTTATTTTGGTTATTTAAATCTAAATTATTTTCAGTCATTTTTTCTCACATTTTAACATACAAAAATTAAAATTATTCTTGAAATTTTTTTAAGGACATTTTTATGATCTCACAAAAGAATTTTCTTTATTTTTTTATTTTTGTGTTACCATGGTAACGATGCACACCGCACCGGTGTGTTTACTTTATTGATTTTAAAATTTTCTTGAAAGCTTACACCATAAGATTCCTCTGCTTGGAAAATTTTCAATCTAAATTCCAAAATACGAAAAATTATTGTTTTTTTTTTAAACCTAAATTCACACTTGATCTTTAGGTTCTCGAGTAAGTGATCTATGGTATTAAAAAATTAAAAAAGTATCATGAGGCCTAATAAAAACAGTAATTTATTTAAGAAGCCTCTAATCTTAAATTTTAGAAGTATCAATCAGGAAAAAAATCCCAATTTTTCAAATAGAAAATACAGCAATTTTCAAAGTTACATTTCATAATATTCCCTTTCAGTGTATACACCCCTAGACACCTTTATGTCTAGATTCACGAACATGATTTTTAGAGACAAATAGATCTTATTGCCCTTCTTTTCCTCATTTTATTTTTATCGTTTAAAAGCTTTTTTTAGTAAATTCGCATTTACAGTAAATGTAAACATCTCTGGTTTCAGTTTGGTCTGATTATTACTCGGGTAGATTCTACATTTGTAAACATTATACAAAGTACTAGGTGATAAATTACACTTCTTTAATTTTCAAAAATCACAAATAACTCCTGTAAACGAAAAAAAACGCTGCCAAGTAATTGGCACTATGGTTCCTCATTAGCAATAACAAAATGTTGTCAATGTTCTATTTTACCTAATAAAAAATTAAAATATTAGAATAATTGTGCCAAATATTCTAAATTTAATAAAGAAAGTGGATAAACTTTCTCCTGATACTCAAAAAATTTTCAAAACTCATAATTCCAGGTATTAATACTTTCAGAGAAATAAAATAAGCACTACATCAATAAAAAGATATTTTTTTAACTTTTTTATGCAAAAAATTTTAAAAGGAAATTTTGAAAAAAAATTAGGTATCAGATTGTTGATATCTAGTTAAAAAGATAATTCTACATATTAGTACTTTCATGGAAAAAAAATGAGGTACCACGTCCAAAAAGAAAAAAAATTATGCTATTTTTTTAATTATTTTATGTAAAAAATTAAAAAAAAAAAATTTTTGAAAAATAATATATCAGATGGAGAAATTCTTTACAAACGATAATTCTAGATATTCGTACTATCATATGAAAAAATTAAGTATTACGTCCTAAAAAAAAAAAAATTTTGGCGTTTTTTGTATTTTTTGACGCAAAAATTTTGAGAAAAAAATTTTGAAAAAATTAAGTATCAGGTCCAAAAAATGACAAAAAAAGAACTTTCTAACACTAGTACTTCCATGGAAATAAATTAGGTACTATGTCCAAAAAGAAAAAAAAGTTTTGTATTTTTTGTATTTTTTTGTGAAAAAAATTTTCAGAAAATTAATTATCAGATTCGAGATATCATGTGAAAACCATACTTTCAAATATAAGTACTTTCGTGGAAATAAATTAGGTATTACATCCAAATTAAAAAAAAAAAAGTACCTCGAGCTTTTTTGGTGAAAAAATTAGGTCTTGAAAATAATTCTTGAAATATCACATGAAATATCAATTACATACACACACACACACACACACACACACACACACACGCACACACACACACACACACACATACAGACTTTTTTTAAAAACCGATTTTTTAGCTTACTGGGGTCCCAAAACGTGCTTATATGCCAAAAAATCAGAAAACAAAATTCGACCTAACACAATGGTTCCTCTATGAGGAACCAAAATTATATAATTTTTAATGGATATTCTGAAATAAATTACTTATTCATAAAAACCCTTTTAACACTCAATAATATTTTACAAAATTTTGAAGAAAACTCCTAAATCAGAAAAAGAAATTTTTATATACATTTTTGTGAGAAATTTCTATTTATAGAAAAAAGTAAGTTAAAATGTTATATCGGTTAAGGTAATGGTTTCCCCATGCAATTTTTGTTAAACATGAAAATCTTTTTTATCTCTGTAAAGAGCTACCCTTCTTGTAAACAAGAATGAGATGTCATGAGAATATTCGAGAATTGATTTTGCGGTATAACCAAGAAACTTTTAAATAATACAGTAGTATAATAAATCGATTACATAAAACTTTTTTGTACTTGTATAAAACAAAAAAATAAATCTGAATTAAATTTATAAAATATTTTTTATTTAATATTTTAAACGCACCGACTTATATTTTTATGCTTTTTTATTATTGCTTTCGCAAAATCGTTCAGAGAGTTTAGAAAGATTTTTCGGCGAAATTGGTTGAATTTCGATTACTAATTGAAATCAGGAGCTAGATTCAGAAACTTTTCCCCACTTATACGCGACTACATAACGCTCGCACGCCTGAGTATTAGCTGGCCATGTTCTTAAAAATAAAATAACATAGTAAAATTAGGATACAATTATTTATAATTTAGAAACATTTAAAAGTAATATAGACGATAAAGAAAATTTTTGGCAACAAAAAGACTAGTTTTCAGAAAAAATTTTCTAAATTCGAGATAAGGTATAAAATCGTTTTTATTTTATCTGAGGGTTAAAACGGATCATATATACTGACAAAAAAATCCGATTGCAGCAAACAGAATTTCCAGTTACAGTAAATGGAATTTTGGTTACGATGAAAATCGAATTTAAGTTAAGATCTAACAAATCAAATTAATCTATAAAAATTAATGTTTTTAAGAAAAGTTTACCATGCAAATGAATATTGTTTATGCGTTATTTATTTAATCCATTACCGTGAAATTTAATTATATTCAAGTAAACGGTAATTACACATGAAAATGATTTTACTAAAAAACCAAAAAGGAAATATATTTTTAACCTGTATACACGGTGATGGTATACCTACCCTGCATGAATTTTAATGTTTTTTACACTTTTTTAAACGATAGTTTGCTAAAAAGAAAGAGGAATATATGAAAAAATGTCCGATTTTTTTTTTTTTTTAATTTTTCATTGTTTGGTACTGAAAAAGGTTTAAAACAGTTAAAAACTTAAATCAGTATGGTTCACCGAGTCAGAGACCCCAAAAAAACTGATGTAAGTGGATTTAAGTGAGTTTTAAAATTATTGCATTTTTAGAAATTTTGGCTTTATTTACTTAAAATCTTTTGAATTGGTAAAAATTCTTTAAAAACCAAGTTTTCTAACCAAAAAAGTGCTATTAAAATAGGGGAACTGGATTTTGATGACAATTTTTATTTTGGCAATAATCGAAAGGGGTATGTATGGAAAATTGTCCGTTTTTTTAATTTTTCAAATTTTTCGTCTTTTGGTACTGAAAAAGGTCTGAAATAGTGAAAAACTTAAATCAATATGGTTTACCGGTTCAGAGAGCCCAAAAAACCTGACAGAAATGGATTTAAGTGAGTTTTAAAAATATTGCATTTTTAGAAATTTTGGCTAATATATAAATTATATATGTTTTGTCCGATTGCGAAATACTACAACACGATAAATACTGGAGACTTCGAATTTATGGCAAAAGACGGCAAAAGTACCGGTCAGAAAATAAATTAGGTTTCATTTGGATTGATAACGAAAAAAATTTTTTATATTGAAAAAACTGGTTTTTAAAGAAAACATTTTTTATTCAATTTAAAAAAAAAAGGAAATATTTTTTACGAATCCATCTAAATTTTCAAGTTAATAGGTTTTTCCATTTTCACTTTTTAGACACCAATATTAAATTTTTAATTGTGTTTTATTCGAGTATGTCCCCAAATGCTTACCACGGAAACAAAATGAATCTAAAGGCATGGAAGGTACGACAAAAGACTGGAAAAATTATTGGGAATAAAAAACATAGGCTAAATTTTATTTTTATTGAAAGCAAAATTGAAAACAAAATTCAGCAAAAAAAGTTTATTAAATTTTCAAAAAATAACTTAAAATATTCAAAAAAAAGGGTAAAATTTGAATTTACTGTGAGAAAAAAATTTCATTCTATTCGGGAATATTTTATACGTGTCAAGCTAAACATTCAAGTATCAAAATTTACAATACTTTTTGAAAAATCATTAAAATTGGAACTAATATTATATATATATTATATACTATCTGAATATTAGCGGGCACTAATTTTTTTACGGTTTTTTATTGCAAAGTTTTTGTACAGTAAATTTACTATCCTGATAGTAAATACTTGGGCAAAAATTTTCAGAGAGTATTTAAGTATGTCCCAAATAACATTTCAAAAAAGGTCCTTTATATAATAACTGGGGGAAGCTTAGGTAATTATTCTTTGGAAGATTCAAAAAATGGGTATTCGAGGAAAGTAATGTCTACTTGTGAATTACAGGGTAAGATAAGCTGAAAAAGTATTTTCTCGCTACCAACAAAGAAAAATTTTCATACCACCCTAGATCAGAGATATACCAAAAACTGCCAAAATTTTAATAATTTAAAATTCTAAGAGTGAAAATCAATGAATTAGTATCATATTTTTGATACGATAAACACCCTTAAAGTTATTTTTATATCAATATAAAACCTTTTAATAAATAAGCAGCATAAATAAAATAAACATTAACTGTATTGCTAATTAAAAACGAACATAATGAATGATTTTCCAATTACATACCCAGCTTATACCTGACATCGATAAACAAGTGAAAAAGATTAAGTACAAACGTTAATAAAAAATTACAAGTTAACAAATAATAAAAATATCGATTAAAAAAATAAAATTACAAGTTTTAATATCTTACTTTATAAATTAATACCTGGAAAAATAAATTATTTAAAGAAACCAATACGATAATGCAATAAAATAAAATCCTTTTCATACCGACATTTAATGATCATGAATCAGAAGTACACAGAGAAAAAAATTAAATGTTATTTTATTCTTTACATGGTTATAAATAAAAATACTTAATAAATCTACAAGCTCTAGGTGTATCAAACATAAAAGCTTTCATGAATATTTTAATATCGATGGTTGTACGATAAAGTGCAAGAGGGCACAAAACGACCATAGATCATTATTTTTATTATTATTGTTATTGTAAAAAGATAATTTTTTTGTTGAAAAAATATATTTTTTATTCTAAGAAAGTTATAAAAAAGAAAAATTAACCAATAATCGTATAATTCAAAGTCAGCTTAACTCCACCCAGCAACCAACCCGATAAAGTTTATATCCTATTAGAATTTAGGGGCGGATTTATTTTCAACCATTCATGGAAGTTTTTGCTTTGGTATAACTAAAAGTCTTAAATTCTTTATGTTTTGTGTATAATATTTGAAATTTTTGTCTATGTTAGATGTGAGTATGAACTTAGGTGTCTGATAAATAAGTTTAAAAAAATTAGTTTTTATTATTTATGAGTTTTTTTATTCAAAATTAATTTTTATTAAGGTAAGTTAATTAAAGTGTTGTTTTATTTATCTCTTTTTGAGTAATTTTTTTGGTATTCAAAGTAATGTAATAATCTATAGATTAAATAATATTTTAGAAAACTTTATTTTTTTTTTAACTTGACTTTTTAAAAATTAATTTTTAAAAAAACAATTAAATTATACCAAAATAGTATATTTCTGGCTCGTGTCCATAGAAAAGTAAAGAATGGCCCAAATAGCACTTAAATTACCTTCCAAGGCAAAATCGAGGATGGTAAACTGCGTTTTGGGCATTCTTTATTTATGGACAAGGGCTGCATAAAATTTTTCTGCGGCAGTAGCGAGAAGCCTAGTACTTTCGTGGCAACTGTCTAGAAAAACAGTTTTTTAAACAGAATAGTAAAATTTTATGTATAGGAATTGTGACAAATTAAAAATATTAAATGGTTCAGAAGATAAATAATTTCACCAAAAACAATTATAAAATCAACTTTTTAAAGCTACAATATTATCATTAATTATAATACAAAATATAGCACATTTGAAAAAAAAAAATCAAAATTATCATAGTGATTTGCAGTGTAAATTTTAAAATTTTGTACTAGATTCTAATAATTTTTGAAAGCCCAAAATTACTCAATAACTACAAATATGCATAATTAAAATAATTAGCTTTAGATTTTAGTAATAAAATTAGAATTCGTTAAAATACAGTCGGGAAAACATTTCTATTTTTCAATTACAGCAGCGCCGGAAACTTATTTTATGCTAGTGTAGTAGTTATCA
The DNA here is from genome assembly GCA_022575985.1 of Anagrus nilaparvatae. Classification (NCBI taxonomy): domain Eukaryota; kingdom Metazoa; phylum Arthropoda; class Insecta; order Hymenoptera; family Mymaridae; genus Anagrus; species Anagrus nilaparvatae. The sequence continues at coordinate 20,205,582 of JAKSXM010000137.1, forward strand.
TTTTTAGGGGTAAATTGACTCTAACGAGGTCCTAAACTCGATTATTAGAACTAATGGCATGAGGTATTTTTCACTTGGTAAGTCCAAGGATTATTCAAATGAACTGCTGAAAAATACCGGCAAAATTTCAGTTCCCATTACCGGAATTCCGGTTGTGGCGACTGTTTTTTTTCTTTCTTTTAAACGATTGTAAATGGATTGAAACTTAAAGAAAATTTAATAAATAGTTTATTTACGGCTGCAGTAAAAAATAGCCTGAATCGCATGTAAATTACTTTTCAAGGCAAAGTGATATATTAATTATTCATTAAAAAATCCATGAAATTCGTTTTTAGCGACCCAAAAAACCCTATGGACCTAATCTAGGCGTACAAAATGCAGAAATAGCAAAAACGTCCATTTTAGGGGTAGTTTTGGCTAATTTAGGGGTGTCTTATAAATTATTCATAAAAAAATCCATGAAATTCGTTTTCAGCAACCTAAAAAACCCTTGTAGACCTAATCTGGTCGCGAAAAGTACGAAAATAGCGAAAACATTCCTTTTGGGGGGTAGTTTTAGCTAATTTAAGGATGAATTTTTAATGTTACCTTAAAAAATCATCGAGATTCTTAATTAGCGACCCAAAAAACCCTTAGAAACCAATTCTTTTACAAATTTATCGACTCAGAACGCGAATACTTCAAAAACACCCCCTTTTGGGGGTAGTTTTTGCAATTTCAAGGGTGAAGCCCCATTTTCTTTACCAAAAGACCCCGATTTTCGTGTTCAGCGACCCAAAAAACCTATACTAGAGCAAATCTCGTATTCGCAACCGTAAGTACACCCAAAACCGTATTTTGAATGGAGTAGTACGTTAACCCACCTACAAAACCTGGATCGATTCGGAGATTCAAAGATTGTGTACTCTCCTTGCAAGGAAATCAGTTATCTGCAAAAACCACAATAATTAATATTCTGGAGCCTCATCTTATGTCCATTGGTTCTTTGATCTTAAGAGAAATTCAAAGGCTGATCTAATATTTACCTTTACCACTTACAACGGGAAACCAACAGATATACGACGCCAAACTACACCGCTAAGTTATGGATTGGTTTATTATATCGCGAAAACTCAACATACCTTTCATTTATTTAAACTAACTCTTTAAATGTATTGCGAAATTGCAATTCCGAAAGTATTTTTAGCTAAAAAATTTGTTTGCCAGATATTTTACTTTCATATAATATTTGATGTAGAAAATAATTCTTAATTGTCATCGATGTCCGTAATATTCGGAAAATTGAAATAAAATTTTGCTTTATGAAAACAGTTTCCTATAATTCTTTATTTTTCTAATTTAATGATTTTGATAACTTAGGTCATTAAATACAAGTCCAAATAAAAAGCTTCTTGCAATGAAATATCAGAATTTTTAAAAGAGCCGTGGTTGAAGCTTCATAAATTTATTTTTTCAAATTGTTACTTAACTGGGCGCAAATTAGTTGTTGAAAAAATAAAAAAATATATTTAAATTTATTTTGACAATAAATTTACTTTTATAAATTAGGCTTTTATAAATTAAATCTGAATAATTTATTCGATAAATTGAGCTAACAATTGTTTGGATATTTCGCCTCTGGCTAAATAGTGTGAGGCTCGTCAGTACGTACACTATTTACACTAAGTCGAGTGCTCTGGAGGCTTGCCTCCCCCTTCCCCCCACTTAATGCAAAAAAAAACATTTAACAGAAATAAGTTAAAAATTTGCAAAGCCATATCTCAGAAACAACTTAAGCCAAAGAAACGAGTAAAAAATTTTGGAAACTAAAAATTAAGAAAAATTTTTGTTCCTAGAAAATCTATTTTTTACAAAAATTATGATTTTGGCAGTAATTTAATATTTGGGTGAAAAATAAACATTTGGTGCGATAAGGTCAATTGAAAGATAGCCCAAGAAATTCTATCTTGCAATAAAGAGAACTGTATTTATTGGTCTAAAAAACCAATTTGAATAAATGGTAAAAATCGGTTTGGTTTCAATTTTAAAAATTTACCTTTACGCAGAAATTTTGTTTACCCTGGGTAGAAAATTGATAGACTATTAAAAAATTAAAATACCTCCGTATTTTAGATCTCTATCAGAGTTTATCAAATTTATAGAATATTTTTAAATAGTCTGCGTTTTTGCAAATTATAAACATTTTTTCTGTCGGATCCAAAGATTCAAAAAAATTAAATGCAATATTTAAAAAAAATGAAAATCCATAAAATAAGTGCTGTGTAATTGATGAATAAAAAAAATTAACATATTCAAAATTTTTCATGAAAAGATACTAAGCAAATACGATATTGAACTTTAAAAAAAAACATTAAAAAGTCATTTTGATGTTACATTATTTAATAATATAACCGTGACAATTTAATTTTAAAACCTTTTTTCTTTTTTTTATTTTTATTAAAATGATCGATGATATCGGATCAGTAATAATTCAATATTTTACTCTCTTTATTATAATTTTTCCTTGCAACATGTGTTTTTATTGTGAAACTCTTTTTTTAAATTTTAGTCATAAAGTAACCTGCTAAGTCATATTATCAAACATAAAAAAAATCTATTATTTTGACAGAAAAACGCTAAGCTTGTAGCTGATTTAAAAAATGTAGGGATTCGGACAAAATTTACTTTGTAGCTTGAAGATAGGCCGAAGTAGTTCTGAAGGATTTACTGCGGCAAACCACAATTATTTTCCAATATTGCTGAAATTTTTTTATGAAAAAAGTTTGAAATATAATAAGGATTTCAACCTCCGGAACAAATTCTCTACTCACTGGTCTACGACCAGCTCTATAATACAACCAAATACTAATTGAAGTTCTTACACCAGTCCTTAGACCTCATTTTTTGCAAAATTATTTGCAAAAAAAATTACGTATAAAGTAATCTGGGGCATTATTTTTAAGGGACAAGTGTCATACACTACTTTTTTAAGTTAGTTACGAGAAAATCCCACTTTGCTGGACACGAAGTAACCGAAAAATACGGGGTTTCTAACCACTGATAGGAAAAGTAGATTTTTAATAAATGCAGACTTTTAAGGAAGGGTTGGACCCGAAGTAAAGTTGGGTCCAGTAGATGAATAATTTTTTCGATAACGAAAATATATTTTCCAGATATACTGCTAGAAGTAATGAAAAAAATATTTCATTAATAGAATTTTATTATTTTGAAAATTTTCAATAATAATAAATAAATGTTTTCTATTATATAATTAAATACCTTTTTTTGTTCTTAATAGTCATTCAACCAAAAAAAAAGGTAAAAAGTTATATAGAAAAAGGTAAAAAAATCATGACACGATATGACAGAAGTTGAAATTACTAACTCATTTTCCAATTATATATACATATATAAATACAAGCCATATGTCTTTTTTGTTTTTACTTTTTTATAAAAAAAAAAATCTAAGTCCGATTTAACAACATTAAATGATCATTATGGTTTTAGCACGTGTTATATATTATAAAGTCATATATATATATAACCTGTATAAATGTTAAAAATTTTCGTATAAGCGACTTTTCTTACATATATTAATAATTATATATATTATTTTTCTATATATAATCGTCGCATATGTATCTAAACATATGTTACGCTTCACGGTTCATGAAATATCTCTTTTGTGGTTCTTATACCTTTAGTATGTATAAAATGTTTCAAACCCTATCGACAGATATAATATTTACCCTCTTAGAAAAAAATTATTTTATAAAATGTTTTTTTATTTTTTAACCCCTCTTAATATTTTCTTATTATGTAATTTTTTTTTTTTGACTGTTCATTTCTTATCAATTAATAATAACTTCCACCTGTGTTACGTATTTGGATTATAAATTTTTTAGTGTATAATGACACTCATTAAATCATTTATAATTGTTAGGTTTAGTGGTTTTACATTTGTATATTTTTTTATTGATAAAAAGAGTCTATTTTATTATCGTTAATTGTTATATCAGGTTTTATCTATTTTTAATTCATTTTTGATTAAGGCGTTAAGGGTATTTTAGAGTCAATTTTCATTTCGGATTGGCTAAAAAAAAAAATATTTTTATGTATACGTTAGGACATGCCTAGAAATAGGCAGATGCTCGCTGGGACTAGATTTTCTGATTTAAATTTGAGTCCAGAGATTCATATTCAGATTGATCATCGAATAAGAACCCTGACTCAATTTTCTGATTTTCACTTTATACTGTATCTGCGATATATAAATTTTTACAATTTTAGGGATTAAAATTTTTTTTTCAAAATCTGATCCATGGACTTTCATAAGATCTATGGAAATATTTTCTTTGGACTTGAAAACGAATTTATTTGTGGTGTAGCTTTCTGTGTTTTAGGATTAAATTTTGCCACTAAGTATATCCTGGAAATATGAAATTTTTGAATTTGAAGACTTTGATGATTTTTTCTTAAGACCCTTTATTCAAAAACCCTTATGTAATCCATAGGAATATTTTTTTTTTCGATATCAAATAATATCCTAAGAGATCCTAGGGAATAGAGCAATTCATAATAATTATTGCTTTGAAAAAAATGCAGTGCTTCGAGGCAAAAAATGAAATTATTACGAGGACTTATTTGATGAACTAAAACAAAGAACTAAGGGAAAAGGGAACCTATAGCAGAATTTGGGTCAAAGTTTGTGAGTAATTTACAATTTCAATTACCTGAAGAAAGTCTAGTTAAATTTGCGAAAAGAAATTTCGACCCAGAGTGACCAACTACCTGGCGCGGCATATGAAGCTAAGACTGAAAAGCAATGCGTCAAAAGTACGAAAATAGCAAAGCTATGGCGAAAACTGGAGTTTTAGTTCAGGAAACTCCAGTAACTGAAGAAAATACAGCAGGTAAAAAGAAGAGAATTAGAAGAGGCAAAAAGAGCAAACTGATGCTATAGTAGGTAGCACAAAAGGTTGACGCAATTAGCAGTCTCCAGGTGCAGCAGCCCAAAACTCAAGAAATTGCAAGGCAGATTAATGGGCCTAAAAAACAAAAAGGACCAGAATTAGCCTAGCAAAATACGCACTTCTCTCAACCGCAGTATAACCAACAATATGGCGTACCAAATTATACGCAGCAGGAAATAATACCACTACACAGGGATGGGCATATAGATGAAATGGGGATATCCGATAGTTTTTCTGCAAGCGATAATTTGAATATATTCATCGTTTTTTTTTGCGATATGCGATAAAATAACTATCGACTATCCCGGATTTCGCGATACTCGATAGAAATTCTATCGCATATCGCAAAATTTTGCGATAGAATAAGTATCGACTATCGACTATCGCAATATTCACGTCAAAAAATAAAAAATTAAGCTAAAATTAAATCAGTTGACTTCCCCTACATTACCTTCATCATATTCAGCGAGATATTCTCCTAGACAGCTATTGCTGTTGACGAGTCCTTCTTTCTAAAATTAGTTGAATTTTTTTTTTCACCAAATAATGAAAAAAAATCGCACTTATTATTATTATAAAAAGCAAGATAAAAAGCGAAGTCTTCTTCATTTTAGGCACGATCCCATTTTCATATTGTGTGTTGTTTTTATGCGATTTTTTCATATCTAAACACGGTTTTTTTGTAATAACTCGACAATAACTGGATGAAATTGAGAAAAAAATCGCACTTATTAATATAAAAAGCAAGGTAAATAGCGAAGGCTTCTTCATTTTAGGCACGATCCCATTTTCATATTGTGTGTTGTTTTTATGCGATTTTTTCATATCTAAACACGGTTTTTTTCTAATAACTCAACAACAACTGGATGAAGTTGTCTTAAATTACGGGAGGCAAAACTAAATATGAAATGGCCGTAATATGAATTCAAAAATTATATAATTTTTTATATAAATTATATAAAAAACTAAAAATTATAAAATGAGTATTTTTTTATTTTTTGGATAAGTATTTTTATATTTTTATTTATAGGGCAAAAATTATTTTAAAAAAACATGATTTAATATAAATTAAATTTTAACCTGCTTGAATTTGTTGCTTGTTATAAAGGAAATAGATTTATATGAATGTAAAACAACAAAAGAATTTTTTTTCAAATTAATCTTTATTGAAAATAATATTTAATTGAGAGCTGATATTTTTAATAAAAATTTTTTTATATAATTTAACTTATTATTAAAAATAAATATTTAAATATAAGGATTTATTTTATGTTATATTACATCTATTGCCTTTATAACAAGTAACATTGTCAAGCAAGTAAGGCTTATAGTAAAAATTTATCAAAAAATCCATTTCAGGGAAGTTTTTGCTAATTTAAGGGTAATTTCCGCATTTTTTGTGAAAAATGACCTGAAATTTGGATCTGAAAGTAGTCAAATAAATTTTAGGATTAAATATTTATTTAACTTTCTTAAACAAATAAATGTTGATCTCGCTACTTTTTTTTTCCGAAAGTTGAGACAAAGGCAAGTCTTGTGAATGGAAAATAATTCTTAACTTAGATCGAATTATACTTTAAATTTTTTTTAAAGATCTGAAACGCATATAAATAAAAAAATATAATTAAAGATTATTTTTTTAAAAACATTTTTCAATTTTCTTCGCCAATTTTCTATAATATCTATGGTTTCTTACATTTTCCACTTGATCACATCATTGTACTATTTTTTTATTAAATAAAATAAATTTACTCCAGTCAAAATACGGGTTTGGTTGTATTTTTACTGGCGAACATGAGATTTGCTTTAATATATGTTTTTTGGGTCGCTGAACACGAAAATCAGGGTCATTTCGTAAAGAAATGGGGGTTTCACCCCTAAATTTGCAAAAAACTACCCCAAAATGGGGTGTTTTTTATATAGTTTCACTTTGAGCGCTCAGATTCGCACCATACGGGTATTTTGGGTCGCTGATTAAGAATTTCGACTTCCTTTTCTTAAATAATTAAAATTTCACCTCTAAATTGGGTAAAATTACCCCCGAAAAGGGGGTGTTTTTGCTATTTTCGCACTTTGAGCAACCAGGATATGTCCATATAGGTTTTTCGGGTCGCTAATTAAGAATTTCGACTTATTTTTCATAAGTATTTAATATTTCTTGAGCATGCATTAAAAAAAAAAAAAAATATTAAGTTTCATTTATTTATTTTTACCTTCACTATAATAATTTATTGATCAGCGGCCCAGGGACCTGAATGGACATAATCGGGATGCTCAATGTGTGAAAATAGCAAAACCACACCTTTTAGGAGTAGTTTTAGCTGTTTTATGGGTGAAATATTGAATATTTATGAAAAAGGAGTCGAAATTCTTGATTAAAGACCCACAAAACCTACATATACATATCCTGGATGCACAAAGTGCGAAAATAGCAAAAACACCATTTTAAGGGGTAGTTTTAACTAATTTAAGGGTGAATTATTGAATATTTATGAAAAATAAGTCGAAATTCTTGATATGCGACCCAAAAAACCTATATGGACATATCCTGGTTGCTCAAAGTGCCCAAATAGCAAAAACACCCCCTTTTCAGGGGTAATTTTAGCCAATTTAGAGGTGAAATTTTAATTATTTATGAAAAATAAGCCGAAATTCTTAATCAGCGACTCACAAAACCTATATGGACATATCCTGATTGCTCAAATTGCAAAAATAGCAAAATCACACCCTTTTCGGGGGTAATTTTAGCCAATTTAAGGATGAAATTTTAATTATTTATGAAAAAGAAGTCGAAATTCTTGATCAGCGACCCAAAAAACCCATATGGTGCAAGTCTGAGCGCTCAATGTGCAACTATGTAAATTTAGGGGTGAAGCCCCCATTTCTTTACGAAATGACCCCGATTTTCGTGTTCAGCGACCCAAAAAACATATAGTAAAGCAAATCTCATGTTCGCCAGTAAAAATACAACCTTCCCCCCCCGTATTTTGACTGGAGTATTATCCATACTTTTTTAAAAAATGAGAAAATTTAAATAAAAAAATGTAATAAAAATATATAATTAAAAAAAAAAAAAAACAGTAAACTCAGCTGTACGCGCGCGTTATTTAGAATATTGCTATGCAATTACATACTAAATATTATATTTATTTAATTTTAATTATTGACCAAACTTATTAAAAAAATTCAATATTTCTGACCATTTCATGAAATGGTCAATTGCATGTTTGGGGTGTAACATATATAACAAATTGTATAATTTTTTTATTTATATTTAGTTATGCCTCCCTAGTTTAAGACAACTTCATCCAGTTGCTGTTGAGTTATTACAAAAAAAACGTGTTTAGATATGAAAAAATCGCATAAAAACAACACACAATATGAAAATGGGATCGTGCCTAAAATGAAGAAGACTTCGCTTTTTATCTTGCTTTTTATAATAATAATAAGTGCGATTTTTTTTCATTATTTGGTGAAAAAAAAAATTCAACTAATTTTAGAAAGAAGGACTCGTCAACAGCAATAGCTGTCTAGGAGAATATCTCGCTGAATATGATGAAGGTAATGTAGGGGAAGTCAACTGATTTAATTTTAGCTTAATTTTTTATTTTTTGACGTGAATATTGCGATAGTCGATAGTCGATACTTATTCTATCGCAAAATTTTGCGATATGCGATAGAATTTCTATCGAGTATCGCGAAATCCGGGATAGTCGATAGTTATTTTATCGCATATCGCAAAAAAAAGCGATGAATATTTTGAATACTATCGATATAGACTATCCCCGCGATAAGAATATGCCCATCCCTGCCACTACAATTTTCATATATGGCACAGAAATTTTTACCTGAGCAAACTCCAATACAGGCTTATCAAGCTTATATTCCGAATGGCGGACAGCAATGGAACCAGTCTAACAGGCGACAACCTAGAACTCCCACGGTACAAAACTCGACAACATGTACGCTATTTCGTCAAGTTGCCACCCAGTTAAAAAGACTGTCCCACTAGGAACGGGCAAATAATATGTAACCGTTGCGGCTCTTTAGAAAAAATTTCTACAAACTGCGACTCACTGACGTGCACAGCTCACTGCGAAACGTCGTGAAACAAGGCAGCGGGGGTGCAGCGAACATAACTGCACCTCCTTCATCAAATATAAATAAAACATCGAAAAATGCTGTCATGACAGTAGAAACTGGCACAGAAACTGATATGGCGTTTGTCAAAAATTTCATTATTGACTCTGAACCATTATCAGCCCTAGTTGACAATCCGTTCCCATTATAAAAAAATGTATTTTTCGCGTAAAACTTGGCGCCGAATTTCCTACACTGTTTCTACGCCTCGGTAGGCAAAAATTATTGTAAGCATCATGGGTGAAAAACTTTAGAAACTAGTATGAACACTTATCACTCGTACCCAACTTTTGCCGGACTCTCGTCTTAGTGATCACGCTAATGTCAAAACTTTTGGGCCCTTCATATCGAGATACTTAATATCGGTAGTTCTTAGCTATTTTTACCCAAGTCTGAGGTCGATGTTTTGGATTTAAAAAATACCAATTGTACTGTGTTTGGTATGTAAAAATATGGTTACTGGCCAATTTTTAAGGCTGTAGGTGGCTTGGTTGCGATTTGGCAGCTGTTTTTCCAATTTTGATTTTTTTCGAATCCTCAACCACCCGTTTGCTTTTTATTTTCTGGACGCCCTAAATAAGCCTAAAAAATATTTTCTATATAAAGGTAGGTAGTAAAAATTCCCGCCCAATCCGAATCTGACCATATTCTTTCGGAAAAACCTCAGGAAAAGCCGGAAAATCGGAAAAACTAAAGGAAACTGGAAAATACAAATTTCTCAAAAAGCGTCACTTTTTTTTTTTTATTTTTTTTACATATGTTTTCCCATACTTTTCATGCTGGTAAACTCTTTTTTTGACACATTTGCCTTTTAAGCACTTAAAAATCAATTTTAGGTTCAAAAAAATGATTTTGAAAATTGCTCAAATGAGAAAATGGGAAAACATATGTAAAAAAAATAAAAAAAAAAAAAAGTGACGCTTTTTGAGAAATTTGTATTTTCCAGTTTCCTTTAGTTTTTCTGATTTTCCGGCTTTTCCTGAGGTTTTTCCGAAAGAATATGGTCAGATTCGGATTGGGCGGGAATTTTTACTACCTACCTTTATATAGAAAATATTTTTTAGGCTTATTTAGGGCGTCCAGAAAATAAAAAGCAAACGGGTGGTTGAGGATTCGAAAAAAATCAAAATTGGAAAAACAGCTGCCAAATCGCAACCAAGCCACCTATAGCCTTAAAAATTGGCCAGTAACCAATTTTTTACATACCAAACACAGTACAATTGGTATTTTTTAAATCCAAGACATCGACCTTAGACTTGGGTAAAAATAGCTAAGAACTACCGTTATACTATTAAGGGGTTTGTAAAGTTGAGGTGCCACGTTTAATAACATAAAGGGCAATAATGGCTGCTTGGAAATTCAAATTCTTGTATTAAATAGGCAAAACATCAATATGCTTGTATCAGCGAATAAACAAACAAAACAATAATCTTTTTTGTTGGTTCATTTGCTGATTTGTTTGTAAGAGTGCTTCTATATTTGGGTTTATGAGGAACAAGAGTTGTAAATTCGCAAATTTGTATATGTTCCATTTAAAATGACCTTCTATTTTCAATATAATTTGTTAGCCAATTTATTAAATAATTTCCAATGTTTTATCAGATATTTTTTGTTGTTGTATTATTATGTGTTATTATAAATAATTATTTTGTTTACAGGTATAAAAAAACATAAAACATAAAAACTTAAAATTAATAATATGTATGAATATTTTTTATTGGATAAAAAATAATGGAGTCTAATAGAGGAGAAATATTGTGTAAAGTATGTGGTGATAAAGCTTCTGGAAAACATTATGGTGTACCAAGTTGCGACGGTTGTCGTGGATTCTTTAAAAGATCGATACGCCGTTATGCTAGGTATTTTTTTTTTTTGTAATAAAAAATGTCCTACTTTTTTAAGTATTTTTTTTTTTTGAGAACTAATGGAATACTTTTTTTTCATGTTTTTTAATTAATTTCAGAAATTTAGATTATGTTTGTAAAGAAAATGGTCAATGTATTGTTGATGTTTCAAGACGTAACCAATGTCAAGCTTGTCGTTTTACTAAATGTTTACAAGTTAATATGAAACGTGAAGGTAAGTTTTTAATTAAAGTTTTTTTTTATCTGAAAATTAATTAAAAATATGACACTTCAAAAATCTATTTAGAAATAATGAGTAATAGTATATTACGACTCACGGCGAGAAAAATAAAAAATGACTCAAATCGCACGTAAATTACTTTCCGGGGGTGGTAGACTGCGATTTGGGCAATCTTTTTTTAAATCCAAGGGTCGTATATGATGAGAAGTGGTGAGAAATCATACTTTCATGGCCATTGTCCAGTAAATAAAATTTTGAAAGGGCGACCGAAAATTTCGCCCATTTTTCGCAACTGAAAATTTAAAACCTATTTTTTTTCGAGCAATAGAACACTCTGATAAAAAAATATTCTGATTGTGGTAACCAGATTTTTTTCATTAGCTGTAACCGAATTCAAAAAAAAATCCGCTGATGAATTAATAAATTTTCTTTTGCTGCAAAAAAATAAATAAAATTTTCTCGTATTAAACTGTCTATTTCGATCTATACCCTAAATCCACCGTCAACGAAAAAATTCATCAAACTTACAAAAAATAATTTTAAAAGACCCATGTAAAAAAAAAAAATAAAAGAAGACTTAAAAAATAAAAAATTATCTAACACACAATACATTACTTGCAAAATTGAGTAAAAATTACATTAAAGCCCAATATGAATATATTTGCATTTACTCAAATATTCGATATAATATTTCCCTATAATGTAAACACTCTAAAAAAAAAAATATTGTGTAAATGTTCATGCGGATGAAATTTGAATCATTATAGTAGTAAGTATACACATAAAAAATAAGTAAACTTTATAATGTGTCATCAAGAATTGAAAATGATTTGTTTGTAATAATACTTATTTTATGAGGGTACAGTATCTATAAAAGCGTGTCAAAAACAGTTAGTTAAGGAGCTCGCAGCTTTAGTAAATAAAAAAATTTTTGCTTTTATACTGAAAGTTAAATATTTTTATTAAGGAGATATCAATTAGCGCTTGACCAAATAAAATAAGTAAATAAAGCTTGCGAAAATAAAGATATTTTCTTTGGTTATTAGCAGAATAGATAAATTAGTTTTATATTTTTCTGAAATGATTTAAATTTCTCCGGTTTATATTGAAGAAAAAAAAAGATCACTCAAATTAAAATCAGAATAAAATATATAGAATTGAAGTATCATGCTATACGACAACGCATTTTTGTAGTGTAGTATTGAAAAATCTCAGCAGATCTGTCACTTCCAGCGGTACAACACGAAAGAGCCCCAAGGACTGGAATGAATTCAATGGGAATAACAGCATCGAGAAAACCACAAACGCCTTTTTATCCAGGAACATCACATGTATATCATACACCTCCTGGAGTACCTTATCCACTTTTGTATCCGGCGTTATTTTCTTTAAAACCTTCAATACCAACATTTACTATGAGTAATGGTGAGAACTTTTTTTTTTACTTCACTATAGCTTAAAAGTTCTTTAAATACAATTTTGATGTATTGAAAATGAACAACCTTTTGAATGGGCCTTGGTTAGAAAAATAAATAATAGTCTAAAACGAAATTAAATTCTGTAATAAGGGAAATCATTTTTATGACCGAGGGTTGTATAACATTTAGCTAAAATTAATATCTTATAGAACAGAAATAATTTTTCATTATACGCTGCAAAAAAGATCTACTTTCTTACTTCCGGGCGATATTTTTTTCACTTTTAATGAAAAACTATATGTTGAACGGGAAAAAATGTAGGAAATTTTACTTTCTGAAAGCCAAGTCCCTATTTTTTCCCCTTGTTTAACAAATAGATATTTTTTTGAAAATTTAAGATTTATCCAACTTAGAATTTATCAAAAAAAATTTTTTACTAAATTTTCGCAGTAAAATTAACTATAGAGTTATTATTGGATCCCATTTTGTTTTAGATCCGAATAATTTATTGAGATTTACAAATTTGACAAGCCAATTTTCCCAACAAACCTCAATAGAAACAAAACAAACGACAGGTGGCAAGGAGGACGAAGTTTCCAGTTCAGAAGAAGCTGCTGCATTACGCGGTAAATAAAAAAATGTAAAAAAAATTTTTAAATAATTTTATTTAATAAATCAATAATTTTTCAGATGAAAGCTCAACTATAAGATTTCCTGCTCCAATACTTTTCAGCCCAAGTCCTTCGTTATTAAATACAAATTTTTCACTATTACCAACAGAAAATATATACGAATTTGCAACCAAGTTATTATTTTTAGCTGTTAGTTGGCCCAAAAGCATATCTTCATTTTTGCAGGTAAAATAAATAAATTTTTATTTAATCAATTATTGGTTTATTAACGCGAGATACGATAAAAAAAAGCTATTAGGAATTAATTTATTAATTTTAACTTACAGCTTTCATATAGAGATCAATCAATATTACTCGAAGAATCATGGTTCGAATTATTCGTATTAACAGCAGCCCAATGGAATTTTCCAGTTGATGAATATCAGTTAATAACACAAAATGTGTTACAAGATAAAAAAGAATTTTATATCGAAGAAATTAAAAGATTTAAAGATGTTTTATCAAGATTTAATTGTTTAAGAATTGATCATTTAGAATATGCTTGCTTAAAAGCTATTGTATTGTATAAAGGAGGTATAAATTTTAAAAATTTCTTTTTTACTTTATTGTCTACAGGCGCATAAACATTCTATCACCTTTAAAACTTTAAATTTTTATTTTTTTGACGTTACAAAAATGAGAATTACAATTATTTATTGAATTACTGCATAATTAACATTTTGAATTTTCGACGATTGGAGCTAAACAGCTTGGTTGTGGACAGCAAGAAGGACCAAGTTTATACCATTTTTGAGACTGTATCGAGCGGAAATTAAATTTTGAATAATTAATTAGTGTCATTATTTGCGTGTCTTTTTAAAATATATTTCAATACATACCCCTTGAAAACAATAAGTTTTATTTGGAATAGATTTATTATCTTTATTATAAACAACGTTTTTATTAGCAGTTGGTATAAATTCAGCTGTTGAATTAAATGTTATTAATGGTCTTTTTTTTGGTATTGTCCAACATGGTCTAGCTTCGATTGGACTATGTTTTAATAAATATGTTATTGGTGGTGATTTTATTTCTGGACATGAATTTTTTTGAAATTCTTGGTAGTTCGAGGTTTTGTCATCCCTAAAAAAAGATTTTGATTTATTTTTGTAAAAAAATTTTTTTTTTTATTTTACTTACAATTGCTTCATTTTTTCTATGATGCATCTTATTCGGCCTAATTCGTGGCCGGGACTTGCTACTTGACTACAGAATCCCCAATTACCTAATGCATCAGCTACCCCAGTACCATTTCCTTGAGAATAACTAATTGAACAACTTTTACACATTTTTTTTTTAATTTCTTTTTTAATAATAATTTAACTGAAAAAAAATTACTTTAAAATTTTGCTCATAAAATAAGAATGTTTTTGAGGTTAAAATAACTGTTTATAAAATTATTGATATTCTTTTTTTTCTTCAAAAATGAAAATTTAAAAATTTTGTTTTTTTTTTACAGAATCTCGAGGTTTATGCGATGCTGCAAAAGTAATAGCTTTACAAGAACAAACAATATCCGTGTTACCTGACAGAGGAGCTGGTAGAGTAGGACAATTATTATTATTATTAACTCCAATAAGATCACTTTGTCGTAGAACTTTAAGAGAATTAATTTTTAAACCAAATGTTGGTGATGTAAGTGTCGAACGTTTACTTGATGAAATTATACATAGTAATAATCGATGTAATTAAGTAATATAAATAATTTATTTTTGAAACCCATGTAAAATATTTTATTAAATATTGTTGTGAGGTATTTAATCTTGTAAAAAATTAGTCGTTTAGCTTAGTCTGAAAGATTGCTTGTAAGCTAAAAATCTAAGCGTCGAATTTGAATTTTTAAACAAGCTCAGCAACCTTACAGTACTAAAAAAAATTAGAAATTATTAAAAAAACTAGAAAAATTTATAAAATCGTTTTAGCGTTAAAACTAGGCAATAAAAAAATTTGATTTTTTTACTATTATATACCAAATTTTGTTAATTTTTTATCCGTATTTTGTCACTGATTGCGAATCTTAAATTTATGTTTATGTATGTACTTATAATGAGTAAGATAATTGTGTTAAAATTATTTGTATGTTATTGTATATAATTATTAGAATGGTATATCCTGTATTAAAATAAATAAATTAATTATAAAAATGGTACAAATTTATTAATCCTCCAAAGTGAAACATGATTTTTATGTATAGATTGTAATATTGCAGAAAAGCTAAATGAAACTTTATTAAGGCTGACTTTTCATTTTTTTTTTGTATTATTAATGAATTTTAAACATGTTTTTTTTAAAATCATTTTATAATACAAGTAATTCAAAATTTTTTTTAATTTTTACATTACTATCAAAGAATATAAAAAAAAAATTTATTTGTATTTTCTAAATTTTGTACATTTTATAGAGGGGCTCAAAGTAGAGGCTCAGTAAAAAATGATTCCAGGCGTAGCGCCTATTGTGGGCACCAGAAACAAAAAAGTAAAAAAGCATTATATTTTCTATAGACTTTTCAAGTTTTTGAACCAACAATTATCAAAAAATTTCAAAAATTGACTATTTGGTGTACCAAAAACGAAAAATATCGATTTTTAAGTCCAAAAATGGACCTAAATCGGTCAATAAAAAATTTTCTGATGCACTTTTTTTATATTGTTGGTTCAAGCACTTGGAACTGCAAAAATAAGGAAAATGTAGTAAGAGTTATGACGATAGCTTAGTTAGTATTTGATTTAGAATAGCAACCGATTTCAAAAAGTAGTTTTTCAAAAAACGCTAGATTTTCCAGTTGACTACGGTCTATAAAAATCAAAATATCTCAAAAACATATTTTTTTTTTTTTGCCTAAAAATTTATACATTCTTGAAATATTTTAAAGCAAAAAAATCAAAAAAACAGAAAAAACATAAAAAAATTTTAAAAATGAAATTCAGCCTCAATCTTTGAACCCATCTTAAAAGTAAAATGAGTCGTTACTGATGATTCACTTACAGAAATAGCAAATTTCCGTTATTTGGCCTTACCCAAATACGCAATTGGCTCAATTTTTTTGGACTGAATTCAGCTACTGATTAAATCGGGCTGTATTTTGTGATATAGTCTAAAAAATACATAATCCAAAAATATTTTATTTTCCTCTAATTTACCATAAATTTTTAAAAATGCAAGAAGGTAATATTTGAATATTATTTCTGAATTATCCTGTACCTATAATTGATCCAAATTTTAAATTACCTATTTTTCAAATGGTACTCAATTCCCTTACATTCTGTTGCTCCAACAGTTTTGCATTTTACCAATAATTAGTATGAGATTTATTTTGAGCAATATCAATTTTGAATAAAGCAAAAAAATTTACTTACCATAAGTTAGTAACGATAATACTGACAGTTGGTTATATGAGAAACTTTAAAAGCAAAGGGATGAAAAATAATAGGGGTTGATACGTATAGGAAACTTTTTACAATACATATGTACTTTTGGACGGTTAAAATATGTTTGCTGACAAACTTCATGAATTATCCTACAGACTGTGTTAATATCTGAGCATGCTTAGTCGGTGGAAAAGACTTTTCTTTGGCGCGGAAAATTCAATTTTCTTTAAGTTATCAGTAAATAAAAAGACAATTTTTATTATGATTATTATTTTTAATATAAATTTTATAAATGCTGACAGCTGTTAACTAATTCTGTGTTATATATTTTTTATATAAACTACGTAATCATATAAATAACTATCAAATAAAAAATCAACTATACTATATTCTAAAATCTAATAACAGCAAAATCTATAACATTGTCAGTATAAAATAACCAGATATATACAAATAAATTTTATACTTTTAGTCTTCTGATTTTAAATTTAAAATTTAGTTAGTTCTAAAATTTTTGGTATTTTTGAATTTAGTTTTTAATTTAATAAAAATCAGTGGTGTATCCCTAGATATTTTTTGGATCCACCTCCTAAAACAAACAAACTTTAAAATTTACTTTGTAAATATTTTTTGTGAATTTAACGGTAATCTATCAGTTAAATTCAACAAATAAATATTTCTATCAGTATCAGTCTTAAAATTGTTACAATCGTAACAATTTTTAATTAAATTAGAACGCATATCTAAGCACATAATATCAGTTGCCAATGAATGTTGTTTATCGTCCAATTGATTTTTCGCAGTATTCAATAACGCTTGTAAATTATTATAAATTGTCCTAAAAATAAATAAAAATTTTGAAGCTAAAATTTAAAATTTAAAATTTTTAAATTAAATTACCTTGAATATTCAATTTTTTTACAAAGTTCTTGTTTAGTATTACACAATTCCAATAACTCGCCTTTTAATCCAACTTCAGGCTCATCTTGACATAGTTCATAACTTGGTCTGTAAGTACGATTTTCTAATCTCGTTTCAACGCACTTAATATCATCAGTTTTGGATCTTAATGTATCTTCCAAATTTGTTAATTCATTTTCCAATGACTCAATTTCTTTATTCAACTAAAAAATATTTTATTTAATTAGTAACTGAAATATTATAAATAAACAAAGTATCGTACTTTCATGATTTGCCATTCAATATCATTTTTAGCTTTTTGTGTTGTATTAGCTCTTCGCCTCAATGCGAAGTTTGTTGATTCTTGTTGAAAATTTAAATCGTATTTATTTTTTATTTTATCTGATTTCATTAATTCTCTTAGATCATAAGTATTACTTAATTCGCTTTCTGATAGTAATTGTAAATGACGCGTGTGTTCTAACCAATTATCATATGATACTGATCTGTGGGTAATTGAAATCAAGTACTTTTAATAAATGAAAATATTATTATTAAGTAAATGAATTAAAAAAGGCTAAGAATCTACATCAAAGTCTAGAATTTTGTAAAAAAACTGATTTTATCAAAATTAACAAAAAAAAATGGCAAATTTAAATTCGATTTTGATAGAAAATTTTTAATAGATCAAAAATCTTTAGAATTTAAATTAAAACAACTGTAATTCTGAAAACGTTGAACCAAAGCCTTAAAAATGGTCTATTTTTACAATTAAAAGAACCCTTTCTATCATTTTTTTTTTTAAATTCCAGACTTTTTCTAAATTTTTGGTCTATTTTATTTAGAATTACACATTTTATAAAGCGCATTATTTACACTTACTTTTCTTCAACTTGAAGCGCATAAGGTTTGTATGTAAAATTAGGAAAAGTACGGTCTAAGCCTAAATTTTGATTATCTATTTCTAATGCCTCTGTTTTATTATGAATTTCATTTTTTATTTTTGATCTAATATCTTCTAAACGATTTAATTTATCCCAAGCATTTTTTATTCTAGCAATATAAATAAAAATTATTTTTAAATGAACTAAATATTACAAGCTCGTGTCCAAAAAAGTAAAAAATGGCCCAAATCGCATATAAATTATCATATGAGGCGAAGTTTAGAATGGTAAATTGCGATTCAGGGCATTCTTATTTAAGGACAAGAGTCATTTACGGTTTTTCTTCGTCAGTGACAAGAAAACGCGTCTTTTGCGAGTGGTTGTGATATACTTGCTTTCTGGCCGCTGACAAGAAAAATTATGTACAGTGTAGTTAATCTAAATACCACCAATGTTTTTATTTTTTAATTTTTGTGATGGAGGTCGAAAAAAATTGAATTTTTGGTCTTAAAGATTATAATTATCACGCTCTGACTTTAAAAAACTTGGCTGAAAAAATGCTTGATATATTATTTGAGTAATTTATTACGAATACTCAAGTCCAAGTTTCAGAAAAATATCCCTATAATCCTGCAGTTAATGACTATTTTAACCTATTTGGTAATTTCAATAGAAATAACAAATTTTTATAAAACTTTTTAATGTCTGACTATACGTACTTTTTATCACTTGTTACCAATTTAAGTTTTTAAAATTAGAAAAATGGGTTATAAAATAGCTTTTGTCTAATAAAGATTTTCAAAGAATGTGTTTCAAAAAGCCAAAAAAAGATTAAAAATTTTTATAAAATATATCAGGTACTGATATTAAACTGATTCTAAAAAAAAAAAAAAAAAAAAAATTGGAAATTCATAATCTTACCATAATGTATCAATCTTGCTTAAAATTGATTAAAAATGTTTGCATAAGTGAATCAATACGCATAAAGGTTACAGGTTACAAATAAGGACTTTTCATTTATTAGTTTGTATTTGAAATATCAAATTTTGAACCAATTTGTAAGTCGGAGCGGAGCTCAGACTGTAACTGTTAAAATGAGATTTTCTAACAAGAATAAAAATTTGTAGTAAATAGTTTACCATTTTCTCTAATTCCAAAAAAATTTTGAATACAGATTCAGATGTTTTGTAAAATTATTGTCTAACAAGAATAATTCAATAGAAAACAGTGCCAGAAAAAATCTAGCATTGGGCAGTTTTTTTAGAAAGTGTCTATAAAACATTGGTGGTTATTTTTCAAAATGTAGATACTAATAATTGAAAAATCTTACTGATCGACAAATATTTTTTTAATTTTATTAAGAAGATCATATTCTTTTTGCAATTCAATGTCACCATCATCATAAGTAAGTTCCTTATCACGTCTATTATTTCTTTTATTAATACAACGACTAACTATTTCAAATGGATTATCTAACATTTCTAATTCTTTTTCTGTATCAGATTTTTCTTCGTTTAATAAATTTATTTCTTCAGTAAGACGATTTTCATGAATTTTAAATGTTAATTGCCATTGTGATATTTCTTTTAATCTATTAAAAAAATATAATGAAAAATAAATAAATAATTGAGTATATGAAATAATAAATTGTTACCTGTCTGAAATTCTATCATTATTTATTTTGTAATTCCACTTAGTTTTAATATTGGACTCTAATATTGTTTCTTTACTGCTGTATCTTATATCAAATGAATCTGATTCAGTTTTAATTGCTGATTCATGAAAATCTTTTTGTTCTGCAAACCAGATTCCAAGATCTGAAAAAAAGCGTAAAACAAAATATTTGGTGCTAAACATATTTGTCTGTGAGAATGAAAATTTTCGGGTATCTCAATTTTTCTCTAAGAGTCTGATTCAGGTGTTTTTAAATTAAAATGAAATGCCTTATAGAATTTATTTATTTAGAATTAAAAAAAAATTAATGTTAATTTAGAAATATTACCTCTATGGATTATTGGCTTTTCGTTATTGGAAGGTTCAGTCATCTTTTGTTTTCAAATAATTAAATAACAAGAGGTATTAAATATTTAAACTCAGTTTGAAATTTCGTCAAACAATGTTAGTTGCTATAGGTTTTTCAAGTTACTATATTGATAAAACAGAATTTTATGGCTGTAACGTTGCCCTGGTGGAATTCCATGAAATTTTAACCATTAGCAAATAAAAACCAATCACTCATATTAGAGTTTCAAATTTTTTTTTCTTTTTTTAGCATAAATCTAGTCAGTTATTTAGTAAAATAAACACTGAAGTATTTCTTTTTTGAAAATCTTACTCTACTTGAATAGGCTCATAGCAAACATAGAGCAGATATTTTTTATTTTTTCATAAATTTTTAAAATGCATTAATTGATTTATTAAATAAATTATTAAGCATATAGGATTTTAAAGGTTTTTTTAAAATAAAAAGATATTTAATTTATTTGTTTTTAATAAACTTTAATATAAATAAATTCGACTTACGATACTATAATAAAATATTACATAACTAATTAATCTATTTACATAGTCAATTTTTTTCCATCTTATATAATAATTCAAGTATTAAGTTTTATATACCGTCGCTCATTTTTTTTATTTTACTTATTTATTTATAATATAATACTGCATTAATAGTTTTTTTTTCAATAAGTAAATTAATATTTTTTAAATTAACAATTAACATATAGTTTAATAGGAAACGAAACTTAAATAAAGTTTAAAAAAAAATGCTTCATACACACAAAAGACATAATTTAACAAAAATATTCAGTAACGACGGTAATTTTATCTAAAAAAATTATTAACTAGCATTTTACTAATATATAAATTTAAAGAACAAAATTATTTATTATTTTGCGGTCTTAAATTTTAATTTATTATAATAATCAGTCTTTTTTGTTGCAAAGGTTATATAAACGTAAAAATTACTAATTTCACTAAAAATTTTCTAAATTAATTGATTTTTACGTTGAAAAAATTTTAATAATTTTTTTTTTCTTAATAACTATAAATTTATTTTTCTTAAAATAGGAACTTAATATCATAAATTTTTTCAACGTAAAAGACAATTAGAAATTGGTAATTTTTTTAAGTCACTTTTAGCGATAGATTGATAATAAATAACATTTTATACATAATCTAATTTGTACTTCTATCAATTTTAATGAAAATTATCAAATTTTGTTCAAAAACTTTTCATAACAATAGTATACCATATCAATAATTAATTAAATGTATTCGAATCATTTATAAAAGTACCGAAAAAAGATTGTTAAAACTCGCCAAGGCCGTACGTAACCCGTCAAAAGCGGTCATTTTGAACAAATCACTGGGCCCGGGGACAAAATGATTTAAAAACCATTTTTTCGAGTATGTTCTCGGTTAAAAAAAATTATGATACGAATACATTCGAAAAATAATTTTCAGTATACAATAAATATTTGACTTATAAAAAACTGTATATATAAAAATTTCAAGTTTTTTGAAACTTGCATTAATAATTTTCAAAAAAATCTTAAAAGTTTTGAATTTATTTAAAAATACTATTAAATTTTTATATTTCTCAATCTTTCGCTAAGAGAAATGTTTTTCAAAAAACTAATAACGATCAAGCTTTGTAAATATTTTTTTAACTTGAATTTACAATATTTTTATTTATGTAACATACTTTCTTAATCTCTAAAATTTTCTACATTCATACTATTTTAATAAAATATTTACATTTATAAATACTATATTAATCTAAAAATTAACGAAAAATATAAAATAACGAAATTAATATTTACAATTATCTATAACTAATTTTATTTTGCTAATATTTACAGTTTGAAGTTTACTAATAAATTAGTCTGTATAATTTAAAGCTTGATCGTTACTTTTTTGGATTGATCATTCTTCTTATTTCGTCTTATAAAGTTAGCAAAAGAAAATATATTTACTTTACTAAATTTGGCCTGGCAGTGATTATACAAACATAACAAGTGAAAATTTACTAAATAATTGTGTTTTGTATTTATAACAATTAATGAATAGCAAAAAAATATTAATACTGAAAAAATTTCAAAATTTGATTCTAAGATTTGTAATTAATAATCTTCATAAAAATTATTCAATGTGTATAATAGTAAGTGTATGTAATAAATATATTTGTGTGTAAGTGTATTCATCTTAGATTCATATTATAATGAAATTAAATTCAGCAGACACTTTTTTGCAAGCTATAATGACCAGTTTTAGTTCCTTTATACATTGTGATCAGTTTTTTCTACATTAACTAAAGTATTTACAATATTATTCTATTAATTTTTGGCCTTTTTATTAAGTAACTAATAGATACCATAGATAACTTTTCTATACCCGGCTATTCCTCCTTCCATTATTTCTCTTTTAAAAATTAGGACTAACTATTTTTAAAGTTTTGTATTTAAGATTAAATTTTTCTAAATCTAAAATTAGCTAATTATTTACATTCATTTATGAAGAAGATAAAGGCTTCTTTTTGCAGTTTTATTTTACAGGCAGTTTTACATGTTGATTTTTTCAGTCCTTATATGAATTGCATTTTGCTAAAGTATTTTTTACGAAGAGTCTCGTGGATCATAATAATGAATTCTTACTTCTTCAATTGCTTGACACCAGTCAAGAGCAAACCCTTCAGGGTCTTCTAAGTAATAGGTACGATTAGGCTGTAAAGGAAACAAAACAAAAAAATTAGTTAAGTTTATTAAATTTATAAACAAATTAATTTAAAATAAAAAATTACCGTGTGGACGAAAAAAATCTTAAAGTTCTTTGGCTCAACTCTAAGTTCTTTACTCCATGGTATTTCTCCTTTGAGCACCATATTAACTGGGTCAACATAATATAAATGTGGACCAGTAGTGAGCAAAAGCATTCTTCGTCTTGCAAAAAGTCCTTTTCTTTTGTTTACAAAACCTTGCTTCAAAATGACATTGCCTTCAACGAAATTATGCCATGGACATTCTTTTTTTTGTTTTTCAAGTCTTTTCTCACACTCTGCTGCATCTAGTCCTTTCATCAATCCATGTTTTCTGATTAAAATATTTTTATCAGTTTGTGATTGTTGTTCACTTTTTGGTTTAGTTACAGTGGAAACTTCTGGACTTGCAATATCTAAGCCTAATAACCTTGTTAGCTGTTTATCATCTAATCCAGGTTCTAGATGGTCAGGAACTCGGTAATGAGAACGCAATTCTTCGTGTTCAGATGTTCCAGGTAAATATGGGTAAATTGGAGGTGGTGTCTGTTGATGTAAAGTCTCAAAATTGATACCCTCAAATAAAAGATGGGCTCTAATACTTGGGTAACCAGCTCCATGTTCATCAGAGGCTCCTAATCTTTGGCTAGAGTCAAGCACTAATAGCTTTGATACAAGATCACGAGCTAAATCACTAAAACCATCTGGAATTTCATACTCAAGTTTTAAGATTTTTTGGAAGATTAAATATTCACTACGAGAACGGAATGGTGGTAAACCAGAAACCATTTGATAAATAATACAACCAAGTGCCCAAAGATCAGATGCCCTGCTGGCAGTTTTGTCAGTTAAGAGTTCAGGAGAAACATACTGTGCTGTACCAACAAAAGAATTTCTTCTTCGTCTGGTTTCTTCACTGGCAGTTGTTCTAGTGATTTCCTCATTGTCTTCTGGTTCATTTTTGAGAATTTTGGCGCTACCAAAGTCTGTTATGAGAATATGCATATTTTCATCTAGAAGTATATTTTCTGGTTTTAAATCTCTGTGAATAATTCCCAAACCATGAAGATATTCCAGACCCCTTAAGATTTCAGCGCTGTAAAACTTGGTACATTGTATGTCAAAAGAACCTACTTTATTGATATAAGGCAAAAGTTCGCCATTTTTTGCGTAAGAGAGTACAAAATAAAGTCTTTCTGGGTCTTGAAATGTACAGAAGAGTTTGACAAAAGAATGCTCAGCCCCTGACAACATGTTTAGCACCTCTTTTTCGCGTTTAATGTATTCAACTTTTTTTTCTTTGATAATGTGTCGTTTTTCACAAACTTTGATGGCATATTCCCGACTTGTGTGAATATCTTTGGCAATATAAACCTAGAATAATAGAGCAAAATAATTAAAAAATTGCTCAATAATAAAAATTTAATTTAAACTCACTGTAGAAAAACTGCCTTCTCCAATAACTTTGCCAAAAATAAAGTCTTTAGGTGTTCTTTTTTGTGTTAAAGGAGCATGTTGAGCTTGAAGTTCTGGTGCAGTTGTTGCTGGAGGTATTCTAGTAACAGGTGCAAGATCACCTGGCGTTTGATCAACTAATCCATTAGGAGAGTCATTTGTTGGTGGTGACATTTTAAATATTGGGCCCTCCAATGTTGTTATTACCGGTTGCTGTTGAACCGGTGAAGATCCAGTCAATTTTTGATTGGCAACACGCTGCAACAAAAAAACAGAAAAAAAAATTATAAATTTTGAAAATCAAAGAAAGCAGTTAAAAAGTGTATATTAAAATGTATATATAGAGATTTAAGAGACATTATTTTACAAAACAAAAACACCTCTTTAATAATTCTATAATATATCTCCTATTAATAAAGTATAATAGTGTAGAACGTCTGCTATGTTGAGTTTAAAGGCGCCGTACTAAATATATATTTTTAAAAAGTTTCTTAATAGACTCCCACTACCTTAAATAAAAAAATTCCACATGGCGTCTAAGTCACCTAATTTTTTTGCTCTAATTTTATTTTTAGAGATTTATTACAATTTTTTTTTTTAATTTTTATTATTATTCATTCATTCATTCATAAAAAAAAAAGAATTTACAGGAAAAAAATATTATAACCAGAGTCTATAGATCCGGAAGTTGTTATATTCCATCTCTTTCTTATAAATATACAATTGTAATATTGCGTAGAATATTTTTTTTAACGAGGCCACGAGAAGTTAAATAAACATACACGTGTAAGAATTATTATTATTATTGTTTTTTTTTTATTATTTTTCTGTTAAAAAAAAATCTTACATAAATATTTTAATTTAAAAAATTTTTGTTATTGAAAAACATTAAATTAATTAAAAGTACCAGAAGATAATAAAGAAAAAAGGTAAATAAATCAGATCGAGAGTAATATACATTTTTTTTTATTATTTATTACATTAAAAACTCATATAATTATAGTCGAGACTTTCAATGCCAAACAGCTGTTGCTAAGCCAATAATGCGTATAATAAACAACAAGAATTTTTAAAAAGAAAAATAAAAAATTTTTAATTTACTATTACCACACGCAAATATTTTCTTAATTATAATAATTATCAAATAATATACTACATGTGATTTAGTCGTGATAAACAACAACGTATATATTAGGCCGGTTAAGATTTTAAAAAAATTTTTTATACGTGATTCATTTTAATGGTATTTCATTCATATAACGTTTGAAAAAAAATTTTTTGCTTTGTTAATAATAGAAAAAAAATCTATTTTTAGAATTAATAATTGCAAATTTTATTTTTAATTACAGTTTTTTTTTTGCTACGCGCTATTTTTAGAAAATACTTGAATAATATTAATAGACACGTAAATAATAAATAAACAATTCATTATCTCGCGCTCAAGCGCGAATTTTATGTATTATTTAGACCGTATACAATTTTTTTTTCTGCTATTATAAATTTAAAAACAAATACTTACACGTATATTTTTTGTTTTATAAACGGCGAGTTCTCAAATTTTTTGAGGTTAATTGTAAAATAAAATTTTTTTAATTACTTTAAAATTCTTTATCTTACAAATTTTAAATGAAAAACCGGTTTTTTTGAAGCAGATTATAAGAATTTTTATTATTCTTCAAAAAAACCTGTTTTTTTTATGTGTAATTAAAAATAAAGTAAAACTTCATTCCTTAAAAAAAAATTGATTACTATCAAAAACTAATAGTAGAAATGTAGCTTTTAAATAAATAGTAAAGAATTGAGGAATTTAAATTTACAAGCTAATGACCTTATTGAGGTCAACGTACCAATAAATAATTAAAATAAAATTCAAATTAAAAACGAGAAAGTTGTAAACTTCAATCGGAAAAAAAAATTAGGTTAGAAATATTTTTAAATTTTCATGTGTAAAAGCCTTAAAGGAATGTAAAATAAAATATTATTTATTGTTATCATTTTTTATTTATCTTCCTTTTATTTTTTTTCCTTTCATTTTTACACCTGTATGCATATAGGATGCGAATCCACGCTGAAAAAGAAGTCATGAGAAGCGATCACGGGGGTCCATTTTTTTTGTAATGGAACGCGCGCGACACCGGAGATGACGAAGATTCGCTTCAGGGGACGCGTTCTCTTCAAAAGAAGATTATTCTCACGTTTTCTTTTTTTATTATAACCTTAAAAGTATGTCTGTTATATTTATATTAAACACATACTGGATATATTAAAACCTTTTCTTTAAAAATGTTCAAATATTTTTTTTAACGGTTTTATTTATAATCATGTGTGAGAGAAATCGAACAATTAATTTAAATATTCATAATATACAAAGAAGATTATCAATTATACTCGTTTAAAACAAATTTTTTTTCTTTCTTGGAATTAAAATTTGAATAATTCTTTAGAAATAATAATAATAATAATAGCATAATTTATAATTTTTTTTTCAAACAAAGGTCATAGATTCTCTTTGACTCCGTGAATGAAATGCTCTGCATACTCAGACGCTGACTACTATTTATATTATACATTTATACTCTTTTTTTTATGTAAGTGTGAGTAAAAGATAAAATAAAAAAAAAATTATTTATAAATAAATTTGTTAATTTCTAAATTATAGTTTTCTTTTTATTTCTTCATCTCTAAATCTTTTATTTTATCTAAAAATAGAAGAATAAAAATTCTTGTAAATCTGTCTTTTTATACCATATAAATAAAACCGTCTGCATGAATTACATATTGTCGCTCTAATGCAATTCTGGGCCTAGATTCAGCATTTATATCACATATTACGCGATAGTTACGATAAATGTTTACTCATTCGTGTAAAACAATGAAAGGGTTTGATTCAGCATTTGTATCACAGTGATAAGCAGTCGTATCATCCAAAATATGTGGTACTGCGCATGAGTAAACAAATTATTGGGTTACTTTGTACAATTTTACAATAGATCTTCAATATATAAGTACTAAAATAATAATAAATAGAAAAAAAAAATGTCTATAAAGAATTAAGAGACACAAAAGCTCTCGCATTACCTCTTTATTATTATTATGAACACGACCTATCTATATACTGTAATGATGTTCTTGGAATGAAAAAGAAAACGTTAAAATAATTCTAAAATTAGAAACGACCGTTAAAGAATGCAGACTTCTATATTACTACATTACGTATTATTTTATTATTATTATATACTAATTATAGACGTAATTATTTAATAATTATAACACTTTTGTAATTGTGTATTTTATAATAAATAATTTTTTCCCGCGCTTTTATTTCCGGATGATTTCTGCTAAATATTTTAAAAAATTTTATTGGTGAGCAAAATGGCGGAAAAAAATATATGACAAAATGGCGTCTAATTTTGAATTTATAAATTGCACGTGCATTTGTTTATTTTATTTATTATGTAAAAATAAATTATATAATTTAATTAGTTTCTAGGTCATAAAAATTATTAAAAACGTGTAAAAACAATCAATAAATATATTATTTTTAAGTTTATAACTTTAATTTGTTATAACATGATGTATGTCGTTAGTGTACTATAAATAAATTACACGACATACATCATAACAACAAAAAACTTATTTAAAGAACATTTTATTATAATTAAAACTTTACACCCTAGTTTTAAATTTCGTTACTTTATTTTTTCATTTTAAAAATAGAACATAATTATAACCTTAAAAAAATTGTATTATTTAACTTTTATTATTAACAAAGTTTTTTTTTTCACTAACTTGAAAAAAAGTACTAAAAAACAAAGGGGAAACAATAATTATGACAATTGCAAAAAAAAGGTTCAAAACTAAAATAAAAGAAAAAAGAATTGTATACTGCGCAAGCGCTAAAAATTTTTCCCGCGTCGTTCCCAGAATCATAATTTTCTTTCTCTCTCATTCATCTCGTGTATATTCCTCCTTTGGTGTTCTCACTGAGCGCGTAGTATGTTTATAACATTATATAGATATACAATTCAGTGTATAATAAGGGCGCGGTACCTTCTCCCCTTTTCAATATAATATATACACTATTTTCTAATATTACATGCTTTCTCGGTACACCCTTAAAAATTTTATGTACACGAAATATATACAAGTGTATACAAATTTCACACATATATTACGAATTCGGATAAAGACATAAAATTAAATAAATGAAATATTTTGAATAGGTTAAAGTTCTGATAATAAAGGGAGATGAAAAAAAAGATGCGTTCATTTATATATATAAGCAAATTATTATTTGTTGTCATTCTATCTCTTTTTATTCTATATTATAGACTATTTTATATCGCCAGTCACCACCCTATCGTACAAAGGTCATTGACTTTTAAATCTTTTTAAAGAGCCGTGTATGTGAGTTGTGTCAAAACGCGGCGTGTTTTTTATTTATATTTTTGTTTTTGCAATATATGCGTGCACGCATTTTTTTATATTTATCAATTTATTATATAAATGTATTTGTGTGCAATGCATTTGTGGCTTCTTATTATTAAAAAAAAACGGTAAATTTATTTTTATAAATATTTTCTTTTTTTCAAAATAAAAATTAATTGTTATTAAATTGCAGTTTATTTTAAATATAGACTATTTACTTTATTTTTCTTTGTAAATAAAATGCGTAACGTGAAAAACAGCGTGGGAAAATAAATGTGGCGCCGGCGCGAGTATGTAATATGATTTTTCTTCGTCATTTTTCTGGCTCCTATTTTTGTATATTATAGGTATAATAATAATATATTTTATTATGTTTTTCCGACGTTTTTATGGCGTTGATTGTTATTATAGACTTATTTTATAGTGTAATAGGTATAATATTTATTTTTTTTTAATTTATTAATAAAATCATAAAATCAGGGTAAATAAACTTTTTTAATAAATTATTTTCTAAATAAAAAAATATATATTTCTTTTTGTTTTATAATAAGTATAAAAAACTTTTGTTATTAAAATTATTCATAGGAAAATATTTTTTTTTTTTATTATAAAATCGATAAATTGCGCATATTTTCTATTCGATCAGGGTATTGGAAAAAAGGGCTTGCGCAACTCGTGTATCATAATAGCCCTTCCTAAGAACTATTAATACTGTTATTTTCTAAGAATTAGGACGTGAAATTTTTAGTTTTTAAGAATTTTGTGTGGTTATTTAGAATATTATGAAAAAATATTTTTAAATAATTATTATTTACATTGAATTTTATTTATTTCCAAGAATTCCTTGAAATCTATTTGATGTGCCGTCGATATATCACTCCTTTTTTCATATATTTTAATACCTTTATAATTAAATATTAATTTTTGTTAGTATTCAAAAAAAAATCACTACTTTTTTTAATTAATTTTTTTTCGACTCAAAAAGTCGAGCTAATTTTTATTAGTATAAAGCTTCGTCGTATATCATATTTTCTCATAATTATTGTCCATAATAAAATTTCAATAATTATTATTTAAACAATATGAACGACTTTTATTTTCTCTAAAATTTTTTTTGTAACTTTGCATAATTTATTGAGCACAAGCATAAAAAATGTGATATCTACATTTCTCAGTGCAAATTTTATTTATTTAAACAATCTTCATAAAAAAAATAACTTTTTTTCTTATCTTTATTTGTTTATCAACGAAAAATAAAATATTAAAACTTGAGGTTGTCGTAATTTCATAAACAAATAAATATGCAAGGCATTTACTTTTATAATAATAATAATAATAATATGTGCATAAACAAATATGTTGTTTTCTTTTTTTTTTATTACACATATACTATCTTACTTTATTTTTTTTTTCTTAAATAAGCCTTATAAATATTGTTTATTTATATGCTAACTCGCAAGTCACGCATCGGGCCCGTGATCAGCCGCTGATCGAAAGATCAAAGATCGTATTTGCTTCTTCGGCATTTTTTTATTTTCGGATCTTTTTTTTTTAACAACTAAGATTCCAATGTGATTAGTTATCAGACTGAGTATCTTTAAAAAAAAAAAGAAATACTTAAATTTTTTTTTGTATTTTGTAATATTAAAATGTTTAATACAAATACTGGTTTTTTTTTAACATAATAATGAAAAGAAAAAAAAATCCTGTTTTGAGTCTGGTTTAAAGGTTCACACGCGGATTCCCGCTCATCTTATTTCTTTCGCTTTTATATTCCATGAAAAAGACCGAGGCCGATGGCCAGGAAAGAAGGCAAATATAATAAAAAAAAAAAATGCGAATGCAAGGAGAACGCGCGGAAGCGAAAAAATTCTTAACGTACAATTTTAAAAATCTTCCAGGACGAATCCAGGTAACGCCCGCATCCGCCTATTTAAACGTCGGTTAAAAAATATTTTTTTTTTTCTTATATTTTTTATTTTTATTACAATACATGATACAATTTCTTTTTTATTATCATGTTTTGTTTTGTTTTTTTTTTCTCACCGAATTGCTTAGTGACTTTTACTTTGTTACTGTATTTATTTTCTAATACTTTTACTATAAATTACAGTAAAATTTTACAGTCACTTATTTAAACAATAAAAATAAATGAAATTCCGAATGATTTTGAAATTCAAATAACACGGTTAGGTAATCATTAATTTTGTTTACTTCTTACCTTAAACAACTTTTTAAGCCTCCGATAGCCGCGATGTAATCGCGACATATACTGCTTATTGGAATCCAGCTTGACTGATGAAAAAAGCCACTTTTCCTTTTAATATTAGAATTTTCTTTGAATTTTTTGTTTTTTTTTTATTTCTTTTTTCAAAGCAATGTCTTTATTAATTTTCATAAAATTTTTTTCAAGATAAATTTTATTATAAATTTCGCACTATGATGCGATGGCGCGTGTCCCAAGGATCGATTTTTCCCAAAGATTTTCTCTATAGACTATTTCTTTCTCACTCTATTTCTCTTTCTCCCTCTTTGTCTTCGAACACGCCTTACAGTTTTGCTGTTTTTGTTTTCTCTTTGCGTATAATATTTTGCTCCTTTTAAAATTCCTCGTGTGTGCTCTCCGTATTTCTTCTTGATTTCTTTATCAAAAAATTTCACTAAGTTTAAAAAAAATTTTTTATTTTTTTCTCACAAGTCATCGGCTTATGTTATTGACGACGTAAAAGCGAACATAAATATAGCAGCAAAATGATGTCTTTTTTTTTAATTTAAATATAACTCAGCAAATAAATTCAGGCAGTATAAATTTCAGTTAAAATGAATTTTAACGCTCATTTATTAAAATTCAACTAGTTTAATCCTTTTTTGAGAATAAAACTAACAAGTTTTTTTTTCCTTCTTAATTAAAAATGAAAATGAAATTTCCAAGAATCCTTCAAAACAATAACAAAAGAAATGAAAAACACGCGAAAAGTAATTGTCATGCTATCGCGTGTTTTTGTTGTTCAATAGTTTTACATATATATATATATATATATACTTATAAGTATATATTGCACTTTAATAACAATCTCACTTGATGTGTAGAACAGGAAAAAAACTGAATTAAAACAAACGAAAGAAAAAAAAAGTTAACAAAACCAAAAGTTACATTTTTGAAAAAAATTGAAAAACAAAACAGTTCAATAGTTTGTTTATTTTTTAAAGAACTTGTTAAAATATTTTATTCTAAGAACTTTATCGAGCGTAGGTCCAACTATTCGGAGAGCCGTTCGCTTACTGAGCATCGAAAGTCAGCGCACCGAAAAAGAGACGAGCCCGCGCTTTCACCCCGGACGTTTCCAGTCTCCCACCATTATTTTCCTCATCCCACTCTCATCAAAACATTGTATCATTTGTATCCCTTCGTCATCGTTGTCGTCATTCTCACTTATGTTATTATAAACGGCGGCAGAAGTAATCAAAGAGTGGGGGTAAGAGGAGAATTGGAATTCATTCGCCTTCTTATTCTCCCTACTCCGCATTGCAGCTGTTGTATACTACAAAATATACTAAACTACACACAACTCACATACGTTCATTGCATTTATACATACATAAGATGTTTCACCAAAGAGTTCAAAGACCCCACTTGGTTTTCCCGCGCGGAGGCGACACCCTACTCCGAAACATTCAATTCTTGGAGATGCTCTTTGCACCTTCCCCAACTCCCTTTTGATTTGGATCACTTGGTAAAAGGGGGGGAATTCTTAAAATTTCCCCTCATTCGCCCACGCCCTTCCATATACTATAATACTACTGATAATTTTCTTATATAGGTATAAAATGTTTTATATACATAGACAGATACACATGTGTGAATATAAATCATATAGATGTGATATGGGGGTGGACTTTCTAGTCGGTGGCTTGATGAATTAGGGCAAATACGGGGGGAGGTTGCGTAAAAGAGGTTATGTTTGCGTTTTGGAGTTTCCCGCGCGCCACGTCATTGATTGTCTGTGAAATTATACTCTAAATGTATATGTACCTGCTTTATAGCACTTTGTTGTGTACTACGATCCAGAAAGTTACGTCCAAACGCAGACACAAAAACACTGTTAAATGTAAATAAAAACATATTTAACATTATTATTTATGTCATATTATGATGTCTGGCAACTTTATTGGGTTTTCATCAGTATGGTACATCATATTTCGCTATGCGTCTTTTGATGTTTCATCTCTTTTTGCAATTTTGAATGGTGCAAATAGATCCAAAAAAACTTGAAAAATTTAAGAACGAGGTCGATACTCGAGGAGTTGTTTTTTATTTTACAATATTTTGATTTCTTAATAGTTTGAGGTCAGGTTCCACTGCTTGTATTTTACACTTGTAATTTCTAAGAATTCAAGACATTGTGTAGGCATAGCAGATAGCTGTCATATTTAAAGCTTTTATCATCTCGAGATGATCTGCATAAATTTTGGTAAGAATCCAATATTTCCAAATAAGTAAATGTTGGCGTATCAGACGGTTCGCTTCATAGTATTCATTTTTGATAGTACTATTTAGTAATTAATATATTTTCTTAGAATTATTAAATAAAATTTCCTCAGTATTATTTTCAGAAATTTTGGTATTTTAATATAAAATTTGATATATTTTCGGTAATTCCATTCGCTTAATGTTACCAAAACAAAAATTTTTGAATAAAAAATATTTAAAAAAATGATGTCATCCATTATAAGCTCCTATGATAATACGCATATGAATTTTTATTTTTGTAAACGTCATCATCAGATATATTTTAAAAGACGAATAAAATTTTTATTAGGAAATTTTTAAATTCTTGAAAAAATTTTATTTACAACGGTTTTTCCAATATTTAATTTATTTCTAAAAAAATGTTTTTTTTTAAAGAAAATTAATATTTTGACAAAAAAAAACATCAAATTATTGCGCATGTAATGTGCATAGAGATAACAACATATGTTTATTATACCATGACTTACATATAAATAAAATTAATTGTTCTGATTCTTTGAAAAAAAAAAAAATAAATAAAATAAAATTGTTTGATAAAGAGGTAATTTATTATAATAATGTGTAGACAGACAAACATGTTTGCGCATTATTATATTCTGTATACTTATTTACACATGAATTGAGACAAATATTATTATTAAAATTAATTTCTTTTTTTTTTAATTAAAAAATTATCATTTTTGCAAGTAATCAAATATAATATTTAAACGAAAAAAAATAATATTTTTTGCCAAATAATTTTTCTTGCTAATATTCAATATTTACACTTTATATATGTGTGTGTGTGAATAATATTTATTATAAATTTTGCATAAATTAATACAATAAATACGATTCATCAAATTTAAAAAATTATTTTTTTTTTATCATAAATAAGATATTGACTTATACATTTAATATTTTTGTCAGTTATATATTTGAAGAAATCATGAGAATTTTATACTCCCGGATACAAAATTATTATGTTTGTATACTGATTAAAAATTTCGTTACTGTTTTTTTTTTTTTTTTTTTTTGATTGCGTAAGCCAGTTGTATTCATTCAAAGTTATTTTTTTTTATTTTTAAATGATATTTTTTTAAAGATTACTGATTTACACATAGAGTTTTTATTGACATTTTTATCTTAGATTCAATATGTGCATATTTTTAGGGTTTTATTAGGGTTTTTCCAGGATTTTAGTTTTTTAGATTTAAAATTTACAAAAACAAGAAATACAGGCGCCAGCCATACTAATCACGCCCAAAAATTAAATTTCTTTTTGCGAGGATAAAAATAGGTGGTATTTATGTTTATTGACCCGCTGAACACGAATCCGGGGTCCGTTTTGCGAATTTCGTGGTCAATTTTTTGTTATTAACAAATTATTGGCCAATTTTGCAATAATTTGTTAATAACAAAAAATTGACCACGAAATTTACAAAATGGACCCCGAATTCGTGTTCAGCATGTCGAAAAACATATATATCACCTATTTTGATCCTCGGAAAAAGAAATTAAATTTCTTAATTTTTGGGCGTGATTAGTATGGCTGGCGCCTAGACTAAAGTCAAAAAGCCAAATTTCTGCAAAAAATTTTCTATGGTAAAATCGGCTTTGAAAATTATGCTCTAAAGCCTGATATCAAGAGTTAGCTGAAATGAGTAAAATATTTTTATACTAATTTCAACTTTCTAGAGCTAAAATTTTGATAAATAATGATTCGTAAATCAAAAACGGGGTATATTGGGTAGATGAGGGGCTTTGATATAACTGTTAAACATTTTTTTCTCGTCTGAATGCTCCCTAAAATCAACTGGCCTCCAGAATATTATTAAGTAATATGCTTTATGGTAAGAATCTATAAAATTTTTAAGATAATCAATTTTTGAGTCAATATATTTAATCAATTTTTAGAGCTAGAACAGTTTTTATTAAAGTTTGTTTAATACACAAACTAAATTTTGCCGACGTTTCGAAGTTTTCGAATCTTCATCGCATCTAGTCCAAAAATAATACACGAGAGCAGCACGAGAGCGTATATAGATATTA
The DNA here is from genome assembly GCA_022575985.1 of Anagrus nilaparvatae. Taxonomy (NCBI): domain Eukaryota; kingdom Metazoa; phylum Arthropoda; class Insecta; order Hymenoptera; family Mymaridae; genus Anagrus; species Anagrus nilaparvatae. The sequence goes on from JAKSXM010000137.1 coordinate 20,241,204, forward strand.
TTTTGAGAACTTCAAAACGTCCACAAAATTTTTCGACTAAAAGTCTGTGTATTAATATAACTATTATAGATCTAAAAATCAATTAAATGTATTAAAGTTATTCCATCGATTCAATCTATTTTACAAATCGATTGCCACTCGCAAGTATTAAAAATAAAATAACAAATTTTATATCACTCAGACGAACATATTTTCTTTATCATACATCCATAAAAGTAGATATTATTTGTGTCTGTATTGGTATATAAGTAAAATATTATAAAACTTATCTACGAAATGCCTAAATTTTATAAACTCTTGATTAATTGTCACGCGATTCATACATACATAGTTAATAAATAATAACTATATCTAAAAATCAGAAAATATAAAAGATAAAAATATAATGTTAATATTAGTCTACAAATAAATATTAATATAAATTATGAGACTAAATATTATTTATCAAAAAAATATGTCTAAGTAATCTTATAAGGTCATCAAAAATTAAGATTTTTGTTTTAATTTTACTAGAATGTATGAGGGCTAAATTAATTATCAGCAAAATATTTTTTCCCAGACGATTTTAAATTCAAAAATAAATTGGTACATAAATTAGAATTTAACAAAAATTCAGCAAGATTTAATTTTATCAATATTTTTAATGTTTACTGGTTATTGATATAAGGACCTAAGATAAACAAGACTCAAAAAATTTTGCTCATTAGAAATATTTATTAGAATTTGCATGAAATAAAATTTTTTCATTTAATTACCTAATTAATGATTTTAATTTATTTTAATATTGAAAAAATTAAAATCTATTATGTATATTTTTATGCAAATTAAAAAATTAAAAAGTAAGTCAATAATTATACTATTTTTTTAATTAATTTTTTTTTGTTATGATTTTAATAATAATTATTCTGCGCAAATTATTAAATATAACTCAGTTCTTCGAAGGACAAATTTTGAATTAACTTTCTTCTTATAAATATAATTTAAATAAAGAGAAAATAAATTTTTTTTTGAAATATATAAATATATATCGATCTCTGGATAAAGCTAGCTTTAACCGGATTGTCCTAAAATATACATATTTATAATTATCATTATCATAATAAATTACATTATTTTTAAAATTTTAAAAAAAATTATCTTCTTTTGCAATATTTATTTACTTATTTGTTTAACAAATATAAGTCAAATTATAGTGTCACTAGAAAAAGAAGCTTTGAATTCTGGGAATTGAAAATATGAAACTTCCAAAAAATAAATGAACAAATTTGCAAAAAATTGGCTAAAAAGATTTTGGGGTAACTAGGTTTTGAGGAAAACTAATAACGCTGAAACACGAGTGAAAACATTCAACGATATTCTTGAATCAAATAAGTTAACATATTGTTCAACATTTTTAGAATTATCAATCACCAAAAAAGGCTAATTTGATTTTAATTGCTGTTTTATATTGTCATATAAAGACAGATTTCATGTTGATGCTTTGAAATCTTTCTGAAAATTTCTTTGAACCCTGATTTTCGCTAAATTTTGGCCCTACTGATTTAACTCTTAATTCAACCGCTCAAATTGGCGATCGTGTAAATGGAGACTAAATAGTTTCATTTCTCCCCAATATCATATTAAATTTATTGGAGGGAGGGTTATAAATTTTTACTTTACAGGAATGGAAATTTACAAAATTTCAAATCACAAATTTTTTATATACAGCAATACGTTATATTATATTGACATTAATTAAATAATTTTAAAAATTATAATTTTTACTGTTTACATTTTGTCTGGTATATTACCTTTAATGCATATTAAAATAATTATTATTTAAATTTAAATAAAAATTGAATTATTATTTTTTTATATTTTTATATACATTTAGATTAATCAGATTTATGGCAGATTTAAACAATTTATTTGACGTCAAAATATATTCAGGGTCTGTTTTTCAATTTTTTTTTTAGTTACTTACTTTTTCAGAACCAAAAATTTAAATTTAAATTATAGTATAAAAATGTCTGGGTTCCCCTGGTAAAAAAATTAGATAAAAGAAGCAGAATTTTTGGGATTTAGATATTTTTTGGAACTTACTGTTTCTGTAATTGGATAAATATTCAGGAAAATTCTGACTTGATTTTCAGATTCCTCGGAAAAATTTTACTCAAGTCCCAGTTTTCAGTCAAATTTAAAAAAATCTTTTCAGAAATATCAAAAATATGTCTGAAAAGGTCGACTCGTAAAATTTCCCGAGGAGTCAAAATTTCCAGCATTTGATGACATAAAACTAGTCCTAGAAATTCTTACTAGAATCCTCCTAGGACCCGAAAATTCTGTTGTTTTTATCAGTTACTATATATGCTATTTTTTTACTCGGGTTATTATACATATTTTTTTATTTAAAATAACGATTTTTAAAATTCAGAATTATTTAAATTAAGTAAATATTTTTGTAAAACTACTTGTATTTAATCAAAAAAATTTTAATTTTAATTCTAATGATTTCTTTTTATTAATTTATAAATAAACTGATTCTTTGAAAAAATAAATCAAAAAATTAAAAATAAAAATAATGAGCTAAAAATTAATATACTTACGCATGCAAATATTATTAGCAGTAAAGTATGTTTTTAAAAAAATTTTAAACAAAAAAATGAAAATTGTATTTATACATGAAAAAAAAAATAAAAAACTTTTTTATGTAATAAAATTTAATTTTGTATAAACAAGGAAAAAATTTATATTTTAAGTATATTATCATATTCAAAATATATATTGCGCTATAGTGATTTATCAATAAAATTATCTTTTAAATATTTTGTTTTATTATTAAATATAGCATTTAGCTGAACACACTGATGTTTGTTATATTATTAATAAAGCATAAGAGATCGGATCCAATGAAACAGAGAATTAGGTCATGAATTATATTTTATTTAGAGATAATTCGTAAATAAGGAAAAAATTTGGATAAAATCTATTTATATATGAATTTTTAGATTTTATTCCGAGTAATCAATTTAATAACTTTGAGGATAAAAGCAGAGTTCATTAAATATCCATATGGAATCTATTTTCATTCGCTAGGATTATAGTATATATGGTAAATTATTTTAAATCCGTAAAGCCTAATTATTTCATGGGGCTGTTCGATAATTAGTTAACTGAGATTTTTTTATGCTAAATAGAATATGCAGAACACAGGTTCTGCCAAAGATTTTGTAATTTTTAAAAGAATTTTTTTTTCTTCATTTTTCATTAGGTACATCGAATTTCGTGCTGGGCCTAGATTCTGCATTTATATGATCTATAACATATCACGTGAAAAACAAAAAAAGTACTAACTGTTAATAAAATATTGATTTTTATTACCAAACAGCATCTAATCGCGAAAAGTACTACCATTTCTAAAAACATTTGTTTGCACATGCACATGCACAGTATACCACATATTGTAGATGGTATCGCTGCTTATCACTGTGGTATGAATGCTGAATCAGGTCCCTACATGTACTCGAAACGTAACATACTTTTAAAATAATTGCTACAATTTTATAATACCATGGTTAACTTGCTCAAATAATTAATTTACACCAATATAAGAAATTTAAAATTTTTGCTTTATTCAATTATTTTTTAACCATATATTTATACTGTTACGAAGTCATTTCATGTGCGAGAAAAATGTGAGTCCGGCCCTTCCCCACTCCTGCACCGCGCCTTGTTTGAATTTAGTTTTGGCATCAATGAGTAATGACAGAAGTTAAAAATTGGCGCTGTAAATGGGAATTTCTGTAAATTTAGGTCCGAAAATTAATTCTGCCGATATAAAATTTCCTTAGAGGGTTCGGAATCAACAATTCTGAGGTTACATTTAATAGTTCTTTTTATTTTTGAAAAAAATTCTCTTTAAATTAAAAAAATTCATGTGTTTAAATAAAATTATTTCTTTTGTTATACAGGATTTCAATTCTACAGTACTCAAGAAACGTAAAAAAATGCGCATGCGTAATACAACTGATTAAAAAACACTTTTCAAAAAAATATAAAATTCTGTATTTGCTATATTTTTTTACTTTGTATTTACACGTGCTGCTAAAAGTATTTATTATTGTTTTTATATTTAAAAAAATATGTTTATTAATTAGTATTCAAAATCAGTTAATAAATTTATATATCTTTTAATAATATTTATATAAATTATTTATATTTAATACGTAGAACCAAAAATAAAAAGATTATAACAAAAATATTTAATAAAAATATCTGATAAAAAAATTTTTAATTACACACACATTCATACCTATACTTAAAATTAAATTTTATAAAATGATAATAGATTTTACAGTTATGTTTTAAATTAATTATTAATGCGTATATAAAGAAATATAATAAAGAATTTAATTTGATAAATCAACAGTTTGACCTGTTACAAGATAAGATTTTATTTTTTCTTATCTTAAAAATATATAGAATATACTTTTTTTTTATAAAAAATTTATATTTATTAAATATATATAATATATATAATTAATTAAATTTAATACACCTATATAAAATATTTTAAGACATTAACCAATCAAAATAAATAAAACTATTTCTATAATAATCGTCTGACTTCAAAAATACTTTTTTTTTAATATTGTCAAGACGCCGTCCTTATTTCTTATCAAATCAAGCAAGCAAAAAAAGTATAAAACAGATAAGTTTATATTATTATGTTCTCATTTTTTAAATTTTAGTTTCATGGTTTAAAAAAATGAATTTACACCTTTTTAATAATATTTTTAATTTAATGTTTTATATTTTCATTGAATTTTCAAGTATTTTTGAAAACTAATAATACTTTTTGTAGCAATTTCCTATGCTTTTTTTGGAAATTATTTTCCATAGAATTTAAATTAATTAATTTTATTGAAAAACGGAGAACTGTTGATAATTCCTAGGTAACGGCAATATTGATTTAAGCAGCTTCGTTGCAGCAACCCAAAATAACGACTTGATTTAAAATCGCTAATTTACTAATGCAGAGATTAAAAAAGACAGCAGTTTTGGGTTTTTTGGCTGGCCAAAAATTGACTTTATGGAGGATCAATATAAAATTGGGGATTAATATAAAATTTATCGTAGCAAGAAAAGGGCGAATTTCTAAAATGGACGTTTTTAAACTAAAAGATGCTGAATCTTTTGAAATGCGGTGTTATCTACTTGATGTTAAGTTTTATTCCTTAATACAACATTATACTGATGCTATATTAATATTTTTCTAGAACAATCATTAAAAAATTTTCAAAAATAAATGAAATAAAAATTTAGTATTTTCGAAAAAAAAAACCGTAATCTTGTTTTTAACGGGGTTCGAACGCTCCAACTTTTTTGCTCGCCAATGTGCGCCACTGTGCGCCAAAAAGTTTGCTAGTAAGAATTTGTTTAAACAATTCATATTCTATAAGTGTAAAAGTGTGTACTCAATCATAAGTTTGAAAGTCTTTAACTAAGCCCACTTTATTATAATTTCAATGTGGATTGTTTAATGGAATTATCACTGGCGCACTATTTAGCGCACAGTGACGCACATTAAACTGCGCGCTAAGTGGGCTGCCCTTGGCTTTATTAGTTTATTTATTTGATATATCACGTTATTTGTGATAAAATTTAAAAAATTCTGATTTTGTATCAAACAAAAGAATTTTAAAGTAACAATATTTGCGTACCATAATGAAGACCTACTTTCTTACTTTCGGCGATATTTTTTTCGCTTTTAAAGAAAAACTATGTGTTGAACACGGGAAAAAATGTAGGAAAATTTACTTTGAATGTTCTCCAAAACAACTCCATTAAAAACCAAACTCTACCTTTTTTCCCTTGTTGAACAAATTATTATCTATATCTTGTTTTATTATTTTTTTATGTAAACTCTATAAATTTTATTTTGAAAGTATAAAATATTTTTAATAAATTAAATTACATGATTGCCGTTAATAAAAATCTGTATTTATATTTAATTTCTGATAAATTTTATTTTATTATCTTAATATTTAAGTACTATTATATAAAATTTTGAATTTTATAGGTTAAAAATGCCGAATAAGCGTACTAAATTTTTAGTGAAGATAAAATATGCAAATAAATGTAAAATTTTTGCACCTCGTATCCGCAAATTTAACATTCTTTACTGACTTTATTTTAATTAATTTTATAAAAATCAAGCCAATACGCGCGCAACATAACCCAAAAATTCATTTTTTTTAGATTTTGTATTTTTATATTTTAAGATTTTATTTTGTAAGACTTTTTATAATAATCGTGGAAAATTAACGTTTTTTAAATATTTTTAATATTTTTTTAAAAATTTTTAATATTTTTTTTTAATAATTCAAATGAAGCTTTTAAAATTGACATTTTCAGCAAAAAAATTGAGCGCCAATCGTATTATACCTATTATAGGTATAGTATAATATTAAAATAAAAGCTTCAAAGACTGATTGAAAAAAATTTCAACCAATATAATACTTTTAATTCGTAATTTTAATAAATTTAAATCTTGTATTTATGATTTCCGCTAATGTGTTTAGTAAAAAATTCATAAAGAATTTAAAAATATTTTATAAAAATAATAATAATAATATCATTTATTTTTAAAATGTAGTTGACCCAACTGCTGACAAATGAAAAATCACTTTGTTTTTTAGAATGAAAGAATTTTTACAGTATTGTAGAAAAATAGATGAAGTAATAGAAATTTGAGTTGTAATGATAGATGAGCTATAAATAACTTATAATTTATTTTTAAATAATAAAAATTAATAAAAATCATATATATTAGCCTGGGCGTTCAATTTTAAAAAGATATGCAATTTTTTAAATTTATTTTAATTTTGGTTTTAAAATTTATTGTTCTAATAACAAATAATGTTCAAAATAGGCAGTTGAAAACTACGCGAAATTTATGGATTTAAAAAATGCAAAAAATTTTGATTGCAAGTTATTTTTGAAATCAATACATCCACACAAAAGAAACGTCAGTCTTCCAATCACAAAATAAATTATTCTACTCGCTTTTGATCAGCCCAGCTTAATTTTTTTCTGAGTTTAAGTAAAAATTCTTTGAACCAATTATTATTGAAACCCCAACTATAAATTTATGTAAAAAAAGGTTGACTCTTACTTTATGTGTATTATCAGATAGTTTTCTTCGCTTTTACCGATTTAATAGCAGCTAAAATATATAAAATTTAGTGATTTTGAGTTTATTAATTATTTTCAAATTAAATAATTGTTACATGAATTTTGAAAGTAATCTACTTTAAATTCTATAGAAAGTGTTATACAGTAAACTATAATTCTCATTGTATATGAATTTTAATTGCTATATTTAATATTATTAATTTAAATTTGGTTAAATTTTAACTGAGATAATTATATAATATATTATAATTTCACTTATATTAATTATTAATTTATAAAAGTTACATAAAATTAAGTTTAATAAATATTGAAAATAAAATATACATTACTGATTGCGTATTATTTAAATGAATTATTTTTTTAATAAATTAAATTTTATAATTTTAATTTTAAAAATAATAAATTATTGGGTTTGCTGATTATACAAGTCAATTTTGTATTTAGGTTAAAATATATTCGAAATTTAATCAACTAAACAAAGAAGCTCTAACTAAACTATAAAAGAAAATATTTAAACTAAAGTGGATTTAAAATTTTGGTGCAAGCGAAAAATTTAATTTTCTATTTTAAGAAAATAATAATTTTTCTATTAGTGGCAGTGGGCAATAATGTATTTATTTTAATCTTTGCAGACCTTCGTTATTCCCTAGGGCCGGCTCAAACTCAAATTGGCAAGACAAACTTTTTTCGCCCCCCATATCAAAAAAATGTAAGAAATTAATAAAGGTTTCAGGAAAACCCAAAAGCCAAATTTTAAATAAAGTGAAATATATATTATTTTTTAATATTTTGAACTGTTTAGCGCCACAAATTTATAGCGCCCTGGGTGGACTCCCGGCTTGCCCGGGCCTTGAGCCGGCCCTGGACTTATTGCCTGCAAGTACAGAAAATAGCTATTTGATAAACAAGGGGGAAAAATAGGTTTTGATTTTCCATGCAGTTGTATGCATGAGTAGGATTAGGCAGCATGAAAATTTTGAATTCTATGTTTAGTTTTCGTTGTTTCACACTTTGCTTTTTAACAAAAGCATTAAAAATGAATGCTCGCCGAGTTGTAAAGCGACCATTTTTAACGCATATGATGAAATAATAATTTACTATAAACAAGGGGAAAATTATAGATATTGGAAAGTTCAAAGCCTTGTTTTTTTCCACTGTTTAGCAGATGGTTTTTGAATAATGCTCATTCGAGGTAAAGAAATAAATCATTGCTTGTTTATGAAAAACAAAAATTCTAAGATTGTTTTGTGCTACGCGCCTCAGAAATAAATGTTTCTCATTTATAATATTTAATCAACTCTAAATTCTTAACAAAATTCTGGCAATTAAATGAAAATAATAAAAAATTCCATTAGAACCTTTCATAAAACAAAAAGTTGCTTACCTAAATATTTGTGTGTATATTTAGATTAAAATATTAAAATAAAATAATTAAATAATAAAATAATTCAAAAAACTTACCGATAATGAAAAAAAATTTTTACTACCTCTAAAATAATTATTTAATCCTCGAACTTGTAATTTCTTTTTTAAATAATTCATAATTTATAAAGTTTATTTTACAAACAAATATAAACAAAAATCACAACTATAGTTGATTCCCGCGGAAAGTATAAATACTTAATAAATTATAACCTAACTTTTAATAATACGTCTTTAAAAGTAAACAAAACATAAATAAGTATAATAATTAAACGGTTAAGTTAATAAACAGTTTCAAACACAATGAGTTTATACAATATTTACTTGATTTTAAGGCGCAATCTATGTAAGCGAAAGTGTGTACGAATATTCGGATACTACCAACCTATGCTTATATTCATTTTTCTCCTGTAGCAACCTCTAGTGAGCAGCAAAGGCATTACTAAAAATAAGATAGGTTGGCAATACACGATTAAGTATATGCACGTATAGATTCAGCCTAAATGAAATTCTCTTAAAAAATTTTGCACAATATATGCAAATAAATTATATTTATATAGTGACAAAATGTGTAGAACAAAAAATGTACATAATATTATTTTTATCATGTTTTTAAAAAATAATAAAATAAAATAAATTAAGATAACGTTTATAGATTAACGTAAATCTATTAAAAAATATGACCAAAATTAACAATAAAAAAAAATAAATATTAATTAAAAATATAATAATAAATAGAGGAAAGTTTATTACGTCATGTATTTGTGCCATTATGTATTATGATTTTAAAAAATGGGCATTTTTGGCTGAAATAAGTTTAATAAGATGTGAATAAAATAAATCATTTTTCTTATTAAAGTCAAATTTAATTTGGTCACGTGATTTAGTATAAGGTTGTACGCAGGTCATACGCAGGTGTTTTTTCTCGTCAGTGGACAGAAAGTGCGCATTTTCTGGCTACTAAAGCGTATGCATATAGAAAATATAATATTTTTCAACTCTGGCAAAAGAAATATCATATTGATTACCAAAAATTAGAAAAAAGGAATGCCCTAGATCGCAATTCCAAAACATTATTTAGGGTCTTAAAAATATTTTTAAAAATTAGAAAAAATAGAATACTAAAAATTTTTAACAAAAGCAGATCAAGCAACTTTTGTTTTTCTCGTTGTTTTCAAAAATAAAATTATATTTTTCCTTTAAATAATCATATTTAGAATGAGAAATTTTACATTATTGTCACAGGGCTAAAATAAATTTGTAAAATAAAAAAAAAACAATTAATTGCGAAAAAATTGTTTATAAAACTAGAAATTCAGTCAAACTAATAATTTTTTTTTCGTTAAATTAAAATGCTACCATTTAGGAAGAAATTTTATCACTCAATTATTTAACTTGGTCTCATCTTACCCAAAAATACCCATTCAGCGTTAAAAAAAATTAATAAAAATATACATACGTAATATTGCGAAAAAAAAACAATAAAAGAAATAATCGCTTCCAGTCGTGTATTTTAAAAGATTATTTTTATATTTTTTCCTTATTATTTTAGCAAAAACGTCATTGTTTCGTCAATTTTTGATATTTTTATTTAATTTACTTAAATGTCAGGTCAGTTATTGATGTTGGTATTTTTTTGTGAGTAGAAAACTGGGGTAATTTGATATGATAAAATTTAATTTTTATATTTTTTACTCTTCCATTTATTGATTGCTTGAAAAATAAAGATTCACTAGTTGTTATTCTGTTTGACAATTTTTGAAATTTTAAACAAATTAAAATTTAAAGCAAAACAGCCTTAAGAGTTCTGCCTGGACGCCATTTTATTTTTCAAATTTTTTATTTCTTTTTCGTTTTTTTATTAAATTAGAAATTTTTTTGCATCTTATCAGAGTTGTCCCACATTCTTTATTCAATTTAGAAAAGTTTGGCATAAACACTTTTTTAATTTAATCAAAAATAAGGACATGATTTGGTGAGAAAAATTTATTGTCGAAAAAAGTTTACTCAAAATTTTTCTCACCAAATCATGTCCTTATTTTTGATTAAATTAAAAAAGTGTTTATGCCAAACTTTTCTAAATTGAATAAAGAATGTGGGACAACTCTGATAAGATGCAAAAAAAATTTCTAATTTAATAAAAAAACGAAAAAGAAATAAAAAATTTGAAAAACAAAATGGCGTCCAGGCAGAACTCTTAAAATGTAAAAATATTATTTTCGCATATTTATAAAAACATGTTATTTGTTAAATGTTACTTGATAAAATATTAATCAGTTAAACACATTGTTATTATATATGAATTTAGTAAAATTATAATAATATGACAACCTGGACATTTGAATTCATATCAAATAGCAATTATATTGATTTTTTAAAAAATATACATTGTATTTATATAATATGAATAATTTTGTATCATATTATTTTGAAATATCTGCAATAATTTTATTCAATTTAATTTTTTTTTTTATTTCCTTAAAAATTAAAAAATTAAAAATCTAGAATTTTTTATTTAAATTTTTTTTAATATTGCGAAATTATAAAGATATAACTGAATTTTTAAAGCAGGAATGATTAATTGGAGTTTTTGAATTCCATCTCAATTTTTCAAGCCTAAATATTATTTCTGAATTATCATGTTCAGGAAAATTTTTAGAAAATTTTTTTTCAGAAATTTCGTATAATTTTGATTAATAAGCTTAAAAAATTAACGAGTTTATAAATCATTAACAATAAAATTGTAATTCAAAAAAATAATAAGTTTTTTACTGAAATATTATTTGTTATTTTCCCAATTTAAAATTATTCATTTAAAATAAATTATAATTTCTGTAATCAAATTTAATCAAACACACATTAACAAATACAGTTTTAATTTTTCGCATTTATTCAATTTACTATTTGAAAAAAAGTGTAAAAATTAGTTATTTATCAAGCTCTACACTAAATAGTAAATAATTAATTGAAATTACTGAAGTATAAAAAAAAAAGTGTTAAGAGTTGTGCTTTTATTTATTTATTTTTTCTCTCGATTTGGGAAGCAACGTCAACACATAGGGTAGCTCATTTGTTAAATCCTAAATGATGGCCAAAAACGTGACAAGCATCAAATTCCGGGTCAATGAGGCATTGAACGTGCACATGTGCACGACTCTCTGCATACGGTTCTTTTTCTCTCGATTTGCCGAGTAAACGAAATACCATAGAAAAAAAAAATAAATAAAAAAAAAAGTGTGTACGAATGTACAAATTTGTTCATCCTTCGTGAAGTAAATTATACGAGAATCAAAATTACTCTGTATAAACTCTTATATATATATATTTTTGCTGAAACTGTATTATTTAACTTGTATATTTAATTTTCTATTAAAGTGAATTTACTTATTATAAGTGAAATTTTCCATTATAAGTGAATTTACTTATTTTATATTAATTAAAATTAAATATTTTTTTAGTAAATATTTATACTTTAATAATCCATTAGTGCCTATCAACTATTCTTGGAAATAAGAATTTCAGCATAAAAAATTTAATATTTTGGGCTAAAAATGTCATCTAGTAGAAAATTTTGGTCGCTTTTTTCATTTCCATAGTCATTTTCTACCTATACCACTTCTAGAAAATGCGATATCAACCCTTAATGAAGATTTGATTCCGTAATATTCATGTATCCAAGAATGATCGATCTTAGTTGCTAATAGGTTAAATTAAATTACTACAATAAGGTCAGATTTTAAAAGTATGACCTATAAATTAGTTCGGTCAAATTAAATTTTTATAAGCTGTTTTATTATTGCAATTTTTTTAATTTACTGTTAAAATTTATTATACGAATAATAAAAAATTAATTTTTTAAAACAAGACATTTAATCTCAATCTACCATAATCAGATGTATCAAAATAAAAGGGTTGAAAAATTAGTTTATATATATATATTATATAATACACTGCTGAAAAGGGTTAAAAGTCAGATAAAACTGGTTTTATTATGGTGATAAATTATTTTTTATTAAAAATTATTATTCTCGTAGAGAAATAATATATGCACATTTTATTTTAGGATAAATATTTTAAATATTTTGACTATGGTGTCACATACAGTGAAAATTTTAATGCATGTTGTAGAGACAGTGTGAAATTTCATTAAACTTTTTTTTTTTTATTGTTGATAAGTAAAAAGTTATTTTATTATTTGTCAAAAATAAAATCAGATTTACATAAAATGAACTTTTTTGATTATTTAAACATAAAAAATTTTTCGAAATTCTATTGAAATATTAAAAAAAAATAAATTATTTAAATATATAAATATAAATATTTACTGTTTAAAAAGAAAATGAAAGGAAAAAGTATATGAAAATAAATTTAAAAAAAAGAAAACAATAATGTTTAGTAAAACTTAAAAAAAAAACTATGTCTCGATCAAGCATGTTTCTCTTTTAGAATTAAGAAAAACTAGAGCTCACTTTTTCCCTCCAACTATCTCTTTACATAGTACTATATAGAGAAGAAGTTTTACACGGCCTTAGAAGGTCGCTCTAGCTATATTGCCACATTATTACAGTGCATAGAGAGTTTATATAGATATAAGTGCTATTATAGCCTTCTTTAGCATTCCGTTGCATAGGTATATATGGCCGCAAATCGCGAATTTATAATATATACTTGACTTTTTCCAGGTAAAGGCCGTCTGTCTCTAGTTTATAAAGAAAAAGGGAGAGAGATCGATTCTAACCACTACTATAACACATATTATAAATTGCTTGGCGCCTTCACTTATCTAATATATATATAAATGTAAAAGGGGAAACGTTGTAATCGTGTAATGCATACTTATACTCTATGGTTTTATGGCGTAGTTTACAGGTTATATATATTTCGATATATCTATGCTTGCATACTGATCTTTAGATATCATATTTAAATACACCTATATATATTATTATGTATATACAAATAGTTGCAAATGGGAACAATAACTATTCCTAAAGGATCTTATACATAAGATTTAGATAGCGATGTTTATAGAAATGCTTTTGTGATTCTATTATATTACTATATATTTATATATATATATAACCTTTATAGAAGTTTATTATTTATTAAAAATAAAAATTTTTAAATAAATTTTATTATTCATAAAAGTTAGAAAGAAAAATTTTAGTATTTTATCAGTAATCAAAACAATTTATCATATTTTTGTTTTTATTCTTTACTCAAAACTGATTATTATCATAAAATATGAGCAAGTTTAAGTATTATTTTCATTTTAGTAATGTACATATTTACTATATATATTTAAAAAATAAATTTCTTTTGTATACTATTGGTCAAATTTCATTTATTAATTATGACTATACTTTAGTTTTTTCCTTATCTAAACAAATAGTTGAAAGGTGTAAAAATTAATAGTTAAAAATCTTGAAACTACAAAAGGATTGGTTATAGCTGATTGTTAGTTGAAAAATTCAAATATATGTTCTATCTGTAGATATCTTCTTATTTTAAAATCCATAGATGTAGTATGTCTTATTTATTTTCTCGTACACGAAATGTAATTTAAAGTATATATAAGAACAAAAATTTCGTAAAATTTTTATCTATTATTAATTATTTGAATATTAATAAGTTAAGCAATATTATATAATATCCTTTAATTTATGAAAAGTTAATTCTGAATGATTGGTGTAATCATTGATGTAAATTATGGCTATTGATTAAATAATGGTTCTAAATGAGTTCTCTAAATGAATTTGAAGAGCACAATTATGCCTCAGAGTATTATAACTATAATTAACATTTTGTAGTTTTATTAATTTTATATTTATACCATACTTATATATATACCTTCCTGAAGCCATTTCGCTTGCGAGAAAAATTATAATATTTCATAATAATAATATAGTATTAATATTAAAATTATTAATAATATATAAAATGTTAATTTATTAATTAATAACATTAATTCCATAAATAAATATACTATTCTATATTTAAAAAAAAATAAAGTATTCTTGATATGACGTTAATAATGTTAACAATAAAAGATGTCAAATTACATTTCATTTCTCATCTCATATTATAATTTAAATTATATCCTTTTATTAAAATACCATAAGGGAAACTTATGATTCAGTATCTAATGTAGAAAAGAAAAAATAGTTTAGGGTTCCTTTTACTTATATACTATGTGTGCAAAGTTAGTAAAGTAATATAATATATTTTGTTATTAAGGAACACAAATGATGTTATTACAGAAAATAATAATAGTTAATTATTTTCAATTATCATATAAATTTTAAAATTATAAATGAATTTTATTGAATATGATAGCTCACGTATTGTGATTAATATTTGATAAAAGACAATTTAATTTTAAATAATTGTAACAGATATTCAATGATTGTTTTTTTGAAATATGTTATTGAATTAAGACTATGTTTTTAAAAAAATAATTCAATATCTCATGGTTTATCGAATATTAATTAAAATCTTTTGATAAATTTGTAAAGATTTTTATTAGTAACATTCAAATATTTTTGAACAATACTATATAGATTTCAAATGTAAATTTAAAAATTTTTTTATTGTTCAATAAAACGAATAATTATTTTTAAACTAAAAATCGATAAAATTTATTGTTAAAAAATACATTATAGATTTCTATTTTTGGTTTATCAATAATATATATATATTTTAATTTCTTAATAATATAAATCAAGGAAAAAATAAATTACAATAAAAAAAAAGCTGTATAAATATTATGATAAGATACACGTGTAGAAAAATTTTTTATGATAAATATTCAAATACAATAAAAAATATTCATGTTTAACAAAAATTTCTTAAAACCAATAAATTTCAAATATATATATATGGGTATATTTTACCCTAATATGTTATAGAAAGGGAAATTTATATGTATATATAAAAATTGTCTTTTTTTTAGTTTTCCCCCATATAAATAGTATCGACATAACGTGCCAAAAGTCACGTGCTTAATAGTTCAGTGACATCGTACATACATAAAAATCTCTTACGTTTTACTTTTTTTTTTGGCTTAAATATATATATGTATATATATATAAAAATTTTAAATATCTTCAAATATTGCTGACTTAAATTCTTAAACTGTTATTTTTTATATATATGCATATAAAATGATACACCTTTATGCAGTTATTTTATATAAATAACCAGGAATAAAACAGAAAACATATATAAAAATAAAATTTTTGTTGATTTCAGCGTGTATTTAATCACTAAGATCTTTCTTTGAAAAAAAAAATATATAATTTTATGTAGTACCATCATATTAAGAACCCACCCTGATATATTATTATTATTTATGAATAAAATATATACACTGGCAAAAAAATTAATAATTGGGGTGCATGAAAAATAAATAAATGTCTGATGACATTAGGATGTGATGCACATACCAAATATTTTTTAAATAATGATGATTTTAGATTTTTATGTTTGCGCGTGGACATTAAAAGTCAATGATCGCTATATACATATAAATTATAATTTTTTTTATTTTTAAAAATTCGTGTTTTTATTTAAATAGTAATTTTTTTTTTGTTATGTATAGGTACATGCATTTTTAAATAATGCACACTTTATGTAAGTTTATTTTTTAAATAAAAATTTCCTTATTAAAGCACTATTTATTAAAATTGAGTTTTTTTCATTAAATTGTGTTAAATAATTTAATTTTAAATAGTCATTTTTGTTTTGGATTACTACAAAACTAGTTTAATTATCTTGCCAAAAAGTTCATTCAGGTAATTTTAATTGGAAGACCGCACCTCGGGCTTATTAATCTGTCGAATATAAAATTTCTAATAACTTGATGCATAAATAACTATTAGATTATATGCTTAATTTTTGTCAGATTACGTTTGTGAAAAACGAATTTTGCATTCACCATATTTTTTGGGATATCCTTGAGAATTTTGCAAAACTTGGGATAAAAATTTATAACCGGTTTGTGTAAACACAACCAGAATGCATGAAACGTGTTTACTTACAGATGAGCACAGACACACAAATTACAATACAATTTGCTATTTTCTTTCATAATTTGTAATTATCACCTTACTAGATGTTAAGATTCTAAACCCAAAACTATTTTGATTCCCTAAACGCGTATTATTCTAGGTTTTTAAATCAAAATTACTACAAGTCCCTAAACCTGGGCCTAGATTCAGCATTTATATCATCTATAACATATCACTTTTATAACCAAACTGTATCGCGAAAATTACTACCTTTTCTAAAAACATTTCTTTTGCGCATGCGCAGTACTATATATTGTGGATGGTATAGCTGCTTACAACTGTGATATGAATGCTGAAACAGGTCCCTGAATTATTCGAAGCCCCTAAATCGATATTATTCCAAGTCTCGTTTGACACCGCCCCCCCCCCCCCATAATTTTTGTTTTTGTACACATAAATGCACAATTACACTATACTTTTATGTCAAAAATTAAAAAAAAACCAAAATGTATATTCGAAATATAAAAATTTCGGATACTAGAACTTTCTTATATAACACCGGAAAAACATTTCACTTGCGAGAAAAATTAATCGGCATATCACAACTTTTAATAAAAATTTCGTTAATAATCTCGATTAATTGTTCCTAACTTTAAAAATGAATACCACACACAAACCTTAGCTATATGGAAAAACTATCCACTTTCGCCCCTTGTTCAAAAAAAACCGCTAATATTTACTAGTTTATTTACAACTTTGTTTTTTTTTTTTCAAACACGTGTATGCATTTAAATAATATATTAAGTTGACGAATTATGTAGTATTTTAAATACTGCATATATAATAGTATATATACTTATACAACTTGATTATTTATAAGTCGAACATTTATATAACGGCACGCAGATGTCTTTAAAGATATGCATGCGGGTTATTGCAATTTTTTTTATTTGTACGTTATATTATGGAGGTATGCGTAAATGATTCATTTTTTCTGAGTTTATATATGCAGAAAGAAATATTTTATTATTTAATCATTTTTTATATCTGTTATAATTTTTGAGGCGGAATATCAAAGATATTTAGGGTTTTCTGCTTGAAATTTGAATTTATTTGAACTTTTTAGAGTTTTTAACAGTTTTTTTATTACTTAAATGTTTAAGAAGTTTAAAAAACTGCAGATTCAGCAATTTGTTAGGTACTATTTAAAATTTTATTTATATTTTAAAACATTGAAGTTCAAAAACCAAATTACTATACTTTTATATTATTTCGGGTCCAATTTTTTACATGGTTCAAGAATGCATAGAAATAGCTATTTTTTAAATAAGGGAAAAATATTAGTTTTGACTTTACATTCAGTTGTATGCACGAGCAATCATATAGTAAGAGAATGCAGAAAACAAGCAAAAGTCGAAACCCATCAATTTTACATAGAACAGGCAAAAAAACCCTGAGAAAATATAGTTTTTTTTGCTCTAGATATGTAAATTTTTTTTTAAATTATTTTTTTGCATTGTTATTTACTTAATAAAATAAGCTAGGATTAACATCATGTAAATAAAATATAAATGCAAACTATTTGTGCAAAAAAACAATTAGTTTATTCGTTAGTATGTAAAAGAATTTTATGATGATAATTACAAAAAAATAAAGTATTTTATCTTGAGTTTACATGTTATTATTTACTTAAATGTGTTAAAATTAATATATGGCTAGTTCTAAGTACTTATTAATTTTTTGCCTCCTGATATCTGCAGAATTACTACCAAATACATAGGCTCTTTTGGAACGAACTTTCAGTCTCGTTATTTTCAAGTGCTCTGTGACAATCCTTACGATTAAATGAGTCATAAATTTGGAAATTTTATTTTTTTGGTTTTAACTAATTCCAATCAATAAATCAGAAAACAAACAACTAAATATCAAAACTGTAAA
This sequence comes from Anagrus nilaparvatae, assembly GCA_022575985.1. NCBI lineage: Eukaryota > Metazoa > Arthropoda > Insecta > Hymenoptera > Mymaridae > Anagrus > Anagrus nilaparvatae. The sequence goes on from JAKSXM010000137.1 coordinate 20,259,749, forward strand.
AAATATCAATATTTCATATATAAAATAAAATCATTCATATATAAATTTGTAAAAAAATATATATATTGATTAAAATAAATAAAATATTTGTTTAAATGAAAAGATTGATTAAAAAAAAAAAAAATTGTTATTGATAAGAAAATTCGCTGGTGGTAAATAAAATATTTTAAATTAAATAAAAGATTAAAAAATATAAAATTATTTCATATTTATTTTATTTATACAAGCAGTATTTTAATTGTGATAAGAATATATTTATTTATCTATTTTTCTTATTATAATTGCAAAATATTTTATACTCGAGAGGAAAATAACAATTTTTTTTATCTTTATGGAATTTAACACTAAGATGATGTTAAAATTACAGAAAATAAGTAAATTATTTAATAAAAATTGAAGACTAAAAATGTTTTATTACATTAATTTTAAAGTCAATTTTTTTCGTACAAAATTCTCAAAAATTAATGCAAGCATATAAACTAACAAATAATAATTTTCTATCAAATAGAAAATTTCCTAAAAGTAGAAATACCCATAATTCTAAAAAATCAGTAAAACAAAAAAAGTAAATCATAAAATTTTCCAATAGAATTCAAATAAGCCACTCACTTACCACGTGTATTTTACTGTTATGCATAAATATTTTAAGTATAAATAACATATTTGTCAAAATAGTTTGCATTTTTTTCTAATAATAAATAAAAAAAAAAAAAAAAAAAAAAAATTAATAAAAAATTAGTAAACAAAATACTTAAAAATTTACATATAATTAAATAATTAAAATATTCTTCCATATATATTAAAATATATGCTTGAATAATTAAAAAATATTATAATTTTTCATTTATTCAGCATGCAACAACCGCATGTCACTTTGTACATGGAATTAAGTAATAAACAAATAAAAATTAATTTTGATAACGCTTTGAATTATTATATATAAAATATTGATTTTTAATTTTTTGACGGTATTTTTCTTTGAAAAATATTTAAAATATGCAAGATACAAAAAAAATTTAATTCTTAAAAGGTATGTATATGTCGATTTCCAATAAAAAAACCGCTCTTATCTCAGGTAAATTTTGGTATATTCATTAAAATTGAAGGAAAACCTACCCTACTGGAAGTTTTCTGTTCTTTGTACTGTATTAAGCGATAATTTATTAGTGAACATGAATTTTTCATTTAGCTTAAAATTGGCAGCCGTTTTTTGGAAAATAACCAAATATTTTATTTCAATTTTTGCGATTACTCAAGTTATGGTACTTTTCAAAAGAAAAAGTTTTAGGAAAGGTAAAATTAGTGAAAATTTGGCAAAAATATATTGCTATACAAATTTTTTTTATTTTTTATCGTTTTTAAACCATGTAAAAGAATGTTCAATTTTATCAATGTTCAATGACATTTTTTATAATTTCAAGTTAATGTTATTTTGCTCCTTTTAATATCATAAAATTCTATATATTTTAATAAAATATACAATTCAGTATGATAATTAAACATTTTCCACTAATTTTCCCTAGCTTTAGTCAATTTTTTACATTTTAAACATGAGCAATCGTATAATTTAACTTTTAGGGAACCCAAAATTTATATGGCATTTTTCACTAAAATCATTTTTCTTTCTACATGTGATTAATCCTTATGTTTAACTCTTGCCTCGCAGTAAAATATTTTATTTAAACGTAAAAAATTGATTCGAACCTTTCGATAGCTCAGAAATAATATAAACTAACGTGTTTCCCCCAAAAGACCCCATTTTTCCAATTAAATAATACAGGATTTTTGAGTTATTTGGATATAATAAAAGTGGTTTTTTTTTGGAAATCGACATATAAATGCACATAAATAAATATAAAATTAACTTGATATTTTATATTTTTTACTTATCATGCATTATCTAATTTTAAAAGAATTTGTTATTTCTGCAATTCGTTAAATTTACGTCATTTCCGATGTATTTTTTTAAAAATATTGATCATTTTATATACAAAGTACAATTTTTTTTTTAATTATGGAATTGCATGGACTGTAAAATTTTTTTAAATAAAAATATAATCTGCATCAGCATGCATTTTAATAATAAACTATAGGTATATATATATACGTGTTTAAGTATAGTTTTTGTACCATAATATACATGCATTTTTTACAATTTAATGATGACTAAACGTTATTTACATTTAATATAAATTAATTAATTTAATAACATAGAAATTTTATTGCTTGTATGTATAAATTATCATTAATTTTGTTATTATTTTATTTATGGTTTATCTAATAAATATTTTTTTTGTTTATTTTCAAGTATTTTAAAAAAAATTTTTGGTAAGTAATTTTTTAGTGCCTGATTAGTGATTATATTTAAAAATTTTTTTATTAAAATAAAATCAGAATTTTACTAGATAGATTTAACTTTAAGTTTCTGATAATTTTCATTAAAAATCTGTTCGGTCAAAACGACCCAATGAGAGTGAGTATTTTTAAAATAATAATTACAATCGTGTGTTTGTCTCCTGGAAAATCTTGTATATATCTAGTACTTTTCTAGTTATATTTGTCTTTTAAAGAGGTTATTTCATGGAGCAGATTTTTACTAGATATCTAGGGATACATTATAAATTTTAATAAAAATATTTTTTAATTTTTATAAATTAAGTAATTTTAGCTTAACAAATCAACAAATCAGTTGACGAAACGTCGCTTTAACAACATCGATAAAAAAATTTGTAAACTATATATAAATTTTTTTACATTTTATTCCATTTGGTCAATATTCAAAATATTCTGTAGCATTAAAATAATTGAACTTTAGCAACTATTACCAGAATTCTAGCGAATTCTAGAATTTTAGGCGTAAGATACAGTATTCTAAACTTTAAACGCGTTTTTCTCGAAACAACGTTTTTCGATTTGTGTGCACGATAACATAAAAAATAATTAAGATATCTTCCTAATTTTTTGGTTACACTTTTAACATACAATTATCTTCTGGATTGATGGAATGATTTTTCCAAAAAATGTCCCAATTTTTTTTTCTTCAAAAAAACATGTGAAAAAATTGCAATTTTTGAAAAAAAATTAATTAATTTTCACAATTTTCCATTTTTCGAAATTTGAAGACATCAATCCATAAGATAATTGTATTTTAAAAGTGTAGCCAAAAAATTAGGAAGATATCTTAATTATTTTTTGAGTTATCGTGTACACAATGAAAAATGAGGCCTCACTTTGAGCACCTGTACTCGGCGCCATTTTGGAAACAAATTAAAAAATTAAAAAAAAAATGTTTAGCAACTTATAATCTAATAAAGTGCCAATTTTGAAAAAATTATCTCAATTATTTCTACCCGAAAACCTATCCAGAAAAAGACACCTTTTTTCCCCTCGGGTACGACCTGCCACCTTAAAGGAGAGCTTGAACACCGATAAATTTTTGACGATAGTTGGTAAAAGTCGATTTCATGGAGCATATTTTTACTAGATTCTGGTGACTCTAGAGTTGAAAAGATGGAATAGTAATTATCACTAAAAATTAATTAAAAATTTTCTCAGAGGAGTTTTTATAGATACAGCTCGAGCAGATTTTGAGTAATAATTTGTTATTTCTACCCTAGTACCCCTAGAATCTAATAAGAATATGCTCCATGAAATTGACCCTTTAAGCATTCTAGAAAATTTTCAGAGTAAAATAAAGGCTATAAATCTGCAGTAGTGTATTTGCCTCAAAAATAAGTAAAAGTCTTTGATTTGCCTTTATAAAATTTATACTGTTTTGGTATTCTAAAAAATTAAAGAACGGGGGCAGGCACTACTCTCTTATCCCCATAACAATCTATAGAATTTGGAATAATAATCGTATTTAAAAAATTTGAATTTTAAATACTTTCCAAACGAAATAAACAAAACAAAAAACAAAACAAAACAAAAAAATAGAATTAAAAGTTTTTTAACGTATTTGTATAATAACTTCTAACTTATACAATTTAATTTTCTGCGAAGATCAATGTTTATCCTTTCATGCATTCCTCTCTCACGCTGTAAAAGTTCTTTGCTTAAAAAAACCTTTTTTTTTTCATTTCTTTTTTGACTTTCTTTTCCATCATATATATATAATATATGTTATGTGTGTTATGTTATGTATGTACTAAAGTATGTTTGTATTCATGATATTTTCATTCTTGAATAAATGCGCGCCAAAAAATTTAACCTAAGTTTTTTACATATTTTATTAATTTTTTTATTTAGAAAAACATTGAATTTTTTTTTAATAACTTGATTGTTTTTTGATTTTTTAGATTAAAATAATTTTTGTTAATCTAACTTGTCAAGTAGATTTACTCAGTGGTGGATCCAAAAAAAAAAACTTTCTTAGGGCATGCCCTCCTCTGCCCTGGCAGAATCCAGCAAAAATAAATGTATTTTTATAAAATAACAAAATCCATGTTAATAACATTTAATTCCAAATTCTTAGAAGGGGAAGGCGAGTGTTCCCCTGGATCAATCACTGTTAGTTGATATCTAGGCAGCAAATTTACTTGACACCCAATTTCAAATTGCTATCTTGATAGTCAATTGACTTGATACCATTTTAATTTATAATTTGAAAAAGCCCATATTAAAGTTTAATAAAGCAACAAAAATTTCTTAAAAAAAAATTAATAAAAATATATAGATTTTAAAAAAATTGAACTTTAGGAGAAAATATAGGGCTTGACCACTTTTGCAGAAAATAACTATGTATATTTATTAGACTGCCAAAAAAAAAATCGACTTTTCGATTTTTTAAGGTGCTCAAGCGTTTTTGGATGTCATTTAATGAAAAAATAAGTTCTACGTAAACCGCATCTAAAAATATTTAGTCGCTGGACAGCGCCAAAGCATTTTCGATTTTTGAAAATGGGCTCAGGAACGTCGGGCGGGGCTTAAGCTACTAAATTTAAAAGGCAACATAAAAATAAAATTTCGGGGGGTGTTTCATAGTTTTTTTGGTCGCTAAAAACGATGGAATCATCTATTTTGAATTATTTTTTTAAGGTAAATAGTTATAAGCTAATTTCAGTGGTAAAAATATCAAAAATTGGACAATTTTTGACGTCAAAAACTTGCTGCGGACTAAAAAATGTTTAGAAATTATTTTAAAAAGGCATTCCTCATGTTTTTTGGGTCGCTAAAAATGATGAAGTTGGTTATTTTTATTTATTCTTGACAGATTCAGAGTAATGGGGCAAATATTGCAGCTTGATTTTCCAAATTTAGCATTTTTTTGAGTTAAATAACTGTCAAACGTGCACAGAAATTTTCTGAACCTCTAGAAAGGTAAATTATCATATTTTTGTGTTTTTCTAAGTAGCGCAGAACTAATTCCTTAGATTTTTTTTAAGGGTGCTAGTTTAGTTCAGTGTTACCACAATATCATAAAATATGGTTTTCAGGCAATTTTCCAAATAATGCTGTTATCTTGCAATTCAACCAAAATACTTCCAGTTGGTTTCATTTTTTTGGACTAAATACAACTTTCAATTCCCGTAATCAGCAGTTTTTTAGTACCGATTCTCTTATCGTAATAGTTGTTAATCAACCAAATTTCCATTTTCGGCCCTAAATGACCAATTTTTAAATTGCTACAAAAATTGAAATTTTTATTAAAAATAGGTCTTATAGGTCTCAAAAATTTTGTACAAACTTTAAATTTCCAAAATTTTTATACTTGTTTGTTTTCAATTTTTCGTATAGCAGATATGATAATTTAAAGACAGAGTCTCAATTTGAGGTTTTTACAAAAAAATCATACTTTATCATTAAATTTGTAGAACCATATCTCGGAAATATCTAAAGCTAAAAGGACGAGTAAGAAATTTTTGGAAACTTGGAACTTACAAAAAGTTGTTGTGAAAAATAAAACTCAATTTTATCAAAAATTAAAATTTTAGCACCAATTTAAAAATTGGTCATTTAGTTCCGAAAATGGGCATTAGGTTTATTAATTATTACGATGAGAGAATCGGTGAAGAAAAATTACCAATTACGGGGATTGAAAGGTGTATTTTATACAAAAAAAATAAGAACAACTGGAAATATTTTGGTTGAATTGCAAGATGACAGCATTATTTGGAAAATTGCCTGAAAACATTTTATGACATTGTGGTAACACTGAACTAAACTAGCACCCTTAAAAAAAATCTAAGCAATTAATTCTGCGCTAGTTGGAAAAACACAAAAATATGATAATTTACCTTTCTAGAGGTTCAGAAAAGTTATCTGTACGCTTGACAGTCATTTAACTAAAAAAAATGCTAAATTTGGAAAATCAAGTTACAATATTTGGCCCATTACTCTGAATCTGTCAAGAATAAATAAAAATAACCAACTTTATCGTTTTTAGTGACCCAAAAAACATGCGGAATGCCCTTTTAAAATAATTTCTAAACATTTTTTAGTCCGCAGCAAGTTTTTGACGTCAAAAACTGTTCAATTTTTGATATTTTTACCACTGAAATTAGCTCATAACTTTTTGCCTTAAAAAAATAATTCAAAATAACTGATTCCATCGTTTTTAGCGACCAAAAAAACTACGAAATACCTCCCGAAATTTTATTTTTATGTTGCCTTTTAAATTTAGTAGCTTTAGTCCCTCCCGACATTCCTGAGCCCATTTTCAAAAATCGAAAATGCTTTGGCGCTGTCCAACGACTAAATATTTTTAGATGCGGTTTACGTAGAACTTATTTTTTCATTAAATGACATCCAAAAACGCTTGAGCACCTTAAAAAATCGAAAAGTCGATTTTTTTTTTGTCAGTCTAATATTTATGTGTCAATAATATTAGCAGGCATTCATATATATAAAGTATTGAAAAAAATAATAAGTTGTTAATAAATAGATAAATTTGTATAAGCAAAGTGTAAAATAATATTATTTAAGAAATGTTAAATTCTTTAATTATATCTTTGCTAAGAGAGTGCAAAGCTCGCGGATCTTTATAGTACAAGTCATGGGGACTATAAACTCAGGAATGCGCGAGCTAAATAAAAGGACTTTTAACTCTATGGATTCTGTATATATATATTTATTTATTTACAAGACTGTTAGTGAAAGATCGGGAAAGAAAACATCAGAGCAAGTGAACGAGAGTGGAATACTGGAATGCACTCCCAGAGGCCATTTCAGTTCGATGTCCTCCGTTCCTTCTTCTTTTTCATATATATAATAAATATAAAACTTACTTATGGTACTTCTATCGACTACTTCTTAACATCTTTTATCTCTTTCTCTATTTTTTTTTTTTTTTACATACTTATGAAGAAAAAAAAAGTATGTTTATATTATATTTACGAACACACACGAGGAAAATATAAGCCTTTGAGGAAAATTTATAGACATAGCTAACATAGTTTTATGAATATTTTTGTTATTTTATATATTTTTTTTTGGATTTTAATAATTTTATTGTTTTTCTTAATGGTTATATGGGTTAGTACCATTTTAATTTAGTCTGATTTATTATTTTTTGCCCAAAATTGGTCTTAAAATATTTTTAAAAAAATCATGAAATGAAAATTAATTCCGTTCTGTTCATTCCCTTAGGTATAAGATGACTCATGACGAGTCAAATACCAAAATATTGTAAAAACAAATTTTTAATTAATAAAATATTCAGTAAAACAGCTTTTACACTAAAATTATACCAAATTTTCCCATGAATTTATCAGTTCATTAAAAATTCCTCATTATTAAAAATGAATCACTTAAATAATTTCAAAAGTAAAATCCTAAAAATGCATCATTAAAAAAAACCCAATTTTTAATTGTTACAGGATATTATTAAGATTTAATAAATTTTAAAAGTTATTACTCATAAAAATACACTGAGTAATTAAGATTTAAAGATATAAATGAAAGAAATATTTTTAAAACCTGAAAACTGTATAAATACGTAGTATTTAAAATTGAGTCCTAAAATTTTCAGTTAAATTTTATATTCAACTTTTTTACAAATCATCTATTCTAAAGCTGATAATATAAAAAAATAATTATTTACTATCAATTAATTTATATGAATAAATTCATTACATAAATCCTTTTTACATAAATAAAATTACGAAATTATTAATCTAAGCATTTTTTATATATAAAAAAATTGTCATTTTTAAAATCTTTACTTATACATGTAAATACTTTTTACCATAAATATTTACTGTAAATAGCTATTTTCAAACATGACAATTACATAATTAATTAATGTTTATATATATAAAAATTTATATATATATATTTTTTAATATATTAAAAATGTGGTAAATTGAGTATATATATAGTTGTAATTTTCATTTCATTACGTGTTTATTTTATTAAATATATTTAATTTTGACATCCTATAATTATTAATGTATTAGAAAGAGAATCTTTAATTTTATGTTTTAGCAGGAAAATATTTTTTAAATATCTTGTGCGCAGGTATTTAGAAAGTTTTTTTTTATGAAGAATTATTTATGTTAAAATTTATGAGAATTGAAGGTTATTTTATAGTAACAGGTGAAATAATAGGTGTAAGTGATTTTTTAAATTTTGGATTTATAGGCAAAGTAACTTCGGTAAAATGAAGAATTTTCCAAGTAGGTATGAAGATTTAAAAAGTTATGGACAGGACTTGGTCTGGGGACGAAATATTTCGGCCAGCATCTGCCTCGGAGTTCGCCCAAAAACTTCATTTCTGCTCGGGTTACTATGCTATTTTTCATAAATTCTCAATGAAAAATTGTGAATTTACAACTAGACCCATGATGTAACCATAAAAAAAACGATATTTTTACGAAAAATTCACAGTATTTTTTCTGAATAAACTATTTTTTTTTAATTTATAGAAGTTTTTTTTTCCTTCATCGATGGAACTTCAGATGGAACTTCGCTAGTTTATCTAAATACACAGCTGTTATCAATAATCACACGGTTTCCTGTCAGATTCTAGATATGAACGTTAAAATCTCAAAATTTGGAAAAACCTATTTTTTGATGACTAATTTTAGAATTATTAATTTTAAATAAAAAGCAAAAATATATATAATTAAATACAATTTACACAAGGTATTAAAAAGGCGCCAAACGTATTTAATTAAGATTTATTTTTAATTTACAATAATCATTAAAAAAAAATATATGCTCAGTATAATAACAATTTTATTAAAATGTATTATTATTATTATTAATCCTCATTTATATATGATTATCAATTAAATATTTACTGGAATTTTTTATTTGATTTCTAAGGTTATAATTTTAAATGTCTGTTTTTTATATACATGGGTTATTGTAATTTTTTTAGAGAACAAGGATTATATTGAGAAAGGATGTGATTTTTTCATTTTTTCAAATTAAACATAAATTTCCTAAATTGCAATTTTAAGTATTAAGGACCTGCTCTCTGAGATAGAACCAAAGAACCATTTTTTTAATTAAAAATTAACTAGCTATTTGTATAACAAGAGACAAAATATATAAATTTTAAACTTTCATGAATTTGCATTTAAGCATTACAGCATGGGAAATTCGAATGTATTATTTCTTAAGCTTGTGAAGAAAAATATTTTTTCAGGTCTAATATTTTTTTCATTTAATCTTTATAAAGAAAAATTTCTAATTTTCATAAAAAATTGCAAGTTAGCCATATACATAAATTAAAAAATTGTTTTTTTAAAAATTACCAGATTTAAATACACTGATAATAAAAAAAGTTGCTTGGGGCAAGCAGAATCTATTACCTCATTAAATAATAAGTACAAAAATTTGAAAAGATCTAATAAATCCAATAATTAACTTAATAATAATAATAATAATAATTATTTATTATACAATAATACAATATAATTAAATGAAGTATATAAATATAATTAATAATTTAACATAAAATTCAAATAAATAATCAATAAATAACTTTATTTATTTATATATATTTTAAAGATGAATTGATTCGAAAGCAATAAAAATTTGTCCTTCGTGCATGGTTGATTTTAAAGTATGCAAGTCGTGAAGAATGCAGCGGTATAATTAGGAAAAATTATACACTTGCTTGCTTTAAAATAAAAAAAAAAACAGGTATGTATGCATTATATACATATATATGTGTGTGTGTGTGTGTGTGTGTGTTTGTATCTTCCTTATAAGAATCTATTTCAAGATTTTCAAGATCTTTCAGCTGGTAATATTTTTTTTTTACCTTATATAATATGTTTATTATGAGGCCAACTTATCAAGTATTTAAAATATTTTTCTATTTTTTTTTTATTTAAGGAATCTTGGTATTTGTGTGTGTGAGTTTAATGATATGTTGTGATAGTGAATAGTTAGCATATGTTTACTTATTTGTTTTCTTTAAATATATATAATTCGAAAAATTAGTAATTTTGCATATTTTTCTTTATTTGGCTTTTGCAAAATTTTTGGAATTTTTGGATTTTTAAAAACTGGTTGGTAATGTTTTTGGGTTACCTGTTAACTTGGTAAATGTGTGAATCGAATAATTTTATATGATTTTGGAATTTTCTTGAATTATTCTGATAAATGAATCTGTTAGGTATTTTTCAAATTATGATTTTGTGTGATTACTGTAAAGTTAAAAGTTTTCAGAATCAGAATGTGTGATCAGAAAGTGTGATATTTAAATTATGGACCTTTTGTAGCCCTATATGTTCATTGATTTGTGTGATTCTTTTAATCGTCAGAAAAAAACTAATGAAATATCCTTACATCAATTTGATAACGCTGTGTGATGTTTTTGTGTGAACATGTGTTATTTTAAACTATTGAGGAGAAAGATTATTTTTTCCTAAGTTAAGAAATAACATCCTACTTTTATGTGTGATTTTGGGTAAATTTTTAGATTTTTAATAGCCTTTTTGTGTGATTTTGTAAAAAACATCAAGCAAAATTTTTTAAAAACATGCATTTTATTAATTTTTAAATTATGAATATTTATAGCAAACAAAAAGGTTACATCAATTTCTGATATAATCTATTGTGCTTTTACAGAAAACAGTAAACAGCTAAAAATGTGCAAATAAATATATATAAATCATAGTATCTTATTTCCACGATTACAATCATAACACGTCGTACATTATAGCGTGTCAAAAACAGTTACTTTTAAAAAAAATTGAGAAAAATTGAATTTATCGTTTACTATAAATATTCATCTTTATTATATGATAAATAAATAAAATTGCAATAAATGATAAAGAGCAATTTATATTGTAATAATAGATAATCCGTTATACGGTATTAAATTCTTTAAAATCACGCATGCGCGACACGATTATACTTCATTGTTTTCCACATTCCATAAATTTTTTACATATTTTCTATTCGTATATTATAAGTTTACATTATAACCTGTTGCAATAACATTTATTTAAATGGAAAATAATATTAAATTCCTTTACGTATATACCACTTGACTTATTCAATAATTTCTGTATGCATTTTTATGTGTGTGTAAGTATATTTTCTTGTATCTTGATATGTTACTAATTTATTATCGATATTTTTTCTTGTTTATTTAATTATTAATAATTCTGTGGTTACCTTCTTTTTAATTATGTAATGTGCTTGTAGAGTTTTATTGATTACTTGTTGATTTTATTTCAAGGAATTTTACGCACTTGGGGTATAAGGTACTATTTTTTTTTTTTTTTGATTTTTAACATTTTGATTTTTGAAAAGGGAGATGCTAAAATACTTTAGATATTTTAGATAATTAAGTTTTGGTTAATTTTGCAATTCTCATAGTCATTTGGTCATATAACTGCTGGTCTGTACAAAATTCAGTTAATAAGGTTACAAAATAATAATTTTAAAACCATTCTTTATTTCATTTAGAAGATACTTAAATATTTTTATTTTTTTATATTTTTGTCTAGATAATTTTGTTATTTTCTTTTCACATGGGTATGTAATTGTAAAGTATCGTTCATTGATAAATTTTATATTTATAAATTTAAATTTAAAATTTATCTTTTGTGTTCTACAATATTTCAATACCTGTTTTTTAATTTTACTTTTTTGAATGAATTTTGAATGTTATCAAATATTTTTATTCATGTAGAAATTTTATAAATAGGAGCAGTTTTCATGAATTTTATGAAAAATAACAGTATACTTGGAATTGTGACAAAAAAATTTTTTTTTTTAATTCTTAGAAGAAAATTGTGAAATATTTGGTATACTTTTATTTGATTAATAAAAATAATTGTTTTATTTTTGTTATCAATTTCATTTTTAAGGTTTTTTTAAGTAAATTTATTGATGTGTGGTAATTTACAGAATGCTAGTACTATTAACAAAATTCTTTTTTTAAAATATTATTATAATAATCAAAAGTATATCTAAAATTCTTTCGTAATTTTCTTTACAATATGCACATAGCACCTCATAGAACTTATTGATATTTATCTACATACCAATTTAAATTTATAAAAATCCTAAAAAGTGTTTTATAGTCAAGGCGCCAGCAATGTTAAATGCATCCAAAAATTTTATCTTCATGAAAATGGATCCACCTCAATGAAACCTTAGATAATCTTAAGTAGGGTACCAAAAATAGGCTCAATCAGCAATTGTATTCAACAATATACCTAACTTGCAAATTTTTTGTCGATTTTTTATGATATAGCATTCATTACTCAAAAATGGCTATCGGAAAATGGATGAAACCTTCAAAATCGTTTTTCGTGACCAAAAATACATACGTTTGCCTGAGGTGGATACATTTCCATGCGGATAAGATGTTTGGATGCATTTAACATTGCTGGCAGCTTGACTACTGCTAATAAGTACGTGTTCAGTGTTTTCCTTCATTGGATTGGCTCATCAGAGAATGTACTATACAGGCATTTTAGAAAAAATATATTTATGAATTGCTCATATACATCGAAATTTTCAAATGATTAATATAATAGTTTTCAATATATTTGAAGAACAAGTGTTTTTCAAATATATATATATTTATATAAATAAAATGAAATAAAATGGAATAGAAAAAAATTTTTTTTTTTTTGGTTAAACGTAGATAATTGAAATAAAAAAAGAAGAAAAACAATAAATAAAATGACAAAAGAAAATACATTTTATTTTTCTGAAGTATAATGAAAGATGTTCACTCAACGAGAAAACTCAACTTACAAAAGAGAGAGAGAGAGAGATAGAGAAAAGGAGGAATGAAATTCTTTGGTTAGTGAACACCAGTCGGTTTTAAAGTTGGAAATTACGTTGTTACTTCAATATGCGGTGATACTCGAGGCCACTTTCTTTTCCAAATCTTAACTTTTTCATTTTATTTCTATAATAATAATAATCAGTGAAAAATCTTTCTATATATATATATATGTATGTGTGTGTTTATAATACATAGTTAAATAACTTATTATATAAAAACACCTTTAGGTTATGTTTTTCTACCCCATATTATATTACGTTTTTGTTTACATGATAGCCCTGTTGTTATAGAATTTTACCACAAGGGGATAAAATTTAATTTCAAATTAAAAACAAAGAAAATAACAACTGTTTAAATAAATAAAAGTAATTAGAAATCTAATAAAAAAAAAAGGAAAATAATCATTTATATTATGATATTGTTGTTTATATATACAATATATCTTGAAATACAGGAAATAATTTATTTTTCTAGTCTTATGTTTACAGTTTAATATTAGTTTTTTTCATTAGAATTAAATGTACCAATATTTTAATATGTTTGTGTTAGTAATTGCTTGTTAATAAAAATTTCTATTTTTAATTGAAATACAATTTTTTTTTGATACTCTCTAAGTAAAGAAATTGTTTGTGGAATTTCTGTGCTAATTAAAAGTTTAATGATTTTTCATAAGATTCATGAGTGAAAATTTAGTTGTAATAAAAAATGAAGGATTAAATTCAAAAGATTTATTTCACAATAGAGTTCAATCTAAAGAGCAAATGGACCCTCAGTAGGAACCAAAATATATATAATTATTTAAACGCACAAAATTATAGACTTATGATTTAGGGATTTACGTTTTTATCAAATATCCCAATTATGGGTCTAAGGGACCTGATTCAGCATTCATATCACAGTGACAAGTAGTCGTACCATCCACAATATGTAGTACTGCGCATGCGTAAACAAATTTTTTTAGAAATTATGGTAAAATTTTTCGTGATACATTTTGGTTTTATAAGAGATATACTATAGATGATATATAAATGCAGATTCTGTTTAAATATCTAGGCTATAATGTCAAACCTCAATCGATGCTGCTGCCTCATTTTTTTAATTTCAACGAGAAACTAATCTCTATTATACGCTCCAAGATTTATTTTATAGTCACAAAAATATATTAATAAATTTTTATAGATTAATTGATGTATTGATATTGATATTGAAAACCAGAGTTTTTAAAACTTATATATCCTTTAGAATTCATTTCACTTGCGAGAAAAAAATTAATACAAAATTTTAATAAAAATAAAACTTTAGAGCAAAAATAAATTTATATCTTAAGAGTTTTGCAAAAAATCTTTTTTCATTATCATGATTTATGAATTAGGAAATTTTTAATTAAAAGTACATAATTTAAATTTTTTAACTTTTTAAATTTACAACTTTAATTTTTAACAGTAGAGGAAAATTAGTTAAATACAGTAACGTTGATTTTTCAGGCTATTTTTTACCTATAAGATTTAAGTAATCTAAATTTTTCAGTACAATTTTTCATTAATTAACAATATTAGTTTTCTATAAATACAATTTTCTAAGTATATACTGACACAATTATTAAAATACTCATTTTTACTTGCGATTTACTTGAATAATTGAAGTAAAAAATCCGATTACTATTATTCTTATATTTTTCAGATACAAGAAGTTTATTTTTATTTTATTTTAAAATTTCAAGCTAAAAAAGGAAAATCAATGCTAAAAGCTATTTATTGTTTTGTGAGAACTAGTTCTCGATCAAGAATACAGAAAGTCAAAAATCTGCATTATGATATTAAATACTCGGAAGGTGTAAGTGAAAAAAGTTCCTTCTTAATTAAAATAATAATTTTATTACATAGAAAATGAATTATTTTTCTTTTTTAATAAAAATCTCATTAAAAACAAAATTAATTATAATAAAAATTTTTTGTTTGTTTGTTTACTTTATATAGCTAATAAAATTTATTTAAAATACTAGTTTACTTATTTTTTATTAATTAAGTAAAAAATTTACTTTCTCTTATAATATAACGGAATTTCTAATTTTTATTTGGTCATGTAAAGCTTTCTTTTCTTCTTTTAGATTCTAAATGTAATTAATTATTTAATTAAGAAATAAATTATTTAAAATATTATTACAGTTGACAAGGGGAGTTTATATTTGAACAACAAATTTTCTAAATGGTTATGGATTAATTTAATTCTTTGAAAAAACACACCAGATACTCATCGTTCGTGACAATGGGCCTTTTGGGACTAGGAATGTAGAGCTACATATTGGTCATTTTCACTATATCGCTACAACCTCGCAAGCTAACCCAAACATTTCTGGATAGCCTAATTTTTTGGGTGTAAAGCTAAACTTTCAATTTCCATAAACCACAATTTTCAATCAATAAATCGACTTCCCATTTTCGGCTCAAAATTACCAATTTGCTGCCAAAATGACTGTGATTTTAAATAATCATATAATTGAAAAGAGGCAAGAAAAAAATTTTGGAAACTTTAAGCTTTTACAAAATTTTTGAGACCTATATAACTTTATTAATCGAAAATCGCAATAATTTAAAAATTGGTCATTTTGGGCCAAAAATGGGTTTTTCGTTAATTGGTTATAGCGATGAGAGAATCAGTGATAAAATTATCAAAAAACTAGGTCCAGAGTTTGGCAATTTTTTTTCAACATAATAAACTGATCCATAACCAATTGGTATGATTTAGTGTTCCAAATGTATTGAACTCCCCTTGTAAATCTAAAAATATAAGTAATTTACCTCGGGAATTTCCGCCCAGTTTGTATAAATTAATATAATATTGAAAAAATATAAATTAAAAAAAAAAATAAAATATATATAAATCTTAATTTTTTATCAAAATAAAAATTTAGATCAACAGGTGGTTACATAAATAATCTAGTACAAATAAAAATATCTTCGTAAAAATTCCCTTATTTTATAAAGTAAATATAATTTTTTGATAAAAAATTAAACTAGAATAATTAGCATGATTAATTTTTCAAATAATAAATTTAGGCCATTTTTTGCTTATACGTTTTTATTTTACAGACTAATTGTATATATATATATATCACGATATATATGCATTAATGCGCAATATAATATCGACAAGATAGCATTACATGTTTAGCTTGTAATAAGTTTAATTCAATCGGTAATACTACATTAATCCTTCAAAATCGTCCTTGCAAAAAAAAATTCACTAGAATAATTTCATATATATAACTACGACAGACGTTAATGCAAAAAAATTTAAACATATATATAGAAGGAGCGAAGAAAAAGTTATATATGCGGCCTCGACTGCACGCGCAAAATTAAGAAAAATCCATCAATTGTAAATCTTATTTACTGTTTTAAAAAAAAATATTTTTACCTATAAAACAACGTTGTTTATGTAATATGTATCGACTCGATAACGTAAAAGAACAATTGAATATATATATAACACTCTATTCTGTACAATAAACATTTATAAAAAAAAGAATTAAAAAAAAAAACTATTTGCAAAAGTAATATTAGCAAGGCCATACTATAATCACAACAGTATTATAGTAAATGCGCAGCAGTTTAAAGAAATTGGGCCATGTGTTTCGCTACATAGAAAAAGAGAAAAATATTCGCGTAACGGCGAAAAAACTTATAATATGGAGGCCGTTGAGTCTATATATATATATATATATATACGAAGAAAAACAAAAACATAACCTCATTTTTCTCTCATAATATTATTACTATATACACGTAAAAGTATGTTAAGAATTGCGACGTTTCAAAACAACAACATAACCATTAACAACTTATATATATATATATTATTCATTCATGAAATTTGTATTTTTCATATATACACTGTTATATGTGTGTAATAAATAAATAAAACAAGTTTTTTTTTTTTTTTCATCGTACTTTCATTTTTCTCTGTAGAAATTTGTTATTATATTTATAATTGTGTCAATTAAAAAAAATTAATATTACAAGAAAAATGCGAAAAAATTATATAATTATTTTTGTTTATTATATATGTGTATGACATATATTTATATATTTTTAGATAATATTATAGAATTGACACAATTTTTAGATGAGTAAGTTGTATTTTTTTTTTTATTTTTAGTTTTATAATTTGTATTTTTGTAACAGTTTTTATTATAATAATAGAATATTTTTGTTTTTTTTGAATTTTTTCATTTTTAAATTTGGACTGTTAATCAATTTAAATGTTATTTTTGAGAACAATATCTTTAAATATTATTGTTTGAATCATCAGAAATTCGAAAAAAAAATTATTAAGTAATATGTTCGGAATTGAATGCCAAAATTTTATTAAGAAACTTTTTCCGGTTTCTGTATAAAGAATTTGACATTTTAAATACGAAGAAATTAAACCACAAAATATTATATTAATCAAAGATTCTGGAGTCTGAAAATAGATTTATCATGGCCCAAAAAAATAAATACAATATATGGGACAACTGAACCTGTTAAAAGGATTTCACTCCAAAAATACAAAAAAAAAAAAAATTTTACTTTTTGGGAAAATATTTTGTTGCCATTCAAAATTTTAATTATTTGCCAAATATTTTGAAAAATCTTAATGGAAATAAACAAGCCATCAAGATTAAAATGAAATCTCATCTACTAGATAAACAATAATATTGTTGTTATCAATTAAATTAAAATTCCCAAATGCTGTTATATAATTTTCCCTCAAGGGACAATCTAATACATGTTTATATGTATTTATAATATCTTATGTTTGTGTTACAGGATTTATCGACCTTATTGGGCATAAAGTTTTAGTTCAATTTTTTGTACTTTTATTTTTTATTAATATTATATTAATAATTTTCTTTAATCATAACTATTTTACTATAAACTCAGGTGGATTTCATCCACTTGAGCAAGTTACTTTGCATTTTTAATATCGTATCGTGTTTTGTAATTATAAATGGTTTTAAATAAATAAATAAAATAGGGTGAAAACTCTTGAGTCCGACCCTTCCATACTATAAGGAAATTTTTATCATTCTCTCATTGGCAGATGTAAGTTCCGGTCCGAAAGTTACGGAAATTTCTATTAATAGCGTTAATTTTTAATTTCTGTCATTGGTGATAGACCTAAATTTAAACTAAAGCGCCATGCAGGGGTTGGGAAAGGGTTGGACTTAATATTTAGTCCACGAAAGATTTTTTTTCTGATTTTTTTCCGATGATTGGATGATCCACTTAAAGATCCATTCCCCGAATTTGATAAATTGTTGGTGATGGTGCCCCAAAATGATAGGCCACGGTGATTTACTTTGATGATTATTTCGTAATTAACTCTGCATTATGGTTTAATATAGCTCTTTCTAAGGGTTGTAGGTAAAAACTGATTTTAGAAATAGAAAGAGTGGCCCAAATTACCTCACAGGTAGCCTTTCATTTAAAACCCAAAATATTTATTTATTTTTTATCAAAATTCATCTGTCCAAAAATGGTCGATTAGTCACTAATGGGTTAAGGAACTCAATTTAAAATTTGAATATATCAAAAAAGTAATAACATAAAATTTTAAAAATATTCAACAATTTCAAAATAAAAAATCCTCATGTATTTTATTATTGTCATTGAAATATATTTATAAGACATTAATTTCTAAAAATAAACTTTTTTATATTTATATATACTACACGAGTTTATCTACACATGTATTTAAATATTACATAGTATAGCGTACAGTTACATACATAATTATTATTTGTTTTTGCAAAAAAAAAAAATTTTTTTTTACTACCTACTTTTTTTTTGAAATTTAAATTAAAAAATAAAAATTTTAATTAATTCTATGTACGCAATATTAAATAATAATAAAAAAATATCTATAATAACAAAAATATATATAAATGATTTATATTTTTATCAATATAATTTATTATTGTATTATTGTCTTTTTGTTTTTGATGTAAAATGGAATATAACGATGAATAATAATTATTTCTGATAAATATTTTCATTTTGTTTTTTTAAATTTATTTTTTTCGTAGAATTTAATATATATGGGTATTTTTGGCTTGATTGAGGCCAAATTTATAGTGTCTCTGATGAACACCATAAAATTCGGAATTATAGAGAAAAACGCTGTACCTTAAATTGAGAAAATTTTCATCAGGTATATGACCTATATAAAATTTGGTGTCAATCAGATTGTTCAAAAGGTGTATTTAAACATTTAACAGATGATTTATGGGTCTAATCCTTTAATTACTTTGATGCCTACAAACCAAGATTTGATTCTATAGAAAGTTAAAAACAAAAACTTTTCGAAAATAATTGTATATAAACTCAGCCTTGAAAATCAATTTAATTTTGGCCAAAAATTCCTATATTTAAATATTCTAATTTTTTAAATAAACAAAAAGTATGTTAAAAATGCAAATTTTTATTTTAACCATAACAAACGTTATGCATAGTAATATTTTATTTGAACTAAATTTTTAAAAGGAAATTTTTTTTAAAATGTATATTAACAAATTCCTTTCTCATGTTTTTGCGCAGTAAATAAAATTTTTTTATAAAAAAAAAAAAAGTTTATAACAACAATAATAAGCGAAAGACCCAATTACGTCATTTGAGAAAGTGTGCGACTCTATTTCTCTGCAAATCAAAATGAAGGCCTTATAAACTTATTTTATTTATTTACAAAACAAAAATGCACGTGTATTTTATATACTAACTTGTTGTTGTTGTTGTTGTTTGTTGTTGTTGTTTTTTAAATTATGTAAGTTTTTAACAGGTATTGGTAGTAGGTAAGCATTTTTTATTTGAAATAAAAAAAAATCGAGTCATTTAATATTTATATATATTAGACTGGTAGTTATTTTGTTTCGGTTGTTCAGTGAAATTAGTTTCCAATTACCATACGAATTAGATTTTCAGAATTACAGGTCATTTAATCATGATCGATAATATGAAAATAACGTTGTTTGTTATGGGACCAAAAATTCGCTCAATAAAAGTCAATATATTTGGTAGAAATACTTAAGAGTAATTAAATGAGCTATAATTTTGATAATCTTTTTTATTTCATATCAAAAGTCCCAGAAATTTTTTAATTTAACTGCAAGACTAATATATATATACCAATATGGTATGTTTGAAGAATTCCAACTTTGTATGTTATAAATTATTTTTTAATTGCAAGAAAAATGCACTTTAATTTTATTTTTTAAAACTTTAAATAAAGAGAAAAATTCCATTCAAAATTATGGGAATTTTATAATTTATTTAAAATTGCAATTTTAAATTAAATTCATTTTTAATTAAAAAGTCATAAAAATTAAATCGTACGTGGTATTTTCATTTGCATGATTTGCATTAAAAAAAATTATTTTTGGTATGTTTGTAGTTTTTTAATTTAAAATCCCAGATTTAAATCATGGTAATGACAATTATAAGATATGCCGAAAAAAACCTTTATCTGCGTCTCAAAATTTTCAGGATTATCTTGTAAACAATTTATTGACCAAATTATATGCAACCAATGTTTTACTTCTCAAATATTGTACTTAAATTTATTTTGCCAAATTTATTAAAAAAATTAAACCTGTTGCTGTTACTATTTTCTGTTAAAAAATGCAATTTACCCCCATTTAAAAATTCACTACAAGGAAAAATAAATAATAAAATTCTTTAAGAAAAAAAATATCTATATTTGTTCATTAAAATAAATACATAAAAACAATTTTATTTAGGTTATATACTTGAAAAAAATTTTTATTTATTGCAAAATAGTAAAAAACAAAACAACAAGTAATAATATAAGATTATTATTGCATCATACTTTCACTTTGTTATTATTTTTGAATTAATAAAAAAATAATAAATTACACAATCTTTACATATTTTAATATTATTATTATTATTATTTATTAATAAAATACAAAAAAAAATTAATTCTTTAATGGTATATAAAATATATAAGAAAGTTATATAAACAAGGACGAATTTTCTAACCTACTTTTATAATTTATAAGAGAATGGGAGAAATATTTTTTAAGATAGATTTTAACTATGTTTTTATTTTTTGTTTAGAAATATTTATTATTATTGTATATTACTATAACATTGTTTTTATTTAATAAAAAATAAAATTATTTTTTATGCTAAATATTTTAATAATTAAGATATTATCTGTTTAAAAAAATTTTTAGTGTTTACTAGATTGGATGATATTTTAAAAATTTTAATTGTTTTTGTAAAAAAACCCTGTGTCTATAAAATAAGAAGACGTTATTTTTCATAAAAATTCTAATTTTAACGTTTTTTTCTCAATTATAACATCTGTTTTTGAGAAAAGAACAAATTAATAGGGATTTTGATTGTTTTATTATTTAGTAACTTTTTATCTAAAAGTTCAATAAATTTTTTGCTTTTACATCCTGAAAATTTTGAATCACAAATGACAAGGGGTTTATCCGCTTACCTTATATTTGGTCTTACCATGAGTTATCCAAAAACTACAGGAAGAGAATACCAATATTTATGTGGTATCCTAAATTCACCAAAATTGTTTTATGTTTGGGATATTCAGGATATTATTTTAGGGCAAGGAATTCAATATTTGGTAAAATACATAAGTATTATTTGAAGATGTTGCTTTGGTACTAAAATTGGATGTCAAATCAAATTCATTTTGGTTTATAAAATTTGTTAAAAAATTCCAAAATTTTCCTACTGACTACCAAATATTCTAAATTGGTTAAATAATATATGTATAGAATTATTAGTACCCTAAGATAGAATGAATTCTTATATATTTATGTATATCTACATGCATAAGTTTCATAACTTATAGATCGTTATTATAGTGACCGACATTCCTCGCGGTGAATTGCACCACTAATAATAATACCGATGACGTCATTCGCTTATAAACTCTCGCGAGCTTTAACGACTAGTCAACCATTGGAATTTCCGTTTAATATCTTGCTGTTGTTTTCGATATTATTATTATATTATTTATATAAAAAACAACAAGTATTAATAAAATAATAATTTTTGTTATTAATTTATTTAAATGATTTAAGTAAATAAACATTTTTTATTAACATTAGCTTAAAAAATAAAAATATTTATGTAAATGATAAAGGATAAGATAAAATATCTATAAAAATGAATGTATAAATAAAAAATATATACAAATATATATATATTTATATCCTATTACAAGCTGAGCTATAAACCTAGATATTCAACATGAATTCAGAAAACGGCCAAGTGACATTGCGATGCATTATAAATGCGCAAATTACTCGTTAAGAATGCAGTTACATGAGAAATGAACTATTCTGACCGGCACGCAGCTTGAGGCAACACAACATATTACTTGCTTCTGGAATTTCAAATATCTTTACGGATGATAAAAACTTTTCTACTTAATGTATGATTTTAATGGATTTTAACATTTTAAAATATACTTTTACAGAAAAAGATATTACATATTCTTTAAACTTATTGAAACTTTCTGTATTTTTTTCTTTTGTTTTTTTTTTACTTCGCATATTTCATTTTATATGCGCAAAATTTTTTGAATATTTGCTTAAAATATTTAAATAAATGTTTTTACAGTTAGTTATTTTTTCTTTTCTGTTTAACATTGTTTATCGTGTTAATATTATTCTTTTAAAATAATATTAAATATATATAAGAATTGGGATCTAATTGTATTTTAAGCTTTGAAATTGTAGGATATAAAATGCAAAAATTTAAATTAAGTTTAAAAATTACATTTATTCTAATTTTTTTTCGTTTCTCGAAAGAGAATTGTACTTTTAGTATTATATAAGCACAACCATTTATTATAACTTCAATTATTACAAATGACTACATTTACTATTTCTATATGAAATTAAGGTTACTTATTCAAAATTTTAAGAATTAAAGTTGTATATGCAGCTTATAAAACTGATACAAAAATACTAATTAAATTAATCAAATTGATCACTAATAAATAAACTGTTGGTTTATAGAAAGCATCAATTAATGTCTTTGAATGAATACTTCTTCTTCAGGCTCTTATATTTATATCCTCTCAAAGCCTTTTTACTTGTGAGAAAATACAGTGAACATCGACAAAATTATGTCAATATAAAAATTATGTTTCTGCACAGTAGTCACGAAAGTACTATATAAGTACGTGAAATTTCTCGCTACTGTCGCAGAAAAATTTTATACGGCCCTTGTCCATAAATAAAGAATGTCCCAAATCGTAGTTTTTTTTACGTGCGATTTGGGCCATTCTTTACTTTTCTGGACACGAGCCGTAAATAAACTATTATGAAACTAAAAGTATAAGGTATATTCTCAGATAACGGATTGAATAGAGATGCATAATTAAAAAAACTTTTTGAAAACAACAAATTTTTGAAAATTTAAAATCCTAGTTTAAATAAGAAATTCTGGTATTTAAAAAAAGTGATAATCATGAAATGTTCAATTTTGGTTTGAATTTACTTCTAAGCCATTATCTTTCTTCAAGCTATTGAACTAATATTTGATTGTTAAAATTTCTCGAATCTACAAATGGCGTAGTAAACTAAAAATTTCAAGTGAATCATACAAATAATGGGGCGTATTATTAACATAATTACGAAGATATTAATTTTTTTATCATAAACCTATATTTTCTAGATATTAAATAAAAAATAAAAATTCTTTTAAATAAACATTTAAAACATTTTAATTTTAATCACATTCTTAGAAGAAATAAATAAAGATTATTTAAATTCAATGAAAGCTAATCAGAATTATTTTTTATTTTTATTTTGTAGAATAATATCTAAAAAAAATTCATTTAATTATGTATTAACTTATCTTATTATTGGAAAATAATATTTTTTATACTTGAAAATATGAAAACTTGTTTATATTTATTTAATACTTCATTAATTTATATTGTTTATTACATAATAAAATACATATTTGATAAACAAAATTAAAAAAGAAATTTTTTTTTTCAACATAAATTATATCTTACACTGTTTTACAAATTCATGTAAAATTATCATTTATCAATATTAAAATTCATTATTCATTTTTGTTTAAATATGATAGTATGTATTATAAAAGTAGATAAAACTTGTATTATATGGAAAAAAATGTTTTTACGTTGTATATGCAAGTTATATGCATATATATATGTGATAAATGATAAGTAATAAAGTTAATAATTATTGATAATTCATTTACATAAATATAATCAATGTATTTCTTACTGTTGCTGATAACAATTTTTAAGAATTATATTTATAACAAACAGGATGTAGATATATGTTATGCAAATGCAATTAAATGAAAAATAATTTTTAATGAAAAAACAATTTTTACAGAAAATGAAGATGATGAAAAAATTTTAGTTTTGATGATAATCCTAAGTTGAAAAACCTTACTCGAACTTATTAATTGGTTTGTGTTTCAAAACTATGATATTTTTCGGTAATCTTTGTGACCTTATGCTCTAAATACTACAAATTAAAAAAAAATATTTAAAGAATCTATGTATTTTTAGAAAAATTCTAAAAATTCAAAGGATTCATTAATTTTTCCAAAGTTTTAGATATTAGTAATTTATGATCTAAGTTGAATTTTAAATGTATTTATGAAAAAAATTTCACCACGACTTCCATAAGTAATTCGTATAATTTCTTGTGTTAATTAAATTAGCTTACAAAAGTTTAATTTTGAAAATAGGCTTAAAATTGTCAAAATAAGTTCTTTAAAATATAAACATACAAAACCATAAAGCAAGTACAGTATTTTAGTCATAAAGCATACACTGAATTTAAAAATAATTATTTATTGTTTCCAGAAAATGTGCGAAGTCACGATAAAAGCTTATTACTTTTATAAGTATTGCGATCATTCATTCATAAAATCTTTTCTGAGTATTATTTATTCTTTGAATATGCTTGGGGGAGTGTACGAGATTTCTATAAAGAGGATATAAATATACGTCATAATATGTTGAGAATCATATGCCATATAAATTTTAGATTTTTTTATCATATAAAAGTAGTGAAAATACCATCAAAAAATTAAACAGCTTTTGATAATTCTGTACCAAAAACCAGAACTCAATAAGAATTTTGCCACGTCATCATGATATAAAAATTTTACATCGAAAAAGGAAATGCATGAGACCACATCCTTAAAATTCAAAAACTATCAAAAATATTAAAAACAAAAAACATATAAACAATAAATTAATATTTTCTCTTCACAAAATTACAAAAATAAGCTATTAAAAATAACAATTACCTAAGTCACTAAAGAATTCATTCATTTATATGCTATACACCTACGTGTGTAGTTACACTACTTGTAAAGATAAATATCGCGTCATGCTAAAGTTGACGTAGGCTGTTTATTATTAAGTTATATATATATTGATAAATTTCACATGCACCGGATGTTGATCGTTAAAGGTATCGCAGTTTTCGTTATTAGTCAATCGATTTTTTTTTTGCATTTATTTACACGCACATATTTCTTTTAAAAAATTATTAACTTTGAATGAAATACTATGTCATCTTTCCCACTTTTTTCTTTCAGAGTGTAACGATGATAAGTAAAAAATATAAAATATTTGGTTTGTATTTTGCGTGTGTAAAACTTTGTTTATGCATATTGTGTAACTTTTTTTAACTTCATTTATAACAGTTTTGAGAGATGATAACATCAGAGCACTTATTAAATGCAAATAGTTTAAATGTATATATTAATATTGAATTAATTTAAAAATTTTTGGAAACAGCTATTCAAAAGGGGACCAAAATTAATTTTACCAAAATAAATGGACACATGAGTACAAAAGACTAGTTTTAAATGTTGCTATAAATATTATGTAGTAAATGTTTGGCCCCTTTTATATTAAATCGATTTACAGATATGTAATTATCACGAATTTAATTTTTCTGTAATAATATTGAAATTAATATTTTAAAATTTAAATGAACAAAATTTTAATACATATTTCAAATTAATTTCCAGGCTAATATATATACGTTTTATTTTTACATTTATTTATATTTATTTGAGGATATAGCTGTCATTCAGAATGTGTCAGTCATTTTTATAGAAATACACTTCCATTCATTGGCGCCAGTCAGCACTTGAAAATTTACCGATAATAAATAAACATATGTATATATATATATACTATGTAGGTATACATCATTTTATTATTATTTTTAAAATACCTACGCAATTACGCCTTTTAAATTTACAGGTTTGTAATAAGATAAATAGCAATTAAAATTTTGGTGATTGGGAGATTCTTTTTTTTTTAGAAATTCCTTCCAAGAAGTTTTTATGCTGGACAATTCTCATTGAAAATTTTTCCTGCTTCATTATAAGAACAAAGAACATTATGACGCCTTTAAATGCCTTTTTAGGGGTTATTTTGCAATATTTTTAGATCATATATGACAAGTAAGGGTGTGTGGTATCGGAAACCCGACCCAAAATTTTATTTTGGGGGGTTTTCGGATTCGTAACTAGAAGAATGTTTGATTCATTATCAAACTGCAGCCCTATTTCAAAAAATTTCGGGATTTCAAACCCCATCTAAAAATAGCCCGAACTATTGGTTAACTAACTCGAAACTTAGAGTATCCGTATACCCTTTATAACATGATCAGGCCTTCTATTCCTTTTGGGACATTGATCACAAATGTTTAGGTCCTTCGCGCAACAAATTTACTCAGCTCAAATTTCTTGTAATTTTATTGTTACACCAATCCTAATAAGTGGTCTTTTAACATGGAACATGTTTACAGAGAAAGGATACCATGGAAATATGAAAATTAAGGGGGGCGGGTCAAATGGGACCTGAATAATTTTAATTTTGGGACTTAGAATAATTTCGATTTAGGGACCTAGAATAATTCAAGTTTAGGGACTTTAAACATTTTCGATTTAGGGACCTAGAAAAATACACGTTTAGGGAATCAAAATAGGTTTAGAATCTTAACATCTAGTAAAGGTGGCCTAAATCTCGTTTAGCCTTAAAAAAAGGCGTATTTTGCTAATTTAAGGGTGTTTTCTTTATCACTCCTGCAAGTGATAGTAACTTTCTTTATTTTGTTTAAAAAATAATAATAATAATAATAATAACAATTTGAATTGAGTATGTTGAGCTTTTATCATCTTGTAGATGTACTTGATATTTATAGGTCGAATCTAAAGACTAAAGTCAAGTTTATATATATGGGCTATTCCAAGTATATTCAAACCACGGTATTAAAACCAAATGCTTTTTTTATTGAATATTTTTTCTATTCATTTACTAGCTTTATTTATATCTTTAGCTAGTATTTATTCACAAAAATTGATTAAAGTTTAATTCGCAATATTAAACAAGAAAATAAATTATTTTTGCATTATAAAAATACTCTAAGTATACCCCCGTAAAAACCGTTTAAAAATATTTTATAAATTTTTATATACATTTAAATGTCATACCAGAATGATCACAGAAAAAGGGAAAATAATGTAAAAAAAAAAGTGTATTTATTTACAAGAAAATATAATAAAGATATATATGAGTTAAACATTTAAAAAAAATGTTCATTAAAATAATTAAAATTAGTAATTGGAAATAATAAAAAAAATTTAAAGAATTATAACTTTAAGTTATGTACAAAAAGTCTTTTTTTTTTTTGAATGTTAATAGACACGCTCAACGACCATGAAGACCTTAAAGAAGAAAAAAAAAAGTAGTAATAATGGGGGCTTTTAATAAAATTAAAGTTTAACAAAGTTATTTTTAGCTCACATTAATACAAAAACTTACCTTATAAATATAAATTTTTATTAAAAGATCATATTAATATGTATTTAAAAGATAAAAATAAAAAAAAGTAAAATAATTGGTCATTTGGTAAAAGTTAATGATATAATAATTATGCAAATATTATTATTATTACCTCCATGTTCGAGTTGTAATTTGTATTGGTTTCCCGCATTTCATTATAATATCCTTTAATAAATTATAGTGATTATTTCTTTTATATCTGAAACAAAATCAAAAAAGTTAATTTTTAATGCCATATGTCAATTTTTTGATGGAAATTTTATACTTTTTAATTAGGTCATATTTTAGTTATTTATTATTAGTTTTTTCAAAGTTAATATGTACTTAATTATTTATGAATTTAATTGTAAGCTGATAAGAGAAGAAATTTATTTTTTTAGATTGATTAGGATATTGATGTGTTAGTTTATTTACATACTTAGATTTGAACTTGAAGATTAATTATTATTAAAATACATTGATTAATGTTTTAGTTTGCTGGATTTAAATAAGATTTTTTGGTTTCATTTTTGGTTTAAAATAGTATATTACGATTACTGCCTGACAAAAAACCTTTAAGGTCATGACAATTTTTCTCTATCTACCCACAGCAAAAAAATACCAATTGAGCCTTCAGATTTTAGCTTCAGTTCTGTCCTTAATAATGAAATTCTTCAGCCAAAAAGTTCATTTAATTAATAAAATAAATTTTGGGACATAAATTTAAACATAGCAAATATTTGGATCATAAATTAAATAATCACAAGTTTTTTGGAAGGTTAAAATCCTAAAATAATAGTATAATTATATTCTTAATCGGTTCGTATAAAGGTTTACAGGTCCAAGGCGTGTAGTGCAATTGGTTAAATAAATATTTCTAGATGAGGTTAAGAATTAATTTTTATTTACAAAGGGCAAAGAATATTGCATGTCCGCAAGTATTTATACTTATATATACCATTCGCTTATTTCGCCCCTAAGTTTACAGTTTTTTTCCATTATTAATGCAAAAAAGTTTTTAAACTATAGTATAAAAATTCCATATCTATTAATAAATAAAATTAATTTAAACAAGTCATCCTGATTTTAATCAATATTACAATAATACATCAAAATTAAAAATTTCATTAATATTTCACGTGATAATCTAAATATATTTTAAATTTAAAAATTATCATAAAATTTATTATACGCAAAAAATAAAAAAATATTTGCTTATTTTTTTCTTAGAATTTTTTTTTTATAAATTAAATTCTTGAAAAAAATATATTTTTATAACATATTTACAGTAAAGTGTTTAGTCATTTCTTAAGAAATTTTAAGATATTATTATGTGTTATAATTTTTTTACTACTTAATTAAATACTTGGCTGCAAAATTATGCTATTCAGTAAAAGAAACGGGGAATTTTTTAATTTTTTTATGAATATTCTTAAATAGCTTTTTTTCAAACCCAAAAATTTGTTTAGATGATAAATTTTTACTATAGAAATCTACTATCTTTGGGATGCTAAATAATACCATAGTTTATTAAGTCCAAAAAACATACCCGGTACTCACAGTTTTAAGCCAATGGGCCTTCTGAGCCAAGAACCATAGGGCGTAATGTTATTATTTAGGGTTTTTTAGGTAATCTTCTGAATAAAAATCGGTTTGTAAACTCACAAACAAACATTGAACATGTTTAAATTTATACTTTAAATCACTGCTAATATTTTGTGTCCATTAAATAAATAGTATTTAGGATAATGATTGGCCTATATATCAATTTAAGCTCCTAAAATCTTTATTATTCTTTATCGAACTTGTTCTAAGTGCCTAAACTCAAAATGTTCTAATTCCCTAAATCGAAATTATTCTAAGTCCTTTTCTCAAGTATGGTACATTTGACTCCCTTCTCCCAAAGTAATATGCTTGAGGTACCCCTCCCCCTGTCTATTAACATGTTCCATGTTAAAATCATATTATTAAATAACCTTATGCCCATAGTGTTTCTAGCTGGTTTCTAGGCCAAGTGTCTCTTGGAATAAAAATTGGATATTAATCTAGGGTATGTTTTCTTGACATAATACACTGATCCATAACTTTAGGGTGTAATTTGGTGTTTCGAAGGCAATGGTTTACACTCGTAAGGTTTAAGGTTTGAAGATTTGAAGGGCCATTAATTTTCTTTTAAATCAATCGTATGGCATTAGAAACATTGATATAGATGTAACCCACCTACAAATAATGTTTTTCTAAATTTAAAAAATTTCTCACATTATTTTCAATTATTACATAATTACAAATAATCACTAAAAGTTATAAAAAAAAAAAATAATAAAAAAATTTATTTCTAAAACATGTTTTTGTATTTATTATTAAAATTATTAACGTAAACAACTCTTGTTTTTGATAAATTTCTGATTATATTAATAATAAAAAAATACAGTTCAAGGTTAAAAAAACTATAATACTTTACGAAAAGCAGCAAAAATAAAAAAAAATAATAATTAATTTACACGTGCGTTTAACGCTATTCAGTATTATTTACTCATAAAATTTGCATTCCTAGAAATTTTTACAAAAAAAATATTTTTTTTTTAAATTTATTAACTTGGTTTTTTATTTTTTATTTTTTTATAACTGATAAAAAGTAAATAATAAAGGATAAAAAAATAATATTTTTTTTTTCCTGCATGTGCGTTAAAAAATATGCTAATTTTTTTATATAATATTTTTAAATTTTCAATTTTTCTTGTTATACAATATTTAAAAAAAAAATTAGAAATATACAGGCATGAGTAGACAAAAATCAATTAAAGTAGCAACAAAAAAAATTAATTAACTTTAAAAAAATTACACAAATTTTTTAATAAAATAAATAATAATTTCCTGGTAAAAAAACAAAATGTAAATAAATGAAGACATTTTTTAAAATGTACGCAAAAAAATAATAAAAACAGTTAATCGCATAAATATTATAGCATAGGCAAACAAAAAAATAATAGTTCGCAGAATGTGGCATATATAATTTAAACCTTATGTAATGAGTTAAAAAAATGAAAAAAAAAGTAAACAAATAAAATGCGTTTTTCTTTGGTTAATTTAATAAAATAATATTCATGTAATAGATTTTTTTACTTTAGTAAAAAAATTTGAATTTTACATCCGCAGAATGATCTTTATAGATAAAAGATATTTTGATTATTAAAATTTGTTTAGATTATTCAGCCCCTATAAACATCCTATTAGATAATATTTTAATCACTTAAAAACTACTTGTCAGTTTTGCTTAAATTAACATTGTCAAAATTTTTATTCCGGAAACCACCGAAAAATATTAGTTTTTTTTATTGTAATTTTTATTTTTGGAAATTGCCAAATATTTTATATCATAATGTATTTTTGGTTTTTATTGTTAATATTTTTTTTATCTATGCTATCCTATATATATTATCATAAAGGTTAAAGATAATCAGTCACTGATTCCAAGCAAGTATCGTACTTTATACTATAAATACTAATAACATTACCAGACCGAAAGTTAAATAGTATTTAGAAAAGAAAAATATTTCTAATGAAATTTTCTGTTTATTTTTCTAAGTAAAGTTTTATTCCATGCAACAAAAGATAACAAATACAGTGTGTACAAGAAAAAAACACAAGAAAATCACGTAAAATGATTAAAACAGAAAAAAATATGTTCTGATATAACATTTTAGTCCAGTGGCCGCCCATAAGGCTTGTGTGCAAGGTGTATGAGACCTTTGATACTTAAGTTTTTCCAAGAGTTTTTCGGTGTGCTGATTACGAATTTTTGGGTCCTTTTTTCGGGAAAATAGTCACGTTTTTCATTATAGCCCAATTTAGGTCTTTTTTAGCCATTTTTTTAATATTTCGGGTTCCCGGAACACAAAAAAATGTCCAAAAGTGCCCTAAAATGTGTTAAAGTGGAAACACTGACAATTTGAAAAGATGATCAATATTTTTATTATCTACTTACCAGAAAACATAATTTCTGGTGGTTAGGATTAGTTTATTTTGTTATCAAAGCACTAAATACTAAAAGAATGGACAAAGTACCCTAAAATGGACTGTAGCCGAAAAACAAACCGTTTTTTGGAAAAAATGCTGAAAATTCGTAATCTACATATCAAAAAATATACTTGGCATTGATTTAAGTAACTTTTTTACTGATACGGGAGCTCAGAACATTAAAAGAATAGCCAAAATTTTCTAAAATGAGCTAGAGCAGAAAAACTGACCATTTTCTGTAAAAACTACAAACATTTCCGGAAACTTCGCACCAAAAAAGACAATGCCCAGTGGTTACGATAACTTCATTGAGGTTCAGGATCTCAAAATATTAAAAAAAATGGCTAGAAATGACCTAAATTGGGCTATAGTGAAAAACGAGACCATTTTCCGAAAAAAACCAAAAAATTCGTAATCAGAACACCGAAAAACTTAAGTATCAAAGGTCTCTTCCTTTAGAATCCACCATGCACACAGGCCTTATGGGCAGCCACTGGACTATTTATTTTTATTTTTATGAATTGCGAGATTAATCTTATGAAATCTTAAACCCTAAAAATCAATATTTAATACATAGAAACCGATTACAAAAGAAAATAAAAAAATAACAATTGATCATTCGTGTGAATCGTGCATAATAAAATAAAGTGTTAAGTCATTGTTGTTTCGGACATCATCAAAAAAGAAATTTCATAAATATCACGTCTTTATTGATTGGTTTCGGTTTAAAATTTCAGCAATAATACAATGTTTTCTTTTTATAAATATTTTTGTAATTTTATTTTATCTATATTTATAATAATAAAGTTATTTTTATCAATATTGCATAATATTAAATTTATATGAGTAATTTTTAATTAAAAAATATTTTTGTTTACTTTAAAAAAAAATTAAATTTCGTAGAAATTGATAATATTCTGTTTATTAAAATTTTACGCATTATAATTTTTAGCTAATCATGATATTTTTTTACTTATATATTTTGACAATATGCGCAGAGATTAGTGAAAAGTTCTTTTAATGTTATAAATGCGGGGATCAAAAGTTTTTTTTCTATAACACAATTAATTTATTAATAAGATTCATAACTTTCATTAATTTTACGAACTGCTTTATAATTAGTAAGCTCCAGTCAAAACGCGGTTTAGGGTGTATTTTCGACTGCCGGCATGAGATTTGCTCTACTACATATATGTTTTTTGGGTCGCTGATCACGAAAATCGAGGTCTTTTCCGGGAGATATTGTCGGAACACCCTTAAATTAAACAACCCCTAATCCAAATCCTTGATCATCGACCCAAAAAATCCTGAAGGACTTAATTTGGTCGCTCATAGGGTCATTTTTTGCTAATTTAAGGGTGAAATATTAATCATTCAGAAAAAATTCCCCAAAATTCTTGATCAGCGACTCAAAAAACCCCGAAGCACTTAATTTGGCCGCTCAAAGTGCGGAAATAGTAAAAACACCCCTTTTAGGGGTTATTTTTGCTAATTTAAGGGTGAAATATTAATTATTCAGAAAAAATTCCCCAAAATTCTTGATCAGCGACTCAAAAAACCCCGAAGGACTTAATTTGGCCGCTCAAAGTGCGGAAATAGTAAAAACACCCCTTTTAGGGGTTATTTTTGCTAATTTAAGGGTGAAATATTAATTATTCAGAAAAAATTCTCTAAAATTCTTGATCAGCGACCCAAAAAAGCCGTATGGACGTAATCTGGTCGCTCAAAGTCCGCAAATAGAAAAAACACTCCCTTTTAGGGGTAATTTTTGCTAATTTAAGGGTGAAATATTGATTATTTATAAAAAATTACCTCAAATTATTGTTCAACGACCCAAAAAACCCTCTTAGGCCAATTCTTGGCTAAATCTAGAAACTCAGTTTCCTAATATATAATAAAAAAACCCTTTTTGGGGGTAGTTTTTGCAAATTTAAGGGTGTTCCGACAATATCTCCCGGAAAAGACCCCGATTTTCGTGATCAGCGACCCAAAAAGCATATAGTAGAGCAAATCTCATGGCGTCAGTCGAAAATACACCCCCCCCCCCCCCCCCGCGTTTTGACTGGAGTACAGTGTTGGGCGCGTGACTAAGTTAATTACCTAAACTTGAAAGCACTAATATACACGAAATCGAGGTTTCTCTCTAATTATTGTTTTAAATACTGATCACATATTGCTCGAATAAAAAGTTAGGGCCGTTCGAAACAACGTGTATCCGAAAAAAATTATACGTCACAACACCGTGCTTCGTAAATAACTCCAAAAACTTTTAAAAGCTTCTGTTGTTGTTTTCATGAAAATTCTCGAAAAATCGTTTAATCGTTAGCATCTAATACTTTTTTGGGCTGAGTCCAGAGTAGACCAGGACGTGTACAGTTTGAATCCTTTTTTTCTCGCAAGTAAAATGAAGTCTAGAGAATATATAAAGAGTGGTGCATTGTATATTCTCATTCATTATTTTTTTGGAGTTATAATATTATACTATTTACGGAGCATGGTGTTGCGATAATTTTGATTCTTAACACGAATTTTCGAAGGAGTTCTTCTTTAGGTACACGTTGTTTCGAAACAAAGCTCACTATGTGAACGGCCCTTACCATTTAGAATATGCAATTATTAGCAGCGAAAATTTCGTTTCATGGTTCATCAAGACCTGAAATATTTGATAAATAATATTAGAGAGTTAGAGATTTGATATATTTCAAAATTTGTTTATCTATTTATATGCTTGCAAAGTAATTTTGTTTGTGAGAAAAAAAGAAAAAATTTAATATTTCGTGGTATTGAATATTCGTAAACGGAAAATTAACATGTTCCCTGCGCTATAAACGAAATATATTTACAGAGCAAAGTATTTAGATGGGAGTCACGTAATTTTAATATCAATTAATGTCGTAAAATTAAAGTAGATAAGCTAAATTTTCAAACATAATTCATGGAAAAAACTCGGTTATTCAAAGTAAGACTTTAAAATAAAAAGTTGTGTTCATTAAATGAAATTTAAAATTTTAATTATTTATTTAAATAAATCAATTAAAATAATTTATATTTTAAAAAATTTATCATAGCAACTTTCTATAAAGCTTAAAATCTTTTTTGAGATTAATTTTTTTCTTAAATACTTATTTATATATCTATTACTTTTACATTTGTGAGTTCTGTTGTAAATAATTTATATTTTACACTGGTTTTTCCTTGTAATAATAGTTCATAATGAAAAGCCTGAAAAATTATATTTTTAATCCTTTTTATCTTGTCTAAATTAATATTTGTTAGAATTATACCAATTCTTTAATTTTTTAAATAATTTATTTTATAAATTTTTAAGATATGAAATAAAATAAAATTAAATTAATTGGCATGATTTGCTAGTTCTAAAAAGACTGTCAGTGGTTTCATCAATTAGTTGTTTAGAAAAATTAGTTTCATTTAAGCGTTAAACAGAAAAAAATTTCCTGGCTTAAATTTCTTTACAGACGTTATTCCAAAATAAAGAAACCAAATCTTGAAATTATTAAAAAATTCCTTTACTCTCATATTTTACAACCGAATATTATTAATTATTATTCCATAGGGGCTCAAAAATATTTTCTGAATCACATATTCATATATTATAGCATTTACAATACTTTGCCTGTAATTACAAAATGAAAAATTGATATGCATAAATTTTTTTTTAAATTAAATTTTTAAAATAATATTGTATGCATAAATTAATAATTTTTCATTATGAAAAAATCGATTTGTTAGTTTATTAAAACGCTAAAATAAGTACCCTTATGGATATTTTTTTAAAATGATAAATAATTTTATTAAAGATAAGAAGATATATGAATATTATAAGAGAATTTAAATTAATTGGTTACCATAACTAATAATTTAACAAATTTTTAACAATGTTTACTGGTGAAAATGATGCTTTATAAACTTTGACAATTTTTCCAGTAGAAAAATATATAGCCTTTTTGGAGGTTTTCATTTTATTTTGGGAAATAAATTTTTTACAGTTGACGTAATTTAATCAAAAAAATTTTTATTTTTTATTTTACTAATTTTGTAAACATCCATTTTTAAAGGCACCAGATTTTTATTATTGAATTAAATTTTTCGCGTAAACTATTTTATATTTTACAAAAATCTATATCAAAGAAAGCTATGAATAAGATTTTGAAAAAATTCCGTCATCGGAAATAACTATGAGGAAATAAAAAAATGTAAATTAAAATACAAAGCTTTATTTGAAAAAAAGTTTTTTTAGATTCTTTCTTTCCGGATGTATTTCCGACATTTATTAGATATATTTAAATATTTTTAAATATTTAATTTAATTAATACGTTATATTTATTACTTATATATATATACATATTAGGTTGGTTCTTAGAATTTTAAATTAAATTAAAAAATAAATTTTTGAACTAAATATGCCAAATTGACATTCTCGTAACTTTGCCTGTAGGTTTGATTAGTTACAGTTAGAAGAAAATATCGGTTTAATCATACCCTAAAGTTATTTTCTATTAAAGGTATTCTAAACATTTTAAAATGATTATGATAAAAAATATTATCAGCTCAAAGATAGTGAAGTTGAAGTTAAAAATTATTCTTTTTTTTTAATTATAGAAAATTATGAACATCGGAAAAACATTTTACTAGAAAAAAAAATAAATGCTAATAAATACGTAATTTACATCATTTTATATAATTTCTTTTCTTATAAATTGTGTAATTATTATTTTTCAAGGAAAACATTTTTTTCTATTACAAAGTAATATTATACAATATGTAATTCAATTTAATTAATTAATAATAAAATAATAAAATTATGACATGATATCAGTAAATCTATACGTTGTTAAAATTATAACTTCTGTAAATTTATACATAAAAATTAGTTTTATGAAAATCGTAAATTCTCAAATTTTTTTTTACAGTTTAAAATTTGGTAATGAATTATAGATTGGTAGTGTAATTATGGCCTGAAAAATAAAGTATGACCCAAATCACACCTAAATTACAATAGTAAACAGTGATTTGAGACATTTTTTTATGACCAAGGGTCGCATATCATTTTTCTTCGTCAGTGGCGAAAAACACATCAGTTTGCCAGACAGAAAATACGTACTTCCTGGCCACTGACAAGAAAAAGTATATTTTAAAAATAAATAATAAACGATATTAAAAAAAAAGATTAAAGAAAAAAAAAAATCAGGGCTTAACTATAGATTTAAAAAAAATCAAATAATTGGATCAAAGCGATTTTCAATAGATTACAATGACACGTAATAGATGTTATCTTTTATCAGATGAAAGTCAGAAAACGACTTATTTTTTTCTTTTTTATTCACTTAATAGTACTACATACCATATATAACACAACCAGGCCTATATAACTATAAAAGAAAGGAAAATAAGATTGAAGTTAAAAAAAGAAAATAATAACAATAATAATAAAAATAAAAATAGTGAAAATGGAATGTAATACAATTTATATTCGTCACATGTACGAAATCTCAACGAATAACTTATTGCTAACTTTATATTATATGCTAGTATTATTAAAAAAAATCTAAAATCATTTTCACTTCTTATTTTCTTTTTTTTTATCAAATATACGTGATGCAAAATTTTTATTTGTTTTCAACTATTGTTTTTTTATGTTAAAACTGTTATTTGTGTTTTTATTATTTTATCGAAATTTTTAAAAATATATAGGCAACAAATAACATTATGCAAGAAACAGTAAGGGTAGAACTTATTATCAAGGGATGATTTATTTGGAGCAAATGTGAAATTAATTAAAAAAATTACATACCTAAGTATGCCCCAGCGAGAGTTTCATTGCTCTGTTCAGAAACTTTAAAATTTATGACATAGCACCAACTTCTAGACTTCAAGAGCGTTAACTTTAATGGAGCCCTTTACAGAGCAGATTCGTCGAACTTTGACAGTGTTCTTAATGAAGCACCATTTCAAAAGACTGATTGTTCGTAATTTAATTAAATTTTTTTTTTCAGTCTCAAAATAAGCTACAAATGAAGGTGTCAAAAAATACTTTCGAAAGGGGTTAATAGAAAATGACTCCAAATAATTTTGGACAAAAATAGCTTTATAAAATGAAGTGATAGAAACGTAAAATAATTAATTATTTAAAAAGCATTGACAAAAAAATCACGAATTTAAATGTTTGAAATACAATCATTTTCATTTACAGAAATAAAAAATTTTTTTTTCTCTATTGCAGACATATTATGCTATTTATGGAATATTTAGTTCATAAATTAAATTTATATAGACTAAATGTTAGACAGGTCATGAAAGTCAGACAGTCTGGCTATTATAATAAATGCATATATTTATTTATAATTTTGTTTTATTTACAAATTCAATATACTAATTTTCATACAATAATTATTTCATTGTTAAATTTAATTTCATTTTTAATGAAAAATATTTCAATTACATATATATATATATGAAATCTCGTAATCTTAATGAAAATTTACCGGAGGTTTCAAATTACACTTGACCGGATGTCGCGTGGGTTGCCCTGATGTATTAGTATGTTGTGTATACTTCATGTGTATTTATCACCATATTTATATATATATATTTATAAAAACATGTATATACCGTTATTATATACATGCCTCTTAATGGCAATCCGCTCTAGATTCGGAATTTCGTAGAAACAATATCGAAGGTAAATTTTTTATTGACTTTTCAAAGAATTGTTTCATTTTTTATTCCTCTTTTTATACTGTATTTAATATTTTATTCAAAATGTAAATGAACTATTTTTATTCACTTAATTTTAATTTCATTTTGAAAATTTGCGTCATTAGTGAATATATTTGATAAAAATAATATTTTAAAATGCAATAATTATTTTAAATAACGATTATTTGGTAAATTGATCATTAAAAAAAAATTGGTGCCGAAACCCGGGAAATTTCTTGCAGCTGCACTAAATATCTATTACAAATCCTAATCAATGGATAATCAAGGATTTAATTGTATCATAATTTGGGCATTTCAATCAATTAAAAAATATGTTATGCACATAATTATGCTGTTAATTCTAAACTTTGTTTCTACATAAATAAATAAAAATATAAGAATAATTTCATAAATTGATGCAATAATTGTAAAAACGAAAAAATATACTCTCGGAAGTAATTTTTGTATATATACATACATGCTTTCGCTGAATTGTAGTATAACCTACGTTTAATCATATCCATAAATAGAGGAAAAGAGATAGAAAATCCCTGAGTTCCATTGAAACGTTATGCAATCATTTGCGTCGCAGTTATGTTTCCTGCACACATATAATGCAATCTCACATAAATATTCTAATATTTTATCTATATATGCAGAAGTATGTATCATCCCTGTATATATGATAATGATTATGATGATTATGATAATATTTACATTTTTTACAAAGGATAATCGCAGATAAAAGGAGGTCATGTTATGTGTGATATTTTTGTAAATAATAATAAATATTTTTACATATTCTATGCTAAATGTAAGGTATTTTATACACAATTTTTTTTATTTAAACATTTTTAATTTTTTATGCATAAAATAAAATTTGCGTTCATTAAAAGGTATAAATAGGTCAAGTACTATATTATTTATGTTTACACAATTCATTCATTGAGTAATTAAAGGAAAAAAAAGTTATTACGTAAATTTGAACGTATAACTTTTTTTTTATAATAATTTTTTTTTTTTGGTATGGTTGTTAAATTATTTTATTTTTCTATTCTTTTTTAATAGTTAATTTTTTTTGTTGAATATATTAGCCTTGCAGTTATTTTAATAGGTTGCTTTGACTTTTTATTACTGAATGATATTTGTTGATATATTTAAAAAAATAAGATTTTTAGAAATTATTGGGTCAATACTTATGAGTGATTCAATGGGTCATGGTTTTGGCAATCTTACTTTTTTGGTAATTTGTACCCAATTTCAATTCCAGTAATTTTTTAAAATAACTGCCAGGCTAAGGCCCTCCCTACACCAGCACGTAATCGTGTTTGTTCGATATTTTTTGGTGTAGTTTTGAAGAACCGAGCATGCATCTTATCATGGTTTGGTTAAATCTGCCTGTACATTATAAGATTTAGGATATTAATGCCTATAAAACGGTCAATTACGAATATCATATGCTAAAATGTTATGGTGAAATTTGCAAATAACAAATCCAACGTGACTTTTCAAAAATAAACCTGCACCATACTAATATTATAGTATCGTTCGTTAATTCAAAATTAAAAAAAAAAATTAATTAAAATTCACTTGATTGTATATTTTATAAGGATCACTCAAAATCCCAGCAGATCAAAAATTAAATAAGTAAAAAATAATTCAATCAAAAATACTAAAAATTTTCGCGTTAAATATAAAAATATTTATACTTGAACTTTAAAAAAAAATAAATAAAGAATTTAAAGTAGGTAAAAACGAGAGAGATAAAAATATAAAATGCACTTTGTTGAAGTTTCTCAAGTGGGTCAGTTCCATAGACAGTTACATAACGGCCATGGAAGCAAGGGAGAAAGTACGTATTTATTTATATATAAAATCCGCGAGCTCGCGGTCTGAGAATGCCAATGCGGTTTCTTTCGTGCGTTACCACTGCATACTTTATTCATAATAATAATAATAATCCATTAAAAAAATTTAATAATATTAAATAAACATTTGCCGGAAAGTTAATCAAAAATTTTATTATTATTTTAGTTTTTTAGGATATTATCAAAATTTAATTGCCATAATAAATATTTTTGCTGAAATTTTCAAAGTTTTTGCAACTATTTTTTATTGAAAAATTAGGATATACATATTTTTGAAATAAATTAAAAAATAAGCGAAAATAAACTTCTTTTTAATGAAATATTTTTCTAATTAGAAATATGTGTTTCATGTGGCTTAACTTTTCAAAATAAAAATTTTCTTCACTTTTGAATTTTCAGCTTTTTAAAAAGAGTTTATGTTCAAAAACACTAATTTTTTGGATAATAAACAAAAATTTTATTACTTATCCACTGTTATTAATTTTTTTCAAATTTATATGGTATTTGGTAGTGAAAAAAGGGGTCACAGGCCCCTCAAATAATGAAAAAAAAAAGTAAAAAAAAAAAACATTCAAAATAAATTTTTGCAAAAAAGAACGAAAAATTCGCTTAAATATGTTACAATATTAAAAGAAGAAAATTCATAAAGTTTTTCAACGAAGAAGGGGTAATATAAAAGAGTTGCATGCATGCCAGTCGTGCTGTTGTGTTTACAAACAATCCCCCTCTTTCGATATAACATTTTTTTTTTTTTTACAAATATACGCTTCTTTAATAATAACGTATATATATTATTCGAGGTAGGTCGTGACGAGGGTATAATAACAACAGCAATAATAATAATAATACCGATCATAATGATAATAATAATGATAAAAAAAATAAGAAAATAATGATGATGATGTTAATGAGTGTGACGGTGCAATTTTTTTATTTTTTACCTGCTATATATGTCGGATTTTTCCGTGTACATAGTATAGTTTGGGTTATTTATATGCATTTTTTTGTTTTTATATTTTGTTATTTTATAATTTATTAGATTTTAAAAAGTTTTTTTTTTATTATCATAATATAAGATTGAAAAAAAACTAAATCTAGAGTTCTAGTAAAATTCAACTTCATGAAATCAGCCCTAATTAAAGTCTTTATTATTATATCTGAGAGCTTAAAAATCTCAAAATCAACGTAACTTTTGTAAACTTATTAGGGGAAAAATTTTTTTTTTTTGTTTTTTGACAACTTTCGGCTTAATTTTTAACGTTAAATTTGCTAATATTTGGTCAGAAAATTTGCATTTATGTAAATATCGTGTCCTAAATTTTTTAGGGTGGAATTTTTTAATTTTCGCCTAGAGTCTCTAAAATTAGCTAAAAAGGGAAAAAAATAATAATATGCAGAAGTTTATTTTTAGATTTTTGTAACAAATTCACTGATAAATAATTATATTGAAACGACTATATCTTTGATTGGAAACAAAAAATTAGTTTTTCCTCTATCTTTTAACTAATTCTGGAAAATTTTACAGAAATTTTATAGTCTTTGTGGGCGAAGATTTGAAAGACACAATCCGAAATATTTTTTGAATGTTAAGTCACATACAGTAAAACTTGTTAAAAAAATTTAAACAAGTTTAAAAATGCTGAACTCAAGTTTATTGTTTAGTTTCAAAGTTTTAATCTGCTAATTAATCTGAAGGAAAGAATGAAACCAAAAACAAGAGAACAAAAAAAATTGCTTACAAATTGACAATTAAAGTAATTTTTTTTAAAGTCATGCTAGAAAAATTACCATTAGATAATATACATAAGGCCAGGGTATTATTTAAGTTTATCGCAGCCAACTATTGGTACTGTTGTTTAAACGAAAAATGTTTCAGTTATTTGTTTTATTTGATACTGAAAAAACAAATTTTTTTTTAAATAATCATATTGTGAACTTTTTCAAATTAGATTTATTTATTTTTGCAAAACCAGCTTTTATTTAATAAACGTCATTTATATTGAATAGAATTTTTCGTGCGAAACATAGTGTATTTATTTGTTAATATTTATTTTTTTGTACAAAATCTATTATAAAACTTGAAGATAGTCAATTTGATAAAGCTCATACTTTTTATAAAAAATGGGGTTCCTTTTGAATATGCTCAGTTAAATTGACTATTATAAATATATATTATATATATGTTAGCCTTGTAGTTATTTTAAAAAATGGCTTGGACTGTCAATTAGTGGGTGAAAAATGAGAAAAAATTTTTTTTTGAGATTTTGGGTCCTACAGACCTGCATGGGCTAAATTTGGCTTTTATCAAAGCTGAAAATTAAAAAAAAATTTTTTGGCAGCTAATTTTATTTTTCTTCCAAGTTTGTTGTGGTGGAAAACTGTTAGTGATTGTTTGAGATTTTGGGTCCTACAGGCCTTAATAGGCCCAATTGGGTTTTTCAAGCCCAAAATGAAAAAAAAGATGTTTTTTGTAGTTACTACCAATTTTATTAAGGCAGGTGGTTATTAACAGGGAAAATTTTGTTCACTAATTAGTACCCTACAAAACTTTAAAAGAATAAAATTAAATTATTTTATGAAAAAATTTAAAAAAAATGACAAATAAATAAATTT
Organism: Anagrus nilaparvatae; assembly: GCA_022575985.1. Taxonomy (NCBI): domain Eukaryota; kingdom Metazoa; phylum Arthropoda; class Insecta; order Hymenoptera; family Mymaridae; genus Anagrus; species Anagrus nilaparvatae. Next base: position 20,303,049 of record JAKSXM010000137.1, read on the forward strand.
TTAATTTTTCTTTTAAACTTAACATATAAATTTTCTGCATTCTAGCAGTCTTAAAGGTCATTGTACGGAACCGGAAATTCTTTACGAGAAGTTAACTCGTTCACTCAAATATGAAAATATTTTCCTTTTTTTTATTTTTTAAACTTAATTAATTAAAATATTATTTTTATATTATATAATTTTTATTTAATTTAATTTTTGAAAAATTAATATTCAATAAAAATTATAATTATATAATGAAAAATTGCTGATAAATAAAAATCTGCGTTGTTTTTTTCATTTAAAATTTTTAATTTTAGTAACTTTTGTTTCTTCTTTTTTTTTGTTAGTTGATATTTATTTGATTCGTTAAAATTTTCCTTTTAGGGGGTTTTTGGGTAAAAGATTTTTGTTTACCAATTGACTTACATATTGAAAAATAAATGTACTAAGTATATTTGGCAACGCAGATAATTAAAATTTTCAAATTAGGTACTAAAAAAAATGCCTAATTTTAACTAAAATTACATAAAAAAGAAAAAAATTATTGTTTAATATGATACACGAGCCACTTTTTTAAAAACAACAGTATATTATTATATACAACACGCGCTATTTGTCAAGGTTCATTGTGTTATGTAGTTTGATTGGCAAAACATTTCGATCGATATTTTTATACAGATTAAGAAAATGGGCTAAGGATTTTTTTAAAATTAATTTCTTTTTAAAATTTTTATACTATTTATTTATTTAAGAAATAATTATTGCGTAGGCAAGACCGATGCGCTTTTGGTATATTTGAAGTAAAAGTACATATTACATAAATTATCTTAAAGATAATACAATAATTGAAGTTATTTGGTAAATACACTGATAAAAAAAAAATGAATAAAAATTAACAAAAAAATTTAACAAAATTTAATATAACATCAATTTATGATACATGAAAGAGTTTAAGCAAAATTTTTCAAAATTACCGGGTCAGAATCAAACTCGGCCTGTGACGCTGTGCTAGCGAGGAACTTCCTAATTCTACCTAGAACTAGCAAGTGCCTCGTTATCAAGATTCAGACCTAGGTCTTATACCTAGAAATTTTCAGTTAAAACATAACCTAATTTTTGTGGTTGTCTTAAAATTAAATAATTATATAAATAAGCATATAAAATTTAATATTTATTAACTTTTGCAAAGGATTTTATGAGACAAATAGTTATACCGTCAAAAATGGGTTAAGCTAAGCAAACAATTTCACGAGCAATTTCTTAAAAATTGAACAAATCCAAGGCCTACTAAGCCAATAAAAATTAGTAAAAAAATTTTTTATTTGATAATAAACAGTTCAACCTATATTCAAATAAGTCTTCTATATGTTAAGAGAAAAATTTAGGTCCAAAACAGAAGGGATTTTGTAGGGATTAAAATATTGTTATCAACATATTGTCTTGAAAAGCCAGATATTTTCTCGTTATAAAAGTATGGAGTCTCAACCGGAGCCTAGTGCTATAATAATTAACGTAATTTTATCGATTGTTTGTAATAAAAGTTTAATATAACTACGAAGAAACAATGTTTCTAGCATTAAATCAAAATAATTATAACTTACAACAAATAGTACTTTTACCATAATTTTTATCATTAAGTGTAAAATCCTAAAATACTTATAGCATTATAAGTATATACTTATAAAAGGGTTATATTTATATAAAAATAATTAATTAATCAATAACAATAAAAATTTATTATCTAAATAAGTATAGAATTTGTAAAGATACTTATAAAATGGTTGCACAGGATCTGTTCTACACAATAATATTTTACATATCGTTTATTCTACACAAAAAAAATGTACGGAATAGTTCTACACCAAAAATCGTTGTGTCGAAAAGTTCAACACAAATTTTTTTTGGTGGAAATTTTCAACACACCATTTTAAATATTAATTAACTTATTTCTTTCGTATTTAACATTGTGTATTAAATATTTCGATTAGAAAAAATTTGTATTGATCTTTTCGGCACAACGATTTTTGGTGCAGAACTATTTCGTAATACTTTTGAATAAGTTTGTGTTAATCAGATCTCTTGTCTAAAAGGGTTTTATATAAAAATAAGTAATTAATCAATAAAAATAAAAGTTATAATCTATTATTAGTTAATTTTGCAAACTTTTTTCTAACCATTATAATACCTAATTATATTCAATGAGATTCTATGCCAGAAACAAGATATTAAGACAGTAGTAATATGACTGAAATTTTTTGTGAAAAAGTTTTGGGACTTATTTTGGTTTTTTTTTTAAATATATATAAATATTGACCATTAATTCATTGCATACTACCATTTCAAAACAATTTAATAGCAAAAATTTTTATCGCAAATCAAATGATTTCTGCAGGCTATGTAAGAATGCAGTATAAGCTATGACAAAGAATGATTTGAACAGGCCATGATCATGAACTGTAAAGGGTGACTCTCGAAGTTTTACTCCTTGGGTTTAAAAAATTATTTTACTGATTAAACAAAAGTGAGTAAATTAATAATTCTTTTAATTTACAAATGTGATATCTTAAAGATTAATTGAAAAATTGGTATCAGAATCTTGAGAAAAACTGTTTAGTACGAGTCTAAAATGAGTTATAATCTCTTTTTTTTCGATTGCGTAAAAAAATTCAGGTCTAAAAAGATAAAAAAATTATTACGAGTTAATAAAAATATAAGGAATGTTAAAAAATATTGCACTATCATAGTTTTTATTAAAATAAATAAAGTATATAGAATACACGTGTATACATATGGAGGAGACACACTGGCCTAGACAACTAGGTCGCGGCGTAATTCTGCTTCGCGGATACGACCTCGCTACTTCCTCCTCTCTCTCTTCTTCTTTCCATTCTTTCATATATATTGTATATACCTATAGCTATTATATACATATATATATCGTCGCGACATTACAATAATATTCGCATATACCATCATGGATTCACTACTTATACCATATTTGTGTCAATAATTTATTTAAAACCAGGAAACAAAAATTATTAAAAAATGTATTTTTTAAAAAATAAAATTTAATTTAATAATTAACAAAAACACTGATGATAAAATTAAATTTCAAAATTATTAAAAATTATGATCATAACATGCCTTGATTACAAATATATCAAATAAAACCTAATTTCAAAAATATTATCAGTTAAATAATCAAAAATGAAGTAAAAAAATAAATTAATCATTTTATAATGTTAAATTTTTTAAATGCTTTACATTCACTTGAAGGTTTTAAACGCGCAGTTCTGTATACAAGGTTAAGGACTTATGAAAGTTTGAAAGCTTTAATTATTATATAAGATTATTTTCATTATTAAATTTTATATTTAATACAGTAAACTTTATAAATTTTTGAATATATTTTTAAAATTTTAGAGCTTTTATACTATTATTTTTTGATTTATGTGATGATCATATTTAATTTTTTTAACTGGTGCAGTTAATCTGTTGGCGAAAAACTTGCCACATAAGACAGAGTATATTAGCTATCTGAGTATGTTAGCAATTCTCTGGATTTAGTGTAGTGGACAAATTCCTATTAAATCATAGGTATTAATTGATATTAGTAGGTTTTTCCTAGATTTGATTTCAAAAGTTTTTTTCATACTTTAAGTATTCAGAAAATTTCCACTTGTCTTTTTTCCTTCAGCCATCTGTGAGGTATTCCTCTGAAAGTGTTTATCAAAATCTAATTTTTTTGAAAGCCTGGACTAATCTATTTACTATCGAAATGAGAAAATCGGCTAAATATACACGGTTAAAAGTAACTCTGATTGAAAAATAGAAAAAAATATTTCAAATTAGCATATTTTCGGAAATGGTTGTAAATTTTCAATAAGTTATTTTTAAGAGTGTAATAGTCATCAATGTATGCTAAAAATAAAATATTTACTCATAATTTAATTAAAATGCAACCTAACCTGAAACATTATTTAAATCAGCGCACGTTTTTCTTCTCTACTTTTACTTAAATTCTGATCTTTTGGGAGAATCAATCTTTCCATATTTTCAGACAAATACCCTACGAGTGTATTTATTTTTCCATATATAAGCACTTGAATTAATATTCTCAAATAATTTAATAGTAAATAAAGAAATGATTAATTTGCAAAATCCATTATATTAACCTTTTTCAGTTTATTATGCGTGCATCTAATAAACTCGCATACGTGGTATATTTAAAGAAGACAAGTTATAAAACGTATCTTATAACATGCGTCTCATGAAATTCGACACCAATCTCGTGACTCACTCAAGAGTATTTTGTTTTTCACACATCAGTTATAAATATATAAGACTCTTTGACTAATTTAGATAATCTTTTTTGATGTTTTATTAAGATGAGTATAAGAAAAAAAATTGATGATAATTTTAAAATACGTCTATTGATTTAAATGCACTGAAATTATCTTATTGTGTACATAATTTGGTAATTTTAATATAATTTTGCTACTAACATGCAAGATGTTTATAGGGAGGGGTACCCTGGAAATCCAAAAATCAAGGTGGGGGGTCAAAATTGTCCGATTTAAAGGGGGGAGTCGAATTTTTCTAATTTAGGGTGGAAAAATGTGTCTGCTTTAAAGGGGGGGGGGGGGTCAAATGGGACTTAGGATAATTTCGATTTAGGGACTTAGAATGATTTCGATTTGGGGATTTAAAATAATTCAATTGTAGGAGCTTAGAATAAACCAGGTTTAGGCACTTGTAATAATTCGTGTTAAAGGATTTAGAATATTTTCAATTAAGGAACTTAGAATAATATGGGTTTAGGGAATCAGAATGATTTGGACTTAGAATCTTAACATCTAGTAAAAGTGATAATTACGAATTATAAAATTAGAAAATTGTATTGAAACATTGGATAAAATTTGCATTATACCTAGTCCTCAACTGTAGTAAACATGTGGAAAGTCTAGTTCTTGATTCAAAAATTTCAGTGTAAAAATTTAAAAATAATAAAACTCCATTCGAAATGATTTTTTTTGCGTAGAAAGCGGAGAAATGCAATTCCGCATACCGATAGATCGTACTGTTTAGGCATGCGGAACTCCTTGTACTCACTAAAAATCCACTCCCTTTCTACCTTATATGAGCTTATCCCGGAATCGTTCTGAAATTAATTCAGGACAGGTTCAAGGGTATTTAGTTCCATTTGTGAACTCCATCTTTTGACTTGCATCTTGTGACTCGACAGTCTAATAGAGGACTCCGTCATTCCTTCTGTTTAAAGTTCCATACAATCTTTACTGTAAAAATATATGTTAGCTAGCGTTTATAACGCCTGTTTTATCATCACCTTGTAATGCCATTTCCTAATATCGTCAAAAGAAGGTTAATAAATAAATATATAAATAAATAAATAATTTAATAAATAAATAAATACAAATAAATTAGCCTACTAGCTACATTTGATTGAGTTGTCAAGTGTAAGGGGAGGATTGTTTGTTAGTGCAACCACCCTTGCCCATATCTAATACGTCTTAATATTAGCCTATGCCTATGCCTGGGCGTCAGGTTTTTTACTGCGGAGCGTGGAGTACGTATTCCACTTGGCAAATAATAACTAATTTCGGACCATAGGTCTTCATCATTGAGAATCAGACCAACCACATTATCAGGTGTGATTATTCCAATATTTGTTTCGAATTTAAATTTTTTAACGGACCATCTGTCACATTCGAAGAATGTGTTTTTCACGGTGTCCTCCTTGCGAGGACAGTATATACATTCGGCGCTATCAATCTTCATGATTCAAAAGGGATAGGAGCAAAAACCCATGCTCACCATTATCCGGTTTTCTAGCTGACATATACCTAAATCACTATGAGCAAAATAATCTTTTTTCAAACAATAATATTTACACAAAAAACATTATTTCATACTCACAATATGTAGATGATACTTTCATCATATACAATGGTACCAATAGACAACTAGACAGCTTGAAAGCATATTTAAACATTATCAACAATAATATACAGTTTATACTGGGAGTAGAAAATGAAAATAGAATATGCTTTTTGGATATCAATATTTTAAAATTAGGAAACAAATTTGAATTTAATATATACAGAAAACCAACAACTTCAGACACCGTCATACTTGCGGATTTGCATCACTCTTACTCGCAGGAAATGGCCAGCTTCAACGCCTTCGTACATAGATTACTCACTTTTCCACTCAACAAGATAATTACAATATTGAAGTCAGTACCATAAAACACACAGCAATAGTCAATGGATATAACATCAATATAATAGAAAAATTAATCTGCAAACACAAAAATCGCATCATTAAACCAGAAACAAAATACGTATCCGCAATATACAGAAAACAAACTCCTTTTATTCGCATGAATAATTTCAAAAACTTCAACTACCAAGTCAGCTTTCAAACTAATAATAAAATACACAAGTTACTGAGGAATACTCATAATATACCTTTAGTAGAAAAATAGGGCATATATAAGCTTAATTGTGACAACTGCGAATCCTTTTACATCGGTCAAACTGGCAGAAAATTCTCAACAAGATACACGAAAAATATACTACCAAAAAATCCATGAGTTCCCATAGTCACAGAAATCCTAAAGTCAAACTTCGCTAAATATATGATAAAAGGAAATCATAACTGCTCCAGTTTACAGAACAACTTAGAGCCACTGCATATATGCAAGAAAGGAAATATTATGAACGCTTTTGAGGAATTTGAAATATATAAGGCATTTGAATTTGAATGATCACAAATTTTAAATGACCAGTTACATTTGAATCGAATTCCTTATATAAAATAGCGATAAACATAAACATAAACAACAACAATAATAATAATAATATCTAATAAACGTGTATTAAATTATTATTCTATACTTTTTATGTAATTAGTGTTAAGTGTTAGTGTTTTAATATAACCTATTGATGGAACCATAATACAAGTTCCCAAAATGCGTCGGTTTTGAAGTTAAATAGTTTACGAAGTCACTGGACGGATTATTAAGGTAAAATATAATAATCTTATTTTGTGACTTGGGCACTACAAACATGTTTTTCAAATTTTTTTCAAAAATCCATGTCTGCTTAAGAGTTGGGTCAAAAAATTATTTATATCTACATGTCCTCTAGTTTTCGAAGGTGTTTCTCTAAGATATCTCTCCTAATAAACTCTTAGTCCATTTACTCTCCGAGTATTCCGTCCAGCAGATCTGCTATTTTTTAAAGTTTATCTCCTTTTACAAGTTAATACACCATATTTTGAGTGCTAGGAGATCTACTTGAATAACTATTGAAACTACTAGAGCTGCCTCCAACGATACTGTGCGATAGGCACAGGATATTCGCAGGGCTCCTTGTTTCTGAATCCTTGTCAACTTAGCTGCATAGGCGACTTTCCTTCTGCATGCAGCCCAAACAGTGAGCTTGGCAGCCTTTTTCCTGCTGCTTAAAATCTGCTTCATAAAGGCAATCTTCGTATCCAACTGCACGCCCAAGTATTTTAGGTGATCCTTCGTTTCCTCCCCCATGCATATTTTAATAATGGTCTCTATAAGTTTACGGGTAAACAGGACGATCTCTTTTTTCGCCGCCGCTAGCTTTAAGCTGCGATTCTCCATCCAGTAGTTGGCATTGCCTGGTTCAGTTTCTTCTCGGCGATTTTAACATCTTTTTTCGTGATAAATAAGGTCAGATCGTCCGCGTATCCGACGGAGAAAATTTCTTCAGGCATTGGAAGCCTGAGTACCTAGTACCATGCGCGATATTTTATAAATCCAGTCCGAGGACTGATCCTTGTGCTGCTCTTGCAGTTATTCCCCTCAACCCTATTCCTTGCGCAGTTTCGTAGACAATTACCCGATTGCTCAGGTAGCTACTAATGGTTCTTCGCATGTATTTTGGCATCAGGAAATTCCTTAACTCCTCCCTCCAAAATGATGTTAGTTAACCTGAAATTTCCATATTATCCTGGTGTGATTCACCAAAAAAATTAGATTTCTAATGATTTCTAATGAACTGTTTCTAAATTTTTTCAGTTAAAATATTAGCTCTTAAATGTTTATAAGTTACAATCTACGCTCAGTTCGATTTTTGTAGTCAGTGGTGATAACAATGATGAACAGGTTTACTTTTCCAATAATTTATCTGACCTTGACATTATAAAAGCAATATATAATAATACTTTAGCTTCAAATACTGCAAATATACCTATTTATTTTACACTTACTTACGTACTTTTACAAAAACTGGCCATAAACAATAACTATAGACGTAGAAACAAAAGACACAGTAAAAGCTGGTTCTATCAATACAACCTCTCTCAAATGACACAAAGGCTGATTTTGTCAGTTTTTTATTGACTCTATGAGCGCAAATTCTCGCACACTCAAAGACTGATGAGCTATCACTTCAGGTTATAAACCATGGGGCTACAAATCATCCTCCAATTCGTTCTACTCTTCATGTCCTATCTAAAAGATCGTCAACTCCAAGTAGCCACTAAAAGATCCTGCTTTGATACCCTCACAACTAACCTTGATATTCCTAAAGGATCAGTTTTGGGCTGACTGCTGTTTTGCATTTTTATATCAACGAAATAACAGTGCATCTGCCTCATGGGGTCCTACACTTTATATGCTAATGATCTTCAAGTCTATATCCAGATCCCTCCTAAGGATGGTCTACTTGCTGTTAGAACTCATACTCATATTGCATGTAAAGTCTCAGTCTCTTTTTCTTTTCAAGAAAAAAATTTAATACTTTTATTTATGTAAAATGATAACCTTCTTAGATAATCCATAAATTTTATATTTCGCAGCGATTTTATTACTGGGAAACGGTAAACTTTCTTTGATATTAGTTTAAATATTAAAAGCGATAATAGGTAAATTTTATATTTCGCAGCGATTTTATTACTCGGAAAAGGTAAACTTTCAATGATTTTAGTTTAAATATTAAAAGCGATAATAGGTAAATTTTATATTTCGCAGCGATTTTATTACTGGGAACAGGTAAACTTTCATTGATTCTAGTTTAAATATTAAAAGCGATAACAGGTAAATTATATATTTCTCAGCAATTTTATACGGTAAACCTTCTGAGATATTAGCTTAAATATTACGAGCGATAATCCATAAATCTTTTATTTTCACAGCAATTTTATTACTGGGAAACGGTAAACTTTCTTGAATAAAAAATCATTTAAGTCTAATTTTTCAAGTGGACAGTAATTGATTATTAATGCTCTAGTTGGGAAAATAACTCGATAAAACCATTTATGTATTTTTTATAGATACCCATAGGTTGTTCTTCGAATTTATTATTAGTAATTTCCATTCGCTCCCGCGATATTTTCTAATCTGATAGCCGAACTCAGTATTCAACCGGCGAATCCATATAGTTTTTTTATCAGGGGGCTTTACAATCTATAAAATTTTTTCTTATTGAATTTTGTCAACTATTAAAATTACGATTTAAAAAAAAAAATTACAAATTTTTCTAAAACAGACTACACTTTTTTTTGTACATAACAGTGTACATAAAGAAAATAAATAAATAAATAAAATAAATACATAAATAAATATATGTAAAAAGTTTTATTTGTTTTTATTTTCAACCAAGTCAATAATTCCAGACAGTAGGGCAAAAATTTTAATATTATACTGAAAGAAGGAATGCTTCTAAACTTTTTATTTTATTATTATTTTATTTACATGTCTGTATTTCTACATATGTATTATTTAATTTCGAAGTTTCTCACTTTCTTTTTTATAAATAGAAAAAAAAAAACTTATCGATTGTTTTGCATAATATATATTGGGTGAATAAATTGTATATATAAGAAAAGAAGGAACGTGATTGCCTTTATAAGGTTTCATTTTTATTGGCTAAGTTAAACTGACAGGTTACCGTGTCAAACCATCTGCAAAACCGCTAGTGTATGTATAAAATATTTTATTTTTACACTTTCTTATAACTTTTGTTTTTTATTATAGTGTATAAAAGAAAATGGAAATTATTATTATTATTATTTTTTATTGGTAGTAAAATTTAGAATCTTAGTTTTTTAATTAAAGGCCAATTTTATGATAAATAGAGCTTTTTTAAAATTGGCTAATTTTAGTATTGTTTCATTGAACATAAAAATAAGATTTTTAGCTGGTTTTCTTGTAAATAATTAAGACTTCAATTAGGGCATGATTCATTTTAAGTCCAAATTAAGTAATAAAAATATGTAAAATTGGCCAAATTTGTGTTATGTCGAACTAAGCAGCTTTTTACTTTTGCATTAAATGTGTTAAGTAACAGAGAAAACTTATACATTACTGTTCTAACTTAGCCTGTCTCATGTATAGTTAGATCAAAGGTCCATTGAGTTGCGAAACTGAAAAAATATTTGAAGCCTCTAATACTAATATGTTTTAATTGCAGAGGGTACAAAATTTATCTGGGTACCTAGGCAAAATTCTTATTCGTTTTATGCAAAAATATTGTGACTGGGAGGTCCAACAGTATATTAGACATTAAGGGTCCAAATATTTTAACACTAGCGAGGTCACTAACATAAATGGCTGTTTAAGTTTCAAGTTTTCCACCTAAGGTAGTTACGGTATTTTTGCCTGTTTAGACGCATGACGAATGCAGAAAATTCTTGCTAAGTTTTACACACAAATTTAACGCCGGGATGGGCAAAAAATATTTTTTAATTAAATCAAAATTGTTTATAAAAGTAATAATTAAAAGTCATGTAATAAAAATAATGAAATAACGTGTAATAAAAAATAAAAGAAAAAAGGTTTTATACATTTTACGTCTTAATAAAAATATTTTATTTTAAAAATATTCTATTTCAAAGCATGAAGTAATTTTATGATTCTATTTTGAACTTTCATTCATATAATATACGTTGTAAAATAAATAACGCAATTATAGTACGCAAGAAATTATTTTTTATCAAATTACGCATCTTTTCTTTACAATTAATTTATTTACCTAAAAAATAATTTATGTTAACCAAATATTTAAACCAAGGCTAAAAAGATAATTATTGTATAGTTAGGTTGTTATGCCTGTAATTTCAAGTACTTCAAGAATTTTTTCTGAAGCTTCAAACAAATAATTGAAAATTCAGTCAAATATTTTGAATATTTAAGCAAAAGTTTGAAAATTTAAACATTTAAGAAAATTTAAAACCGAGCAACTGTAATTATAGTTAATAAGTCACTTTTCAATATAAAAACATTGACGTAATTTTCAAGTTAATGAAAATAATTTCTTTTAATTTTTTGTTTAATAGATTGATATCACATATTTACTTATTGTCATGTCAGGTGATAAAAAATAAAAAAAAATTATCATTCGTAATAATTCAGAAGACTTATAAATTATTTTCATTATTTATGATTTTATTCCATGGAAACTTTTGTTATAAAAATAAATATTTCATGAAAATGCGTCATTCAAAATTGAACTTTTGCAAGTAATGCAAATATCAAAATTTTGAGAAAACTAAAATTTTCAAATTTATTTTAATTCTTTAATTTGAACACAGTTAATTTCTGCCACTGAGCCAGCGAAAATTGCTTTAAAGTCTTCAAGATACGGAAAATTCGTTCCATAAAAACCAATGAGTGTAAAACAGACAAAATAAATTCGTATATGATTATTAATGAGTGTGTATAAGAAATTATTTACTTATATTTGATGGCTAATCTTTTTTAATGAATTAAATAAATAATTAATAAAAAATTATATGATACATCGAAAAAATATTTAATCAGCAGCTTTTATTTTTATTAGTGCAACCTAAAAAAATTTTTAAAAATGATTACTTAGATTTTAGTAAATCTGAACTTTTTTTTAAATGCTATTATAGGTCATTAGTTAATAAGCTTTACAATAATAAAAAAAAAATCTTGTTAAAATGTCATTTTTAATAACTAAAGGCTTAACTTTTTAAAGAATTTATTAATGCAGTACATTTCATACGTATAAGATTTAATCTGAGGGATTTCACGTCAACTGGGCCTAGGTTGGACTGAAGGGTTGCGAAAGTCAGTAAAAACTAATTTTTTTCCGAAAATGCAACTAAAAATAAGTCCTGTCACTAACTTTTAGCTCTCTAATTGAATGTCTAAAAAGAAAATATTTTTCAGTTTAAAATATGCGTTTGGCATTCTTCAGTCTAATTTGGGCCCATTTAGCGTAGAATTTCTAATGTAGCCTATTAAATTTCTAATATTTTTTAAAATTAACTTTGGTTTTAGGTTTTGTCTCAACCAGGGCGATCAGTATCTTTTTTTATGTTTCCTTTTTTTAAAAACAGAAAAAAAAAGATCAAAATTTTAGAAAGAATTTATATTTGAATTCCTTTCAGACTAAAATATAAAATTCTTTAATTTTAGTCTTATTTAAAATATTTTATTTATGTATAAATTAAATTACGTCCAATTTTTTTTTCTCACATTTCAATAAAAAGTTATAAAGAATTCATTTAGAATAAAAACACAAAATGTCTTTTAAATTAACGTAGATAAAATGTTAAATTTTTTGTTTTCTGTTGGGCGTATTGTAATTTTGATTTATTTTTTTTAAGATTCCAAATTCCAACTATTTTATGGGTGTTTATTTACTTTAAAAAAAAATAATTTAATTTTGATTTTTTCATTTCGCGTAATCTAAAATAAGAAATTTTCAAAATAATTAAGAATATATTTTTTGAAAATAAACTATTTCTTTTGTTACCACCCATCTACAGGAGTTAACAGATCATAAATTTAAAGGGTATTCCTCGCAGATGTTAAAGATCCAAGAATTTATGATCAAAAAAGTTTCAAATTTTGTTTTTGCTGAATTTTTTCCTTCAATCTATATTAAAAAAACAAAATTAATAATCACTTAAAAATGTTGATAAAAAACTTTTTGTTAATCTATAAAATCATTGGAAATTTTTTTTAAATTTTATAATAGTTTATAAAATAATAAAATAGTGTAAATAAAATAAAAAATTACCTAATTTTTGACTAATTTAAAAAAAAATTTTATCTTTTTACAAATAAAGTTAAATTTTTATAGTTAAAAAATATCGTTGCCTAAAAGCTTATTTTCAAAACATATTTTTTTAAATTTAATTTTTGTTTATTTAATATTTAATATTTTCCATAGCTTTGAAATTTTACTGCAACCTAAAAAGGTCCTTTTTAGGACCGCCCCTTGTAGTAAATATTATATTATGTAAGTGAGTTTGAAAATGTAGCTAGACATACACTTAACATTAATAATTCAAACATTTTGGTGATTTTCAGATTTACAAGATTCTCTCTCGTCCATAATTTTCATTGATCAGATAATATTTTGAAATAACATATTTTGCTCGTATCTTTGGACAGGATGTCAATATTTTTAGAAGCTTACATAAATAGTTTAAAATTAAATGCAATAGTTGTCTTGTTCATTTATCTTATGTTTATGTTGTATTAAGATTGTAAGTGCATGTTATTTTTATTTTTTATCACTATTAGGGTAGATTCAGAGATAAAAAAGTTGAAAAATATCATAATCTAAACTGACATAATCTTTTTACGTTTATTTAATTTTTTTTAAATTCTTAGATTTATGATGTAATTTTTATTTATAAGAATTAACGTTTTAAATTTTTAAAATTTTTTTATGATTTTGATAAAAAGCTTTAAGAAGATATTTAAAAAATTTTTATGATAAAAATTAACATTTTCACACGTACCTACAAATGATGAATGATCAATTTACACAAAAATTTATACAAATCACCTACTCGATATCAAAAACTTAAGTTTTAAAAATGAAAACAAAGACGGAAAAAAAGTTCTGCTTGCTTTGAGGCTTGCGTTTGTTTTTTGTTTAATTGTAGAGCTTCGCTCTATAATAATCAGTGGAATTATAGTCAAATAATGACTATCATGGACTGTAACATAATAATTGAAACTTTAATTTTATTTAAATGTGCTTTGTTCAGGGTAAACTTTAAATAGAGCTTTTATTAACATAGCTTTCTTAGAAAAAAATATTAATTCTGCTTTGTTATAAAATAATATTATTTTTGAGTAATTTTATATTATACTCATAGATAATTTTTTTGGCCTTGTATTTGTTTTAAAGAAATCGAAAAAAATGTATAAAAATGCCGTATAGTTGCAAAGATCAGAACCAGATTGTTACAGTTATGATATTATGTAGCAAGATTCTCTAAGCTCGTGTAAACCAGGCTAATAATAAAACTTGCAATTTGTGGGAGTCAATAGTATAAGACCTTTAAATAAAAATTTATACCAACCAAGAGATTTTCGGTCAGCTTTCAAGGCGACGATAACCCCTATTGTTCTAAAAAAATGGAGGCCCGTGATTTTTTTTGATACACTAAAATGCTGTGTAAAATATCAACGGTATAATTTGGTGCCTTCAATCAATTTTGATGTACCCAAATCTGGTGTCATCTCCTTCTAAGAAGTATTTAGTGTAGAATAAAATGAATACATTACAGTATATTTAGTAAAAAATAAAATATTTAATTATGTACTACATTTTATAATCGCACCAGTCGCATAATCATAATTTCATATTACTATATTTAGAAGATAATACATTCCTACATTCCGTAGGTAAAATAAAATTATAATTTAATGTGATTTATATTCGGAACATAGCTAAATATAGATATAATAACGTACTATCCGTAAGTATAAAACCTCAAATGACCTTATTTGGTTTTCTTCAAACTTCATGTACACGGTTATATTATATTATTTATCTTGAAGTATAAGATTTTCATTATTTTTTACCGTAATTTAATTTTTAGAAGTATTAAAAAGAAAATGATAACTCAGGAGAGGGGGATCAAATGGACTTAGAGTAATTTGGGTTCGTGGGCTAAGAATCTTTTGCAAGAGATTCCAGTACGTAAATAGTAAATTTTAACCAAGGATGTAAAAATAATTGTAAAAATAAAGATTGTCCTAGATCGTACTTAAATTACCATACGAGGTGAAGCCGGGTATGGTAAACTTCGATTTGGGGCATTCTTTTTTTGGAGCAAACACGTCTTTTTCGATATCACTGCTGGAGAAAAATACCTGCAGGCACGTATACAGGAATTTTTTTCGGGAAGAGGGGGCAAATAATTGGAGGTGGGAGTTAGAACCTAATGTTGATAATAAATATGTTTTAATTTTTTTGCTAACAATCATAATTTAATTGTTTCTTTTTTTAAATTGATTTGAAGCAATATTTGTTAATAAAAACAATTAAAAATTTTGGAGATTATTGATTATCAAAGAATATTGATATTTTTATTAAAAATTTTCATTTCCCATGGCCCTTTTGCCCCCCCTCCCCCTCTACTTTGGATACGTGCCTGTACCTGAAAAGAAAAATTATTTTAGATCTATAAAAAAAATAAGTTAATTTATCCTTGGTAAAGTCGAGAAAAATTTACAGTAAAATGTGACTCCTGTTAAAGAAAAATTATGCAACTATTTTTAGGTATAAGACCTGGTTTACTCTAAAAAGTTCTATACTTATTACAAAAAATTAAAATCGACCAACAATAAAATAAACGTAAAATAAATTTTAAATAACGCTTCATATTTACTTTTTAAATTCCTCAAATAATTCTCACGTAATTTCAAGATTAAATGATAAAATATTTTTTTTAAAATTTCATTTAAAATTAATATTTTTGTTGACTTACACAAAACAAAAAACAAAAAATAACGTAAAAAATTGTCCTTTCACTTAAAACATAAAGTAAAAAATTTTCCATCTTAAAGAATTTAACATTTCTCTTTCTTTAGAATGAAGACGCAGTTCCAAGTAAACAAATCAACCGTTATATTTATTATGTTATGTGTATTATAATAATATAGCCGTAAGTGTTCTAGGATCGTGTGGTATTTAACGGTAAAATGTAAGATATTTTATGTTCTTTTATTCTAATTATATTAAAATGCATCAAAAGTGCATTTCTGTGGAGCAATTTTTTGAATTTAAAATTACATATTTTTTTTTTTTGTAAACTGAAACAAGTTAAATATACTTTTTGAGTCATTTAATATTCTAACATTTTTTAAGACTTAAAAAATTAAGTCATTCTTCTAAGAAAAAAATTTTTTTTGTTGACTTGTGTTAGAGTATTTTTCTGACGCAATGTTTAAAAAATTTCATCAAAAACTCTTTCAAATTCTCATTACTTATGGAAAGTTTTTAATATTATATTATTCAAAAAATTTAAATAACTTAAAATAAATCATTTCTCTTTTGAGTTCAATTAACTTGCTAAATCATTAAGCTAATAAAATATAATAAAATAAATTTTAAATTGGAAAAAAAATAAGAATTTAATTACTCAAAAAATACGTGGGTTATTAAAAAGTCAATGAACTCTGATACTTCGTGAGGCTATATTTTTTTGTCAGTGGCCATAAAGCAGGTATTTCTTATGTAAAGGCGTATTTTCTCACTACTGACGAATAAAACTCGTATACGACCCTTGTTATCTAACAATAAGCCCAGAACTACATACCTCGATTCAATAACGTGAATTTTTATGCCTTGTTTCCAATGCTAGATGTCAAGTTAATAAGTTCCGAACTATCTTTTTTTTTATTTAATGTATAAAAATAGACTACTTTCGTGGCTGAACAGGACGTGTTTTAGCCCTTTTTGTATAAAATATTTTGTTCTAAAAAAGTTTATTTTTGCCGAATCCATCGATTCACAGGCCTCAGAAGCAATGCCCTAAACTTTTAACTTTAGTCCAGGTTAGAAAATACATAGTCTTTTTTTGTCCAAGTTTTGTAGATTTAATTTTGGCCATCATTTGCAAAACTGCCAAATTTTATAATATGGACTCTTTTCTTTCTACTTTAATGAAGAAATATCATATTTTTGAGGAAATTAAAACCTGAAAATATTTGAACAAAGAAAAATATATGAATCAGAAATTTTTCGTTGAGTTGTAAGACCACGCAGCGTTTATTCTCAAATAATAAAAATAAACAAAAACTTTTAGCAATAAATTACGTGTATACAAGCTTATTATAATAAATCAATGGTGAAATTTCATTTTCACTGTAAATTTTAATATAGATTTTGACTTCAACTAAATAATATCCAATAGCAACATGATTTTTCACTTAACTGAAAGTAAATACTGAGTTATTAATATACCTATCTATATCTATATCTATATATATATATATGCCGATAGAGAATTTTTTTAGTTTGATAGGATTGACTAGACGATAATAGCTAGAGAGACGCGGTTTGCGGCAAAAAACGCGGAAAAATTGCAGAAGTGACATAGGCTATACAGGATTTCGATTGATGCGAAAGAAAATTTTTGTCGTCAAAAAAACGTTTTTTCAAAAAAGTGATAATTTTTGATGTTTTCTTAAATTTTCAAAAAAATCGTAATTAACTTAAAAACTTGGAATTTTTTTGTAATCAGAAAAGTTTTTATATGATTTAGAATTGTTTTTTACGTGTCCACCTAAATTTTCAAGCAAATCGGTTAGATGTTTCCAGAGTTACATATATTTTTCAGCATAAAATTTGGATTTTAAATTAATATCCTATCCTATCCTATCCTTCCTAAATCTTTACTTATGTATTTGAACGCGATATAAGTTAGAGACGCGGGGTTTACGGCAAAAGACGGCAAAAATTACGGGTCAAAACATAGGCTAGGTTTCGTTTCGATTGATAACGACAAAAATTTTTTATGTTGAAAAAACTGAATTTTCAAGAAAAAAATTTTTATCAAATTTAAAAAAAAAACCAAAAAAACAAAAAACTGAGGAAAAATTTTTTTATCAAAAAGAATTTCATTCGATTCGGGTATATTTTTTACGTATCCACCTAAATTTTCAAGGCGATCGGTTCGATCTGTCAAAAGATACAATAGTTTTTCGAAAATTATAAAAGTTTAGGACTAATATTATATATATTTCTAATTTTTATCAGCCACTGATGTAGTAACTGAATATAGGAACTAAAAGAAGCTTGAATAGCTATTATCAGATAGAACCCTAGAATGGGTATTCGAGGGAAACAACGAACACTTGTGGATCCTATGGAAGGGTAGCTAAGCTTTGTATTGCTGATTACTAATTATCTGTCTGGGTTCATATGCCCGTAATTTTCATGATTAAATAAATTTTAGATAATACTTCGGATAAAAAAGGTTATTTTACAAAATATTAAGTAACCTAAAACAACATATTTTTGGAAAAAGAAAGCCGCAGGGGTCCAGGGGGGCGCAGCCCCCATGGTGGCTGCCGGGGCGAGCAAAGCGAGCCGGAGGCAGCTAGTATATATATATGCCGATAGAGAATTTTTTTAGTTTGATAGGATTGACTAGACGATAATAGCTAGAGAGACGCGGTTTGCGGCAAAAAACGCGGAAAAATTGCAGAAGTGACATAGGCTATACAGGATTTCGATTGATGCGAAAGAAAATTTTTGTCGTCAAAAAAACGTTTTTTCAAAAAAGTGATAATTTTTGATGTTTTCTTAAATTTTCAAAAAAATCGTAATTAACTTAAAAACTTGGAATTTTTTTGTAATCAGAAAAGTTTTTATATGATTTAGAATTGTTTTTTACGTGTCCACCTAAATTTTCAAGCAAATCGGTTAGATGTTTCCAGAGTTACATATATTTTTCAGCATAAAATTTGGATTTTAAATTAATATCCTATCCTATCCTATCCTTCCTAAATCTTTACTTATGTATTTGAACGCGATATAAGTTAGAGACGCGGGGTTTACGGCAAAAGACGGCAAAAATTACGGGTCAAAACATAGGCTAGGTTTCGTTTCGATTGATAACGACAAAAATTTTTTATGTTGAAAAAACTGAATTTTCAAGAAAAAAATTTTTATCAAATTTAAAAAAAAAACCAAAAAAACAAAAAACTGAGGAAAAATTTTTTTATCAAAAAGAATTTCATTCGATTCGGGTATATTTTTTACGTATCCACCTAAATTTTCAAGGCGATCGGTTCGATCTGTCAAAAGATACAATAGTTTTTCGAAAATTATAAAAGTTTAGGACTAATATTATATATATTTCTAATTTTTATCAGCCACTGATGTAGTAACTGAATATAGGAACTAAAAGAAGCTTGAATAGCTATTATCAGATAGAACCCTAGAATGGGTATTCGAGGGAAACAACGAACACTTGTGGATCCTATGGAAGGGTAGCTAAGCTTTGTATTGCTGATTACTAATTATCTGTCTGGGTTCATATGCCCGTAATTTTCATGATTAAATAAATTTTAGATAATACTTCGGATAAAAAAGGTTATTTTACAAAATATTAAGTAACCTAAAACAACATATTTTTGGAAAAAGAAAGCCGCAGGGGTCCAGGGGGGCGCAGCCCCCATGGTGGCTGCCGGGGCGAGCAAAGCGAGCCGGAGGCAGCTAGTATATATATATGGGCAAATGTTTCAAAATTAAAAACAAGTTAACTGTAAATATATAACGAGGACTAAACAATTTTATTAATCTACCTTCCAGCAATATCAAAAATTACATTGTAAAAAATCTTTTATGATTGCCCAAATATCATCATTTTTTTGCACAATTAATAAAATTTATTAAATTTCAAAATTTAACTGAATTGTTTAAAAAAAATAAAAAAACAGTAATATATTAAATAATTAATAAAAATTCTGCTTAGTTTTTACTACATTTACCCATATATAAAATAATACATCATATTTGCATAGCAAATGGTGAGAAACGGTAGTTTTATCCGGAACGTTCTTCCGTCAAGTGGATCTTTTTCTTATAAAGTTCCTGCGCGGGAAAAAAAAGGTGAAATTTAATAATTCATTACTTCTTTATTCAATGTATAATAAAAATAATAATATAATAAAAAAATAAAAAAGGGTCGGCTACTTCTTTTACATATATATATAATAAATTATATTATGATTTAATGTAGAAAAAAAAAAAGTTGAATAAATTATTAGATTATTGTATAAAATTAAATTAAGTAATTTTATATCGTATATTAACAAAAAAAATTTTTTTTTAGTCTTTTCCTTTATTATTATGCAATAACTTTTATGACTTTCCAAATGATTTAATACCTTAATTGTTATTAATTTTTTTGCATATTTGGTATGTACACGCCTCGAGGTTTGATCCTAGAAATTTATTTTAATTAATGAGCATTGAGTCAATATTTGTTCCCAATTTAAAAAATTTTTGATATTATTTTTTTTTTGATTTTTCTAAAAAAATTCCAAAATTAAGGACGAGCTTCCCAGAAAATATTAATGTAAAAAGATAATGAGTTTTTTTTAAACAAGTCTCAGGAATCCAATGGTAAGGGTTTTCTAATCAGTTATCGTGCAAAATTTAGAGAAATTAGTATAATATTTAATTTTATGCTTTCTTAGAGATTATTAGTTAAATTATTTGAAATGCTGATTGTGTACAGTATATATACATAATCTTTGGCTGGATGTGGGCGTTATTTGTCATAAACGAAAGAACGAAATAACTCATATAAGTTCCATTTGTGACAACAAACGCCCACATCCAGCTAAAGACCATGTACATACAAATGTCAAATATAAAAAAACTATATTTCATTTCTCACCGTTCCAAAATATCAATAACACCAACTTATTATAATTAAAGTATCCATCACCTCTAGTGTATAAATTAACCTAATTTATCTTTAAAACAGTAGGTCAATAAAAAAACATGTTATAAACATTAGCAAATTAAATAAAAAAAAGAAAAACTAAGTAAAAAAAAGGAAAAAAATAAATAATAATTTGTAATTGTTTTAGACGATAATATCTTACATATATTATAAAGTGTATTATACTAATTAACGTAAAATTCTTTTAATTACTATTTAACATGAAAATACGCAGTCTGAGTAATGTTTTAGATATTAAAAATTAATATCATAAATAAAAATTTATAAAAAATACAATTATTTAAATAACAGAATTCCCCCAAAATCTTTTAAGATACTATGATTTTTTCCATGTTCAATAATTTCGAAAACGAAGCTAATTTTGCATTTTATCTAAGAATTCTAATGGTTCAGGTTGAGCGTAGCGAGGCTCCTTAATTTCAAAAATTTCGATTAAATTACTAGCTAAGGATCTTGGTTTTGGCATAGCATTTCATTGGAAAAAATATAGGTACAGCCAAAGGTTGCCGTTACCAGAAATCTGTTTATGTCAGTCTAATTTTTTTTTTATTTTAGAAATAGTTTTCTATAAAGAAAATGAGATCCTTCATGGGAAAGTTTGTATTTTTTCCAAAAGAATGATTGTTTATCTTACCTTAATTTCATTAAACTTCACTTAAAATTCTGCAAGACCCGTTTCATTTAATTTCATGATACAACAACGTCGTTTTCATCGAGGAAATATTCGCACCGGAACTCTGATGGCCAGTTTACAAAAAAAAGGTCCTTTTACATTCTAAAAAAAATAATATGAGGTAAACAGACTTAATCTCAAATATGGAAAAATTATGCAACGAGTGAAAATGTAAAATTAAATGAATTATTCAAAGGAAATTCCGTCAGAATTATACATGTAAATCAAAATTTATTTATTGCCCAAGTTTATTAAAATTCCAAAAAAAATGTACCTTGAATTCTCCAACTCCAAAATTTTGCAAAAATATCAAAGTTTAAAAAATCTGTTACCTGACCTTATAAAAAAAATTTGACGTAAATAAAACAATAAAATTAATAAATTTTTATTTTCTGGAATAATAACAATATGTATTTATTATAATCAGTAATACATTTCGTGTGAAAAAATTAGAGAAAAATAAATATGCACAATACGATTGACGCAAATTCATAATAAACCTATAAATTTATTTAATTTAACTAAAAACTGTAGATATTAATATGACGTAAATAATATTCATTAATTTGAAACAAAAAAAACAGTAAAAAATTAATTTTTTAATATTTAGAAGGAAAGTAACTAAATATAGCAAGTTGAAGTATTTTGGTGTAAAAAGTCAAGATTAAAAAAGTATAGAAAGGGATAAAGTCTAATTATAAAAAACTTGCTTAATTTAATTATTCAGGTATGTAATATTTTTAGAAAATTCGAGTTATTTTCGAAAACCAATTTTCTAAAAATACACTTCGAACTGAATTTTTAATAAACTATAAAAAATTTAATTATAGAAAAATACTTTACGATAACTAAACCCTTTATATCAATAAAATGACAAGTCAAAATTTTTATTACGATTATAAAGAATTCATAAGAAAAGTTTTTTATAATTACTTATAAAAGAAAAAGTAAACAATTTATCTTTAATTTTTTTATATCAATTATTTTTTTATCAGTGGAATTTTCTTAATTTGACGCAATTTTTTTTCATTTATTTTCTTTTTTAAATATAGAAAAAATATTAAAATTTAATTTATTTGCATATTAACTGTGAAGTCGTGTTATATATTATGCATTTTCGTATTAAGTGTTTCTTTGAAAAAAATATTCATTGTCGTCAATGTGATTTTTTGAAAGTAAACAATAAAAATATTCATAAAACTGTTTTTTTTTTTGAATAATTATATATTCAATTTTTGTTGATTTATTTTTTTAATTAAAATTTAAGTAATTATTTATGATTTAACGGAAGTTTTTTATCAGAAAAAAAGTAATAAATAATGTTCTAATCTATTTATTTGTTAATAAATTCGTTCCATAGAGTCATTTTTTATGCAAATATTAAAAATTAATGAGCGTTTCACGTGTTTAATTTAAGAGCGAATGCCAAAAAAAGTTCATTAAAAACAAAGCCTTCTGAGTGTTTATCACCTAAGATATTATTTCCCGTGGTACGTTAGACTAGTTTTAGTCATATCATGTGCAGTCTTTCTAAGGCAAAATCCAATGAATTTGATCCATTTGATTTCTCATAGAATTTTGAATCTTACAATTATTTTAGGACAAAAAACTTATCCACAATTAGTCATTTTTGATCCTTCAAGGAATAAATATTAAGGGTCAAACCGTTCAAAGACAAGCAATATTAGAACATTTTTATTGACCAAACATGGCCCTTAAACTACTTATAATTTAGGGGTATTTGAGGTTGCTGGATTCAAATATCGACTTAAATAAATGTATACATTTGATAAACATATTTCCATATATGCGGAAAATAATCTCAGGGCTAATAACTCTATAAAATATGGGTTAAATAGAGTTAAAACGATTTTCTGAAATTATTTTTTCTACTCTGAAAAACAAAACTGTAGATTTTTAAAATTGCTGCCCCTAAATATCTTAAATTTTATGAGTTATTTATATTTATTTTTGAAACCAAAAGCAACTCCAATAACCCCCCAGATTTGAAATTTCCACCCCTAATATAAAATTAACGTAAAATTTCAATTAAAAATTCTCTTCTAATAAAAAAATGACAAAAATTATATTTATACACACACATTTATATCAAGTAATTTCGATAATAAAATAAATTGAAAAAATATTTAAATTCTGTATCAAATTTATCTGTCATGAACGATTTAAAATTCATTATTTTAATGTTATACACGCTGTAGCTAAATAATTCATCCAAGTTATTTATCAAATAATAAAACCCTCCCTTATATTTTTTTTTTCTTCAAATTGTTAATCTCATAAGTTAAATCGAAATAAATAAATCGACATTATTGTTATTATTATTTTCAAGCTATTATATAATATATATAAATGTAATTTATAGAAAATAAAATTCATTTTAAATTCTGCACTGATAGGTAAAGGGAGAGAGAAAACTTGTATTTATACGTGCGTAAACGAAGATCAATCGGATCAAATCAATCAATTTTACCCTCTCTGAATTTAACACATTTTATATAAATTTATTTATAACGTTATTTTTAACGCAATTATTATTTTATACTATTTAATAAATCCTTAAAAATTGGCGTGATTTTGAAATTAGATGATTTATATTTTATTACATTTTTGCTAACAAGGGGTATAATAAATTTGATTTGAATGTAAAACGGGAGTCGGAATTATTAGTAATTTAATTTTGCAAACAAAATTTGTAGAAAAAAATGAAAATTTGTAAAAAATATTACTAAAAAATTAGTTTCAAAAATACTTTTAATCAGCTGGCTCAAAAAAAGACAATTTTCTAATTGTAAACTCAAAAACTTTAAAAGGCCCTTCCTACCAATTTCTTTTATAAAATATCGATCAAAATTTATCTTCAAATGTTCTTTGGTTGGGCCTTGATTAAGGATATTAACATTAAAATAATTTATAAAAAATCCCCAAAAGAAAATAATCATAAATTAAAATACAAATAAAATATCCACAGCGAAAAGTTAAAGAAAATGAGTGAGAAATAATTAAATGTCACTGTTTACATACAAAACCAAAAAACATAATATGGAACAATGCTTTTGGTCACATAGATGGTTGCTTTTACAATAACACCCAAATTACTGTAATCCCCTACAAAAACTAAAATTGCCTTATGTACACATTGTATATATTTTATTTAACTTGTTATAATATATTTAAGTCTGATGTTAAATAAACTTACCACATGGTTTTATAGTGTAATTTTTGTATGTAATATACCAGGATAAAAAGATAAAAGAAGGTAAAAGTGTAAAAAAGGAAATTAAAGTATATGTATTTTTTCAAACTTATGTTTACATATACAAGTACGTACAGCTTAATAATAACATAATATAAAAATTGTGAAAATGTTAGAAATATTAATTAATTTAAAATTTTGCACAGTTAAATATTAAAAGTAATTTTATAACATTAATATTAAATAATTTTTTACGTTATATATAGCTTCATCCTATATAAAAATATATCATGAAAATGTATGTATTGATTTTTCTCGCAAGAGAAATGTCCTTCAGTTTCTATATAAGGATTATATGAAATATACAAATTGTGAATTGAAATTAATATTACTATTACTTCCTTAAATATTAAAATTTTTGATTGATAGTTTCCTTCGCTATAGGAAAATATGAATTGCGCTTGATTCTAGTTAATGGTTCTTTCTTTGGTAGCTGATATGGGCCCTTTAAAATGGATTTTGGATTTGTAAAAATTCTATAACTTGTGTTTTTGTATTTGCATTACTAGAGGCAATTTAAAAGCAAAATAATTACTCTCATAAGTAGTATTCGGTGTATCACCCATATTTAGTTTAATATTATAACGATTTTGTAGCATTAATTGACCAGTACTGGGTTGAACCCCCAAAATAATTATAATTTTTCTTTGAAGTATTTTAATTGTTTGTGAGTTTCTATGAAAAATATTTCAAAGAGTATTAAGCCTTTTTAGACCTAATAATTTTTTTTTAATTCCATGTACTACCAATACCAAAGAGTATATCCAAAGCACACAAGATTAAAAAAAATTAATTGAGTATAGTGGATTAATAAAATTAGGCTTGAAAAAGAAACCTTATCATTTATCATTGCATATTCACAAATCTTTTCATGGAATTCAAAAAGCAACTGTAAAGTTCTTGAGAACATGTAATAAAAACTATGATACCTAAATCAAAAAAATTTCTAAAGAATAAATTAATTTTATATGGCTCATTATCGTTTTTTTTGCAAAAGTGACGTACAGCACGTTCCTGACTACCAGATGCATTAAATAAAAAAATTTTTTTTTTTAAATTTTTAATTTCGATAAGTTTTTGATGGTACACCATAAAAATCAACATATTTTAATGTTTTAACTACTATAAAACATAAAAATATAGCAAAAAAGCCTTTACCGTTCCCTGTCACAAAGGAGATTCCTATACTTTGAGTGTCTGTCATTCACACCTATCAATTAATTATCAAAAATTTTTATTTGGGGATTAATTGCTATACCATAAGGTTAAAATTTTTCCATATAGAAAAAATTTAAACTTACTTTTCCTAATTATTACAAGGGTGAGAAGGTGTGTCACACGATTTTACAAAATGTGTACGTAAAATGCATTTTATTTATATTAAATTTGATTTCTCTTCATAAAAACATTTTTAAAACCTTTTAATCACATAAATGACAACTTAAATACATAAAAAATAAATTCTCACATCGAGAGCACTTTCAGAGGTCCTTAAATAGGAAAACAAAATCAGTTTAAGTTCAGAAATCACGAAGGGACAAAAACAAAAGCCTTTACCGTACCCCCCTAGATCTCCTATTAAGAAGCGTTGTAATTAAAATATTAAAAACTTAGTAAGTTTCAATCATAAAAATACTTTACTTTCCAAACGGAAAAGTTTTTTTGTTCATTTGTCTACGAATTATTTTGATTTTTCTATAAAAAAGCCTTTACCGTTCCTGCCTTTACCGTTCCTCATTTTTGTTAAAATTATTAAATATTTTTAAAATTTACCTCCAAAACTCGTTTTTTTAGTAAGAATTCTTTAAAAATATATGATATTGTTCTCTAAAATACATAAAACCTAGAAAAATTCATACATTAAGGCCGTATGTAACGATTTTGGTTTTTAATGGTTTTAACCTGTTTTTACCCTATAATTATATGAAAAAATGTAATAAATTGATGTAAAAGGTTCGTTATGGTGATTTTTATGCAACACTGAATAAATATTGGTGAAAAAAGTCTAAAAAGTCTTGTTTGGATTTTAAAAAAGGAATTTTTTATTTTTATTTTTTGAAAGCTATTTTTTCAAAAAAAATGAAAACGAGCCATATATTATGAATTTAAAAAAAAATTCTTCAAAACTTCAAAAATAAAAATTTACTTTATTAAATTTCCAAGAAAGACAATAAAAAAATAAAAATTATTTGAAGTATAATAACATTTCTAATAGCTTCACATTATTAAATCGAAATTAATAAAGCCATAAATATGATATAAAAGAAAAAAAAAGTAAAAAACAATTAAAATAAAAAAAGAAAAAAATGGTATTAGTGACCACACGCGTGCTTAATAGGAAGAAGTTAATAAAAAAATGACAAAAATAAAAAGGAAGAAGAGTATTCATCTATACCCAGAGGAAGTCTTGAAAAAAAAACTCATACAAATAAAATAAATAAATATCTTATACTTTATGTGAACAAAGAATATTATAAGAAGAAAATGATGATGATAATGATGATGAAGAAGAAGACAAAATAAACCGCGGCATATGGAATATTAGCAAAAGGCAGCTCAGCAGCAGCCAGTATAGAAAAAAACAACAACAACAACAATAACAACAACAACAGGCAACAGACTTATAAAAGAAATAGAAAGAAGTAAAAAAGAAGCAAAAAGGAAATTCCATAGCTGGTCATCGCTCTTTCTTTGTTTGGTGTGTGCAAAAAAAAACCTTTTTTTACTATGTATATAAGCTTCCCTGTAAATAAATTTAACAGACGGATTCGTCAGGTAAAATTCTCTACTTTTTTTTTTTATAAAAGATCTTCGACCTAACCTAGTACTTCTTCCTTTATTTTTTTCATTCAGGTATATTTTAATACGCTATTTCTTTATATTCTCACCTATATATCCCCCTCTAAAAAATTTTTTTTTATTTAATCTATTTTTTATTATAATACGTCATCGTCTAGACGTTTTATTTTTGTTGTTGTTCACTGTTCCGCTCGATTTCTTCGAAAAAAGATATTTTAAACATTGGAAATTTTCATGCTGAATCTTTATTATATCAAGGTCAAAATACTATACTGTATTAGGTAGTTATTTTTTTTATGGTATGATAAAATATCCATAAATGACATTTAATTTAATGTGTTAAATATTAACCGTGAAACAGTTAAATCTTTGTTATATTTTTTGACTAAACAGTAATAACAATTGTTTGTGAGATTTATGGTACCAGCATTTATTCCAGACTGATATTTTTGAACTTGAAAATAAGGCTAAAAATATGGGAAAATAAAGATTTTCGGTTATAAAAATTATTATTTTAGAAATATTAATTATAAAGATTAATTATTAAAAAAATAATAATAATAGCTTTTTATTTACTTAAAAAATTTTTAAACTTAACTGCGTACATAAAACATGTTATTATTTACATAAAATATATTCATTAACGAAAATTTCCCACAATTTTTAAAGTTTAAGACGTATGTGTGGGATATTATTTAGATAAATATGATAATTAGAAAAAATTCCAAATAAATATAATATAGAAATTTATTTTTTAAATTTCTATTATGGGAAAAGAAAATAAATATTATTATTTTGAAAGTTACAAGTTAAGAACATGTGTGTATGTAAAGATATTGGGTTATAGAGATTGATTACTTATGTCGATTTTATGTTGCTATCACCTAAAATATCACGTTTTTTTTTGTATCTTTTAATTGGTTATTTCTGAAAAAATCTATGTAATTTGAAGGCAGATAATTTATTGTATGATGTTTAAAATTAATAGTTTTAGAGGGAAATTTCATTTTTAAATCTTTACAAATCTCTGATTATTTTTTTATAAAAAATAATAAATTTATTTAATAAAGTATCAAGAAACTCAATGTTTTTTTAATCAAGGAAGAAATATTTTACATAAATAGCTGTATTAAAGAAATATTTTATGCCAATACGCGTTATGAATATTGAAGTAATTCAATCATTAAAATATCTTCAAAATCATTCATAAATTATACTGACCTTTTTTACATTTTTTTTATTATACCAAGCAATGTGTTAAATCTTATACACCTGAATATTTAAAAAAAAAATGGAATGTAAATCTTTTAAAAAATTACAGTATATGAATACCAAGAGTATGTATGCTAAATATGTACATAAAATTCTTTTGCTGAGTAATCTTTAAAAACAAGTTTAAAGTTACTTTTTTATTTTAATCATATATGATTATTCAAGTTGAATTAACTCATAAATAAACTAAGATTCTAGGAATCAATAAATTAAAAATTGTCCTTACTTTTTCCTTATTTTTTTTTTAGTAAATATAACGCTTACTATTTAAATAATTAAAGATTTAATCTTAAATCTTGAATTAATAATTTAAATAAAGTGTTTTTTAATAAATATTTTAAAATTTTATTATGTAATTAAAATTAAAAACAAAAAAACAAATAAATTTTACATGTTTAAAACTAATAAGTGTCTTCTGTTGGCTAAATAATTATATTTAGCTTGTTATTTTGAATGTCTAAATAATTGTATTGATGAATTCCTCAAAGTTTCTAACATTTATATACATATATATATAATATTATATTCTTGCTAAGTTATTTCGTTTGCGTAAATACAAATACAAATAATTTAAATTTTAAAAAAATACCATAAGGATTATTACTTTTCTTATCTGAAATTATTCATTATAATTCAATTTATTGAACACTATTTGATGATAAATATTTTTATAATAAAAAAAAATTCTCACAAATGAAATGGATTCGTGAGACTATATAAGAAACATGAAAATCTGCATATTACTAATACTTATTCTCTTATTCACAAACATATCTGATGATACCCAAGGTGGTGGTGGAGTAAAACGACTATGAAGAAAGGCTCTCTTTCAACGAACCTTAAGTATAACTGCAGACAAAATGAAATCTATAATGGTAATTTATGTTAAGAATCTAGTAAAAACCACATTTTAGAAAGATTTAGATAAACTAAATAATGTTATAAATACATATTTTAAAAATACAAGATATTATCTTATTTATAAACTTGCTACTTATATATGTTTAGGAATTAATTTCTCTTTCGAGAAAGTTAAAATCTTTAAAAAAGTATTATTTGCTTAGTGCATCACTTTGCTGGAGGTTAAAAGCAAATTATATGACAATATAAATCAAAATTAATTAACTTAAGTAATTTTTTTTAAATTAAAAATATTAAAATATTGCCATTATAAATTATTATTATAATAAAGACATTTATCTTTTAACATAACTTATAATATAATAATCAGTAAATGATATCCCTCAAGAGAAAATTGTTAATTGACAAAGTGTATATTAAAACCACATGAGAATAAAGCTTTAGTTAATAAGTTCGGTGAATATGATGCCTTTGAGGAATGCGTTATTGACGTTCGGTTTATTTTATTTATTTAATAATATATGATAGGTAATATGTAATTGATAATCATGTTAAAATTAAATATTGCCTATTAAAATAAGGAAATTTTTTAAAATAATTTATGATAGATATTAGTTATTAAATTTAAATAATTAATTGATTAAATTACATGTAAATAAATGATTAATTATTAACATTACCTTTTATTTCTAATTCATCAGTTTATATTTCATTCCTCTATATTATTAACACATAATATCAATAATTGTCGTGTACGAAGAAAACCATCAATGACATTTACACATAAATTTACAAAAAGGATCTGTAATATAGTAAATGTCACATAATAATAGCTGAATATTATTTCGATTACTTTTTTTTATACCAAATACTTTTGTCATTTTCTTTAAAACTTCTTCACAGAATATTATTAAACCTGTTAAAAAATAATAATAATCATTAAATTTATATATAAATATAATTCTCATATATAACTACAATGTTTTATAATATATTGGTATATAAAATGTAAACAAAACATAAAAATATTATATATATTAAAAAAAAGAATCAATAATTTAATTTATATTTCCAAGGATTCTCACCAAAGTATTCAGTGAAATAAAAAAAAAAACGTCTGTTGGGGGTCTAATATCTTTCGTGTGAATGAAATCATGTCCTGTATACCTGAACCTCCTCTTAAAAAAAATTCTAGAGCGGTTCTTTTGACTCTTTTACCAAAAAAAAATATAATAAAACGTTTATTTTCTAGGACTGACATATCGTAGAAACTGAATAATAATTTAAATATAGAAGGTGGAGTAAATGAAAAAATTATTTTTAAATAACTGTCGAACGTGTCTCTATAGCCTAAAGGAATTAAATTATTTATTTATAATAACAATCTATTATATATATTATATGAGAAAGTAAGAGTGAAAAGAAGAGCAACGAGGAATCAGATAAGAAAATTTAACCAAATAAAAAGGGGTTTTATGTTTCTTTTCATTAAAATGTTTCTTTTATTATTTTTTTTTTGTTGATTAAATCAAGTAACTGCTTATATAAACCACAAATTTGAAATATATATGTTGACTAAATAATAATGATATATTTAAATAGTATATTAAACATGAAAATTGTTATTATATTGTCGTATAACACGCTTACATTAAATATATTTATATGGTAATTCTAAATAATATTCATATATAAATAAAAATTAAGGGTATAAAATAAGGGTATGTATTTATATATATATTAAACCAAGACTTATTTTAATATTAATTAGAAAAATCCTAAAAATCAAAAACTTTACAAAACAATATTTTTGCCTAATTTGAATATTTTTTCATATTACAAAATATTAAATGGTAAATTTGGCTATTTTTAGCCTTAAAACCAAACTATTTTTAAAAAAAACCTAAAAATAAATAAAAAGACTAATATATTAGAATAAAATTTAAAATTACAATGTTATAAAATTTTACAGATGTTATTGCATGCGTCATTCCATTAATATAAATAGTTTTGATAATAATAATAATTTAAATGACAAACAACTGTAAAAATAAAACTCCTTTTAAATAATATTATTATACATGCATATAAACTAAAAAAATTTTGTAAAAATAAAAAAGGGAAACATATATTTTTATCAAGATATTTTTTTAAGGGAATATATTAAAGAAAAAAAGAGCTTTTTATAATAATTATTAAACAGCTTGTTTTAGTATGAAAAGTAAATATATGCTAAGTGACTTTCTTGTTTAATGAAAAAAAGAAATTATACAAATATGATAATTGTGTCTGAATAGTTAAATAAATGAATATGCATTTTTCTTAATAAATATGAATTTTTTTTTTATTATTAAGTGTTATGATAAGCTTTTTTTTAGATATTACAAGAAAAAAAGGTATTTTAATTAACAAAGGAAATAAAATAATTGGGTGTACATTTGTTAAAAAGGGGGTAAGAGTTAGATATTTAAGTGTGCTTTGAGAAGAAAAAGAATTAAGAGGGTGGTTCATTTATATTTGATAGGTTAATTTGAATCAAAAAAGAGAATTTATAGTTTATATAATATGAAAATAAGTCGGCCAGACACAAAGAAACTATAGAAAAAGGCGCCAAATTGTTGAATCTCTTATTTTTTTTTGTCTATATAAAATATAATATAAGACCTTTCTTCGAATTTTTTTAAAGATTTTTTCGCTTATTTCTTTAAAGTTTCATTTATACCTATAAATATTCCCTTTTTAACAAATTTTTCTCTTATACGAGCTTACATAATAATGCCTTCTTCGAAATATTTTGTATTCATCGTCTGTATTTTTATTTTTTTTGTTGTGATCGTATATGGAATGATCTGTTCAGTTTAGTAAATTAATTTTTAAGATATTTTTTTAAATTGGTATTTTTGGACTGATTACGAAGCATTATTTTATCCACAGGTTTATTATAATGAGTTTTTTTCTGTACTTGCTAAAAATTTTTTTTTTACTTGACATCACACCTGAATTTTTTAAATGCTTTAAATGTTTTAAAAAAAGCATTCTTAATTCAAGCTACTAGGAATAACCCATATACATTATTATTGGGTCAAAAAAAGGCCTATTTTAAAATTTTACCTTTTTGTAAAATACTTAAAAATTTTATTTCTTCATGAATGGATTATTTAAAAATAAGAAATTTTATTTATTACTGTTTAGTTTATTCAAATTTTGCATAAAATTATAATAAAAAAAAAAAATTACCCAGAAATATATTTAAAAATATTTATTACTAATTTCGCAAAAAAAATTTTTTTTATGTTTATTAATAATAATAGCATTAAAAATTTTTTTATAATATAATTCTAAGTAAGTCAATAAAAATTCAAAATATAAAACATTTGGTTTGCAAAAAAAACTGGATATTATTTAATTATTGAATACATTGTATTTTAGCGAATTCAATAATTCTCAAAATTGTCATAAAAATTTATTGAAATCTGTGAATTTGAAGATTCAAAAGAGATGCCATAGTCTATAATATATTATTTTTTTTTGTTTTTAAATATTTTAAATATCGTTCACTAAGGGGGGCTCTTGATCCCCAATGACATTTCTTGAAAATAATAGTGCAAAATACTCAGAGTTTTCGGAACTCTAAATCACTGAATTTCATTTATTTTTTTGAAAATCAGTATTATAAAAGAACACTTATGTTTTATTCAATTTCATTTCTTATTTAAATTAATTCTTTATTATAATTTCTTTAAAATTTATTTATTTTATTTTAGCAGCTGTTTTAGTATATAAAAATATTGTTAAAATTTAATTTAAAATTTAAATATTAAAATATTTAACTTTTAATTTTAAATTACTTTTTATAGCTCATTAGCGCCAGATGGGACAACATTGTTATTTTGTTAAAAATTTTGGAATTTGATTAATTAATTATTATTGTATACTTAATATTTGGATCAAGAGATTTTTGAGATTTAGGGCTAAAAGTCTTAGAAAATAAGGCTTAAAAAATGTGAAAACGTTTGTAAGGTGGAAAAGCTAAATTTTTATAAGATTCAACGCTATTATAGTTTTCTACTGATTTTTAAATTTAGCAGCCTTATTTTATCGAATAAAAAGCTTTTTTGTAAAATGACAAAAGTTTATTCGCAAAATAGGCCTAAAATCATTTTTTTCTGAATTGATTATAAAACTGAAAAACTGATATGCTTCTGGTCATATATAACAATTATTAGATTCAAAATTCTATGAACATTAAAGCTACTAGACATTAAATGGCACTTTTTCTCCGTCCAGGTGCTAATGGATTAAAAAAAGTTCCTGTGTAAAAAAGTAATATATTTGCAAATTAAGCAATTTTGCAATAATTTTGTATATTTGTTACTCTAAAACTTCTTATAACTAACTAGGAAAGATTATATTATGGTTATGGATGAGTTTACTATGTTGGAAAAACATCCCCGACACGCTCTGTTTATTATAATGGGCCTTTTGGGCCTCTTTTGGGTCTCGTTAACATGAAGATGATAAATTATTAGATTCTTAGGCTGTTTTTGATCAACTTAGCGATCTAACGTTTAAGTAACTTTCATTTGGAATCACCTATATATGTTACTCAAAATACAATTCATTTAGCAAAATAATCTTTTTTTTTATAAAAAAAATACACAATATCACGTATTTTTTTATAATAAATGCACTGCCTGGCGCCTTTTTTGATTAGATATATAATATGCATATAAATGTTTTATAACTTTTGTTAATAATAAATTATTATTTTTTTTTTTAAATATATTTTAAAGCATGAATTTTTTTATATATACATATTATTATGATATAATTATATGTAATGTTTGATAAACGACAATTATGCAATGATATTCAGTTGAACGATAATAATGTATAGTTTTTTTTTTTATCAAAGAGACGATAAACTTATATTCTGGCGCCATGATTATTACAAAATTAAAAAAAAAAAATAAAAAATCTATTCATTAAAATTTTCCATGCATTAACAGTTTGTTCAAATTGTTATATAATTATATGTAAATCATTTTATTACATAAATATATTAAAATAAAAAACGTGATTTTTTGTTTAAATGTAATTTTCCGTTAGATCTTGTGTTATGAATTTTGGTGAATTTGAATTATTTGTGTTTTGATTGGTGTCGCTGATTTTGTTATGCACGTGATTCATTGGTATTGAATACAAAAAGTTCTTCTGTCACAAACGCTCGCACGTTATATAATTTTTATTATCTTTTGAAATATAAATATAATTTTGATTTAAGGAATAATTCAGGTTTAGGGACTTTAAGTAATTTTGATTTAGAGACCTAATATAATACGCATTTAGGGAGTTAAAATAGTTTGGATTTAGAATCTTAACATCTGGTAAGGTGATAATTACAAATTATAGAAATAGCAAATTGTATTTTAATGTTGCGTAACTTTTATACATTGAAGTTACTAAACATGTTCCATGCATTTTGGTTGTGTTTATACAAACCGGTTATAAGTTTTTGTTCAGAATTTCATAAATATCAAAAAGGGTACCATAGAAAAATTTTCAAATAATTCAAAAATCGATTTAGAATCTCCCGAAATTTTCGTCCCGTGACCGAAAAGTGATTATGAAGAGGTTTTGTAAATTGTACTGTATAAAGGTTTTCAATCAATATGATATATGGTGAGGTATTATAAAAATATTTTAATATTAAAAAATATTTTATAAAATTTTCAGTAAACTTTGCTTTCGCGAAAGTTTTTTCCTGCAAAAAATTGCTCTAACCTTAATTTTTACTCAAATCTAAATTAATTATGTTGCACTTCATTATAAAAGAACAGCAAATTTTACGTATATGTTAGCTATATGTTATAGTGCCAAAATCAAGAAAATTCAGTCACATTTTAATTTCTCCGAAAGTTCCATTCCTTAAAAGCTGTTTATATTTGACAATCAGAAATATGTAAAACTATGTAAAAAAATAACTGTTTTTTTTTTTCTTTTACAAAAAAAATATTCTCAGAAATCACCTATTATTAGAATATTTTTAATTTTTCTCCAAATGTAGAGCAGACAGTATTGTTAAATTCTATTTAAATTAATATAATCGATATATATACCTTTAAATTCTCAGCAATTGGGTCATACTTTTTAAGAGACAAAAGATTTAATATAAAAATAGGAAACTTTTCTCATTAAAATAGAATTATTTTTTACGGATTATTCAAATACCAAAATAAAAACTTCTATTTTCACAATAACGAAGAATTTTTTAATCTACTTATTATATTTTTTTTTTAAATTTTATTCTTATTGTTAAAATCAGCTTAATAGAAAATAATGAATTCATTTATTTTATTATTTACTTTTTGTATACAAAAAATTATATAGAATCGAGACATTTCTCAGTTTTATGTTCTACCCCTCGAAACAAAAGGAAGAAAACTAAGCAGGTGTTGATGAAGCAATATTTAAAAAAAAAGCAAGAAAATAATTTTTTGGGTTTGGAATATATTTTTTGCATCATTACGCTCCATAGAATTTTTGCTTAATAGGTCTTTCAGCACAAAAAGCTAGTGCTTTTATATTGCAGATAATTTTTACTCATTTACTTATCAGAAATTTTGGGACTCGAGTGGCTGATTCAAGAAAGAATTTCCCATATAGCAAGCACAGATAAAAAAAAATGCACTGATTTAATTAAATTGAAAATAAGTAGGTAATTGAAAAAAACAAAAATAGAAAATTTTCATTAAAATACATGAAAAAAATGTATCATATTAGAATAGAAGATAAATTAAAATGAAGAACCAAAAAGTTTCTCTATGCTATATTAAACCGCCTACTTTTTAGCAAGGCGGAACGGAATGTTAATAAACAATAATGAGCTCAGAAGATAGTTTAGTCGGCATCGTTTTATATTTCTTCTATCCTTTTATTTCTATTCTTAAGACTTTTTAGTATAAAGTGCAATTGGAAACGCCGGCGTCTCTACTCTTTACAGACATATATGAAGATGATGATGATGATGATGATTATGATGAACGTTGTTATTGGGAAGCAGGCCAAGAGCGCGCGACAACTCGGCTTCAAGCCGTGACATAAATCTTTGCTCTTGCATTTTCTCTATACTTTATTATGTTCATTATTATTTATATATATATTAGACTGTTGCATTTTGTATACATTTTTTTTTTGCTACCAAACTGTACTTTGGGATGTCGGGCTTATTAACCCCTGTTTAATAAATGTATCATCTGAAATCCTTCGACTAACGCGGAGAGTTTTGGAAGAGGTAAGAAATATTAATTTTCCTTGCAGGTATACATGGCTAAAAAATTTTTCATTAAAACCCATCATTAGTTTTGACCTATAACCCTTGTAAGTGCTCAAAAAACTGAGCTAAAGGGGGTATAGTCAAGATGACAGCAATGTTAAATGCATCCAAAAATTTAATCAGCCAGAATGGATGAACCTTAGTGAAACGTATGCATTTTTGGTCGCTGAAACAGATTTTGAAGGTTTCATCCATTTTCGGATGGCCAGTTTTGAGTATTGGACGCTATATAATAAACAATCGGCGAAAAATTAGCAAGATTAGTAATATCTTGAAAACAATTGCTGATTTAGCCTATTTTTGGTACCCTAATAAGGTTTTCGGGGTCGCTGATTACGATTTTTGAAGA
Organism: Anagrus nilaparvatae; assembly: GCA_022575985.1. Taxonomy (NCBI): domain Eukaryota; kingdom Metazoa; phylum Arthropoda; class Insecta; order Hymenoptera; family Mymaridae; genus Anagrus; species Anagrus nilaparvatae. Next base: position 20,340,355 of record JAKSXM010000137.1, read on the forward strand.
CAGATGTATAAAAACCAAAATGGCGGACTCAAAATGGCGTATTTCTAACCTCAGAAACGACGATTTATGCTATTTTAAGCACATTTACGTTGTCTAACAAGTTTTTCGGATAAGTTCTAACGATTCTGAGGTCAGATATTTAATTTTCAAAGTAGTTGGCCAAAAATGGCGGATTTCTAACCTCAAAATTGTCAGTAAATGCTATTTTAAGAATTTTAACGTGTTGCATTTTAAATTTTTGGTGTCGGTGATCACTTTTCTGAGGTCAGATTTTGAAGACACTTACAAATAAATACTTTCATGTACCTTAAATTGCTAACTAAATCGTGATCACTGACCCCAAAAACTTATAATGCAACACCCCACGTAAAAGGATTAAGCTTAATTTTGGTTAAGCTTAATGAATTAAGCTTACTGGAGTAAGCTTACTGGATTAAGCTTACTGAAGTAAGCTTACGGACTAACCTAAAAAGGCTTAATTTTTAAAATTAAGCTTACGGACTAACCTAAAAAGACTTAATTTTTAAAATTAAGCTTTTTTAGGTTAGTCCGTAAGCTTACTTCAGTAAGCTTAATCCAGTAAGCTTACTCCAGTAAGCTTAATTCATTAAGCTTAACCAAAATTAAGTTTAATCCTTTTACGTGGGACGTTAAAATAGCATTTATTGACGATTTTGAGGTTAGGAATCCGCCATCTTTAGCCCGCTATTTTGAAAATTAAACATATGACCTCAGAATCGTTTTAACTGGAACGGAAAACTTATTAGACAACGTAAATATGCTTAAAACAGCATAAATCGCCGTTTCTGAGGTCAGAAATACGCCATTTTGTTTTTATAAATCTGTCTTCAAAATCGTGATCAGCGATCACGTAAACCTTATTAGGGTACCAAAAGTAGGCTTAATTAGCAATTGTTTTCAAGATATTACCAATCTTGCTAATTTTTTGCCGATTTTTTATTATACAGCGTCCAATACTCAAAACTGGCCATCTGAAAATGGATGAAACCTTCAAAATCGGTTTCAGCGATCAAAAATACATACGCTTCACTAAGGTGCATCCATTCTAGTGCTGATTAAATTTTTGGATGCATTTAACGTTGCTGGCGCCTTGACTAGTAAAACGGGTAATATATACCGAAGTTATTGTTTTTTAAGCCCTTTTTCCAGACAAATTTTTAAAAATTTTCAAAAATTTCTTAAATTTGGTTGAAAAAAGGAAACCTTCGAATAATTTCCTGAGGAATCTGCAATTTGAGAAATTCTATTTTATTTAATATTTTCTAGGTAAAAATTGAATAAAATATTAAAAACTTTATAACACTGTTGTATCGTATAAGTAAAAAAATTATAGTATTTAATTATTCATTATAATTTTATCATACGATATGAACTGTATTTAGTAGATACAGGTTATAATTATGGATAATAACTAAATTTTCTATTGTAATAATTTACATACATTGTAACTATTTTTTTTCGTTTTAATTATTACAAGAAAATGACTTATTCTTTTTTATATTATTGAATATTTAATTCATATACGTATATAGTTTTTTTTATAAAAGTACTAAATAATAATATACTACAGTTTAATTACATATTAACTTATTACACAGTATTATAGATAGCGATAAAAATGGCTAGAACATATAGCCAAGCATTTTATACAAATGATAAAAAAATCCAAAAGTCCAAGATCTGAGGAAATAATTTTTATTAAATGTAGACAATTTGTTTCAAGCTTGTAAGCGATCTGTTTGGTAGTTTTCTTAGAATCTTAACTACAAAAATAAGATTTTTAAAAAATTTTGGAATAATAGCCTTCTATAAAAAGAGTCTTAAAAGTAAAAAAATGGTCTTACACATGATATCTGCACTGTTTGGTCGCTTTAATTTTGCTTAAATTTGTAAACTCCCTAAAGAATCTGTTTAAATATTCAAACAAAATTTAAGCATATCAACCTAAAAGTATAAGTACCAGTCTAATATACAAATTTTAATATAAAATGAATCTCTTATCTTGTTCTTTGACCTTTTTTATATCGCTATTTATCTACCCTATCTTTAAATATTATTCTCAAAAATGTTGCAATTTTTATAAAAAAAAAAGTTCCTGCATACCATGTATTTATAATGCCAAAAATTATACAATTTAAACAAACCAATTTTTATTTTGAAATTCTTATTTTAAAATAGTGTGATATGGCTCATTTTCATTTTTTTTGAAAAAATATTTTACAAAAACTAAAAATAAAAAATTCCTTTTTTAAAGTCCAAACAAGGCTTTTTAGACTTTTTTCACCAATATTTATTCAGTGTTGCATAAAAATCACCATAACGAACCTTTTACATCAATTTATTACGTTTTTTCATATAATTATAAGGTGAAAACAGCTTAAAACCATTAAAAACCAAAATCGTTACATACGGCCTTAATACATGAATTTTTCTAGGTTTTATGTATTTTAGAGAACAATATCATATATTTTTAAAGAATTCTTACTAAAAAAACGAGTTTTGGAGTTAAATTTTAAAAATATTTAATAATTTTAACAAAAATGAGGAACGGTAAAGGCAGGAACGGTAAAGGCTTTTTTATAAAAAAACAAAATAATTCGTAGACAAATGAACAAAAAAACTTTTCCGTTTGGAAAGTAAAGTATTTTTATGATTGAAACTTGCTAAGTTTTTAATATTTTAATTACAACGCTTCTTAATAGGAGATCTAGGGGGGTACGGTAAAGGCTTTTGTTTTTGTCCCTTCGTTATTTCTGAACTTAAACCCATTTTGTTTTCCTATTTAACAATCATTTTAAGCGCTCTTGGTGTGAGAATTTTTTGTTTATGTATTTAAGTTGTCATTTATGCGGTTAAAAGGTTTTAAAAATGTTTTTACGAAGAGAAATCAAATTTAATATAATTAAATTACGTTTTTCATAAAAATTTTGTAAAATCGTGTGACATACCTTCTCACCCTTGTAATAATTAGTAAAACTAAGTTTAAATTTTTTCTATATGGAAAAAGTTGAACCTTATAATATAGCAATTAAGCCCAAAACAAAAATTTTTGAAAATTAATTGATAGGTGTGAGTGACAGACACTCAAAGTATAGGAATCTCCTTTGTGACAGGGAACGGTAAAGGCTTTTTTGCTATATTTTTATGTTTTATAGTAGTTAAAACATTAAAATATGTTGATTTTTATGGTGTACCATCAAAAACTAATTGAAATTGAAAATTTAAAAAAAAAAATTTTTTAAATTAATGCATCTGTTAGTCAGAAACGAGTTGTACGTCATTATTGCAAAAAAAAACGATAATAAGCCATATATATTTTAGACCTTTAGGGCTCAAAAATTTTATTTTATTAAGAAATTAATTTACTATAATAATATATAAAAATGTATTATTATTATATTTTTACACCTATGTAATATAATTTAAAACAGCAAAAAAAATATATACATGTAATTTTAATCCATTAAGTGAAATTATCATATTATCTTGTACTTCAGAAAAATGAAGAAATCATCAAATCTTCAAAAAAAAAAAATAAAATAAAATTACTTGGTATGTAATATAATATAAAACAAATCATTTTTAAATTATGATGAAAAAAAATATTTATTTTAATGCAGTATAATTTAAATAAATATTACACATATTTGTAATTTGATTGTTTATATGCAAATATGAAAAAGAAATTTTTTTGATTTATGTTTTAAAGTTATATATGCATATTTTTTTGATTTTTATAAAAAGAAATTTATGAAAAAAAAATTCTAAATACAATAAGTTGGAAAATAAAAAATTTTAGGCCAACAAGAAGAAAAAAGTTAAGGTTTTTGATAAACTTGCAAAATATTTGTTCATTTTTCCAATTTTCTAGGTTCTCCTGAGATTTTCCTGAAAAACTGATGGCAAATTTGACTTCAGCGAAAAGTTTTACTGAGAGGATTACCTTTTGCTTAAAAATAGTCTTTAAAAGATAACTCATACTTTGAAAAATTGAAATACAGCTGCAAATGGCAGCCATTTCCAGGCCATTTCAAAATTTTTGAAGCTATTGGACCTTAGAAGTATTATTGGTATGTTATGTTTTTGTATATTGATAATAGTTGGATGACCTAGACGAAAATAACCTTACTTCTAGAAATAGGATTGTGATACTTCATAAATGCCAATTATATTCATTTCAGGTTCCTCACCTATATAGAATTTTCACCTGAATATTCACAATTATTATAAATATAAAAAACCAACAAGTTATATTTGTACAATCACAGTAATTAAGTTGTTGATTTAATTAAAAAAAACAAAAAATGAAAAATAAACAGTAGTTATTTTCATACATAATCAAATAAAATAGTGACTTGATAACGTTTAATTTTATAAGTATTTCCCTTGAAAAATTCTTTAAATAGATAAATCTTATCAAATAAGTTATATTAAAATAAAGTGTAGATATTTTCTTTGAGTACATAATTATGTACTTAACAGTTGAACAAAAGGGTATCTAAGCAATGAGTGCTTGACTATAAAGTCCTTAAGTAAGGGTTACCTAAGAGCTACTTTAAAAAGTGGTTCTTCAACATATAGATTTCAAAATTAGAGTAGGACTTCAAACAGGTATTTTGGAATTCTAGTTATAACAAACGGGTTAAAAAAGTAATTTTAATAATATTTATTTAAAAAGTTATAAAATTATAAATTTTTATTCTTAGTTCACGCAGAATCTGTTTTATTACATGAAAATATAAAATATTGGTTACAATATTTAATATTATAGATTGCAAATTTTATTTTATACAGTCTATTTATTACAATAATTAATAATATAGTTAATAAAAAATAAATGCCAATAATCTTTTTTTATTATCAATTTTTATTTAAAATATCATAAAAATTAATAATTTTAATTTATGATGCATAGGCATTTTAAAATTAAATGTAAGTTAACCGAGTTTTCATATCGTTTCAAAAATATTTTCTTTTAAAAGTGTAACTAAAAGTATTATAGCTTCTCATCTATGCTTAGCTTTTTCGAGTTTTCATCTTAGTTTTGGCAGCTATTTTTGTTTGTTAAAAAGGAGAGCTGCTTTTGTTAGATTGATTTAAGTCTGTAATTATTTCAGACCTTTTTCTGACATTTTTCCATATATACCCTTTTCGATTTTGACCAAAATAAAAATTGTCAAGAAAATTTAGTTAGCCCATTTCATCAGTACTTTTTTGATTAAAAAACTTGCTTTATAAGGAATTTTAACCTATTCAATTGGTTTTATGCAAATAAAGCTAAATTTCTAAAAATGAAAAAAAATTTAAATAATGTTTCTATGTAGCCCATTGAACGTAATAACCCAAAATTTCCAGCTAGATACTTGATCAGAATTCGATTTTAAAAATAAAAAGGAATTATCAGAGAAAAATAATTTTTTTAAATAAATATGGCTGAGAAGGTACTAAAATCAAGAGACACTCCAATACAAATAATACCGTAAAAATTGCATTGTTTATATATAAAAATAAGTGGTTGTAAAAACATTTAATTAAGAATTCTTTTTGTGTAATTATTTGTACTTAAATAATAATAAAAATTAAAAAAATCATTAAATTATCAGTGCGTAATAAATAAATAGATTTGTTTTTCTTTATATTTAATTTCTATTCGTCAATTATATTTATTTAAAAAAATAAATAAATAAATATAAGCAAAAAAAAAAAAAAAGACCACCTTTGTGTATTTATTCACACGAAATAATAATCCATGATCCATATTATCATTTTAATGAGAATATTTTAAAATAATGCTCTAATTCACTTAACATACAACTTTGTATACTTATATAAGTAAATAATGCTGTGGACAATAAAAAACATTTTTAATAGTACTTTTTTTTTTATTTTTTAAATACTAAGACATATTTAAAAATAAATTGGGGCGACTTTTTTTAAACAAGATTTTTAACATGGGACATGTTTATAGAGGAGCTTGAAAAATATCCCAAATACAGGGCTTGCGGGAGGGTCAACTGGATTTCGGATAATTTCAATTTAGGGACTTAAAATCAATATGAGGACTTATATTAATTTAGATGAATGAACTTAAAATATAATTTGGCACTAGTTAAAAACGTTATAGGTCAACAAGATCAGTGCTCTTTGGTTGAGTCAATGCACAAACAAGCTAGGTTTTTATGTCTCCAAACCCTATTAGAACAAAAGTTAGGAGCTTCAAGGAAATCTGTATGCATTATTTGAATTATTTCTTTTAGCTTAAATTTTAAGTCCTCAGAATCTTCAAAAACCACTGTCATTCATTTTATTTACAATAAAAAAAGTATCTAAATTTTTGGATAATACTTAGAAAAAATATGAATATTCCAAAAAACGCTTATTTATAAATTTTTCAATCAGAATTTTGAATAGAAAAATATAGATAATTTTTGAATTTAGAATCCCAAAAAAACAAAATCAGGCAATTTTTTCTTTAATAATTTTATTCATAACAGCTGAATCAACAGTTTTAATAATTCAAATGTATATCTTTTGAAGTTTAAAATTTAATTTTATATTTAAAAATATTTAAAACCATGTCCAAAAAACTAGTTTCAGATTTTAATATTTTTTTTGAGTGTTTAATTTTCTTATGTTTATTTTTCTGTGTTCAAGAAATCAATGATCATTTTTTCTTTGTGCTCAAAATTTTCCGTGCCTAATTTTTATCATTCGCAGACGATATTTACAATAATATTTTTTAATTAAATTAAAACATTTGTTGTACATTATATTTATCGTTCATAAATTATAATTAAAATTATGTATGTATATTTATAATTTAATTAAAAAATTTTTTTATTTATTCTTTATTATTTTCAAGATTATTTAATTCGTTTAAATATTCTGAATACACGTGATAATAAAAAGTACACATTTTTTTTTGCTTATTTAAATGGATTTTTTTTTTAACCACTCTATTTCATTTTTATATTTATTATCTTTCTTTTTTTTTTTCTTCTGACATGCAAAAAAATGTTCAAATAAAAATTATATGGACGAGTTTTTTTTGTAAAGGCAGTTTAGAGTTTCTGGAAACTGAAGTAAAATTATGGAAAGGAATAGATTCTTTCGAATTAAGAATGTATGGTAGAATTTAAAAGGTGACTAATTCGAAGTCAAAAACTATAAAATAAACTGCCACGGAGTTAACTTTTATGTGATAGTTAATTTACTGCACTGTAAAAAGTAACTTTCTTAGATTTACAAAAAAAAATAGAATGTTTTCGAAAAATTAGTAAATATATTTTTCGGAAATTCACAACTATTTTTTGTAAATTTTCGAGAAAAAAAATTGTAAATTATCAATTATTCTTGCGAATTCGCAAAAAAGAGCGAGACTACTCGAATTTTTTGTTGATATACTAAATTTAGTAAATTTACGATTTTTTTCGAATATTTACAAATTTTTTCGATAATTTACTAATTTTCCAAAAATGTTCTAATTTTTTTGTTAATTTAAGGAAGTTACTTTTTACAGTGTATGTTTAAAGATATTTGCAATCGTTTCTATTGAGAAATTAAAATTTTTCACTAGTATTGAATATTTTCTTACACTTTGGAAAGCTTTAAAATGTAATTATTGTTATTTTAAAACTATAAATATTCGGTTAAAATATAAAACAATTTTTTGCCTTCTCGTGTAAAACTTGGCACGGAATATGCTGCTCTCGTTGTATGCCTAGGTAGGCAAATAATATCACAAGCACTATTGGAGAAAAACTTTAGATACTAGAGTGATCACTTCAATACCAAAACTTTTGACAAACTCATTTACAAACGTTGTTGACCAATTTAGAAAAGAATAACCCGTATATATAATAATTATGAAATTTTACAAAAACATATATATATATATATAATACATAAAATGAATGATACATTGTATAATCACTAATTAATCAATTCAGTAATGTACAGTAAAAAAAAGGTTAATTTTTTTTTTACTTCTTCAGGATATAAATTTTTTGATTTACACAGTGTATAACTTGCGTGTTATGTACTAAAAAAAAAATAAATGAAGAAAAGAAAATTAACTTGCTAAAGAAATAATATACTTCATTTATATTTTATCTAAGATTATTTTCATAAGATATTTTTTTTATGTAAAAATTGAATTAAAAAATAATATTAGAGATTTTGAATTCAAGGTTAATTGCATTAAGCATAATTGTATGAAAATTTATGTGTGTATTGAGCATTCTAAGTATTTTTTCTAAGTAGTTTTTGAAATGTATTTTTAGAAATTCAAGTATAGATAGATAGTAAATAGTATGATTTAGAAAGTTTTATTAAAAAGAGAGTTTTTAATCAACACCAAAACACAAAAAACACGAAACGTGGTAAAAATTTTCAAGAAAATTATGAAGTACAACTGCACTTTTAAGTCTAATTTTAGGGGCTTCATGAGAAGCAGATAAGGGCCAAAGGCCTGTTTCGCCCAAAATATAAACAAAAATGAAAATTTCAGATCTGAAATTGCTCTGTTTTGTAATATATTCATAATATAATACACGAAAAAATTCGTGATTTAGGAAATATTTTCTCCCTGAACTTATGATGTTTCGTGATTTACTGTGATTTTTTGAGTTTCATATTTTTCGTATTGAAGCTCTACTTTACACCGAAAAAAATTTCAGTTTTAAGGACTATCTGTTTTGAGAAAAGTATCAATCAAAAATTAGCATTCAAATCTAATAGAACGCTCCATATACATATTAATTTATTATTTTTATTTATGGACTTATTAAATTGCATATTTATGATATCTTATCTGATTTAATTATATTATAGTAATTTCATTTTATTTCATTTTTAAAAAAAATTTTTAACATGGAACATGATCATAGGGAGGGGGTACTCTGGGAGTCTGAAAATTAAGGGGGGTCAAATGGGGCTTTGAATAATTTCAATTTTGGGACTAAGAATAATCCGGGTTTACGGAATTTGAATAATTTTGATTCAAGGACTTAGCATAATTCAGGATTAGGGTATCGCTAAAAAAAATACCCTATTTTATGATATTGTCGTAGCATTGATACAAACCGGTTACAAGTTTTTTTATTTTTAACTTTTAGTATTTTTAAAAATTATTATGATCATTAAAAAAAAAGATTTTAAGATATAAAAGCAATAAACATATTTTTTGAAAGCTATAAAATATATATTTTTTTGACTTTAATATTTTTGAAGCCAAAATTATGTTTTTGAAGTAACATATAGTTTTATGTAACCTGAAATAATCAAAAATATAATTTCTTAATGAAAATTTTTTATGTTAACGATTTTTCTCAAAATTTAAAAAAGAAAATAGTTCTACTAAATAAATATTGAATCGAATAAAATTCATATCATTCATTGAGTAATTAATACTAAATTTATTTTTGTCAATTAAATTACAAATTTGTAATTATATTTGTATTTGGACGTGTTTTCAAATTATTGAAATTGTAATTAACTTTTAGATATATTAATGTATCAGATCGTATTATACATCAAAGCTTATAAATTTTGTAAATCTATAATATTTAAAACAAAACTCATTTCATAAGCAGTTGAAGCCAAAGAGACAAGTTAAACGTTTTCAAAAACTTGAAGTACTTGAAGTGTTGAAGTTAGTAAAAATATTCGAAATGATGTAAGAAACTCTATTTTATAACATAAATGGCAAATAATAAAATAATTCAAAAGAGTTAAAAAAATGAAGTCGCAAAATATTTTTATTAAAAAATTCAAGAATTTTAATAGACAAGAGATTGGAATTCGATTCTCACAATATTCATGAGTTCTAGGTCACCTCATTTTACGCAATTTAAATCAATTTTACTACATTTAGAGAAAAATTTAACTGGAATTATAAAAACTTCAAACAATTTAAATATATACCTATATTTTTTTTTCCTTTTCAAATATAAATTTTTATGAGCATTTTTTAAAATTCTTTATACTTTCTAAATGTAATTTACTATTGGTAATAAAAAATAATGTTTGAAGTGATATATTTAAAATATCTCATTAAATATTTTATATATGCAGTAATTTATTTAAAAAAAATATTTTTCTTTGTTTTCTTATTTTTTTTAGCCTTGAAATTTAAAAAGTGTAGAAAAAATAATATTTTTTTACAAATACAGAAAGACTTTTATCCTGGATAAATATTTGCGGTTTCAATTAAATTGTTAAAACTTTAATTTATTTAAACGCAATAAAAGTTGGTTAAACAGGATTTTTTTATTCAATTTATACATAAATTTAACCAGACTTTTTTTAATTTAATATAGTAAATTACAACTGAATTTTAAAAACAAAAGAAAGTTACTCACAACAAAAAAAAAACTAATTTTCTTTTGAGTTTATTTGGGTATTATCATCCCACTTAAAAAACGTCTGACCTTGCAAAACCAAAACTTCAAAATTATTATTTTTATTTTCTTATACATTGTAATTGAGCAAATTACATACACATTTTAAATCCTAAAAAAATGAAAGTATTTTTTTTTTTACTTCAAGTTATTATATGAAGATGTTTCTATATTTTAGCTTCAGTTGAAATGAAAAAAAAGGAATAATTATTGTCATAAAATTTTCAGTAGTTATAAATGTGGTAGCAATTTAAAAAAAAATTATATTATTGTGTAAGTATATATTGTATTCAGAATAAAAAGTACGTAATAAAAGCAAAGCATATTATTAACAAAAATAAAGGGTTTCTTTAAGCTGATGATGATTTTGCAAACTCATATTTAATGATTGTAAGTTATTTAAAAAATATTTTAAGCGAAAAGTATAGTTACATGTCAATTTTGTATGTACTCTGTTAACATGGTTTGGTGTTAAAAATGCAAATTTTTAAGGATTGAAAATTGTTAGTTTTGAATATAACTTACTTTGCAACAAAAGAGACTAGCTGAAATTAAAAACTGGTAGAGCGAAGCCAACAATCTAATTCAAATTCAATTTTTTTGAATAACCTAATCCACAAGAACCAGTAATTTTTTCGATACAAGGTGGAGCTTCGCTCTATATAATGAGAAATAACTAAGAACTTCTTTAAAAAATCATTAAATTAGTACCCATGACCAAATTTTGATTTGAGGCTATTTATTTTTATGGCTAAGAGCTGTTCAAAATTTATCTTTCCCAAAGGCCAAAAAATACCCTTTTTATGACTAAAAACATTCATAATTTATTAACAAATTATATTAATCTTTATACGTAACTAATTAATAATAAAATTGACTAATTTTTAATACATATTTATTTATTTATTTTTTGTCAACATCAGAAAATTATAAGTTTATATATATGACATTTTATTAAGTAAAAAAAATTTATATAATGGTATAATAAATCCAAATGTCTTATTTTTCTCTATATTTATAACAATAGAAAATACTAATCCATAAATATATACAGAAATCATGCTCTAAATAATAATAATAGATATTCTTTATCACGTACATATAACATCAAAACAATAGCAAATACATCAAAAAAATATCAAAAAGTCCTGAATTTTATATAATAATTTAATTTACTTCTGGTTATTTTATTTTTTTTTTCTTTATTTTAGACGTTAAAATGATAATTTATTGCTACTTAATCATATAGAAATTTATTTTTATTAGTCTGAAAGAAATTTAGATTATAATTGTAATAGAATTATTTCTTATTAAAAAGAATTTTAGATTATTGTCTAAAGATATTAATTTTCAATTTTTTATGCTAGTATTGTTGGTGGAGAGGCTGATTTATGATTTGAAAGATGGGGGACGAAAAGTGATTTTACGAAAAAATTTAGTTCTAGTTTTTCCCATGTGAAAAAAAAGAATTAAATTATTTTTTGATGTGTTCTTATTGGATTGGAGAAAAAATATTTTCTCAAACTAGAGTAGTTTAGATAAAATTCTATGTGTTAGATTGGTTTTAAAAATTTTAACCTAATTAACAGTTTGCCAAGCTAACAATCTTCTGGAATTTAATAACGACTGAAAACGACGTTCATCTTTCTCTCTGAGAATTAAGAATTAACATGTTTTTACTACACATATTTTATTTTACTATTATTAAAATTTTTTTAAAATGCGTCGATTTTTGCTGAAACATCCCTCTGAGGAAATTTTCTAAATCAGCCACTGAAATATATATAGGGTACCAGGATAAATTCACTACCAGCATCTAGCAACTGCAAATTAGGTTTCAAGTAAATTCGATGCCTGAATAGCAAATTTAAATTGGGTATAAAAATTAATCTTTTATGCAACAGTTGGCTTAGAAATTTAAACTCTAAAAAATGTCGTCCAAATTAAAAATCATCTGGGAAAAATTTACCCTTCACTGTCTCCATAAAATGTTTGGGGCTTAAATTTTTCATTTTAAAAAAGTAAAAAAAAAGAATACTTCTATAAAAATCAGTGCAGGTAAAAATTCATCTTTAAAGAGTTTGGGAAAAAAATCTTCTCAAAAGACAGTAATGTAAAAAATGCACCAAGAAAATTTTTTTAAAAATGCTTCAAATGTATTTAAGATTGTTAAACAAGCTTTAAAGAAAGAATGTGTAAAACTGTTTGTAAAGTATAATTAAATGATAATAATACTTAAATAACATAAAACCTTATATAATTAAAATAACCTTTATTTATTTATTTACATTTTTTTATTTTATTTTTAGAAATTGCAATACATATTCATAATATCATGGCATGTTAAGTCTATATATATATCGACTCTCCCTTTCAAAACAAACAAAAAAAGGGGGGTATAGTGATGGAATATATAAAAAATTATAAAAAAAAAAATATAATAATAATAATAACGCACAAAACAACGAGGTCAGCGACTTTAAGACGCACTCCAGGTGGCGATGAATCTTTGCAAATACGATGAACTGTATAAGCGTGCTAAAGTATATAGAGACAAAAACGTGCCTCTTACTAATAATAAAAAAATACAACATTATAGTAAGCAAGTTAATGTATAATATGTCTAGAGAAGAAAAAAAAAAACAGTCTGCTGAATCGTAATCTTCAGCATTGTAACTTATATATACGCATTATATTATAAACTCTCAAAATTGAGCAGGTGCTACGACAACGTAATGCGAATATTTTGGGGCCTCAGCTGTGCTTTTGGGCTTATAGGTATAAGTGAACGAACGCGAGTTGCATTGTGCGGCTCAGCGTACGCTACATAGAAGAGACGTAACATCTGTCCGGCAGGTGACGACCCTCTTTTCTTCTCTGTTTTTTTTTTTTATTCTTAACTGTTGCATTTATTTTGAAAGCATCTTGTAAGATGCTGTCGGCTCGTCGTATAATAAAATAATGCTTTGATGCTTTTTGGAGTGAGAATGTGATGTTAAATTTATTTATGTTATATATAAAAAAGTAGAGTCGCGAGCCAGGAGCACGCGAACAGCATATGTGTGTTGTAATGCTTTTTTTATATATGTTATTAAAAATTTGTGTAAAATGTACACATAAATATATTATATATATGCTGGTCTTGAAATGATATATAATAATATGAAAGCTTGTGTTTTGGGCAATAGACGGATTTGAAAGTTGTCGCAAAAGATTTGTATAGGACGTCCAGACAAGGGTTTATATATATTTTATGATGAATTTTTCATTTTATCCATTTCAGACTATTGTATTATATAAAATTCATGTCTTATGGGATTATAATGGCTTTAAATTTATGACTCTGATCTACTTAAATTATTATATATGTATAGAGTTTATACATATGGACATATAAATGGTCAATATTTTATTATTAATTTCTTCATATATATTTAAGAATTTTTCAGACTTAAGTTTTATAGTAATGTGAAACGAATTAAAAGTTATAAGCTTTTATTTACCTGTAAATATAATTTATTGTATGCGAAAGTGAAAATAAAATTTTCTCGTCAATAGCGGGAAAGCACCACTGAAGGAGAAAAAAAATGGCCACAAGGCGGCTTGGCCATAAAAAAATAATGCCTCAAATCGCAGTTTACTATCCTTGGCTTCGCCTCGGGAGATACTTGCGGTTTGGGTGATTCTTTATTTTTCTTGCCATGTATCGCAATGTACTATTTAAATGTGCAATTATTTCTAAGGGTATTAATAATCTTAAAAACTTTCATTAGAAAGCTATTCATTGTAAAATTTTAGGTATTGCTTGAATATTCAAGCAGATACTAAAGTAATTAGTCCAAAGATTAATACTTAAGGGCCTTAAGGTAAATTTCAATTTTTTCTACATCTGCTGCGTTTTTATGGTATATGAGGGTCATTAAATATAATAATTTTTAAGTATGTAGTACGAATTTCGCCTCAAAATCTGAAATAATTTAACTTTTATTTAGACTGCCATGTTCTTAAAATATTGATAGTTTCTGAGTCAAAGTTAAAAAATTATTTTTTATCTCCAAAATTATTCCAGCCAAATAATATATGAGTTTTAACAGAGTTTTTTGTGGCCAAATCTGAAAATCGAGATTTCGCTTGTGCAAATTTATAATTAGCAAAAGTTATTCCTCTTTAAAAGTTTTTTAGCAAAATTTTATACCAGTTGTATACCTTTTTGGAACTGAGTAAAAAACCCTTAAATTAGAAAAATACTCCTTAGTAGTGTTGATTTTTTTGGTAATCAGAAATCGCAACAAAATTTTTCCACAATTACGCTTTTAGGATCGTTGATTTATTTATACAGAATTGTACAAAAATATTGATTTACAAAATAATTATTTACATTTTATTGCGCGGGCACGTTATTTACAAAAATTTTATATATAAAATTTATAAAAACTTTAAAAAAAAGGATTTTATATAATATTTAACAAATTGAAAATGAGAATAAGAAAAAAATTTTGTAATCTAAAAATATTTGATTATAATATTAACTAGATAAATTTAAATTTAAGAGCTCTTTGGATGTTTATTTACTAGGAAAAATTTGGTGCATTTTGTTTTGGTTTAGCTTACAGGTGTTGGGAAGTAAGGAGGTTTGAGAATTAGAAAAGTTAAAAGGGGACAAGAGATGGAAAAAGGAAGTAATCAGAACAGGTACAAGGGGAGGGGGGAGTTTGAGGAGTTATTATGTGGTGCTGTTAGAGAAATTTTAGGATGGGAGGGCGGAGGAATCTTGTTGTAAAAGATAAAGGTAGATATTTTGTTTAAAAGTGTCTAAGGAGGAAGCAAGGCGGATATGTTCAGGGAGGGTGTTCCAAAAAATTTAGCATATAGACTAGGGAGGAATTGTTGTATTGGGGGCTTTTGGATGTTGTGATTGAGAGATGGGGTCGTAAATGAGGACGAAGGTCTCTTGTGGGAATGTAGTTTTTCCTTCAGGTATGTGGGTAGCCGGGTGTTCAGGACATTGTATATATGGACTGCGCATAAGTATTTTTGGCGTAGCCTCACGTTAACCCAGCCTAATTTCAGTCTAGCAGGAGAGGTCCTATTTGGGAATTTAATATCAGATACGTATCTGACTGCAGCATTTTGTAATTTTTGAAGCCGATCGTATTGATATCCTAGAAGCTTGCCCAATGGGAAGGCGCCATAGTCGAAGAGGGGAAAAATTAGGGAAGTGACTAAACGCCTACGGAGCAATGGGGAGATAAAGTTTTTAAAATATCTCAATCTGTAGAGTACATAGTTTATGGATTTGATAATGTGGTTGATTTGGGTGTTCCAGCTCATGTCTGAATCAAGGAATAGGCCAAGGTTTTTCACAGATATAGAAAATATGCTAATATTAAAAAATCACCTCTGAATAAGGGAGCTTTCTGCTAATTTAAGGGTGTCAAACCAAATCCACATCATCTAAACCTCAATTTTCGGAATCAGTAACCAAAAAACTCCTCAGTAAAGCTTTTCTCATGTTGTTTACCAAAAATAAACCCCTCTTCAAGAAATTACTTTTCAAAATAATTTAAATTGTCTACAGTGTTCCCATATATATATATTACTATAGTATTTAATAATAATAATGACAAAATATTTCAGTTAAAAATTTGTATTTCTGTTTATTAGCCTTATTTATACTGCTTTTGAGTTATATATAAATACATTTTCTTTTTAGTATTATATGAATTAAGCTCATTTAAGAATTCGTATAGAAAATTTTGTATTTAAATTTCTAAATACTATTGAAATGTTATTAATTAAAAAAGCTTATACTGTTTTTTGCTTATACTTTTAAATTAAATGAAAAATTATGCACTTTAAAATAGCATATTTATATTTTGTAGTTTTTATCTTTATATTTATATTTTGGAGCCTCTATATCTATATATCTATTTATCTACCTTTTGCGGACGTTTCGAAGATTTAAATAAAAAAGAAATTTAAATCAATTCCTATTTTAAAACTTGTTGTTCAAAAATAAATTAACATAAAATTGCAAAATCATTAGTATAAATTCAACATAAAAAACAAAGCTTTATAGTGTGCCCATATACTTACATAAGGGCATAAGTTGATTTTTTATGATAATCAAATAAAAAAAAAATCACATTAAGATTATAATCATTTTGTTTAAAAAAAATTTATGCATATATGGATGTGTTTATATTAAGTTATATTATTACAAACATATTTGATATATAAACCTGTATTTTATATGCCAGTGGCACGTGCGTAATTAGTTATGTATGCAATTATCACGTTTACAATTGAATCAACATCAGAGGCTAACAGATGTAAAATTATTTTTATATGATTTCTGTGCTTTCATATGTGTGTATAAGTATGTAAAATGTACATATATTGTTTGTTTAATTTACAGTAGCAGAAATGAAGGCAAGAGGGCTACCCCCCCCCCCTGTTTCTTAAAAAACAATAATATATTGCATTGCACTAAAAATCTTGTATTCTCACAAAGATAAAAATACACTTTCCTACACAAACATACAAAAGAATTTGAAAAACTAATAATTGAACTCCAATACGAGCACCTTTTGCTCAGGTGATATCTTCTGGCGAGGAATTTTAAAATTTCACGAGCTTGGAAATTGCACCAAGCGGCCTACTAGCTGTTTGAATAGAGTACAATGTCTTGATTCCAAGGACTCTTCAAAGCGCATAAATTGCAGTCTATACAAACTGCTTCAACAGAAAGAAGATGATAGTATGTCCTGATAACAAAGACTCCTCCAAGTTCACTGCACCAGCAAACAGTCGCCAGCTAACAAGCAGTACCGATCGAGAAAAATACTTGGGTGCTAGGAGCAGCACCACTGAGGCAAAAACTTAAATTTTTTAATTAAAAAAGAATTAATTTAATCCTGGGGAATCCTAAATGTTGCCTTATACTATTAGTACTTGAACTTTCTCAAAGAAAAGTAAAAGATTATTGAAAAAAAAATGAGTAACGAATTTCCTAAAATTATGATTCCCAAATGAAAAAAATTAGGTATTAGCGTCACAAAACATGGTTTATTTATATTTTATGGCGAAAATTTCCAGGAAAAATTTGTCTCAATTTTAGGTGTTAGATCAAGAAATTAAAAAATAACAAATTTTCTCAATCTAGAATACTTGTAAAAAAATTAGGGATTATACATTAAAAAAATTCTTCGTTTTTGGTTGAAAAAATTTTTGATACAGAAATATTTTCAGAATACGTCCTAAAGAAAGTGCTGGTTACATACACATACATACATACGGATGAAACATAATTTGTTTTTTAGCATCAAGAGGTCAGAAAACATGCCAATATGCAAAAAATTCCAAACTTTTTCCTTTTAATGGTGTGAGGATTCAAAAAATACCCTGCCAAGTAATTGGCACTATGGTTCCTCATTAGCAATAACAAAATGTTGTCAATATTCTATTTTACCTAATAAAAAATTAAAATATTAGAATAATTGTGCCAAATATTCTAAATTTAATAAAGAAAGTGTATAAACTTTCCCCTGATACCCAAAAAATTTTCAAAACTCATAATTCCAGGTATTAATACTTTCAGAGAAATAAAATTGGCACTACGTCAATAAAAAGATAATATTTTTTTAACTTTTTAATGTAAAAAATTTTGAAAAAAAAAAATCGAAAAATTACTTATCAGATGGAGAGATCCTTTAAAAACGATAATTCTAGATATTCGTACTTTTATAGGAAGAAATTAAGTATTACGTCCTAAAATAAAAAAAATTGTTAAATTATTGTTTTTTTCTTATTTTTTTATGTAAAAAATTTTAAAAGAAAATTTTTAAAAAAAATTAGGTATCAGATTGTTGATATCCAGTTAAAAAGATAATTCTACATATTAGTACTTTCATGGAAAAAAATGAGGTACTGCGTCCAAAAAGAAAAAAAAGTATGCTATTTTTTTAATTATTTTATGTAAAAAATTAAAAAAAAAAAAAATTTCGAAAAATTATGTATCAGATGGAGAAATCCTTTACAAACGATAATTCTAGATATTCGTACTTTCATAGGAAAAAATTAAGTAATACGTCCTAAAATAAAAAAAATTTTGGCGGTTTTTGTATTTTTTGGCGACAAAAATTTTGAGAAAAAAATTTTGAAAAAATTAATTATCAGGTCCAAAAAATTACTATAAATGATATTTCTAAAACTAGTACTTCCACAGAAATAAATTAAGTACTGCGTCCATAAAGAAAAAAAAAATTGGTATTTTTTGTATTTTTTGGTGAAAAAAATTTTGAGAAAAAAATTTTCAATAAATAAATTATAAGATTCGAGATATCGAGTAAAAACGATACTTCTAGATATCAGTACTTTCATGGAAAAAAATGAGGTACTACGTCCAAAAAGTAAAAAAATTATGGTATTTTTTTAATTATTTTATGTAAAAAATTTTTTAAAAAAAATTTCGAAAAATTATGTATCAGATGGAGAAATCCTTTACAAACAATAATTCTAGATATTCGTACTTTCATAGGAAAAAATTAAGTATTACGTCCTAAAATAAAAAAAATTTTGGCGTTTTTTGTATTTTTTTGCGACAAAAATTTTGACAAAAAAATTAAAAAAAAATTAAGTATTAGGTCCAAAAAATTAAAATAAACGATATTTCTAAAACTAGTACTTCCATGGAAATAAATTAGGTACTACGTCCAAAAAGAAAAAAAAAATTGGTATTTTTTGTATTTTTTTGTGAAAAAAATTTTAGGAAAAAAATTTTCAGAAAATTAAGTATCCGATTTGAGATATCATGTGAAAACCATACTTTCAAATACTAGTACTTTCATGGGAATAAATGAGGTATTACATCCAAATTAAAAAAAAAAAAAGCAGTTTGAAATTTTTTGATAAAAAAATGTTTGGAAAAGAAAATTAGGTCTTAATTCGATAATAGTTTTGAAATATCACTAGTTAAAATATTTTAAGATATTAGTACTTTCATAGAATTAAATGAGGTATTACACCAAAAAAAAAAAAATATTGCAGTTTTTTTTATTTTTCTTTTTTTTTAATTTTGACAAAAAAAATTTTGAAAAAATTAAGTATCAGATCCAAAAAATTACAATAAACAAGGTTCTTAAAACTAGTACTTCCATGGAAATAAATTAGGTACTACGTCCAAAACGAAAAAAAAAATTGGTATTTTTTGTAATTTTTTGTGAAAAAAATTTTAGAAAAAAAAATTTCAGAAAATTAAGTATCCGATTCGAGATATCATGTGAAAACCATACTTTCAAATATAAGTACTTTCGTGGAAATAAATGAGGTATTACATCCAAATTAAAAAAAAAAAAAAAGTATCTAGAGCTTTTTTAGTGAAAAAATTTTTGAAAAAAAAATTAGGTCTTAATTCCATAATGTTTGTGAAATATCAGCGATTACATACGTACGTACGTACGTACACACACATACACACATACAGACTTTTTTTAAAAACCGGTTTTTTAGCTTCCTGAGGTCTCAAAACGTGCTTATATACCAAAAAATCAAAAAAAAAATTTTGACCGATCACAATGGTTCCTCTATGAGGAACCAAAAATTTTACATTTAATTAACTTCAGATAAGACACATTACTTGCTAATATAAAGTAAATTAATTTACAACAAGATAATGATTTTATTAAATTTTAATATATCTTTATAGATATCTGATTTTCATAAATTCTAATAAAAATAAGACCCTAATACCATAATAATAAAAGCTCGTCACTAATATTTAGAATTAAAAAAAAAAAATCGATACAATTTATTTTATCAATAAAAAAGATTTTTATTTTTCACACGCTATAAAAAAAGTTTATTTATTATATTAAATACATAATGCTATAATAATTTCACACATTATCAATTTTTTAAATGTATAGAATAAAAAGAAATATTTAAAAGTAAAAAATCTCGTTTGTATACGCGTAGGTGCATTTCGCATTTTATCTAAATAGAATTTTCATTCAGGTTTTAATAAGTTAAAAAAATAAATAAATAAATACATTTATGTGGGAGATTAAATAAAAGACTACATGGTATACAATAACATTTAAGTGAACGGTCTTGAACGAGTTGTAGCGTCGGCGTATTATGTCTCGACTTCCGCTCGGTGAAAGTCGGTCGTAACCGTAAGTTTTTTTTTTCCTTTTTTGCATTTTATTTTTCTCATAATATAGTACTTTATTACGTTACGAGACATAACAACAAATCCTTTTAAGATCCTTTATGTACATGGTACACTCCATTTGTGATATATAATTGGATACCGAATAGTGAAATTTTTAATTTATAATTTTTTTATTGGCTATTAAATGTTTAAGTTTTGATATAGAAGGGAAAACATGTTAAAACTTAAAAGCTACTGTACACCCTGTTTAGATAAAATTTTGGAACATGGTATGCAGCTTAGGCATTTTGGTTTCACAAATTTAAAGGGTGAAACCCTATACAACAAAAAACATTGAGTTTCTCACATGCTCTGCCAGTAATCCAATATCCAGTGTAAGATGCATTTTAATTTTTTCTGTTGTTGAATATTCCTGAGCTTAAATTTTAATTCACTAAAAAATAATTTTAAAAACGCATTTATTGTTCTATCATTGACCCTCTAAAATGTTTTACCGAAAATCTTGATACAACTATGTTGGTATGGTATGGTATAATTATATTGGTATGGTATATACCCGAGGGTATACTTCAGCTTGAGAAATTCTTTTTTATGGGCAAGGGTTTTATTCAAATATTCTTTTTTAGTGATGAATAAAAATTGTAATTTTACTAATTTTAGGAAAATTACAAAAAAATTGAAAATTCGGAAATTTGTGAAAATTTTTTTAACTTGATAATTTTTTATTCACAAATTCAGGAACAATAATAATATATTTTCAAAAAAATAATTTTGAATTCACAACCTGTGAATTTAAAAAAAAATTTGAGAATTTGTAATTTTTTCTTAAATTAAAATAATGGTTATAAATTTCGAGCCTGATTACTCAAAAAATAAATTATATATAAAGTTGGGTTATAACATATATAAATTTATAAATGCATTAAAATGTATTAGTTATTATAAAACGGCGGGAACTCGACGGCTAGACAATTCTTAGACCGCGTCGCTTTTCTTTTGCGTTCTGGATCCCTCATTGAGAAAGCATCGTCTTTCGTGCTCTCATGTGCAATTGGAAACGACAAGGAAATATGATATATTTATTATGTATGAAATTATATATAATACATATTATATATATATATATATATACTTTAGTTTGAACTATTATAGAATAAGCGTCGCGAAAATGAAAGCGCATTTAATAAGAAGATTGATTAAAAAGCGTAGGTGGAATATAAAGACTTTTTTTAATGATAAAATTTATATGTTTTACTGTGAGAATTAATATATTGTTCCACATTTTAAAAAAATTTCTAAATGTACATGCCCCATTTTAAGGGATATAAAAGGGAGGGGTGTTAGAAATGCCAAATTTAGCGTGATATTTTTTAGGGATGCTTCCTAAGAAAAATTAGATCAGGCCATCAAATTTTAAATTCAAAAATTTTTCAGATAAATGCAACATACTAAATTTTTAACATGGAACATGTTCATAGGGAGGGGTATTTGAAAAAGGCCTCCAATTCAGGGAGGTGGGATAAAAAAGTGACGAATTAAGGGAGGGTGTGGGGTCAAATTGACTTAGAATCGAGCTTAGAATAATTTAATATGGGTGTCAGAGCCTGATCAGGACCTAATAAGAACAAGAATTTAGAATACTTTAGGGTTGCTGGGTTATGGACTTAGAATAAATTATATTAAGAAACTTATTGGTTCAAGAACTTAATAATTAGGGAGAATAAGTTAAAACTTTTATAAGTAAAGATTTTCCGTGATCGTTGGTTGTGTGAACACACAAATCCAGTTATAAGTTTTTTTAAATTGAAAAAGCTTGATTTTTTTCCTAATTCTCCAATAATTGAATTTTAAATATTATTTTCCAATAAAATTTCAATTTTTTGAATTCACAAAAATTTATTTATTTATTTTTCATTCGGTAATTTATATTTTATCTATTTTTTAGAGAGACAGTATAGGTTTTTTTTTTTTTAATTTATAGCCATCGTAAAATAATATTGTGTGGTATTTTAATATAGAACATTGTTATATAAATACATATATAGTACAAGATAAAAAGCAACTAGTGGTGGATTTATTTTTTTAAAAGATATACGTTTTCTTGTACATAATTTAATGTGACTAGATGGTATTTGGAAAATAAACTTTATGTACTTTTATTTTTCTATTGGTTTATTTATGATATTTCCTTTTGTTTTTTTTTTTTTACAATATAAAGTACTTTTCGATAAAAAATATATTAAAACAATACACGTGTTTTGTAGAGTATAAAAATTTGTTAGATGATAATATTCGATATGTAATTTATTTTATAACTTGAAAATTTGTCGTATAGACAAAAATTAACTGCGATTAATATTTCATATTTTTTTTATATTTTAAGTACGTTATTGAAAATAATGTCCTGTAATATTTACGATTTTAATAGATTATTCACAATAATCATTTTTTAATAATATTTTGAGAGATTATTTAGCTTTAGTTTCAAATAAATATAAATATATAACAGTATTTCCGACATCTAGTAGTTTAACTCTATAAACCACCAGACCATACACTAGTAAATTTTTTTACCTTTCAAATAAATTTTGATGTAAAAAGTATGGGTTTTGATAATTTATATAAAATAATTTCGGAGAAGGTTGGCAAAACTTTTAGTTTTTACATCTAAATTTATGCGTTTAGGTTTGGTTTCAATTTCATGGAACATATTCTTATTAGATTACGAAGGAGATTATGAGGGTTAAGACTTAAAAAAATTGAATTTTTGTAACTTTCACAAGAAATCTATAGAAAAATTCTGCTCCAGGAAAATGCCTCTCATAAGATTATGCTATTTCTTGTAATAGCTATAAAAATTCATTTGTTTTAACCCTCATAATGTCCCTCAGAATCTAGTAAGAATGAAATTGTACGTTTGAACTTTAGTAGCAATCATTAGAAACCTAGCGAAATTTCGCTTCAGAAAATCTCCTCTTTGAGGATTTTGCTAGATTTCTTATGATGGTTACTAATAATGTGGCAGTGGAATTCCATAAAATTATAGTAAATGGCCTTAGCACGGAATGAATTATAAGGAGATTTAAAAGAAATGCAAAACAATTTTTGGTTTTGTGAATATAAAAGTGCCGAAGAGTAAGATGGGTTTCGTAGGAATAACTGGGCAAAATAAGGAAATGGGATACGAAGATATAATGGGGTATTGGGGTGGATGGGAAGGTTGGGTTTCGTGAACGCAACGGAGCAAATAGAACGTAGAGAGAAACAGAATTTAATAAAGAAGTAAGAAAAGGCGATTAAGGGCATTAGTGTGGAATATTTCATGGGTTAAAAATAGGCAGATATCTAAGATGGGTAAAAAAAATATATGAAGAAACATGGTATGAAGTCATAAAAAAGAGGGAATCTCAAAGAGATTCAGTACAAGTATAGGGGTAAAACAGGGGTGCCTATTAAGCCTAACAATCTTTAATACTTGATCGAAGATATAGATGAAATGTGGGAAAAAACACAAGGGGTACAGTAATAAATAAAAAAAAAAGATATTTTGCATGAAATTTAGGGATGACCTAATAATACTAGCGGATGATGCACAAAGGAAATGCTGAAGGGATTGAAAAAGTACTGTAAAAAAAAATGTTAACACAAAAAAGACAAAAATAATGGTATTTTGGAGGTGTGGAAGACTGAGAGAGGATGTAAAATGTTCATATAAAAAAGAAAAAATAGAAATAGTAACAGAATTTAAATACTTAGAATTCAAGCACGCAAGCACACAGTCACTAGAAAAGCATATAGCATGCGTAGTGAGAAAAGCCAAGAAAGCTATTAATATACCATGGGGATTAATGGAAAGAATAGGTTTAGAAAAATTAAGCAATAGGATGTACTTACTACAAACTTTAGCAAGGGCGAGTTATATATATAACATTGAAAAAATATAGGGTAAATACATGAAGATGATTATGGGCACAAATCCTAATACACCCGACTGTATATGGAAACTGGAGACTGACGTGAGAAGCCTGGTCTTGTGTACAGAAGAGAGGGCCATACGCTATATATCAAATTTCAAGTGACCAAAAATCTGCTGGGAAGAAATTGAAGGCATAAGAAATGCAGAGCCAACAAATTGTGGAATAGACTTGCAAAAAGCTTGGGGAGAAGCAAGAAAAGATGAAATGCAGAAATTATTAAATAAAGGCATCCGAGGAGAAAAATTTTCCGGAAAAATGACAAAGAGGCTTTGTTTTTTAAGGGACCAAGATATACAACAAGACTTATCCAAAGTATATAATTCTAATTGCTGGGAATGGTGCAAGCTATGAAAAGAAATCTTTTTGAAAGAACAATATTGGGAGGATAAAAATATAAAAGTTAGCTGGAGAGAGCAATGGGCAAAATTTAGATGGGAGGATCTGAGCAAAGAGGAGAGTAAGGGATTTAAAAATGAAAAATGCAGAATATACTTTACTGATACAGAATTCTATAGACATATCTGGGATTGCAGAGAAGCTAGAAAAAGTATGAATGCAAGCATTGTAAAAGAGCTGGAAGACTGGAAGCAAAAAATGGTTGGTTAAACAAGAACTGGGGAGACACAATAAGGGAGACAATCAAAGATATCGAGTAAAAGAAATGTGTGTTTATGCGATACAGTTGGAAAAATAACTAATAAAGTGAAAAATAGCACCAATTGATGGTGCAGAATGTGTATTTGTATTTGGTGGAAAAGTTCGTTATAACCAATAAAAATAGTGTAAAATAAAATAAAAGAGGATATAAAGTGTAATTGTAATATAAAATTTATAAAACTTAAAAACTTAAGAAACATAGTGTCAAAGACTAGTTCGACGCTTTCTAATATAGAAAAGCTCTTATTCAGCGCGACAAGACAGACTTCGCCATCTCGTATACCTTATAATACGAGATGTCAGGTTTTTCAAAGCCTCTTAAACAAGGCCTTTGCTATATGTAAATATTTCTATTACAATTAACTGTATATTTTTGATTTTAGGTATACTTTAATAAATTATAACGTAAAACTTTGTAACACTATATAAATAAACCTGTAAAAAACTTGTAATAAGTTGTACAATAAAAATTATACCATACTGCAGTTATACAAAAAATTTATTACATAACAACTTAAAATAAAAAAACTGCTAAAAATGATGTATTAGCTAAAAGTATAAAATAAAATATATGCATGCATGTAAACACTTACTCTTTTAAAAGCACATATGTTGTAAACAGAAGATGTAGTATATATATGAGTTCACTCACTGAGATTAACAAAAAGGAGTTGATCGTCTATATATATTTATATAAAATATTTTAGCAAATATTTCTTCTCTTTTTACAATATATTGTAATAAGTTAGCTTTTTTACTTTACAGAAGCTAGTAATCGAGGGCATCAAAGTATTCTTTATGATTTATATCAGTAGATACGTATATATATGTGCATTTTGACGAAGCTGACATGAAAAGAGATGAGAAGTTCATAAAAGAGAAGTCTTTTTGTTAATAACAAAAAAAAAAGGGAAAAAAAAATCTATATAAGGAAGATAATAATGACACACAACAAGTAAAATGACAATAACAAAAACTCATACTGCATATTAAAATATTCATAGTAAAACCACACGTATATAATAATAGTAGGAGTATATATAATATATATAAATATAAGCATAGTCTATTTCTCTATAATATAACATGCGGTGAAGTATCTTTTCAAAAGTTAAGCTCTTCTACATTACTTTATATCTGCATTTGTGTACATCCAAAGCTTTTTTGGCTATGCTAAAAAAGGTTTTTTTTTTTTTTTGTTAGAACCAATATCTTTACTTATACATTATATATGCTTTTATTATGAATTTCATTGCGCTGACGTAGCACTTGAATGTATATTAGATATTATATATGCTAAAAAACTTGTATTGCTTTATTATTGTGCTTTTTTTTATCATTTATGAGCATTTGTGCATACAAAAAAGGAAAATATCTAATACGAAGTGTTAAGTAAATATATATGATAATAGTTAATTTGAAATTATTTTGTTATAAAGCGAAGTTTTATCTTGTACCGAGGAAAATTTCCAGTTTTTGTGGACAATATTTAGAGAAAATTTTATTTAAAACGTAAGCTTTTAATATTTACTAACTGTATCATTTTTGGTTGCAATATGATATTTCTAAAGTCATGTTTTTATGTTATGTAGAGGGTTTGCTTCGCTCTACCTATTTTTAAACCCAGCTTATACACAAATATAGGCATATATATCCAAAAAGCTAAATAAATGTTTTTATTTTTTTATTGAAACAGTTTTATTTATGGGTACTTGATGGTTTGAAATAAAATTTTTAATTTTATTCAATTTAATGAAATATTGTCCTAAAAATTAAAATTATTAATATTAAATACAAAAACATATGAAATCAAAGGGCTTAAAAACTTTTTTTAAAGGGTACTTTAGTTGTTTAATTAAAAAAAAAATAATAATAAAAAAAGTATATATAAAAAATTTTGTAAAAAGCTTTTACATGTAATATTCATTAATGGTTAACCATTTAAAGATGTTTACTAAAAAAGTTTAAGAAATAAAAGTAATAAAATAAAAAAATAAATAAATTAGGCATCATCTTAACCGACTTAAAAACATCTTAACTTGTTTACCAAATTTTTATAACAGAAAAAATATACTTTTTTGAAAATTATGATATAATTTGATAATATTTTATAGATTTTTTAAGTAGTTTTTAAAAAAAAACAGCAAGTCTGAGTGAGATTTAGCCTTTTAAGTTTTATTGCTAAGTAAACAAAATGATGTAAGATAATAAACAAAAATACTTTTAGAATAAAGCGAAGATATACACTGTAAAAAGTAACTTTCTTATATTAACAAAAAAATTAGAACATTTTCGAAAAATTAGTAAATTTTCAAAAAAATTTGTAAATATTCGAAAAAAATCGTATTTTTACTAAATTTAGTATATTAACAAAAAATTCGAGTATTCTCGATTTTTTTTGTGAATTC
This sequence comes from Anagrus nilaparvatae, assembly GCA_022575985.1. Taxonomy (NCBI): domain Eukaryota; kingdom Metazoa; phylum Arthropoda; class Insecta; order Hymenoptera; family Mymaridae; genus Anagrus; species Anagrus nilaparvatae. The sequence goes on from JAKSXM010000137.1 coordinate 20,367,992, forward strand.
GCAAGAATAATTGATATTTTACAATTTTTTTTCGAAAATTTTCAAAAAATAGTTGTAAATTTCCGAAAAATAGTTGTGAATTTACAACTTTTTTCGTAAAATCAGAAAAAAAATCGAGAATTCTCGAATTTTTCGATAATATACTAAATTTAGTAAATCTACGATTTTTATCGAATATTTACAAAATTTTTTGAAAATTCACTAATTTTTCGAAAAAATTCTATTTTTTTTGTTAATCTAAGAAAGTTACTTTTTACAGTGTTCATATTAAGAATATTAAAAATTTTGTTGAACAAGATTTTGAACGCTCAAATAGTGCAAATAGTGCATTCCATCCCGTCGTGAAATGATTAGCCTCATTGGAAGAATTAAACAACCCTTCTCATAAACATAAACCATATCAAAAAAAACAATCTCTCAATAAATAATATTCAGTATGATACAACTTATTTAAAAAAAATTTCCTATTTTTGGGCTTTTATAGTAAAATATGTGATAGAACACTTGTTATCAATAATATATCATAATAATATATTAATTCTATTGTAAATTACCAAAAATATCATAAAAAAAAGTTATATTCGTAAAAATTACAATCCAAAACCCTACATAATTTATTATTATTATATACGTATTAAATCCGAAGATTTAATGTAACATAATTTAAGGAAAATTCAAAAAAAAAAAAAGCAATAAAATTTTTTTTTATACCCTTGTCAATCCTCTTGTAATCTTTAATAAATTTGACAATAATAAATTATATAATAATAGTTTTTTTCTTTATAATAATAATAAAATATAAATTATTATATTTCTTTATTACATGAATATATATATTCTAAATACACAATAAACTTGCAATAAACTCCCAAAGTGTAATGCACTTTTTTTTATCCTCAAGGCCACAAATATAATACACATAGTATATACAACGTATAGTAGTATATATATATTTTATTGAGAAAAAAAAAATACAATAAAACAAGCGCAAAAGAAGAAGAAGAAAACGAAAAAAAAAAAATAAAGCCACGCGAATTCCCGCTCGAACTACAATATGGGATTTACAAGGAATTGAAGTATACACACCAATAAAATAACTCTTGGCTAAAACGAGTATCGACGAGTAGAATCGTTTTCTATTATATATAAATTCAGACAGCCAAAGTTTATGGGTCCTAAAAAAGAAGAAAAGAATCTCCCTCCTTATACTATACCAAAAAAAAAAAAATAAAAATAATAATACAAGAATTGTTAAATATATTATGTACCCTATACATACATGTTTTGTTATTGCCAAAAAAAAATAAGAATAATGTTCAAATAAAAAGAAAAAGAAGAGATAGAAGGTTCAAAGTTTTTGAAGAACAACATCTGCCGGGTGCAATAATCTTGAACACCTGCCGTCTGGTAGTCGCGTGCTCTTCCAGTCGCGCGCGCCTCATACATCTTATAAGATATACCCATACATGTATATATTTATTTACCATCAAAGAAGATAAATACGCAAATATAAGGACTGATGCAGGTAATTTTAAAGGAGCAAACAAAATTTTATTTTAATTTGTTTTGGAAATGAGTTTTTTTCGCCTTTAAACAATTATAACTGCTCCGGATTAATTAGCCTTAATTTTAAGGGATTTTGGTGTAAAATTTTGTTTTTTACAATTTAATAATGAATCATATTATTCTATTTCAAGGTAATGATTTAAATCCGATAAATCTATAAATTAGATTAACCTATTAACGCCTATTCGACGCACTCAGACCATTTCAATATTTTTTAATAAAAAAATAGACATTTTGGGCTAAAAATGTTATTTAGTAAGTAATTAGGGCTATTATTTTCGTTTCTAAAGTTTTTTGTTACATACAAATCCTAGAAAATGTTATATATCACCACCTATAAACTTATTGTATTAAAACAATAGTGTGATTGGGTGCTTTTCACAGAATCGGTATACATATACAACCTTCTATTAAAGAAAAACCTATTTTTACTCCTGACCAACTAAATAATCATTTTATAACTACTCAAAATGCTACCTCCACACTCTAGCCTTAACGAATTAAACAGGCTTAAGTTCAATTTTAAATTTAAACGAATAAAAATGGAAGACTTGGTTGGGCTATCGAACAGTTTTCAAATAAATATATTGGTCCTGATGGACTTTCCCTAAAAGTATTGAAACTACGTCTCCCTACTATATCTAAGGTTTTCTTAGCTCTTATTTCAATAATTCAATTACATTGAATAAATTTCCTACAGCTTGAAAACATAGTAATATTCTCCCTGCAGCCAAAGTTCCGAACCCAAGTTTCCTTGGTGATTATAGACCAATATCATCTCTCTGCATTATTTCTAAAATTTTCAGAAAAATACAAGTGAAAAATTGTAGTTTTATATTTAAAAAAATAAAGCAAAAATTCTATTACTAGGCCTTTTGTTAAGCTGTAACTGAAATAATCTTGGGTTTGATTCCTTTAAGCCCTTTCTAGACTAAATTAATTTTTTTTAATCTTGTGTGCTTTGAATATAATCTTTGGCATAGTAAAAGCACATGAATTTTAGAAAGGGCTTTATTCTACAGTAAATTTTTGAGGAACTATAACAACATAGTTAATTGAAAAGGGTTCAATTATTTCACATTTTTTTTAAGGTCAAAAAAAATATAACGAGATCTTTTTTTTTTTAATATTTTGAGTGTGCCTCCCTAAAGGACATTGAAAAAAAGGTTTTTTTTGCCTGTACTTAACAAAAAAAACATTTAAATTTCATAATTAATCGTACAAATAAGAACACTTTTTTTAATACTTCAATATAAAACATAATTTGAAAAAAAAATTATTTATTTTTCAACAAGATAATATAATTAAAAAATGTTTAATTTTACAATATAAACCAAGATAATTAAGTTTATATAAAATAGGTATAAAAAAAAATTAAAATTTTAATAAGTTTTTTTTTTATGTGTAACTTTTACTATGTTTACTGCTTGAATTCATTTTATTACAAGCTATAAAAATTTTAAAGGCGAGAAAAAAACAAACCACCAAGACTTTAAGCAGCTTGTTATTTTTAGGGATGAGGGTCAGTCAATTTTCTATCTAACATAAAATAAACTATGTGTAAAACTTTAATAACTGTAGCAGATTAAATAGAAAATTCTTTATTCTTCTCAATTGGCTGATGAGTATGTAAAACCAATAAAAATACTCATTTTTATTATAAAATCCACTAGGGTGGAATAATATTTTTTTATCGTAGATGCGTGTCATGACTTCTATTTTTGTATTGATTTTTTTTTATTTCTTTATGAAAAAAATAAACGAGATTTTAATTTTAGTATACTTATTTGACGTACAAGACGCATATTTATTATTAGCAAATAGAATATCTTTCATTTTATACATTACAAGGGTGTATTTATATATATACTAACTAATATTAGGTTTTATTTTATTCTGGTCACGTAAATTTCAATGATATAACTATGCATGTGTGTACATATTAACTTAGGTATATAAGGAAATAAGCTCTGTACATCATCCCAAACATCCCTATATTTTTGTAACCTCTCTTTTCTACTTTTCTAGTCAATTCTTCTAGATACCATGAAAACAAAATTATCTCTGAAAATCAATATTTTGCTGCAAAATAGAATAACCACATTTTGTAATTTTATGTTCTGAACCAAAGATTTTAAATCAGTAATTTATTAGCATCTATTTTTGCAACATTTCACAAGTAAGAATAAATTTGATAATATTCCATGAAAATTACTAATTTAATCCTAAATTTCCTTCTAAAAATAAATTTTTAAATTCCTGTAGATTGACTAATCAGTGCATAGATGTTAAATGCATCATATATTGTTTTACGTTGTTTTTCTGTATTTCTGTGAAATAATTCGATAATTCACGAGTATTCTGTGTACACTAAAATCTTTCAAAGACTCATACAAATTGTATACTAGCTGTAACGATTATGGAATTTCAAACAATTTAAGTAATTATTACAAGAGTGCATTACTTTGTTATGCAAATAAATAATAATAATAATTATTACTGTGCTTTAGTGTATACATTGGCATTTGCTCCGTTTACACAAGGAGTAAACGTTAGAAAGAGAGCCTACTTAATTTAATCACTCTTTGCGACCTTTTTGAGTATTGATCTAGGACTTAATCATGTTACAATATTCGTTTGATAAATTACTTTGCAGCTATAATATTTATATACTCTTTGCAGGTTAAGGTTCACAATAAACGATGGTATCAAACTTTTAGCCTCAAACCGTCCAAATTTTCGAGGAAAACGAGGTTAAAGTTTCAAAAAAATACATTTGTTCTTATGGGAAAAATTTTTAATCCGGATTTTTAAAACGAAAACCAAAAAGTGCATAAATAAAACCGGTGCCGCTTAAAACTAGACAATCTATAGCTTCAGATTGAATTTTGCTGCAACTCTTGTAGCCATGCAAAATTTAAAGATTTTCTTAACCCGGTTAAATTCTGTAAAAAAATTTTTTTTTTGAATAATAAAATAATGTAAATTAGAAACTGTTCCATAAGTTTTAAAAATTTTGTTAACAATAAAGAATTATATTGATACATTCCTATTTTAACATTTTGTTATAAAATTTTTTGTGTTACCAATAAGTTAATTAAAATTTTGTTTACGTATAAATGCTAATATTTGTAATATTTTTTTACAGATGTAGGAGAATTCAATTCGATACGCATATTAAAGCAATGCCTAAGAGTTTTACCTGGGACCTGATTCAGCATTAATATCACAGTGATAAGCAGCCGTACCATCCACAATAAGTAGTACTGCGCATACGCAAAACAAATGTTTTTAGAAATGGCAGTACTTTTGCGATACATTTTGGTTATAAAAGTGATATGTTATAAATGATATAAATACAGAATATAGGCCCTGATCTCGCCCTGATTATTTATATAAAGAACAAAAACAAATCATTTTTTAATAAACGTTAAATGAGATTTTAGGAAGCAAATAACTGATTTAGAGTCGAGCGTCCTGGAGATAATGTTTTTAAAATATAAAAACTAATTATGATTATTATGTAACATAAATATATTATTTATTTTTTCTCAAAAATTTAACTCTGCGTTTAATGCGATATGAAAATGCGATCCTCTTTATATAATCTTTAGAAACCATTTCACTTGCGAGAAAAATTTTAATACTAAATTTAGAAATTCTATTTTTAGTATTATTCAATAATAGTATATTACGGTCCTAGGTCAGAAAAATAAAGAATATTATTAAGGCGAAGCCGAGGATGGTAAACTGCGATTTGGGTCATTCTTTGTTTATGGCCTAGGATTGTACAAATTTTTTTTGCGACTGTGGCGAGAAAATACGTCTTTGCCGGATGCGCAGCGTCCGGGAAATACGTACTTTCGGGCCGCAGTACAAAAAAATTGTTTAATTCACCTTTTTTTAGATTTTAGTCATAATTCAAGTTATATTTTAATTATGAAATTCTTAAACATTAAAAACTAAGAGGAGGTTAAGATATCATTAATTCATTACAATATGGGTGTGAATTCTTCATTAATAAAAAAAAAATAATAATTTTAATTAAAAAAACAGTTATTACAAATAGTAGTAGAAATTTAATAACGAAAGAGGATCTAATAATTCACAAAAAAGCGAATAACTTAATTAAGGTATAAAAATGGGAGGAATAGTATTTCTTAAGTAGAGCATAAATAATATTTTTATTTTTATTTTTTTGGTAGTATTCTTAAAATAACTTGTGGAAATTTTTGTAAGTAACCCTCCTTTAAAAACTTCTTTTTTTTTTAACATTGTTTATAATTAGCACCAGTGAAAATAAAATATAAAAAAAAAATTGAATTTTTATGGCATAATTATATACAATTTCCGTTAATAAATAAAATACATAATAAAGGTTATTTAACCATGTATTTGTAGTAAGACATTTATTTGTAATATTTTTAAGTATATATGAATATTTAAAAAAAATAATTAACTCTTTTATTTTGAAAATGTAAATTAAAATAGGTGAAAATTTAATGTAGAAACACCTGAGCTTATTCACATGGAATATATTCCTAGAGAAAATCAAGAAGAGGGGACCAAATGAACTTAGAATAATTTCAGTTTAGAATTAAAATAATTCGGGTCCAAAGACGTAGAATTAAAATTCTGGTAGATTTGGTACTACAAAAATTTGCGGCAAAATTTTATTGTAATTTGGTACCGTTTATGTATTACACTCAATATTTACTTGTGGCAAACACGTTTTTGGTTGTATTTACACAAACCAGTTATAAATTTACTATTTAATTTTTATAACTTTCTTTTGTTTGTTTAATATTATTCAATAAATTTATATAATCTCTTTCTTTTATTTAAAATATCTAATTTATTTTATTGAAAATAGAAAACTAATAAATTCCAGAATTGTTTTTAAGAAAATAACAAGCTTATCTAATGTATTAAAACTGGCCTAGAATTTTATTTATATTGTATGGTAAACCTAAATCTATTGACTTGAGGGAAATTTCTTTCATTTATATATAACAAAAAAGTGCTTTATTTTGGTGATTAAGTCGCGTGCACGCACATCTGGTATAAAATCTTATAAAACTTTATGTATACACTAAAAGTCGATAACTGAAAATTTACTGATTAATTGCACGAAAGGTTAAATAGCCACGTGTTTAAAATTAAATTTTATTATGAGACATTGATGATATTAAAATATTTACGATTTTTTTCAGGTTAAAACTTTTTCATTTATTTAATGAAGAAAGTCAATTAAGTACATTATTGATATAATAAAATATTGATAGTAAAAAAGAGCTTTCAAATGAAATTTCACTTAAGGTAGTAGAAACGAAAATCAAAAAGAGAAATTTGTACTGTAAAAAATGATTATAAATTGATTATTAGAATACAACACGAGTTTTCTAATGCTAATTTATATGATAACGAACTAACCCAGATATTACTTACTTTTCATTTTCCCTTAAATAGTAAATTTTGAACCCTTCTGAAAGTCCATATTTAGATTAACAAATTAATTTTCATTCAAATCTTGTCCTTAAGCTACAAAATTTTAATTTAATACTTTTAACACGTGTCGTTTTAAAAAATTAAAAATTTAAACCATATACTGTCAGTAAATTATATATACCTTTATAAATATTTAAAATTATAAATTTAAATGAATATATGATACTTTAGTTATAGAAACCTTAGATAATATAAAATACATGATATTTGCATTTTTGATTAAATTATTATGTATAAAATGTATTTAATACAAGAAAGTTTAGTTCAAAAATAAAAAAAACTATATATTTTTTGATATTTCATAAGGGGACAAAAGTAACACATTTCCGTTTACAAAATATAAAATATCTTAGGGATATATCTATTTTATATTAAAAATAGGATGTAAATATAAATTATTAATGAAGTATTATTTTTAATAAAATAGAATTTTCTATAAATATAAATAATTACGTTATTTTTAGTGTATACGTTTATTCTATAATTTATTATTCATCTGCACTGGGGTTAATGATACTTTAGTCTATACATATGCTACTTAATAGTTATTACGTTTAATATAGCAATTTTGAGTATTTTTAGATTTTGTTTTTGAGGAACCGAGCCCAATATTATAAATTTTTTATCAATATTAGCTGGAATACTCCATATGTAAAATTGGTTTATTAATAAAAACATTGATTTTATTCTTAAAATTAGTGCAAAATATTATTTTGATGTTTACTAACAGCTTAAAATATATATATTCTATATATATAAATACTTGGATATAAATATAAATTAGAAATCGAGAATAGTCGTAAATTTAGAGACATTATTTAGGCCAGGTAGTACAGAATTAGTCGAGGGCAATATATAATTGGCAACTCTTATCTGCTGAGTGTTGCAAACATCTGAGTAGTCGCAATGCTGACGCCAGTAATTAATAATATATATATAAACTACTTTTCTATGTTATATATATAAGTTATTTCCTTCTTTATCGTTGACCATTTATTAATACAAATTAGATTTTCTCTATTAGTACCTTTTTTTAAACTGCAGTTATATTTTGAGTTGTATTAATTTTGTTTGATAAATATTTAATATGTAGTTTTTATTTAATTTTTGATTTTTTACAGTAATATATTTTAGGTAAGAGGTGACAGGGAGCAACAAATTGACAACTATAATTTGGTCTTATTTTGTCAATAAATTCATAAAAAGCTCGAAATTATAGCAAAAATTCAGTATTTTTGTTATTTTATGGATTCCCTAGGAAATTAAAACATTTAGCAATATTTTTTGGATAATAAAAATCTAATAACAATAATAATAACAGTGAAATTAATAAACAAAATTTATTATCATGCACATCCTAATTTCTTTATTCATAATAAAGTTACACACAATAAATGTACTTATAGACATAAAGCCTTATATGCTAAAACGCCCACAACAAAAGTAACATTGAGTGTGGCTTCACAGTCATTGTGTATAATATATGAACTATTTATAAACATTGTCGGGGGCGCCGATGTGTTTAGAAAGTGCTCTTTTAACAATCTATTTTATATAATATGGATGTAGTACTATGTATATATGCGGGCAATGTGTCAACTAGCCGTGTAAATGTAGCTTTATTAAACTCTGCAGAGCGCCGGGGTCTTTTCCTTCCTGTTTATATTCATATATGTAAAGAAATTTACCCATACATCTATGTAACACATTGGCGGTATAATGTGTGAGCTATTTATTAGAAGATGTCAATCAACTTCAAAAATTATTTGATGACTGTGGGAGTCCAAGAAGTTATTAATTTAAAAATTATTTTTTTTTTTTTTGATCTACCAATAGATTAAAGTGAAATGAATCAGATAAATTCAACTTTGTTTAATACTATATTTTATTATGGATTTAAAATAGCTAATAATTAATCCTTTAAGAACCATTAAATGACTGCAAATTTTCTCGCAAGTATTTAAACGAATAAAACTATATATTAAAGTACAAATCATAAGTTACCTGCACAGTTTTGATTAAAAAATTGAGATAATAAGCGAATATTTGAACCCCAGAATAATCATAACTCAAAGCTTAAAACCTTAGTTAAATCTTTCTGATACCTGAGATTTTTTATTTAACACTTTAAGGTCAAAAAAAATTTATCATTATTTTAGGAACCGTAGTGCCAATATCTTGGCAACATTTTTTCAATTTATTTACAATGTTTCGTACTGGAATGCATGCATAATTTTTATATGGCTTAATAATCTTAATTTATATTTTCATAAAAATTTTTAATATTATTTTATAATGATCATTACCCGTATATGTAACCAGTTTTGAAAAAAAAAATTCAAAATTTTATTTTTTTTTATAATGAGTAATAAAAGCACAATTTATATCATAATTATTAAATAATTTATACCTTTATCAAAGAAAAAAATCAAAAATTAAATTTTTTTTCTTATAAATAAGCATTAAAATAACGATTTTTTTATAAAAATTTGTCGTTTAATTTAAAAAACAGAACTGATTTTGTAAATTACTAGATTTATATTATTAATAAAATCTTGTACATAGTGCATGATAAAAATAAAAATAAACGATCAAATGATTGAGCAAAGAATGAGATCAACGGACACAACGAAGAGATGCTACAATGCAATATAAAAGGCGGTATATTATATGGGAGTCGGATGTAAAGAGGTTGAAAGAAGCCATTAGAGAGGAAGTTGCTTGAACTGAAGAAATTGATGAAACAACAAAAAAAAAATAAAATAAAAAAGAAACAATGCGTTAACAGAATAATAACGAGATTGCTTTAGTATATTATTTTATATTATATATGAGTTTGTTTTTTATTTTTTTAAAAAAGCTTTCGCAAAATTTCTATCAATTTTTTTAATTTTAATATTAGGTCATTTGGAAAGGAAAGTAATTTTGGAAATGTGTTACCATATTAGTTTAGATTATTTTCAGCTAACTTTATAAACGATGACATGTTCTTTGATTTTGAAGAAATTATTAATGACTGCAGTGTAACAAGAAACCTTTAAAGCTTTAATATAAAATCAAAATTTTAAAAAATTTGGAGGAGAAAAGATGAAGAAAAATCCAGGTACGTTACATAAGTACATTTTTTTAAAGAACTAAAAAACAATCTCACATAAATTTCGTCCTTACTACTATATATTTTGTACAGTTGTAAAGTAGTAACTGACAAATGTTTATTTATTAAATTTATTTACAAGAAAAAAATGTTATTTTTTAATTTAAAGCTAAATAACATTTTTTAAATGGATCTAAAAATATATTTTTTTTTTATTTAATACAAATTTATGATTACGAAGACAAAGTGTTCTTAAGCAACGGGTTTTATCCACGAAATGCTACAATTTTTATAAAAATAATGACATAATTTTATTTATGTATAATATTTCTATTTTATTATAGAAAAAAAAAATAAAATTTTTCATTTTGATATTAAGAAACTCAAGATTTTATTTCTTTAATTTATGTGAAAATAAATAAGAATTTGGATTTTCCCACTAAAATATTTCTTGATGTATTAATTAGAATTAGAAAGTTTTATTTTTAAATTTTAAAATATTTTTTTAGGAATTTATTCAAAATTAAAATGGAAATATATTCTAAAAAAAAATAGAAAAGGATAAAACAATACAAAAAATTTTAATTATATAATTTGATATTGGTTCATTGCCCTTAAAAATACTATTAATTCTACGCAGTACTATTTCTATGAATTTCGTAGATCATTCACCCTAGATGCTTAACTTTAGTAAATAAGTAATTCATTAAAATAAAAAGAATAATAATATGTAAGATTTGTAATACTGTATTTCTATTAATTAAAATTATAAGTAGCTTTTAATTCCTGGAATAACAAACTCAAACACAGATGTTTGTGTATAATATCTGATTTTATCACGCTTCGATAATCAAAGTCATTCAGAATAATAAATTATTTATTTGGATAAGAAATGGAGTAAAGTTTAAATTATGGGAATAAATATTTAACTTCATCAAATATTTTCCTTGAGCCCAAGAAAAAACTAAACAGATATTGAATAAAAATAAGTTATATTTTTCAGGATACATTTCTTAGATAATTGGGCATATGATGAAATGACCAAAAGTTATTCGGTTTTAAGCAATCTTTAACACTCAATTTGCTTAAAAATGAATCTTATATAGCAAAGTTGCAAAGAAAAGGCTTTCAATCAAATTAAAGTTATTCTCGCAAGTAAAATGAGTTCTAAAAACTATATAAGTTTATTTAAATAGCTAAAATTATTTTAATGTTATATAAAACATTAACTTTACTTTACAATTTGATTACTTTTATTTCTTTTTGATAAGTAATCGTAATTTCTATAATTTTACAGAATTAATGAAAACTAGAAATATGCTGTATGCATATACATTTGCTCTTAAATGTTCTTTGTTCCATTCAACATTACATAATTTAGTAATTTACTTTTTACATTGGTGTATCTCTCAGAAACATCCTTATATAACTTTACAGAGTCATTTTGTTTGCGAGAAAACTTTCTAAACATACACGCTTCAATTAACGATAAATTCTGTAATTTAAGAGAATTATGAAAGTGCATAATTTCCAAAGGAGAAAAATACTATGTGGTGATATTTGCTTATTGTATCTAAGATATCCATTCATATTTGGGTTTTCTCTTATTATATTCCTTACATTATCATCTATTTATTTGTTTGAATCTGAGCAGCTTATTGGATATTAAGGAGTAACAATAGAGCATTTAAATAAATAGCAGACTTGGGATGAGGGATGAGTACCAAAGGGATTAATAGAAAATCAAATTAATAATAGATACTCACGAGATACATAGATACTTCCTGTTTCTATGGATATAATAAGAGTAAAACAACTAATTAATGAAAGTGAAGGTATATAATATCGACCACAAGATTATACAAAAAATTAAGGATCATAAAATGTAAATAGTAATTTAGATAATGATACGTTAAAACATAGAAACCTTAAAATTTGAAATAAAGTCAAAAAATCAAAGAGGTATATTCAGACAACTGAGACAACAAAAATATCATAAATAAAACTATAATTTTATGTTTATTTTAGCACATTTAACACATAATTATAATAAAATAAAAGTAAATCTATTTAGTAAAAATACTTATATATGTATAAAAGCGTGAAATAAGTGTTGATCTAAAAGATATTCTTACTTATGTGTATACTTAAGATCGAAATAATGCTAATGTAAAATACAAAATACGGTAATTACATTAAATATTAACTACCCTCTATATTTCTTTCTTTAACTTTCATTTTTAACATGTTAAATAAAAGTTAAAATTTTGAACCCTTTTTTTCAACGATCAACCAATAAATCCCATCTTATCCGTTTTTTAAAAGTCCTTTCTATATACATTTAGTAAAGTATTTTTCGCGATTAATGCCCCTATATAATAATATATATAAAACCGTTACTTCCCTATATAAATATCACTCGTTTCCGTATAAAATAAGAAACAACCTTTATATACCCTTAACTTATATCTGCAGTATAATATAATTTTAAATGCATACACAAAAACTTGACAATATATGCATTTACTATACATAAATATACCCTTATAAAAATTTTTTTTTTTTTTTTTTTATTTCAATAAGCTCAATTTCTTTTTTTGAATGTGTAAATGTACATTTTTTGATTTACATTTTTGTACCCAAAAAAAAGGATATTATGATGGATTAAATGACACTATATGACTGTTATTTGTAGGAGAAAACTAATTTTTTTTTCTTTTATTCTTCTTTTTTTTGCATAATATTATACACTTTTTTTTTTATTTTATGCTTTCATTATTCTTTTTGTAATAATTGCTGGTTTTAATTAGCAGTTTTATAAATCATACGTACGTGTATGAAAGTCTATACTTTTGTATTTTTTAGACTTTGACTTTTTTTAATTTTTATTATTATCCAAAAAAATGCCAAAATCAATTTTATCTTAATTTTTTTATTTTAATTTTGTTAGAATCTATTTGGTACTTATTTCCAATTTCATATTTAATTTAAAAAATTTTTTATCTGAAATCATTAGGAAAACTTAGGCCTTTGAAAACTTCAAACTTGTATTAAAATTTCAATGAAAACCACAAATCACACATCTAAATCTGGTGGGACAAAAATTTTGTAGCAAAATTAATTCAATGCTTTTATCTCACACCTAAATTCAAAATTTTTTATAGTTGAATTTTAAACTTAGCATAAATGTTAAAATAATTTCTCATTATTTTAAATGAAAGCTTAAATTAAAATCTCTTTTACCTTAATTTTTAGTCTAAAGTGAAATTTTTTTTTCTGTACATATTTTATTCCTTTTTAAAAAATATAATAAACATAATTTAATTACAGCCACAATGCAGCATCTTTTTCAAAAGAAGCTAAAAGTTATTTTCTACACGAGAATAAAAAAACTTTTATAAAATTAAACTAAAAATAATGCGGTTTTATAACATAATAATACAAATATTTAATCTTTTAGCCCTGTTTAAATAAGATAAAAGGTGAAAAATTTGCGGTCAATGACCATTTATAGACTGTATTTTAATTTATTTACAAAATTTTAACCGTACCGCCCCCTAAAAATTTTTAGATCGTCATCTGGCATTTACAAAAATTCTCAAAACAAAGTCTTTATCTTATTTTTAACAGGTGCTTTTTAAAAATAAAACTCGTGTTTTTGTTTAATAATATAGAACTAATAAGGATATTTCAAATTATATAATTTGTTTTTTTGATCAGTTCTGTACTAACTTAATTGTTATACAAAAAAATATACACGAAAATTTGTGGTTTCAAACTTTTTTTTTAAAGAAATAATTGGAACTTTACTAGAATAAACTAAAATTAAAATATTTGAAGATCTAAAATACAAAATGTTTATTCTTTGCCGGCCAAATAATCTATTTCCTTTGCGTATCATAAAAAGTGTATCATTACAACGATTTTTATTTTCTGGTTAGCTCACTAAAAATATGTTTTATTGTCGTGAGAAAATCCAAGCTCCTAGTCCAATGTCTCAATAAATGCAGTATTCAAAAATTATATAAATTAAAGGGTGAATCACAATAATTTTTAAATAAAAACTAAGGACTTCAAATAAACAAAACGATAGAATAGTACATTGTTAACCAACGCGTGGATATGATTATTTTGTCAAATTCGAAGGTTTCATAGTATTTGATAAAAATAAATATTTTTAGATGAGGTTAAGAATGCATTTTTCTTAAATAGCGGGCAATAATGAATATATTCCAATTTTGAGAGGCCATCAATATTGCCCTTTGTAAAGAATAAAATATTCCTAAAAAACTTAAAAAAAAAACAAGAGAATACTAGACGAAGTCGAGGCAATAGAAAAAAGATGTAATATTTGAATATTATTTCGGACCTTGGACCGCAATTGGCCTTCTCAAATCCTAAGGAGGTTAAAGATAATTGAGTTTGAGAAACGGTTGTTGAAGTTCCACCAATCCTGTATATTCCTTCTAATCCTACAGTTTCACTAACAATTTATCCCTTATACATCTTCAAACCAAAAATTATTTCCATTAAAGGAAAAAGCGGTATATATCTCAATATATACATCGACTTCCGAGGAAATAAAAGCAAAAAATGCGGTTTGGACCGCTTGTGCAAATTTTTGGTGACCTCCGATATAACGTAAGGTTCAAAGAGGTTAAACATAAACCCATACATACATACATATTTGAATATTATTTAAGTCTCGATTGGTCTATCTTTACTAATTAATTACTGCCAAATTAATTGATTTTACCCCAATACTTATTGCACATTTTTTATTTATCTTTTTGAGATCTATCTGTAGATAACGTACGGTTTTGACGTTAATTGACACCCTGTAGAAATATAAATATTTACTTTTACTAAATGCGGAGGTTTAAAGATCCGAGGTGCATAGCGCAATAAACATTTCTACGAGTCGCCTAAGAATCTACTATTATTTACAAAGGGCAATAATGACGAACTCTCAAACTTGGAACGTAGTCATTATTACCCGCTAGTATAAAAAAAAAATTCTTGCAAGGACATGAATCTTAAATAAATCTCATAAAATCTAAAAATCTATATTTAGGAATATAGAATATAATTTAAATGAAATTTCGAAGGCTAAAGCTGTAAAGCACTAAAATAACCCAAAATTTAACAAAAACATCTAAACAACCCTGTATTACAATATCACCAAGCAAAAAATCCTAAACACTTTCATTTTAAATCTTAATTTCCATAAAATAAAATCACTTAAGATTATTTAAATGCTTAATTAACTAATCGATATGATAAAATACACAAAAGAGCAAATAAAACGTTTTCTTATCATGTTAAAATCAACATTTATATATAAATATCAAACCACAGTATTAAATATTTACATATATGTGTAGGTTTTTAATGTAATTGCTCATCTATATAAATACAAGTACAATTTATCGACCTTAACATGCAGTACAATCAGAAACCAGGTCATAGCTCGCCTTCGTATAAATGAACATTGTCAATTATACACACATACTACTACTACTACTATATTACTATCAACTAGAATTTACGGTATATACGTGTGGGTATACACTCTCATTGATATAACCGTAATAATGTATGAATTCATCTCCTATATATATATGCACTCTCAAAAGGCTTTTTAAAAACCAAGCTTTTTTACTGAAATAACGGAAAATTCAATATGAATATATTTTAGAAAAGGAGTTAATTATTAATACGTAGCTATAGTAGTATCAGCAAAAAAAATGAGAGAGAAAAGGTAAATGATGTAAACAGTTTTTTATAATAAAGAAAAAATTATGCATGTATTTGTGCATCATTTAATGCCATGCGCGTAGACAGAAATTTAAAAATCTGCAAATCCTACACATATATAATTATTGGTAAGAGTAATATAGTAATCTAGTAGTAATAGTAATAGTAATTGTAGTAGTAGAAGTTGTAGTAGTAGAGTAATCTCTAATGATATGGTATATATATATACATATATAGTAACGGTACAGAGTTAAATGGGCCTGTGTCACAATCTCTCTCTTTTTCACTCTTTATTCATTGATGCTTTCTCGCGAGTGCATCCATTCATGGATTTATTAAAACTTTTTTTTTATATATGCATATAAACAGAGAGAGAGAGAGAGTAAGATATACTTGAATAAAAACTTTGCAGAAACAGCAAAAAAAATGAAAAGCTCTCATCATTTCCTCTACAGATTATAATATAAAAACACCCACACACATATATATATATATTTTATGTATATTGAAAAAATATATATGTATATGTATGGACTTATTGCAATGAGACTCACAGTAGGATTAAAAGCTGCAACAAGAGACGATCCGGATTTGTGGGCGTTAGCATAGCCTTATATGCTCATATGGGTAGTGGAAGTTGTTTTCTCGGATGTATATATCAAACTTTAAATTCATGTATGTGAAGGCGTATACATATTCCGGAACTAACAAATAAAAATATATATTTAAAAAATTGCTTGCATTAGCTGTTGAATAATAACTTTTTTTTAATTATTTCTATTTGGAAATTTTTCATTATTTTAGTAATACGAAAGAAAATATTTAAATAAGCAATTATTTGTAAAATATATTGAATACTGAATCAGATAACTGTTATTATTATTTTTCAGTTTCTTAATTAAATTTTTTTTTAAGTAAATTTGGGAAATTTGGAATTATATAGTGCAAAATTGTTATTCTTTTAAATATTGTCATATTAGACTTAAAGTCGTCGAAATTAGGTCAAAAGTTTGCTACATTTTAAGTAAAATATCGTTTTTGCACTTAAAATAAATCAGTTTGAATATAATAAATAAATCAAATTTAAGATACAAATTTCAACAGAATTACAGTCATTTACTATTCTAGATCCCTTGCGATTATTTAAAGAAAAATTAAATTTATGTAGGAGTGATTTTTAGCTGAACTGACCGAAGGAGAAACTGAAAATATGATTTTGAAAAAACTGATTGTACTGGATCCAGTATGTAAAAATATGGTACCATGTAAATTTTTATGGATCCAATTATATTCTAAAGTTCCAATATGGCAACTATTAGCTTTCAAAATTTTTTCCATTTTTCAACTATTTTGGTCTCGATTTTGGATAGGCTAGATAGGAAAATATAAAAAAAAATAACGAAATTATTAATTGCATAAAATTAAAAAAATCTATTTATTTATATACTACTATTGAAATTTATTATCATTCTACTCATCTTACAAATTGAGCAATACAGTAAATTTTATTCCCTGGAATAAATAATTCTATTTAAATAACAAAGAAAAACTGTTTAACTATAAAAAATTATTGCTTTTGTTTCTTTATAAAATTGATAAGCAACAGTTCTTTAAAACCTGATTAGAAAAAGTAAACGGAAATATGAAATTTTATTCTTTATATTTTTTAAATCAGTTGCATAAAAAAACACACACGTCGAATCATTAAATTTTTACAATGAAAATATCAAATACGTTCTTAACTTACATATAAAACGTGTTATATCTTTTTATCCTGAATACTAAAATTAAATGACGTCAAATGTTGGTATATTCAAACGCTGACCTTTTTTATAAAATACTCATTTATAATTATAAGAAATAACATTAGAGTATAATTTTATTTAAATTTATTTTATTCTATTTTCGAGCATTGTGTATTTTCTGTGTTTTATAATTAAGCTTTTTTAACTGAATAGAGATTATAAATTTTGTCTGTCTTTATTGTAATATCATGAATCATACACTAAGAATTTTATCTACTTTTATTCAAAAATTATTAAGAAATTAAAATCAATTTATCAATTTTGTTGCATAGAAATAAAGCTTTATTATTCCAGGAACTATTACTTGTCTTTTATATTACTGCTTACTGATTCGATCAATAAATTAATTTATTTTTAGCATTTATCTTTTAATTTTTTAACAAAATAAATCAGTTTTTCCAAATTATTACTCGACAAAGACTGAATGCAATAAATTCATATCAAAAATTTTATTTTGCAAGTTTTCTTAATCCATTGAGTAAGTTCTGCAATTTCGAGGATATATATCATACCCAGATCATACCTAAAGGTATTTAAATGATCTTTTGAACCCAATATAATTACATTTTTTTTTTCTTATCTTCCATTTATTTAAGGGCTCTTACTACAGTAAAATCTTGTTTTTGGTTTTATAGTTTCGCCGTGGCTACCACCAAATTTGGTCGCCTATAGGTTTTTTTTTTATTAGGTCGCTGATCACGAAAATCGGGGTTTTTTTATGAGCAATCGGGGCTTCACTCTTAAATTTGCAAAAAGGTGTATTTTTGATGTATTAGAATTTTGAGTGGCCAGATTTGGTCCACATGGGTTTTTCGGGTCGCTGATCAAGAAATTTAAGGACTTTTTTTGAAAAATTAATATTTCACCCTTAAATAAGCAGAAACTATTCCCTAAAAGGGGTATTTTTGCTATTTCCACGCTTTTAGTTTCCAGATTTGGTCCACATGGGTTTTTTGGGGTCGATGATCATGAATTTCAGGGCCCTGTCTACAAAAGATTAGCACTTCTTCAATTTGCAAAAACGGGAAATGCATCAAAAAAACCTCTTTAAGAGGTAGTTTTTGCTAATTTAAGGGTAGAACGCCAATTTTTAGTAGAAAGGACCCCAAAATTCGTGATTAGCGACCCAAAAAACCCATATTTACCAATTCTGGACACTTACAGTTTGAATACATCAAAAATACGCCCTTTTAGGAGTATTTTTTGCTAATTTAAGGGTGTAGCCCCTATTTCTAATCGAAAAGACCCCAAAATTCGTGATCAGTGACCCAAAAAACCTATAATAAACCAAATCTGTTGGTCGTCACAAACAATACAACCTCCCCCCCACCCCCATGATATGACTGGACTATCTTGACCGGAACTAAAAATAATGCTATTTTTTGGAATATTAAATAGCGAAAAATAAAAATAAATTAAACTATTATTTTTATTAAAAAAATTTCAATTTTCCTGAAAAAATACAATATTTCAGATATAATAATATAAATTTTTTTTTATTTTGTTCAATAAAATAAAATAAAATGTAAAATGAAATTCAATTACATTATCTACACTTTTTCACATTCAATATTTGATCTAATCTTTATTTCTTTATTATACTATTAAAAAAAAATTATATTTATTATTTTGATGATACAATAGTTGAATCATAATAAAATTTTATCTTTAAATTTTATTAGTCGCTCTAGGTACTATTTATTTGTATCAATTTTTCTCATCTCAATAAATATAAATTTTGATAAAAATAAATCTCTCTGTGTATTTAAATTTACTGTTCTATTATACAGATAAGTTAAATTAATTTTTGTAACTTATAATTTTTTATTTTATTTTTTTAATTACTGGCTCAAATTTTAATTTAATTACTTTGTTTGAAGGTATGAAAATTTAAGAATTCTTTTATATTTTAAAAGTTGGACTGGGTTTTGAAAGTAGAATCTAATTCATTTTACAGACAAGTCTAAAAAATTGCTTTTTGGTGTACAAAAATAAACTTCAGTGATGAAATTCAATTACCAGGATTAAAATGGGTTTTGAAATCAAAATTACCTACTTAAATAGAAAATTATCAGAAGGAAAAAAGAAATTGGTATAAATATGTTTAGGATTCAAAGTTGTTAAAAACACAGTAAGAATTAAAACTAGTGCTCAGCTACTTAGCTACTTGATGGGGCAAGATTTTGCTGGCGAAAAATAAAGAAAAATTCATATTTTTTGAACTAACTGGTTGATTTAAAAGTTTCTTCATTCATTTTGATGGTTGGGGAAAAGTAATTGAAGGGTTTCCAGTAAATTAACGAGCCAAGGCGTAGTTATCGAAAAATAGAAGTTCACATCTCTTCAACAAACCAGTAGATGTTAAAATTCCTGAGTTCTTTTTGCAATAAAGGAGCATCCAGCTAGTCGATGGGGCGAGATTCAGCTATAGCAAAATATAACGAAATTTACGTATCTCTAAATCTTCTATCTCCGAGAAGAACAATGAACCTGCAGTTCAAAATGCAATTCTGAAGGGTGAATTCTTGATATTCTAAAGAACTTAGTATCTTGCACAACCATATATAAAAATAGATAATGCAGAAATAATGGAGAATAAAAAAAAGTTATAAAATTAAGATGAATAAATACAATACTTTGAATAAATAATAAAAATTAGTTTGAAAATTCCTATATAATTAAAGATTTATTATATTTAATTGAATGCTCTGATAAAAGCCATAAAAAGTTATAATATCGCCGTTATTATTCAGAATTATAATAATAAAATACCTTATAAACTTTCTGTGGTTCCTCTATCCCTCATTTATATATCATATCCTATCCTTTATATATAATCTTTCTCACAGAATTAATAATTGTAATAATATAATACACAAAGAAAAGAAAAACTGCAGTGACAATAGGGTATAACCCCCCTTTTTTTTATTATATAACAGAATTGCCCATCATAACTAAGTAGCTCATGTTTATATATTACTTAGTGTAATAAAAATAAAAGGATGAACATTACATATTATATATATACTTACTAGCAATATAATAATGACTCATGAAAATAAATTCTACTCTTGCATGCACATTCAGCTATCTCACGTTTTTCTATTGATATACCATAAAGTCATATAATTTAAATATTTATTGTTTTCTTTTTTTTTTTTAATTGTTTTTTTTTTTTTTTTTTTTATTTCTTTTGATTTTTTTAATGTGTACTCTGTAATTATTTTAATTCTTATGTATTTTTCTTTGGAAATTATTTTATTTGACCTTTAATATTTAATTTTTTTGAGAATTTCACACGTTATTATTTTTGAAGTTTTTTTAATTCTCAAAAAAATAATTTTTTTTTTATAATTTTGTCAGTTACTTTTTGGGATAGTTAAAATAATTTTTTAATTAATGGTGCTTTAGGAATCTCAAACATTTATGTAAAATTGATATATTTTATATGGTATTATAAATTTTTCTCTTATCATGTAAGATTCACATGCACTAAAATAATTTCAATTCAGGCTAAAATGGTTGAAATTTTCTTCAAAATTCAAAATAAAGTGTCAAAAATTAAAAATACTCAAAAATTTTTATTTGTCAAAAATAACATGGAAAAGTTCATATTATATGTAATATACTTTTCATTTAAAATAAATTTCAGAATTAGTCTCAAGAGTTATATTAAAGAATAAAATATGATGTTTTTATTATACGAATAATTTTCTCACAGGAAGATAATTTACCTTAATGAGACATAATGTGTCCTAAGTTTTCTTTTTTTTCTTTTATAATAAGTGTTAATAAAAATTACAGTTTTATATTTGAAATTAAATAAATAAATAAACGTGTAATTATAGAGCGAAGCTCTACCTTACGCAAAAAAAATGTCCAGTGCATTCGTGGACACGATTTAGAGGTGATTTATCTAAAGATAGGCTGTATAAATATTTATGTAAATTGAATTATTCAAATAGCATGTTTAAAAGCGACTCTGATGAGGATTTGATAGTTACGTTAATTAAATTATCAAGTAAAATATTTAAATTTTTATTCAAGACTCCTAAACTTACCATTCAGTGGTAAGTTAATCTACTGCAATAACAGAAAAATCTAAGTAGTAATGATGATATCTTTCCTTTGTATTTTAATACAACCTGAAACAAATAAATTAAAATTTGAGCAAACAAGTGTTAATAAAATATTGAAAGATTTGGGCCCAACATATAACAATTAAATCAGAATTTAGTAAAATAAATCAGAAAAACCTTTTTCATTCCAGCTCATAATCAATTTTTTTAATTATATATTATCAATGATTTAGGGCTTTTTTAAAATTTGTTTCGCCCAAAATAAACGACACTGTTTACTTTAGTGTTTCGGTACTAAAAACTACAGCAGAATCCAAAAATATTATTTGAATATAGTTTGAATTGCATTTAAAAGCCACACACCATTTATACTAAAGATTCGAAAGCTTAAAGTAAATTCGAAATTGGCAAAACCGGCCGTTTACTTGTTTTGGGCGTAACATATACAAAAAAAAACTTATTATTGTAAACACAAACTAAACGCATAGAACATGTTTACTACAGCGAGAGCTAGGCATAATGCATAAATGTTATGCAACATTACAACAGAATTTGCTATTTTTATAATTTTTAATTACAGGTGATTAATTACACCATTACTAGATATTAAGATTCTAAACCCAAACTATTCTGATTCCCTAAACCCGTATTATTCTAAGTCCCTAGATCGAAAATATTCTAAAAGTCTCTAAACCCGAATTATTTTAAATCCCGAAACTTGAATGATTCTAAGACCCTAGTTCCTAGATCGAAATTATTAAACCCAGATTATTCTAATTCCCATCCGAACCCCCCCCCCCCTTAAATATGACACTTTTGAACCCCCTTTCCTTGATTTTTGGCTTTTGGGTTTCTAGGGTACCTCTTTCTATAAACATGTTCCATGAATAATACTTTGCAAAAATCGAAGTACAATTAATTATCTTGCACATTAGTATATATAAAAATTTAAAGCCTAGATTTGCTTTTTTTTAGAGACTGAATTTGCATATCTTATTGTCTGAGAATTTCTATATATATACATATATATTTTAACTGTATTCTATTATCCAAAACTAAATATAAATATACACATATACATATATAATATATATATATATATATTTCCTGATTAGTAATAAGTATGGATGTGTGTGGTTATATATATACAGGTATATATAAGTATAAAATTATGTCTTTTAATAGCAAATCATCTAAATTGAATGTCGGAAGTTGTTTAAGAGATTACAGAAGACATTTTCATATATTATATATATATATATTTGATTCTTAACCGCACTTCCGGCCTACATACTTACTGATCTGTCAAAATGTATATAAAAGAAGCTTTTTAGACTTTATAAACTCAAATATATATATAATTTTTTTTTTCTTTCCCTTTTTTTTTTAAACATGTGGATCATAATTTTTTTTTTCTTAAAGACGTTACGTTTATATTTCAAATGAATCAATTATGTATATGATTTTTGCCATTTTTTCATGTCTCGTTTGGTTAAAAAAAAGTCTCGTGTGAAAAAATTTACACATATGCTAAATTTTTTTATAGAATGATCATTCACTAATTTTTTTTTGAAGGATAAATTTGTTATTAAGAATTTATAATACAGGATTCAGCTATATTTCGTCGCAATGGTGACATTCAATAATGATTTTAATAAAAAAGTTTTACTAAATAATCTAAAAACAGGTAAAGTGTTGCCCAATTATACCCCTAGGATGATTAGACAAAACTGGACTCTGGATAGTTTAGCTATACTTTTTTAGCAATCAAGAACTGTAGTTACTTATCTTAGATTAAATAATGAATAATGTGCTTTTAAAGTTTACTAAAAAACATCAATCATTTATCTAAATTTTACAAACTCATCGATTTCAACATTTTTTTTTTTTCATACTTATCATAATATAAAGTTGCAATTTTTTATGTTAAATTATCAAATGATTCAGCCTTTTTTTACCCCGCTCTATAAATTTTCATATATTTTGTTTCCAAATAAAGCGTAAGTCTGGAACCCCAATCTAAATCTCTGGTCCATATTTTGATAATTTATTTATCTGTTTTAACCCGATTTTTTTATTATTTTTGCAGTTTTAATAATTTTATACATCTTATGTCATTTCAGGGCAATTCGCATAAAATAAAGAAGTCGACAAATTTAATTATTTATGACAATAAATTGCGAAAAAATACATGCATAAACAAAATATAATAAAAGTTTATTTATTTATAAATTTTTTATTGTATTTTTGGACTAAATTTTTTTTTTATAAATTATGGTCAAAGCTTATAAAAAAAAGCACACAAATAATTTATTTGAAGTGCATAATAGTTACTTATATGCATAAATATGAACAATGGCAGATTGTTCTGTTTGAATTTAGCTTAAATTGCTAATTGATTAAGCAAAAAGTAGAAGAAAAAAAATAATTTTATATTATATTTCAGTATATACTGAAAAAATTTATTCATAAGCCAGACCACATGCATAAGTTATCATAAACTAATAAAAATTAAAATACTTTTTTTTACTACAAAGATTAAAAAAAGTTGTTTTTAATAATTTGAAAGTATAATAATTTTAAGATTCAAGGTACAATTAATATAAATAAATAAAATTTAACTACTTTATTCTAGAATCTAAATTCTTGAATATGAAGTTTTATAAATTAAATCTAGTAAAACCAGAATTTTCTAGATATATCATGTTTGCGTTGTAACAAGTTTACTGCAACATTTATGTATATTATGTGAACTTTTTTAAAAAATAAAATAATTATTTATAATAATTATATTTTTACATGTATATTGTATATATGTTCAGGCGCAGCTTAACTCACTGGAGCAAAATTTTTTTTCTGAAACTTTTGTCTCAATGAGTTATTTTAGATCTTGGATTTATATTTTTATAGGAAGTTTTGAAAAATATTAATTTATTAAATATTTATTTTACATATGATTGAAAAAAAATATTGTTTTTTACCTAAACTAATCAAAATGTATATGCAAAAAGTGCATTGTTTTTGAGATAACTGAGTCTTTTTAAAGCCCTAAAAAAAAATCTCATAAAAAACAATTCTTGAGCACCATAAATTTATGGTCAAAATAAATATTTTTTGAAAATTTCGGTGAAAAATAAGCCAATCCATGACTTTAAATATATATTAGATAAAAATGTTGAAAAAAAAAAAAATTTGGTTCAGTGAGTTAACCTGGATTTGAAAACATATGTATAAATATATGAGTTTGTTTATTAAAAAAGTTAAAAAGTTTTAGCACGTAGATGCCTAATTTTACATTAAACGTATATGTAAACTTTTTACAAAATTTTAAAACTAATTCTATGTTTTAGAATAGCTAAATTTGATTATTTTAAACCAATTTTCTATAAAATAAGCCACCCTTTTCAACTTATGTGAAATTATATTTCCAGATAAACTTTTTTTCAATTTTCTGGGAACTTTGCATACACAATATTTTGCTTTCCACATAAAGGAGAGAAAAAATTAAATTTCAGTTGTTACTATTGTTGAAACTGATTAAATATATAAATTTTTTTATTCATATTAAGATCCAAAGTTACGCCCCATTTGAAAAATAGGCCAATTTGTTTTACAAAATGGCATCTAATTTTAATATGTAATTTAGAACCTAAACAACTTTTTAAAATAACTCCCAAGCTACTGTATGATATAGATATTATATATGATAATAATTGAACCAATAACTGAACAGTATAATAAATGCGAATATAATAGCTTTTTAGTTTAACAAAGTAACTATTTTCAATGGTGCCAATAATCCCTTAAGACCAATTATTTGTTTCAATATAATTTGTGGAAAGAAAATTAAATTTTTTTAATAAATGCAATTATTTTTTGCCAACTAATCAAATTTTGAAATTAACATCCTGACTAATGTATTTTTATACATAAAAAGTATCTATATGTATGTGTTACGAGATTGGTCGTAAAAAAAGTTTGTCCTAACAATTTTTTTTTTGAGGTTTTTATAGTGGCACTTGAAATTAGATAGCTTTCATCTCTCGTAAAACTTTTTTTTTTATTATATGGATTTGCTTTCATTTTCAACTTCATTAGCCCAAGTATAATATAAAAATATTATGCACTCATTGAGAAACTCTCTTTCTATCTCTCTCATTTTATTTTTTAATTCATTTTGTTTATGTATATTAAAAGATATAAAAAAATTTTTTTATGTTTTTTACATAATATCGTCTTTTTGCTCCCATTTTTTTTTTTCTTTTTTAGATGATCAAATAAAAAATGAACTAATTTTCTACTTTTTTATGAATGTACGTTAAAAGTATAAATTTAATTGAACGTCAAAAATTAACAATGTTATTTATGGCATGCTTAAAATAAAAAAAGTCATTAAATTGTTTTTGTCAATTTTTTACTAAATATAAAAAAAGTTGCCAAGAATCAAAAGAATCTGATAAATTAAAAATTTTAAATATTTTATTTGAAATTGTTCCATTGAAATCTTCATATTCGATCATTAATTATTTTTCCATTTATTTTTGATTAATTTTTTGCAATAGAATACCATGTTTTACCAGCTAATTTATGTACAAGAAACATTAAAATTGTGAATAAAATTTGAATAGTCAGTTTATGAAAGACCAAGTAAATTGAAATAAATAATTAAATGAAAATTCGTTAAATACCCAATAAATTTTTATTTTTCATATAAAAAAAGACTTATTTTTCAAATAAAAAATTTTGTATTTACATAAAAATACTTTTTATTTAAAAAGTTAGTCGAGGAAAAAAACCATAATATGAAATACAGGCTTCAATTAATTGAATAAACTAATAAGAATCAGAAGTAAATATAAAAAATTACTTTTTCAATAAAAATAAGTGCATTATCGCATAAATATAAAGGGTTTCTTTTCAAAGAATATTTTAAATTAAATTGATGCATTTGATTCATTCAGCCATGATTTGATTTTATTTTTAAATATAATTTATGTACATGAAAAAAGAGGGGTAAAATTCATACTTTAAATTTATTTTTTAGCAGATTACTGTTCTTGTCTGACAATGCTTCAAAATTGTATTGTAAATTTAGTTTCATTGCTAGGTTGCTGAGCTGAATTTCACTTGTATGAACCGAAAAACGTTCAGATTTTTTTGGACGAAACATTAAAAAACATCAATTTTTAGACTTAAGCTTTTCTTCTTGTCTTCATGTACCTTATCAGTTTGGGTTTCAAAAGCTTGATTCTAAATGCACTTTAGTTATTGTAAATTTAATTATTATTAATCAATAAATAAAAAAATTTTACATTATTCAACATCCACCCACAGATTCTTTTGATTTATTAAAAGTTTTATAAATAAATTTTTGACTATACCCTACGTATATTAG
Organism: Anagrus nilaparvatae; assembly: GCA_022575985.1. NCBI lineage: Eukaryota > Metazoa > Arthropoda > Insecta > Hymenoptera > Mymaridae > Anagrus > Anagrus nilaparvatae. The sequence goes on from JAKSXM010000137.1 coordinate 20,395,196, forward strand.
TTATAATAAACAATCATTAATTTTTATTATTTAAACACATTCATCGTATTTTAAGGAAGTTTATAACATTAAAAAAATAAAAGAAAAAATTCAATACTACAGAATAAAAGAAAGAACAAGATACAAAAAAAAAAATAACAAAGTTAAAAATAAAAATAATAATAATAAAGTTATCTACGCAAGTTATAATAATATTGTACTATACCGGATATTGACGTTTTCATTGCGTAATGGTGTACTTCCGTTTCCCCCGCATATACACAGGAAAAATGACTCGCAATGTTTCGTTCACACATTCTTTTTTTTTATTTATTATTATTTATATTCACGATTTTTTTATTTATGGCTATTTTTTATACAAATTTAATTTATTTATATTAATGAAACCAGAGATTTTTTACGATTTTTTATGGGTTTCTTTTTGTTTTATGATTTTTGGTTTGTAAATGGATGGAATATTGTAGTTTGTAAGTTATCAATTAATTTACTTTTGACCTTAATTGAAATAAAGCAATGTTCCCAAAACTTCAAGTTATTGGAACTCAATTCCCTTTTTAATCAAATATTTTGGTTTTTCTTCTAGCAAAAATGAAAACTTCTGAAGTGATAAAAGGCAAATTGAGGATCTAAATATTTTAGAGAACAAATTTTATTGCCACTTAAATTATGCAAAAAAAATTAAATAAATAATATAAAATATTAATTTTTCTAAAACTATATTTTCTCAATTTTCTAATATAATAAAAATTTCACTTAATAATTTTCATTTTATTACAGAGCGAAGCTCTACCTTATACCAACAAAAAATCAAGTTCTTGTAAACACAATTTATAGGAAACTATCTATCAAGTATAGCTTACATAATTGAAAATTAAGCTTTTATAATCGTGTAGATAAACTGCATAATTTTTTATTATAATCCGATATTTCTAAAGTCATGATTATATGTTATTCAGAGGGTTTGCTACACTCAACCAGTTTTTATCGACAAATAGGTATTTATAAATTAGATTTGTTATTTGTCTTTACATAGCATTTATTTATTTCAAAAGTAAGTACATATAAAGAGGTATGTAATGGATATATTAAGTATACCTATATTATTAAAAAAGAAACTTTTCAATAATAAAAAAAACATGTTTTATCAATTATCTAAAACTTAATAAAAAGTAAGTATTTGTGTTCCATATAACTTGCATTCGTAATTGTGTTTATTTTTTAAGAACTTTTCTTTTTACATTCAATATCCTAATATTCTTATAGCTTCTAATGACTTTTTAAAATTTTGTTCAAAACAATGATCTATATGGGTGGTTTTCACAGGAACAGTATACACAGTGCACCCCTCCCCCACTTAAATTTGATACTAAAGCTTGCCCCAATTTGCTTCTTCATTGATAACTTCTGATTTTTTAAAATTAAAAAGATCATGTAATGTATTTCAATGTGTTGTAATTACGGCAGTTTTTCCCTTATTATATTCATCAAGAAGTGGTCTTTTTGTCTCACCTATACATATACTAGGACAATCGTTACAAGTGATTTTATATACTACACCCGTTTTATTGATGATATTATCTATTTTTCCTTTTTTAATGATTTTTCTCATATCCTTATTTAGCAACGGTATTACATGGTATTTGTCACTATCCAATGTCTTTTTGATTTTTTGGTAGAAACAAAATTGAATGGTACTCTGACAAATTTTTTATTTCTGTTGATGTTGTTTTGTAGGTTTACAGTTCTTGTAAGATTGTAATCACAATTTTTCAACAAATTCCATCTCTTATGGAAGTACTTATTTAGAAATGGCGGTGGATATTTGTTAGCTAAAAGGATTTTCTTGACAATATTGATGTTATCCTTATGTTTATGGTATGTAGGGTCAGAAAGTATTAATGTTCTATCGGTCAAATTGTACACCATTGCAATTTTTTGGTGTGTAGGATGATTAGACTCATAATGTAAAACTCTGCCTAAAAATGTACTCTTATTGTTCCAGTTGGTAGTGATGACTATTTTTGTTGATGATGGTTAGATCCAAATAATTAATTCTATTATTTTCTTCCAATTCTTCAGTGAATTGTAGTTTTGGATGATACTTACTGAAAATATCAAGAGTGTAGTCTATTTTCTGATTGGATATGCAAAGAATTATGTCATCTACTTATCTAAAGAAAAATAGTGGTGTGAAATCAAGTTGTTTTAAACATTGTGTTTCCAAGACATCCATCACGATGTCTGCCAGTAACGTTGATATTTTTGAACCCATTGAGGTCCCTAACACTTGTCTATATATAACGTTATTGAAAGTGCAGTAGATGTTATTATACAGATATTTCAGTGTGTCAACAATTTCAGAGTAAGGTATCTTGCATTTGTTATGAATTTGGTTGTATCTGTCTAGGCTATCTATGACCAAATTAAGTGGAATATTAGTAAAAAGAGAGCTAACATCTAAAGATAAAAGTTTATGATCAAGTGGTATATGCAATCCATTGATTTTTTTGCAAAGCTCATTACTATTTTTAATGTATGAGTTGGGCTTTTTTATGCATGGATATAGGTAGTAATGTAAGGAAAAAGAGGGAAGTATATGGCTGGAATTGATGTATATGTTTGTCTAAAATCATATAGATTTTGGTTTGGTTTCAAACAACCTTGATCTTTCCAAGATAGTAGCCTAACACTGGCATTTTTTTGTAACCTTTTCAAAAGATGATGTTTTTGTTTCTTTTTAAGAATAAACAACACTTGCTTACTTTTTTGTCAAAGTTTTTTAGCATAGATGATTTGTTTACGTTGTTATTTTTTGTCATGTTCATGCAATTAATGATTTCGTCTGGCGACATTTTTCCCAATCTTTTTTTCCCAATGACTTTTTCCCAAAGATTTTTTCCCAAAATATTTTTTCCCAAAAACTTTTTTTCCCAAAAAAAAAATTCCCAATGAACCATTAATTTCCAAAAATAATTTTTTTTTTTTTTTCAATTTTAATAAATTTAACGTTACAAAATGCTTATCAAATACAATTTAATATATTTAATTAAGTTAATGTCAATTTTTGATATAATTTAAAATTTTATATGGTAACCTATGAATTCTAAATATTCAAGCACTTTTCCACTCTCTACATACTCATTATATTTCAAAAAAATATTATATGTATTATTTTCTTTTTTTTTATTAAATAACGGTGCATTTCTTTTTATTTTCTGTCCTAAATTCAACTGCCTTATCATATTCTCAGTGTCCTATTGTTCTTTTTGTAATTCGCCTATGAATGAGTACATTCCTGGGTGATTGCGACCTATGACAAGATTAAATCTGCTGTGCCAACCTTCTGCCAAATTGTTTGTTCTTGCTGTTTTTTGTAATACTGACTCATACTGGTTCCATAATGACGGGGGATATCGAGGTTTTACCGCTTTCCTTCTTCCTTGAGCCTTTTTTCCACGCACATAGAAAACCTGCAAATAATTTAATAATTATATAAATTAAACAATAATTATAATTGTAAAAGCTTACATCAAAATAGTCAGCTACTGATAAAAACTCCTCTGGAATTTCATCTAATAATAACTCAAAAGTATGAACTACATCTTTTTCTGGAACAAATGCTAACGAACACAATTTTTGAGCGGCATTTTTTATAGTCCTGTCATTATCGTCATTATATGCCACCTGCAACCCTTCACTTTGAATTTTCCTAAACACATTTTGCACATTTTCCTAAACACATTTTGCCGCAAGTGGATAAAACAGGCTTTTACACACTCATCCCCACTCTATAAAACTTATAATAAATTATTAAATTTTTATTTTTATTTTTATTTTGGAAATTTTTACTTTGGGAATTTTTACTTTGGGAATTTTTACTTTGGAACTTATTTTTTTTGGGAAAAATAATACGTTGGAAAAAAAGGCTTTGGGAAAAATAATAGATTGGGAAAAAATCCCGTTGGGAAAAAAAGATTGGGAAAAATGTGGCCAGATCAATGATTTTGTGCCGCTGTTTACAAATTTCCGGGTCCCTATTCAAGATGTATTGGATCTCTTTGTGTTTTTCTGAATCAGGCATTTGTTTTTGATTCGTGTTATCAAAGATCTCTCTAGCAGTTATGTAGAAAGTGCTCTCAATGTTTTATGGCATCGAAAACGTCTCGCTTAATTACACTACCAGGGAGACTGAATTTTGGTCCTAACTTGGCAATTTCGATGACTTCAAGCGGTAATTCCTAATCTGCTATATTGACAAACCATTTACTCGTATATTCATTCACTTCTTCGTTAAAATCGTGTCTTAAAATGTTATTGTTATTTATATTTCTGAAACTTCGTTTCTGCTCGGCTATTTTTTTGAATATTAACGAAAATTAGTTTATTTATTATTTTTGTCGAATATTTACTAATATTTAGAAATAAACTATTACATTTGAGTTCCTTTATCAGTGTAAATAATTAATTTTAGTTTTTTGGCTAATATAACACATATCTTATCTATTATTTTTTATTCACCCTAAATAAAATTACTATTTGCAACTATCTTAATAAAATTTCATTATTTACATTTAATGATCATTATAATACTAACATATAATAAAAGTTTTTCTTTCCAAGTATAAATTAACAGATTTTCATTTATAATAAGTACATTTTATCAACAAAAAATAAGTATATACATATATATATATATATGTGTATAATTAATTATATATATTATAAATAATAAATATAAATAAAAGATAAATAAATATTAATAAAAGTTTTGATTACACCCATTTAATTTTTGACAATATAAATTATCATTTTTTTATTATATCTTTAATATTATTACCTTAAGCCATATTTAGAGTAATTTAAGGATTTTCTGTATGTATGTAAATAAAGTTAGTTATACAATGCAAGAACTATTAATGTTATAATATTTTCCTTACTTTAAATTATGATACATGTCAAAAACTTTTTTAAGCTCTTTTTTATTGCCATAATATATTAACTTATATCTCTTTCTTTTTTTTCTTTTTTGTATAATTTTTATTTTAGGCTACTAAATAAACTTTGTACAAAATTTTTAGAAAATTGAAAAGGAAGCAGTTTTGAAATATGTATGTGACAGCTTTATAGACGAATCCGGTTTACAGTGGGATTTTAATATATTTTTACATATAACTAATAAACAAAGCATTTTAGAAAAAAATGAATAATACCATATTTAACCATTTTTTGAAAACGCATTTTTTGAGACCTTTTGGACCTCTAAATTTTGACTCGTTAATTTATTGTTAACAATAGTTTATGAAGGTTACTTAAATTATTAATAACAAATTAGTGAATCAAAATTTTGAAATCCAAAAGATGGTTAATCATTATATGTTAATTTTCTTTCTAAAATGCTTTTTTTATTAGTTATTTGTAAACATATATAAAAATTCCATTATTAGGCGGAATTGTCTATAAGGCTACGACATATATATATATATATATAATACATATATATATATATAGCCATATCTTAGATAAATATACATAATCCATCCGTTTCCTTTGATGACAAATCATGATGCCGGAAGTGGACGTCTCGACATTTGCCAAAGCTAGTCAAGAAACAAATATATGTATAATGTTCATATATGTTATGTAAGATACATAGAAGAAATTTTTTTAATAACTTGACATAAACTTTTCATTTGGTGATCCTTTAAAAACTGAACCTTTTGTATATATATATAGAGTGATATACAATTTTACTTTAATGTAACATTTTTTAGTTAATTATGCGGGCTTAAGGTTTGTAATTTTTTTTTACCAACCACATGGCGATATAAAAATATACTTGAAATCATAATATCTGTAAACAAATTTATGATTAAAAATTTATAATACTGAATTGTACATATTTTTATCAATTATAAAAATTAATTTTCCCTAAAGTTTGGTGAGGATTGCCACCTTCGTCGACGTTTATGTCTATTATGGTGGAAACCCTTCGACAGATCAGCAGTACGATCTCCAGATCGTACGGAGCCCATGCTTGCCCATCCAGAGGTTTATCTCTCTCATGACTTGATTCAACCTCTCCTGAGCCTTTTCCATTTTCCTAGATACTTAGGGCCACTTCCTCTGCATATCCGATCAGAGAGACCCCTTCCGGTAATGAAACGGGCAGCAAGCCATCGTAAAATGAATTCCACAATTCAGGTCCGAGAACCAAATCTTGAGCAGTCCAAGGTTTTCTTTCCCGCATGCCATCGAACGTGTCATAAAGAAGATTTAGGCCCCGCAGGTAATCTTTCAGGAATTTTCCTAATCTAAAATTCGAAATTATTCCTAATAATTTCAAATCTCAAAAAAACTGAATCAGTCAGGCACCCTATATTTTGGATAATCGCACAAGCGTAAATTGAAAGAATTTATAAAATGTATCATTTTTTACTAGTAATTTTTATTTATTTATTAATAAATGTAAATAAATTTTATTTAAAATAGAAAACGAGCCAGTTGAGGTGTAAATTTTAGAATTTCTTTTTAATTTAATCACCATCTGTCTCGACAAAACCATGTAAATCACTGTCTGCAGTTTTTTTTTGCTTTTATTCTGATCATTATAAATTATTATTGTTATTACTTTTTTTTTTATTTCATCGTCATTATCGATTGTTTCTGTCAAATTATATTATGTTATGTGCAAAAACCGAAATGAAACATTTACAAAAAAAAAAAATAGTCTGAATTAGAATACTTGTAGCTTGAGGCAAAATTTAAAAAAAATTTTCTGCTTAACAAAATTTTTTGTGTATTCTTCTTTATTATATATTGAATATTTCATGCCAATAAAATATTTAAAATATAGGATCAGCTTTAAAACCAGTTTATGCCCATTTAATATGAACAAAATAATATTAATAATATAAAAAATCCGAGCAAAATTTAAACATAGAATCCTGACATTAAAAATATCTACTCAAGAATTTTTTACTGATACACCAAATCAATTACTGGCTATAGTCAAAATTTAATTTTTTTTTTTTTAGAGTTCATATTTGTTAATAAATAATTTTCAATTTTAAAACAAAAAATACAGTTATTTTGACTAAATTATTTATTACTATAATGCTTGCCCTAAACAAGCAGGCATTAAAAAAATTTTGTCACGAAACTTCCCATATATAAAGTAAATTATTAAAATTCTAATTGATTGAATGTTTGAATTTTTTTTTTTAAATCCATTGTTACTTTAAAAATTATTCTCTATTATTATACAAAAAAAGAATCCTTTTTTATATTTCAATTATGTATATTTAAATTTAAATTATAACTTGTTAAAAATTTTTATTATTTCCAAAATTATAATAATAAGTTAGGCACATAATATTATAAGAAAGGATTGTAATTATTATTATGGATTTTTTTTTCTTTAAACACTGACAAGTTGAAATTTTGCATCAAAACTAACGTAAATTTTAATTTTTTACTAAATTTTGGACCAAAAATCTGATAGTGTAATAAATTCAAAATTAATTTTATTATGCAAATATTTTGACGACAAAAACAACTATTATTTTATCTTAAAACTAGGTAAAAAAAAAAGAGGCTTTTGTTTTTGTTTATCTCATTTCCGCACTAAAACTATGTATAAGATTAATTAGACTTGATAACTTTAAATCTTTGTTGACAAGACTAATAGAAAAAATAAAAATTCTAATTTATTTTACCTTTGAATTTTGAAATTAGAAATTTTAATTAATTATTTCTCAATATCATTGATTTTTCTTTAATAAAAGTTAAATATGTAAGAAGAGAGAAAGTGGGAGAGGGGGAAAGAGAGTGAGTGAGAGAATATCACCCTTTACTTTACTTATATTTTCAAACAAATTCATCTTAATTATAAAGATCAATCCTATCATTCTTCATTGTTCTATGAATAATTCTATAAACGTTATCATGCGAAAATTCAGTCATAATAAAGAGAAGAATTCTAATTAGTTAAAGTAAGAAATTTAATCTTTCAAAAAGGAATAGAGGAGAATGAAAAACAGAGAGGCAGTCATTAAAAGCTTTAATTTTATCTAAAAAATTTAAATTTTTTATTTATTTATAAAAAAAAAAATAGTTTAACGTTTTCTTTTGTAAAAACTTTATTGTATTCTTATCGGTTATCTTTCCACGTTGAACGGGGGGTGCGTAGCCTCCTAGTATTTAATAAAGATAAGAGGGAATCATAATGTGAGCGAGAGCTGTAAAATCGATATAGTCCAGAATTTAAAAAAATATATATTTTATTTAAAAAATCAGGAAAATTATAAAGATAATTAAGAATATAATGAAAATTAATATTAAAAGGATTTACTCAAGTGTTATTAACTTGCTTAGTTCAGCGTGTAATTTAAAAATATCAAATTAAAATTAAGGTGCCAATTGTTACATTTGATTCTATTAATTATACTGCGAGATTTCTTATTTGATAAATTATTATAATCTAAATTCATAGACTCTTAATTAATAACACAGCTGCACAAAAAAAAAAGTTCTGATCCTGTAACTAGACCTACCTACAGGTAAGTTTTTCGATGTCCTAAAACCGAATCTGAAGTCAGAATTTAGCCTACACCCTCAGATTTTGCCCCAGCTACCCCCAGCCACCCTTTAAACCGACCAAAAAGCAAATATTTTACTATGTGCAAAAGTTAAAAATAAAAGTACATTAGTTACGTATTTTGGTGTCCTAAAACCGAATCTGAACTCAGAATTCAGCCTACACCCTTATATCTTGCCCCAGCTACCCCCAGCCACCCTTTAAACCACCCCAAAAAGCAAATATTTTACTATGTCCAAAAGTTAAAAATAAAAGTACTTTAGTTATGTATTTTGATGCCCTAAAACCGAATCTGAAGTCAGAATTTAGCCTACACCCTCAGATTTTGCCCTAGCTACCCCCAGCTACCCCCAGCCACCCTCTAAACAACCCCAAAAATACAAAAATCAAATTTTTTACTATGTTCAAAAGTTAAAAATAATAGTACCTTATTTACGTATTTTAATGTTCTAAAAACGAATTTCAAGTCAGAATTTACCTATCACCCTTAGTTTTTGCCCCAGCTACCCCAATCACCCTCTAAACTGCTCCAGAGGGTGAATATTTTACTTTATGCAAAAGTTATAAATTAAAGTACCTTGGTTACGCATTTTGATGTTCTAAAAACGAATTTCAAGTTAGAATTTACCTATAACCTTTAGTTTTGCTCGTAGGTGCTTACTGTTTCCAACAAAAGTTCTTAGCACCATCCATCGGTTTAGAGGGTGACTGGGGCTATCTGGGGCAAAATCTGAGTGTGTAGGCTAAATTCTGACTTCAGATTCGGTTTTAGGACACCAAAATACGTAACTAAAGTAGTTTTATTTTTAACTTTTGGACATAGTAAAATATTTGCTTTTTGGGCGGTTTAGAGGGTGGCTGGGGGTAGCTGGGGCAAAATCTGCGGGTGTAGGTTGAATTCTGAGTTCAGATTCGGTTTTAGAACACCAAAATACGTAACTAAAGTACTTTTATTTTTAACTTTTGGACATAGTAAAATATTTGCTTTTTGGGGTGGTCTAGAGGGTGGCTGGGGGTAGCTGGGGCAAAATCTGAGGGTGTAGGCTAAATTCTGACTTCAGATTCGGTTTTAGGACATCGAAAAACTTACCTGTAGGTAGGTCTAGTTACAGGATCAGAAATTTTTTTTTTTTGTGCAGCTGTGTAATTAAGTTCGAAAATGGAGTTTTAAAAAATATTTATCAATCACAAAATATTTTCATTATATTTAAACATTTTTTTTACATCAGAATTTAGTCTCATTTAAGAACTGAAATCTGGACCTTACATCCTATAAATATAGAGTGAAGCTCTACAATTTATGCCAAGAAAAAACCCTGCCAAATTATTGGCACTAAGGTTTCTCAAGCAATGACAAATATCAATTTGGGGGATAGTCAAATGTGCTCTATTTGGAGGGGTTCAAATAGACTTAAAATAATTTCAATTCAGGGACTTGGAATAATTTTGATTTAGGGACTTATTGTTAGAGTAATAAGGATTTTAGGAATTTAATATTATAAAGCAACTTCACAAACCAGTTGTAAGTTTTTTTCTTAACATTTTCGAAAACTATGAGGAACTAAAATCCAGGTCTTGTAAACAATATATCTCAATAAAATATCTAAAAAACCATAAATTAATAAAAAAATATGATTGAATCTTGTATTAAATGTAATATTTTAATTTAAAGTAACATAAATTATTAATGATTATATTTAATGAAAATAAATTAAATTATAAAATTAATCAATGTATTTTTAATTAAAAAAGTTTTAACTGCTAATATTAAACATTTATAGTTCTTAATTCTTGATTTATGAAAAGGAAATTTCAGTCATTATTAATAATATAAAAAAATTCATTATTTCCTATATTACTCTTTTATGCAAATCTTTAATTAACTTAAAAATTTTTATATTTGAAACAATTTAGAAGAAAAAAATTATTAGATGTTTTAATAGTATAGCAAGATTGATTTTTGGCCCTTTGGCAAAAAAATTTTTTTCAACCTTAAAAGGGCTCAAATGGTTTTTAAACCACCTAAAAATATGTTTCTTAAATAATGTTAAAAAAATCATCTTAGAATAACAATTTTCAAGTATTTTATATTGTATGATTTCATTCATTAATTTTATTTTTTTTAAAAATACACACTTGTAGTCATTTTGTAGTGAATTACTAAATGAGTAATCTCTTTTATGAATGAAACATCAAGACAAAACAAAAATATTAAAAAAAATAAAAAATTCTCACAAGATTATGAAGATGAATCATTAATGATTTTAAAAGGGGAAACATAAAGCATTTATTATTATAATATTCATTAGACATCATGGATGTTAAACATATACCAAAAAATTGAAATAATTTTAAAAAAAAGTTTTCAGGATTTTATTGAAATTTTATCCAGAGTAAAATAACTTGGACAATTAATTATTGCAGGTCAAAATCAGAAATAGTTGAATTCAGATCCCTCACGTCGCATTATGGCTGGAATATAAGATTAATTTCGTAATCAAGTAGATTTAGGGATATATAGAGTTGAGGGAATTTTTTTTTAAGAATTATGAAAAAAAGCACATAATAACAAAAATTTTGCAAAAAAAAGTTTAGTTGAGATCTTTTTAGTGTTTTTTTCGGTGATTCCTTTGGAAATACAATTATCAGACTAATGCATATTAAATATTTTATAAATAAATAAACTTAACATAGAAATTTAGTACTTAAAATGCATTAATATAATTAAACCACGTGTACAAAAAGGACCATATGTATTTATTATAATTATATTTCCAGGATGTGTACGTATATTAGAGTGTGTCTTATTTTTTTTTCGAAATTTTTTTGCTTCCACCATTTTTTTCGGATATTTTGGTCATGAAAACCCCCCAGCTCCAAGGATTTTGGTTTTAGAATTTAAAAACCTGTACCACCGAGCACTTGAAGTTTCCTATTTAAATAACATGGGAATTTTGACTTTTAAGCTTTCTAATTTTTCAACGTGCTTCAAAGTTTTTTTAAACACTAGCTAACAGATAGGAAATGATAAATAGCCGTGTAAAAATTGTTCACCAAAATTGTAGAGGTCCCAAAAGTCTTTATTTTATCAAAATAAAATTTTTTAAAAAATTATTTAAAGCAATTTTCTCATTTAAAATACATTACAAATAAAAAACAATTAAAGCTGAAAAGTCAAAATTCCCATGATATTTAAACGGAAAACTTCAAGTGCTCGGTGGCAAGGGTTTTTAAAATCAAAAACCAAAATCCTTGGAGCTAGGGGTTTTTATGACCAAAATATCCGAAAAATGGGGGGAGCAAAAAAATCTTAAAAAAAAATAAGACGCACTCTAATGTACATGAACATATTTATAGTCCATTGCGTGCTCATTCATTTCCGTGGAATCTTGTTGTAAAACTTATAAATCTATATGGTAAGTGTCGAGGCGAGAGGAAGTTATAGAGGATATGTTATTACTATATTTAATATGTATGTAGATAATGATAATGAAAATACAATAAATTTTAAGTACAGAAAAAGAGAAGATATTTTTGTTGGAAATACTTTTATAAATATACTGAAATTCAAAGTCCTTTGGATTATTTTACATTTTTATTTTTTATTTCCCTTTTATTTTTTAATAATTTATCAATAATTATTCAAGGAAGTAAATATACTTTACTTATACCTTCTTTTATTTTTTTGTTTTCTAAATAATACTTTTTAATAACATAAACATATATATTAGACTGGTAGTTTATTTTAAATTAAAAAATTTTATTTATTTGTTTAGATTTATTCTCTTCATTTTTGGAGAAATTCGCTTTTTTTAAACCAGAAAAGAATTTAATTATAAGTTAGATAACATTTTTTACTTTTCTAATTGGATAACTGGACTCAAAATTAAAAAATTTTTTTAACAGGCAAAATTTATTCAAAATGATATGAACGATAAGATTTGTAGGAATGGGCTTAGTATTTTCAAATAATTAGCAACAATTTTTATTTAATTTAAAAAGTAAAACAACACAACGTATTTATTGATACAGCAACATTCAATTTAAAGACTACATTTTTATACTATTTTAAGTACTACAATCAGCATACTACACGCAATAGACTACATGCCACATACAGTACAACTGACGAACAACTGCCGAACAACTGACTCCCACGACCAAAATCCTGCAGCTTTTATACATTTTAATATTCTTTCTAGATCGTTCTATTCTCGAATTTTCTAGCTACTTAACATTCATTCTTTCTATAAAAACTAACGACAATTAAAACCTAGAAACTTCCATACATTAAAATATCATACGGTACAGACACTACAGAAAACACACCATATTACACCGGAAACATCTTGACTTTAACGTACAACTACTTCTAGAAACATTCTCATACAACATAAAAAATACAATGTAAAATTAAATCAAAATCAATAATTAATTAATAAATATTTTCAGGTTGACCCGAATCCTACAGATTTATAGATCTTAAATTAGAAACTTTTCAAATAAAAAAATAATAGAAAAGTTCCATTCTCAAATTTGAATTTGAAGATATATAAATTAGGACCAACTATACTGATAATAATTAAGTAAAAGTCCAAAAATAATTGATCCTTCTTTGATTAGCAATTAGAATTTATTATTATCCTTAAAATTCAAATCACCAGTGACGAATTTACCATAAAGTTCCATTCTCAAATTTGATAACAGAAAATTCCCGATTGTTAAACGACGCCAAACCATTAAAAAAAAGGTCTCGATATCCAAGCTACTATAGAATGGCACCAACAATCAGTAATAAAAACCTCAATCTAATATTTATGCATGTGCATATTTGTGTATCATATTATTACTATTATTACTATTAGTAGAAAAAAAGTGTTATTAAACTAACCTACCTTAATGAATAAAAAATAAATAATAAATAAAAAAAAAGAGGGTTAAATAAAATTATACCTGTTATAAAAAACACATAACCAATAATACACCTGTCGTAAATATATAGCACTACCTATTTATACTTGTTATGATTGACCGTTATTATTATTATATATTTATAACAATACTTGTGTGTCTCATTAACCATATGTGTAAGTTAAAATTTCTTTACTGCACTTTTTGTACTTGAAAAGAAAACCACAAAAAAGCAATGTACAGGTTTTAAATTTATTTTTTATGTATAATAATTTTTAGATCTTCCTTTATTATTCTATGGTTATTGCTACTTATGAGTACCTACAGTACATGTTATTATTATAAATTTATTCTTTCGTCAAATTTAATTCGTCATGCACGAAAGAAAGTTTGAAGACCGAAGCGAATATATACTACTGTTTTTTTTTTTTTGTAAAATTATATATACAACGGACAGTGCACTTGTTTAAATTTTTATATATATTATGAGCTTGTAAGATTCATGAATTATTTTATTGACAATGAACAAGATTTTTACACTTTTTTTATTTGCACGAATTTTAATATTTATTCAAAATTATAGGATTTGGAAATATAAAAAATTTTTCCGATTTAAGGGGTTTTTTTACTGGTTTGTGGATTTTTGGCCATTTTTCTAGTGGGAATGACCCTGGTCATCAGTTACCCAATAAATATTTGTGTATATACATTTGACCAGATTTTGTCATGATATGTGAATATTATAGTGAAAATATAGCATGCCAACCCCTAATAAGAGTTGTTTTTTTTTCAATTTAAGGCTGTTTGCCTCATTTTCGATGCATAGGACCCCCAAATAAACAGTCCCAAAATGTGTAAAATTTCTTTTAAAAGAATCATGTTTTAATTTTCTGATTAAAGGAGACAAATTTCACACGAGTGAACCTTGTTTTTCTTAATCTACAATCTCAAATCATGATTTGACAAGTCATTTATTAATTTTACTCAGAAAATTTAAATTGACGATACAATATTTATAGGAATATTCATTTTAAGAAAAAAACATTCTTATTAAACTGAATTGCCTATGTTGATTGGTAAACGATAACTAAAAAATTCAAACATTCACAAATTAAACTAAAAAATTCATAGATTCACAAATTAACACTTTGTAGTAAATCTATAAAAATCTATTCATAGAATAAACAGGTTCTATAATAAATTCCCAAAATTAATACTGAATTATTTTAAAACTTTCAAAAAAAAAAAACAAAAATAAAATTTATTTATAGAAATTTCATTATACATACAAAATATTTTTTTTAAGCCTATAATTATATTAAACACAAAATATACAAGTTCAATAACCCATTGATGTTACCAAAAAAATAAAAAATGAATCAGTTAAAAGAGTTGTTTTTAAATTCTAAAAAAGGTTATTTCACTTAGGTCATTGAACGTTAAAAAATATAAAAAGATAAATTGTTGATTGGTAATTTAGATGTACACATTATAAAGAATTTCTTCAAAGACAATCCATTCAATTTTTTTTTTTTATTTCAACTACTTACGCTCATTAAAATATTTTAAGAATTTCCTGTATGGTACTTTTATTTTTGGTATTTATTGCTCAATCAAATTTCGTCAGTGATTTTTTATATTATAATTTGTTAATTTCATTTTAAATTCGTTTTATCGTTTAATCATACAATTTAAATACAGAATTACCAAAATTTAAAGGATTGCATAACTGAATTCACTGAATTTCAGAAATTTTTTGAGAAAAAAAAAAATTAAATATGGATATTTTACGAGATTTTTAATGCCACTGAATTTCATGTCAGAAAAATAAAAAAAAACTCCAAATTTACTTTAAATAATAACGAATAATAGCTTTCTGCACGTTCTTTTCATTTACAGAAGTTCATAAAATTGCAATGAAACAAAAAAAAATAAAAAAGTTGTAAGTATAACAATCGTAAAAAAAAAAATTTTTTTGTTTTAAAAAGTTTTGCATTTATTATTATTATTATGAAAAAAAAAGTACGAATAAATATATAAAAACACAGAATAAAAAAAAAAAAAAAATAAAGACAATACATAAAACAAAGGAAAGCGTTAAAAGATTGAGGCGTTGGTCACTCATCAGATGGCCATGAAATAAAAAATATTTTTTTAACCAAAAAGAGACAGAAGAGTAAGATAATGATAAATATAAAAATAAGGTCTTATTATATTATAAATTTAAAAAAAATAATAATAATAATAAAAGAAGGTAATGAGATGCTTAGTGAAAAGTTGTTCCCATGGAAAATCCGCGCGCGACTTCTTATATCCTTGGAATTCTCGTCTGAGACTTCCAATGTAATATATTACCTTTTAACTTATTGCAAAAAAGATACAAGGCGAAAAATCATCTTTTATCTTGTTTTTTATATCTGTTTTTGTTTTGCTTCGCGTATCTATATTAGCCTGGCAGTTGTTTTAAAAAGTTGCTTGGATTTTCAATTACCGACTGAAATTATTATAGGGGCTATTTACCAAAAAGATATAATTCCCAATAATATAGCCCAATTAATCAATCCCATGTACTACCACTGAGTAACAATGTTAATAACAGCCTATACTTCACAATTACCTATGTCACCCGATATTTTTCATCATTTTGACACCGGTTTCATGTAATTTCGTTCATTGGTTCGACCCTAATGATGAAATACACACAAACAAATAAATTTTCAAATATATATAGTAGTAAGATAGTAAGATATATAATTATTTTTCAGTGACGGTCGAGTATATTACATACATTTTTTAAAGGATCACGCAATTTTTAAGCACTGTCGGTAATATTGTAAATATATATATAATGAATAATCTGCGAATGTCATTTACCTTGCATGATTGTGCATAGGTAATATAAACATTTATTTTCTTTTATTTTTTTTAATTCTTATTTTCGTGATTTAAATTTATTTAAAAAATAAAAATATTTTTGTTTAAGTTTCATATTATTTATTAGAAGAACGGGACTTTAATTTATTTTAGTTCCTTTTTTGAGAAATTTTTCATTATTTTTTTGGTTTTTATTTATTTATTTTACTAGTCTTCGTTACATTAATTTCTTTATTTATCATTATTTTCACTTTTCAGAGTACTGGCTTTTAGCAGTTTCGTTTTTTTTTTTTTTTAATTAATTTATTTTCCATTATTTGGGCTTAAATTTTTTATTATTTGGATAAGGGGAAAGTTTTAGCACTTTTGAGTATTTGAACTTTATAATCCTACTAGGGGACATAATATATCTATTGGTTTCAATATAAATTTAATAAACTATGGGCAATAAAAATAACAATATTAATAATTTAAAAAATTAACATTTAAAATTGTGTCAGAAATTTTTATACAATTAACCGCTAGATACAGCTTTTTTGAGCTCTGTGACCCGTTAATCCATATTGATCTTTGAAAATGAAAATATTTTAAAACTCACTTAAATCCATTTATATCAGGATTTTTAGGCTCTCTCACCTGGTGAACCATATTGATTTAGGTTTTTACGGTTCAAAGCTTTTTCTGTACCAAATAACGAAAAAATTGAAAAAAAAAAAAATTTGACATTTTCCCTTTCAACTTTTGGAAAAATAAAAATTTTCAAAAAAATCATGTTTGCCCTTTTCATCAGAACTTTTTTTATTAGAAAACTTGATTTATAATGAATTTTAACCAATTTAAATGATTTTATGCGAATAAAGCCAAAATTTTTAAAAACCCAAAAATTTTTAAATTTACTTAATCCATTTATGCCAGGTTTTTTGGGCCCTCTGACCCGGTAAACCACATTGATTTAAGTTTTTTACTATTTCAGACCTTTTGCGGTACCAAACAGCGAAAAATTTGAAGATAAAAAAATTGGATATTTTTCCATATATATCTCTTTCGATTTTGGTCAAAATAAAAATTGGCAAAGGAATCCAGTTTGTCCATTTCATCAGCTCTTTTTTAAAAAGAAATCTCGGTTCCTAAGGAATTTTAACCAATTCTAATTGTTTTATGCAATTAAAACCATAATTTGTAATAATCGAAAATTTTCAAAATTTTATTAAATAAATTTTTATCGGGTTACTTAAGCTAAGTTTGGTTTTAGGACCAAATAACTATGCCTATCCGGTAATAATAGTCTTCATATTCAAATAATATATTTCTAAAAAAATTGCATTAAATAATATTTAACTAATTAAAATTGACGTGATGAAAACAAGAGATAATATTAATTACAAATTCAATCATACATGAAAAATCTAGTAATAATGAATACATATAATAATATAAAAACGTGAAAATTAAATTACAAAAAAAAATAACAAGAGATGCTAATCAATTCGGTCTTAATATTTGATGTGATGTAAAAAAATAATATCAATTTTCAATAAAAATAAAACCATATAATTATATAAGAAAATATATTGTTACGAATTTTTATGGTTTTTATGGCTTTTTATTAAATATTTTCAATATATATATATTTGGAGTTTCAGAAATTTTGGCTTTATTTGCACAAAACAATTTGAATTGGTTAAAATTCATTATAAACCAAGTTTTCTAATAAAAAAAGTATGCTATTGAAATGGGTGAACTGGATTTTTTTGACTTTTATTTTGCAAAAATCAAAAGGGGTATATGGAAAAATTTCCGATTTTTTTTTTCTTCAAATTTTCCATTGTTTGATGCCGAAAGACGTTTGAAACAATTAAAAACTTAAATCAATATGCTTCACTGTGTCAGAGAGCCCAAAAAACCTGATATAAATGGATTTAATTGAGCTTGAAAATTTTTGGATTTTTAGAAATTTTGGCTTTATTTGCATAAAACAATTTGTATTGGTTAAAATTCATTATAAGTAAACATGATTTTCTTAAGCAACAGAAACAGAAGTAAATGCGATACAAAAATAAATTCTGATTTATACCGTTTTTTGTTTGCAAATCGGCACAGTACAATAAGTTAATATATCTGAAAATTTTTTTTTGAACAATAATTTTATGATTTGAAGAATCATTTTCGATATAGTATTTTTCTCTACAGTTAATTTGGGAAATAAGAAATACCCAAATTTATATATATCATTTTACCTTCGATACAAATCAATTAATTAGTATATGCAAAATTAATTTTTATGGCCTAAGCTAAGTAAAAATTAAATTCAAGTAAAATTATATTGTGAGATGAAATTTTATGGCCTAAGCTAAGTAAAAATTATATTTAAGTAAAAGTATATTTCAAAATATTGATACTGATTAAATTAATAATTTTTTTAAAACTTTAATAAATTAAAGTATAATTAAAACTAAGTTAAGTCTTGTTGTTTCCTATCACAAGTTATAATATAACTTTATTTTGGGCCATAAATGTTGTGAGATGAAATATATGGCCTAAGCTAAGTAAATTTTTATTTCAGCAAAAGTATAAATTCCTAATAAATATATTTTAACTTTTGGGCCATAAATGTTGTGAGATGAATTTTTATGGCCTAAGCTAAGTAAAAATTTAATTTAAGTAAAAGAATATTTCAAAATATTGATATTGATTAAATTAATAATTTTTTTTAAACTTTAATAAATTAAAGTATAATTAAAACTAAGTTAAGTCTTGTTGTTTCCTATCACAAGTTATAATATAACTTTATTTTGGGCCATAAATGTTGTGAGATGAAATATATGGCCTAAGCTAAGTAAATTTTTATTTCAGCAAAAGTATGAATTCCTAATAAATATATTATAACTTTTGGGCCATAAATGTTGTGAGATGAAATTTTATGGCCTAAGCTAAGTAAAATTTTAATTTAAGCAAAGTATAAATTCCTAATAATAAATATATTATAACTTTTGGGCCATAAATGTTGTGAGATGAAATTAAATGGCCTAAGCTAAGCGAATTTTTATTTCAGCAAAAGTTTACAGTAAACAGATAATTTTTCTTATTCAGCTTTTTCACATTGAGCTCACAGGCTGTACTATAAATATAATTAGCTTATATTATAACAATTTATTATCTTCAGAAACTGCTTAACTTGCCAGGCCCCTAATCTATAAAAACGATTTCTTTAATTTTATTTTAATTTTCCACCGATAAAATGGTTATTTAGGGGCCTGGCAAGTTAAGCAGTTTCTGAAGATAATAAATTGTTATAATATAAGCTAATTATATTTATAGTACAGCCTGTGAGCTCAATGTGAAAAAGCTGAATAAGAAAAATTATCTGTTTACTGTAAACTTTTGCTGAAATAAAAATTCGCTTAGCTTAGGCCATTTAATTTCATCTCACAACATTTATGGCCCAAAAGTTATAATATATTTATTATTAGGAATTTATACTTTGCTTAAATTAAAATTTTACTTAGCTTAGGCCATAAAATTTCATCTCACAACATTTATGGCCCAAAAGTTATAATATATTTATTAGGAATTCATACTTTTGCTGAAATAAAAATTTACTTAGCTTAGGCCATATATTTCATCTCACAACATTTATGGCCCAAAATAAAGTTATATTATAACTTGTGATAGGAAACAACAAGACTTAACTTAGTTTTAATTATACTTTAATTTATTAAAGTTTAAAAAAAATTATTAATTTAATCAATATCAATATTTTGAAATATTCTTTTACTTAAATTAAATTTTTACTTAGCTTAGGCCATAAAAATTCATCTCACAACATTTATGGCCCAAAAGTTAAAATATATTTATTAGGAATTTATACTTTTGCTGAAATAAAAATTTACTTAGCTTAGGCCATATATTTCATCTCACAACATTTATGGCCCAAAATAAAGTTATATTATAACTTGTGATAGGAAACAACAAGACTTAACTTAGTTTTAATTATACTTTAATTTATTAAAGTTTTAAAAAAATTATTAATTTAATCAGTATCAATATTTTGAAATATACTTTTACTTAAATATAATTTTTACTTAGCTTAGGCCATAAAATTTCATCTCACAATATAATTTTACTTGAATTTAATTTTTACTTAGCTTAGGCCATAAAAATTAATTTTGCATATACTAATTAATTGATTTGTATCGAAGGTAAAATGATATATATAAATTTGGGTATTTCTTATTTCCCAAATTAACTGTAGAGAAAAATACTATATCGAAAATGATTCTTCAAATCATAAAATTATTGTTCAAAAAAAAATTTTCAGATATATTAACTTATTGTACTGTGCCGATTTGCAAACAAAAAACGGTATAAATCAGAATTTATTTTTGTATCGCATTTACTTCTGTTTCTGTTGCTTAAGAAAATCATGTTTACTTATAATGAATTTTAACCAATACAAATTGTTTTATGCAAATAAAGCCAAAATTTCTAAAAATCCAAAAATTTTCAAGCTCAATTAAATCCATTTATATCAGGTTTTTTGGGCTCTCTGACACAGTGAAGCATATTGATTTAAGTTTTTAATTGTTTCAAACGTCTTTCGGCATCAAACAATGGAAAATTTGAAGAAAAAAAAAATCGGAAATTTTTCCATATACCCCTTTTGATTTTTGCAAAATAAAAGTCAAAAAAATCCAGTTCACCCATTTCAATAGCATACTTTTTTTATTAGAAAACTTGGTTTATAATGAATTTTAACCAATTCAAATTGTTTTGTGCAAATAAAGCCAAAATTTCTGAAACTCCAAAACTTTTAAAATTTACTTAAATCCATTTATGCTAGGTTTTTTAAGCTTCTGACCTGATAAACCATATTGATTTAAGTTTTTAACTGTTTCAAACCTTTTTCGGTATCAAACAACGAAAAATTGGAAGAAAAAAAATCTGACAATTTTCCATATATACCCTTTCGATTTTTGGAAAAATAAAAATTGTTAAGAAAATCCAGGTCCATCAAAATTATTTTTGTTAGAAAACTTGGTTTATAAAGAATTTTAACTGATTCAAATGGCTTTTTGGAATAAAGCCAAAATTTCTAAAAATCCAATCAAAAACCTACTTAAATCCATTAATATCAGATTATTTTGATTCCACTGACTCAATGAACTATACAATAAATGAAATATTTAGGTTTTTAACTGTTTTAAACCTTTTTCAGTGCAAAAAACCGAAAAAAATGAAAATACTATAGAGTGAAATTTTTCGTTTTTTCATACAATATAGGACAGCCGAGATCCATTTTACTCCATAGTGAAATTTATGATGAGGTTCTTTCATATAGTCAACATGTATTTTACTCTATACCCCTTACTAACAATTTTTTTCTTTTAAGTTGTTAGCTTTTAACTAAGGGATTCAAAAATATAATTCAGTCCGGCTTTAAGTATATTTTTTGTGTTTATTAATGTTCTGCCGTTTAAAATGGTGTAATAGCTGATTCGAACTCCAGAACATTGATCGTAAGAACAAACACAACACGAGTCATGCTTGATACTTAAGTAATACATGAAACTACAAATATAAAGCTGAGCTGAAATATATTTTTGAATGCTTTAATTATAAACTAAAAACTTAGAGACACTCTACTTAAAGACAAAAACTCTTAATTTATTTATTTATTTTCTTTAAATAATGACACAACCATCTCTTTTTTTTTGTATGCCTAGGATGCATCTGTCAGTTATAGTTGAAAAAGACACATACAAATATAAATAAATAAATAAACAATTTTTTTCTTTTAAATTTGAGTTTTTAATTGTGGCTTTCAAACTTATAATTAAGTTTGGCTTTATATTTACATTCTCATGTATTACTTAAGTATCATGAAATCCATTGCTGGAGCAGTGTTTTTTCTTGCGATGAATGTTCTGCAGTTTAAAAACTCATTAATTGCAGGAAACAATTAATCAATATCTAAGACTGACAAGAATCATATGTTGTAATATCTTATAGACAGACAAGAAACATTTGGTGTAATAGCTAATTCCTTTTGAACTCCAGAACATTGATTGTAAGAACAAACACATGGATTTCTTGATACTTAGGTAATACATGAGACTGCGAATATGACGAACTGAATTATATTTTTGAATCCCTTAGTTAAAATTTAAAAACTTATAAGAAAAAATTGTTTATTTATTTATTTTATTTTTTTATGTATTGTTGTCTACTTTAATAGAAAGATGTATGCCAGACATATGAAAAAAAAAGAGATAGCTTTTTTATTATTTAAAAAAAAAATGAATGAATGCGAATAATATTTTTTATTCAAGTTTTACTTAACTATCAAGAAATCCATTACTGGAGTAGTCGCTTTGTTCTTACGATCAATGTTCTGGTTTCAAAAGGAATCAGCTATTACACCATATGATTCTTGTCAATCTTAGATATTGATTACTTGTTTTCTGCAATTAATGAGTTCTTAAACTGCAGAACATTCATCGTAAGAATGAACACTGCTCCAGCAATGGATTTCTTGAAACTTAAGTAATACATGAGAATGTTAATATAAAGCCGAACTATATTATATGCTTGAAAGCCTGAATTAAAAACTCTAACCTAAAAGAAAAAATTTTTCATTAATTTTTTTATTTTATTTATGCGCTTTTTTCTGCTATAACTGACAGATGCATGCTGGACACATATAAAAAAAAGAGATGGTTATTTAGCTATTATAAACCAAATGTTTATTGTCTGTCTAAGATACTTATTACTTGTTTTGCTGCAATTAATGAGTTTTTAAACTGCAGAACATTCATTGTAAGAACAAACACAACACGAGTCATGGATTTTTTGATACACATGAGACTGTAAATGTAAAGCCGAACTGAATTATATTTTTGAAACCCTTAGTTAAAAGCTAAAAACTTAAAAGAAAAAAATTGTTCATTTAATTATTTACTTTTTTTATTTATTGCTGACTGATTTGCATGCTAGACATATACCTAAAAAAAAAGAGATAGTTATTTCATCATTTAAAAAATAAAATTATTACTTAACTATCAAGAAATCCATTACTGGAATAGTCTTTGTTCTTACGATCAATGTTCAAAAGGAATTAGCTATTATACGATATGAGTCTTGTTAACCTTATAGATATTGATTACTTGTTTACTGCAATTAATGAGTTTTTAAACTTTTTAAACATTCATCATAAGAATAAACCATTATCAATGGAATAAACACTGCTCCAGCAATGGATTTTCATGATACTTAGGTTATATTTTTGAATCCTTTATAGTTGAATTTCTTTTTATTTATACGATAACGATACCAGTGCAGAAGTAAATATAATATATTTTTGAATCCTTTATAGTTGAATTTCTTTTTATTTATACGATAACGATACCAGTGCAGAAGTAAATATAATAATTTTTATATCCATAACATATCCATAACATATCCATAACAATACTCCATTAACCTTTTAATAATAAAAATATTACTCCATAACATTTATTTATGTACGTTACGAGTGCAGAAGTAGTGTATAGTATAAAAAATATGATAATATATTTTATAAATTTATAAAATAAAATAAATAAATAATTAAAATAAAATATATTTATAAAATATCTTGCACCGGGCGAGAGCAGACGCTATACTCTATCAGAGATTAATCTCTATGTTTATTAATTATGTTTATTATATATGGTATAATATACGTTATGCATACTCTTATACTCTATATACACCTTTGTATACTCCTTTTTTTATACCAGTGTTGAAAAACACATATAATCGAAGTTCGATAATCGAACTCGATTGACTTGTAGCTCTTGTCAAAATTAGAGAGAGAAACCTCAATTTCGTGTATATTAGTGCTTCTAAGTTTAGAACTTAACTTAGTCGCGCGCGCTATCGCGCGCCGTAATATATAATATATGGGTGATTATTTCTCAAACTAGCCAACCCCTTCTGTCCAAGTACGGAGGCAACTTAAAAGGATTTTGGTTTTCTTAAATTGGCGAGGAAAAGGGTCTAGTTTTTTATTCTCATTGGCCTTTTAAAGTCTGCAAATCAGGGGCAGATCGAAATTTAAAAATCAGAAAAATTGAAATAAAAGTAGGTTAACGCTAAATTTATTAAATTATATTAAACATTTTTTTTAGTATTAAAAGCCAATGAAGATCATAAAAAAGTAATTTTGAGCAAAGGAAGTGAAAGAATAAAAATTTTAAATTTAAATTTAGTTCTTTTGACCTGTTTTTAATTATTAATTTTGGTTCTCAAAAATTACAGCCTGATAGTTTATTGTGAAATTTGCAACTAACCTATATAATTTACTAAAATCTTCAAACTTATATTTTACAGTAACTGAATATCTTGCTTTAGGGCTAGATGAAGATATCTTGAATGTAAAGGTTAGGCTAATATATACACATACAGAGTTTAATAATAAAGAAAATGTCATACCATTTATGCGTTTCCATATTACACTTAGACGCATATTCTATGCACTATAGCAATAATGTAAAGTATGACGCTCTGAGTAATTTTAATTACGCGCTACAACCCAGACTTGAATTATTACTTTAGGGTATATATACTATATTTACAAATGAAAATGCTTGTGTAGTATGATTCTTATTAACCAAGACATATTAGACTAATTTCCGTCATTTACCCGGACACTTATTAAGCCCTGGAATGTCATCAGCCTTAATCCTCTTCAAGTTCTACATTTTCTCTATTTTAATATATCACACTGTGTGTGTGTGTGTGTGTGTGTGTGTGTGTGTTTAAATACGTTCTTAACGTTTAATATACATTTGACTTAATAGTCCTATGCAATCTTTTAATTCTCTCTTTCGATTCTGTTTTTTGCATATATAATGTGGAGGACAAAATCATAATCAAAAACTAATTAAATGAAGTTAATTATTCTCTTTGTATTTTTGATGCATCAAAATGAAAATTGTTCTCGTATTATGGATTATAAAAGGCAAATAAATAAAAGAAAACTTTTGACATTTTTTACTCTTCCTCCTTTTAATAAAAGAGATTAAATTTTTCTTTTTGTGAAATTTTATGGATGAAAATATATTTTAATAAACTGATATTTAGCAATTTTATAGTAATAAAAAATACTTTTTTTCAACATTTTTCTTATATCCCTTTCATTTCAAAACTATGATTTATTAACTTCCTTTTTAGAGACACGTTATTTGGGATTTAGTCATATAAATTTTACAATAAAAAAAATCTGATTATAATAGGTACAAGTTATCAAAATTTTAAGTATAGAAAATTTTTAATTTCTGTGATTTCTTCTTTTTAAATTTGTTGTTTTTAAAATTTCAAAATGCTTAATTACCCTTAAACCAATGTGTTAGATTTAATTTTCTTTAAAGTTTTGATATTATCCCTCCCAATCAGTGATACAAAAGTATGGCTAAAAAAGTCGAAAAAATATTTTTTTTACACCCAGCAGGCCTTTTCCGATCGTATAAAAAAAAATAATAATAAAGGAGAGGTTATATATGAGGTTAGGCATTAAAACCTGTAGGTTACCTATTAAACATATATATAAAGGTGTATATATATTGCAAATAAAGTTAATCATATAGGGTTTGAGACATTATTAAGTTTTCCCCCTTAACAGTGCATTGTCGGTTATATACATAAATTTTCCAAGAATTTAAGAATTAAATATTTATATATATTTTTTTATTGTCGTATATATATTTATATATACGTATATTTATATGAAATAATATACTCACATGCAATAATTCTACTAAAAGAGGGTTATTTGTATTACAAAATACACGTTATTAAGTTTTTTACTGTTATTATTAAAGATACGAAAAATTTATTTATTTAACACTGTACTTTTTCATACCTATTATTTAGTATTTTTATTTAAATGGTTAGTTTACATATTCAGTTGCTACTTCAGTTGCGATTTCGAGCAGCATATTCTTACTAGATTCTAGAGACACTAGAATTGAAATAATTGAACCTTAGTATAATTATTACTAAAAATTTTGTTAAAATTTTGCTCTGAGGCAATTTTATGGATACTGCTCGAGCACAATTTAGATTTTAAGTCAAAGCTAAATATTTCTTATCTAGAGTCCCTAGAATCTGGTAAGAAATCGCTCCATGAAATTGCCCTGTTAAGTAGAAATGTAGAAACTAATAAACTTTTTAATAAGCAAAGAATAATTAAGGCAGAGAATGAATAATGCACCAAAAGAAATCTTTCGCAAAAGGTATTCAACGAGTTGGGACCCAAATTATCTACATACTTTATACCTGCCCAACAATAAATTATGTTTTACTCTCAAATATTCAACAATGAACATTGAAAATTTTTTAAATTTAAATATTTTAAAATAAAATAAAAAAATTACCAAAAATTAATAATTTATTGTTTGTCAATAGACATATATGTTTAGTTAAAAATTAATAAATAAAATAAATGATTACTTGTTATAGGTGTAAATAATATTCACTATGTTTTTATATAAAAATATGTATATGGATCGACCTACGGCTAAATTCGATGTGTCAAAATCAAATAATTTAATTATTAATGTTATTTTTTAAAAAATTAAATTTGTCATCAATTAATTGCCTGGTTATTTTTTAAATCATGAATAGGTCTTGAGTTCCATAATATTTCATTTTCTACTTATAACGATAAAAGATTCTAATCAGTTAAAAAAAATACCTAAATCATAAAAAAAAAATTTCTTTGAATAAAATTTTTCATTTTAAACAATAAGTTCCATTCGATTAACCTAGATCAGTCCATATATACTGTCTATAAGCAATCTTTAACATATCTATAAACGTATTTATAAATGTATTTTTACACCCAAGTAAACAATAAACATAATACGATATGTAGAAAAACAGAAAAAGCAAATGAACCGGACATTATCACCACTTTACTGTACTATTTAACAATTGTGTATAGATATGTATAGGACGTTCAATGGATAAATGTTAAATCTATTGGTTTTTTTATAGTATATCAGCAGTTTCTAGAAATTTTTTTTGATTTTTTTTTTAAATAGCAGCGGATCGAACCCATGAAAAATTTTTTTTCTTCTAATTAATCGTTAATAAGGTTCCTAAATAATTGCAATCATGAGCTTTTCAAAACAATCGCTCCCTGGAAAATTGCCATCTGGGAATGAAAAAATTATTAATTTTAAATTATTTTAGATCAAATACATTAATAGAATAGAAAATTTGGAAAAAAAATTTTACGGAAAAGTTATTACATAACGAATTTTAGTGAATGGGAATTGAAAACGTGAATCTGCAAAAAAAATCGTTTTTTTCGAAAAACAAAAAATAAAATACCCTGCCATCTAGCTGGCAGTAAGGTTCCTCAAACAATGAGCTAAATACATTAATATGCCACTGATATCACCGATTACAACCATGCAATCATACATACATTTCTCTCTTAATTCCATAATAGTTGTGAAATATCACCGGTTACAATATTTTCAGATATTAGTACTTTCATGGAATTATATGAGGTATGACACTAAAAAAAAAAAAATATTGCAATTTTTTATTTTTTTTGTTTTTTTAATTTTGAGAAAAAAATTTTGAAAAAATTCGGTATCAGATCCAAAAAATGACTATAAACAAACTTTCTAAAACTAGTACTTTCATAGAAATAAATTAGATATTACGTCCAAAAAGAAAAAAAAATTTGGTGTTTTTTGTATTTTTTCGTGAAAAAAATTTTGGGAAAAAAAATTTCAAAAAATTAAGTATCAGATTCGAGATATAGAGTAAAAACCATACCTTCAAATATAAGTACTTTCGTAGAAATAAATGAGGTATTACATCCAAATTAAAAAAAACAAAAGTAGTTTGAGATTTTTTGATGAAAAAATTTTTGAAAATAAAATTAGGTCTTAATTCCATAATGGTTGTGAAATTTCACCGGTTACATACACACACACACACACACACAAACATACTTTTTTTAAAAACCGGTTTTTTAGCTTCCTGGGGTCTCAAAACGTGCTTATATGTCAAAAAATCAAAAATCGAAATTTGACCTATCACAATGGTTCCTCTTTGAGGAACCAAAAACTTTATAGGCAAAGAAACACTTAATAATAAATATTTGTGAAAATTGCTCATATATAAAAGTAAAATTATAGAAAATTTATGAAATATATTTTCCCTGCTTTTCTGTAAACAATGAGACGTCATTAATAATAGATTTTGTATTACTTTGATAACGATTAAAAATAAATTTTAACTTCTCTGAATTTTACATTTATTTATCAAAAAAATAAATTAATTTTGATTTATAATTTTGTTTTTTATATTATCTCAAAATACCATTTTTTCCTTCATTATTTATTATATAAAAATAATTTAAAATTATAGCACGTACAGATTTGATTACTTGAAAAAAAAATATTATTAATTGTTGTATTAAAAATATTATTAAATACTGTCCATTTTTTCAGAAATAGTGAATAAAAATCTAATAAAGTTATAAAAATAAAAAAAATGCATTTTAAATTAAGACTTAAATTGTCAAAAAATTAAGTTAAGTATTTATTATATTTATTGCAAAGAAAGGGATCAAATTTTACATAATAAGGGTGAACTCCAGTTGTTGAATTTGTTTCTAAAGAAAAAAAAAACTAAAAATTGGTCTCGCAAATATCACCTTTTTGAAGCTTTGGAATGCTATAGATCAAAAAGTATGATAATTGAAGCAGCCAAAATTTCTGAAGATATTTAGAAATATATGATCAAGTAATACCTATTTTGATTTTGTGATCAGATATTTTCCTTCACCTCTTTCAACAACCCTTTTTATAATTAAAAAAAAAAAAAATTTATTTGCTCATAACTCATTTTCGTAACTCGTTTTATGGGTCGCTGATCACGAAAATCATTTTGTAAAGAAATTGGAGCTTTACCCTTAAATCAGCAAAAACTACCCCCAAAAAGGGATATTTTCATTACACTTGCTCTGGCTTTCATTGTATTTGTTCTAATAGAGTTTATCAGGTTGCTGATCACGAATACAAAAGTTTTTTCTATGAAAAATTGGGAAATCACCCTAAAATTAGCAAAAACTACCCTTGAAAGGTTATTTTCTCAACATTTACTCTGGTTCTTATAAGATTAAGTCTAGACGAGTTTTTTTGGTCACTAATCATATATTAAAGTATTTTCTATAAAAAATTAGAACCCTTAAATTAGCAAAAACTACCCCTAAAATGGGGTTTTCGCTACATTTGCACAGGCTTTCGTCAGATTTGGTTTAGTATGGTTTTTGGGGTTACTGATCACGAATATTTGGTTATTTTCTATGAAAAATTGGAGCTTTACCCTTAAATTAGCAAAAAATTTATTATGAGATTGTTTTGGTGCCGATGGGTGATTTTTAAAAATAAGCAAACATGATTCTTAAAGTTTATTTTATTCAATTGCAAGTAAATTATACATAGACATCATAATGAGAAAAACGTACTTGTATAAATAAGTAACATTTTAATATAAGACCAATTTACATAAGAAAATAAAAAATTACTTGATTTTAAAAAATGTGAAATGTGAAACATACTTAAACAATGAAATTAGAACTTGGCGCCATTCAAATAAATACAAGTAAGTATATTTGTATTATCAAATATAACATATCAGGTGATTCACGTAAATTAATTCAGGATAAAATTTACAGTGGATTTGTCAATATTATTTTTTACTTATTGGTTACTGAAAATACTCTTAATCGATATTAATCCATGCCCCAAGATTTTCTAAATAAGCGTTACTTTGGATACTAGGGTACCCAAAATTTCAGAAAATGGGCGTTACGTTTTTTTGGACGACCCCTAAGTTTTTAAAGCTGTATTATTATTTTAAGTACCTAAATAACTAAATGAAAAAATTATTTTAAATCTTATTTCAACCCTATCCCCATTGATTAAAGTATTTTTTAGAGTATCTCTCTCTTAAAAATGCCCATGTCAACAATTTTCATTATCACCTACCCTCAATTGGTGAATTTGTTTTTATTTTAAATTACCTGAATTAAACCATATAAAACCCATCGATATAATATCTTTGTCGCGTGGACTCACATTCACAATATAATGACCTATCTCTATTGAATTTCACATCGTAAATTGAGACCTCAGACAATTCAATTGACACTGAGAGGTTCGACGATAACGTAATAGTACCGTATACTCTGAATGATAAGCTTCTTCGTCAATACATTATACACATGTATAGAAAGATACCCTTTTTTATAGTTTTTTACAGTTATAAATGAGATTATATATAAATGAGTCATTTTGATAAACGTGTTATGAATTCGTATGTATGAAAGATAATTTTCTTCAATTTTTTCAAATTAATTTTTCTACTTTTAATTTTTTAAATTAATTACACAAAGCTTGGTATTTATGTGGTTTAGTAAAATGTATGGATTTGTAATAGAAAAAAAGTAATCCTGCTAAATTTTATGAGTTTTAATCAATACTAATGGCGTAGTTAAAAATTTTATCAGAATCAATGTACTATATAAATTTACTATTATGAAAATTTTTATCTTACACATAAAAAATATTTTTTGCAAAGAAATTTGAATTATCGAATTTGGTAATTTAAAATAAATGATAATGTTTTTTAATATATATATAGACTTTTTCAGTTACCCGATGAAATTAGTTACCATTTTTTACCATAAAAATAAGATTCCCAAAATTATAGCTCATTTAATAACTGCTTAGTTGAATGAGCTTTCATTTTGGGAAATAACTGCATTAGGCTGGCAGATATTTTAAAAAACTGCTTAGGGAGAAAATTTTTGGTCCCATAAGAGCTTATATATTTTGTGACAACACTTAGGGGTGACTAAATGAGCTATAACTTTGGGAATATTATTTTTTTTTTTTTGGTAAATGGCAATTTTTTCACTCCGTAATCGAAAATCCAAACAATTTTTTAAAATAACTGCCATGCTAATATATGCATATATTGAATTTAATGGTATATAAAATTATCTCAACTCTAAGCCAAATATATATTATTCGAAGGTAAAAGATAAGAGTCTTTGCTTACCTTATCTAATCCTGAATGTAAGCACAGGCTTGATAAAATATTTTATCTGATCTAAAACATTCTTATCTAAAGCTTAACATGCTAAAATTATATGTTTTGGTTTATTCCTGTTCAATACTAAATCTAATTCAAATATCACACTTAAAATATTTGAAATTCGGTTTGCTCAAGTATATATTTATATGCTCGGTTGTTTATGACCCAAAATCCTCTGAGCTATTGGCTATAAACTAGTGTCAAAGTGATTCACTACGATGAAGATTTAAAAATTCTTTTAAAAATGATAGGCTTACAATTTGTACTTGTTGCATAATTAACTATTATCAATTGACCGAACAAGTTTCAAAATATATACTTTATTTTAAAAAAAAACACACTTTACTGCCACCTCCGTCTGTTTTCTTCATTTACCAAGTATTTTTGGACTATAATAAAAAAAAAACGAGAATCTAAAACCATATTATAATAGCCTACTCTTCAAAAACTTTTATGTACAAATAAAAGACGTAATTTCTAAAGTTTGCTCATATAAAACAAGGAAAATATTTGTTTGTAGTCATTTCGAATATATATATATATAATTTAGTATATTTCCAGCTGATCCAGACAAGAAGTGCTAAAGAGCAATGTACTTCAGACTTGAAGTCTGTCAACTAAGAGATTTATTTGTCATACAAGTTATAAAAGAAGCAGTTTAATTTTAAAATCACAGTAATATTCAACAGCAGATTAATTTTTTTTTAAAACAATAATAATATATAATTTATGAATAATAATCTAAATCTGTCCATTTTATTAAAATAAAAGTTTGTTAATATATGATAAATATAATAAACCATAAAAAAACAATTCCAGTAAAAAGTATTTTTGTATTTTTCTTCTCTTGAAATTATGTTGCGGTAGGTTTAAAAAGCAATATTATACTTTTCAAATGGTATATTCTAGGTAAGACAGTTTTATTCAGTCCAGACGTAAAAAAAATTTTTATGGTGAAATTCGACTAGACGAACTGTTATATATATAGACACTACTGTGTATAATAGACGATTGGTTATGATTCCTTAGCGAATTTTTTACCTGTTGCGGTTTTTATTTTTAAAATACTTTTATAAAAAAAAAAGGGCGAGCTTGTTATTTATGAAATGTCAAGAGGGGTTCAGAGTGTGTATAATAACAATATCAATAAAAATGTATTTTATACCTGTTTAAACTTTTGATATTTAATGTTAAATTAAATAAAAGATTTTTAATATTAATAAATTATTTTTTATGTGTTTTTTAAAAAAAGGGTGTAAAATATTTGAAGTTAAGAGAATGCAAAAATAGTATTAAGTGGATTTTATGCGTGTATTGTATGTGTACTTAAGAAAACCACAAGGGTAGTAGATCTAATTTACTGATGTTCATAGTTAAGAATACTAATTGGATGCTTGATTGAGGGTTGAAAACTTTTGTAATAATAATTTAATGCTATATATATATGCACTGTTTATCTTTGTAATCAAATGTAATTTACATTTTTTTTTTTTAATTATTTATGCTTGTAAAAAATTATAAATAATTATTTTTATGGATTTTTTTTAACGATAACACAAAGACTTATTGCCAGTAAAAAGTATGCGTAAAATTAACTTATACTGTAATTTAAATGTAAGACCATTTTGCATGCATATTATTATAATACGTGTGTTAAACTTTAACATGACAACTCGAAATGGTAATTAGAATCTTTAAATCGAATCTTTTAAGAAATGGAGTTTCTGGACCTTAACTTGCAAGTTTAATTTTCTGGCTACCAAATTTTGATTGCTTGTTATAAATATTTAAATAAGTCTCACAGTTAGATTTTAGGTAAACTTTTAATTTGTTCAGAAGCAGAGTTGGGCAAAATATGACAGATATGGATTTTTTTTTCATATCCATACTCCATATTTTTCATATACGGATTTCATATTTGATCAATTTTTTTCCGTATAATTATGGAATCCATATTATGGCACTCAAATTAATATGATTTGTATTCCATATATGAAAAAATATGGAGTATGGATATGGAAAAAAATCCATATCTGTCATATTTGCCCAAATCTGTTCATGAGCAGTGTACATAAGAAGCAATGCAATTTTCTTAACTACAAGAGATGGATGAGTTAAATACAGTAAGAATTGACAAAAGTACCATAATTTTAGGAATTTTACATTGAAAATTCAAAAAAAAAAATTTAACTGATAGGCTAATATGTATACACGTCAGATATACCTTAAGTATTTTAAAAAACTTTTTTATTTTATAAACTTTGGTATGAAAAAGTATTCGAGTTTTCTTTAGAATAAATTATGAAAATATAAAAAAAATCTATTATAATTTTATAAAGTAAGTTTAAAATAAAAGCTCATAATACTTTTTAAATGAGTAAACAAGATTTAAAAAACTTCTTACATGAATTATTAAAAAATTTATTGCTTATTATAAATTATTAAATTTGATTATTTAATATCAGTTATTTTATTGTAATTAGTGTAATATTTTAAAATAAAAAATTCTGAAAATTTTAGTTTAGTGAATTTTAATAAATCAGATTTAAAAATTTAAAATATATTACTAAAGAATTGATGATAACAGAATAAATAATAAATTCAACTTCATTTAAATAACTTCAAATATAATTTAGCATAAAACAGCATGAATTCTTAGATATAGTTATTTAAATGTATTAGTGTGTATGTTGGCCCAATGATAAATTTATTTATAATTGAATTTTTAATCTATTTATTTCTTTAAAAAATAAGCTTTTATTTCTTGAAGTTTGTCAGTCAAATTGAAAAACAATTATATTATTATATATAAAACATATAATGAAAATTTATTCCAAGAATATAATTAAATATAAATAATTAGAAATAAAATAAATTACAACCCCATGTGAATTTTCAAAATAAATTTCCATACAAAATAGCTTTTTTTTCTTCAAGAAATTACTTCAGTATATATACCTTTAAAATTTTTATCATGATTAGTATGTATATTAGGGTGTTTCTTGGTTCCCAAATTGACAGTAGAGGAAAATACTGGCTCGAATATGATACTTCAGGTAATAAAACTATTTAAAAAAAAAATTGTTTACCAATAGGTTAATGCAGTGGACTGATTGAAAAATTGAAATTACACCGATGAAAATCGGTAAAAATCACTAGATAAAATATTCTAAAAGCTTCTTAGTAACAAAATATCTAAAAAATAACTATTTTATTTGAACTTAATTTAAAATTTGCAGTCATCTACAAAGCAAATATCGACGACGATTGCAATTTGCCTGATTTAATCATTGATTTCATGAAAAAATGAGTATGTCTTATTTTAGTGAAGAGGCAATTAAAAAAAACCTAAAAATAACCTCTCATGTTATAATTTACTGTTTCTTTTAGATATTTTGCTACTAACAAGCCTTCAGAACATTTAACCTTTTTCATAATTTTTACCGATTTTCATTTGAAAATCAGCACACTACATTAAACTGTATGTAAAATTTGTTTTTGAAAAAATTTTGGGAAACAAGAAACACCCTAATATACACATATATCGTGAAGTAAGTACAACAATAACCCCTATTTTTAATGTTGAAGGCAATTTGACTTTCTTTGAATATTTGTTATTTATATATATAGTAGTAATAGTTAATACAATTTATGTATAGCGTGTTTTTTGATGAAGAATCGACCAGTTGTTAACTTCCGAATTTAAGGTAAAATTTTTTTTTTTTTTTTGGTCATTATTATAATTCATGGATTTGCTTACAAAATAACAGTTTATATTATTATCTACAACACCTTATCAAAATATATATATATAATTTATTTTACTTCGTTTTTTGAAATGTATTACATTTCGCTTTATCTATAAATTTACTCAAGAAGAAAACGTGATTGAAGTAAATTACTTAAAAATAAAATTAGTCTTTCGTTTTTTTTTCTTTTTGTGTTATAAAATTGAAAAAAATAAAGTTGTTATTATTATTTAAAAGCAGATTTTTTTAATCAAAATATCAAAGAAAATAATTTATTTAGTTTCTTGCGAAACAATTTTATGTAATAAAAAAAAAACTATTTTTTGGAATTATTAAGAAAATAATATTACATGCAAGAAATGTCAACTTAAATACTTTGTTTTTTTTTTTATTACGACGAAAAATAAAACAGTTTTTGAATAAGATATTACTGTTTGAAGAAAAAAATCATTCTACAATATATTCTAGTTTTACGTGTTTAGAGTTAAAATATCCTAAAATTTAATTTAGGCGAAAATTTCCTTGTTTTACGTACTCTATGGGCCTTTCTAAGCCAACATAAAATTACTTTTTATACTGAAAAAATTCACTTGCAAGCAGAATTCTACTAGTGGATAACGGAATTTTTTTTTCTTGTCCAGACAATTGCAAATAATCTGAAACCTAAAAAAATTAAAAAAAAAAAAATTATTTTTTGCTCATATAAAATGTACGCGCAGCGGTACGATGCAAAAAATAAAAATTTTTTTTAATTTTCTTCAAACTCATTTGCAATTATTTTAGCAAGAAAATAACTCTACTAAGTGTATTTATACGCTTGTGGCAAACGGTTTTTTTCTCAGAGTACGATAATTTTACTTCAAATATTACTTCAGGTATCCAATTTTACCAAAAGCAATTTAACTGGCATGATTATTATATAAATAACAATTTTCATGCTGCTGTAGAAAAAGGGAATTTGGATTTGCATCACTGCATTTCTTTCCTGGGAGTTATTTTAACATTATTATATTATAAAAGTCCTTTCTACACCAGATTAAAAGTCGCTATATTAAATCTAGCCTAGCATTATAAGTTATATTATATAGTGTAGTTGGGAACTTTTGACGATTAATCGCTAAAAACTCCCAACTATACTATAATATTAATTTGGTGTAGAAAGAGCTAAATAGACAAATAGGAATATTTTGGTACACAGAAATAGACTTGAACCACTAAAGTCGATTATAGAAGAAACAGAACTGAAAATGTTTATGCTAGAACCGAGATTCGGATTTTTAGAACCCTGAATCTCGGTTCTAGCATAAATTCTTTCAAATTCTCTTCCTACTTTAACCGATTTCAGCGGATCAAGCCTGTTTCTGTGTATTAATAAATGCATACTTCAGATTTTGTATCGCAACTCCGATATCGTTGAAGATTCTTCAGAACTGCAAGGCTGGGGGTCAAAAGTTGCTTGGGATTCGTACAAAATCTCTAAAGCTACTCGCAAAGGCTTTTGTCTATTGTTGAAATTTAAAAAACTTGGACTATATCAAATATAACTACAAAAAATCTTTTGACTTTCGAAAAAATTTTATTCCCAAAATTTAAATGATCTAGCGTCATGTAGCACCTGATAATAGAAAAATTTGGGTTAATCACAAGGTGGAAATGGGTAATTGTACTGGGTGTTGATAATTGTTCCTCTGATTGAAAGTAAAGCACTTTCTTTTCAATCCGATACTATAAAGTTTCGAGAAAATGTTTGAATTTAAGCAGAAATTAATAAAAATCAATCTAATTATCTAAATAACCAAAATTTAACTGTTCTTTATCAAATTTATTAAAATTCCTATATTTTTCAACCATCCAACTATGTATGTGATACAAAGTATTGTTAAATTTTGTTACATTAAACACATAAATGAAAAAAAAAAGCGTGAGAAATAAATTTAAAAAATATAAAATAAAATCTAGAACCCTAAAAATATGAATAAATATAAAGAATAATTTTTGCTCAATAGAATCACGTTTTATAAGAATAAAAAAGTGTCTTTATAAATATAACAAACACTTGTATAACAATTCCCAAAAAAAATATCGATCAGTTCGCAATAAAGTGATTTAAAAGATATATATAAATTTGAGAAGTAGGCTAGATTTTAAAATTGAATGAGAAACATTGTATTACGTATCATCATCATAATCAATAAAATAATTCTCATCGTCATTTTCTATACTGTCTGGTCTATGACCCTGAGACATTTAACAAAAAAAAAAGTATATCATAATATATGTAATAAAAAAAAAAAAACGAGTTGTCAAATAGGCAAAAAGGAGGAAGAATACAGTAAACTTCCTGTGTTGCAAAAAAATAAAGAAAACAGAATATAAAAATAATATAAAAAGGAAAGGAAAAGATGTATGAGAGACAAAATGTAAATATCATTCCTATATATGTGCTTGATAATATTATGTAGTGTCGATGCCCTCTCATGTATGTGCATTTTTTTTCTTTGTATTTTTGTGTCTATAATTTTTTTTAAGTTTCACAGGTGACTAAATTTTAAGGGTCTTATTTTTTTAACAATGTAGTTTTGTGTTATAAATTTATAAGGGATGTAAAAATGATTGTAAAGTAGTTTTTACATTTATGGACGTATGTGATTTTTTGATATTCTTGAATATTTTTTTTTTTTTGCATTTTTTTTATTTAATTTAATTTGTAGTTACTGATAAAATAAATTAATTTGAATAAAAGTATTAATCAACTCAATGAATATCTTAAATATTTGCTTTTTTAATTAAACTTAATATATAAGGTAAATCATAAATTATATAGATGAATTATTATTATATTCACCAAAAATTTTGATTTTCAAATCTTTAAATTTTTTAAAAGAAAGATTACTTAAAAAGAATTAAAAGCTAGGAAAATTTTTTAAAATTAAAACAAGAAAACACTTTTAATACCTTAAAAGTATTTTCATAAAGTTAAAAATTCACCCCTTTCTTATGAGTTAAAACTTTAATAATTTCTTAAATTTGAAAATTAACTTTTTAAAATTTTATATCCTACAATTATACTATTCGGTAATGCATAAATTTTTAAATATATATATATATTATGGTACTTAAAATAAAAAAATACAATTTCTTTAAAATTGGTCTTCCTAAAGTGGCCGCCATTCAATGGTCATAACTGTCGTTGTACATCCGGGTCATTTTTCAGAACCTTGAAATCTAGATTTTTCAAAAACAGACCCATAAATGAATTCTGCAGAAAAATTCAATCCCAGATTCGTAAAATTAGAATGCATCAAAGTACAGAATAGGATAAATTCCGAAATTCATTTTATGAAACCTTGTATCATGGTAATTTTTTGCTTTATAAGTAATAACTTCTGATATTTTATTGAATTTATACTGATTTTTAGGAATTTAGAATTATCTGCCTTACAATCCTTCTAGTTTTTATTATTCTGCATTAGAAAGTTTGCATACTTAATTTTCGGGATTCGGAAAACTGCCCCAGATTGACAACGACAATTATGACCTGTGAATGGCGCCCCCTAAAGTAAATGCTTATAAAAAATATCTCTATCGTTAGCATGCAGCTCTTAATTCATCTGAGGACATCTTAGTGGTCGTGCAAGTCTTCATTATCTTTTTAAAAATTAGGAAAATAGGGCATCAGACCATAATTAAAAGAATTTTTTTAATAAAGCTTAAAGGTACTATTATTTGGTTTCAAATATAAAAACTGGAGACCCAGACAACAAATACATTGTTAAACACCCTTAAAATCTCAAAAAAAACGCCCTTTCAAGATCCTCGCTTTCGTTAAAAAAAGACGCTAATAATTCATAATAATCCTCTATTTGTGAGATTAAAAAACTACCCCTAAAAATTCAAAAACCATCTTTCTTAGAGATTTAAATAATTTGGGGTATTAAATATACATTTTTAAGTATATTTTTCACTAACAGAAGTTCAGAATTATTTTTTTTTACTTGAATAAATCTAAAAATTTTAAAGAAAACAATTCATCCATTTATTTTATTTTTTGCCAATGCATAGGTGATTTCGACCTTGCAATAATTTGGTTTACATATGTTTTTCTTAATTTTTAGAGTATTAAACATATATTTTTTATCTAGGGTCTTCTTTTTTGTTGCTGGACAAAATGGCCGGTTCTCGATCAGTTTTAGAGTCAATTTTAGGTTTAACTTCCGACGAGCAAAATGGACGGTTCAAGGATAGTTTAGGTTAGAAATCTTCGGGGCAGCTAATAGGGGAGTAGGCTTAGCCGAAATCGGCTCTAGGCATTGCGAAGTCAAGTATAACTTGTTATTTAATAAAAAACGCGACGCGAGTCAAACTCTTTAAGGCCTTTCGTTTCAACTTTTGACCAGGGGGTGATTGGACAAAAATTTAATGAGCTCAAAATTGATATAGTACCTTGGTATCATGTGTTCATCAACATACAACAGGAAAAGAAATTCTCAAGAACCATTTGCTTTACTTGAATCACCCTAATATATATATACACTGATAAAATAAAAGAAAAAGAAATTAATTAAATTTCATATTCAGAAATATCGTTTTATAATTGTGCATATATATATCCAATTATACATAAATAAAAAAAAAAAATTAAGTGTTTCTTGTTGAGCTTCTGTTTGAATAATTGTTTATATTTAAAAAAATAAAAACAAAACTTTTAACAGTACAAAAAAGAATTGCCAAAAGAAAAAAGTAGTATATATAAAATTATGTGTTTTTATAATAAACAGTAAAAAAAATAATAAAGGAAGTGGTATATATATATATATTTTATATATAACAAAGCAGCAAAACCACAAAGAAACGTAGTATGAAGAAATGATGCAAAAAATAAAAAAAATATATATAAATAAATATGTTTAAAAAGTAAAAGAAAGTAAAAATATACATCTATAAACGAATTGAAATTTATGTATATTAGACTGTTAGTTATTTATAAAATTTTCAGGGTTGAGAATCAAAACTTTAAATGAGCTAACAGAAATCAGTACGAAAAATATTTATTTGCTAATATTTTGGACAAGGAACTAATCCTAATAACAAAATCAAAGAAAAGAAAATTATTTATAATTAAAATATAAGATAAGTACTAAATTCAAAGAGGGAATTTCCTCAAGATTTTAAACCAAAAAACGTCATTAAATATATACGGTTTACGTTAAAATTATTTTATATATTCCTCAAAACTCAGAGACTAAATTTAAAATTTTATTTTCAGCTTTGATGCATTTTCTTACAGCCACTTAAAGAAATAAGTGACACTCTAGTATATATCTACTTAAAAAAATAAGTACTAATACTAAAATATATATAAATTAGCGTACGTTAAAAAAAAATAAATAAAACAAAAATTGCATAAGTAAAAAATGTCTGAAAAAGAGCATAGAACAAAATTTTTAAAATGAGATTTTATTTTTCAATTAAATATTTTTGTTTGCTTTTTTAAAAATATATTTTATAAATTAATTAGCAAAATACTAAATAAAAGCAAATAAATTATTACATTTAATTACTTACAATAAACTGTTGTTAAACTGGTACCCTGAAAAATAAAATTAAAACAATAAATTATAAAAATATTTTAATTAAAATAAAATAACACTAATTTATATATGTGTATATATATGCAAATAGATTCATTTAGTAATGAAGTTCACTTAGCCATGAAAGGGTTAAATATTTACTATTTTACATATAAAGCTCGTTAAACAACATATATATAAGTCACTCAATTGACTATTTGATGTACCTTATTAGGGGTGTAACAAGATTTTTTTTAAGTACCCATTTAAATATGTTAAAATACATGCAATTATAAACATGATAACTCTACTCTATTTAGTGTGTATAAAATTTGCAAAAAAAGCACCTGTTTTTTAACTTTTTTTCATAATCACCAAAAATAATAATTAGCTTTATGTTTATAAAAAAATTGATGCATAATATACTATTTAAATTTTTTGTAATTTAATTATATTATGCTTTCTGTGGAAATATCAAAATGACACTTGATTGTAAACAATTTATACAAACATTTGTCTAATTTTTCAAGTGAGATTTCCATGAAGAGGGGGGCAGAATCTAATAATTATAATAGTAACGATTATAATTTTGCAAATTTTACTAAAAATTTTAATTTTGCGGTATGACAGGCTTTGGATTCATATATACTTATAATATTTATATATATAGTGATATATACTTGATGTATGCTAATATTAAATCAATAATTTTAATGTATCCATAAAACGAGGTTTTTATTATTTACTTTTTTTTTTTTAAATTAATGGTAATAGATACCGAATGAATATTTTTCATTTTTTACTGCGTAAAATTAAAACTTATGTAAAATAAAATTTTTTAATCAATATTCGATCACCTATAAATAATAATTATATAACTACTAAATTTTGTTTGTTGGTTATTTACAAATAAATGAATTATTCTTAATAAAAGAGATTTTTACCTACATTTCTCATGAAAAGCAAATTTTCTTATTAATTTTTTTAGGAACCACAGCTAGAAAAATCGTCAGTTATTAAAAATCGCGTCTTTGGGAAATATACGTGCTTTCTGACTGCTTTCTGATCTACTTACTTGCCCTCTAAACATGCCCTGGATAATATTACAATCGCTAGCGATTCGCGGTTCACTAATTTTAATTTTTAAAAAAAGGAGCATTCTGAATCAAGAGAAGGAAATAATATTAAATTTCTCAAAAAAGCTCAAAAAAGTCAGTTTCACTCCTAAAAAGTGGAATTTCAAAAATACAATTACTGAAAAACATTTAGAGATACGTTATTTATGAATTTTAGTAATTACAGGAATAAAAAAAATAATCTATGAAAATAATCTAATTTGATTAATTTTTTATTCTTCGCTACTCTTCATGTACGGTTCGTAAAAAATTTTGAATCATAAATCGCAAACGATTGGAATCCGAGGCTAAAATTAAAAATTTCAATACAAAAAAATAACCAATTGATTATTCAGATAAATATCAAAATAAATGCGAATTTTAAAATTTTCTAATTTTACCCCATTAAAATTTTTTTTTACAATCTGCATATAATTTACAAACTATGCAAAATCTTAACGGCGCCCCCATTCCCATTATTAAACTTAAACTTATTCGCGAAGATTTCATTTGAATCGCGGGAAAAGAGGGACGAATTTCAAAGGGTGCACGTATTTCTAAATCTTTATAGTATCTGACTGTACATATAAAATAATATAAAGGGATTATTCCCTTTTCTTACATACATTTATACATACACTGTATTTGCAAGCCTAATATATATACACACACACACACATATATATGTAATATTTGCATATTCTTTTTTTATTATTCATTTCATTTTAAAATTGTTCGAAACTTCTTTGTATTTATTATTATACTGCGTGCATGCGTCTGCTTTCGATTCTTTTTATGATAGTCTAACGTAACGTCTAGGTCACTAAACTTTAGCTTTTTATAACTATAAAGATTAAAATGTGTGTATCGTTAGGATTTATTTTTATCAAATTTTAAATATTATCATTCTAATTATCTGTCTAAATATTTTTAGAATGTTTTTGACATTATGTATTTTTTTTGGTTTCTCAAATTTTCTGGACTGCTCTTGTTTTAAAAATTTTTGGACCTTTCTGTTACACCAAAGTATTAATTAATTTTTATGATAATCACATTTTTTAGACTATTTTGATTAGGACGTATCTCTAAATGACTAGTGATTACGATTTCATTTTTTTTAAATTGTAAATTGCAATTGCAAAAATTTTTTGGCATAATTTTACATTAAATAAAAAAAAAACTAAATCCTTTGTTTTCTTAAAACTTTAACCATTGGATTAGTAATCCAAGAGTATTAAATTAAATTAAAATTAAATATTCAAGAAAGTTTATTTATTTTATGAAATAAATAAAAACTTGCACTTGGTTTTCAGAGAAACACAAAAGGAAATTTACTCTTGGAAAAAAAAGCATACATAATATAAATACAGTTGAGGGAATAAAGTTATTCGATATGTATTTTTTTTAGAAGAATACGAAGGTGGGAGTAACAGACCAACTGATGGGTATACTTCAGGAAAAAAAAGGGGCAATGAACACTATTTAACTCTCCCGCAGCCCTTCTGTCTTTTGTAAACATAGAGCTTTGCTACTTATTTACCATTTATATATATTTATATATATATATCTATATATATATATTTAAACATGCATTGCTTAAATGCGTTTTCTTGATTACTATTATATGTTATATTTCTGAGAATTTTTGCTCGTTTTTACAAAATTGACAGCACATATGCTAACTTTAATTTTAATACAAGAATATATGTACTTATTTTCGATATATTCTTTGTTTTTTATTGTTTCTAAAATGTCAATGAACTTTTACTGCGCTTTTTATTGGTTAATGAAATAAACAAATATTTTTTAATTAAATATTACAGTTTTTTATAATATTTTTTAGACATTTTCAAAGCATCAACATTTTTTATGACCAAGTATGATTTAAATTATTATGACACATGGATAGAAAAATTGGGGTGAATGTATATTTTTATCCAAGATGGACCCGAGGATGGTAAAGTGTAATTTAGGCCTCATTTTATCATGATCTTGAATTTCATACAATTTTCTTTGCCATTAGTGAAAAAATGCATCTTTGATTACCACACATATACTGGAAAATACTTGATTTATAAACCTACAATTAAATTACAAGATTTCTGGCCAAAATTAATACAAATAACTTGCTTAACTGAAAATTTAATAAAAGTACTAAACCACCATAACCCACAATTCTATTTCTGCCATATATTTTCCTCCTAAACACCATAAAGTTCCTTCTCTTATTGAAATTGATCCAAATTCCCTTACTCCAGCCAGACCCGTTTTACCAAACTTCAAAATCCACACTTCCCTAATAGCTAAAACTCTA
This sequence comes from Anagrus nilaparvatae, assembly GCA_022575985.1. Classification (NCBI taxonomy): domain Eukaryota; kingdom Metazoa; phylum Arthropoda; class Insecta; order Hymenoptera; family Mymaridae; genus Anagrus; species Anagrus nilaparvatae. Next base: position 20,439,490 of record JAKSXM010000137.1, read on the forward strand.
CGCTATCATTTATATTTATATAAAAAACAGCTTCAACTTATGTAATAAAATCCGAGGTACTTTCATACCACATGACCACAAATTACTGTCGCTTGACGATAGTTCTGTTTTCCCCAATATACCACTTGAGTTAGTAATAAGCAGCCTAGATAGAAGATTCGCCACCATAAACAACAATTGCAAAATTTCGTACAATGAAATAGTTGACATAATCAAGTATTTAATTCTGTTACATATAAACAGCTTATAGACACACTAATGGGTTCCGCTATATCATCCTTGCTTGCTGACATCGTCATGGATGATCTAGAAACAGACTGCATCAAACTTCTTGATTACACTGTACTATTTTTTTACAGTTATGTGGATAATATAATCCTATGCATACAAGAAAATAAAATCAACTACCCTCTGGTTACTCCCAATGGATACAATCCTAATCTAAGTGGAACAAAATAACTGTATAAGTTTCCTTGACATTACTTTGATAAAAAATAGCACCATCACAATTAATTGGTATCAAAAAAGCACCTTTTCTGGTAGAATCTTACATTTTGATTCCATCCACTTACTCCATCAAAAAATTGCTATGGTTTACAATCTTGTTGATCGAAGTTTAATGTTATTCTAATATTATAGGTATTTTTTATTATATTCTAATCAGCATACTATTGTAAGTTTCGCATGCCCAGTATTAGCCAATAACAATATATTAATTTTTTCAATTAATTAGTAGAAAATTATGGGCGATAACAATATTACTCAAATTAACAATAATAAAATTTAATAAAAATAATAAAATTATCTGTGCCACTTTATAATATTTTAATATAAAATTAAAAAAAAAATTGTCTAATTGTATTTAATACCAACAAAAATACTTCCTAACTTTATTTTCATAACGAAACTTCTTGTTGAAATTTAAATGTTTAACAAAGTAAAAGCGAACTTGTTTAAGAGAACTTTAAGGTGTATAGCCTTAAGCCAATCCTGTTTGATTTTTTAACTGAAATATTTAAGATTCACGCTATTTAACAAAAAGTAAATTTTATAATTTAATTATAACTCTAATAATTTATTAAAGTTTTTAGGGCACCATTCACTGGTCATAACTGTTGTTGTCCATCCGGGTCAATTCTCAGAACCTTAAAATCTGCCTTAAAATCCTTCTAGTTTTTATTATGAAATATTGTATATTTAATTTTCGGGATTTTGAAAACTGCCCTGGATGGACAACGACAGTTATGACCAATGAATGGCGCCCAGTATTTAATTAAATTTTAATGTAAATTTAAAAGTTAAAGAAATATTTGTTCAATTTTATAGAATAAAAATATTTAGGAAAGAAATTCGTTTGTTTTTTGGTAAATGATCTGCAAATGGTCAGTAGGCTGATCCCTAAATCAAATCTATTCTAATTCCCAAAATAAAAATTATTCTAAGTCCATTTGACTTCCCCCCTCTTCTAAGAATCACAGGTTTGGAATACCCCCTGCCTATAAATACATTACATGTTAAAAAATAAAATTTTATTTTCATTTTTGTTTTGATAGTGTACTTTTGTTTTGATATATAAAAAAAGAATAATAAAATGAATTGATGAAAAAAAAAATATTTTTTTTTTTTACATTATTTTGATGTAATAAATAATAAAACTATCAATCATAAAAATAAAATAAATGAATTTTTTTTTTTAATATGTAACAAAAATAAATAAAAGGATAACAATTACAAAACCACTTTTCAATATCAAAATTTTTGTCAAAATTTCAAATGCACTCGTTACTGTTATTACTGTTTTAAATTTCTTCTTTTTTTTTTTACAAATTATGCCAAATAATATATCATACGCAATCGATGCGAAAATCACTACTTTAATTATTTTATTTTTAAAAATACAACAAAAAAGTATATGTTGTGGTTTTAGCATATAGTTTTATTTACAGATTAAGCATGCACATATGCATTTATTTTTTTGCTATTAAAAACATTTATTTTTTTTATATTTTTTTTTGTTTTATCAATGCAGAAAAATTATATTTGTGCGTCACTTAGTCTAGCAGTTAAAAAAAACAAAGTACTTTTTATTTTGTTTGCCAGGCAAAATGTGGTACTATTTACCAAAAAAAAAGCTCTTTTAAAATTAGCTTTTGATGAATGAATTTTTGGTTTTTTAGGATAAAATTTAATTTTATCTGCCTGATGGTTATCTAAGCTTTAAGATTTTTTTTTGGTAAGTATTTAATAAAAAAACAAATTAACTTTTAATTCTTCCAGACTGAAATTTATGTTAAAACTAAAATTTTCCAAGTATAAAACTTCAAGCAATTTTATATTTAAACTAAAATAAAGATGTTTATTTACGAATAGTGTCAAGAAAAGTTAAGAATGGTCCAAAAACTTCGCAAATTACCTGCTATGTCGAAACCAAGATGGTTAACTACGACCATTCTTTATTTATGGACAAGAGCTGTATAAAATTTTTCTGCAACAGTAGTGAAAAAATAATTCTTTTTAACGTGCAATAGCCGGGAAATACGTGGTTTTAGGCTGCTGACCAGAAAAAATATTTGCTTAAATTTAGCTTGAAAATTTAATTTCTCATTTTAAAAAATTCATAATATGTATAATTTTATAAAAGTTATTGTTAGAAAATAATTAATCAGACAAAAAAAAGGAAAAAAATTATAAAATTTCAAATTGTAAAGCTATTACATTGTTGTAAAACTCTCTTTATCAAATCATTCACTTTAAACTTACATAATATAAAGTTTTAAGTGGCATTAGGCTATATATAATAAGTTCAAAAAAGCAATTGATGTAATATCAAAAGCTTTATTTTATGTATAGTCTTTGAAAACTTAACTTAAATTTTAAATCTTTGTATTATATTACGTTATTGTTAAATTTTAAGGATTACAATTATAAAAATTTAAATATTTTTTTTTCAATTTTATAGTAATTTAACTTTATAATAGAAGATAATTTATTACTTAAAAATTTAAATAATTTAAAAAAAAAAACTTAAATTAAAAGTAATTATTACATTATTAGTTATAATGTTTTTTTGACTTACAATAATTTTTAGAAGTCATTATTTTTTAAATATATTTAATTGTATAATAAAAAATTCCAAGCCAAAAATTTTTTCAGAGCCTTAAAAAACGATAGAAGTAATGGTTAGAAACTTATTTATGAGATTATGAGAATCTAATTTTTAGTAAAGATTCTTTGTTGAAAATGTATTTTGAAAATGCATACAATCAAATTTCAACTGTGCATCAACTACGATGTTAAAATAAGTTTTGAATTTGATAAAAGTTTAACCTTCGTGAACTTATATTTAGCGGATTATGGCTTGTGAAGGCCCATAAGCAGCAAACATTAAAAATATTTTGCGGGGGCCCTTTCTTATGAGTTTTTATGAGGGGGCCTATAGGCAGTGCCTACTCTGTATATATGGTAAATCCTTTACTCATTTTTAAAGATTTTTCGTATAATTAGGCTGTATCCTTGCAGTAAAAATCAACATTGAAGAAACAAAATATTATAATCGGTATTTTAAAATATATATTTCTTCGGAATTTGGCGTATAGTCTTTGCCCAAAATAATATTAAAAACCAAAACATAAGATTTCATAAAAACTTTAATATAGTAATAAATAATTCCGTTAAACATGGTAAATGTAAATGTAAATATTCTTATTTATTTGCAATTTAACAAAAATACAGTACTAAAATTCACATATATAGTAAATAATTGATAATTATTAACATGGAACACGTTTATAGGGAGGGAGTACCTCAGAATTTGAAAATTAAGGGGGGAGTCAAATTTGTCCGGTTTAAGTGGGGGGGGGGGGGTCAAATGAGACTTAGAATAATTTCAATTAGGGACTTAGAATGACACTGGTTTATGGACTTAGAATAATTTCAATTTAGAAACTTTGAAAAATCTGGGGTTAGGGACTTAGAATAGTTTGGGGAATCAAAATAGTTTGGGTTTAGAATCTTAACAGCTAGTAAGGTGATAATTACCAATTTTAAAAATTAGAAAATTGTATGATGTTGTAACGTTGCGTAACATTTATGCATTGTAATAGGTATACCTAGTCCTCAGCTGGAACCAAACATGTTCCATGCATTTAGGTTGTGTTTACACAAACCAGTTATAAGTTTTTTACTGTCCATTTTTAAGCATACAAAAAATTAAAAGCATGAATGTTAATGCTTCAATTTTCACGGCAGAAGCCATTGCAATTTCAGACCTACTGAACATTGCCCTTGAAAATAAAAACCAATATAATATAAATATATTAACAAGCTAACTAAGTATTATAGACGCGCTAGAGCATCTACAACTAAGTTCAAAAACTAATTTACTGCTACACGAAATAAGAAGAAAGCTAAATAAATTTAAAAATGAAAATGCAAGTACACTTAAATTTGTTTGGATTCTATCCCATATTGTAGAGAATGAAGTTGTTGATAAATTAGCAAAACAAGGAACAACACATAACCCAAATCCAACAAAAATACCTTATACTGATTGTAACCAAGATATTAGGAACTTCATTATGAAAAACTTTGATGAATTTATCAATAAAGAAAAAACGATTAAAGGAAAAGAATATTTTCAATATATTTCAAAAACAAAAAATTTTCCAGAGAATTCATCACAACTGTAAACAAATTAAGATCTAATCATTATAATCTCAACTACTCACTAAATAAAATAAATATAGTGGCAAATCCTAATTGTGAATGTGGATACTAAAAACAAGATATAAACCACATAGTATGGAAATGCAATAAATATGATCAGGAAAGAAAGAATCTAATAAAATAAACTCAAAATTCAAAAACAATAACTTCCTTATTGATTAAACCAGATACCAATACTCTACACATAATATTTCAATTTCTGAAGAACTGTAACATCTCAATTTAAGAATTATTAAAAATAAATAAATAAATAACATTAATGTAATAAAATAATGTAATAAAATTTAAAATCATTGTAAACATTTTTTCTATATTGTATAAAATCACTGTATTATTAATTGTAATATTTTATAAATATATTCAATTCCTTAAATAATAAAAAAAAAAAAATTGTTATAAGTGTAAAATGTAAGTGATAACATAAAATTTTTGTACAATACATTTTAAAATATAGTAGATAATAAATACTTACAGTCTAAATAAATCAATTTAATGGTTTACAATAGGTATCGAAATCAATTAATTGCATATATATGGTAAGATCAGTTCTATAATAGTAATTGTAAAAATAAGTAAAATATTTAGTATTTGTATTGCAAAATAAAGTGACATGACATTCTTATGTACAAACTATTGCTAGAGCTCAAGTGCAAGAAGATGTTTATGTACAGCAGCTTTAAATGAGTTAAAAGATGGAAGAAACCTAATTTCTGCAGGTAAGGAATTCCAAATTCTAGCGCTTTTGTACCAAAAGAAGTTGGTCCTACAATCTTTAGTATTAAATATGGTGATGTCCTTTGAACGCAGGCTACCCCTTGTATTTTCTTTAGGAATGTACTTGATGAAAGATTCGCTCTGGTAAACGGCTGATGTAATCATAAGATTTTGTAAATGATTATGGCCAAAAAATAATGCCTGCCTGAATTAATGCATAACCATCCTAACTTACGTCTAAAAGAGGTTATGTACTAATCTTCGCATATGCCATAAATATACTTCAGTCCAGAATTGCATTATCTTTGTAACCTTGTTTTTAATGCGTTGTTTGCATTTAAGTAAACAACTGAACAATAATCAAAATAATGTATAATTAATACATGTACATTGCTAAATAAATAGTCCTCAAAAATTACAAAATCATGGACAAATACTAATGAATGTTGACAAATTTCCATTGAAGAGTTTCTAAAGGGTGCTCTTACATTAAGTGCATGTGACCAGTGCATTAAGTCATTTATGCTTGCATTTGAATAATTAATAAAGTGTTCACATATATACAGCTTTATACATAAGATTACGTGGTTTATATTGTAAAATTCAATGCGTAGATATTTTTTTAGGCTTCAAATTAAGAAAGCAGTAAAATCAAAAGTTTATACGAATCTTTTCAAAATTGAAATTCTAGAAGAAATGCTGTAATTTAGGATTGAGCAGAGTATTTTAAAATAATTGCAATACTCTTATTTAAAATTATAAATATTAGATACAGAACAACATTGCATTTTAAATTATTATATAATTATATAACTGGATTAAAAGGCCCAATCCAAAATGTTGTCAAAATAAAAATAATAATTTTTTTATGACCTAAATAAAAACAATTCTTATTTAGAGACGGAAAAATTTACCTAACATTTTTTTTTGCTTTTTTGACTTGTAAAAAGTAAAAATTTACTAAAAATTTCATTTTCTCGTCTATCATAAGATTTTTTTTGGATATTCCGGTGTTGGAGGGTTAATTATTATTTCTTTATCTAAATCATATTGAAAAATTAGAAAGATTTTACTGTTTTAATTTCAAATTAAATAGAATTTTTTTTTTATATTAAGATTTTTTATATATACTTATACATAAAGGAATTATAAAAGAATAAAAAAAAATAAAACTCAAAGATTCGCATGAGACGCTAAAGAACAAGTGCGTGGTATCAGCATGCTTGGCGAGGTTAGCAAAGGCACATGGGAGCATAAAAAGTGTAGTGGAGTAAGGGGAATGAAACCGGGGATCAATGGACGCTACCCTGCGACGGGCTGGCGCATGCGATGACGAGCTCTTTTGCACGTATCAGTTCCCGCCATAAAATTTTACAGTAAATTCTATGTAGACTGCTATTCGTGTTACTAATACCAAAGAATATTTATACTATACTGCGTTACAGTATATATATATTCTTTGCTAATACATTTGCAAAGCTCTACTACTACTACAACTATAATTACTACTACCGATACTACAATTACAAGTACCAAGAGTTCCCGCGCGAATTGAGACCGAGTACTACGTTTTACTTCCTTTCTCCCTTCGAGCCCTTTACAACCAAGATTTACCCGCGCGAAATTTCTCCTCCATTTCCCACTTATTTCTGTATTTCCCCACTTTTGTACTCCTAATTTCTCCTTCAAATCTTTTATCCTATAACGGCAGAACCCCACTAGAAATGTAATTTAACCAATGGAAAAAAAGTTTGAGTTGGCGCGCGCGGGAAAGTTATGAGGTTGAAAGCCCGTGTGGCCGTACAAAATACTCACGTTACATTTTGTATGTTACACACATATATATGCCTAAAAGTTTTTTTCCCCTACACGTATTTTTACGCATACAGTTGTAAGTATGCGCTAATACTTGGCAAAACAAAAAAAAAACCTGACTTCTCAGTATTACATGTACAGATAGTTACATATACATACATACATTTATATTGAAGTGTTAAAGGACGCCGTCCCTTAAAATAACTAAAAATGATCATAGTGACCAGAGTAGCGTGCAAAAACTTTTAAATAATGATCATAATAATTGGAAGATAAAAATGTGAACAAAAAAATAAGCTATCCTTAAAACAACTAATTAAATTTATCAAAAATGATACTTTATACTAATTTTTTACAATTTTACTAAAAATTGTAAATATAAAAAAAAACTTATTTAATCTTATTTGTCAAAAAATTGTACAAATTTGTTTTGAATAAAATTTTCTAGTCTAAAAAGGTCGATGGTATACCAACGAAAGCTCACAACGAAACCAAAAATCAGTTGTTCTAATTTATTACCCTTAAAGGTCAACCAATTTCAATAATTATTAAAATTTTATTAATTTTAAAAAAATTACAAAAATAATTTTACAAAAATTTTAGTAAAGATTCCATATTTTCAAAAAAGCCTTTGTAGATCTGTAGAATAAAAGCTTAAAACCATGAGTTTTATTACAGAACTAGAACTATAACTTAAATCACCCGAAATTATAGCATGCGTGGTATAGATCAAATAATATTTACTAATATTATTACTTATTTTTCACTAATATTTAAAACTTATATTTTAAGCAGGCATATACTTACACTGTAAAAAGTAACTTTCTTATATTAACAAAAAAATTAGAACATTTTTGAAAAATTAGTAAATTTTCGAAAAAATTTGTAATTATTCGATAAAAATCGTAAATTTACTAAATTTAGTATATTAACAAAAAATTCGAGTATTCTCGATTTTTTTTGTGAATTCGCAAGAAAAATTGATAATATTTACAATTTTTTTTCGAAAATTTACAAAAAATAGTTGTAAATTTACGAAAAATAGTTGTGAATTTACAATTTTTTTCGTAAATTCACAAAAAAAAATCGAGAATTCTCGAATTTTTCGATAATATACTAAATTTAGTTAATTTACGATTTTTATCGAATATTTACAAATTTTTTTGAAAATTTACTAATTTTTCGAAAATGTTCTAATTTTATTGTTATTATAAGAAAGTTATACTTTTTACAGTGTAGATACTAATTTAAAGATTATCCAGTATTCCACTCTTTAATACCTTAATAGATCTAATTTAAATTTTGCATAAATTATACAAAATATACTTCAAATTCAATAAATTTTTAAATTTCATAAATTATATTTGATTATTAAGGAAAGTATTTTAAATACTATATTGTACTGTACATGTATATATATATATATATATATATATATATATTATAGGGACAGTAAAATAATTTGCTAATGGATTTCAGGAAAATTAGGTTAGCTACACCACGGGATATCATTTATATATATATATATATATACAGATTCTCTATAACAATGCTGAACATTTAAGCTAATAAAGCTATATGTAAATCGTCCTAATAATAATAATAATAATAAATGGTTATACACATTAATAATACATATTATCAATTACAATAATTGTTACAATGTTAATAATTTATTAAAGTAAAAAGGTAAATATTCTGGATTTATATTAAATTTTATGTAATTAATTGCTCATTAATTAAAACTATATTTATTGTAATAATTAATTTATTTTTATGTAAAGGCTTTATCAATTTTATATTTTTACTTATTGTATGAAAATTCATTATATGTATTGGTTCTTTAGAACTGTTTATATGCAATTAAAATGAATAAACAAAGAACAAAATTAATTTAAAAAATATTCAAAAATTTAATTAATATGCTATTTAAAATTATGTATATGGGTGCTTTTCACAGAAACAGTATATTTTTCTATCATTTACAATAATGAACAAGATTCATTAAGTAAAATATGTCATATACTCTGAGAAAACGACCTGGACGGTTGGGGCATTTTTATAGCATGGGCATCATAAAAATTTAAAATTAAAAATTTTCAAAATTAAAGTTTATAGTTAAACAAAAAGATAGCGGACTGTTGTGACATTTTGAACACATATGCTCCAAAAATTTTTATTCTTAGCTTACCAATATATATGTGCAGTTGATTTTGAATTTGAAAAAATATTATTTGTTAACTTTTTAAAAGAAAAAAAAAGTGCAAAAGAGCTTTCGTTTCGGATACAAGTGAAAGGGACATTATGCATACCGTTTCTGTGAAAAGAACCCATATATATATGTAATTAATTGCATGTAAAATGTTAAACGAGCTAATAAACTACTACTATATATAATTACTTTTGTTTGAATTATTAATTATTCAATTCAAGTTAAACAACAAATGCATAAGCCTGGAGAATTTAATAAAAAAACTAGAAAATTTTAATTATTAATATTTAATTAATATTTTGCAAAATAAAATTTTGAAAAAATATCGATTTGATAATATTGAACTATTATTTAAGAATGCATTTATTTTAAAAATTAAATATTATTTTTCTTTGATTATTCCATTTTCTTTATAATACATAAGGCAGTATAAATATAATATATGAAGTAATCTAGTTAATTTTGCTTAAATATTTCAAATTTATACTTGAATTATTATAAACTAAATGTATTTAGACAAAAATATTGATTTCATATCAAAGACGGTGTCTAGAGTCCCAGGTTCCAACCAAGGGATAGTTTGCTAATGTTTGTAATATAAATTTTGTGTGCATATTATACAATTAGTAAATTTTAGTTTACATTTTAATTAAATTATTTTCTTTACTTTGGAAGACTTCGTTTTTGCAAAAAGTTGTATCTTAGATCGCATTTATTCTTATCCTTAAATACATTACAGTATGACCAGTACCAGCGAATGTGCCAGTTTGTCTGAGTTACAACTTTTATCTGAGAAAAAATTAATTTCAATAAAATCCTCTTCAAAATTAAAACTTTGCCAAACAACATCTAAAAAAGTTTTATTTTGCTGAAATTACCTGGATTAGCCCATATATGCATATGTATATATATGTATATAAACACATTTTTATATAATACAAGGCAATATGCTATTTCCGACTTTTCTCAATTTTTTGCGGTTCAGTACACGTTCTCTTTTTCAAGCTTTCACCTATTCATTATCTTTCGTTTAACTTCAGTCTTTATTTATTATTATTTTTTTGTCAATGACGCCTCTATACTTAATCCTTGCTTTGTTTTTCACTTTCAATAAATTTTTCATTATTTCTAGACGTCTTTTCAACTTCATTTTTTGAATAACGACATTTTTTTTAACAGTTTCGCTTACTATGCCATTGTTTTGAAATCCTTTTTACGCGCGCACTTTATTCTTCATTTACTTATTTTTATTCATTTTTATTTGTCTTTATATATGTTAGAGTGTGTCTTATTTTTTTTCGAGATTTTTTTGTTCCCCCCATTTTTTCGGATATTTTGGTCATAAAAACCACCCAGCTCCAAGGATTTTGGTTTTCGATTTTAAAAAATCGTACCATACCAAGGACTTAAAGTTTCCTATTTAAATAGCATGGGAAATTTTACTTTTCAACCTTCCAATATTTTAATGTGGTTCAAAATATTTTTAAACATAGGTAACAGAAAGAAAATGATGTTTAGACATATAAAAATTGTAGAAGTCCCGCAACACTTTATTTTATCAAAATAAAATGTTTAAAAATCACAAAATCATTTAAATGGGAAACTTCAAGTGATTAGTGGCACGGTTTTTTAAAATCAAAAACCAAAATCCTTGGAACTGGGGAGATTTTAAGACCAAAATATGGGGAGCAAAAAAATCTCGAAAAAAAAATAATACACACTCTAATATTATATATACCCTGATAATATAGGTATTATGATAACATACATGTCGACGAACCTCTTCGTCACAACTCGTTACACGATATGCCCACGACCTCCAAAGTAGAAATTTAACGAAGCGATGATAATTAAGACCAAGTAATCTCATCCAGCGCGAAATACCAAATTCTCGTTTTAATTTACACAAATATAATACGTTAGAATGCACATGCAAACACGCAGAAATAATTTTTGTTTATTAATAATTATTTTTAAGCAAACAGAAAAAAAAAGAAACCATTTTTTGTAAAAAATTAAAATTAAAGGCTGTAAAATATAAACCAACTCGTCATTCTAAAATCATTATTTATTATATACAGATATAATTTTTTTTTTTTATTCTGATTAAAATTTGTCCATATAAAAGCTAAACAAAGTTTTTAGTATCTATAGTATAAAAGAATGTTACATATGGCCTTTTCGTGGCACTTCAAAAGGATTCTGGGGTCATACAAGTTTTTGGATAGAGTTCACAGGACAATTTAAGGGACTTTCAAGTTTGTGCAATGCTTTTCTCAAATTCGAAATTAAAAAAGCGCTAAATTTCAAATTAAATCAGGTTAAAATAAAATTAATGCATGGGGCATGAGTTGGGAAGAAAAGAGCCCCTCCTCACTCCTTTCTGTGAGGAACAACCACTGAAGGGCGCGACGTGAGCAATTGTATGCAAATGCTTTGTATACGAAAGCATTGTTCCTCTCAAAATTGAAACGATATGTACTTGATGTTGAGGTGTAATGCAGATTGCTCAAATGAGCATAATCACATATTATCTGATAAAATAGGTGTGCTTCATTGAACACGTCTGTGTTGGTGAAAAACCCCACGTGGCGAAAAATTGTTAAAAAACGTAATATATGAAACTTCATATTAAATTCTGATTCTCCTCCTTATATAAGCTTTAGAAATCATTTTACTTGCGAGAAAAATTTTATCTCAAAGTGATGAAAAGTTCCAACGTAGTTTTCATATTGACAATAAAAACTTTTTATTTTGCAATTTGCCATTTCCAGACAATTTAATTGTTAATATCTTTCTCGCAAATGAAAAGATTCCTTTAGACTATTTAACGGGAAACTGCCTACTCGGCACATCGGATTAAAACACATACCTTACGATATGATACGAAAACGATACGATAGTCTACAAAGTTAGATTTTGAATAAATATAGTTTCGAATAAATATAGTCTAAATAATTTTGAAAAATATAATTTAATAAAATACAGTCTCCTTCGTATTACTATGTAATTATTATTTTGAAGCTAACATAAAAAAAATGTTGAAATGTACAAATTACTAAACTAAATAAAGCAATAAATTTTGCACATTACAATATTAGTAAAAAATAAAATCCCAAAATAAATGAAATTTCCGCTTGATGACTTTTGGCATAAATGCAACCAATTTATTTTTAACCAGTGTACTGATATAATTTAAAAAAATATCTACCGTTTAAAAAGAGTGAAGCTAAACAAAACCATTTCATAAAGTATACAAGACCTAAAACTAGCCTATGAAGGTAATTAAAAGGCACATCTGCAGGGTTAGAAAAGCTTAAATTTTAATATTTAGAATCTGAACATACCAGTTTACAATAAGAGTCTAAAAGTATCACCCACCAATTGAATAATTTTTTCTGGAATAAAAAAAAAACAAATTAAAGTTTTTTCACAAAAAAGGGTGATTTTTATTTTTTATTGATTTCAAAGAATTATAACTAATTATAAGAATTCTATTTTAACGATATTTAAAGTATTTCAAACTTTTTTCAGTGACTTTTAAAAGTTTTGAAGTATTTTTAATATACTTAAAGGTTAATAAGAATTTATTAAAATATTAATAATAATAATAATAATACGAAATTCAAAAATTTTTATTAAAAAAGAAAAGAAAAGAAAAAAATTATCTTGATATATAATCATCAGTTTATCACATTTGGAATTTCATAATGAATCGAAGTGACGTATTCTGTTCACGCTTTAAATTATGTACGCTATCTGGCAGTGTAAAAAAAAAATTACGAATAAAGAAAAGAAAATAGGGTTACATAGAGAAAAAAAAAAGAAAGAGGGGTATGAAAATTTACGACTTTCAGTCATTGGAAACGTTATAAGAATTATATATAAGAAGAATATAACGTTTAAGCTTTTTTTTTTTATAACTTTTTCGACACCTAAAAATGTAATCTTATGAAGAAAAAAATTTTTCAATGTACATTTTAGTTATATATATATATATATGCATATGTTAAAAATAATATAAAAAACTGGTAAAAATAAGTCTTGAAATGGCAATATAACCGTACGACCATCAGTAAAGTTAATATATTCAAAGAGAGATGGAACATTTGAAAAATGTAAACCCTATTTCCGAATCTTATAAGTTTAATATGAAGTGACTCGCGCGACTTTCGGTCCTGCACGTTTATTTATACATTTTTTTTTTCTTCTTTTTACGATATTTTGCGCGATTTCACGGCAAATTGACTTTTACATATGTTTACATAAGAAATAAAATGCGTACATGTATTTATCAAATATTTCTTTTATTTTTTGTTTATAATGTCTCTCGTTTATTTTTTTCCTAGATATTTTTATAAAGAAAAAAAAAATGAAAACCGAAAATGTGCAAAGTACGTTTTAGAATACCGATGAAGTATTATTAGATATTCAAAAAGCAATTTTTTTTTTTTTTTTCTTTTCTTTTTTTTTTAAGTTATTCAACGAGATATATACTGATCTATTTCGTACCAGAATTTTGTATATGAAAAACGAATTTACAATTTTTCAAAATAATATATTACTTTGATCTTATACGTAATGAATTAGTAATTTTATTTTTTTTTTAAAGAAATACTTTAATAAAATAATATTTTTTAGTAATTTTTGGAAACTTATTTTAGTGTGAATTTTAGTATTTGATGATAGGTCGATTCTGATTAACTGAATTTTTAAAATTTTATCTACTTGCTATTACCAGTGCTTAATTTAAATCTCAAAAAAATTACTCAAATCTAATTTGTTCAATATTTATCGAGATATTTATGCAGAAACAACAATATCAAGAATATTTTTTTGGTATTTTTGAAATTTTCTAATATTTCATAAAATAATTAATTTATGTATCAAAAATTTTTATTCACGAAGATCCTTTGTTTTGCAATGATGCTAATTGCAGAGATTAGCATTGGATTAAGATCTAAAACAGAATATTTAATAAATGATATCTACAAGCTCATCTCGTGTATAGATAAATAAAATTAAAAAAAGTATTCTTATAATTATTCCTTTGTGATTAATTAATTAAATAATTAATGCACATACAATTAAATTTAAAAATAAAATTTAGATACACTGTATGCAATACATTTGTACAAATAAGAGTAACTACATACTCGTGGTTTTATATTATGTGGGATTCACTATAATTTTCTTAAATAGTTTACAAACTACTTTACGCATACTTACAAGTCTATATGTATTAAGCTTAAACATTTTTATTGTAATTCTAAACGAATATATAAGGCTGCCTAATACCATTGTCATATTCCATAATTTAATTGAGACTCATGGAATAATATATTATTTTAACTCTGTACTGTATACAAAATTAAAAACACTTGGTTTTAGAAATAAGCAAATTTTTAAAAATTTTTTGGGAAAGGGGGTGACTAATTATACAATTGTGTAATAATAGGATTTCTACTTTTCTTGAAGTATTTTAAAGGATTTAAGGTCTCGTAACAAGAAAATTTTCTCAGATCTAAAAAATTGGGTAGTAAAAATTTTCCAGAAACTAGAGCTTCCGAAAAAAAATAAAATATTAAAAAAAGTAGTTTTTCATATTTCTAAAACTCTGCAAAAAAATCGGATATTATTTTCAGAATCTATAGGGATCAAAAAATCCAAACAAAAAATCAAAAATTAAAGTTTTGGGTAGAAGTTATAAAATACGGAAAAGTATAATTTTAATTCTCTCAATTTTGATCATTTTCTCCTTAAATTTGATATAATTATTAAATATTGATTCATTAAAATTATAGAGTCTAGTTATGTTTTTCAGTATGTACGAAATATTGTTCACTCCTGCTTGTTACTTTCTACTAACTCTCGTAAAACCGCGGAAAATGCACATGAATGCACTAAATTACAATAATCTGCTTTGGACGAAAAACCATACAGGTCATCCACTCGATGACAAAAAGCTTAAGTTTCAAAAATAAAAGCAATCTAACCAATCAGTTTTTGAGATATCATATACAGAATTCTAGAATTTAAGTATTTTTGGCATAAGTTAGAGCTTTCAAAAAATAAATTGATTTTGAAATAGATAAATAATATTATAAAAATTTTTGATATTTTAAGTATCTCATTCGTAAAACGCATTAGTAGTGCATAAAAAGCGTAAAAATAATACTTTTTAAACGGTCTAAATTACAAGATAAATATTATGTACATACACATGTAATTATTTTGTCAAATTAAATAAAAGAACACTTAAAAAGTATTGTAAATACTAAATATATGTTACAAAATTTATTATTAAACTTTTTTCATTTTTAATACAACAGATGGTTACATATACATTAAAACTGGTTTTAATAACAAAGTACAAACTATATCAGTTTTCAAAAAAAATAAGTAAATAGTCTAGTATCAAAATATTTAAAAAAATTTTTTGATTTTTGTTCTAACAATATTTTTTAATAATTTAAAACCTGTTTGTAAAATTTTCAAGTAAAAAAAAATTTATTGATCTAAATCCCCTTCTATATCAGATTAATTTTTTTAATACCGTGTGCTTTGACTATAGTGCTTTGCAACAATCAAAGCACACACGAGATTAAAAAAAGTTAATCTAATGTAGAAAAGGATTTAACATCCTGATTTTTTAGCGATTCATCCATAAAACAAATAAACAATCAATCAATAATATACTTAACTATTAATTGCACTCGTTGAGTAAATATTCTGTTAATTTACATTTAATTCAAATTGCCAAACACTCGTGTAGTTTATTTGCTTTGAAAGAGCTTAATATAGTTAATTATTTACAGCTTGTAAAATTACTAGTCTTTTTTGATTTTGGGTTATACCTATAATTAGTATATTAATTAGATATAGTGATATTGACTTTTTTGTTAGTTTAATTACATAATTTATGTAAATATGTTTTATAGGTTATTCGTAAATTAGACTGTTTCTTAAATAAAAGTTCTTTATTTTTCAATTTTTAGGGTTAAATAAGCTTGTGTTTCCTAAAAAATTAAGCTTCACTTCTAAATGGTACCTAAATCATCTCAAGACACTAAAAATTCGCTCTAGAAGAGTATATGTAATTTTTTAGAAACGGTTTTATGCTCCCATATGTTTTGGAAAATAGAAACTTTTTTCCCAAGAAACATTTAAAAATAACAAATTCTAAGACATATTCACATCTAAAATATATTAGTCTGACAGTGATTGATCAAAATATTCAAAAATTTCTTGGATTATTTGATTACTGAGTTGCAATTTAACAACAAAATAAGACTCCCAAAGTATTAGATCACCTAAGAATTTTTACCAATTATATGATCTCAATTGTGAAACAAATTTTCGGTCCCATAAGAAAGAATGTTATTTTCATGGTTTTAAATGGGTTATAATTTTAGGAATCATATTTTTTTTGGTTAATGGTATCTATAATTTCCCCGGATAATCGAAAATCCAAGCAATTTGCATAATAAGTGCCAGAGTAATTTGTATACCTATGTGAATATTTTCTTTGTGGATGATCAGGAGCTTGTAAACTTTTTTTCTTCTCAGCGACCAGAAAGCAAAAATATTTTTCGCCCTTATTCGCCAAAAAGAGTGCCCCAAATCACAGTTTTCCAAATGGCAATTTACGTGCGATCTGGTACATTCTTTACTTTTACGAGCTAGGATAAAATATTTTTCGTTATATTTTATATTTTTAAATGCTTATGAACTAAAATAAATGTAACAAGAAAAAATAAGTGAATTGAAATATAAAATCAAATATTTGAAATTTTTTCAATAAAAATGTAAATTTACTTATTTTTTTTTTTTTTTTTTTATTTTGATGAAGTTAGAAATGCTAACTGTGGAACATAAAAAAAATCAATTTAAAAGTATTCAAGCTTCATTTCATTTGAATTACCAAGCATCAAATTTAAAATAATAGTATTTTTTCAATAAATATTTGAAATATCTTTAATAAAATTTTGTATTTTGCGTATAGAAAAATTATTTTATACTTTTTTGAGTTAACTTATATCTATGTAAAAATTTCAATTTGGATTTTTGACATACTGTAACTGACTGGTTAAATAAAAATTGACAAATAAGAGAAACAAAAGAGACAAAATTTGTCCTGGAATCACTTAGTTTTACTTTTAGGGAGAATATGTACTTAGTGGGGCGAAATTTTCCTTTTGGTACCAAAAATGGCATAAATAGAGCTTTTGTTACATCGTAATGAAAAAATAGTTATAAACCATTCTCTCGGCGTTTATTATTTTGAACTTTATCCTATTTTCTTCAGAGATTATTTTCGTAAAAAATTAATTTGAAAGTTTTTTAATTTATTTCTTTTTTGGTATTAAATTTTTGTTAGACTTAGGTCAAAAATGGAATTTGTATTTAGAGTTCTGAAATTATTTATAAATTGAAAAAAAATATGCATAATATTTCTATAATTCAAAGAAAATTAAGTCCATTGTATATAAATAAAAAAGTTAAAGAGCTTTTGCA
The DNA here is from genome assembly GCA_022575985.1 of Anagrus nilaparvatae. Taxonomy (NCBI): domain Eukaryota; kingdom Metazoa; phylum Arthropoda; class Insecta; order Hymenoptera; family Mymaridae; genus Anagrus; species Anagrus nilaparvatae. Next base: position 20,457,473 of record JAKSXM010000137.1, read on the forward strand.
TTTTTTTTTCATCTTAGAATACTTTTTTTGGGGGGCGATCAGCTTAAAACCATCAGTGTATAATATGTAAACAAAGCACGTTCAGCGCTTTTTTATTTTCTACTCTTGCTACTTCTTCATCATTTTTTTCTACTTGTATTTTTATTTTATTTTTTCCTTTTCATTTTTTTTACATTTACTTATACTTAGAAAGTGGGAAAATAAGGACCTCGCCCTTAGAGTCATAGTATAAAAACTTATGTAATCTGTCTTTACATACACACACATATATGTAAATACAATTCAAGTATACTTTTTTCACGTAAATATTATAAGTGTAAAGAATGATTAATGATCTTTTACAGTATCATAGGGCTTTAGTATTTTTTTCTAAGGGTTATATGATCCAAAAAATTTTTTCTTTTTAAAATATTGTAAACCTAGGTTAAATTTGATTTTTTTTTTTCATATATCAAGTTTATAAAATTTATTCAGAAAAAACTTCTTTGAGTAATTGACTGAATACATTTGTGACAGTTGTATATTTTGATGCAAAAGATATCTGTCACAAAAGAAAAAGTTACTTTAAAGATACAAAAAAAAAAATGTAAATATTAAATTTAAGTTATATGACTTATGATTATTATTATTTTAAATTTGATAAATATAAATAAAAAAATAAGGGTGTTTGAAATTTTAAAGATAACCCAATAAGATAATATTATTTTAAGCTTAAAAGCTTTTTTAAAGTTAGCTTATAAATATTTTTAAAATTTATCATTTTTATAATTCGAATGTTTGCATAGATAAAATGATAAAATATTTTTCATACATACAGTTGAGTAAGCGCATGTTGAAGCCTTGAAAAATTTATATATAGCCAGGTAGTTATTTTAAAAAGCTCGATCAATTATTGGTGAAAATAGTTGTCGGTTATCAAAAAACAAGATTCTCAAGATCGTAACTCATTTAATCCAAAAAGTAATGAAAAATTCGGTTAATAACCGCCTTTTTTACTCATTTTTTTGTGAATAGCACCTAATTCGAGCAACTTTTAAAAGCTTGATACATAAATAATATCTGTAAAAAAAGAAAATAATTGATTAAAAAATACGTAAAAAATAAAATAGACCTAAACCAGAAAATATAAGGGTTTTTCTCGTTTTCCCAGTGCAACTAAAGCTTTAGCTCATTCGATTTTTCGCATTCTCCCTTTTTAAAATATAAGGGTGGTGGGAAGCCCTTATACCATTACATATTTAAATAATATACATAAATGTAAATATATAATTTTTTATTTTTTTATAAAAAAAAATTTACGATACTAAAAAAAAAATTTCACTTTTATGCTAAATGGAAATTGGAGAAAGAAACGGAAAATAAAAACGAAACTTTTATGGTCTACATGTATATTTTAAGGTCAGATACATATAAATTTTATTCAGTGTCACATGAGTACACATCATCATATGCAAAATAAAAATAATTTATGAAATATTTATAAAAGGAGAAAGAAGGAGATTCAGTCAGACAAGGTTCAAAGGAAAATTTATATATTTATAAAACAGGTAAACAGAAGCTGGAAAAATAGGTCACTTCCGTAATACTCAACTTTATATATATTTATATACTTGTAAAACCATTTCCTTTCACATAAAATTTATTTCGTACATAATTTTATTTTATAAGTAAATCAAGGCATTAAAAAGTTTGTTCATTTGCGATCAGCACATGTTCAAAGTCAATTCTGATATTCAGATTCTTTTTTTGCTTTTTCTGAATGGATCTTTTTCGCATGCCACAGAATTCAGATTACGAAAAGTTTAAATCTGCTTGGGGCAAGCGAAATTCCGCTTGTGACAAGAGGATATTTCTGCATATGGCAAATAGAAATGAATCACACAGGGAAAGTAAATATGTCAAAATGCATATAAAAAATTGTCTACTATAAATTAAAATAAAAATGAATAAAATAAATAAAAATACATTTAAGATAGTAAAAAAGGAGTAGAGGGTGAGGCTAGAAGAAGGCTATTGATCTGCAGAAATAATATTCATACACAGATATAAATGTACAGAAGATCTACTTTGAAGCAATATATAGGCCCAATATGTATTCGAATAATAAATATATTAGGTACATATTTATAAATATCCAAAAAAATAAACAATATAATATTTTTTACTCAATAGCATATAAATAATATAGGTTTAGTCCGACTTCTCCCGGTTTTCTATTATCGTAATTTGATTTGGTTTGTTCCCAAAATAAAATAATAATCATAATTTTGTTCATTAATAAATTATTATTTAGAATAATAATTTTCAATCTCATTCGGTACGATCGATTTCAGACCTTACAATAATTGCTGAATCTATGGACATCTTGAAACCCAAATATCATGTAGTAGTTCAACTCCATCAAATCTCACACACCTGTAGCCCTAATGCTCATGCCAGCTTACATAATTTCAATTGACAAACAAATTCCGGCCCTTCTCCACCTCCTAAGGGCTTGAAAATTGGCTTTTTAAATGCCACCTCACTGAAAAAACATATTTGGGATTTTCGACAATACTTAGCACATAACAACTCCTATGATATTTTCGGTATAACGGAAACTCGAATAGGTCCTGAAGTTAATGAAAATATCATTCAAGTTGCTGGTTACAGTGTCCTAAGGTAGTAATGTTAGGGGTAGGGGTATTCTTCTGTATATTAAAGAAAATCTCAAGGCAAATATACTGTATACATCTAACACTGAGAAAGCAAACAAGCTCTTGCAACCTGAATATATTTTCTGCTCAGTCTGGGAAGGGTCCTACACTCCTACCTTAATTGTTCTGGTATATCGTCCCCCTGACGTATCCATTAGGTCTAATAGACAACTGATATAGTTGTTGTGCTTCACATGTTCCGATTTCAGTCATAAAGCTGTAATTGGCGATTGGAATGCTGATATGCTAGCACCAAATAACTCTGATACTCGCTTTGTTAAGGATCTTATGAGTGAGCTTTCATTAAAATTAGTTCCTACTGGTCCATCTCACCACACTACTAGATTACCTAAACATAATATCAATAATGCCTTAACTGAAGACAGCATATTGTCTAATGCTGTTGAAACGACTGATGATGACGTACCATCTGTAACTGATGAAATAACAAATGATTGTGAACTTCCTGACAATAATAATCTCATCAATAACAAAATAAGTAAAAACATTTGTATAGATACGATATTTGTAGATGAATGTGATTCTATAATCCGGTATCATCGTTTCCTATCCACTTTTCCAAGCAGGCATGAGATTATTACCGTTACCATAGACGTTTTTCATCCTTCAATAAACAATGAAACCTACAAGTGCATCAATAAAATCACATCTCAAGACCTTAACTCTTATTTACATATTCAAGACTGGTCAATATTTGCCTCTGATGATAAGCTTGATGTTGAACAAAAACTTAAAATAATAACTGATAATTTACAAAACGCAATAAATATTTTAGCACCAGACAAAAAATTTAAAAATAAAAAATCTCTGGTTCAATACCGAATTAAAACTTCTGATATCAAAACGTGACGCCACCTGTAGACGTTACGAAAGGACAGGCTCACGGCAGTTACTTGACGAATACCTTACTTTGGCCAACTTGACTGAACAAAAATCTGAGACTGCACGATGTGCTTCTATGCACAATCGTATATGTAGCACATTAGACACCAACAAAAACTTCTGGAGTGAAATGAGGAATTTAGGCCTAATCCCTAAACCTAGTGATGCACTTCATGGGTTCCTTCCTAAAGAGCTCAACTCCTACTTTTCTCAAATATCCTTCTCTCTATCAGAGGACCCACTGACATTCTATCAGGGGGGCCCCCTACTATTCTGTATTTACATGAATGATCTTAAATTACATATTGATGATAGAATTTTAAGACTGCTGTATGCGGATGACCTACAGATATATGTCTAGGTACCGGTGGATCAAATCTAAAAAGGCATTGATCTCTTCACTGATGCAGCTCACAAAGTGTCAATCTGGTCAGACCTCAACATACTTTCTCTTACTTTCAAGGCTATTGATATACACAGTCAGTTAATTAAAAAAATTAGGTATCCTTGACATTGTAGTAAATAGCAAAGGTGATACTATCTCGTTTGTCGATGAGGTACTTAGTCTTGGAGTTATTTTGGATTACACACTTTCATGAAAACAGCAAGTCAACTATGTTACCAAAAAAGTCAGCAAGGCACTATATAGCTTAGAGTTCATCAAATCATGTACCTCTTCAGCTATTAAGACGCAGGTTAGTTGAGTCCCTCGTGATTCCTCATCTAGACTACTGTACAGTTGTTTATACAGACATGTCTCTTGAACTCCGTAAACAACTCCAAAGACTATCAAACTCAGGAATAATATATATTTTTGGGTTAAAGCATGATGAGCACATAACACCTTACAGAAAAAAGCTACAATGGCTAAGCACTGATACCCGTAGGGACTTTTTTGCCATGCTAATAATGTATAAGCTGGTGCGAATGAAAGAACCTCCACTACTTCTTCCATTGCTTAAAACTTATCATTAGCTTACTCCATTTTTAATTTAATTTAATCGATTTAAAAATTTTTTTTTAGATAATTTTGTGATCACAAGAACTGATATTATCTCATCATAAACTTTTCCGGAATTCTCAAAAAATTAAATTTTTTTCTGTTGTATAAGAATTTATTATGAAAAAACATCATGAATAAAAACTAATATTTGTTCCAATTCACCCATGTAAAAATTAATTTTCTAATAAAAGAAATTTTAATATTATTTATTAAGAGTATATTATAAATATTGAAATATAATAGAATACGACCCTCATATTCGATAAAAATGACCTATAGAAATTGACATTTATGAAATACTTATTATATATCTTGAAAGCTTTCATAATTAAATACTTCAACATAATATATATATATATTTTTTTTAATTAATATTAAAAGGGATCATTTAATACATAAATACAATACTTTTATATTTCCGATATCTTTTTCACACACTACTATATATCTAATATCTATCCACTCAAATAAAAGACACTTTGGGAAATTAAATTTTCAACTTTATGCGGGTGTTGTCAAACTGTTTAGATATATGTGTATGAATTTCTTTCATTTTTTTTTTAACTTTTGTCATTGATATTGTACATATTCAAAATGCATTATTGTGTAATCTAGCTTTAGTAAATAAATTTATATTTTAGACAGAACGTTATCTTAAAAATTTATAATGGAATTAAGTGCTAACGTTTTTTATGATTAAATTTATTAATTAAAAAAGTTTTATTAAATTTTTCATTATCTAAATAGGTAACACTGTAATACATTTATTTACTTTTAATGCATTTTGTGATTTACTCCTATTCAGTAATTCAAAAAACTATATTTTATTTTGGTTTTTAACAATTTCTAAAATATTAAACAAAAGTTTGAAAAAAGGTTAAAGTTCTGCTGTAAAATTATCGTTATATGTAACTATTAGTCTATGATTAAATTTATCTAATTTTTAATTTAAGATACTAGGGGGCAAACCTCTGTGAGATAAATCGCGCCAACCCCCTCAGATCATATTTCATGTTTAATCGCAATAAAACTGTGGCTTAATATAAATAAAAACAATTGTACAGTAAGATGTCAAGTTTCAATAAACCATTATTATTTTTAATTACAAAATGTATCTCAATAAAAAGATATTTATCAAGTTTTTTGAGCTCTCTGACCACGGTGAACCATCTTGATTTAAGTTTTTCACCATTTTAGACCCTTTTTAGTACAAAACCACGAAAAGGTTAAAAAGTCAAAAAATCGAACAATTTTCCATATATACCCCTTTCAATTTTGGGCAAAATAAAAATTGTCAAGAAAATCCAGCTAGCCCATTTCATCAGCACTTTTTTTATTAGAAAACTTGTTTTGTAAGGAATGATAGCCAATTCAAATGGTTTTAAGCAAATAAAGCCAAAATTTCTAAAAATTAAAAAATTTTTAAACTCGCTTAAATCCATTTAGGGCAGGTTTTTTGGACTCTCTGACCCGGTAAACCACATTGATTTAAGTTTTTCACTATTTAAGACCTTTTTCAGTACAAACCGACGAAAAATTAGAATAATCAAAAAATCGAATAATTTTCCATATATACCCCTTACGATTTTCGAAAAAATAAAAATTGTCAAAAAAATTCTGTTCCTCTATTTCATCAGCACTTTTTTTATTAGAAAACTTGTTTTGTAAGGAATTTTAGCCAATACAAATGGGTTTAAGCGAATAAAGCCAAAATTTCTAAAAATGAAAAAATTTTTAAACTCGCTTAAATCCATTTAGGGCAGGTTTTTGAGCTCCCTAACCCGTTGAACCATATTTATTTAAGTTTTTCACCATTTCAGACCCTTTTTAGTACAAAACAACAAAAAATTTGAAGAAGAAAAAAATTCCCAAACCTGTAAATGACTACAGCATCAATCTTCTGTCTATAAAATTGAATTTTGAAGTTGACACAAAAAGACCCAACATTTTTTTTAGAGTAATTGAGTAATTCGCATAACTCTGCTCAAGGATAGAAAACTATCGATTCACAATTCTCTTTTAAGATGTCCTAAAACAACTATTTTAAAAGAAAGAATGCAAAAGTCGAACCCCATATTTTGTCACGTTATTTAAAACATAGTTCTGTATAAAATTGGCAAAAAACCTTCTCCTAAGGGCCAAAAATAGGCTTTATTTGCCCTAGGTATGTAAAATTTATTGCAAATGATAATTATGTTTACTGAATTAAGCATACAATTTAAACGTTTACAAGTAATGTTTCCTAAAAGTACATTTTTTTGCTTGTAAAGCCATTAACAAGTTTTTATTTCTATTATTAAAGCTTTCAACTTTTACAAGTGTACGCTATAGCAATTAAATCGTGAAAAAATAAATATGCAATTAAAAGGTGTTTATGAAGGGAAATGCAAATACTCAGAAACAAATCTATATTATGGTATCCATTATTTTCAAAAATAATTGATGCACAGCATAATGTAAATTACAAAAATCATTATTAACTTTTAATAAGAAAAAATAAATTTTTTATCGAGTATTTAAATTTATTAAAATAAAAGACGCCTGAAAAAAAGTACATTGCACCCTACTATATTTTGAATATACATATACATATTACATAATAGCAGCTGTTTCTGTTTTTAGGGTGCTTCTCCTTTGACTGAAATATATATATGTATAAATACACTCTAATACGTTTGGGGTTGCGATAGGTCAGTTACACACGTGTATTTTATAAAATGTAATATAACACGTCGTTGCATTAAAAACTTTAGTTGCATAAATTTTTTATTCATGTAAGTCTCATTGCACTTTTCAACTAAAGCTATAAGCGGAAATGTTTCAAAATGGGAGTGGGAACTTTTCAGAATATGGAAACTTATCTGCTTTTGAAATTTGGTTAACATTTGATGTTTCAGAAATGTTTAATAATGCATTTAACTTTAAGGTTCTAAGAAAATTTCTAATTTAAAATTTGCTTATGAATAAATCTGTTTGATACCTTGAGCTGACATTTATTAATATTCAAAATCAATTATTATTATTAAACTCTACTTTCTTAAAATACAAACTAAAACAATATTTCTAATCTGGAGGCAGCTAGTATGTCTATAAAATCCTGTAAATATATTATATTTTTTTAAATCGTCAATATACTTAACTTGCAACTCCTAAAAAAGATATTATTTTAGAGCTTTTTCATTTTAAAACCTTAAATCAAAAAATATAAAAAAATTCGTAATATAAAAAATTTTGCTAAAATTTTAAATTACTTCAATATTAGATAATATTATTTGATAATCACCATATAAATAGCTGAAATAATAATGCATCTATTTATTATATATATATATATGCATATATATATACATAAATTATATATATTATCTCTTCAAATTTAAATAGAGCATCCCCACAAAATATATCGATTATCTAATCGATTAAGTTTTTCGTTTATTTACCTATGATTAGCTAATCAACTGGTTGCCTTATGTAGTTAATCTACAAAATTTCCTGTTTCAATATAACATATGTGCATGTATGTGTATGTATACGTGATTGAAGTAAATACATGTTAAATATCTATATCTTACTACTATTCCTTATACCTAAGGGTAACCAAAAGTAAAGACAACAATTTTTAATGAATTTATAACATTTTTTAAATATTTATTTAAATTTAATAAAAAAAGGTAAAATTAATAATTATTATTTTTAATTTTCTAATTTTGGTAAATAAAATAAATAAAAATAAAGATTAAAAAGGTGTTATTTTAAAGGTTCTTTAATTTAACCAACATACTTATAATTTAATAAAATGTCTAATTGAATAAGCAAAGACATGCAAATGAAGTAACTAAGCATATATATATATATATATATAATACAAAAACTAACAACTATAAATAATAGTATTGTTTAGTGCTTACAATATACTTCTTAATAGTAACTTTCATCTTAAAGTGCTTGTAAAGCTAACTAAAGTAAACATTAAGATTAGCATCTAAAAGTTGAAAGTTACAGTATTAAGTATAAGTATTAATATTATAAGCTAAAGTTTTACTATATATAGAATAAATCGCCATGTCATAACTCATAATATACTGAATATTTTAACAATGTTTTTGCATCCTAAACATAAAAGAATTTACTTAAATGTATCATATTTACTTGGTTTTGTTATGAATTCTATGTACTTATTTAATAAAATTACAATTTTATTTATGTATAAATTTATATTATTTTACAAAGTTAAAATTTTATACAAATTAAATTAAAGTAATTTTCTATGCCTTAAATGTACGAATTATTTTGTCAGTTCCTGGATAATTAGGTTAGGATTTCGTCTCTTAAAAAGTTAAAATTCAGAAATGTAGGCTGTTATTAACTACCCTATGATGATGATCTTTACTGCAGGCTTTTTTTTTTGGTAACTGATGAATACACTTAAAAAGGATCAAACAAAAGCCAGATTATTTATAAGAATTTTTCAAAAAAAGTCATTCAAAATAATTTAGATTTAATGGGATAAATAAAAAATACATATTATATTAACCACTTTACGTATAAATCTGATAACAATTATTTCTCGCCAGTGACAAAGAAAAATCTTATAAAACCCTTAGCCATAAAAAAATGCCCCAAATCTTAGTTTACCACCCGAGGTGAAGCCAAGCTTAAGTGCAATTTGTGCCATTTTTTATTTTCCTTGCCATGGGTTATAATATTCCCTTTTTATAATAATATATTTCTAAGTAGATAAAAAAATACTTTTGGAATAATAGATGTAAAAAAAAAATAAATAAAAATTATCTGAAAATGACTTATTTCGATAGATAAAGTGCATGAATACGAAGATAAGTAAAAATGTCCTTAAATATAAAACTTATTTTATGGGTGAAACTTAATATTAATGTTTATGTCACGTGATTATGTATATTATATATAGCTGTATTTATATAGTTAATTTTTATGTATTTGTTTAATTTCTTTGTGGAAGCAAAAAAAAAAGTCTAGGGGATTGTTACACCGTGAAATATAATTATAGTGCAAACAAGTTATAATTTGAAAAAAAATTTTACTAGGAATTTTAGCCTTCAAGATTACATCTTCTATTTTTTTTTTTTGACAATTTTGGTGACACTAAAATTATTCGACCAAAAAATAAAAAATATTTACTCTGAAATAATGTGTAAATAGTAACTGAAGAGATAATAGATTTTTTCGTGAATAATTACATATATATTTACTGTAAAATAATGTTTAAATAGTAATAATAATTTAAAAAAAAGTATAAGAGAAGAGATAATAGATTTTTTATATTTCGTGAATAATATATATATATATATATATAGTATAAATATATCAGAACCCCTTAGAAGATAATTAGCTATTTGAAAAACTTCATTGATTTCGTCTACAGAACCTAACGTACTGAAATTATCAAGGAAACTTGTATCTGAAGTCTATTCAATTGCAACTGACATGAGGCAATTCAGTCAATACAACTATATATATAAAATATACCTTCAAAACATTATTATACATATATATATAGACTCACAAAGTTTTATATATATAGTTAAAAAAAAATTAAATTAAATTAAATACAAAAAAGAAATATGTTTGTAAGGGATTGGTAATAAAATGATCAAATCAACCTTTTGCTGTTGCTGTTTTTTTTTTTTTAAATTTCAATTTATTGATTCTATACAGAAAATTTATGCTTCGTTTAATTTTTTATATATTTTTTTTTATTATTAAATAGTCTTTTATTTTCCTTATTTATTTTTTTTTTTTTTTTTGTTTATTTTAAAAATTTATTTCACTTGAAAATTTGTATGGATGGAATTTTTGGAATAAAGTTTGTTTTAAAAAATATTTTAATAAAATCTTTCACAGTAATTAGTCTTTTAATTTCGAACTATATGTGTTATAGAATATCATAATTTTATATTTGTTATAAAGTAAAATTTTTGGGGGAATATCTTTGAAAGATTAAGTATATCAATCAATTTTATCTTATTTTAAATTTCTAATTACTTTCGGATTTATTTGAAATTTTAAAATATTCAATTATAATAGTTTTTTTTTTTCTAAAATTTCTTAACTCCTAAAGTCCATTTACTCAAATTAAGCAGTTCCAACCGAAATATTGACAATTTTGTTCGCTATGGATTGCATGTAATACGTTGTTTTTAAATACGAAATAATCAAAAAATGAGCTTTTTTTATCTTTGCAAACTAAATCGTGAATTCAAAATCTGCGCTCTTAATATTATTAAGTTTAACAAAGGAAAATTTCACCACCTACAAACATTCCTAATCTATTTTTGGATTGGCATTTAAAATTTTATATAAACTGAATATATAGACTGGTTTCAAATCAATTAAAAATTTTTGACTGATATCCAATGCTAAATAATTAATAATTACTAATTTTAAATAATTTAAAAATTTTTAAATAGCCGGAAATAAAACTGCCTAAATAAATATCAAGTATTTTTGGTCACTAAAAACGATTTTGAAAGTTTCATCAATTTTCCAATGGCCAGTTTTGAGTTATTATCGCTTTATCGTCCAAAATAAACATAAAATTTGGTTTTTGAGGTCGCTGATCACAATTCTAAAATTTACGGTAAAAAGAGTCTAATATTTAATGTTTATTTTGATCAGTTCAAAAACATGATTTCAGACTCATGATCAGCTATCCTGAAAACTTGTTGGTAAACGTTAAAATACTTAAAATAGCATAAATTTTCTATTTTGAGGCTAATAATCCGACATTTTGAGTATATATTTTGAGTTTTAAAAATCTAACTTCAAAATCATGATCCCTCCCCAAAAATTGTCTACATCAACATTAGTTTTTAAATTATTTGTATTTTTTGCAGTATATTTTTCCAAATTTTTTACTTATTTTAACAACGGCATAGCATTGATAATAGAACCTTTAAAACTGTCTTTAGTACACAAAAACATATAAAGTCCATTGAGTTGGATCCATTTCCATGCAATTAAAATTTGTGCATTTGACGTTGATGGTGCCCTAACTTACAAAATAGCTATTGATATTTTACCCAAACCAAAATAAATACAAATTTTTATAATTTATTTTCAAAACTCATATTGGTTTTTAAATTATCGTTACTGATGCAAATAGGAAAAAAATATCCTATTTTATAATTTTAAAAACTTTAAACCACAAATTCTATAATAAATTTACGAGTTCAAATAAACTACAAAGACATTGATGTCCTTTCAAAATTTCAATTTTATGGGCTAACCTATAAAATTGAGGAAAATTGACTTACGTTGAATATTTAAAGAGCTTTTGAAAGAGGATGAAATTATATAATAATTATGGTTGATATCAAAGCACTTTGTGTTGGATACCCTCCTATTAAATGACAAGAATCAAAGTAAAATTCTTTATAATTATGTGATATATAATTTTGTTTGAAAAAAATTTTTAATATCATTTATATATCATCGAACCCCTTTCAATACTTTATACGAATTAAAAAAATAATTTTTTTGAAAACTCTTAAAATAAAATATTACAATAATCAGAGGTCTAATATATACCCAATTAAGTTATTAAAATATAAATATTTAATACAGCACTTATAAATAAAAAAAGAAAATTTCAAATGAATATTATATAAAATGTCTTTTTGTCAGTTCTTTTAAAGAAAATGACGAGAGAAACTTTTCAATCTAAAGTCAAAAATAAAAAAAAATAATAATTTATTCAAGATTAAGACACTTGAAAATAAATGAGAAAATTCAAATCTTTAAATGTACTTCTTAAGCAATAAGAAGATTGTTTGATAATAGTTATATATATATATATATATATATATGAGATTTTCATGAATTATTGTATATGAACCATAATAATAATAAAAGAAAAGAGAGCTTTTTTGAATCACAGGTTTAAATGGAATAGGTGACATATATTATTATATTGTGCTTTAGATATCAAATATAAGAAAGAAAGAGATAGTTTAAACCAGATTTTATCGACCAATGAAGTCATTTATACAGATATAATACTAAATGTCACTATAGATCCTGCTATAGATATAACATATGTCCATTATAAGATTTTTTCTTTTTTTACCACACAAAAGGACATTTATTTTGAAAAATTATCTGAGTAATTTTTAAAAAATATATTTATTGTGTCACATTTATTTTAATTATATATAAATTATTTTTTTTTTTTGTAACTTTTACTGGGGTTTTTTGAATTTTTTTTAAGAGTATTTAATCAAAATTAGGGATAAAAGCTTCAAAAATTTTATTTTTTTTTTTACAACAGACAGTAAATTTTTAAAAATGTATAAAAAGCAGAGAATATTTAACATCCGTTGTAATAATTTATTCTGTGCTATTTTAATGTAAAAAAATTTAAAATAACTATAAAAGGATATATTTAAATATAAAATTTTTTTTGAAAAAATATTAAAATGCCTTAAAAATACAATCTAAAATATTTTTTTAAGAAAATTTCTTGTCTAATATAAATTTTGAAAAATGTAAATATTATGTAAAAATAAAATAAAGAAATTATGTAAGAAGTGAAATGTAAAATTATAATTATTAAAAACATTAATTTAACCTAAAGTACCTAATCCAAAAAGCAATACAAAAAAACTGGGTTATCAGACTACGCCTTAAATTTACTTCTCGCCTAATTTTATTTCAGAAGCATAATAACCCTGTATAACATTTTACACCCAAAAGAACAGAAAAATTATATACATTAACATATACATTTATAAAAAAAAAAAATTTGAAAAAAAATGGGGTGAATAAAATTAAAATATTCGAAACACGTGTTTGTACATATCATTAATATATATTTAAATGATATAATCTTATGATAATCGTGATATATTACTATAATTCATATTTTGACAACTTTGACCTCAAAAATATATATTAAAAAAATTTTTTTTAACCAAATTTATGTCACATTTATCTTTATAAAGTGTAAATTTTACGGTAATCAAACCGCATAAATTTAAATTTTTTAAAGGGTGTTTCAGGCACTTGAAAATCCTATAAGTAAATAATAAGTAAAAACCTTTTGATTCTTAAATAAAGAAAATAAAGTAATGATAATAAAAAAAAATAATAATAATAATAAAGAAATCAAGGTTTTTTTTTTGTTGCTTAGATCAAGAGCAAAAACGGGCGCATAGCCTAGTTACATTAAATGGTCCTGCGCTATCGTGAGCTTTTACAAGTATTGATCCTCTTTCCTCCCTTTTTTGTTACATTCCCTTTCTCTAATACTATTTTAGTATTATATCCCACCCTTAATATATATCTAGGGGGATTATTATCCCTTTTTTTTTTTTGCTTTTTCCATGCCCTCTGTTTCTCTGATATTATGCCTTAGAGTCTTCTCTTTTTTTCGTCTTTTAGCTTTGACCCCTAGATATTTAAGGGGAAGAAAAAAAAACCACGATTCGCTTCTTCTACTTCTTTTTCTTCCTTTTTTTTTTTAGAGATGATGCTGACTCCTCGTCCGCGCCCTTTTTTTTCAACCTTTTTTTATGTTATCTAAATTTGCTCTATTTCTATAACTGTATTTTACGGTTTGTTGGCTTATTATTAAATAAATTTTTTTTTTTTGTATGAGTAAAGTAATTAATGAAAATTTTAACTGAAAAAATACTTTCAGAGTACACTAAATCTAGCTAACAAATTTTGAAGGTAATTTATTTATTACATTGATAATGAAAATTAAATTTTTTAATTCCAAGGCTACTTTTTTCAGTTTCATTGTTTACAAATTTAATTATTTTGTGAAATCTAAGTGATTGAAACTTAAGTTATTAAGAATAGGAGATTGAATGTTCTATTTCTAGAGTTTCTCTAATGTATCAGGAAAATTGAAGGATGCTATTTTTATTATTTTCTTAAATGGAAGATTTTTAGAGTTTAGGGTACTTGAAAATGTCAAAAATTGACTTAAATTGTGAAATTTATGACTCGGGAGAATTTTAATTCAGGAACTTAAGAATTTTTTGATTTAGGAACCAATAATAATTTCGTTTTGGGGTCAATTTTAGTTAGAATTTTTGGGATTAACGCGAATTTATTTCCATGCAAATTTTGTGCATTCACAAATCAAGAAATTTTGCGCACCATTTTTTAAACTAACATTACAATTAAATTTTATTAAAATTCTAATTTTTCTATCGACTTATTCCATTAATAAAATTTATATCTATTTTTATTTTTTTAGGTCATTTTAAATTATAAACCTACCTAGTTTTAAATTTATTTCTTGAACTGACGCTTATCTGACAAGAAATTCGAAAGTTAAATTTGAGAAATGAAAAAAGAAAATCAATTCTCGACCATTTATATGCAGTATTCAATTATTTTATTGAACTATTTTATTTACTCGGTAAAGTCAAGCACTTGAATAAAACGTTTTTTTTTCAATTAAAAAATAAAAATTTTATTTTTTTTATTTTTCCTTATAAACTGTAACAAAAATATTTTCTAACATCAGCATTTTAGTAAAAATTTTGTTAATCTCTGCAACCAGGGCCGGACTTATCAAAATTTATCCCTGTAGCAAAAATGATCTGAAAAAAAAAAAATAGTTTTTTAAAGGAAGTTTTTAGGAAGCCAATTTGCCCGAAAGATAACTGAATCTACAAGGTCTGAATTTAAAATTCTAAAAAATTATATAGATATGGGTATTTTAAAAATAGAGCACTAAAGCTCCATAAATTTATTTCGCATATTAATCTATTTTTCAGTAAAACCTCCTGAAATTTGATTTTTTTACAAATTTTTTTAAAATAACGCAAGTCATCATCATGTCCACAATACTTCATGTTCAGCATTTTGACTTAAATATAAATCCATGGCTCTACAAAGTAATAAATTATAAAAATTGAGACTCATCCACTGAGCGACTGAATCATATAAGCAATGAAAGCTGTAGGCCACGTATTTCTGTATGAGTTAAAATGCTTAACATGAAGTATTGCGGAAATTAAAACTTATATTTAATGTAACTACAAAATATTAAAAATTCAGATAATTCTACTGAAGAATAGATTAACATAATAAATTAATTTATAGACTTTAGTGCTCTGTTTTTTCAAAAATATTTAAGGTATCAGAAAACTTAAAAATAACGTTAAGAGCTTTAAAATGAGACCTTTTAGGTTCGATTACCTTTTTTTAGTCAAAACTTGTAGAGATTGCCAAAAAAGGGCAAAATATTATCAAATTTTGGGGCTTCTCTTTTTTTGGAAGGCAGATTAGTCCAAGAGAATAATTTTTAGGAGGATATTTTGCCATGCACTATAAAATATATATAAAAATCTGTGAATTTTCAGCATTATCTACTAAAATCGTGTTTAGATTATCATAAGGTTAGAATTTAAAAATTTACTGCATTTTTATCCATACAGAAAGGATAAGAACCACGTAATTAATAAGAACACAAAACCTAATCAAAGAAAAAATTTAAATTTTGTAAACTAGAATTTGAATAGTTTTTGTATTTAATAAACTACTGGTTTTGTTTTAGTAGTTAAGAAGTGACACAGAGTTAAATAGGCGTTAACCTAACTTGTAAAGCTAAGTACATAAATGTAATGGTACCACTAAAATCACCCTCTCTGTACTTCTCGACCTATGAAGAACAAAATAAACACCGCATTGCAAATATGTCGTTAAGCACATTAATATTTTATTCTTTTTTACATCGAAACAAAGCTTTTCATAAAGTCCTTAAATCCTTATATATATATGTGTGTGTATGCACGCTCTTCAACCGATTTATTTAAATATGAAAAATTAAGTCACATATGAATTAAATAAAGCATATATGAATATCTTTTAACCCTTTAATTATTCTACTGGAAATAATGAAAATTTTTAAAAAACTTTCTGTTTCTAAATAAATAAAATTATGATACTGCATTTATCAATCCAGAGCAACCCGAGTTTAAGGGACTGAAAAATTATCAAGTTTTTTCTTCATTAACTAAAATTTATCACATTGGGTATCAACTTTTACCTCTTCTACAAATACTCAATTTGATAAATACAGTAAAAAATTTTACAAAAAATAATTTTCTAAAAAATTTTTCCAAAATATAAGCCAGGCTAATCCACCAGTATATACAAATGTTATAATATTTTTCTTTTTCAAAAACGATACATGGAATGTAGACCAGTACTTTCTCAAGACGAAGCAAAATTGAACGTATATATATATTTATATATTACCCCATGGCTGTCAGAGGAATAGGCTATTTTTGTGCCAGACGATCGCAAGCTCTCGAGACTTACTGAATTGGAAAAAGAAATAAAAGGAAATAAAGAAAAAAAAACTACGAAGGGAGAGTAAAAAGCTAAAGATTTCCTTGATTGATAAGAAAATATATATCGATACACATTATTATAACATATATATATTATTTTTCTAAGAAAATATTTAACGTAAGTGACTTTACATATTAATGGATGCATTATTTCTGAAAATAAATAAGTATAGTTCATAATATTTATAAATAATAGTGAAGTATATTATTGCAGGTTTTGCCACTAATAATTTTACTGTACAATTGAAAGAAAATTACAGTTATATATAGAGTAATTGACTTTATTTCTATTCTTGTTTAGGATTAATAAGAATTACTGTAATTCATAACCATAGATATACAACTTTTTTTGTCTATGTTTATAACACAAACAGAATATTAAATAAATCCTGCAGTTTTTTTTAAGTTTTTTTTTTTCTCAAAGTATAAGGTATTCTATGGAAACTAAGCCAAATTTGGACTTAAGGGTTGCGGAAATCGATCTAAAATGTTTTTTTTTTTTCCTCAAAAGTGTAACTGAGGGCCAATGATTTTGCAGCATTTTGTTTTTTTTTTCTAAAAACTAAAATATATTTTGTATACAGCAGCCTGGCAGTTATTTTAAAAAGTTGCTTGAATTTTCGATTATTGACTAAAAAATTGAAATTGAAATAATGATAGCTTATTGATACCGATCTCATTAAAATAATTTTTTTTTTTTTTTTTTTTTTTAACCCATTTACGCCCAAGCGGACGTAAACGGAAAGTCAAAAAAAAAATAGGTTCCCGTGTAGATAGAGGCTTTTAAATTACGTGTCTATAGTAAAATTTCATGCTCTTACCGAATCTGAAGTCAGATTTTACTTACAACCATTTCAAATGCCCCAAAAATAGGGGTGATGGGGGTGAAAAAGAGGCTAAAATAAAAATGACGGAAAAATCAATATAAAAATAAAAAAATGATACCAAAAAACATTTAAAATGACTTATTAGTTCCAAATCGGTTTTAATAGGTAAATTTGACTCCTAATTCCATTTTTTGAATTTGTTTTGAGCTAAAACGCTTTTGTGAGCGTAAAAATAGGGGTAATCAGGGCTAAACGGAAACTATAGAATTTATTATTTTTATATAGGAAACTAAATTTTAGAATTTTACACTTACAGAAGCGTTTTAGCTCAAAACAAATTCAAAAAATGGAATTAGGAGTCAAATTTACCTAATAGAACCGATTTGGAACTAAAAAAACAATATTTGAAGTTTTTGGGAAAAACTACCCCTAGTTGCAATATAAGGGTTGAAATCCAATTAAATATCCAATAAACCTAAAAAATGTAAGTTTTTTGCACAAATAAGTAATTTTAAATGTTTTTTGGTACCATTTTTTTATTTTTATATTGATTTTTCCGTCATTTTTATTTTAGCCTCTTTTTCACCCCCATTACCCCTATTTTTGGGGCATTTGAAAGGGTTGTAAGTAAAATCTGACTTCAGATTCGGTAAGAGCATGAAATTTTACTATAGATATGTAATTTAAAAGCCTCTATCTACACGGGAACCTATTTTTTTTTTTGACTTTCCGTTTACGTCCGCTTGGGCGTAAATGGGTTAACCGAAAATTTACCCCGTAAATAGCTCAATTATTTGGTGTCAATGCTTAGATTCCTTAGAAGTGGTTAGATGACCTACAATTATGAAAATCTTATTTTTTTGTGAATTATTAACTAATTTTACTCATTTATCAAAAATATAAACAACTTTAGAATATAACTGACAGGCTAATATGCACTTAGTTGCATAAAATTTAAATAAGTAAATATGTGCGTATTATTTTCACTAGGATATAAATACCTACTAAATTATAATGTATGTGTAACTTGAGTAATTTAAAGATGTGACGCGCCTCTTGTCCCGACGTTGTAACACCAATTCGTTGTCTACATATTATCATCAAACTTTATTTTTTTTTTTAACTATGCTTTTAACACTTGTTTTTTTTGCATATAAATTTCTAAATTATATATATATATATATATACTAATACTAGCGATTTGGCCCGGCTATGCCCGTAATTCTCTCGAATACTTTTTTAAAAGAGTATTAATTATTAAATTTTCGATTTATTCCAGTGAGTTAGCTCATGGTAAAATCAAAGCTAATAAAAATTGGTAAATAGAAATAGGTTAATAGAAATGGCTATAATACATAATTTTTAATTTGTATTTTAGCTCGCTCTTAGTTGACTTTTCAACCAAATGATTTAATTTCCAACAAATTGGTCAAAAATTCAACCAGAAATTGTAAGATTCAACCAAAGCAGCTCTGCCGTATATATTAGCAAAATATGATTATTTAATAATATGATTCGTAGCACAAAGGGACTCTGCCAGGTAAGTACCTCAGCTAAATTCTGCCGGGTACATAAGGGTAAACAATCAATAATGCATTATTAAAAATTTTTTATTGACATATTAATTTAGTAAAATATTTTAGTGTGTGTTTTTTCTTTTATAAAAAAATAAATCTTATTATCCTTAAAGCTTTTTATACTTTAAGCTAAAATTCTTAATTTAGCCAACATACGTGCTTTCAAAGCCTGTAAACCTTTTCTGTATACCAAGTTGTGACTACATAATTATATTCAGCGAATGAAAATGTTTATATAAATTACAATATGTGCTGGCTATTAAACTTATTATTTTGTTTTTTTTTTTTTTTGTTTTGTTTTTAACCTTTTTGAAAAATTATTAATGTAAATGTTATAATTTAAAAAACATTTCTAAAAAGGAAAAATGTTGTAAGGAAAAATTATAACAGTCTGACTTTAAACTCTTATTAAAAATTACACGACTCTTCTAGTTTAAATCTGTGCAATAATTTTCTATTTTTCCTGTTATGTCTAGACGTTAAAAATTTTATTTATGTCCAAAAATTTTAAGTTATTAAACTTCGTATTTAATACAATATAATAATTCGTAATATATAATATAATAATCTATTTTTAACTATCGAGTAGTTAAGTGTTGGAACAAAATTTTATGTCAAACTTTATTACGATTTATACTTTCTGAAAAAAATGAGACTAAAATTTTTTAATTTTAAAAGTTTTATGGGAAAATCGTAAAATTTGTATGAGTTTTTACCCTGACTTCTGGAAAAAGCGTTACAAACTTAAATGGACCCTGAGTTTGACCAAAAAATCCCATTAAAAAAACCTATAACCGGTTTGTGTAAACACAAACTAAATACATGTAACATGTTTAATTGTTTACTTACAGCTGAGGGCTAAGTATAATGCAAACGTTACAATACAATTTTCTAATTTTATAATTTGTAATTATCACCTCACTAGATGTTAAGATTCTAAACCCAAACTATTCTGATTCCCTAAACGCATACTATTCTAGGTCTCTAAATCAAAATTATTCCAAGAATTGATCCAAATCCCTAAATCGATATTATTCTAAGTCCATAAACCTGTCTTATTCTATTCTATTCCCTAAGCTCAGATTTTTTAAAGTCCCTAAATTGAAATTATTCTAAGTCTCATTGGACCCCCCCCCCCCCTTTAAATCGAACAAATTTGACCACCCTCTCTTAATTTTCAAGTTTTGAAGTATCGCCTCCCTATAAACATGTTCCATGTTAAAAACATGAAGGCCCCTCAAATCACTTGCATGGCCTTAGAAAGGCTTGTTGTTGGGTTGTTTTAATTTTATTACTTAAAATTAAAATATATAACTAACCCTCCTGGTTGATGTATTTGAAATAGTCAAGAAAAAATTAATTATAAATAATATTAAACATACATCTGCAGTTTTCAGATTAAACCCCTATTGAATTTCGAATGCTTAATATATTAATAATTTATTTGATAAATATTACATACATGTGATAATTTATCAAAAAAATTAAAAAGGGAAATGAAAAATATATGCAATAAAATGAATAAACATTTATTCATGAAAATATTAAAAACTTTTACTGACCGGAAGTTGGGCAATACGCCAGGGACCGATTGACCTAGTAAAAAAAAAAACAGAGCTTGGACATTTTTGTGCGTTCTCAATCTTCTTTGACGCGTCAGGCTATTACCGGAGCATGCGACTTCGCGTGTCTACACCTGTTACCGTAGTTGTTTATACATTTACGTACATTTATGTATATTGTAAGGTCTTATAAAATTTTATTTTTCAAAATAATAATAAAACTTTATTGATAAGCCTTAAATTTTATGGTACAAATATAAGTGAAATTCGCAAAAATTAATTTTAATAATAGAAAAGAATTGTCTAAAAAAAAAGACTATTTTAGGTCTTGATATTATAATGGTTTTGGGCTGAAAAAAATTTCAAAGTTGTTATAAATGCTGAAAAATTCAGAATACTGGGAAGAAGTATTCAACAATTCAACGTTCTAGAGATGGCTTAGACTCTTATTTATCGTGGTAAAAAATACTTATGTAATTGGTATTGGTATTTGTTTAACCTCCATCTTAAACTTCCATACGGATGTTGTGACAGAGGTCATCAACAATTGTCCATGCTATCACACCCTTCACTATTTTTTTAATGGGTTGAGGATGTGAAAGCGCTTTTTGACACTTGTTAGTGAAGTGTTATTGTAAAATTGTTTGAGTGTCAGTGTAGCTGTCATACCATGGTATGAGCGTTGAACCTATGGTCCAGGAGGTACTCGACCTCTCCCAAACCCCACGCCGGCTTATAGTGCCCTGGAAGCACTTCGGACCGCAATATCCACATAATGTTAATTTTTTTTTTTTTTTTACATTAGGTGGATGCTTCAATCCTAGAACCCCGGAAGAAGAACATCAAGCATTTTTGAAAAATGATTTTTCGCAACGAAAAAAACTTGATGCTGATATTAGCCGGGGATCGAACCGCGAACCTTGTTTCATATTAGCGGTCAAAGTTTAAACCTTTTTTACCAAATTTTCAAAAATCGATATTTTACCCACAAAAAACGCGTTTTTGATGAGTTTTTTGGATTTTTTAGTAATAAAAAGTGTTAGATATGAATATGTAAGGATTTTTACATATAATAGTATGTATGTGGATGTAAATTTTTGCATATATATGTTTCTGCACCCCCACATTTAGACGTTGCTACCCCAAGAACGTGCATGTTTTATAGTGTCCATATTTTGATGTTTTCAACTAAAAAAGCTTATAAGTATGGACAAATTTGTCATGGAAAACTTACTAGAGATCCATAATATGGATTAAAATCAAAATATGCACATATTTAAAATGTACTTTTGCCTGAAAGCAAAGAGAAGAATAAAGGATGTGGAGGTGTAATGCGGATTACTCAGCATAACTACAAAATAGGTGTACTTACAGTTATAGTTAGACATGACAGTGTTGATGAAAACCCCAACGTAGGGAAAAAACCATTAAAAATCGTGATATATATGACTAAAAAATGTTAAATACTGTACTCTTTATATAATCCTCAGAAATCATTTTACTTGCGAGAAAAATTTTATCCTAAATTTGTGATGAAAAGAAACTGTGTCAAAATAGTTTCAATTATTATAATAAAAATCAGCTATTTTTTTGCATGGTTTCAGTTTAAGACAATTTAGCAGTAAAAATTTTTCTCGTAAGTGAATTGATTTACACAGGCTATATAATGACACGATATTGGCTAGGGATTTAGAGAAAACAGGCCACAATCGGCTAAAGACAATTCCCGAAATTTTTTTTTGCGGGTTGACGTTTGATAAAAAATTAAAGACCATAAGATAAGATCCTTTTATATATTTATGATAAAGAAATCTATCATTATTTATACAAAACTAAACGTGTAAATGGTCAAATTCTAAAGTACTTTTCAATTCTGCAATACGTTTGCGCATGAGCATATAACATTTATTATTCAATTTTCTCATTCTTCCACTGCTTTAAAACAAAAGAAAAGGTACAAAAATACGCTTGTTGAGAAGTTAAGTATGGGTAATTGGTTATATTCCAGTTATAAATTATTTATAAGTTTAAAACACGAAAGGGTTCTGTTTGGATTGTCAGAATTCAAAAGTCCTTTAAAAATTTGACCTTGTTACACGTGTATTTGTATAAATAATGATCAAATTCTTTATCAGTAAAGAATAGAAAAACATTCTTAGACGCGGTAAGGAATATTCTATTTCCATTAATTTAATACTATCCACATCATTTAACTTTGCTATCAGGTGGAGGTATAAGTTAAAAAAAGGCTCATATTTTTTAATTTAAAAAAGGATTTTCATTAAAATTAATTACTAATTAAACAATGAAATTTAAAAAATTTCTATATTACTTAAAAAACGATTATAATAATAATTATATAAAATTTATAAAATTAGTATGAAATAAGTTATGTTAAATTTTATATTCTATAAAAATGAAAATTAATTACATACTTGTATGTAGCTATTAATTAGAATTTGTACATAAAGTTCAAAATTACATATTATAGTATTATACTTCAATTAATTAAATGTGTAATATGTATCTTTATATATATATATAAATTGGTACATAATAACTTATTCCAAAAATATCATATAGTTGTATATATTCTACAAGTATTTTTCAAAAAAAGAAACAAATGTGTGAATGTAAATTTAATATAGAATGAAGTAAAATAAATTACTTTGACTTCAAACAAATGTTTGCAGACACCATAAAGTAATTTAAAATTCAAAAGGCAAATTGTGTTTTTATGAATGTTCTCTTGTTAAATTAATAATTAGGGACAACATAATTACTAGTATAAACATTTAATGGGGCTTATTTTTGAAATTAGTCATATCAGTGTAGGTGTCCAGACTGGTGTTATTTATTTGGATTTTGCCAAGGCATTAAACTCATTAGATCACAATCTGCTTTTAAATAAACTTTTTAATTTTGGTGTTAGAGGGTGGGCCCTGAAATTTATAGGCTCCTTTTCTATCTCACATGAACAGAATATTGTACAATAAAGCCAGATCATACAGCTTTTTCCCAACTTCTGGAATTGCACAAGGTTCTCATACAGGGCCTCTTTTATTTATTTTATTTATTAATGACCTATTTGGTGAAATTAAAATTTCTAAACTTGACTTATTTGCTTACGATTCCAGACTTAGGAGAAAAATAAGGGATGTTGGCGATGCAGTGCTTCTTCAAGCAGACATCAATTTTTTATGACTGTTCTTTGTCTATATCCAGTCAATATTAAAAAAGCAATGTTATATATTTTTTGAGACTGCCACATTCCTTAATCTTCCACTACAGGCTAAATGATTTGATAATGATTAGGGTAAATGAGGTTCTATTAAGAGGAATTTGGGTGGTATATTAGATTGCAAGCTAAATTTGAATAATCACTTAACAAATTCAGTTTCTTAATCTTATAAAATAAGATTTAGAAATATAAAATGTTAGGTTTTATCAAGCGTTCACCAGCAAGTTCAAAGAAGTTCAGACTATAGCCAGATTATTTAAGTCTATGGTTTTTCCTTATCTGACTCGTGCCTCATGATATAATTGCAATTATATGGTGTCCTCATACAATATCTGATAACAAACCTCTCAGAGGTGTTATTCATAAGTTTTTTATTTATGTAGCATTTAAAATTGGTTCCCCTATCGCATAAGATGAACACAACTACACAGATTTATCAGTTAACTGAAATACGTTGGAAATACCCTCTATTGAGTCTTCAATATTACAGCAATAACTACAGTTAAATTTTTCTATTTTTAAATATGGCAGAGGAGGGGGTTTTCACCAGTGCATATAGTTCTCGCCACCCTCGCTATTTCAATCTTTTAAAACATGGTGTTAATTGATTTAAAAGTCTAAAAAAACTTTTTAATTACACAAATCATCTGGCCACTAGAATATTGATCCATTTCTAATATGCTTGTTGGCGATAACCCCAGTTTTTTAAGGGTTTGGAGCTTAAATTTTAGGTTTTACAAAAAATAAGTTTTGGAAATTACCAGGGTCAGTATTCTAAAGCCATATATTTGTATAATATTTTTAAATATCCAGTTTAAGGTGTTAGCCTTAATTGAAGGTATCAAAAAATCGATTTTCTGTTTATTATTGTTTTGGGTTCTAAAACATCTCAAGAATATGGAAAAAAAATTTTATAATGATATCTTGAATAATAAGGAAGTTATAGAAGATTAAGCGAGACACCGCGAAAAGCGTAAGATACAGTATTCTAAAACGCGTTTTTCTCGAAACAACGTTTTTCGAATTTGTGTGCACGATAACTCAAAAAATAATTAAGATATCTTCCTAATTTTTTGGCTACATTTGTAAAATACAATTATCTTCTGGGTTAATGGAGTGATTTTTCCAAAAAATGCCCCAATTTTTTTTTTTTTTTTAAATTAAATAATTTTCACAATTTTCCATTCTCCTAAAATCGGCTCTATCAATCCAGAAGAAAAATGTTTCACAAACATAAAAAATTTTGTTGAAAAAATTATCTCAATTATTTCTACCCGAAAACCTATCCAGAAAAAGACATTTTTTTTCTCTTCAATTAAGGCTGCTATCTTAATTCCGAATTTTTTTAAGGGTGGTAAGAATCGCCCCTTCTACCCTATCAAAAACAAAAAAAAAATTCAAATTAATAATTTTTTTTCAAAATTTTTGCTCGATTCCTATATTTTGAATAAAAATTATACAAAATGCAATTCACGTTCCAAAAGTAAGTTTTAAATAAAAATTCAAAAAAGATTTCTTACAAAAATCAACGCTGTAAATGTAACTTTACTTTATATTTTATGGTTTATTTTGACCTATCAAAAGATAATAAAGTTTCATGTAACTTCAAAAGGTAGCTTATGCATAATAAATCCAAAAACTTGTGATTGGTTAAAGCTTTATCATGAACTAAAACTTGGGAATTCGACTTTTCCTAACATAGTAAATTTACTAAGGAGCTTAAAATTTACTATTTTAATCAGAAATTTCTTTACATGTTATTAGAAATAAAATAAATTTTTTATAGTTAATTAAAAATAGTATATTTTTTTGAAAAAATGGGTTAATTTGCTTCTCTAAACTTATAGTCATTTTAATCAAATTTAGCAAAAAAATTACTTTTGATATCCTTCAATTATTTAATAATTAAAAATTAAAATTCAGATCTATTTATACTTATAGATTAACGTCAATCTCTATTATCAATGAACTAATGCATTTTCAAAGTGATATGATAGAATAATTTATAATTGCATAAATTATTTATCAATTTTAAATAATTTTCAAATTTTTATCCTCAATCAAATAAAAACAATAAATAAATAAAATTTTGTTTAAAAAATTATAAAATTTATACATAACTCTTTGTTTAGTATTGTAATATTGTTATTTTATATATAATACAAGCACCTGCCGAATCGCAGCTGCATCTTCAAAACACATGCAGTATGACAATTGCAGTTGCTTGCATTTTTGTGCGGCCACGCGCAAAGATCATACACGACATCTCCCAGGGGGTTTGAAAAATTTTAGTATCCGGCCTTAAAGAAGTGCATATATATATATATATAAACACTGCAGAGTATTCTTATAAGTGCAATTTGTAAATTGTACGGCTGATGCTCCTTGTTATTGTTATTTTAAAATAATTAGCTGCACGATGCAACAAAAAAAGGCTAAATTACACATACGTACTAATACTTTCTTACTTATCCTTTAAAAAAGATTTCACCTGCATATACATGCTATATTTTATTTTTTAAATTTTGAAGAGCATCAGTTTAAAGATAAAGGAACGAAATAAGGTGTACTCTTTAAGTTCATAAATATTGCAAAAGGCCAAAAAGAACAGCTGCATCTTCGAATGCAATAAAATAAGATGAGAGCAAAAGATGCCGAATGTGCGTTTCTGTTATGCACTAATCTTGCAGATGTTTCTTGTAATCAAAGATTTTTTTTATTACATATATAAATACACATGTGTGTGTACTTTTAAATTGTTGTTTAAATTTTTATTGAAGGCTTTAAATTACTTTTTATTTTTAAAAAATTGAAAGAGGCGCTATATAAATGAAAATATATTTATATTTATAACAAGACATGTGCTGAAATGATAAGTGTGATATATATTTTAAATATAGATTATTTAGTCATTACTTATTTATAATGCAATTTTTATTGAAAGCAGGTGCTTGTTTAAAAGATTTATTAATATATTACTGATATTATTGTGTGTATATATTTCAATTATTGGGTTTTTATTATTGGTATTCATAACTTTTTTGATAAAAAAATTAAAGCAATTTGTATTGTACACAAATAATTTGCATGGAGCATGTTTACTACACATATGTCCTTTATAAATCCGAATAATTCAAAGTCCCTAAACCCGAATTATTTTAAGTTCTAAATTTAAGTCCCAAAATCGAAAGTATTGGAAGTGCTTTAACCCAAATCATTACCACTTCTTAAACTCGGATAATTCTAGCCCCTAAACCCGAATTATTTTCCGTAAATCAAAATTATTATGAGTCACTATAAAACGAAATTATACCCACCCCTCGATTTGGAGGAGTACCCTTGGAATCCGAAAATCAAGGGGGGTCAAATTTGCCCAATTTAAGGGGGGAAGGGGTCAAAAGGGCCTTATTTTCTACTTAGGAACTTAGAATAATATAGGTTTAGGGAATTATAATAATTTGGGTTTAAAGAAATATCATATGATAGATGTTCACAATAAAAATAGATTATAAAGAAAACAGAAAAATTCAATTAATTTGTATTTTTTCAAAAAAAAGTCTTCAAGAAAAATCCAAATTTGTAAACAAGCAATTTGATTAGCTAATAAACTGCTTTCAAGTTGGCATGGCAGCCTCTATAAAGCCCATTTTTATATAATAAATTAGCAAAATGAAACTTAATTAATTTATTAAAAAACGTAATATTTGCATTTAAAAAAATTTTTTACGTGTAATTCTAAGAGTTAATTTTAACAATGTAGATAGAACATAATGAGGTTTTATCTAAAAAAAAAAAAATTTTAATGTCAAGTTCTGTTCTACATATTAATAACAAAAAATGTATAATTAAAAGTATAACATGAAAGTGTAATCTTTTATGTTTTTTTATTATTTTTTTCATAAAAATTTTCAAATTTTACATTGTAATATTATATTTTTTTGTTGAAAATTTTACAAAAAAAAAAAATTTTTTTTCTTTCTTATCATTTACAAAAATCTTTTTATACCTCAAAAAAAAAAAAAAATTTTAAACTTCATAAAACTAATTTTGTATCATATTAGTTTAGAATTCAAAAGAATAATGTTGTTAAATAAAATTTTAATATTAATTTTCCTATTATATAACGTTAAATCACTGATAATAAATAATAAAAATTATTTATCAAAGTATATATATATAAAATTATTAATTTAAATTAATTAAAATACTAATTAAAAAATTTTTTTAGTGTTAAAACATTAGAATTATTAAATCAACTTTGTAGTGAATCTCAAGATAAAAATATAGTTAATCATGATGCTTGTTATGGATGCTTCTTTAGAGCAAGTACACAAGTATCAGGATATCCTGTATTATTGTCAATGGCAAATTGTGCTGATAATTATTTAAATAACACAAGTTATGGACATTGTCAAATTTATCTTAAGGTAAGAATTATTATTTTTTTTTTTTTAATTTAAATTAATTTAATTTTTTTTTTTAGAATACTACGATGTACAATGAAATTAGTAGAACTAATCCAAATTTAGTTTATTGTACTTTTCTTGAGTGTATTCGTCAAGTCAATAAAGATAAATTGGTATGGAAAATTATTTTTTATTTATTTTTAGTATCTAAAATTACTGCAATAAATTTAAACAAATTTAATTTTCTTTAAAATTATTCGCATTTTTACAGTGTAACTCAAAAATTTTATTTTTCATAATTAAAATACTTTTTAATGAAAACAGAATCTTTAAATTTATCAAAAATAAAATCCTAAAAATAAATCTAGTCTCTAAAAACAACTTGTTTATTAAACGCTTGTCATAATAACAATATCATTTTACACAGTACTTAAAAAGTACAAGAAAATTTGATAATTGCAGTTAATAAGTAACTAAACTTTATATTATAGGTCACGTGATAACATAATTTAGACTTTAAAAGCAATCTGTATATAATTAAATAAAAGTCATAATTATTTTTTTTTTTCGAATTCTTTTAGCAAAAAAATAAATAATTTTTTACATTACACGAATATTCATGGGAATAGGGTTAAATTATAAATTTTCGTTCGATAAGGTTATTGTTCTATACTGAATTTATTTAATCTAAATTTGATCTCTTAGGAACCCTTGGTGGCCTCCTCCTCATTCTTATAAGACACTTTTTTTTTACCCCAAGAAGAACTGATTCGCCCCGATATCCTGTAACCATCTTTTCCCACGCCCTTTTATAGATATACATCCTCCCTAGTAAAAAAGATGTTCTTATTATTAGAAAAAATATCGAAAATGAAGAACAGTATAATTTAATATTTATTTCAATTGTCATTTTCAAGTGCATGATATCAAAAAAGTATAATGGGCCAAATCACCCCAGCCTTCTAAAACAAATTAGTTTAAAAAAAAAAAAAAGATATACAAAAGGATTTTAAAGTCTGATAATCTTATAAATCCAAGTTTATTATAATCAAACAAGCCATTAAAACGTAGATTTATTTAAAGATCAATCTAAGCTTACTTTATCTATCTATAAGCTTTTATAATTATACAGTAAAGACTTAGAAAATTCTCTTATATATAAGTATTTACTAATTTAATTTAATAATTTTATTTATTTTTAACTTTAAATTTACTAATACACTTTTTTAATTGTAAATAATACACTTTAGGTTGAATTAACAAATTATTGGCAACAATTAAAAGCAAATAACGGAATGATATCTGTAAAAGATTTAGAAAATAATGTTTATAAAGCTAGACATTTGGTTGAAGTACATAGGCTTGTGCATGAATTAAAACATAGTTTTTGCAAACTTTATAAGGTAGAGCATGTTAATAATGTTAAGCCTGGTACTGAACCTATTGATCCTAGAAGTGGAAATCATATTACTGATGATTAGATGCTAAAAGAAGATACCAATACCAATGCATGAAAATATACACTGTAAAAAGTAACTTTCTTATAATTAACAAAAAAATTAGAACATTTTCGAAAAAATTTGTAAATATTCGATAAAAATCGTAAATTTACTAAATTTAGTATATTAACAAAAAATTCGAGTATTCTCGATTTTTTTTTGTGAATTCGCAAGAAAAATTGATAATTTACAATTTTTTTTCGAAAATTTTCAAAAAATAGTTGTAAATTTCCGAAAAATAGTTGTGAATTTACAACTTTTTTCGTAAATTCATAAAAAAAAAATCGAGAATTCTCGAATTTTTTGATAATATACTAAATTTAATAAATTTACGATTTTTATCGAATATTTACAAAATTTTTTGAAAATTTACTAATTTTTCGAAAAAATTCTATTTTTTTTGTAAATCTAAGGAAGTTACTTTTTACAGTGTATTTATTATTTTAAAAATTATTCTATTTGGTCAATAAATTCAAAAAATATTCTATATTTTAAATATTGTACAAATTTTTTGTTTTTTGGTTATTTAATAAAAAATAGTAAAATTTAACACTGCTTATCAATTTCTAACACCAACTTTTCCTTTAATTTCTAATTCACTTCTAAATCTAATATTAAGCACTAACTCTAATATAAATCTAGTAACAGGTTTTTTTTATCACTGATCGCGAATTTTTGGCTCCCAAGGGATTTATAAGAATACAAAACCCTTTAATTGGTAAAAACTCCCCTTTTTTGGGGTTTTTTGTATAGTTCTCAAAAAGTATTGAGTTTCTATAATTTATTTTAGTCGCTAAATACAAATTTTGTGGTACCAGGAATTGAAAATAAACTCAACATCTTGAAATCTGCAAAAACACCCATAAAAAAGAGCATTTTTGCAATATGTATTAGGGATAACAAGTTTTAGGTGGACTCAAGAGTTTAAAATAAATTTAACACCCTTAAATCTACAAAAACATCCCTAAAAAATGTTTTGCAAATTTAAGAGTGTTAATTTCTCTTTTAACCTTTGAAATCTCAAAATTAGCGACCAGAAAAACGTATAGTAACCCAAAACTCGTTATTTTTTGGGAATGTTGCAAATAAGTCTTTTTTTATGGATGCAAAATTCAATTTTAAAACTTTAAAATTTGAATAATAAATTTGAGACATTTTCAAACATTTTATGTATGATTTAATAAAAATATCAAATAAAACAAGTTCTAAAATTAAATTTTAATTTTACAATAAAAATGTTCATTGTAAAAAAAAATAATATATAATTAATAGTTTTTTTTCACAGATACGAAATTGTGTAAACGAAGCAGTACAATTATTACCCTCTGCTGATCCAACAACCCAACTTTCTCAAGTCTTCATAAATACAAGTGCTTGTATTTTAGCTAAAACACGTTGTATAGATCCAAATCCAATAACTGGAGCATATCGTGATGAGCAACCAATAATAAATGCACTTTTGGTAAATTCACAACATGATATAAATATTGTACAATTACCTATTAAAAATACAATACCAGACGAATGTTATAAATTTAAAAAAATTGCTATGGCTGATTGGCCAGGAGTCAATTGTTCTTAAAATAAGTTTTAATTTATGATAATAGATAATTTTTGTTTTTAATATTTCTTAAAATATTTCAAGATAAAAATTAGCAAGAAATTTTTATACAAAACGTGTTTCAAGCTATAAATTATTTTTAACTCATAGAAACTGTTGTCCACTGGACTTAATAAACGTGCTTTAGAACATTTTCTATGTTGTATATGAATGATTTAAATTCTGATCATATCAATTTTTTAAGCTAGCGTTTCAAACTTATTTTAAATATTATAAGGGCACGTAGCCAAATTTTTTTTCTTTCTTTTTTTTGTAAAAAAAGTTCTAATTATTTAAGTATGGCTAAAAAATTAAACTTTGTCAAAAAGTTTACTTTTTTTTTTAAGATAAAATATTTTTTCTTATCGTGCATCTTGATATAACCTGAATAAATTTGCATAATTAAGGCCCAGGAAGATTATATCCTTACTACAATTATTAAATAAAATTTATTCAGTGTGTATATGTATAGGCTATTATATATTTTCCGCATAGCTATCGTGGTTTTTGCGGTATTTAATTTTTACTATTTTGAAAACGAATAATTTTTTTTTTTAATTGGAAGAAAAAAAATCTAATATATAGTCCTTTCTAAAAAAGCTTCTTAAAAAAAATTAATCTTGTCTAGAAAGGATTTATCTCAAACAACTTTATATTTTTATAGCAATTGATATTGTTTGAATCCAGCATTAATTGTTATATACTCAGGTAAATTTGTATTCACAATCGATGGGTCTTCTAAAACTTTGTCAAAATATGTCGCAAATCAATTTTTTTTAGTTTCGTGGATAAAAATAGGTGTTATACATGTTTTTCAAACAGCTGATGCTGAATCCAGGGTCTATTTTGCCCTAAAAGTGGCAGATGTATTGTTATTAACAAATTATTGCAAAATTAGCCTAAAATTTAGCGAAATCGATGAGTACCAACAAGTTTTATAACTTTATGAGTTAAACAATTTTTTTTGGGTTGCTCATCTTGAATTTTGAGGTCATTAAAGTGAAAATTCTCAAAACACCCTTAAATTATTAAAAACATGCATATAAAAAAATCATCCCTAAAAGGATTTTTATTATCTAATTTTGAAGTATTTTAATATCTAATTTTGAAGTATTTTACAAATTTTTTACGTTAACCACCTAGAAATTCGTAGTCAGCAACACAAAAAACATAATAGAAGCAAAATTTAGTAAAATAATTATTGATAATAAATTTTTCGCTAATGGATTCGGATTAAAAAAAACAAAAACATTAATTATAATATTAAAATAGCCTTACTTAATTTGTAAATAATGTTAAACATGCGCATAATTATAGGTAATATAATAATTATTTATAATATAATTAAAATTTTCATTTAAAATTTTAAACATATTACAGGTATTTATGATAGTTTCAGGTTATCCATTATATAAACATGCGCTATTTTGATGTATTTGTATAATGGACATGGATATATTTATATAGGTATATGAGGTATTAAATGAATTTTATATGAGGCATTTTCTGTCAACTTAGTCATTTGAAAAATTATATTTTTTACAAATAAGGAAATTTGAATTGTCTATGCTTATGTTATTAAAAACTGATTCATATGATTCAAAACCCAAAAAGTAATAAAACAAATGGGCTCTTTTTTTAAATCCTATGGGTAGTGAATTGACTGTAAAGTTTGCATTTTTTTCAAAATATTTTTGTTTCTAGCATTTTTGATTGGGTAAAACATTCAGTTTAGAAAAATAAAGAATTGTACGCAAATTACTTTGCAGTTTTATCTTACATGTTTAACAATTATAAGGGGCATCATTGGTTGTATAGATTTTTTTTGTCTTTCTTTGGGCCGCAGAACTCCTGCAAATGTTCAAAAAAAATTGTTTACTTGCGAAAAATTAGAAAATTTTGGATAAAGATCGTAATTTTACTAATTTTTCGCAAATAAACAATTTTTATTTGTAAATTTACAAAAGATACTTTTATGAAACCTAGGTTCATGTTCTTCTTTTCCTTCGCATTAGGACGAATTTCCTCGCCACTGGCAAAGAAAAATTACATTTTTTGATAATTATATTTTATCCATGCCATGGATTCCATGGGCGTGAAAAAAAGAATTTCGCCTCGGTTGTCAATTTACTTGCAATCTGGTACATTCTTTATTTTGATACCCTTAGTTAAAAATTTACAATTCCACAAATTTTTAATAAATCAATATTTCAACTAAATTGAAATCGTTACTGTCTAAATTTACAAAGCCCATGTGATATAAAAATTGATTTTGATGGCTTAAAAAACAATTTTTTTCATTTATGAAAGTAAAAAGATGAGTTGACATAAAACGCCCCATATATAAATTGAAATTCGATATATATTAAACGTCATTTATATATAACGAATTTTGACGTAAAAATCTACATTTTCTATCTAATTATATTACGTACTCTGCTTTTTAATGTATATTGACTTTAATCAGCAAATAGAACTGCATCCATCACATTTTTCCTTCATATAATTATGAGCTTGCGCGTATAAATATCTTTCCAATATATTTTTTCTTCATTATATCACACTTCAGTTATTCAAATTTTATTTTATGTTTAATTATGTTAAATAAAAATTATGTAAAAAAATATTAATAAAAAGGATTGATGATTAATATTTCTAATTTATTTATATATTTTTTCTAATTTATAATGAAGTCAAGGATAATTAAAAAGAGGAAGAGCCAATTATTAATTTTCTTCCTTTCTTTTTTTTTTCTAATTATTCATAGTTTTTTTTAATAAGTCCTGTTCTTTTTCAGTTTGTCCCAAGCTTATTTTTATAAACAACCTGAATAATTTTAAGATATCTACTAATCTTGATATCAAAAAGTTTTCGAATATCTTAAATATTTTAAAATCATTTTGAGGTTATAAAATTCAGATGATTTTTAAGGAAAAAAATTGTTCTAATTATCCAGCAAAAAATTTGTTTTTTTGCCAGTCGATTATTAATAATGTAATCTAAAATTTTAAAAATACAGAATTTTTGTAATTATATTATATTCTGATTTTTATTTGTAAAAAAATTTTATGAAGACAATAAGAGGATGAAAAATAAAAAAATAATGAAAAATATTTATATATAGCATTATAATTAAATTAAAAATAAAGCAATAATAAAATGAGAAATGTGTTTTGTTTAATTTTTATTTTTTATTTCTTTTTTTATATTTTGTGCTTACCGGCGAAAATAGGTAAGTTTGTCAAAATACAATTCAAGTCTATGAATTCCTTGTTTTCGAATATAAAAATCAGCGTAATATAGGAAATGTTGATGTATCACTAAATATGTTCAATTATGTAAATAAATGTTTTTTTTTTTTAAATTTTTTATTATATAATAAACTATAAACACTGAAACCAACGTGAAAATTGCCGACGATAATGACGACACAACGTCGAATTCAATGAATAAATATTTTTTTAAAAATTTAACTAATATTCAGTATTTTTATTTATTTCTAGAAATATGTAAAAAAAACTTGTAATTTTTTTTAATTATTATGTAAAAGGGAGTGTTAGAACAGTTGTCCGGCTGTCCACCTTTATCCGGCCGATCGTTTATTCAAGCGCGCGCAGAAATATGCTGAATAAAATTTGCAATTTTTGCATTGGTACGACATCTGTCTAAATCATGTTCAATTTCATGCACATATTTATATTTCATGCAAAACTGGACTCTATTGGTAAAAAGAAAAATTTATACAAAACATTCAAACAATTAATTGTGTAAAAATTTGCAAATTTCTTTTTTTCCTCAACAATAGAATTTGAATTAATCCATGAAATTCTAAGACATAAAAAGACAATTCTTAGTAAAAAGCTAAATAACGTATCGCACTTCAATTTTTACTTTCCCCAAATCCTATAATTAGGCGAGATTACAAATATTATCGAAGGCTTGCACTACAAGAGTGATTTATTCAAAAATTTCTAATCCTCGGAGAGCATGTCTGCAAATTTCAAGCGCTATAGACATTATAATGTCTCCGGATGTAGTCAATAAATTTTCAATTTTTCCTTTTGAATTTCTAAAAGATATGTAATTTGATTAACGACTACACATGAATTAAAGAATCAAGAAAAATTTTAAATAAAAAAAATGCCATTTTTATCCACCTGATTAGCGAAAGGGTTAAAACAAGGTAGCTACAG
The DNA here is from genome assembly GCA_022575985.1 of Anagrus nilaparvatae. Lineage (NCBI taxonomy): Eukaryota > Metazoa > Arthropoda > Insecta > Hymenoptera > Mymaridae > Anagrus > Anagrus nilaparvatae. The sequence continues at coordinate 20,493,330 of JAKSXM010000137.1, forward strand.
ACATTCCTCATTCTACGCGAGGAGTTAGGTTCCAAAAAAGTACCGCGTAGAATAGAACCGCATTATTCAAGACCTTACCCTTATGAGAAATTAGGTGAACCAAAATTTGATAAAAAATTCGAATTCAGAAGGAAATTGTAACATATAATTTTTCACAAATTTGTATTACGATATATAACAAGTAAAAAAATATTCAAGTAATTTATTTAAAATGAAATCAGTAGTAAAAAGGCATTTTAGTCAGACGTGAAATAAAAATAAAATTTCATTTGATTTACATGTTATTACGTTTGTTTTTTTCTAATAAATTTACACGTAAGGAAACTTTCAAGTACTATTTTTTTTACTCAAATTTCTCCTTTTCTTTAGCACGTTCGCCACGGCAGATTTTGTGAGCCCATTTAAAATTTCGTCTACGCCACAGCGAATGTGATAAATAATTTTTTATTGTTTTTTTGCGAAAGTTGAAAATTTTATGAAAAGTATTGTTGTTATATTATAGCCAGGGGACATTTGGCTATAAATATTTTATTAATAGTATATCCTGATTCAATAATATGTATGAATTGGTATAAAATTTTTTGGTTTCTCATAGAGGAACCATTGTGATAGGTGAAATTTTGATTTTTGATTTTCTTACATATAAGCACGTTTTGAGACCACAGGAAGCTAAAAAAAACTTATAACTGATTTGTGTTTTTGCACACAACCAACGATCATAGAACATGTTCACTTATAACAGATAATATAACGTACAATCCCTAATTATTATAACTCCTAAAACCGAAATTACAATAAATCCCGAAGTATAAATTATCCTTAGTCCATAAACCTAAAGTATTCTAAGTTCTTGTTCTTATCAGGGCTTGATCAGACCCTGACTTTTTTTAATTTGGATGTAATACCTCATTTATTTCTATGAAAGTACTTATATTTAAAATAATGGTTTTTACTCAATAACTCCAATCTGATAATTAAACTTTTGAACATTTTTTTCCCAACATTTTTGTTACAAAATAATACAAAAAACACCAAATCTTTTTTCTCTTTGGATGTTGTACCTAATTTATTTCTATGGGAATACTAATTTTAAGAGCCTCATGTGTAGTAATTTATTGGATCTGATACTTATTTTTTTCAAAATTTTAAAATAAATTATTTAATTTTTTCAAAATTAAAAAAAACTAATATTTTTATGAATATTAAGTTGTTTTTTTTGGTATGAAAGTACTAATATCTGAAAATATGGTTTTTACTCCACATCTCAAATCGGATACTTAATTGTTTCAAAATTTTTTGCATAAAAAAATAAAAAAAGCAGCAATATTTTTTTCTGTTTTTGGATGTAGAACCTAATTTTTTCTATGAAAGTACCAATATCCGAAAATATGTTTATTACTCCAGGGTGGCCACGGAACTGAAATTTTAAAAATTCCTGACTTTCCATGACTTTCCAAACTATTTTTTAAAATTTTCCAGTAATTTTTTAGTGCTTCGACAAAACTTTACAAACCAAATTTTCCGACTTTCCAGATTTTCCTATAGACGAATTTTAGTAAATTTTAGACATTTTCTTTTTCAAAATTTAATATTAAATTTAAATTAGGGGTATGCGGTTACCCACATTTCGGGTACCCACCCGAAAGTTCGGTCTTTTTTTCGGGTCAGGTCTGGTCGGTCTTTGCTTATACCCGAAAAGCTTCAGGGTTCTGAAGGTACAGTTTTAAGGTGGGAAAATTCCCTGGAATTACGATCCTATCATTCTTTTTGCGAAAAATTTCCATTAACTCTTAAAAATAAAAATACAAGGGTCAAAAAATGACTTGCTAAAAAAAGGATAATTTTTATATAAGTTATTATTTATTTTTTTATGTAAATTAAATAAATAAATTTGCATTTTGATGGGTCAAATTTTAATTTTTGATTTTTTGGCATTTAAGCACGTTTTGGAACCTCAGAAAGCTAAAAAACCGGTTTTTAAAAAAAGTCTGCATGTGTGTGTGTGTATGTAACCGGTGAAATTTCACAACCATTATGGAATTAAGACCTAATTTTTTTTTCAAAAATTTTTTCATCAAAAAATCTCAAACTACTTTTTTTTTTTTAATTTGGATATAATACCTCATTTATTTCCATGAAAGTATACTTATATTTGAAAGTACGATTTTTACTCGATATCTCGAATCTGATATTTAATTTTTTGAAAATTTTTTTCCTAAAATTTTTTTCGCAAAAAAATACAAAAAACACCAATTTCTTTTTTCTTTTTAGACGTAGTACCTAATTTATTTCTATGAGAGTACTAGTTTTAGAAAGTTCGTTTATAGTCATTTTTTGGATCTGATACCGAATTTTTTCAAATTTTTTTTCTCAAAATTAAAAAAACGAAAAAATTAAAAAAACAGAAATATTTTTTTTTTTGTGTATAATACTTCATTTAGTTCCATGAAAGTACTTATATTTGAGAATATATTTTTTACTCGATATCTCGAATCTGATTCTTAATTTTTTGAAAATTAGTAATAAAAAAATTTTTAATCAATAAAAAAATACTTTTAAAAGTTAATAGAAATGTATGTATGATTGCATGCTTGTAATCAGTGATATCAGTGGCATATTAATGTATTAAGCTCATTGTTTGAGGAACCTTAGAGCCAGCTAGTTGGCAGGGTATTTTTAACACTAATACTTAGTATGCTATTTTTTTAATGATAAAAAATAATAAAACCTATTCCCAAATTAATGCAGAAATTAAATAATAAAAAATAAAACAATTCGCGTATTAAACATCTTAAAAATCTATTTTTATAAGTATATTAATACTTAACTTATTTTAAAAAACCATAGGTTCAGCAAGAATTTTTCAATTTTTCTGCTTTAGTGAGTACCCGATTTCATTAAAAGTTATTTTTAACTTTAAGTTTACGTTTCCTAAGAATTTAAGACAACGTCTTAATAAATTAAAAAATATAAGGATTTAGCAGTGTTACTTTATCAAAAATCATTAAAAAAAAATAGCAACTAGTGATAGGATATTATCAACATTGACTATTTGTTAAAATTTAGGTCTTTTTGTTATAATGTTACCAAAAATAAAAAAACGGTGAGACTATACCGGTCCCAGAAATGTTAAAAGCAAAAATTTAAAAAACTAAATTAAATTTATCGAGTTTTTTTATTGGTATAGATTATTGTAACTAATATTAAAAATACTATATAATTTGCATTTACTTTATTTAAAGTATAAACAATATTTGATAAATAATATGCTTATTTTGAAAAATAATTATAACTATGAAGAAAAACTTATAACCGGTTTGTGTACACACAACCAAAATGCATGGAACATGTTTACTTACATCTGTAATCTTACAGCATAGACACACAAAAAACAATACAATTTCCTATTTTTATAATTTGTAATTATCACCTTTACTAAATGTTAAGTTTCTAAACCCAAACTATTATGATTTCCTAAACGTGTATTATTCTAGGTCCCTAAATCAAAAATATTCTAAGTCCCTAAACCCGAATTATTCTAAGTCCCAAAATTGAAATTATTCCAAGTCCCATTTGACCCCCCCCCCTTAAATGGGACATATTTGACCCCCCCCCCCCTTAATTTTCCAGTTCCGAAGTACCCCCTCCCTATAAACATGTTCCATGTTAAAACAATATAAATCCATATATTATGCTATTATTTTCTTTAAATTATAATTTTTTTCATTGTTTTGATAAACCTTTCATTTTGACCAGCCCCCTCCCCCCTTTCCCATTGGATCCGCCCTTGGTTCTAAATAAATTATATTAATTCTTTTGATTTCAGAAAGTATACTTATGATGAATTTTTTAAGAATTTTTTTTTTGGGATTAATTACATTAAAATACTTCTACTGTTAAAAAATTAAGATAATTCAGCATTTAGTTTACGAGTTATTAAACTCCAAAGTTCAATTCTTATACATTGTTAGGATAGGAAGACGCGTGCAAATGCATTGAAATCTAGCGTCTTTTTGTAAATGCTTCTAAACGAGACGTCAGATGTGAACGAAAATTAATTTTAAAGTTAATGAATAGTATTAGAATATCATTTTAAAATTTCAAGGGAATTGACCATTTTGTATCAGAAATATTAAGCTCCAAAGTTGAAAAAAAACAAAATTTTTTTTTCAATTTATAATATTTTAAGTTTTTACTTATTAATTTTTATTAATTAAATTTTAATAAAAAAAATAAAGTATTCATCAATAAAAATACTCATAATTTTTCTTCTGAAATTCGTAATAAGCAAATATTTTTATTTTTTTTTTACTTATAATAATAATAATATTAAATTTTGTTGAACTTCGCGAAATAATCCGCTAGGTTTGCTAGCTGTACCGAACAACAACCTTAAAGCGATGTACCAACGAGCGATGTACCTATATGGTCCAGGAGGTACGTTACCTCTCTCAAACCCATATGCGCCTTCTTTGAGTGCCCTGGAAGCACTTCGGGCTGCGTTATCTTAAAAATGCCAATTTTTTTTTTTAACATTCTGCGGATGCCCCAAGTTCTAGAGCATTGATAGAAATAATTTCAGAAATTTAATCTCAAAAAAAAACGGAAATTACTTTGTCCGAGTCAGGACGAGAACCTTTAACGTTCAGGGTCAGTGAAATTGTGCCTCCTGAGATTTGCCCGATTATTTTGCCCGATTTAACCTAGCCTAACATTTCATAAATAAACAAATACGGAAGCCAGGAGTTTGTTTTTATTGATTTTTTTTTTTAAGTTTGAATTTATAACCCAAATTCACAAAATATAAATATAAAAAGAAGCGTAACAGAAAATTATGATAATAATTATTTTAATATGAAAATAACCTGTAAATAACCAACACATAAACTAATAATTATATTTATTAATAGCTAGAAAAAAAAAATAAAATAAAAATAAAGCAAAAATGAAAAATTTTATATGTTAATATAAATATATATATAAATATATATATGTAATGCTTTCTAAGGTTACAGATAAACAACCATTTTTTTTTTTTTGAATTTGTGCAGAATATTTTATGCATCTGCATAGCCATTTCGATGAAACATTTTATATGTTAATTTTTATATGATAATTTGAGGTCGAAGTCCCAATTATATAATTTTATAAAAAAGATCATTAATAATGTTAACTTTGCAAAGCGATTTCTTAAAAACAACTCAAGAAAATGAGACGAGTAAAGAATTTTTGGAAACTTGAAGGTTGTAGAAATTTTTCGAAACATATTAATCAATTTTCAATTTGCTGCAAAAATTTTAGTTTAAACATTGAACATGTTTCATATTATTAAGAAGGGGTAAGCATTAAGGAAAATCCTGATTGCTAAGCATTGAGGAAATCCTGATATCATAGCATTCAGTATTTTCCTGATTGCCAAGCATTAAGGAAATCCTGATTGCCAAGCATTAAGGAAATCCTGATTGCTAAGCATTAAGGAGATACTGATTGCTAAGCATTAAGGAAAACCCTGTTTGCTAAGCATTAAGGAAGATCGTGATTGCTAAGCATTAAGTAAATCCTGATTGCTAAGCATTAAGGAAAATCCTGATTGCCAAGCATTAAGGAAATCCTGATTGCCAAGCATTAAGGAAAATCCTGAGTGCTAAGCATTAAGGAAAATCCTGATTGCTAAGCACTAAGGAAACCTGATTGCCAAGCATTAAGGAAATCCTGATTGCCAAGCATTAAGGAAAATCCTGATTGCTAAGCACTAAGGAAACCTGATTGCCAAGCATTAAGGAAATCCTGATTGCCAAGCATTAAGGAAAATCCTGAGTGCTAAGCATTAAGGAAAATCCTGATTGCTAAGCTCTAAGGAAACCTGATTGCTTAGCATTCAGTATATTTTCCTGATTGTCAAGCATTAAGGAAATTCTGATTGCCAAGCATTAAGGAAATCCTGATTGCTAAGCACTAAGGAAACCTGATTGCTTAGCATTCAGTATTTTCCTGATTGCCAAGCATTAAGGAAATCCTGATTGCCAAGCATTAAGGAAAATCCTGAGTGCTCAGCATTAACGCCATCCTAAACCCCTATGTTTTTAACATTGACTCGGTAAGGCAAAGTTCATTTTGAAAAAGGTCGCCAATCCATTTCTAATAAAATTTGTGGCTTCATATTGATTCATTCACTAAAAAAAATGATTCTTTATAGCCTAAAATATTTTTTTTGTTATTTCTACAGCTTAAAAAAGAAAGCCGACATTTAAGAAATTCTTACCGACATATTTGGGTTTAGGATGGCGTTAAGGAAAATCCTGATTGCCAAGCATTAAGGAAATCCTGATTGCTAAGCATTAAGGAAAATCCTGATTGCCAAGCATTAAGGAAAATCCTGATTGCCAAGCATTAAGGAAATCCTGATTGCTAAGCATTAAGGAGATACTGATTGCTAAGCATTAAGGAAAACCCTGTTTGCTAAGCATTAAGGAAGATCGTGATTGCTAAGCATTAAGTAAATCCTGATTGCTAAGCATTAAGGAAAATCCTGATTGCCAAGCATTAAGGAAATCCTGATTGCCAAGCATTAAGGAAAATCCTGAGTGCTAAGCATTAAGGAAAATCCTGATTGCTAAGCACTAAGGAAACCTGTTTGCCAAGCATTAAGGAAATCCTGATTGCCAAGCATTAAGGAAAATCCTGATTGCTAAGCACTAAGGAAACCTGATTGCCAAGCATTAAGGAAATCCTGATTGCCAAGCATTAAGGAAAATCCTGAGTGCTAAGCATTAAGGAAAATCCTGATTGCTAAGCTCTAAGGAAACCTGATTGCTTAGCATTCAGTATATTTTCCTGATTGCCAAGCATTAAGGAAATTCTGATTGCCAAGCATTAAGGAAATCCTGATTGCTAAGCACTAAGGAAACCTGATTGCTTAGCATTCAGTATTTTCCTGATTGCCAAGCATTAAGGAAATCCTGATTGCCAAGCATTAAGGAAATCCTGATTGCTAAGTATTAAGGAAAATCCTGATTGCTAAGCATTAAAGAAAATCCTGAGTGCTAAGCATTAAGGAAAATCCTGATTGCCAAGCATTAAGGAAATCCTGATTGCCAAGCATTAAGGAAAATCCTGAGTGCTCAGCATTAACGCCATCCTAAACCCCTATGTTTTTAACATTGACTCGGTAAGGCAAAGTTCATTTTGAAAAAGGTCGCCAATCCATTTCTAATAAAATTTGTGGCTTCATATTGATTCATTCACTAAAAAAAATGATTCTTTATAGCCTAAAATATTTTTTTTGTTATTTCTACAGCTTAAAAAAGAAAGCCGACATTTAAGAAATTCTTACCGACATATTTGGGTTTAGGATGGCGTTAAGGAAAATCCTGATTGCCAAGCATTAAGGAAATCCTGATTGCTAAGCATTAAGGAAAATCCTGATTGCCAAGCATTAAGGAAAATCCTGATTGCCAAGCATTAAGGAAATCCTGATTGCTAAGCATTAAGGAAAATCCTGAGTGCTAAGCATTGAGGAAAATCCTGATTGCCAAGCATTAAGGAAATCCTGATTGCCAAGCATTAAGGAAAATCCTGATTGCTAAGCACTAAGGAAACCTGATTGCCAAGCATTAAGGAAATCCTGATTGCCAAGCATTAAGGAAAATCCTGATTGCTAAGCACTAAGGAAACCTGATTGCCAAGCATTAAGGAAATCCTGATTGCCAAGCATTAAGGAAAATCCTGAGTGCTAAGCATTAAGGAAAATCCTGATTGCTAAGCACTAAGGCAACCTGATTGCCAAGCATTAAGGAAATCCTGATTGCCAAGCATTAAGGAAAATCCTGATTGCTAAGCACTAAGGAAACCTGATTGCCAAGCATTAAGGAAATCCTGATTGCCAAGCATTAAGGAAAATCCTGAGTGCTAAGCATTAAGGAAAATCCTGAGTGCTAAGCATTAACGCCATCCTAAACCCCTATGTTTTTAACATTGACTCGGTAAGGCAGAGTTCATTTTGAAAAAGGTCGCCAATCCATTTCTAATAAAATTTGTGGCTTCATATTGATTCATTCACTAAAAAAAATCATTCTTTATAGCCTAAAATATTTTTTTTGTTATTTCTACAGCTTAAAAAAGAAAGCAGACATTTAAGAAATTCTTACCGACATATTTGGGTTTAGGATGGCGTTAAGGAAAATCCTGATTGCCAAGCATTAAGGAAAATCCTGAGTGCTAAGCATTAAGGAAAATCCTGATTGCTAAGCACTAAGGCAACCTGATTGCCAAGCATTAAGGAAATCCTGATTGCCAAGCATTAAGGAAAATCCTGATTGCTAAGCACTAAGGAAACCTGATTGCCAAGCATTAAGGAAATCCTGATTGCCAAGCATTAAGGAAATCCTGATTGCCAAGCATTAAGGAAATCCTGATTGCTAAGCATTAAGGAAAATCCTGAGTGCTAAGCATTAAGGAAAATCCTGATTGCTAAGCACTAAGGAAACCTGATTGCCAAGCATTAAGGAAATCCTGATTGCCAAGCATTAAGGAAAATCCTGATTGCTAAGCACTAAGGAAACCTGATTGCCAAGTATTAAGGAAATCCTGATTGCCAAGCATTAAGGAAAATCCTGATTGCTAAGCACTAAGGAAACCTGATTGCTTAGCATTCAGTATTTTCCTGATTGCTAAGCATTCTCGTCCGGCAAGCAAGTGATGCCAGCAATATTTCGGTTATGCCTGAATGTTTCTTACTGGGTTGATAAATAAAAGTTACGTCCATTTAAAAGATTTAATTTATATTGAAATCTTTACGCTATTAAAACAGGATATTTAAGTTTTTGTCTATACTTTTCACGCGAGAATAAAAAAGTTAGTAAACATCAACAAAAAAAAGAAATTATAATATTAAAGAAAAAAAAAATTAGTTAATTTTACTTGTAAAAAAATAGAGTAATACGTAGAAACATAATCAAACATATTTATTTTAAAAAAATCGACCTTTTATAAATATTTTTAGTTAAGTTTAAATTAAATCATAAATAAGATTAAATAAATAATATAGTTTATTAGTTATAAACTACTTTTGATCATTTTTTAATGAATCCTGTTACAATTAATTCTTGTTTTTAAGCAATAAAAATTGAGTAACATTTAATATTTTATTTAAGCTGTATACTTTATTTATAATTTTTATTATAATTATAGAACAAAAATAAATGTTTTACAAGATTTTCTTCATTTTGAATTAAAATTCAAATGCTTTTGGACAAGTCATTAGTAAATGTGAATAAAGATTTTTCGCAGATTCGCACAAATTTTCATATTTCTCTAAATTATAAATACTTGCTTGCAGAAATTGATATATATGATCACATTCTACAGGAAAGTTTAAGTTAAATGCATAAAAAATTTGAAAGCAAATATCTATGGCTTTAATTGGTGAATCTATAGATAGTTGATGTTCATTTATCTGAATCATGATGATATATTATCTAATGGTCCAATTATTACTACGTACGGTGACAGGGTTTCTTGTAGTTTTGAATATAAGATTTTTTTTTGTTTATGGTAATCTTGGAAGTCAGATACACGCTAAATAAAAATTTATTAAATAGATAATCAATTTATAAACAAATTAAAAATTTGATTTTCAAGATAATAATATGTTAATACCTCCGCATCAGGATTTTCCTTAATGCTTGGCAATCAGGAAAATATACTGAATGCTAAGCAATCAGGATTTTCCTTAATGCTTAGCACTCAGGATTTTCCTTAATGCTTGGCAATCAGGATTTTCCTTAATGCTTGGCAATCAGGATTTCCTTAATGCTTGGCAATCAGGATTTTCCTTAATGCTTAGCAATCAGGATTTCCTTAATGCTTGGCAATCAGGAAAATATACTGAATGCTAAGCAATCAGGATTTTCCTTAATGCTTGGCAATCAGGATTTCCTTAATGCTTGGCAATCAGGTTTCCTTAGTGCTTAGCAATCAGGATTTTCCTTAATGCTTGGCAATCAGGATTTCCTTAATGCTTAGCAATCAGGATTTTCCTTAATGCTTGGCAATCAGGTTTCCTTAGTGCTTAGCAATCAGGATTTTCCTTAATGCTTGGCAATCAGGAAAATATACTGAATGCTAAGCAATCAGGATTTTCCTTAATGCTTAGCAATCAGGATTTCCTTAATGCTTGGCAATCAGGAAAATATACTGAATGCTTAGCAATCAGGATTTTCCTTAATGCTTGGCAATCAGGATTTCCTTAATGCTTAGCAATCAGGATTTTCCTTAATGCTTGGCAATCAGGTTTCCTTAGTGCTTAGCAATCAGGATTTTCCTTAATGCTTGGCAATCAGGAAAATATACTGAATGCTAAGCAATCAGGATTTTCCTTAATGCTTAGCACTCAGGATTTTCCTTAATGCTTGGCAATCAGGATTTCCTTAATGCTTGGCAATCAGGTTTCCTTAGTGCTTAGCAATCAGGATTTTCCTTAATGCTTGGCAATCAGGATTTCCTTAGTGCTTAGCAATCAGGATTTCCTTAATGCTTGGCAATCAGGATTTCCTTAATGCTTGGCAATCAGGTTTCCTTAGTGCTTAGCACTCAGGATTTTCCTTAATGCTTGGCAATCAGGATTTTCCTTAATGCTTGGCAATCAGGATTTCCTTAATGCTTGGCAATCAGGATTTTCCTTAATGCTTAGCAATCAGGATTTCCTTAATACTTGGCAATCAGGAAAATATACTGAATGCTAAGCAATCAGGATTTTCCTTAATGCTTGGCAATCAGGATTTCCTTAATGCTTGGCAATCAGGTTTCCTTAGTGCTTAGCAATCAGGATTTTCCTTAATGCTTGGCAATCAGGATTTCCTTAATGCTTAGCAATCAGGATTTTCCTTAATGCTTGGCAATCAGGTTTCCTTAGTGCTTAGCAATCAGGATTTTCCTTAATGCTTGGCAATCAGGAAAATATACTGAATGCTAAGCAATCAGGATTTTCCTTAATGCTTAGCAATCAGGATTTCCTTAATGCTTGGCAATCAGGAAAATATACTAAATGCTTAGCAATCAGGATTTTCCTTAATGCTTGGCAATCAGGATTTCCTTAATGCTTAGCAATCAGGATTTTCCTTAATGCTTGGCAATCAGGTTTCCTTAGTGCTTAGCAATCAGGATTTTCCTTAATGCTTGGCAATCAGGAAAATATACTGAATGCTAAGCAATCAGGATTTTCCTTAATGCTTAGCACTCAGGATTTTCCTTAATGCTTGGCAATCAGGATTTCCTTAATGCTTGGCAATCAGGTTTCCTTAGTGCTTAGCAATCAGGATTTTCCTTAATGCTTGGCAATCAGGATTTCCTTAGTGCTTAGCAATCAGGATTTCCTTAATGCTTGGCAATCAGGATTTCCTTAATGCTTGGCAATCAGGTTTCCTTAGTGCTTAGCAATCAGGATTTTCCTTAATGCTTGGCAATCAGGATTTCCTTAATGCTTGGCAATCAGGATTTTCCTTAATGCTTAGCAATCAGGATTTCCTTAATGCTTGGCAATCAGGAAAATATACTGAATGCTAAGCAATCAGGATTTTCCTTAATGCTTAGCACTCAGGATTTTCCTTAATGCTTGGCAATCAGGATTTCCTTAATGCTTGGCAATCAGGTTTCCTTAGTGCTTAGCAATCAGGATTTTCCTTAATGCTTGGCAATCAGGATTTCCTTAATGCTTAGCAATCAGGATTTTCCTTAATGCTTGGCAATCAGGATTTCCTTAATGCTTGGCAATCAGGATTTTCCTTAATGCTTAGCAATCAGGATTTCCTTAATGCTTGGCAATCAGGAAAATATACTGAATGCTAAGCAATCAGGATTTTCCTTAATGCTTAGCAATCAGGATTTTCCTTAATGCTTGGCAATCAGGATTTCCATAATGCTTGGCAATCAGGATTTTCCTTAATGCTTAGCAATCAGGATTTCCTTAATGCTTGGCAATCAGGATTTTCTTTAATGCTTAGCAATCAGGATTTTCCTTAATGCTTAGCACTCAGGATTTACTTAATGCTTAGCAATCACGATCTTCCTTAATGCTTAGCAATCAGGGTTTTCCTTAATGCTTAGCAATCAGTATCTCCTTAATGCTTAGCAATCAGGATTTCCTTAATGCTTGGCAATCAGGATTTCCTTAATGCTTGGCAATCAGGAAAATACTGAATGCTATGATATCAGGATTTCCTCAATGCTTAGCAATCAGGATTTTCCTTAATGCTTACCCCTTCTTAATAAAATGAAACATGTTCAATGTTTAAACTAAAATTTTTGCAGCAAATTGAAAATTGATTAATATGTTTCGAAAAATTTCTACAACCTTCAAGTTTCCAAAAATTCTTTACTCGTCTCATTTTCTTGAGTTGTTTTTAAGAAATCGCTTTGCAAAGTTAACATTATTAATGATCTTTTTTATAAAATTATATAATTGGGACTTCGACCTCAAATTATCATATAAAAATTAACATATAAAATGTTTCATCGAAATGGCTATGCAGATGCATAAAATATTCTGCACAAATTCAAAAAAAAAAAAATGGTTGTTTATCTGTAACCTTAGAAAGCATTACATATATATATTTATATATATATTTATATTAACATATAAAATTTTTCATTTTTGCTTTATTTTTATTTTATTTTTTTTTTCTAGCTATTAATAAATATAATTATTAGTTTATGTGTTGGTTATTTACAGGTTATTTTCATATTAAAATAATTATTATCATAATTTTCTGTTACGCTTCTTTTTATATTTATATTTTGTGAATTTGGGTTATAAATTCAAACTTAAAAAAAAAAAATCAATAAAAACAAACTCCGGGCTTCCGTATTTGTTTATTTATGAAATGTTAGGCTAGGTTAAATCGGGCAAAATAATCGGGCAAATCTCAGGAGGCACAATTTCACTGACCCAACGTTCAGATCGAAAAGCTGACACGCTACCGACGGAGCTATCAATGCTCTAATTATATGCATTATAGGTATGCGTTATTTCATTCAGAAGATCATAAAACTTTAGTAGAAAATTTCGAAATTAATAATCAAACACAATTTTATTTTATACCTCCATCCGTCCCTCATTTTGGAGGGAGGAATCAGTAAATTCATTCAATCTTTTTAAACGAGTATAGCAACAAATTGTTTATTCACGTTTGAAAAGTTTAACACCTTAGCCACTGAAATTGAGCCAATACTTAACTCATGACCAGTAACTCCTATTTCGTTCGATCACAATGATTTAATCGCTTTGACATCATGACATTTTTTAATCGGTGTCTCTTTGAAAAGGTTACCATTTTAAACCTCCGCCATCAAATCGTTTATCCACCTGACAATTAATTTGTAAGGTTTTTGGTGCAGATTGCATAAGGAATATTTAAATCAATTAAACGTTAGATCAAAATGGTTAAATAATGTAGATAAATTAAAAATAGAAATGCTGATATTACTTTAAAATGATAATTTACCAAGCATGCAATAGCCAAAAGACCCGCTTCTCCCCTAATCATTATTTTAATATTAGCCAAGAAAATTGAAACAATATTATCCACATTTTATTGCCTACATTTTTTGACATAGTTATTTGATTCAAATTTTTTATTGCATGTATTTGATTATTTTTGTTGAATTTGTAAGACAAAAACGTGTTAGCATGTAACAGCTTATGCATGATTATGCTATAAGTTTTCATATAACTTAAAAAGAAACTGAAAAAAGTATGCAGATACGTATCTACTTGGTATAAATAAGATAAAAAACTAATACTGAATTATTTTTTTTTTTTTTTTAATAAAAATGGATTTTACTTTCTTACAATTTTTTTGTAAAGTACATTCGTATCAAATGATGTCAAAATATTTATATATATATTTATATGAAAACAGATGAACAAATCAAAAAAAAAAAATTTTTTTAATCAAATTAATATTGTCATGTATTTAAATAATTACAATGCATGTTCAAAAATAAAATTTGTAAGTCACATACCATGACGAATAGATTACTTGTTAACAGGAATATAAAAAAAAAAAAAAAAAAAAAAACAATAAAAGCCATTCCCGATATAACTAATTGATTTTTCTCCCTCTTTTTCTTTTTTTTTTTCATAATATTCTTGTCAATTACATCAAATGACAATATTTTTATATATACACTTAATTTTTAAACTTATTATGAGACACGATTTTTTTTATTAATTTTGATGTTTCACTATATCATTAAAGTTGACTGTAAATATAAATTTTTAATTAATAAATTTGGCAAAATATTTTGTGCCTACATTATAGATTATTTAAAAAAAAAAAACAAATGAAAACAAGAATTTAATTTAATTTGGTGACTAATCTCTGATTTTATACTTGATATAGTGGAATAAAAAATAAATGTATTTATTGTATTTAGACTAGCGAAAAAAATTAATATTTTTTTTTTAATTTTGGAAACGTTATAAATTAAACGTTAATCATAGTCAATTTATTGATAGAAACTAGAGCTAACTTTTATACTTGTTAGAAAATTGGAAATTTTTTTTTTTATATATTTTAATATTAAAATCGCTTCAGTTGCAGCTTTACCAAGTTCTTCACTCTTCATGATATGTTATTCTGTAAAAAAAAAAAAAAATAAAATATTTAAAAATATCTTATATTTAACAAAATATTGATGATTAATAAAAAATGAAATCAATAAATATAATAAAAATAAAAACTTTTTTTTCATTATATACCGGATTTGGTGTTTTATTTTTATGAAATCTGTCGCAAAAAAGAAAAAACTTAATGCTCAATTATCACATTAAGTCGATTACCTTTCTTTATTTGCGTTTCGTCGAGATTGACGTTTATCAGCATGCATTGTCAATGTATAGCGTTTTGTATGTGACGGATTTATCCGTAATTCTTTTGTATCATATTGTTTTTTTTCATCTACCTTCTCCATAAACTTTGCTATCAGATGACGGCAGTTAAGATTTTCTTCAGGTTCCCATGTGTCTTCGGAAGCTTTATATCCCTTCCATCGGATTAAAAACTCTTTGGATTTATCTTTTTTAAAATGAACTTCCAATATCTTCTCAACTTCATATTCTTTGCCATCTTCTTCCTCGTCTTCATCTTTTCCATTATCTGCAGTACCATTCTTTTCTGGCGATGCTTTTTTTTTTTACAATTAATTTACTTTTATTTTAATAAAACAGTTATTTAAATATGTTAATTACCATTACTTTTTTTTTTGGTTGCCTTTTCTTTTTTGGATTTTGGAGTCTTAGCCTTTGATTTTTTTTCAGGACTTGATTTTTTTTTATCTGAATCTTCATTGTTTTCTTCTTTTTGTTCAGCTAAGAATTCTTCAATCAACCTGCTGCAACTCAAATCTTTTTCATTTTCCCATGTATCAGAGTCTTCACCATATCCTACCCATTTGACTAAGAATTGACGTTTTCCCTTGACTGTACGCTGCCCTACAATTTTCTCGACCTAAATTAAAAATTAGAGAAGTTGATGTAACCTTGGTAAAAATTATTTCTCAGGAGTCATTTTTTGTATTATTATAACTGAAGCTTTAAGTTTTTCAATATCTTTTGAGCGCAAAAGTTAATTAAAAAGTAATCAAATCAAATATACAATAAAAGTATGAAGAGTTTTGTATTAGTTTTGTAATATTTATATCTAAAATGTAAGGAATTAAGATAAAATTTTAAAACAAAGCATACAGACACAAATAAATAAAAGTATACATTTGGGAAAATCTACTAGAAAAATCTGTAGCATGTGAATTTTAATTTTTTAAAATAAAGTTAGCATTTTAACAATAAAATATGAATCTTTTCATATAATTACACTCGAATAAAAAGTTTTTAAAAAAATATGAATGAAAATAACTATACAACAATGGTTTTATTTTAGCGTAAGCTACAAATAAAAATTATTTGACTTTTATATATTAATTATTTAATTTCAAAATTAAAACTTGATTTAGACTTTGTATTAACAAGAGAATATAATTTACTGTAATTTTTACTTTTAATATTATTTAAAATTTAGAATACTTTACCTCGTATTCAACTTCTTCTTCTTCCTTAGTTTCATCTTTTGCAGCTACTGCTTTTTTCTTAGCTTCTTTTTTAGATTTTTTTCCTCCACGAGGTTTTTCTGCTTCATCTTCTGAAGCTTCTTTTTCTTCGTCGCTTTTTCCTTCAGAGTTTTCTTTCCTTCTTTTTTTGGATGATTTTCCATTTTCTTGGCTATCTTCTTTTGAGTCTTCTTCCTCTTCCTTAGATTCATTTGATTTACCAGCCCTAGAATTTCTTTTTTTGGAACCTTCAGCTCCATTTTCTACGGTTTCTTCACTTTCTTCAGGTGTTTCAACCTGATTTTCTTCTTCAACATCACTATTTTCTGACTTTCTACTCTTTTTTAATGATGATTTCCTCATGGTTTGTGAAGTAAAACTAGAATAATTTTTAATAAATAATTTAAATAAAATTAGCTTAATAAATAATTTATGTAAAAAAACTTAATTTTTCTGAAAATTAGAAAAACATATAGGCGAATTTCATTTTTTTATACTTTGGATTTAGAATTCTGATTTCCCGCCAATAATGCGCATACGTGTACCAAAAACAAGATATAATTCAACTATAGTAGATATATCTACATCAGGCTGGGTTGCTTCTTTACCTTTGAATTACCCCCATCTTGAATATTTTGTAATATTTATGGTAACAACATGGTATATTTGCAAAAATAAAATTTGAAGGACTCGTTTTTATTTGGTTTTCAATTATTATTTTAATCAATGACCAATGCTAGAGACTCATGATGCTTATTTTTTCAAATACTATAATGGTATAATCACAATAAAGCTACGTCTAATGTATAACCCAAAAGCTTAAAAATAAGTGTTAAATATCTTAAAATGATTCGAAATTTGCAACAAATTTAAGTATTTTAAAGATTAAAATAATCATAACATTATCAAAAACGCATAAGATTAAAATTATTATAAAGTTTACTATGTACGCTATCACTAATACTAATCGTCCATTGTGTATCGCTCAATCAACACTTTTTTGAAGAACTACTCACCTAAAAGAATTGTAAAATCTTCAAACTCTTCCAAAACCAAACTGCTGATTTTATGTTCAAATAAAAAGAACAAAAAAATTATAATTACAAACTAAATTTAAATAATTATTTTTTTTTAAATCAACGTTTTTAATTTTCTTTTATTTAATTATTTAATAAACGATGTATACTTACACGACACTTGCACGACACAAAAACCTAAAGTGACGCTGCCGGCCGGCCCGAAGCGGTGGCTTCTAAAATTTCTTGGGACTATAAATGATTCTGATTGGCTAAAAATACCGCGGTCGGTTCAGGGATGTAATAGAGACATATAATTTCCCGATTTTTTATTTAATTAATAAAAATTATTAACATTATTCCATTAAAAATAAAGAACTTTTACCCTTAAAAATAACAATAAGAAATCTTTAAATATAAAGTAACAAATAATTTCGTACAAAATTAGATTTTTTTTAAAATCAAATCAAATAAGTCAAATGCGTGTATAAATTTAGAAGTTTCCTGTCAAAAATGTCTAAATTCTTTAATGAAAAAAATTCCTAATGTTTTTATCCTTCCTATATTCAAAATAAATAATCTCTCATTTGGCAATTTTTCTTACCTAATATTATGTTACAACCCAAATAAAATAATTATCGAACAAATTAGTGGGGTTCATTACATACAAATTTTAAACTAATATTATCAATAGTAAACATGATAATTGTTTTTAAGAATCAACCCACCACTACTGGAATCAACTACAATATTGATCAGCCAAATAAAATTCGAAACGAAGAGAGAACCTTATTTATTAAATCTAAATCAATATTTGAACTTTATTTTAACCATGATAAAAGGATATACCTTTTATTATAAAACGAAAAATTATCAAAATTTCTAATTTCCTTGTTTTCTTCTCTCAACATTCCGCGCTTTGATAATAGGTGTGGTTTACTTGATCACGTGACCAGTCGCTCATATTATTATAACTTTTAAACCGGATTTTTATAAATTAATAAATAGTTTCGAGATAATTCATCAGAAGCTGATTAAATTATGATTCTTAATAATTCACAAATTAATTCATTTGTAAACTAATAAATAAAGGAAATTTCATGTCACAAAGTATAGACTGTCACCATAGTATACTGCTACAAAGAGAGTCCTCAAAATTACCCAAAATTAACTCTTAATAGCAAGCACCAGCCTGTGAGGATTGGGGCATGGTATTTTTCTTTTTTACTTTTATGTAAATTTATATAAATTTTATATTCAAGTCAAAAAGAAAAATTTTACCCCAGGTGACCATGTACCTTTAACTTATTTCTCTCTAGGCAATTGCCCCCCCCCTCCTCTCTACGATTTGCATCTTGGATTGCAAAAATCGGTAAAAGACTAAATCCTTGGTGCAGCTTCTACTAAGAGTAGGTGCGAGTAAACCATGTTTAAAATAAGTAAACATTGGCTATTTTAGTGTCGGGGTTGTGTCCTCAAATCTGGACCTAGGTTACTTTACTGAATACACAAGGTTTATGATTTTGTTTGATGCAAAATTATAAATAAAGTGCGGCAAGAGTTTGGAATTTTTTATAATTTATTATAATTTTTCAAACCAAAATTACTGCAAATGACCGCAAAAAGAAGAATGCGCCCTAAATTATTTTGTTTATTTTATAAAACGGATGAGATTAAATTACTATCCGACGTGAAACCTGCAAACTAGGGCTACATTTTTGTATAGATCAAGCTCCTGAACGATTTTATGTGCTTTTCTCTGAGGAGAAAATAGTACATTCTTAACCAGCTCGTAGAAATTTTTATTTTGTTAAATGCGGAGGTTTAAAGGTAAGAGGCACGTAGCGCCGAGTTCCTGTAATCGCATTTGGTAATAATAAATATTTCTAGATGAGGTTATGAATGTTTTTTTCTTTGCAAAGGGCAACATTGACGGCCTCTCAAAATTGGAATATAGTCATTATTGTCCACTAGTATAGAATAGGGTGTATTATTTTTTTTGTTGTTGAAAACTTTCGAAATGATTTCCTTTTACTTTATAAGTATTACTTAGGGTCCTTTATTTCATTTTATAAAATATATTCAAATCACAAAAATTTTTAACCATTGGTTAAAATATCCAAATAAGGCAGTTTAGTTATTATACACTTTAATAATTTTTTACAATTAAGCCCTTTTTAGACCTAGTTCATTTTTTTTAATCTTGTGTGCTTTTACTATGTACTCTTCGGTATAGTAAAAGCACATCAAAAAAAAAATTGTTAGGTCTAGAAAGGGCTTTATATACCTATTTAGATCAATTCTGTACATTTAATTTACAAAATTAGTATATGTACAAAATAAATGAATAAATAATATTCAATAATTCAATTAAATATCATAAATAGACATTTCTTAAGTTTTATTATTCATAAAAAAGAATAAAAATAAAAAAGTAATAATCCTGCAGAATTAATAATCAAAAATTATTTAGAGCTTCCTTCAATATCTTCAATTTCTGAAGGATCACCACCAATTGCTTTCCAAAAGGCTGTGACTAATTGTTCTGCAACTACTCTTCTTTGATTAACAGGCATTGAAGAAGCATTTTCTTTCATTGTTCTTAAATTGCTAAAAAGTTCACCAAAATCAGCTTCTTCATTGTTCATTATTCCATCTGAATCATATTAAATAAAAAATAAAAAATAATTTTTGTATTATATAAGTTATATATAATTAAAATAACATACACCAGAATTAATGTATTTAAGCCCTTTGCTTTATATTTGATTAAATATTTTATATTTCTTTATTTCTTAATTTACTTTTTTAAATCTGATTAATAATTTATTTTAAAATATTTTTATATTTTAAAAATTTGTTACCTAAAAGACTTTCCATTTGTAAACGCTCTGAATAATCTTGTATGTTATTTATATCAACATTCTGGAGCTGCTCTTGTACACTAGTTACTTCGCTTAATAAGTTGGTCAATTTTTCTTCTGTGTTACTTGCTTCATTTTGTAGGTTGATTTCTACTTTTGAAGTACCTTTTTTAATTAAGTATATTTATTAATGATAATAAATAATTTTAATTTAATAATTTTTTTTGTTCATTTATTTAAAAAATATACCTTTTAATTTGATATTTGGCCAAACATGAGCTTCTAATGATTCAATTATTCTATGTATTCCATATTTAGTTTGATTAGATTCAAAATCCAATAACTCTTTTGAATCTAAACTATTCAATTCTATTAGCTCAAATTTTTGAGTAGCACACCATTGTAAAACTAAAATTAAAAATCAGGCCTGTTTTATTCACAGTATGGAATTATTTTTGTTTAAAATATAAAAGCTAATCTAATAATTATTTACCATTTCCTTTGATAGATGAATCAGTTATACAATCAGAAACTAACAAGAGAATTTCTACATCTAATTGAGAAACAAATGGTAATACCTTATTATTTAAGTAATTTAACAACTCATCCTGTAAATCATAATTATCAATTATTCAGTTAGAATAGCTTATATTATTTTTAGTAACCAATGTCAAAAAAAAAATACTTTGACTCTAAACAATCTGATATATACTTAGGTAAATAAATAAATTCCCAACTCTGATAAATTTTCTAGAGGATTAAATTTTTGCTCCTGCTTGCTTTAACACATTTACTTCTTTTAAATTTAAAGTCATTAATTTCTCAACTTGTATTACAAATGGCTCTCTGAAATATTAATACTCTAGAAAATTGCTATTGGTTGGGATCCTGATTAATCTATGTATACATCAGAATGTTTCAAATCACAATATTTTGTTATTGGCTTCATTATTTTATGTTAGTTATTATAAATTACATCTTTGAAATCGTAGTAAAATATTAATGCTTCATAGTCTGCAGGATTTATTAATAAATTATCTGATAAACAAAATAATATTTGCGCTGTATAATATTTATTATCAATATTTAATACATAATTGTTAAGATTCCTTTGCATCAAAGGATATTTTTCACATATATCTAAAAAAAAGTAACAGTAAAATAAATTCTTTTACTTTTGAAAAGATCAAAAATTTTAAATACATACTTTTCACTAATTCTTCAGCTTTTTCATTAGACGAGCTTACTATTAAAGCTTTAGGTAGATTATGATCTAGCGTATTGCTTTCCATGATTTAAAATAATAACATCTTTTATGAGGACCATAAATTAATAAATTTATAAGCACTTCACTTTTTAAAATATTGATTATTTATAAATATTTATGCATGGTGAAAATATGACATTAATAAGTAACCAATTGTGATTCAAAAGATGATTCTTTTTAGGAGCAAATTTAGTTAGGTTATAAGTATATTTTGTAACTTATTGTTATAGAATTAAACTGAATATAAAAAAGTTTTGGTTTTCTTCAGGATAGGTACACTTCCAAATTTTTATTTTATTTCTAAATAGAAAAATGGTTTCTGAAAATGTAAAAATGCACAATGAACACTTTGACTTCACTATATTTTTATAATAAACCAGATAAACACCTGAGTTCCAGAGTTGATAGCAAATTAGGGTGCCTATCTTGGGGTCAGGTTAGGTACAGTAGATTATTGCAATTTGCAAAAATTTAATATAACTAGGCTGCTAGGTAATATTAGAAATACTTTGGGGTTTTCAATTGTAAAAATTTGATTCTAACATTTGGAATGTAAAATAATTATTATGTAAATCTATATTTATTAATTTAACTAAATATTAAATTTTTAATTTTAAAACACGCGCTTGTGCACAAACCTTACCTCAAATTAGCTACTGAATTCAACCCGATCGAAGAAGTTACTCTTTTATTACGCGTATTTCAATCATGATTTCACTCTTGGTTCATTTATTATTTTTTAAAAAACATGTCTTTATAATCTTCAGTATCTCCTTTATCCAAATATAGAATTTGAAGTCATTTTGATACTTATAGTTTTTGAGTAAATTAATTTACTTCACATCATAAAAAATCGAAAAGAAAAAATCAATTTTCTAAAAAACTAATTTTTAAAATGACTTGAAACTATATTTAGAGAAAGCAGATACTGAAATTATAAATTGTTTATGAATGATAGTATTGAGATTATATAAGAATATCTGGAAAAACAATTTTTTAGTAAATTAATATTTTTCTTTATTGAGTAACTTTGACACACAGGGAACCATAAAATAAATTGAACTCTATTTTTTTTCAAGCATGCGCTCAAATTCTTCTTTTCCTTCTCTTTTCTCCAGAGTCCTCTGTCTCACTCTCTACCTCAAAAATAGCTTACAAATTTGCAAAAAAAATAGGATAATAATTATTTGGATTCTTTATAAATTATTGTTATAAGAATTATATTAGTATTAGATTAATATAAATAATAATAAATTTAATCAAATGAATATGAATTTTTTGGTGATTGTTTTAAAAAGATTTTAATAATTTTAATATAGTACCTATTATACTTATTAATAATATCAATTTTCTGTTCTGTTCCTATATAAAACAATCTAAAAAATTTATTTGAAATATATTTATTATAGATCTTGATGATTTATAATATAAATTATATAAATTACCTTTTATTAATAAAAAATTTCATTATTTTAATACAAGAAAAAATTACTTATCATATTTAATAAAAAATTATTCATTTGCAATGAGTATTTCTGATTAACCTATATAGTCTTGGTAAGAAATTTTAATAGTTATCAAAATAATATTTGTTACATTTGGATTAATTATAAACAAATCTTTAATAGGTATAAAATATATTCATGTAAAACAAGATTAATATAAAAGTGAATGCTTCAACAAAAACAATAAATTAAAATAACAAAATAACAATGACAAAAATTTATTGTTTTCAACACGAAGAAAAAATATTTTTAGCTTTCTTGAAGTCTTAAAAAAATAGCTATCCAGGACTTTTTTATGATTTAGTTTCTTCTGGTATAAATTTATAATTTTAACTTTTTTAAATAAATTTCAAAAAATTTATCTGATTTTAGGGCTATCTGTAAATTTATAAAATGTCTGAAAGTACAAAAAAAATAGTTACCAGGTTTCACCAAAGCCACGGAGAAAATATTATTCTCTATGATGAAAATACTGTGGCTTATCGCAAATCAAGTTTTGCCAATGCCTTAGTTTTTAGTGAAAAACCATTAGAACCTGGAGAAATATTTTTATTAGAAATTGAAAAAGATGAAAGAGGTTGGAGTGGTCATATGAGAATTGGATTAACTCAAATGGATCCAGTTAATATTAATAAAGTTAAAAAGTATGATGGAATGTATAATGCTGCATTACCTAATCTTATGAATGGTAGTAGCTGGATATTTGCTATGACGGAAAGTTACAATATTTGGGATAGTTTTGAAGGGATTGCTGGTACAGGATATGGTAAATAAATTTATATACCTATTTACATAAATAATTTTTTCCTAATCAATATGGTTCAATTAAAGTTTGATTATATTATTTATTAAGTTTGAATATAAGTTTTAACTTAGTTAATTTATTTTCATGGTTGTTATTTACAGGGGAAGGAATACCCGCTAAAGAAAAAAGATTAATTACTGATGGCTTAAGTGTTGAGACTTCTCGAGGTACAATTCCATATAGTGTCCTAAGACCAAATATTGTTGGTTCTTGTCAAAATATACTACCAACTGACACTGGAAGTAGAATAGGTGTAATGTATGTCCCTCAAGTGGGTTCAGATAAGGCAGAGATGCATTTTATAATAAATGGTGAGGATCAAGGTGTTTTTGCAAGAGATATTCCTTACAAAGATAGCCCTTTATATGCAATTGTTGATGTTTATGGTACAACTAAACAAGTTAGAATTGTTCAATTATATGGTGGTATGTATAAATAAATAGTTTTATTTAAAAATTTATAACACATGTATTAAATTTTTTCTTTTTTGTTTATTTCAGCTGCATTAACATTACAAAGCGCTTGCAGAGATGCTATACTACAGTACACGAAAGGAACTGCAGTTGATTCACTTCCTTTACCAAAAATGTTAAAAAAATATCTTCTTTATCAATCGCAATGATAAAAAAAAATCTAGCTTTATTTAGAAATAAGAAAGAGTTTTAACTATATATATGTAAAATAAGATTGTGCCTGATTAAATTAATAATTATAATTTTTTTTTTGTTCTTTTAATGAGCTTTGATGTTTTAGTTATTTAATTTTTGTAAAAACAGATACTTACATAATTTTTTGTGTTTCATTTGTACATATTTATTATTAAAAATATAATAATTTTACTCTTTTAGAATTAAGAATTAAATTAAATTTGTAAGAATATTTTTTATGGTTTAATTATTTTATAGTTTTAATGCTATAGTAGTCATTATTTTTTATAAAAAATTTCACATCTTATAGAAGTATTTTCATCGTAAAATCTAATTAATTTTTTTGTTTATGTATTATATATAAAATTAATTAATGATAATTTAAAAATAAAAATAATTTAATTTTCAAAAATGGTCTTTATTTCTAAAAATTTTGATTTAATAAAAAAAAATTGTTATTCCCGAATAGAATCGGAAGTATGTAATATAATAGAACCGGATCGGCCCATACTTCAGATTCTATTCGGGTTGTAAGTTCCATGGACAAAAAAATATAAGTGAAATAACCATTTGTTAACCCAAGGACAAAATATAAATTTTAAAGGTGCAGACAGCAAGGCTATATTTTGCCCTATAGGTATGATACATATATAGGTATATGGAGTGCTATTTAGTACCAAAACACGAAAAACACGAAACTCATGTAAGTCATGTATAGTTTTTCATCAAGGACGATAAAAATGAACTGTTTCTGTATGCCATTTTATGTGATGGAAAATTATTGCAAATTAGAAATGAATTGCATTAGTCAAAATCCATTTAATTAAATTAGGCAATTATTTTATTATAAATAAAAATAATGTAATAAATTTTGAAATAAATTATAAAACTGTTCATTTTTTTAATTTCAAAAAAAAATTCCCTTTTTATTAAACCTATATAAAATAATATTTTTTGAACAATCTATGTATGGAATAAGAAAAAATTTGTTTTACAAAATCCACAATTACCACGTGATTGAGTTATACTCCGCCTCTTGCACATAGTGAATACGATATGTGCTTTGAAACAGAATTATAAATATTATAATTTTTTGCATGAGTCCGGCCCTTTCCTACTCCAAACAAAATTGGAGCTGTGAAACGGCGATTTTTATAACTTTAGGCCCCAATTGATTTGAAAATATAAACAATATTAACCTATCCTTCGTTTTAAAAATTTGAATTGTTAAAATAGATATTAAAATAGATATTTTAAATAGTTATTTTAATTATAAAATGGTTTTTAATGTTTATTATTATATTTTCTGCAAAAATTTTACTTATTTTCAATTCAAGCCGGACCTAATAAAGTTATAAAAATCGCCGTTTGCAGCTCCAATTTTCTTTTGGAGTGGAGAAGGGCCAGACTCTCATGTAAAAGAAGTTTTTAACTTTGTAGTGTAAATTTGCAATACGTATCAAATAAAATATAATTGTTTTGCATTGTGAATGTATAGTGATCACGGTGTAAATAATTAAAATAAACAAAAAACTTGAATAAATTGAAGTCCATAATGCAAGTTTTTATATTACTATATATATACGTCGTAAAAGTTGCAGCAAAATGATAATGTTGTAATTTTTCATGTAGAAAATATAGATAAGTTTTTTAAACAAAGAAAATAATCAGTACATGATTTATGATTGTTAATAAAAAACAAATCGTACTTATATTTTAATGCTATTTAAAAGTTAATAATATAAACTATATGTATTGTTTATGCAAATTTAAAAAAATAAATATTTTTGGAGTCTTTTTTTTATGAAATATTCAAATTAAATTTAACATCAGTGTAAATAAACATTATAATAATGAATAATTAATAATAATTGGTAATAATCATTATACTTTTTTTTATCTGTATATTCACAAAACAAAAACGGTTTCTTATAATTAATTTCACAATGGCAATAAATAAATATAAAAGCGAGAATAATTGTCTAAACCCAGACAAAGAACTTCCAATCGATACTGCATGTTTAAACATTTATAATGGAAAAAGTATACCAGTTACAGTATATTCAACATTTGTTGATTGTTACATGGTTTGTAATTTTAATTTTGTATTATTAATCCATTGTTGATACTAATAAAAATTTTTTTTAGTGCGACGGGCAAGAATTGGGAAACTTGTCAAGTAACAGTAATAAAACTTTTGAAATATCTACAAAGTATCCAATGAAAATGTTTTATATCGATGCAAAAAATACAACCTATTGTCAGTAAGTTGTTTTTTTCTTTTTATTTACCTAAAAAATTCCAGATTGGAAATTGTATTAAAAAGTATTATTTGATTATTTGATGATTTACATTTTTTTTTAGTGAAACATATTCATTTAGACAACATGGGCAGTATGGATGGAACTTTACAGCTAATGGTTGTTCAAATATTTATACAATTTTAGAACCTTCCAATCCTTACTTACGTAAATATTAAAAATTTTATACTTTTTATATAAATCTCAATAATGCTTTAATTGATTTTTTTTTTTAGCGATTGTAGCAGCATTAATGTTTTATGTACTTGCGTTTGTTATTCTATTTACATCTAAAATGATTATAAATACTGTTAAATTGTTTATTAATAATCAGCCTGTCAATTCACAAGATGTAAGTAAAATATTGATAGTTCTTTAGACTAATTCAAGTAAATTTAAAAACATTTTCACTTTTGAGCAGGATCTAGGTAGGTTACAAGAATCTGAAAGTACGCCACAATTACTTACTGTGTCAAAGACTGGAATGAGAATGCAAGCACTTGATGCATTTAGAGGGTAAAAATTAAAATTTGTTACACATAATTACCTTATTGCTAGCAAAAACAACAAAATAAATTTTCATTGATTGCTGCAAAAGTGGTAACAACTTGTATAATGATAAATTTTTTATTTCTCTTATTTAGACTTGCTGTACTTTTAATGATATTTGTGAATAATGGTGGAGGAAAATATGTTATTTTTAATCATGCTGCATGGAATGGAATAACAATCGCTGATTTTGTACTACCATGGTAAATTGTTGAACTTAAGTATATTTTTTTTACGCTCTAAAAATGACTTGATTAATAACATTTTATAGGTTTGCATTTGCAATGGGTTTTTCAATAGTTAATTCAATCAGAGTGCAACTACGAGTATCTGTTTCTCGAACAAGATTAATTATGCGTCAAGTACGAAGAACAATAATTCTTATAATATTCGGATTAATGATCAATTCTCATAGATTTGTCAAAAACAACCCAATACCATTTTCAAAACTACGTTTCCCGGGTGTTCTTCAATTACTTGCCATTTCTTATTTCATTTGTTCTGTAATTGAAACTTGTTTTACTAGTGCCCAAAGAAATTTTCAGTTTGGAAGATTTATATTTTTACAAGATATTCTTGAAAGATGGGCTCAATGGATCATATTTTTTTCCATTATTATTATTCATACTAGTCTAACATTTTACCTTCCAGTTCCGGGATGTCCAAAAGGTTATTTAGGGCCTGGAGGGTATGATCATCAAGGAAATTATACAAACTGTACTGGCGGTGCTGCTGGCTATATCGACAGAATTGTTTTTGGTTCTCACTGTTATCAAAAAAAATTCAACACAGTTTATGGACCAACATTACCCCATGATCCTGAAGGTAATTTTAAAATTTTATATGAATATTTACAAAATTTATTGCAATATACCTTATGTTATATTTTATAGGTTTGTTGAATACTTTATCAGCAACTATAACAGTATTTTTGGGAATTCAAGCTGGTCGAATTTTCGTTACATATTATCAAGCTGAAGGTAGAGTAGTAAGGTGGCTTATTTGGTTCATTATGACTGTAAGTTGATTTACATTTTAAAAGAAAATTTAAAGAGAATATTTTCAGCATTATAATTGAATAATTTATTTATCAAAACAGGGACTTATTGCTGGCATACTTTCTGGTTTTAGTAAAGATGGAGGAATTATTCCAATTAATAAGAATATGATGACCTTATCATTTGATTTATTAACTTCCAGTTTTGCATTTTTATTATTATCAATATTTTATTTTACAATCGATTATAAAAAATGGTGGAATGGTGCACCTTTTATTTATGCAGGTAAAAAAAAACAATAGTTAAAAAAAACTTTTTTTTTTTTAAGTATTGGATTGATTCCCGTTTTCACTTATAATGAAATTTAATTGAAAATGTTTTTATATTAAAAATTTGCGCATTGTAATTCATGAGGTTAACTATCAAAGAGTTTAATAATTTGCAATAGTGCTGGAAAATAATTGTTTATAGAGGATAGAGTTTTAAAAGATAATTTTAAAATTTTCTCAAAAAAGTGGTGTTTCATATCATAAGTTGCAATGCGTAAAAATTTACTTTGATTGACAGAGTTAAAAAGAAAATAAGTTTTAAATTTGAAATATTATTTCTTATTTTTTAAGGTGCTAATGCAATCTTCTTGTATATCGGTCATGAAATAACCATGGGACTATTTCCATTTAGTTGGGGCATACAAAGAACCATGACTCATGCCACAGAATTGTTTATGAATTTATGGACAACAACATTATGGGCAATTATTGCTTATGGATTATATAAAAAAGAAATTTTAATTACGGTCTAAATTATTGAATTATATCTTCAAAGTTAATAATAAAAATAAGGATTCATCATATTAAATGATGTAAACAAAATGTCTGAAAATAAATTTAATTAAAAATGAGATTTTATAAAAATTTCTAATATTTATGCATATTACAGTATAAATGAATGGATTAAATGAGTATTAACAAATTTTTTTTTCTAAATTAGAATAAAATAAAATGTAAAAGAATTTGAAAAAAGCTCTTCGACAATATTTATAGTTCATAAAATAAGAAATATACAATAATTAATTTTATTTTTTGTATAAAATAAAAAAAGCTACGTAATTTTTACTTTTGTTATATAATCTATAAAACTCTAAAATTACTTATGTGATATGATAATTAAATTAAATATTTAATTTTTAATAATTATCGTAATATAAGATATGTTACGATACGTAACAATGTTTATTGAAAATTTTTTGAGTGAAAAAATTAAACTTCAGTAAAATAGTATATACCTAAGGAACTATATTATATATTATAAATATTAAATTTGTAAATATTAAATAATTATTTTTGATATAAAAATTAGAAAGAAATAAATAAGAAAAAGTTATTTACATATCTCGCTCTTCAGGTTTTTTATAAGGAAATTTAATTATTTTAAAAATATCTTTTTCGCTTGAAATTTTTTCTGCTGTACCTAAAGAATCTATAAAAAATGTTACAAATAATATTAGTATTATTTAATACAACTTAATTTATTTAATATTTTGTACCTTGATTTTTATCTTTACTTAATAATTTTCGCAACGTATATTCATTGAGCATATAATTTTTTGATAAAGCATATGATCTTATACTTTGATTAAACAAATCGCTACCTGTAAAATAAAGCAAAGCACAATAATATTGATCGTATGGTATTAATCGAATATCTAATCTTCGATAAGGAGATTCTGAATTTATTCGGCAAACGCCCTATACAGAAATTAAAAAAAAAAATAATTTTATTGTAAAAACAACAATTGTAAATATTAAAAATGTACCATAAATTTGGAATCGCCAAGAGAAATCGTATCACAAATAAAATAACATTTTTCGAAATGTTCAATAACCGATTTTAACAAATTTGATTGTTTCCTTTCGTCATGAGAATTTGAGAAATATTCTAAATGAGTTAATAAAACATCAATATCACCACTTTCATCTTTACCTCTTCTGTAACTACCACAAACTTCAAAAATATATTTTTCGTCTATACTGCTTATTATTTTTTTCATAAAACTTGATATTATTTCAATCTCATTTCGTGGAATTTTTTTTTCAAAGTCTTCAAAGTACCTTAGGTAAAATAAGAATAAATTTGCTGATTAGCTTCAAAAAATTAGAATTTAAAAACTAAGTTAATTTAAATTGCATATTAAAAATTTATAGTCATTACTGGTTACATAATACAATAAAATTATAAAAATACCTCAGACCGATTCTTTGGTGATGATTAAGCTCATTTTGATTTTTTCTTAAATCCTTGATAGTTTTTACACCAGAGTTTACTAGCTCTGTAGCTTTTACAGGGCCAATACCGGAAACTCTTGTTAGCAAATTTATAGCACTGATATTAGAATCTTTTTTAATCTATAAAAATATAATTTTAAAGGCATTCAAATCTTATAAAAATTATAAATCACTTACATCTTCTAGCTTTCTTAATTTCCCTGTTTGTAAAAATTCGTCAATTTTATTAGCTATTTTTTCACCAATACCAGGTAATTTTTTAGCTTCTTCGCCAGATTTTACTCTTTCAGGTAATGCTGCTAATGTACTGGCTGCTTTACGGTAAGCATTTGATTTGTAAATATTTTTTCCAATGTTTTTTTCGTAAATAGCCAATTCTAAAAATTAAAACTATCCTTGATAATTTGAAATTTAAATTTTAAGATGAAAAAAAAAACAGTCATGTGTGCTTTATTTTATAGATCACGTGGGCTACGCGATTGCGCAACTGTATTCTATATATTTTTTCCAAAAAAAACATGCTAGCTCCGATTTTGTATTTGTTTTGGAGTCTACTTTAGTTTTAGCTATATTAATGTAAATGTAATTATTAAATTTCATAATTTTTTCCTAAACAATTATTTATATAAATAATGTGCTTATAAAACTAAACTTGCTTGTGATGAAAAAAATGTTTACTAAAAGAATTATTATCTGACTTGCACCAAAAAATTACATTAACTATTTTTACTAACGAATGCTTATGTAAAAAATTCGTAAAAAAAAGTTAAGCAAGATAAATTAGCTACTACTACTATTATTTTTACTAATGCAAATAATTAATAAATATTTGCATTATTTAACTAAAGCATGGAAGCAGATAAATCAGAAATAATTAATGAAAATGAAGAAACAAACCTATTAAAAAATACACAAGAAAATCAAATTGAAAATACAAAAAGTAATCGTCACTATGAAATTAATATCAAAGAATTACATTTTATAAAAATGGATACCACAAGTTTAAAAAAAAATTCTTTGGACAAAGTTCAAGAGAATGAAGATATTATACCTGTAGTTCCAAGTTTATTAGCTGAAGAAGAATTAAGACAATTTGATGTACTTGATGATATTGATCATCAATCAAATCAAGATGGTTCAGATTGGGAAATGTGTTCAAATGATTCAGTTAATTCTGAAGTACCAGATGATGAAATTGAAGCTATGCTTGAGGAAGGTTTACCAGATGAATTTAAAGGTAAACGATCAGAAAAAAAGAATGAAATGCTTTATGAAGAAAAAGAAAAATTGGTGTTGGATGAAATTGGTCACAACCACTTTGATGTTTTACCAGAAGGATGGGTGCAGGTTTGTTTCAACTAAAGTTAAATTTTAAATTTAAAAACTAATATTAAAATTTTTGTTATTTCTATTAAAAACTAATCTTATCATTTACTAGGTAACTCATAACAGTGGAATGCCTTTATACTTACATAAACAAAGCAGAGTATGCACTTTATCAAAACCATATTTTCTTGGTCCTGGAAGCGTTAGAAAACATGAAGTACCTGTAAGTGCTGTACCATGTTTACAGTACAAAAAAGCTTTGAAAGAAGAAAAAGAAGAAAGAAGTTTAGAAAAACAAAGATCTGAAGCACCTCCAAAATGCAGTTTACCAAATGCAAAAATTGAAACTATTCAAGAAAATAGGGCATCTCAGTCTCTGGATGGAGAAAACTTGAGAAATTACTGTCAATCATTGTTTCGTTTTAAGTCAATTAAAGTTATGCGTTTCAAATCTTGGTCTCAAAGAAGGAAATTTACAAAAAATAAAAAGCAAAGAAAACAATTAGAACGTCCAACATTACCAGATGGAACAAAATTAATAACATTCCCAGTAGGTAATAATATTACATCAAATAATGGAAATATTTCCCAAGATGATGAAAATACCAACAGACCTTTAAAACACTGGATAATGAATCCTTCTGGTAAAAGTTATGTTTGTATTTTGCATGAATATGTGCAGCATGCTTTAAAAAAGCAACCTACTTATAAATTTAAAGAATTAGAAAATGCTGCTACTCCTTATTCAGCAGTAGTTTGCATAAACGATATGGAGTATGGTAGTGGTTATGGTAGTAGTAAAAAACAAGCAAAAGCTAATGCAGCTAAAAGAACTCTTGAAATTTTAATACCTCAAATGAGAGATAAAATAACTGGTGAATCAGCTTCAGAAAATGATAACTCTAATTCTAGTCAAGCTATTAAAGCTTCAAAACTTAATTCTGATGCTGATTTATCATTTTTTGATCAAATATCAATAAATGATCCAAGGGTAGCTGAATTTTGTGCTAAAACAACTGAACCTTTACCACATGCTATTTTGATTACATGTTTGCAAAGGAATTTTGGATTAGGAGATATGCACATTAACTATTCTGTAAATACACTAAAACACCAAAGAAATGAATTTACCATGAGAGTTGGAAAGCATGAAGCTACTGTAATATGTCGTAATAAAAAGGATGGAAAACAAAGAGCAGCTCAAGCCATTTTGCAAATGTTACATCCTCATATTACATCTTGGGGTTCTTTATTAAGACTTTATGGTTCTAGAAGTGTAAAATCATTTAAAGAAAAGAAACAATTAGAACAAGAAATTACTTTATTACAAGGTAAAGCAGCAGTTAACCAACCAAATCATGCAATATTAGAAAAATTAAGACAAGAGATGAAAAAATTAGCTGAGCAGAGGCAGGCTGTTAAACCAATTGGAAAATTTCTTCCTCCAGACTTACCAAGTGGTTCTTCATCAAATTTAGATAACGTTGATTTATAATAAAAAAAATTGTGATAAAATAGCCATTTAAAAACAAACATTTATGAATAATTTTTACTGTACAGAAGATGATTTTTTTTTCGTGAATATTAATTATCAAGTTTATTTTTGGTATTTTAACGATACATGAGTAAAAATAAAAATAGTAATGTTAACCCAAATTTTTTATGAATAAAATGGAAAAATAATTGTGATTGTGTTATGAAATTATTTTTTAAGTCTGTGTATTGTGTAATTTAATATAAAAAACTAAAAAATATGCTTAATTATAAGCACATTAAGTAATTAATTCAAGGGTGGATCCAGAGGGGAAAAGGCGATCGCTCCCCCTGAGCTACAAAGAATCACATGTTTTTTTTTTACAATTTTCATAAAAAAACACAAAATTTACAAAATTTTGCTTAAGTGCCCACCCGATTTGATTTTCTGGAACCGCCACTGAACTGAATTAATTTCATTGCCAAAATGCAAGAGTTAAAAATTGAATAATTAAAACTGCTATTTAAAAAAATTTTTGAAATTTTATTTTTTGATTACATATAAACTCAATAAAAAAATCTAATTTAATTTGCACAAATGTGGTTAAGAGTTATTATTATTTTAAGTTTGCTATCACGTACATTTTCTTTAGAACTTAGAACAGAAAATCCTAATTCATGTAAAGGTTAAACATAACCATGGTTATTATGCATAATCAAATGTAAAAATTCATTTGAATAATTTTTTAAGTTTCCTGAAGTGAAAAATACTTTAAAACATTTTTACCTGTTAAAAAATCACATAAATCATGATTTGGATTGTTCTTTTTACTTGGAGCTTTTCTTTTACTCATATTTGCCAAAATATTTGCGTTAAGCCACGGGTATAAACAAAGTCACAATAATAGAAAACAGCTGATTCTTTTTTAGATATAAACAAACAGATTTTGTAACCTAAATGAGTAAAAAAATATTAATAAAGCAGAATATAATTATTTTTTTTTGTAATTTAATAAAATTTCATATATTGTTTGCTTTCTAAATGTTGTAAATTCTTCCAATATAAATTTTTTAATAAATAAAATTTTTTTAAATCTATAATATTTTTTAGCCACGATCAGCAATTTTTCCATAAAATGTCACAATACCTACACTTTACTTATTTTACAAAGTTTGAAATCACGTGCAAAATTTTTATTCTTGATAAAAGAAAAAATTTTCATTTTATAGTTATACAGGAAAAGTAAAAAAATAAAATCATAAATATTTTTATTTAAGTACTTTTATTATTTTTTAGTTTTAAAAATATAAGTACATAAAACTTTTAAAAGTTTTTTGGTAGTAAATATAGTAACATAAGTACCTACATTTTGCATTAAACATATACAAAATACGTTTTTTTGTAACACAGTATAAGAAATTTACTAATTTTATGAACACATATCCATGATATAAAATAAATAAATAAATATTAAATCTAAAATCGAAGACTTTTGTCATGAATTAATTTAATTAAAAATATAAAATAAAAAAAAAAAATTACATACTGGACGGATTACTACAAAAAAAAAAAAAAAAAAAAAAAAAACTAAACACAATTTATTTTCTACTTAAAAAATTTGTCAGTCTAAATTCATGTCATGTAAAAAAGGTTCAATAAAAATCATTTTGTTGGCACTCGACTATATGCAGCATAGCTGTTTGAACAAATGCCACAAAGGCAAAACAAACTTGATAAAATTATAATAATTATTAAAGTACATATATATATCTTTAGTAAATAAAATCTATCTGGCAACCATAATATTGTAAAATCTAAAGTCTTTTCTTGAGTATCTAAAATAAAATAGTTTTTAGAATTTAAATATTTTAAAATATGTATAAAAACATTTTTAAACATTTATTTACCAATATAAGCAAGACCAAAGCCCATATTAGGGGTACCCATTCTATAAGAACAAGTTGGAATTTGTAATTCATGAATATCTCCTATATCTAATCTTAATTGATATATGTTCATAACATGAGGAGGCAGAACCCATACTTCACTCAATTGCTCTGTTGCTGAATCTAAACTCATATGCATGGCTTTATGTTGATGAGCAGTAAAAATTATTTGTGGAGAAAGTTCTTTTAAAACCTAAAAATAAATTATTATTTTATTAAATGATGATTTTATTGAATGATTAAATGATTATTTTTTAATTTTTCTTAATCATACATTTTGTACAAAATTTCCAGGTGTAAATAATAATGGCATATGACTTAAGACTACGTTTGTTGTATTTCTTTCAGCATAATCATTTAAAAAAGCATCTTTTGGCGCAAGTGGAATCGATTTTGTCAATCGGTTTACCTAAAATGGTATAAAAAATTTATGAACTATGTCATTTAAACAGCTTAATGTTATAAATACCTTGAAAAAGGTTGCTGTACTGTAAACCAATGTATCAGGTTGAGTAAATGCAAAATTAAATCTATCATGAAAATCCTTTGATACTATATCTTCTTCACCACCAATATCATTGTCTCCAGGTAAGTATATTTTCTAAAGAAAAAAAAATATCATTTATAAGTACTAAACATTTTTTAGCTAGAATTAAAATTTTACCATAATATTATCAGAAGTTTCAAAAATATAATCTAATCTTCTTTTATGCAATTCAAAATCTTTGCCTTGAGATATATGTCCTTCATCCATTAAGTCACCAAGGAATACAATAACATGCGGCTGTGTTCGTCTGATAGCTCTTGAAAATGTATTTTTTAAATATCTAAATGAAAGAGAATTTTATTAGACAACATTCTTGCAGAGTAAGAATAATATATTAATTCATTTATACCTATCACTATCCCATACTGCCCAAGCCGAACCTAAATAATTTTCATTTTTGTAGCCAAGAATTTGAGGATCCGCAACAAGTAAAACTTTAACACAATCTGTGCACTTTTTTGACGACCACTTAAAAGCTTGTAATTCATATATTATGAATTCATTATAGAGAATTACCATTCCCATAAGAATTCCAATTGAATATATTTTATGTTTTGTTCTGTAAAAATTAATTTAAAAAAGAAGAGTATAAAATTTTTTAAAATAATAATTTCAACAAACCTGTTTCTTCGAATTATCATTTTTTTGGCATACTTTTAACAATCGTTTGAGTTCACATTATTCGTTTGATTTTACTTTTTAAAAATTGGTAATCATTTTTTAAATTTGAAATTTGTTACATCATAAGTATGCATAACAAAGTTACTCTTGTAGAGTTTGAGCTCTTATTTTTTAAAGAAAATATTTAATAAATATTCTTTGATTTTATCCCATGTTGTAACCTACTACATAATTTTCTGAAAATGAAAAATTTCTTTTTCAATCATGGTTTTATAAATTTTATAAAAATTTAATTTTTTGCAATGGCAGTGTAATTACAAGCTCTTTGCAAATGAGACAAGACTAAAATTTAATAAACATTATTTAGAAAACATTATTATTTATATAATAAGATTCTAAAACAACAACTTCTTTTACAATAAAATTCGATAAAATTCACAAGTTTGATGAAAATGACATTTTTTATGAACCAAATCCCATATTCAGAATTCAGATTCTAGGAATAACCAGAGTCAGAGACTCAGAGCCATATGAGAGTCCAAGCTCCCTATTATATCCATTTACGATACAGCGTGGGTGGGAATGAGGCAAATAAAGCCTTGAAGAAAAAATATTGTATTTGTATAAATTTCAGTAAAATTCATTTTAGGCCAATCAAACGTCAGAATCGTCTAAAAGTAGTTTTATGATTGGTTTAATTTAGAGTGTTGAAAATAGTAAAAGTTTCTGTCAAAGCTTTGAAAAAATGTCATAAATATGTTGTCATATCAGTAACAGCCAGTATAATCTAAAAACTATATAATAATAATAGTACAATAATGTAATTTCATAGAATTTAATGTAATTTTTAATAACCATTTGTTCATGATTTAATTTAAATGCGTTTAATATATATAGTTATTAGTTATATTGCTCCAAAATAATAGTGCTAATTAAATTATGCAAGCATAATAAATATACATATAATATAGGTACATAGAAATAATTTTTGAAAATAAAAATGTTATGATTCAGAATGAATACACTTGTGTACATATACGTGTGTCTGTGTGCCTGAAAATTTAATTAATATAAAAATGACTGCGTAACATCAATTCAAAATTTTAGCTAACAAAAACATATACGGAATTTCCCATATGCTTGCACCTAATTTTACGGGATTTTCATTATTTATCCATTGTAAAAAAATTTTATACACAGTATAATGTGTTTAATAAACAATAATGTACTATAGTGTGTTATTCTTCAATAATATATTTTTTTGTGAAATGATTTCTGTCTACGTGTTAAAAATACTTATTTAAAAAAATAAAAAGACGAATATGATTCTTGATTTTGTTTCGAAATAATATTATATTTATATTTTAAATAAAAACGGAGTTATCAAGGTATAAATTTTAATGTTAAAAGTATGTGGAAAAGGCTAATATTTAATAGATACAATAAGTGATTCGCAATAACGAAGAAAAAATTTTTAATAAATAATTTGGAGCTTGTGAATATTTTACAATGATAACTTTTAGTATGGTCAAATTTATTTTTTAGGTAATTCTAGATTTTATTATTCAGATAATATGCATTTAGTAGTTGTGATAACGCGTAAAGTTATTTTTAACAAGAGATTAGGTTTTAACATTATATTTGTGTAATCACTTGCAGACAAGAAATATCATCATTTTTTCTAATAAAGTGATGAGTAATTAATTTAATATCAGAAATTTTTTTTAAATATCAAAGTTATAATTTACACAATTTTTATTTTATAGGTTTGTTTATACAGAAAATTTTATTATACATACATGACGTTTAAATATATATAATATGTGCTATAATTTTTATTGATTAATTGATATCAATGTTTTTTTTTTTTTAATTTCAAATAAAAAAAGTTATAAAATTTAATTACTGTATATTTATATTTTGGAGTGAAATCAATTTTTGAGTCATTGTATTAAAAATGTATGTGATTATTAAATGTTTTAATAAGACAATTTTATTTTTAAGATTTGCGAAATCCTCGATATTTGAATTGACAATGGAACGTTTGAAGAAGGCAAAAAATAGCTCATAAAGTTTTCAAATAAAAATATATGACAAAAATGGGGACAATATCAATGGAAGAGACTGAATTATTAAAAGACCCTAAATACAGGGTCTATGTATCCGCTGTTGACAAAGCTTTAAAAAGTTTTGAATATACAAGCGAATGGGCAGATTTAATATCAGCGCTTGGAAAATTAAATAAAGTTTTATTAACTCATATGAAATTTCCGGTTATTCCAAGAAGAATTAAAATTTCTAAAAGATTAGCACAATGTATGCATCCTGCCCTACCATCAGGAGTTCATTTAAAAGCTTTAGAAACTTACGATATTATTTTTAAATGCATGGGAACAAATAGATTAAGCCATGAACTTTTCATTTATAGTGCAGGTTAGTGAAATGAGTATTTTTCTTATTTTATTCCAATTGTTATCTTTCTGATTTAAAAAAAATGTAATTATTTAATTTAAAGGTTTATTTCCATTATTGGGAAATGCTGCTATGAATGTAAGACCAACTCTTTTAACTGTTTATGAAACTCATTTTGTACCATTAGGAGAAAGATTAAGACCTGCTCTGAGTGGTTTTCTTAGTGGTGTTTTACCAGGATTAGAAGAAGGTTCTGATCATTTTGATAGAACAAATTCTTTACTAGAAAAAGTATGTGAAGGTGTTGGTCCAGAGCATTTTTATGCTTGTTTGTGGGATTGTCTTGCTTCAAATTCAAATATTCGTTTACCAGCAATATTATTTGTTCTTGCTCATTTTAATAGAAAATTAACAATGGAAGATCAGTTATACATAATGGGGACAAAAGTTGATATTATGGTAAATGTTTTTTGTAAAAAATTTTTATTTTCTTCTTAAAATCTAATTTATTTTTCAAATATAGGTTGGTTCGTTATGTGCAGCTGTTCAAGATAGTTCTGTATTAGTACAAAGAAGTGCTTTAGACTTACTTATGATTGGTTTTCCAATGCATAATAGTCAGTTGAAAAGAAATGATATGATTAAAATACTTACTGCAGCTCTTACTACCATTTTACGTAGAGATATGAGCTTAAATAGGTATTTCGACAAATTTTTAAAAGTTAATAAATATTAATTTTGTTTCAATAATAAATACATTTATTTTTTAGGAGATTATTTGCTTGGCTTTTAGGAACAGAAGTAAATTCTTCAATTTTGAAAAAAAAAGTTGATCCAATAGCAGCTGAAAATTCGATAACTTATTTTGAGACTTATTCTAAAGATATGCTTATAGAGGCTATTAAATCTAATTTACGTACCATTTGCACAGAAAATCCTCAGGATTTGAAGCCATATAGAATTTTAATTTCATTATTAGATAAACCTGATATTGGACCCATTATTTTAGATGATATTCTATATGAAGTATTTAGGTAGGTATCATGAGAGATTATAGGAATTCATAATAAATTCTTATTAATTTTTATTTTCAGAACATTTTATAATGCTTGTTCAACATCAAATAAAAATTCAAAATCAAGCGAAGTAATAAAATCAGTAAATCTTTTATTTTCAACTTTAGAATCACAATATGTTTGGATTCATTGTAGTTATTTATTTGAAAAAGCATGTCAAAATCGTGTACAACATAAAGATTTATATCGTGAAAATATAATTAAAAAAGTAGGTAGTGGTATACCTGACTTACCTGAAATATGTGCATTAACTGAATTTTTACTTGATACGGTGTCTCTTGATGTTTTTATTGATACTCCATCTGAACATTTACCTAATCTCTTTTACAATATTATTCAAAAATTATCTCAACGTATCGATCACTTGACTTCCCTTGAAATAGAAAAAAGTCTTAAATTATGTAGCAAAATATTATCAAAAGTACAACCAGCAGTGTCTTCAAACACTAATGCAGAAATAACAGAAAATGAAACTAAGAAAAAAGTTAACATTAAAACAACAACTACTACAAAAACTGCTGAAACTGAATTATCTACAGTTCCATTGGAAAAGAGTCAATCTGACAGTAAGTTGAATAAGCAAGAATCTGAAATTATATCATTCAATGATAGAAGTCCTAGTCCTCGAAGAAGAGCTAATTCTAGTGGTCCTACTAAAAAGACAGATAAAAAATCCAAAAAAAAATCTAGCAAAAGTACTTCAAAATTATCGGATTCTGCTTCAATCCAATCTAACAGTAGCATTGTGTCTGTTGTTGTCGATGATGACGCAAAAGAAATTATTAAAAATAAAAGCATGGAAGACATTAGAACTGATTTTACCGAATTAAATTCTTCTCAAGCAGATCTAGATACATCAAAAAATATATCAATTGGTTCAACAATATCCTTAAATCGAGGACCATCACCTGCACAAAAAGCTCAGCATTCCATGTTAGAAAAATGTTTAAAGCTGTATAAACAATTTTATATTAAATTAATAGAAAAAAGAATACTTGATAAAGATAAAAGTGTGCAAGAACTTTTTGAAAGTGTAAAAATACCATCTCGTAAGGAAAGTTTTGATGAAAAAACAAAAAATCTAGAACAACTGTTGCATTTAAAATTAAGTAATGAAGAAGATTCTGGTTTTTGTAGTCAAGAATTAATTTCAAGTGACGTTAATCACCAAAATTTTCTTCATTTATATCTTGAATCTATAGACCAATCAGAGTGGGAAGAAGTTTTAAAAATATCCTCAAGTTTATTTGTTGAATTATCTACTTTTCCTAGTTACATTTTACCTGGGGATGGTTTATTACCTGAAGAAGAACCAAAAGGCGAAATATCAATACCTGAATGGTTGAAAGTATTAATTGTATGTTCTTGTTGGTTGGGTAATCAACCTTCTTTACAACTTACAAGTATTGCTACTTTATTGGACTTTATAGCCTTATCAAAAGCACATGGCGATACAGCAAATTCATTACACAGTGGAGAAGGAGTGACAACAGTAGTTATTGTACCGTTATTAAAACATTGGTATCTAACTTTTCTAAAAAATTGCACAAACGTTTTTCAGGTAATTATATTAAATACCCTTTTTATAAAAAAATCAAATTAATGACACTTTTTTAAATTATAGATAATAGGACATTCGTTATGGCATCATCTTGGAGAACTTCCTGCTAAATATAGAATAAAATGTGTTGAGCTTCTTCATGAATTACATCATTCGTTACAAGATTCTTGTGATGCCGTTGAAGATATCATTGGAACTGCGTTAATGAGCGAAAATATGGAAAAAAGAATTGAATCTTTTGATAGGTTTTCAACTCTTTGGCATTTGGGTAGAGAAATTGAAACAAATCCAAAAATTAGAGGACAATTAAGAGGTTTTGATAAATCACTCTTAAAAATATTAGATAATTTACAGTTGCCAGACAACTCACCATTAAAATTACAAGCTCAATCTTGGTTATTACATTCTTTGATTAGAAACGATATATCACGTATTGTAAATCCTGTTTTAATGATGTTACTTGAACCATCAACTTGTAGGATGAGTGTTTTGCATGTTAATATTCAACACAGTAATATAATTTTAACAAAAAATGAATCAGTACAAGAAAAGTCAGATGATCTTCAAGATGAAGGTACTGCAAATATTTATGCTATAAGTTCGGTAGATGGTAATGTAATATACCATGTTAGTCATAATACTGAAAAAGATAAAATTACACAAGGTTCAAAAAAATTATCAAAAAATAAAACTTCTATTAATCCCGTAAAAGTTAAAAGAATTTTTGCTGTTACAACTTTAACAAGCAGTAATAAAGGGCACCAATATGTTACAGAAAAAAATCAAGCAATGAAAGAATTAGAAGTTCACCCAAGTATTTCTGGAAATCGAAAGATTTCCCTTTTTGTTAATCCATTATCAGTTAATGTAACAGAAAATTCTGCTGAACACTCTTTAGTAGAAGATGATAGTTCATTTGTGAAGAAGAAGTTATTTAAAAATGTTAAAAGAATTAAAAATTATGAATTTAATAAAGGCTCCACTGGTAGTTTAGATGAAAGTTTATTGGATACTGAAAATTCAACAAGCAAAGTAAAAGATAAAATTGACGAGAGTACAAAAAAATATAATGGAGATGGTGGTTCATCGTCTTTAGATTCTATAACAAATAGTTTAGATTCCAGTAGTCCAGAATTAACAAGCAAACAATATAAATCTCGTAAAGAGCATATCATTATGCCAGGTAGTTCTCGTGAAATAGCCGGTACTATTATAAAAGGCAAATATCATAGTACCAATGAGTTTAATAATGCAAATTACAATATATTAAATGATTCAGTTAATACTTATGAAGCATTAAGTGAGATACCGAGTTGGACTATGGGGGATGAAGAAACTGATCTGGAAGCAAGTGCTACAGCTGAAGAATATTTTAGTAATTCTAGTAGTATGAGTGTTGTCGAAGAAGTCTTAAATGACGTCGTTGAAAAAGTTGTACAATTGTGCGAAAATAGTAATACATCTAAGATGGCAAGTATAATCTTTATTACTTTCTCTTTTTTCACTAATATAATAAACATACATGATAATTATAAATTTACAAATTTAATTACTTAATTACAAATTTACAAATAATAATTTTAAACCTATAATCAATTAATATATATATATATATATCATTAAAGATAATTTAAAATTGTCTGTGCAAAGATTGGTGTATAAAATATAATAAAATAATACATAAAAATAATAATAATGAGAAAAATATAATAAAAATAAAAATTTCAAATCACATAAGATCTTGATTAGCAGTAAAGTAAAACGAATATATTTAAAATTTTTTTAAAACTAAAATTTTTAGTATATTAATTAATATACTATACTCATCATAATTTAAAAAGTATAAATAATATTGCTTTTTAACCAAATTTGAT
The DNA here is from genome assembly GCA_022575985.1 of Anagrus nilaparvatae. Classification (NCBI taxonomy): domain Eukaryota; kingdom Metazoa; phylum Arthropoda; class Insecta; order Hymenoptera; family Mymaridae; genus Anagrus; species Anagrus nilaparvatae. The sequence continues at coordinate 20,536,504 of JAKSXM010000137.1, forward strand.
ATTTTAAATAGATCAACTTTGAGATACTATTTTTCACTTCTGGTCAAAAATTTTAAAATTTTGACCCCAATAAATGAAAAAACAACTCTTTTTACATTGTAAAACATTTTTTCCTAAAATAGATTTTCATTTTTTATAAGTTTTCTGGCCGGTAATCCGATCGACTATTTAAGTCTGCTTGGGGGAAGATCTGGGTTAATAAACTAAACATTTAGTGTTCACACCCCAGTTTTTTCGGTTTTTGATATTAAAACATACTTAATATTTGAAATAGTAAACGTATTACAAACGTAAGTCATTAATTTCTTAACTGAGTCTAAAACCACCCCCTTGGTATCATTTGTTTCGAATTATAGATTCAGAATTTTTAGAATCAAATTTTAATTTTCAAAATAATTTATTTCTTATATTATAATTTAATCTTATTATAGGGGGATGATTCAATACAACTTGAAAATAATTTGAGACGAAATTCTGGAATAGGGGTTCACAATTTGCATTCTCACATGTTATTATACTGTGGTGTTTATGATTCAAATAGAACCTTGTATGCTTTAAGGATACTTAGAAATGAATTATTAACAAATCCAAGAATGTTTTTATGCGCAGCAGCTACAACTGGTATTGCCAATAATTCTAGAAGTTCTATATTGTTAAATTTACTTGCTAGACACAGGAAAAGTGTTTTTGGAAGAAATTTTCATGGCGATGTCGTTAATACAGAATTTATTGTAACATATCGAAGTAGCATGTATTTAGAAGTGTTAATAAGTGTGTGCCTTTACTTTGCGAGAAGTTATTATCCAAACTTGGGACAAATGAGATTAACTCAAGAAGAAATCTCTGGCAATAGACAAGTAAGTTTTTATATTGTATAAGGTAAAAAATACCTGTATTTTTTTATATTACATTTTTACAGGTTCAATTAGCTAGTACCGAATTGTTGACATTTATATTTTCTGAATTAATTCAAATAGTACGAGAATCTGGTACAGGCTTTAGCAGTTACATTATAGATTTATTAACTAAATGTAAAGTACAAAAAGTTGCTCTTCACTGCCTCATTTCAAGTGTTTTGACAATGAAAAATGCTCAGAAAGACAGTGACGAAGTTTATACTTTTACTGAAGAAATAGTGCAGTTTAATGATCCAATTATCGACATGGATATTAATAAATGTAAATATAGAGCTAGCAATCACACAGAAGCCTTTCAAATACAATTATTGAGGTATATATCAATAATATTATTTTTAATTTATGAAAATAACAAAGGATTGTTTATTTTTCAGGTTACTATTAACTTTAATTATGTTGGAACATCAATGTGGAATACAAAAAAATGATGAATCAGTATTAAATTCTCAAGTTAGTGCACCTTATAATTTATCAAGCACTGCTTTGAAATACGTACCTGGAGCTCTTATAACTCAACAACCCATGTTCCTCACAAGCATTTTAAATGCATTGAAATTGGTAAATATTATTATTATATATTTACAATTGGAGACAATTATCAAAATTTTTTTAACATGGTTAATATTGGTTCCTCATAAATGTAGGAATCATTGTAATAGGTGAACTTTTGATTTTTTTTTGCATATAAGCAAGTTTTGAGATTCCAGGAAGCTAAAAATTCGGTTTTAAAAAAAATTATGTGTGTATATGTATGTAACCGGTGATATTTCACAATCATTATGGTATTAAGACCAAATTTTTTTTTTTTTTAATTTTTTCATCAAAAAGTTTCAAAATAGGTACTTTCTTTTTTTTTTTATTTGGATGTAATACCCCATTTTTTCTATGAAAACACTAATTCCTAGAAATATCGTTTTTACTTGATTTCTTGGATCTAATACCTAATTTTTTTAAAATTTTTTTCTAAAAATTTTTTTCTCCAAATTTTTTGTATTAAAAAATAAATAAAAACACCATAATAAATATTTTTGAAAGTACTATTTAAAAAAAATCATTATTTCTCAATTTTTCAGATTTGAAATCAATATTTAAAAAAATTTTTGTTTTGAAATTGTTTTAAAATACATAAAATGGCAGAAATTTTCAACTCATACGAATATTTGTCATTGCTGCGTAGTGTCAATAATTTGGTAGCGTTTTTTAAAAATTTTATTTATTAATACGTCATTTTTATTTTAGGATCATATGAGACACTTACATCAGTATTGGACGACGCTAGTCACTTCTAGTCTGACATTTATGGGGTCTTCACTTACTGAAATTGTAACATGTGTAATTAATCAACTTTGTTGCAATATTGAGCAATTAGCTTCCTATTATAATTATATAAATCCGGAATCAAAAAATAAAAAAAATGAAACTTATAATTTAATGGAATGCTGTTTACCAGCTGATTATACCATAATGCAATTGGAAGCTTTAACATTTTTATTACATTTTTGTTTGTTGGATACATCGCAGCAAATAAGTTTTTCAGTTCATCAACCGTTAAATAGTTCGTTTCAAAATAGTATTTCCGGTGCTAAGCCTGTACAAATATTTAATAATTTAATGCATGTTTTTATGCCATCCCCATTAACAACGGTATGTTTTATTTAATTTTAAATTGTATTAAAATTAACATTATATATTAAAATACAAATTGCATCACCAATTTTAGGAAACAAGTAATTCGAAAGAAAAATTAAATACAAATGACCAACTTTTGAATGCAAGAAAAGTTGCATTAAATTATTTATCACGAATTATTGCTTCGCTTTCTGCTTTATGGCAAGCAGTTTTATCCAATCAAGAAAAGTAAATTCTTTATTCTTTATTAAAAAAAAAATCTTTAAAAAAATTTTTTGTATTGGCTAATAAAAATTTTCTTGTAGCGATCAAACACCATGTGTAATTGGAAATCCTAAAGTAGTTAAACATCAGCTTTTAGAACTTATATCGCCAATATCTTTCCATCATGGTGTAAATTTTTTGGCCGCTATTGCTGTAGCATGGCACGAAAGGAGAAAACCTGCAAATAATACAAAAAAGGTATAATTTTACATTAAAAAATTTTTTTCACAAAATTAAAACACAATTCATTTTCTTTTTAATAGATTTTACCTGAAGCAAATTCTGATCAACAAGTCTTGGTTCACCTGGTCAGTGCAATTCGAGTTATGCCAATTGATACTTTTGTTCAGACTGTACATCAAGTTATTAAAAATCCTGCACTTGCAACTGGTCTTCATCAAGATTTCTCTTTGGAAGTTTCTGTTTTAGAGTTACTTTACTCATATATGCAAAGTAATACATCACAAACTCTAATGGAATCGTGGTCATCACTTCTTAGTTTACTAAAAGATGGTTTATTGTTAACTGCTCCAAGTCAGTTTTTATTATTGGCTATATTAAATGAATATGTCCAAAAGTGTCCATTGATGCAAGAAAAGAAGGATGTTAGAGATCTTCAAGATATAACTGCAAAGCTTATTGAATCTTGTTCTCAAATTGCTGGTGCCTGTTTAGAACAGACTACGTGGTTAAGAAGAAATTTAGCTGTTAGAGAAGATGTTTTTGATGTTTCGGATGATTCAGCAGAAAAAAAAGACGGAAAAGCCGGTATTCTTATCATATATACAAATTCTAAGTATATTCATTTTTTTGAATTTACAAAACTTTTATCAATTTCAGTAACACCAGGGACACCTCCAAATACAGCTTATAGTGTACAAGCGCAAAGTATTTTAGCCGAAATTTTGGCCCCATTGTTAGACGTTACTTATGGTTCTCAAGAAAAAGAAAGGGTTGCAGCAATATTAACAAATCTTATGTACAATGTTACTCCATACTTGAAAAATCATACGTAAGTTTAAAAGTTTAAAAGTTAATCATTTCATTTAATAAATTTTTTTTATTTAATACTTATTCCTAGGACAAAAAATATAGCATCTTTTACTGCCTGTTCTCAATTACTAAGTTCTCTTTCTGGTTATCAGTATACAAGAAAAGCTTGGCGAAAAGATGTTTTAGATTTATTATTAGATCCAGCTTTTTTTCAAATGACACATGCTTGTTTACCTTATTGGAGAACAATTATTGATAATTTAATGACCCATGATAATACAACATTTCGTGATTTACTAAGTATGTTTATAATTTTTTAATTAAATCTGAAAAAATTTTTTATAAATTTTTTTTTTTAGCAAAAGTTTCAGTAGCTCAAAGTAGTAGTATTAGTTTATTTTCATCTAAAGAACAAGAATACGAACAGCGAGCTCAATTATTAAAACGATTAGCTTTTGTTATACTTTGCAGTGAAATGGATCAATATCAAAAGTATATGCCAGAAATTCAAGGTTGTTACAAAGATAGAAAAAGTTTTTTCTTCGATTGTACACATCTTAAATTGCAATTAAATAAATTTTTGTTCCTTTTAGAGCGATTAGCTGATAGCTTAAGATTACCTCAAGTAATTCCATCAATTCAAGCTCAAGTTTTTTTGTGTTTTCGAGTACTCTTATTACGAGTTTCACCTCAACATGCAACTTCTCTTTGGCCTGTTATTGTTAGCGAATTGGTTCAAGTATTTTTACATATAGAGCAAGAACTAAGTACTGATACTGATGAGTTCAGGTAAAAAAATTATTTACAAAAGAAAAGCTTGCTTGAATTGCTTATAATTTGCCACTTTTAATTAAAAAGAAATTCTTTTTTAAATCATATCAATGCTATGTTGCTTTAACAAGTTGAGATTTTTGTTTATATTTTTTAAAAGCTAACAAAAATTATTAATATCGGTCAGAGTTTATAATATGTTTTAATATTATTAAAATTTGTTGAATTCATCGTTTATTTTTATCGTTTTTTTTTTTTAGAAAATCAAAATTATCAACATTGATATATTTATATAATATTAACAATTTTCCCTGTTTTTTTTTTTTTTTTGAATTTTTGGTGCCATCATGATTTGATTGGTGTTGGGCTCGCAGTCGTCAAAGCAGGTAATTTTAAATTGCATTGCTATACGATCATTTAAATGTTTTTTTGTAAGTTTTTAGTTTTTGTGTGTATACCTACCTAGTTTTTTGTTTCATGATATTTAAAAAAATTGTTTTAATTGGAAAATTTTATCGCAAAATTACTTCCTATTCTGGTTCTAAATTTAATTTTTTTGACAAAGTGAAATTCTTTTTTTGACAAAATTACTTCTTTTGTAGAAAAAAAAATTACTTTTTTCTTGCAAAATGAAAAATTTTACAAATTTTCGACAAAAGATTTTTTATTTTTTTTGAAGTAATTATGTCAAAAAAGGATGTCATATTCATAAACTAATTTTGAAATTGCATAATTTTTTTAGTAATAAAAAACAAGAATTGAAATTTTTAAATTTAATATTCCGTCTGTTTTTAATAATTAATATCAAATCATGAATAAAATTAATTTACTAATAAAAACATAAAAATGTTTAAAAATAATTAACAGCTCTCATATTAAACTTTTATCTGCATTGGATGCATCTTGGACTATAAATCCTAGTAATGGACTACAAGCGCATGGTCATCCCCATTGGTTGCATTTACAACTTGCAGCAGCTAAATTATTAGATCTAGCATTACTTCTACCTGCTCATCGATTACCACAATTTCAAATGTAAGTTTATATAATCTGATCCTGAAAGGATTATTAATATTTAATGTTATTGTAACTTTTATTGTATTTTTTAAGGTATCGTTGGGCTTTTGTTGGTGATGCTACATCAGGAAATACTGTTAATAATAACCAAAGTTCAGATTTCATACCTCATATAACAAGAATAGCTAAACAAATGGACTGCAGAGTAAGTTACAAACAATTTTTTTATTTTCTAAAATTTTTTAAAATGTTATTCACGATTTGCACTGTTTTATTTGCACTCTGATATTAAAATTATGGTATAAAAATAATAGGCCTTCTCATACTATTGATTAATTTGATGCTTTTTATAGAGAATAATAATATTATTATTATATTATTATTATTATAAAATTTATTTGCATAATTTATTTGTAAAATTTATTTGAACAATTAGATTACACTAATAAAATCAAAATTAATAAAATAAAAGACAACTTATCTAAATTTATAGGTCATATTTAAAATTATGAAAAAGTAGATGGATTAATTTATTGTACAAAAATTTATTAATTTCCTTATTATAGTAGAAACATATCATCATCAGGTTGACATTGTTCCGGTAACACACATTTTTGCACTTTATCATCAAACACAAAATCTTCTTTACATTCGCAACCACTTATACATGGCCTATAACAATCAACAATATTTTTTTCTTTGCATGTAAATTGACAAACACAATGTGTATAAGATGATCTTTCATCACAATTATGAAATTTTTCTTTATTGTTAGATTCAAATTCATCATAATCATAACCAGGAATTCGGTATTTTGTATAACTGTAAACTTTTTCGGGATATTTTGATGCTGTAGGTGAAATTTTTTTATCATCTAAATTTTCATTGTTTTGACTTACTTTTCCATTAGCATATAAATGAGTCAATGATATATCTTTGTGATAATTAAAATCATCATAATCATACTCATCACTGGGCACTAAAATTTTCACAAATGGTTTATTAAGAGTATTTAGATTCTTTCATGAAATTGTATATGTCTTAATTAATTGATAAAGTGACAAATATGCAAATAAATAAATTTAATTGTATACTTACTTGCAAAATCCATAATTCCAAACCGAATCATAAAAAGTAATATAAGAGTAAATTTTGTCATGCTTAAATAAAATTTAAACGTTTTTATTAATATTACCTAGTATATAAGACTAAGACTCAAGGCAAACTGTTGTTGTTAAGACAATGATCAAAATTTTTATTACTTAAATACTTAATTTATGATTTGAACTACTTAGTTTATTTTAAAATTTTTTATGTTATATACATTGAATAACAAAAAAATATTTTAAAAAATTGTTAAAATTAAGTCTTTTTTTATCATAAATTTAAATTAAAAATTTATTTTTTTAATGTGCTATAATGTTTTAAAAAAAAACAGCTGTTCCAAAAGATTTTTCGATAAACATAAACAAATCAAGTTTATGTGAGAGATAATAGAGTAAACGAAAATATAAATTGGATCAAGTCCAGAAAAAATTTCATTTTTAGACTAAGAATTTAAAAATATTATTTATTTTCTAGTTCAACAAGGAAGGTGAATCGCCATCAAATTTACCAGCCGGTGAATTGTTATTAACATCAAGTAACATACGTTCATTACAAGATTTACATAATTTTTTTACAGCTTTAAGTCGTAGATGTGAAAATTCTCAAGTTTCACTTAATGTTGCACAGTTAGAATCTGTTATTGAACAAGATTTTTTAGATAAAATGCCAGAGGCCTCTGCTAGATAATAGGATATGTATATCCTAAAATTGGAAACAAGCATTTGTGTGATAAATATATATATGAATGTAAAGTTATTTTTTATTTTTATTTAATTCAGTGATTGTTATATAAGAATGTCATTTTATTTTGATTCATAAAATGTGATGTTTACCAAGTTAAAAAATACTTGACAGTATTATTAAAAATCAATTTTTTTTTTTAAATTACAAAAAAATATTATAAAAATTTTTGAAAAAATGCAATTCAAAAAAAGCCTGCAAAAACTGTCTCCTCATTCGGTTGTGAAAAAAAGTTGCAAGTGTAAAAAATTTTGCTTGTTTTTTTCTAATAAAAGAATTCAAGCAAGAGATCGAGTGCGTATGTAATCATGAAAATTTTAAATATTGCTTTGAAAATTAAAAAAAATATATGTTAATTTTTTTAAGCTATGTGGTAAAACTGTTATAAAGATATACATACTTTGTTTATAAAGTTAAAAATTTATATAAAGACTGTTATATATGTTTTAAAAAATTCAAAAGCTTAAAAAATTTTACTTTTAATATTTAAAGATTTTATTACTTTTTACTCTCTTTTTTATATAAATAAAATTAATATTGTTTATAATTTTTATTTTTGATTTAAAAAGTTTAAGGGACATCAAATGCGAGTTTTTATACATTTGTGGGAAAAAATAGGGCAAATATTTTGCAATTTAAAAAAAGCTTTTCAAAATTTTAAAATTTAAACTTAAGGGGTCAAAGGTCACGAGTTGAATATGTTAGTAGTGGTTGAGTTTATTTAAAGCTAAAAATCAGTATATTGGATTATAAATAGTTTCTAAGATTTTGCAGTGGAAAACACATTTATATTATTAAAAATATTTTTTTTTTTTTTATAACTGATTATTTACAAAAATAAAAAAATTTGATTGCCAACAGAATCATGCAAACCAAGAAAATAATTTTTAAAATAAAATATTTCGAGCAAATGATTCAGAAAATATTTATAATCACGCCATTCTACGGAATTCCAGCTTTAAAACAAGCCTATCTACTAATATCATCAATGCCTGGTTTCTTAAAACCAATGGCGCAAAAAAATCTTTTGGCCCATTAAAAACAATTTTTAATTAATGGTATAAAAAATCAACAGCTGATCCTTACAGCTTTTTATAATTTTTCGTCCGCTCAGGCGTAAATTTTTTTGTGAAATTTCAGCACGCGTTTTAAGCCCAGTAGAGCAAAAAATACCTTATGTACCATGGGCCTACAACTTTAGACACTAGCGAGATCACATATCGCTTCGCTGGTCTCTCGTGCTCGTGATCACGGTAGTGCTAAAATTTTACGCCCTTGATGCATAATATACTATAAAATTTAAAAATAAATACTTAAGAATTTTTTTAAAAATAAAATAATTATAATTTAAAAAATAATCATGGGTGTTATGAAATAACTGTATGACTGTGAAAAAGCGTATTAATAAATGCATAATTAAATAAAGGTTGTATAAATGCAATTGAATCCCTATTTATAAATACTAATAAAAATTGCATTAATTATATTTTATCAAAACATTTTTGTTGTTTTTAAAATACAAAAACTATTTTTGTACTAAAAAATTTAATTATAGATTATAAATATATATATATATATATATATAAATTTTACTGTATATAAAAATAGTGAACTTGGTTGCAAAGCTTTGATAAATTTTTATTTTGCTAATTTTTTTTAACAAAGTTAATTCAATTACATGTCAATTACTGTTAAAGAATAAAGTAAGTAATTATCAGTTTAATGATAGATAAAAATGGTAGAAAATGTATTTTTATAAAAAAATAATGTATCGTTGAATTTAAAAAAAAAACATCAATAAATAAGTTATTGAATATACTATTTACATTGTAAGCTTTATTATTATTTATTTAATATTTGTAAAAAAATATATGTCTTTTTTGTTTATTTATAAATCAAAAAACATTAATTGAGTTAGCAAAATAAAAGTCTATCAAAAATAATATAAAACAACCTACAAATTACTAAAATATAAGTTGTAAAAAGTTAATGCACTTAGAAAAAATAAAGAAAATTAAATCTGTAAATTAAATTTATTTACTTTATATATAAAACTTTTACATTATTTCTCTTAAAATTTTAACAACATCTTAATTATTTTATCACATTTTTTCCATGAGATTCATTTTGAAGTATAAAATAGAATGCACTAGCCTTGTTTATTTATTGGTTCTGTTGAAAATAGTTTTATTCTTAGTGGCAACTTATGTGATTTTTGTACATTTTCAACTCAGAAAATTCTTTTCTACAGACTTTGCATATATATTTCAGTTTATACAATTCGTGTTTTGTATTCAAATGGTTTAACAATTTACACTGCCTTGTAAATACCAATGGACAATAGCTACACTTGTACGAATTTTTTATTTCATTTATATCAGATGTTATTTTGCTTTCTCGATTAAAGTTACATTCACTTTTATTTTTGCAATTTTCATTTTTCATTTTATCTAATAATGGTAATTTAACAGAATTTAATTTATTCTTCATTTCATTATTTAAGGCATTTTTGGTTTCACAACAATCACAATTTTGAAGCTTTATATTACTCTTGGGTTTTTCTTTATGACATTTTAATACCTCTGTTTTTGAAGATAAAAAGTTAATTTTACAGCCTTGAGAAGGTTTAATATCTTCTTTAACAGGTAATTTTACAGCTTGATCTGCAATTAACATATTGTCTTCTTTTGCTTGTATTTCACAATCATGACACATGTAAGTTTTTCCAGGAGGAGGTGGTTGACTCTTAGATCTAACTACACCGGCACAAGATTTTCGACAAAAGTCACAATAATAAATACTTTGCCAAGTAACCGCCATCATGTGTAATTGAAATTTTTCTTCTAAATTTAAGTCCTAAAATTTTCAAATAAAGTAAGTTAAAGAATAATTAATTAAAGCATTTAAATTTATTTACCATGTTACAAACATCGCATCCCATTCTATAAATATTTATGTGTGCCATAAGATGCTCTAAAAGTTTATGCTCTGTGCAAAAAACAATATCGCATTCATAGCATGTAACCCTGTCAACTTCTAAAATAGTCTCTGGTTCATTGAACGAGTTATTTAAGCTTTTAATATCTTCTGAATCTTCTTTAAAATAATTTTCTAAATAAAAAGGAGTTTGTATAACATTTTCCGTATTTTCAACTTCGTTTATAGCAAGAACTTCTCCAGAAGATGTTACAAAACAATTTGAATATTGTTCATCTGACGTTTCTTCATAAAAAGCTTCATCTTCTAAAGAAATAAAATCTTCTGAATCAATGAAAGGTTCGATTGGTTCAGGTTTTATAACAATAGTTTCTACTTCCCCAGAAACAAATGTTGCTTCGCTTTCATTCATTATTCTTTTTTGTACTTTTTTTATAAGAAAAAAAATTAATCCTACACAAAATTCACCATTTTATTTAAACTTAAGTTTAAAACTTTAAAACGACGATTCATAAATAAGTTTTGTTTATTTATTCTTAAAACGTAAATTAACAAATTTGAACTTTTTTTGTTAGCAAAACTTTTAGCCATATCCATGTTTAGATAGTTCAGCTCAGTTCTTTCTATTATATGGTTCAGTTTATATCTAAAAAAAAATTATTGTATATATAATAAATACAATTTACATTAAATATATTTTATTTTGCTGCTTGTGTAACATTTTATTTTTATTATATTTATTTGATAGCTTTTTTATAAAATATTAAAATCATAAAATGGATATCAATATATAACTACAATTGAATTTTCTTTTGCTTATTTCACTCTTTAGCACGCAGTTTTTTATTTATTGTTTTTATTTGTGCAAGAAATCAGAAAATACTCTCACGAAATTCGACGCGTTCTAAGACAGGTTCCACAATATCTGTTATGCGAATATTTGCATGTAAATTCGCATGTTACCAATCTAAAAAAATTTTTATACGTGGTCGCGTCTAACTCGAATATTGCTTTTAGGTTGGCAATATGCGAATTTGTATGCAAACGTTTTCAAGCAAATTTGCATTTTCAGATATTGTGGAACCAGCCTAATAGAAAAGCCTTTATTTAAATTTTTAGGTACCTTGTTTACCTATTGTAGCTGGAAATGTGAAAAGCGGGTTTTTCAATTTTAAAAATATTTGGTAAGTTGATTAATTTTTTCTCAATAAAATTTTTACATCATTTAATTTTAATAATGTAATTTAAAGAAAAGAAATATACATATCGTCAAATTTTTATCACATCAGGAAATAAATTAACATTAATTTAAATATAACATAATATTTAACAAAAACTTATCATTTTTATTATCAATTTTCAATGACTTTTAATATGAATAATTATATTTCACAGTTATTTTTATAAAAATAAAACACAAAAATTTTGTTAAATATATACTTATCATAACCATATTTTTGGGTAAGAATATTATCAAAAAAGTTTCATTATTTTAAATTTCAAGTAGAATATTATCAAATAATTCAATATGCGATCCAACTTTTATGCTACCAATTAAAAATTAAATCATTAAAAAATATTGGTGATTAAAAACATTCCTCGATTTAATTAATAAAAATAACCTAGCTTCATATCACATTTTAAATACAATACATAGAGCGGTATGCTGGATGAATGAATAAAAATGTATACAATACATATTTTCAACAAAATAACTATTTAAATATTATAAGAATTAAAAAAAAAAAAATTGTATGTATTATACAAAAAGTCTTTATCGAAATATTTTTATGGTATTTTGAAAAAATTTGTCAACAAAAATGCCGGTCGAATGTGCAAAACACGCACTTATATAAAATGACGTTATAGATTAATTTTAAAAATTAAAAATTAAATTTAATGGATGGAAGTATATTTTAATCTATAAAATATTTGGTCTTCAAATCAAAAGTATTTAAAATACATTTTTCATTATTAATAACAAAAAATCTCGGAAAAAGTACTGTTGATATATTATTTAATATTTACTTCATTTATACCAATTTATACATGTCATGCTGTTCTACAATATACACGAATTGCATAAGAAAATGAAGACAATATTTTTAAAAGAAAAAATGCCGGCCAAAACTCAGATCTTATTGTAGATTTATAGCGAATTATGCGAATCATAAATTTTTTTTATAGAATAATTATTAATTATAAAAAGTTTTTGAATGAAATTTAAATTTTTTTCCATGCTTATAATTTTGAATACACATATAAATTTTATTAGCAAGCTTATGTATATGTTGCATATGTACACGTAATACATAGTTGCCAAATTTTTTACAAGTAAGTTATTACCAATCATTTTTGTATAATAATAAATGGTTTAACATCATGGGGAGAAGTTATAAAGGAGAGGTAAATAAGGCGCGCTTAAAATAAATGGCCTTCATTAGACGCGCGTGCGCAATACAAAACGATTATAAAAGAGAAAGTATAGTGGGGATAAAGTAATAAGAAAGCGAGTCACAAGATGAGAGGTGTCAGTTATTCCGTTTCGTTGTTAGAGAATAGATTATATATAGTATACATAAAAATAGTTCTAGAAGTTTCGATTTTGCGTAGTGTATATTGTGGGAGAAGTAAAAGACGCGCGGATAAAGCTTACGGTATTTTACTGCCGCGCATGCTCAAAGAAAGTAATATTAAATTAAAGTGTGGTGGGGAAAATGTTATAAGAAAGCAAGACTTTTAAATTGAGCGTCAGTAGAGGAGTTTGTTTGTTGGAAGAAACATTAAGCAAAAATCTAAGTGCTTTTACGTGAGATTATTATTCTGGAGGTTTCTACGAATTAAAGGAGAGGTGGAAGACGCTCTTAAAGTAGGCGGTATTTAAATGATGCGCCTGATTGACATACTGGTGGGGGAAATGCTATAAGAAACCGTATCACTGGAAGAGAAGCATCACTAATCAAGTTTAACTATATTGGAACGTTCATCATCAAGAATAAAATTAAAAAGCAAAATTATACCTATAAATCTGGAAGATTGTAAATTGATATTCAAATAAGAAATTAAAAATCATGGATTATAAATTGTATAGGTAAGTTTTTATTCTATTAATTTATTTATTATTTCATTATATAATTTAATTTATTATTAACTATATTTAATTTTACTATAATTATATACAAACTTTATCAACATATTTTGAAATATTATTTGTTTTAAAAATATAAATATTTTATTTAACTATATATATTTGAATTTATCCAAGTAATTCATCATTTCAATTCTTGTATAATTTTGACTTTTGATAGTGTGGCTTCTTACAATATTATTTTTCTTTGTAATTATTTTTTATAAACAAATATCTTGTATTTTTTCTTGCTCAATTAAATTAATTAATTAAATTATTTAATTATTTAAAAATAATTATTTTTTAATTATTAATTATTTATTTGTTATTAATTATTTTTTTAATTTTTAATTATTTTTTCTTACCCCTAACCCTGAAGCTGTTCCCTTTTTCGCTTAAGGACGGCGGGTCCTTTATAAGCAAGAACAAAGCAAGATTTTTGATTAATTTTTTCGGGTAAGAATAATTAACCGGACACAATGAAAGCTGTTGAAAAGAAAAGATAGTTAATTAATTTTTTTTTTTTTTTTTTTTTTTTTTTTTCTTAAATTAAAAATGGCGCTGATGGTCCTGATTCCCGCGAAAGGCCATTTTTTGCTTGCACGCAGTCTGGCGGCCGCCAGAGTCATCCAAAACACGAAACTGAAAAAATTTAATTTTTATAGGAGGAGGATTGGATAGACTTATGTGTTGTTTGGGTAACAATAAATTATTTTGATTTTGGGACTATGATGTTTTGAATTTTGAGACTAGAGCCAATTTTAATTTAGGGACTTAAAAAAAGAATATTGAATTGTTTACCTTAAACTTAGATTTTAATAGTTTATATGCTCTTAAGTCTTTTTGGCTTCGATGAGTAGGTATTTATCATTTACTCAACTCCTCAATCATCCACCATGATTTAACTCAGTATCACTTGGCACTTATGTTAAAGGAGCCAAATTGCAATCAGTGAGTTTGGGGGAGGGGGCTTTAGGAGATAAACTAAAAGTGACTCCAATGAATGGGATAATTAAAAAATAATTTAATAAAAGGGAGTAGGGAAAGGTATTGATGAAGTTTTAAAGTGGCAAGAAGAAAATTGTCTTACAAGTGGCTAGTTTTTTACTTCAATGCGCAAGCGGAAACTGTCATACATTGGATGCAAAGCACTTTATGTTCCAGCTTTACAAATCATTTAAAAATGATCATTACAATCTCACTCAACCAATCAGACAAAACTTGCATTTTGTGTTTCGGACTACACTTTGAATGAAAAAAATTTGTTTTAAATCCAGTAATCTGATTTAACTTTTTAGATAGCTCTTCACAGTACTTTCTTGTGGGACAAAATATAATCCCACATTGGTTTCTATAATCGCCATCGAGTATGTGTTGCAAAACAAAGCTTTCAACATCTTTTTTTGTTCCATTTGTTCTCACAACGTTTATAAACACATTCCTTTTGTCCGCACTGCCAAGAGTTCTAAACGCAACATAATCATTAAAAAATATTTATTTTAAAACCATAATTGCGAAATTATTTAAAATTAAAATTACATTGATGGATTGTTTAAATGCAATGTATCTATAACAGTTTTTTTTGCTTCTTTGGTAACGGCTGAAGCCAACGCTGTTATCGGTGCATGTTTCCAACTCCTCCTAATTCTATACAAACGACTAAAATCAGGACGAAAGTCAAATCCTTGACTAGGAATTAATTGCGCCTCGTCTATAACGAAACGCCGAATTCCAGCCTCACTGTTGTATAGTTCATCTATTATATCACACATTTTCTCACTTCTGTGCAGCATCTCCGGTGTCATAAAAAGCACTTCAATTTTGCAATCCTTGTCCCTCAATTCATTTCTTATACGAAGTTTTTCTTCATTTTCCATTTTACCGTAAATTGCCTCGGCTTGTATCTGAAAAAAAAGCATCCAGTTAAAATTTTATTCAAAACACAAGAAGAAATGCAATTAAAATAAGCCTACATTAAAATTTTTTAGTTTTGTTGCTTGATCCATCATCAATGCAATTAGATCACAATCACAATTGTAATACCAGATTACTTAAAATTTGAATGTGTAAGCTCCATGACAGCTATGATCCACCAAATTAAGGATTTGCCACTGCCAGTAGCCTGTATATAGAAGACATCTCTACCTTTAACAGAATCCACAATTGCATTAAGTTGATTCTCTCGGAATTCAGTTAGTTCAAATTTCTCAATAAAAGCCTGTAATAAAATGAAGCTATTTTCAACTAACAATACCTCTAGGAGAAAATAAATTTAAGATAAAACAACTGACAAACCTTGTATGCAGCGTCATTAATAGCGACATCTGGTATATGTTCTGGTAGTGTATGTAAATCTAAAAAAGGCACTATTTTTTTATCAGCCCTTTTACCATGGACGCTAGATGAAAGGACCCCAAGCATAATATGGTTTCAGGTTATAAATTGAGGAAAATTTGAAATTAATATTATAAATTATATTTTTGCCTTAGATAAAAAATTTTGAGTGCATGTAGTTTGAAATTTAATTATTTACGATTATTTAATTAAATAATACCTGTATTAATTACTGAGGCTAAATAATTAAGTCAGACCAAATTTTCCAGACCCTATTTTACATGTATAAGAATTTGATTTAGCCTCACTTAAATAAGACGGTACTTGGGGTCCTTTCATCTAGCGTCCATGCCTTTTACACTTACCGACGAGCTTTTTGAAAAGACCCATTTTAAATACTTCATCATCTTTCCTGCCTTGATTTTTTTAAAAACTATATTATATTAAGTTTTCTATTTCAAATAAGAATACCATTAGCAGAAATCTTTTATTAAAGCAATTCTCTTGATAACTCCCTTTTTGTCCCAAATTATAAAAATTACAATGAAATGAACTATTCCACTATTTATTTATTTAAGTGCGCAATGCGATTCATAGCATCTTATATACCGTGGACCACAGCACTCGAAGTAGTGAATTCCGTCCTTTTATTACCCATCTCACCCATTTTGCCCCCAACAGAATTCAGAGAACGAGAGCTATGGTCCTTGGACTACAGATCCTGGAGTTTCCTTTCCCCGATATATGAAAGCCCCAACTGCAGGATCTGTAGTCCGTTGAGCGGTAGCAGCCGACTTTTGATAGAAGTACTGGCATTTGCCCGGACTTTTTTGTATTTTTTTGGTGGACCTAAGTCCAATTTTTTGTGTCCGTGAGAATAGGAAAACTGCCAAAACCTTACTCGAGTACAGCCGGTTACTTTAAGTCAGATTATCAAGATAATTTTTTAGTGAGCAAGCTTTGAACGTCGAATTATCTTTCAAATCATCCTTATTTCACCTCCCGAACATCGTGGACACTTTTTTTAAATTAAAAAAAGCGGTGTATATAGGCAGGATTCGAGGTGGTCACCCATCCAAGTATAAGCCGCGCGCTGCGCTGCTCAACCTGAACGGTTACCGCCTTCGAATCACTACCGACATACCACGGTGCCGGTTAAAATCAAATGCTATTAAAGATAATATTGAAATTTACAAAAAAAAACCTGGTAAGTGCGTCGCGGGACGCCCTAAAGAAGTGAAAACTGTTACTAAGTCCGAAAATTGTTATTACTATTTTATTATTAAACGTGCTTTTTTGCGCAGCATTTCAATTAAAACGAACCACTTTTTTTTTTGTCTTTATCTATGTTTATGCATGGTAAAAATTGTTTATATTTTTTATTATAATATTGAAAGTAAAAGACAGAAGGCTATAAAAAAATATTTTAAAAATAATTTTCAAGTTTTATTAGAATGGAAAAAAAAACGTGGTCGTTGTTATTGAAATGCCGGTGTATACACAAATGCGTATTCACAAGTAAGAAGAAGAAGAAGAATGGGAGAGAATTGGAGAATATATAAACCGCTTTCTCTTTTTTTTTCTATATGTATATATCTATAATAGATGTATGATATACTATAATATAGACCTCGGCCGTTACATCGCGTTCGTTCGGCCGTAACGCTTTTTACAAAATCAGGCCTAGTATAAAAATTTTTTTTTTTCGGCAACGTTGCTATGGAAGTTTTCACTTCAATAAAACTTATATGATTAATCAAATGAAGTATGGTACCCATATTTTAAAATTATTTTGCAAAATCTTCTTGAGCATGTTGGTATGTTTTGAAACTAGTAAGTAGATGATCCTGAGTTCAAATCCAAACAGTTAGGAAAAAAAAATTAAAAATTAAAAAAATATTTGTATAATTTAAGGTTCGAAAAATTCTATTTATAAAAATAATTAAAATAAGAAAATTAAAAAAAGGGAAGGCCAATTGCGGTCCAAGATCGGACTTTCTTATAGAAGCCATGCTAACAACATCCGTCTTTGAAGCGCAGAGTTGTATTTCTACGACTCTACGCTTTAAAAAAGGCGCGAAAAACCTTGAAAAAACGCCCTCTATGCATGACATACAGAGACAGTAAATAGCACTTTCTATTTCATCTGTCTCCTGCGGACCGGCAACCAGCTTTACTCTCCCTTCTTATAATAAATACGCTTGCGCAGTAAACGAGTTCCTTTCTGCGCCCTGCGACATTCAATAGAGGGCCGCACGAGAGAAATCCGACAGAGGGCCATACAATCGAAGGTGGCAAAACCGTGTCTCCTTTTGATCAAGAGGTTGGCTTATTTAAAAGCTAAAAATCCATAGAATAGTGTGATTGCAAATATTTCCCAAATTATTAATTGCTTTTCGGTTTCAAAAAATCAAGAACCAAATCAGCCAGAACTTACTAGATTATCCATAGAAAATTTCGGTAATTAGAGAGCTCCAGAATGCTATTAATGATAAAAAAAACAAAAAAACATTAAAGAAACACAGCAACATTATTTTTTTAGTCTTTCTAAATTTAACAAAAAAAAAAAAATTACAATATAAAATTCAATAATCGATTTTTTGTCATTTGGTAGCCACCATATTCAATTGACAGTCAATAATATTAAAAATCTGACCCCAGAAAATTGTAAAACAAGTGTTTTTTATTTAACTATATTAAAATGTGCTTCGCGCACACATTGATGATTTAAGTTATGAAATGTTTGTAATTTATAAAAACAAAAAATTTATAATTATTTAGATTTAGAATTTAGGGTAAATTGCAAAAGTTTTAAATAATAAACTATAACAAAATTTATACATAGATTTAATTCACCGATAACCTCACAATTTGTGTTAATAGGAAACTAAAAATTATAACTTTATTATTTATAATAAATTCATCAAATTAATTTAATTAATTGGAACGAAAACAGTATTTATACTGTTAAATCAAAATTATATATATAAAATTTTGTGTTACAATATAATGTTTGTTTGCATTATTGTTAGATGGGATCATTTTTAGCAACATTTTTAGATGGGATCTGCTGACAAAATATTTTCTCGTATCTTGAGTCTGGGTTGTGATTTGATCCCCTGGATGCCCCAGGAAGCTGTAGGTCTACCCGGGCCAAAAAAACGATGTGATTTTTAGTACCCTTGATAGCATCAGTTGATCGATCGACCGGTCACTTGTACTCACTATGAACCAGTGATGCGCTATGCCGTGAAATATATCAAGGGTTGGCAACGAAAATACTATAAGATAAAACAAGACAGAGCGAGTTTTCCTTTTCTATCTTATGGTAATTTGGTAGCCAACCTACGCTAAAATTTCACGGCAAAGCGCACCACTGCTATGAACGCGCTCACTTGCGATGGGCAATGTCTTTTTTAGGATAGGCTTAAAGAAATACTAAAAATAATTTATTTACCAACGTTTTTTAATTGAAAATCCAATCGACTGTGGATTAACTACGCCGCCACTAATGGGTTAATACAATAACCGTTGAGCAATTTTATACTGTCGTAGTTTACACTGAAAGACCCGTTTACACTGACAAATGTTGAATTTTTTTAGCTAATAATCGTGGTCGGTGTAGACGGGACTTTGTCAACTTGCTCGTGGTTAAGTTAACATTTGGTCAAGTTAACCCGAGTTAACTACGTCGGTGTAAAATCTCTCACTATCTCATTTTGGGTTAATCGTTGATACCTTGGATTTCTAGAACTTCAGCTTGATTTAATTTACGTGGACTTTTGTATAGACTGTAGATTTCTTGCAAGTTTCTTGTCAGTTACATCAACTGGAGTTTAACAATTTTTATACAACTTTCTCTTTAATAAAATATTATAAAAATACTTATTTTGTTTCTCGCTATACAAATTAAATATTTTTAATACTCTCTTGTCTTTGTTTCTATACTTCACTTATACCGCTGCAGTATATGCAATATGCATGGAGGCATGAGTGTTATGTATATAACAACAACAATATACTTTTTTATAGTGCGTCATAATGTTGCAACACTGTACCTGTACCCCTTTTAAAGTCGTGTAACGTAGCATGGCTGACAACAAAGTTTTTTCGAATGACGAGTAATCAACTGAGGTTATGCGTACATTAAAACTAATTAATTTAATAATTTTTATTTTAAAAAGTTATGATATTTTATACAAAAATTAAATGAATTTTTAATGAATTATTTTATTGCATATTTTAAATTATTGAAATTCCTACCCATAAAGAAGACACGTGCATTGGGGAAAAGCTAAAATGTATTTTTAGGTAAGCGTCCATAAAATGCGTGATACAATTTAACAAAAGGACCCAAATAAAAAAAAAAAACAAATAAAATTTAATGCTATATTTAAATACATCTATAAATAAATAACAAAGATTAAATTGGAATTTAACTTGGCTGAAAAACTAAAGTAATTTTAAGTTTTAAATTAATTTAATTTACCAATTAAATAAAAATAAACAATTATGTTTATTATTGTTTTCAATCCTGTTTTGTTTTGTTTAGTTTTAATTTGTTTATTTATTCTTGAAAAAATGTACTTATTTCATGAAGAAATTTAACTTAATTGGACGCCATTGCCAGTTAAGATTTTTTTTGTTTTTTTACATTGTTTACTCGATTTTTATCATCTTTATTGTAATAAATTTAAACAAAAAATTTTTTTAATTTATACCCAATACCCAATCTGCCTCTAATTTAAATTTTCTTAATTTTTTTTTAAACAAAAAAATACAGCATTTATAATTATTAAAGTTAAATATTTTGTATTTTCAACTTTATTTTTGTGCTTCATAAAACCAAATTCTTATTGTAAATTTTTATAATTTTTTGTCATTATAATTTTAAAGAATTTTCAATAAAAATCAAGTATTAATTTTAGTTTGTTTATTTTTATTTTTATTATTTTTGTTTTGTAATCTTAAAAAAAAAATAATTTATTTAAAATTTGAGTTTATAGTTATAGTATAAAATTAATAATAAATACTTATTTTTTTTAATTTCAGGAAATTCCATTCATGGGCTCATTTTTATAAAAAAAACTTAAAAAAAGAAAATGAATACTGAAATGGATGAAGAACAATCTGAAAATCAATTTCAATCTCTTAATAATTGTGATAAAGGTATTGAAAATAATTTGTTAAGTAAAGATATCAAAGAAAATAACGAGGATATAAAAAATAATATACAAGATACACCTGTAATAAGAACAAGAAATCAACTTAACGAAAATAAAAGTAAAATTGATGTAAATAAAATAACTTCGTGTAAACCAGTATCAGTTGATGTTACACGATTATCTTCAAAAACTGTTCCAAAGAAAATTGTATCAAACACTGTACGTAAAGTTCGTAGAAGAAGATATCCTTGGAATTACGGTATTTTAAAGAAAAATAATAAAAATAAAAAAGTTCAAAATTCAATGGATCCTCATAAAAACAAAAAAGTAAATTTAAGTAAAAATTCTTTAACTAATTCAAATAAAGAAAATAAAGATAGTGATAATGAAAGCAATCATTCAGAAGATGTTTTTGATGATGGTTGTTGTAGAAGAACATTAGAATTTACAGGCAAATTAAATACAAAAGAATTAAGAACTGCATATGTAGAAGATTTTATTAAAATAAAAAATATTCCAGCTCAATCTCCTAAAAAAGAAGATTTACAACAAGAAAAAAATAATATTAAAACTGGAGAAAATAAATCTGTAAACCAACCGCCTGATAATAAATTAAGAAATAAAAACTTAAGTAATAGTGCCAATAACAAAAATGAACCTGTAAAAACTAAAGATGAAGATAAAAATAATTTAGCACCTAAGGAAATAAAAGAAGTTACTAAAAAACCAGTAAATACCAAAGAAGAAAATGAAAATGAATTTACATCTAGAAGAACAGAACCTTACATTAGAAAGAATAAATTACCCAAGGCAGATCATAATAAAGTGAATACTAATGATAAGAAAATAAGTTCGATTATTTTATCAGAATCGAAGCCGGATAAAATTGAAGCTGAAACAAGCAGCGAGACTTCTGAGTCAATTTTAGATAATAAAATTAATGATACAACAACAGTTTGTAGAAGAGTATTTCCTTATATAAAGAAAGGTTATTTGAATTGCAGTAGAACTATACCTTTTTTAAGACCATTTAATCATATTCGAACAAGAGATTTTTTATGGTTAGAAGATGCTGATAGTGATTCTGAAAGTAATAACGAATTCAATTCAAATGAAGAAAAGGTTAATTTAGATGTAAAAATGCCTTTTAAAAATAATTTAGAACTTAAATTTAAAAGAAAACGTCGTAGTTCTGTTGATGAATCTCAGGTAAAAAAATAAAAAGTTACTAATATTTTGATTTATTTTAAATTAATTATCTATTATTTTGTAGGAAAAAAATAATTCAAAAAAAATGAAATCGTTTCCTGCGACTCCAAGTTGGAAATCAAAATGTGATAAAAAATTTGAATCAACATCATCAGATAAAACAATTTGTTCATTTATGTCATCAAAGTGTACAAAACACAATCATTCTCATAATAATTCTAATATAAGTATTAATAATTACGATATTTTAAATTTTTCAATAATATTGACTCGATTAGAAAATATGAAAAATGATCCGTATGTATCAAGATGGCTTAAAACTATTAATAAAGATAAGACTGAATCAGTTGATAAATTAGATGATCAATTAATAGAAAATGAAAAAATTATACAAGAAAATATGTTAGTTGATGATAATTTACAAAATATTTTGCCTGAAGATAATATTTTCAAATCATTGTCCAAAGAAAATTTGAGTAAACCTGTATCAGAAAGAAAAGAAATTTCTTCAGAAAGTGATGAAAATAGCGCAGATATTTTATTATTAATGGAAGATAATGACGATTGGGATAAGGAAAATATTTCTGACCAAAATAATATTCCAGAAATAGCTTTGGAAGAAAAAAATAAAACTAATGATTGTGATTTAAATTCATCAGCAAAAGATAAAAGCGATGTAAATTTTATGGAACCTTCAAGGCCTGATAGTCGGAATTCTACAGGATCTTCATTAGGCTCAATTAAAAAACCTCGTCGTATAAATTATCGAGTTTTAAGTGATTCTGATTCAGATGCCTCATTAGGGGGATCAGATAAATCCAATTCACATTTACGGCCATCTAGGAGTCAAGCAATTAATGCTAAGCAAAGAATTTTGAATTTATATGAAGATGAAAATGAAACTGATAAAGAAATTGAAGAATTTTCCAAAAATAATCACATACGTAGTTCAAGAAGTAAATTTACAACTGATCATAGTGCCAGTGTTCTTAATATTCCTAATCAAGATTATTTTGAATCTCCGAAAAGAAGATTAAGACCTAGGTCTTGCATACAAAGATCAGGTTCTTTTAGTCATGAAAATAACTCTGATAACAGAAGTGTTAGTGATGCATGTAAGAATTTTGAAAACGAATTTTCTGATATTCTTAAAAATAATAATATTTCTAGCATTGAAAAAAATAATTTAAATGAAAGTTTAAGTAAAAAGTCAACCTTGTGTGAAGCCGTTAATAAACAATCTAATATTCTAAACGAATCTTTTGAAAATAAAACTAAAAATGAAGAAAATGATGAAAAAATTATTTTAAACTTTATTCAAAACAACTATGTAAAAGAATTTAAAGATCTTAAAGTTCATTTAATTAAAATAGATCTGTTATGCGATTTTTCACAATATTCTTATTCTTCAAACGAAATTGAAAAATTAACTGAAAATTACAGTCTAGATCATAAGTTACCTTTTACTCGAATTAATTATTCCAATTCAGATTCACAAAATGATATAATTATGGCTGAAACTAGACAAGATCTTTCTGATATAATTATGACTGAAATTGAGAAGGATTGCTCTGAAGGTACTTGTAATGAAGTTCAAAAGTCTTCCGAAAAAAATGTTAATACTTGTGAGAATAATTCTGAAAAAATTGTTCAAATTTCTGAAAAGTTAAAAACCCCCCAGAAAACTCCATTAAAAACTCACTTGAAAACCCCCTCAAAAACTCCCATTAAAGCTTCTCCAATTAAAAATAAAGATATTCATAAACTGTCTTTGGCAAACACTGAAAATACTGAAAATCAAACTGAAGATAGTTCTGAAACACCAGAAAGTTTTAAAGTAAATGGAGTTACTGTTCATACTTGTACAAAGTGTTCTAAAATATTTACAGATCAAGATAAATTGCAAGCACATGTATTGTCAAAACACAGTGAACCAGAAGTTACAAAGCCAGCTAATGCAACAGCTAAAAAGACAAGAAGACTAAATTCATCTTCCGATAGTTTAATGTGCAGCATGTGTTCTGTAAGTTTTAAAACAAAAGAACTTTTATTTGATCATATTATGACTCATACGGAAGAAGAATTACAACATGCTTATAAAACTGCTAAAGCAAAAAAGAAAAATGAATTGCAGGAAAATAATGAAGCTGCATCAAAGAAAAACAAAACTTCAAATAAAAATACAAATTCTCCATTGACAAACAATACAAATCAAAATCATGAAGTTAATGATATGGCAACAATAGTGAGAATTCCAAATCATGATTTACAGCAAAATGCAATAATACAAAACAATAAGCCAGTTATATGCTCTTGTCATGAACATGAAACTAATACATTAAATAATCAAGATTTACAAATAGAAATGGTATTGCAATGTAAAAGTTGTTCTGTCATTTACCGTAGAGCAAATTGTATCGAAGTACATTATAGAACAAATTTAGAATGTCGTAAAATGAGATCTAATGAGACAAATACAAAAGTACCAGTGTTGTTATGCAGCAGCTGTCCATTTATTTTAAAATCATTACCTGAAATGCGAACTCATTTGGAAAATCATGCTAAACAAAATTCACAAGGAACGGTTACATTTTTATGTAATATTTGCAAAGTTGCATTTTTTGGAGTTGGAAGTATTTTTTATACGCATTGGTTTTATCATACAAAAAATCCAGATTTTGTTGCTAGTCGTCATAGCTTTCCAAAATTATCAGTTGTATCTGTACTTGAAGATTCTAGTATGAGTATACCTGCCTCTAAAAGTAGCGAAGGATTCTTCTACATTGCAGAACATGTTTGTCGAGATTGCAGGTGAGTAAAATAAAAAAAATTAAAATCTTTTTTATTAAATATAATCTTTAAAAAACGAATTATTTTTAATATTTTGAACAGAATGCCTTTTGGTTCGGAAATTGATTTATTAAAACATAAGGAAATTCCATGTACAGCTCAAACGCAAAATCCTACAAATGAAGTAAATGATAAAAATAAGAAAGATAAAGTACAAATGATAAAATTAGTATGCGACTCTTGTAAGAAATATTATGTTTCAAAAGATGCATTTGATCGACATCTTCATGATAAGCAGCATTTAAAAACTCCACCAATGAAATATTCAAATATGCCAATAAATAATAATATACAAGTATTAGTTTGTAGTATATGCAGAAATACCACTCAAACTATTCAAGAAATGAAAACTCATTACATCAAGATTCATAGTCCATTGATTGAGGTTTATACTTGTAATAGCTGTAATGAAGCTCCGATAGGTGACACATCTATTTACAGTTATCAAAGATTTGAAAAACATTGTAAACTCAAGCACAAAAGTGAAGTAATAACATGCGTTGTTTATTATAAATCAAACGATCATGTGTGTAGATTGTGTCAAATAGGATTTGATAATGAAAGAACATTAAAAGAACATTTCATTGTTCATCAAACCAATTTACCTCAAAGATCAAGCGTTATAAATACTGCTCCAGTACCAGTAATCGCATCACCACCAGTAAATCCTTCACCAAGATCTTTTAAAATGGCTCCAAAACAAGGGAGCTTAACAAATCAGCGAAATTCTGGTACTATGTTGTGGGTTGCTGATAGTCACATTGCTCCTGACGGAGGCAGACAAATATTCCCTCTTCATGTTAAAACTATAACAAATAATTTTAATTTGCAACCAAAACCAAATACAGTAAATGTTAATCAAGTTATTCAAGATGGTGCCAACTTAACTCCTGGTCAGTTTATTAACGTTCAACAAATAGTTACTCAAAATTCTACTCCTAATGTTACTACTACAAGTCCTGGTATCAGCGATAATATAATTAATCAAATTCCAGTTGTAAACACAATCTCTAGTAAAGATAACAACGAAATTGAAACGATTTTATTAGATTCAAGATCCAATAGTCCTTTAGTTTCTGGAAATAATACTCTATTGGAAACAACCCAGCCTAAAAATAATCATGTGGCTTTAGAAGCAGCTAAAAAATCTAATTTTATGACAATAGTAAATCCAAATTTTGAATCCTTACTTGATTCATCTTTAGTTACAGAGGAAGATTCAAATTTATCAAATGTTAAAAATATCATAAAAGAATCTTTGGATAAAGAAATTTTAAAGAAGTCTGAATCAAGTCCTTTTGAAGTTGTTTTGTTAGAAGATGATAATAATTCACAACAAAAAACAAATGAAAATTCTTCAAAAATTGGAAATGAAGTTAATAATGATAAATCAGGATCTCAAGAAGAAGTTGTCAATAAAGAGACAAACAATGAAAGTTCTTCAGCTAAACCCTTCCTTCGAGTACGTTCAGTAGCTGAACTACAAAAAATGTATTGTTCTATTTGTAACAAAAATTTTGATAAAGTCACAGATTATGAAATTCATAATAAACAACATAAAGAAGTTTTTATTACTCCTATGCACAGAAATTCAAACGAAAATGTAATAAGGCCACAGATAAATTTAAACAATCAAATGCCAATGACTTCAGTTGCTCAAGATCAACCTTATTGGTTTTCTAACAGCAGAAGTTCTGAACCTATTAGCGATCCTCCAACTTATAATCCATATGCAAGTGTACTTGCAGTATCATCACAACAAAAACAAATGCAGCAACCAAGACAAACTCTTCAGAACAATAAAACAAATTCATTACTAACAAATTTATTAAATCATAGACAACCTCCACCATACCCAGGTAATCGACAAAATAATACTATTCAACTTTCTGAACAAAATAATAGCACATTAAAACGTCCAACTGGAACAGCTATGCGTATTCCACAAGTTATGCCAAATAAAGTTAATCAAAATGGAAATACTTTATTAACACCTTATACTTGTCAGACAAATTCATCCTTAACAGACAATAGTTACATAGTTACAACAGCACCAACAGCTTCGATTCAAACACCAGTTATAAAGAATTATGGATCTTTGACTGGAAAATCAATACCAACAAGGACAATCTATACTTGTAAAGTATGTAATAATTTCAGATCTGAAAATCCCTTATTGGTGAAACAACATGAAAAAACTCATGGTATATTAAAACCAGATGCTTTTAATCAACTTTCCATGCAACAACAGCAGCCTCAACAACAAATACAATATCAACAAATACAACAGCATCAACAAATCCAACAAATTCCAGAACGTACAAGACATGTTATGCCAACTAGAATCATACCTCAAGCAAACATGGATAATAATTTAAAATTTGTTTGCCGTATATGTAATTCAAGATTTGTAACAAATAATGAATTAGTTGAGCACTTAGAAAAAATACATAGAACCCCAACGTCACAAGTTTGTTGTTACGTTTGTGACTATTGTACTACACCATTAATATTTGAATCAGAAGAACAACTAAGAGAACATATGGATGTTAGTCATAATCATTCATGCAGCATTTGTACAAAAAGATTTCCTTCTAAAGAAGATTTATCAATTCATATGAGCGTTCATTCAAGAAGTATAGCCTAAATTATTTTGATACTTTTGATATTTCATGATTTTTGCCTTTTTTTAATTATTTAAACGAAAGTTTTGCCTTGCAAAAAAAATGATTTCTTTAATTTTTAAGTAATTACTTTTAAGTACATGTTTGGAAATGATTATTCATTAATAATCATTTGTAATTTTTAAGACTAACTGCTATAATGTAAAAATTTAGTTTTTACAGTATTTTGAATTCTTTTTACGAATTATATAATTTTTTATTTTGAGTCTTTTCTCTTTGGAGAAAAAAATTGAATTTTAATTAAAATTTCTTGTTTTCTTTTTTTTTCTTCATGTATTTAAATGTAAAATGTAAATCATATTATTTATTTATTAATAAACAGTTAATGAGTTATTTATTAAGTAAATAGTTTCATCTATAATTAATTACCATGTATTTGTTAGATATTATTATTTTAAGTCATTAAATTTAAAAGATTATGAGGTAACTTGTACAGTTACAAGTATTAAGAAGTTAAAATAGTTTTTTTTTTAAATAAAATCTTATCGATTTTCCACCAAATAATTGTTAATTATATCGTTTTAAAAAGCATGATAAAAAAATTTTTCATAATCGGTGATAATAATGTTATTTTTAAATAAATCTCTTTTTTTTTAAAAACTTAACTTACTTAGCTTATCTAAATTAAATTCATAAATTTGGTAAAAATTTTAAATCTTTACTTCAAGAAAAATTGAATTAACTTATCCATTATTAATAAGCTTTATCAATGTTTATTAAAGTTATTATTATCAATATAATTATAAAAATAAATAATTTGACTTATCGTAAAAATTAAGTTTTGTAAAATCAAATTTTGTTGGTTGAAATTATAGTATTAAAATTTTGACAAATATTTTTAAATAAAATATAATGAAAATTTGATATGATGAGTTAAGTTATGATTCAAAAAGTAAACTAATGAACAGTTTTTTAATTTTTTAAGAAGAAAAAAAAGATGTGACATTTTTTCTAATTACCTAATTGTTCTCATGGCATTATATTATTATATCCTTTACTTAAAAAAAATGTAGAAAAAAACAAAAAAAAAAAAAAATGATATAGTAATAAAGCTTTTTATATATATTTAAAAAATATTTCTTACAATTATTGTATTTATGATGATAATACGTGCTTACTGTAAATAAATTTATAAATAAAAATACAAAATTTAAATAATTTCATTGTTTTTTTTTTTAATTATACTGCAGCTAAAAAAAAAATATCCAAATATACAACCCTCAACCAAATAAAAACTTCACAAGGAGTTGCAAAATGAGTTGCGTGGAGTTATTTTTTGCGAAAAAAATAGCAAAACTCTTTGCAACTCTACTGCAACTTCATACTCCTTAAAAAAAATCCTTCATACAAAAATTCGTTTGCAGCAAGTTAAGTCCTTTTCCAGCAAACAGAATTCCACTTGATTTAACAGCGGCTAAAACCCGGAAAATGAAAGCAAAGCTTTTCTATATCGTACACAAAATCTGATAAAATACAAATAAATGATTCAGGTTCATTGAAGCCCAAAATGAAAATTTTTTTTTAAATGTAATTTTTAATCAAATTTATAAAAAGGACCACAGTTTATTGGTTGGAATTAATTTAATTAAATAATTAAAAAAGATTAATTTAAAAAATGATTGCTTGATATATTTTATACATAATTATTAATCCTTGGTGCCATACATAAATATTTTACAATTTTTTATATACGTGTATTTTTTTACATTGTATATGGATAAGTATTCTTAAATTATGCAATAAAATGTTCTAAAAGTTGATTCGAACACTCGTTAAAAAAGCAGAATTCATAATTTAAGAATATTAATCCATCAACAATAAATAAAATTATTTAATAATTTTACATTTATTTTTCTTGACTAGCAGTCAATAATGACCAAATTCCATTTTTGACAGACCGTCATAATATTATTGCCTTATTACATAGTGCAATATAGTACATTCTTAACCGAGGTCTTAAATAGAAAATTTTTATAATTAAAATGCTAACCGCAATAATTATTTAAATTACACGTTTACTTACACAATATTAACTTATATATTAAAAATGTCAATATATTTTGTTACAATATTTATATTGTCATGGTTACAATTCGTTAATTTTTTTTTTTTTTTAATTATACTATTTTTTTACTGTACTTAAGTCTAAAAATTAATTTTATAGGCGAATTATCTAATTTTAATTTTTTTCATACACGTTACATTATACATAAGCTTTTTTTATTTTGGCACGTAATTCACATTAAAATGCAATTTATTGCACTTGACGATTAATTATTATATTAATTAAAACTATGTTATATATAATTATTATTATTACTATGGAATCTTAATTTATGCCTTAAATTTTATTGGACTAAATATAATTTAATAATTTCACTAAAAAGCTTTTCTTAATTATTTTTACCAAAAATTGTAAAAATATTTAAAATCAGGGCTGACTGATAGTTTACCCTGACTCCTTTTTCATATAATATTTACATAATTTTAGAAACATATGAAAGTGTACTCGTTTTATAATGCAGAGGAAGATTTGCACATTAAAAACTAAATAAGGTAATATTTATAAAATTATTTTACAAAACTGCTGTTTTAATTTATATTCACATAGTATACATAATTTATAATTTATTGCTTTCTTGTTACAATATATATATTGGAATGTATAATTTGTACAATATTATACTATTATTGCATTTTTTATTATAATTATGTGTGTTAATACTGATAACAGGCATAAGACGTGTTATTGTGTACATTAATTTGGCCATTTTAAATTGGTCATTTTTCAATAAAACCAAAAAGAACCTAAATAACAAGATCTTGAAAAATGACAATTAAAAAAAGGAAACCCAATAAATTAGGACTAAATTAAAATTTTTTTTTCTTCTGTATTTCAGTAAATTTTCATTCAAATAAAATGCATTTTTAACAAAAAAACGAAGGATGTGTTTTTCATTGTCAAAAATCTAAGTGAAAAATTATATTTCAATAGAATTTTTTATTTTTCCAATAAATAATTCATTTAAACTTTGTTTAATACTTCAAGATCTCATTTTTTCAGTTTTGCTGAATACTTTTGACAAAAAATTACCAAAATTAAGAAGTTTTTAAAATAATGTCCATATAATATACACTGTCATGTTAATTTTTATGGAAATAAATTATTATTTTTATATTTTTTTATATTTTTAAATTTTACTTTATTTGAAAAAAAGTCTTTTTTTTGGTAAATAAAGTATAAAATTTTTGATTGTCCAAGTAATTTTTTTTGTTGTATACAAAATTTAGTACATTTAATTCAAAGTGTTAAGAAAAATCTGATGATATTTTTAAAAACATCAAAAATAATAAATTAGTATAAATAAAATGAGATAAGAGCAATAGAATTTTGAGGACCAGTTTTTTCTGTCACCAAATGGAAATTCTGATCCAATTTTTGGAATCTTCGAGAAATGTCAACAGAGTCCCTTTTTGCAGCATAATTTTCGACATTTTTGATACGCTGTACAAATAAAAAAGAAAATCAAAAACATCGATATTATGGTAAAAAAAATTAGCTAAATTCCATATTTTTTTTTTATTTTTTTTACTTGTTTATTTTTGTTTAACAATTTAGAATTCTAATTAAAATTTAAAATTAGCCTGCATAAAAGGTCTTCGATATAATTTTCCGAAGAATTCCAAATCCCAAAAATTCTGTTACTTTTATGTCATTTTTTTGCTCTGAAAAGCTTATTCAGCGGGCAAAAAAAACACATATTTTCCGGCCACTGCGTGGTTGGCAAAGAAAAAATAATTTTAACGTAGAAAATTTTTTAAATTCTTACTCTATGGTATTACTTAAATTTACCCTAATTTTATTAAATTTATTAATTTTTGCGACTTGCTATTTATATTTACCTAATATTTATTTTACATAAGTTTTTATTAAATTCTATTTATTTTATACACTCTAAGAATAATTTATAGTATCGTATATGTGTAAAAATATATGTATATAATATAGTTAAGGTGTTTACAATCATTTTTATAACAAATAATTTTCATAATTGTAAAAAATAATTCATTTTACACAAATTTGTAAATTTAAATTGATTAGGGAAATTTTTGTTACTGACATTTTTACATTAATATTTAATTTTGGCATATTTGAAAAAAATATGGATTTTTTTGATTTGTTGATTTATTAAGAGTACTGGGTATTCGTCCCTGATCGAAATTGTTGGTACCCAGTACTCTTAATTCAATTTATTATTTTTATATATAAAAATGCAAATTATGTTTTGTATATTAAAATTTATATTTTTTAAGATCTGAAATATATTTTTGACATTTTTTATTGAATACTTTTTGAAAAAATAAAAAATTTTTTTTCTTTCAAATATCAAAATTCTCAATGATTTTGTACTTTTATTTCAAATTGTACAATTAAATTTCGAAAAATTTATGTAATTTGAGTATATTTTTATTAGAAATTTTTACAGTACATGAGATTGCATATATAATTTTTTTTATCAATAAGTATAATTGATTAATTAATTTATCATATAAATATTTTTTTTTCGTGCAAAAATATGTTTTTTTTATTAAATATTTATTTTTATATATATGTATTCGAATTGTGTTTATTTGCATTATTTATAAATATTGGACGTATTTTATTCCATTAAAAGGTACTCTTAACATATAAAATAATAATTCTTTTAATTAGGTCACATAAATTAATAATCACTTGTAATGTTAGTGGATGGAAAAGGAATTGCCATTTAATTTAATATTCTAATTATAAACTTATGATTATTTGACTACTTAATTTAGGCTGATTGAGAGTACGGAATATACACGCATCATTTTTAAATATTTACAAGCAAATAAGTAACTTTTATCTAGTCGTCAGAGAAGAAAGAAATTATCGAGTTATCTTGTGTATCTCATGATGCTGGTTGCACAATACGAGCTAAAATCCACAGATAATTAGGAGTATATAAATTCAATACGTGCCTTTTAATCACTGGATTTGAATCGGCCTAAATATTCTTAATAGCGAGCAACCGAATTCCACAGTAGTGAAATTAATAAACTTACTTTTTTATGACTGTGTTTGCATGTAATTTTCGTTTTTGCTAATATTTACATATTTTTCAGAATAATAAATAACTTAAAATTAAATTAACAAATTTTTTTCACATTAAAAAAAAATAAATATTGAAAAACTTAATTGATGTATGCATGATTTACATTTTTAAAAAACTATTTCAGTTAATGAAAAGAGCATTTTTTACAAACGTTTTTTATATTAAATAAATGGAAGATATTGCACTTTATAATGTCCCTTGTAAATTTATACCAAAGAACCGAGAAGCTTGTTTACATTAACTAAAAAGCGGCTAGGCTCCCGGATTTTGAATCACTTAAACGAATCTGCATCAGGATTTTAGAAACCTGAAAATCACTATAGCATTCCGTAATTACTTTTTATAAACATTTTAAAATCTACTAATAGCCTCATCATCACCTACAAAGTAATTACAACTTTTAACCGATGAATTATACATACTGTAAGTTGGACTAACTAAAATAGGGCCAAAATATCCTTTATCATCAATGACAGATAAATGTCTTGTCATTGGATATGGACGTTTTTCTCTACGTAATGTCATTGTCATTCTTGGACAATCATCAGATCTTATTAAACCACTTTCTATTAAGCCCTTTTCATCCATAACTGATGAATATCGTGTCATTGGATGTGATTTTTTATCTTTTCTTAATGTCATTCGACAATCTTCAGGTCTAAGTGGCATTGATGGGTAAGTAGGTTGCCTTGCTAATGTTGTTAGTGTTCTATCACCCGTGTCGTTAAAACTGACGCGCAAAGAAAATATTTTTTAAATAAAAAAAAAATTTAATTTAAAGACATAATTTTTTTGTAAATTAATGTACCTGTGATGTCTGACGATGCTGCGATTTATTCGACATTTATCATTTGCGTTTTGTCCAGTAACAGCAGTACCGTGAGTTTTACAGGCTTCTACCCCAGGAATTGGTGATAGAGAAGCTGGTCCATAAGATGCACTACTTTGCCTTCGTTCAAAAATATTTACCATTTCAACTGACGGTGTTGGTGAAAAAGTCCCCTAAAAATGTAAGTATACTTTTTAAAATAATTCAAACCAATTCGATCATTATCAATATTGATTTACTTGTAATGAAGGCCTTCTAATTGTATTTCCATCCATTCCGATTAATTTAACTCCTTTTATATTCTTTTTCATAGTATGGCCATCATTTAAATTAAGACTTAATTCCATATTACTTCTGTCAGCTGTGCCTTGCATGATAGTTTGTGGTGATTTTGAATATGCCATTCCAATCATTGGTTGTTGTGTGGTAATTGGGCTCATAATCCTCGGCGGTGGACATTCACTTAAGGAAAAGCCCTTACCTCCCAAAAATTGACCCGGCGATACCGGACTCGTTAATAATTGTTGATGAAGAGCTGGACTTTGACGTCGATTTACTGTTGCTGTATGGCCAGCTGTTTGAATTGATTGATGTATTTGATTTGGTCGTTGATTGGTTCCCATTATTGCTTTTGGTTCATAGACTACGCTTATTGTCCCATAATGAGATTGAGACGCATCAGATTTCTGATGCTGTGGATGCTGTGGCAGTGGTCTTGGGTATTGAGGCGGAAGACCTTCTGGAGTACTGTCAACATCTGTCCGACTACTTGATAAAGTTGGGGCATCAGATAGATGACCAGGTGAAGCATCCTAATTTTACAATATTTTAAATATTTGCTTATATTTAATTATTAATTAATAACTTATTTAAAAAAATAAAAAAAATTTTTTTTTTGTTTCTACTACTTGATACCACTTTTTTAACTCAAAACTCTAAAATATCTTAAAATGATCGTCTAGACTTTTATATACACTTGAGACAGAATGTATTAAAATTTATTTTGTGTACTAAAGTGGAAAATTTCATATTTTGAAAATCGATCATGCATTAATATTGTTTAGCAACATTATTTACATGTTTACTTTATTCAAATATATTGGGACGTTTTTGTTTTAAAAAAATTAAGTTTTAATATTATTTTATTTAAAAACTTCAGGCAAAAGGTATAATGAAAAATCTCCGGGTTATTAAATCTTTAATTAACGTTTTAAATCTATTTGCTAATTTATTTCCAGGTAAAATCTAAAAATTTTACCCATATTTGCTTTAGTTCATTTGAACAAAATTTAATTAAAAAAAAAAAAAAAATTGTAAATTTTTTAGTGAATAAAAAATAAAACAAATAAAGCTTGCAAATATTACAAGTCCGTAAAACTGAAAAATTCAGGTCAAATAAAAAAGTAAATAAAAAAAAACTGATGTTTTTGAAATATTTTTTTTTAAAAAAAGGGTGAGTTTTTTTTTTAAAGCCAAACCTTCTTTAAAAATCATGTTCAGTGAAATATAAAGATAAAAAGAAATAATGGCATATATGAAACTAACGATCAATCAGTATTAAAAAAATAAAAATATAGGATGTATTGAAAAAAGGCTTACATTAAGAGAACAATCCATCAAAGCAGCACCAGAACCACTTTGTATTACTCCATTGGCATTTTTCATATTTCCAGATGTATAGACATTTAATACATCACAACAATGTAAAAAATAACCTTTACCAAGCAGATTACGTGTAAAAAAGCTTACAATTAATTGTGAAAATATTGCTGATAACATTGCTATTGTACGAAATGGAAATTTTTGCGTATTGGTTCTGTGATCGTAAAATGGATATTCTATGAGTACTGGTATTCCTAAACTTTTTTCACCACCTTAAACAGATTTTAAAACAATTTTATTGTTGAAAATTATTTAAAAAAGAAGTATATTATTAAGACCAATTTTCTGTTAAGTTATACTAACACCCTCCCCCCCCCTCTGTTTTGGTTCAAAATTTGATACTGAGAAAAAAATGGAATCAATTTTAAGGCAAGATTATTTTTTGTCTAGAAGAGAGTCTGGAATTTGCATCTTTGTGAGGTCAAATTTAATTTTCATATAGGTTACTTGACTAAGAAATTTTTTAGTGTATTTTTTTAAAGACATTTCATTGAAAATAAATTTATTTACGGAAACCGGAAAATTTTTTTAAAAAACTGTTTCCCGCAATGAAAATTTCGGTTATGACAGCCGATTTTTTTTTTCTTTTTATCCATTTTTTAACTTTTCTTTAACGCTGCTAAAACCGAATTTTTCAGTATACCCTAAAAGTAGGGGTGTGCAATTACCTGAAAGTCGGGTCAGGTACCGAAAGAGGTCTACTGTTTTCATTTTGAATCGAAGACTTCTTTCAATGCTCCAAATTCGACCCAACTCGAAGCAAAAAATTATTAGGATCAGGCACCCAAAATTTCGGGTAACAGGACACCCCTACCTAAAAGTATCAAACCATTTGTTGTTCAAAAATCCCACCCTCCCCTTATAACTAAAGAAAAAATCAGCCTTAATTACAAAATAATTACCTGATATTCTAATAACAATAGCAGTTACATAACCAACTAAACAACCATAAGAATCCACCAACGAAGGCCAATGTATAACAGCAAGTAATTGTGGAAACAAAACAACATAAACAATATCACAACAAAGATATCTAAAAAAAAAATTATTATAAAAAATTTACCAATAAAAATCTTATTAATATTGTTTTAACTTAAACTTACGCTAAATAATGTACACTAGAATAAGTTAAAGCAATTGCAGCTGTAGTAATTGATACAATAGCTACAGATATTCGAAGAATCCAATCCATTTCTCTTTCTGTAGCCTATATAAAAAAAAAATCTAATAAAAATTCTTTTATTTTATACTATAAAAAGAAAAGTAAAGAAATTGGCTCAGAGAATATTTTTTTTTTTTTTAAATCGCGTGTAAGAATTGATGCTATTATTATTATTATTATTGTACCTTAGGTCTCATTGTTTGTTTATAAATGTTTCTTGAAAACATTGAACTTATTGCTATAATACTTGAATCTGCTGAAGACATTGCTGCTGCTGAAACTGCGCCAAGTCCTTAGGGAAAAATCATGTATTTTTTTATTTTATTTTTGAAATTAAGTTTTATAGTATAGATCATTGATTTTATTTAAAAAAATACAAAGTCTTTTTTTAAAAAAATTAAATTTTATTCAAAATTGCATGAAATATTTATTTTATATTATCAATAAAATTATATTTTAATTTTGTAAATATACGTCTGAACAAATACGTATTTTACTACTTAAATTTGTATTTTATAAATACATTGAAATTTAATGTTAATTAATATTTTATTTAAATTTGTATATTTTGATGTAAATTTTAGATGTATAGTCAATTCAATTGATTGTATATATATATTATATATTGAGTTTCAATTTTGGTTTATGCAAAATTACTGTTTATTCGACGTATTTAAATTGTATTTATATTATAGAAATTTGTTAAAAGCATGTACACTCTAAGAATAAATGGGTTAATAATACTTAGTTTTTTTAACCCTTAAAGGTCACACATGAATTAGGCCACTTTTTAGACACATGAGGTTTTTTTTACCCCATCCAAAAAATCCTTTTTTATTTAACCTACGTAAAAAATGTCTGGGGTCATTTTGACCCACAGTGACCTACGAGGGTTAAGTTCTTAGTGGGTGAAGGCATTAGAAGGCATCACCCTTTAGGGGGTGAAATTTTCACTACTGAAATCTGGTACCTTATTTTGGTTTAAATTTGATAATAATTAAAGCAAGGTTCATGGCATTGCAGCCACTGCAGATGGGGTCAAGGATAAGAAATTCTTGTTGGAAGTTAAGTCTCAGAAAAAAAGTAAAAAATAACTTAAAACTAATTAAAGACGATCTGAGGGGGTCCTCTTTAAGTAGAAATTTGAAAGAATTAGTTTCCACTAAATACACTGAAAACTTTCTAACAATTCAGTGAGGGCAATTTTAAACTAAAGTCGCAGTTAAACGCAAAACTTCTTTTAAATTGCTTATTTTCTTTCTTGTCTCCAAAACAACGCACAACAATAAAGAAAGTTATTTTTTTTTAGTTAAAAAATGACTTTTCTTAACTTTTGTACGAAACAAGCTTTTTTCATCCGAGGAATGTATCTTTTTATTTCAGATATTGGATTTTAATTTAAATAACAATTGATTCTTTTGACAAATTCTTGAAAAAATATTTGGAGTAAAAATATCAGTAAATAATAAAAAAAAAATGTTATTACCTGCAAACGAAACCCATTGTGGTGTCAAATATCTTAAAACATAAGGTAAAACTGTATTGCCATTTTCTAATCTAACATTTTTATTATTCATTTCAATCGACGACCAATCAGTAGCACGTGCTACAATACCAATCATAACTGATGGCACTGCAAGTGCTAAACAACCAAACATCGATGCTATTGATAAAGTTCTTGCAAATGATGTACTTTTAATACTTAGTATCCTTTGAAAATAACCCTATAATAATAATAATTGAAAATGAAATAATATTTTATTCAAATTTAACTGATTTAATTAAATTTATAACATTATTGGACTGCAATATCATAAAACCATATACATTTCGTTTGTTTTAGATTAAATTGAGATTGGAAAAACTTTTTTTTTTTTTTTAAAAGCCTTATTTCATGCTTCAGTTAGTAATTTAAATGTGTGGGTAAAGTAATACTATAGAAATTATATATAAATCTGGTATGCTAATATTTTATGAAATAAAAATCAATATTAATATTATTCATATTTTTTTAATATTAAAATTTACGTCCATTTAAATAAAAATTTTTTTTTAATTGTATTAAAGAAAATATTGATTTTTATATTGAATGAGAAATTATTTTTTTTGAAAAAGAAATTTTATGTGCTTAATTGTATAAATTAAAAAGGCTTTTCTTTGTAAGTATTCTTTTTTATTGTAAGTAAAAATTTTCTTATTCATATTTTATCGAATTATAAATTATTATTATTTTAAGAATTTATTGTGAAGAAGGTAGAATTTAAGAACAGTAATTTTAGTACTGGAAATTTAATTTATAGTATTAAAAATAATGTGATTTTTAATTAATTTAGAAGGGTTTTTTGATTAAGGAAATTTACTGAGCTCTGGTTAATTATAAAAATATGATTGATTAAGGAAGTTAATTTAAGATTTTTTTTTATAGTTAATGAGTTTTTTTACTGGGTTCTAGTTTTGCTTTGATGATAAATTCTGATTTTTCTGCTAATTTTTGAGGTTTAGAAATAGTTTTTATAGGATAGTAAGGAAATTTGAAGTGATTTTTTAGTAATATTTTAAGGGTAAGAACCCCCCGAGATACCACGAAATTCACGAGGTTAAAATTTAAGTAATTGGCATTAATATTTATCTTTATAGGCTTTATTTTTTTAACAAAATTTATTTAATTTTAAAAATAAATTTTCTTAGTGTATAAAACTGTTTTTAACCAAAATATTGATTATTTTTTCGATTTCATACTTCAAAGTGCAAAATATTTATTTAATTTTCACAAGTATTTTCAAGATTTTCAAAATAAATTGAAAATATTCAAATTTTCTCAGAACTTTTCTTTTGCATTCACACATAAAATCTACCAGCACAAAAATCAACATTTTTTACCCTATTATTTTTGTATATAATTCATTCTTCAAGTTATTTTTAACACACATTTCGACTATTTCCAAACTAGTCGACAACTATAAAACATTAAACAATTTTTTACCTAAAAATTTACTCATACAAGTTAGGAAAAAAAGTTGGATTTTCAAAACAATAATTTATAAAAAAAAAAGTTTTAGCTTAAAGGTACATAAAAATTCTTTATATCTCGTAGTCAGCAATAAAAAGTTAAATAAAATGTGACAAAAAAATTTTTCATTGGAAACTTTGGAATAAAAATATAAAAAATTTTTCCAATCAAAAAGTAGTTTTTAAAACTTTTTTTAGTAATATCAGAGAGATAATTTATATTAATTTAAAGAAATAACTAACTAAATAATTGTATTTAAAGAATCATAAAGTAATTTATCTAGCTTTAAATTTGAAAAATTGTTACGAAATCGTTGTAAATTTATCGCTAAAGTTTATATCATTAATTACAAAACTCATTACATTATTTATTTAGGTGCTTAAATAAAAATTTAATTTATCTTTCTATATTTTCATTTAAAATTCATTAATAAGAAAAAAATTTCATTTATTTACCTGCCATGGAATACCACCAAAAATAGCAAGTAACATGACATCCAACCATTCACCTAAATCATAATTTCGTATTTCTCCAAGCCAATCTTTTGATGTCAAACTTTTTTCAAAGGACACTGCTTGATGAAATGCGGCGTATGGAGCTGATATTGCTAAACCAGCAGCAATACAAATTAATTGTAATGTGTCAGTACAAGCAACTGAATAAAATCCTCCAGCCATTATGTAACTAAAAATATAAATTACGTATTTTATAGTTTTAAAAACTTTTGGAAACAAGTTTTGAATAAAAATAAGATTATCTTATCTACACTCAAAAAAAAAATTTTGTTGCATTTTTGCTATGGTTAAAGAAAATATTTTTTGCAAAACTTTGTAGTACACTGGATATTATGAAATTACATAATATTTTTTAATTGAGATAATTTTAATTTAATTATTACAAACTTTGTCTTGCTTTCCTTGGATTAAATTTGACTTTCATAATTAATTTTTCATTAAAATGTGAAAGTTTTTAATTGATAGAAACAAATTATTGTAATTTAATTACTAAACTCTTTTCATATTATAGATCCAAATTTATTACAATTAAAGTAAGGGATATCAAATAAAGGCGAACTTTGCTTAGTTATTTCAGTTTTTACAAAAGTTAAAAATTTTAATATCTTAATCAATAATTTTGGATCCACATACTTCAGAGAAAAAATGATCCGTGTAAAAAGGCCCAAAGTTTGTTGTTTTTTTAATATAGTACACTGTAAAAATCTTTTCCTTAGTAAATTTACTTTTTGAATAGCGATCCTTGAGAATTACTTGTTTAAGATTTATTATAGTATAAATATTATGTGAAAGAATTCCAAATACCTAAATTAATTTGATAGCTTAACTAGATTTTTTGCATCTTGGTTGAATTAGTCAGTAGGTAATATAAATTAACTCCCAGGTAGGAGATAATTAAAATATAATTATTTTCTTCAAATTTAATATTTTTTATAAAAATTTTGAATTGATTTGCTGCATTTTATAAAAATACATTGAAAATAAAAACTGTTAAGCGAAATTTCCTTCTTGGCAAGCAGATTTTGTTTCTTGTTAAATACAAAGTTTTTCCTTACTGCAGAAAGTGTGTAATTCGGCGTATTCATATTTATGGACAAGGGTCGTATATGATTTTTTCTTGTTAGTGGCCATTAAGCCCTATTTTCCGGCCACATCGAGATTCGAAAATACATACGTGTTTTCTCGCCACTGACAAAGAAAAATTATGTTTTGCCCTCGGTCGTAAAAAAAGAATGCCCTAGACAGCAGTTTACAATTCTTTACTTTTACGGCCTAGGATAAAAATGTACTATTTTTCGTCAATGGTAGGAAAACACGTCTTTGCCAACTGTAACACATGTGTTCGAAGTGAAAGACAAAGTATTTTAAAATTTTCCTTAATATTCTACTCAGCTGCAATTGAAAAAAAAAAAAAAATTGTCTGCCACAAGGAATTGACTTGTTTGTTACTGATATTAATCCAGTCGAATTGACATGATATTCTCTAGACAGTTTTTTGAATCTCTAAATAATAAAATAAGTAATTTTTGCCCGAATTTTTTCACCCCGTGTATTTTTTTGCTAACTATTAGTATTTTATTTAGGTCGAGCATTATTTATAATAGTGTATGTACTGATAAATGTATAATACGTGAGTGTGCATACTTACGTAGTAAGTAATAAAATAGTACAGCAAATACTGACATTTGGTTCGATACCACCAACAAAAGAAAGTGTCGTACCAAGTGCTCTTAAAACAGCTGCACACCAAAACAGATCACCACAAAGAGCCGGTAAAAAAAGTAAACCACCTACTTTTGCACCATAATGTTGTTGAAATGGATCGAGCATTGTAACATGTTCTGCTTTTCTCATTGGTTTAGCAAATAGTAGAGCACCTTTGAAGTAAATAGAAAATGCTTCAGTATTATTGAAAATTTTATCGAGAATAAAAACTGTTATTTATTTGTTATTTTTTGGTTTGCCACTTTATTTTTAATTACTGACAAATAATTCAATTTTTTTAATTTTAACTTTTTCCGATATTAGTAATAAATTATTAAATTTTATTAACGTACTTGATTTATGTAAATAAGATTTTACGTCGGTTATACTCATAAAAGTATCTATTACATTTCTAATAATTGATTAAATTTAAAACTACTGATCGTATATTATACCATAGAGCTAAGTTTTACTAAATAATTAAAGTTTATAATTATAAATAAAGTTAGTTAGTTGTCCAAAACAGGATAAATTTACTTAAATAAACGCTTCGGGTGATATTAAAACAACCAAAAGTTACAATATAAAATCAAAAATTAAGGAAATCGGAGCCATTATTGTTATTGGTAGAGTCTGAAGAGTCCATGGATGTAATTAAATCTTGCATTAGTTGATTATCAGTTCAAAAATCAGTTGGAAGATTTTTAAAAATAAATATTTATTTTCAGCGCCTAATTTTAAATTGCAAAATCTTAAAAACAAGTGAATAATAACCGGTTACTGAACTGTAATACAAATCAGTAATAAAGTTCTCTAACTTAAAATTTTTAAAAATAAATACAAAAAAAATAAAATTTTGTTTTATTAAATGAGAAATTTATTCGATATTAAAATAAAATTAAACTTCCTATTGACCTATTTAAATAAAAATTTTCCCAACAGTTTATAAATCCGTAAATGAATATATCGACATTTCTTATCTTGTTCGAATAAATATATAAAGTCATTGCACTTAAAAATTATACCCTAGGGGTAATGTTTGTAAAACGCTCTTTTCGATTTCCGTATATATATATTCGTTTTGACCTACAACCCCGAGCGATTAAACGCATGGTAATATATAACTTGAAGATGTTTTTTTTAAAGCCTCTTCTCTTTTTTTTTTTTTATTCTATGAAAAAAAAAAATATATAATAGAAGTTCTTGTTAGTTGTATATAAAAAAGCTATTACTTTTTTATATTGTTTAATTTGTTTTATTTAAACTCTTTTTTTGCCCTTTATTTTACTTTTTTTCATGTATTCACATATTTGATTTTAATTAAAAATTTTAAATAATTTTTTTTGTTTGTTGAATTTTATTGTACCTTAATTTAAATCAGAGTTTTTTTTTATTTTAAGTTTTTAACTTCAATTAGTGATGTTTTTTGTATATAGTTTGACATCGTAGAGAGCCCCCATTAGCTGGACAATTTCCTTTAATTTCAAAAATAAAAAACTCTTCTGCTTTGTCGCTAAAAATAGTGGTCATTTTTACTAGCCTATAAACCTCTTAGCTTGATTGTGGAATGAGTAGAAATGAATCAGAAAAAGTTACGGACAGGAGGATATTTAGGTCAGCATAAGCTGGTCCAAGTATCTGGTCCATAAATTTTCAGAAATGCAGAAATCTCTATTTCTGTTTAGGAACTTTCCAATTAAAATTAATGAACCAGTTTGCCAATTTGCTGTTCTTGATTTTTCCTTGAATTAGTAACTTCCAAGAATTTGCTTGAATATTCTATCAGAGCACCCTGACAGTGATTATGTATTTTTTAACAAAAAAAGTGCATGATGGATTATATAACAATACGGAAATCCATGGCCCAACAGACGCACACTGATTCAGAAAAATAAATAGCGGCAAAAAATTAGCTTCAAGCGAGGTTTTAATGAATATCGATGCGGTTTGCGGCATTCAGTTCCTAAAAATGTGTATTCACCGAAAAATACGGCAAGAATTTCTGATTATTTGAATTTTCACCCCTTAAGTACTTAAAACTACCCCTAAAAAAGAGTTTTTTTATAACATTCATTTTTTGCAAAAATTAGTTGCCAATCACTTTTATAA
The DNA here is from genome assembly GCA_022575985.1 of Anagrus nilaparvatae. Classification (NCBI taxonomy): domain Eukaryota; kingdom Metazoa; phylum Arthropoda; class Insecta; order Hymenoptera; family Mymaridae; genus Anagrus; species Anagrus nilaparvatae. The sequence goes on from JAKSXM010000137.1 coordinate 20,580,378, forward strand.
CTATTATAAACATTAAAAATTGTGAATTTTCATGAATTTAAAGTAGAAGAATAAAAACTGCCCCTATTAAAACCCAAAGTACCTCTGAAACTACTCAAAGAAATTGAGTTGCACATGCAAATAGCCTTAGAATTTTAAGGGTAGTTTCAGAGGTACTTTGGGTTTTAATTGGGGCAGTTTTTATTCTTCTACTTTAAATTCATGAAAATTCACAATTTTTAATGTTTACAATAGTTATAAAAGTGATTTGTAACTAATTTTTGCAAAAAATGAATGTTATAAAAAAACTCTTATTTCGGGGTAGTTTTAAGTACTTAAGGGGTGAAAATTCAAATAATCAGAAATTCTTGCCGTATTTTTCGGTGAATACACATTTTTAGGAACTGAATGCCGCAAACCGCATCGAAATTCATTAAAACCTCGCTTGAAGCTAATTTTTTGCCGCTTTTTTTTTCTGAATCAGTGTGAGACGCCTCGCATTTTTTTTTGGTAAACATATAAGCAAATGTTACCTGAGTCGCGTTATTTTAAATTACTTAAAGTTATTAACATAATCCTATTCAAGATACATATTCTACAGATAAAATAAAAAGGTAAATATATTTTTTTGTACGAAAATAAATAAATAACGAAAATATAAATAATATTTTAAAGCACATATTAAATCCTTTTAAATTGAAAGGCTCTTGAAACGGTTATGTCTCCCGAAAAAAATAAAAATTTAATATAATGGTACTATTAATTTATACAGGTTACAGTTTTGGAAACAGTTTAATTTGATTACATATACAGAAAAATAAAAGCTATTCATTTATTCAAATATATATACGTATGAGAAAATCAAAAAGAGCTTTTTCAAAGTATTCAATTATGTGTAAGTGTATACTTGATATCCATTCCAAAGAGCTAACAAAAACAGCCCCTTTTGACTTTCGACAAGGATTAATTTGAGCCTGATATAGCAAGCTTTTTTCGGAGATTTTTAAAGATTGCAATTCTTTAACCAAATATGGGATAAATTTTGGGCCACTCTTCACCATGTAAATTTCCACAAAAAAGTCATTATAAAAATCCTTGTCACCAAAAAGTGGCCCATATAAACAATTTTACTGAACAAAGTAAAAGTAAATATCTACACACAAACACCCATGTTTATAAAAAAAATACCAAAACAAAATAAATAAAATTTATGGTATGCATAATATAGATTCCCTATAATTCATGATTTATTTATCATCTATAACTTGGCAAGATTTTTATTGTACGCATATATACAGGGTTTTAAACAATATACTCAAATTTCTAGAAAACAAAGCAATAATGAAAAATGTGTCACATAAAAGTTGTTAAAGTTGGAGGAGGTCACTTGGTGGAGAGGGGGCATTTGATTTGGATCATAGGGCCTCATCAGGCCCAGCAGGACCCAAATTTGAATTTTAAATAGAATTATACGTTTTTATAAAATTATACATTATTATATACTTTTTTATTTCAAATTCAGATTCTGAAGCAAATTTTAGGTCCAGATATGATTCTAACTAAGAAAAAATACAATAGAAGATAAAAATATAAGAATAAATAGTGATTATTTAAAATTTTTGGTCTGCATCTACTTTTAGCAATACTCAGAAACAATGGCCCTAAGAGGCCTATTTAGGTCTGTAGGACCCAATATCTCAAATAATCAATAATAGTTTTTCACCACAACAAATTTAAAATAAAAAAGGTAGTTTACTACCAAAGATAGCTTTGTTTTATTTCTAGATTTTGGGTCCTAAATACCTTAATGTTACCAGTTGGGCTTTTTTTAAAGCTCTACATGAATACTTCTACATGTTTTTTGTAGTTACTACCAATTTTGTTCTAAGCTGTTGTGGTGGAAGACTGTTAGTGATTATTTAAGATTTAAGGTCATACAGACCTATTTCGCATCTACTTTTAGCATTACCCAGAAACTACGGCCCTAAGGGGCCCATTGTAGGACCCAAAATCTCAAATAATCATCAAAAGTCTTCCCCAAAACAAACATACAGCAGTGAAAATGGTAGTAATTACCAAAAACATCTTTTTTTTTCATTTAGAGCCATATGGGCCTAATAAATAGGCCTTGTATTTTTTTTAAAGCTAAAATCGTATCTGGACCTAATATTTGCTGCAGACATTGAATTTTAAATAAAAAAATATACTTTTTGGGCCCGATGCGACCCTAAGGCCCAAATTTAATGCCGCCCATCAGATGGCCCTCTCCAACCCTAACAACATTTATATCAAAAATTTTTTATTATTTTGCTTTGTTTTTGAAATATTTGAGTGTATCGTTTAAAGTGACTCATCCTGTATATATTTATACCGCAAAAACTACATGCATGTATGAATATTTTTATCATATCGCACAATAAATAAAATATTATATTATCAAAATATCGTCATTATTTTTTTAACACTTACCAAAAAGCAGACTTAGACTATAACCAATAGGAACCTGGCACCATGCCAAACCTTTACTATATATTCCTTCAACAGTTCCATTTACAAATGAATCACCAATACAAGTTGCTAAAAAAAAAAATTATTATAAATTTTTAATTTTATTTTATAATATTATATATAATAAAGTTTAAAATATGATGTTTATTGGATTTGATTTATATGTTATAAAATAAAATTTACATAAAAGAAAAGTTGGTATTTATATTTATTATTAAAAATATTATAAAGGAAATTTCAATCAAATTTTGACATTTACCAATGTATTATGATTTTTTTTTGCATAAAAAATATTATTATTTGTTATACACTACTACTGTATCGTATAACATGCATTATAACTTCAAATAGATGTTACTCTAAACCTATATAAAAAAATTTTCACTATGAAAATGATATTTCTGTCAATTTTTTTTTTTTTTTTTATATCTCACTATCAAATCTTTTCTTCTATTTTTTACTCTATTCAGGTAAACTTTTTTTTGCATTAAAGTTGATGAATATAAAAAGCTCTTTGAATAAAATAATGTACTTTTGAATACAGTTTTTTTTTTATCATTCATTTATTTTCACGTATTTTTCTGAATAAATAATAAAGGTAAAACTGTAATTTGGGTCACGAGATTGGTACTGATTGGGATATTAGTATGTTTTTTTTATAGTAGCGTGTAATTAGAGCATTTTGACTGTTTGTTGCGACTAAAAAATAAATTTTATTGGAAAGTTCATTCACCTTTTAATAGAATGAAAAATGTATCATTTATGTAAATTGCACACAAGAAATGCAATAATAATATGTCTAAAACTATTAGAACTTCTTAGTACTCCAGTCAAAACGCGGTTTAGGGTGTATTTTCACTGGCCAACATGAGATTTGCTCTACTATATGTTTTTTGGATCGCTGATCACGAAAATCGGGGTTATTTCTGGGAGATATTTTCAGAACACCCTTAAATTTGCAAAAACTAACCCCAAAAAGGGGTTTTTTTTTTATTAGCAAACTGAGTTTCTAGATTTAACCAAGAATTGGTCTTAGGGAGTTTTTTGGGTCGCTGAACAAGAATTTGAGGTAGTTTTTAGTGAATAATTAATATTTCACCCTTAAATTAGTAAAAATTACCTCCTAAAGAGGGTGTTTTGCTATTTTCGCACCTTGAGCTTCATTTCAAAGTGCCTAAATAGCAAAAACACCCCTTTTAGGGGTTGTTTCTGCTAATTTAAGGGTGAAATATTAATTATTTTCTAAAACCTATCTCAAATTCTTGTTCAGCGACCCAAAAAACTCCCAAAAACCAATTCTTGACTAAATCTAGAAACCCAGTTTGCTAATACAACCCCTTTTTGGGGGTAGTTTTTGCAAATTTAAGGGTTTTCCGAAAATATCTCCCGGAAATAACCCCCATTTTTTTTGTGATCAGTGACCCATAAAAACATATATTAGAGCAAATCTCATGTTGGCCAGTGAAAATACACCCCCCTTCCCCCGCATTATATGTGATATGTGGTCACTCGTGTGGTCATCGAATTACCTTATATATATATACATTAGGTATCATTTCACTTGCGAGAGAAATTTTTTAGTTTGTTAAATAGTCTACTAATAGTCTGTAATAGATTGTTAAATACTTATTTGGGTGTATAGAATATTTTATTGGTAACATTTATTGTTTGAAAGAAAGGCTTTTTATAGCAATGAAGGTATCTACTAAATATTTAAAATATTTCGTAAAGTATTATCCTTTTTTATTTATTTCAATTTATCAATTCAGATAGTAAGTAAGTTTATAACAATAAATGTGATAATCGTAAAGTAAGTTTATAACAAATAAATGTGATTTTTAATTTTCTATTATTATAATATATGTAAAGTAGTCTGGGAATTTTTTGCTTTTGTTTAGCAGGTGGGTAATTGAAGCTTTTGTACAAAAAAGTGTTCAGGCTTTATATAATCACGTAATAGAAGTTTTTCCTGAATAAATAAAATTTTTTGATCCCAAGTCAATCATATAATTTAATTTTAAATGAACATTTTAGAGTAATTTATATATTTTTGTTCGAAAAAAAAAGTGAGAATAAAAAACGATCATCTAAAGCTATAAAATTATTTTTATTACTCACGTATAAAACATAAAAATTTACTGTGAACGTTATTTTCTTTTTTATATATAGGTTTTTTATAAATTAATTTGATATATATTTTTTCCTTTTACAGTTTTATTTATATATCAAAATAGCTTCATTCTTTTAAAAACAGTCTTTATTTTTTACTTTTTAAATATATAAAAAATATCATATATTAACTAAAAAATAATTTGATTTTTTGTTAAATAAATAAGATTTAAATCATTTAAGTTCATTTTATAAATTTAAAGTTTCGTTGCAGAATGTGGATCACCCAACTGATCTCAGTATTTTATAAATCCAGGATTACTGATATATACAAGGTAATTCTAACAAGTTAAGATGCACAATAAATTTCAGGGATTTCAAGCAATCGTGATGCAACTGTATAGTATTTTTTTAAGATTTTATTTTCGATTTTTCTTTAGCAATTTATAACATAAATATAAATTCATTGGTATGTGGGTTATATAAATTTCTTTGAGTTTACTTCTCAGATTTTGTAAAATTAAAATTATTTTCAAATTCTTATAGCTCCTGATGCAGGTACTTAAATCTCAAATATGGACTATTCCCTCAGTGGGCCACCCTTCCCTAGAAATTACTTTCTTGGAAAACTGCTCTTATGTGGGTATAAAATATTTTTAATAGAATATAAATTTTAATAAAAAAGTAATGTTATAAAAAAATACATTACAATTTTTTAAAAATTATATTAAAATTCCATATGAGTTAATTATACAAAAAAACATACTTATATAAACATTTACTTACCCCCTAACCTAATTATGTACTCGCAGCTACGAATACTCGTGAGAGGTCAGGGGTAAAGCCCTTAATAAAAAGCTGATACTCCACTTACTTGCTAATAGTGGGTAGGGGGGGGGGGGAGTGACAAACTTATGAGGCAAAGAAAAAAACATAATTATTTATTATTTAATTAAGGCTGAGTAGGACTCAGGGTGGCACAGGGTCGACATTTCATTTTCAATATTAATAAATACCCTAAAAGGTGCATAATTAAACATCATAAAACCAACTTTCCAATTAATAAAACATGAATAAATTTCTGTAATACCATATTTTGATGAATATTGAATGAATGCAAAAGTACATTTATATATTGAAAAAATTTAAATGTTTATTTTGTATAAATATTTACTCTAATAAATTCATGAAAAAAAAATCTCTATAGATTTAACAAAAAACACAATATATATATATATATATATATATTTATCGTTTGATAAATTAAAATAGGTCAAATATATTGATTAAAATATGATTTAGTTTAGATATATATATTTTAATTGAATATATTTTTCAATTAATGCTCATTTTTTTTTTGTTAATTAAAAAAAAAACACTTAAAAAAAAAATGGCACACTTTTTATAGAAAAAAATTTATATAGATAAAGCATATAATGTCTTATAAGTTAAATAATAATCAAGATTGATCTTTAAAGAAAAAAAGTAGATGAAGACTTTTATAATTAATTAAGAAATGTTCTTTTTATAAAATTAGATATAAAAAGATAATATTTAAAAATAAATCTTATTATAGTCTAGTTTGAACCCCTGAAGTATGTACCAGGGTATCCTAGTTTTTTTTTATTTTCTTTAAGATATTTTACTAAATCTAGGTCATTTTATTGTTCATACTATAAGGTAATTAAATATTTTATGGATTAATTTACACTATAATTTTTATTAATATTATTAAAATTCAGCCCCTTAGAGAAATTATTAGTTTGCGTAGAAGATGATGATGATCTTAAGTAATATTATTAGTTATATATGCTACTTATAGTAAAAGGTTTTAATAAATTGAAAATTTCTATGTATATATAACCGGATATTATATATGAAACCCCATGTATTTACTTTTCTATATATTTACCTTATTGTAAATATCTTTTATGTGTGCATAAATACGTAAATCTCTTTTATTAAAATTTATGATTTAAAAGGTTCTATTTCCAATATTTTTTTATTAACTGAAAAAATTTATCATTTTTTTGTTTGAAACATTTTAATCAATTCAAAACTAATATAAGCAGTTTTCTGTGCTAATAAGCCCAATAAATTTAAAAAAAATGTTTTTTTTTTTAAACCCTAAAAATTTAAGATTTATTCATTTAAATTCTTAAATTAAAATTATTTTAGTTCCAATAGTTCGACGTCTCTAAGATCAAGTTATTTCAAGCCCCAATATCGAAAAAAATTTTAATTTTCTGAACCGAATTTATTCTAAGTCCCTTACCCCTTTGTCTTGATTATCGTCACTAAATATCCCTAACTTGTAAGCTTAAAAAGCTTTAAAAGCTCTCAAGCCCAAAAAATAAAAGTTGTAAATTGCCAATTTCTTTATTCACTAAAACTAAAATTTTTTTCAGTATACATATGGCTGAGCTTCGCTCTATAATTATTTTCATATAGGAATTTAGGAAGCTAAAATATATCTTTATTTACATAAGGGCTAATGGGTAAATTTTTTGATTATGCTGAAATTAAATTATTTTTTGAATTTTAATTTAATTATTTTGATTTTAACGATTCAGGCTTATCCAATTATATTACTAACAGGAGTTACACTACTTAATTATTCTTTTTTGAAGTTACTAAAAGTATGATTACTTTAATGTAATTTAAATTATGCATTTAAATACTAATCTCATAAGTTTAAATAGGCTCAAAGCTTTTCGAAATTTTCTATAGAAATAGTATGCAAGCTAGTTTAGTTTAGAATTAGAATATTTTAAGTAATAATTTATTAATGTAAGTAATCATAAAAATAAATAAATTTTTGTACATTACCTACGAGAGAAAAGACACCAAGAAAAAGTCCAATTTCTCTATTAGCCAATATCATTTTATTCGAATTACCAGATGCTTTTTTTCTTTTGATAGCTGCTGCCCATATCCCAACAACAAGAACTGCTGTATAAAATACAGCAAGTCCTGCAGTTCCTGTCATGTAAAATCCTATGTTTATCATTTTCCTTGATTTTTACGTCAAATGGTTCTGCAACATAAAAGATTTCAAATATTTGAGATTTATATCAACAAAATTTTTTATAAAAATCTAAAAATAGATACTAATAAATAATTTTACACTAGCATTTCTTAATTTTTAAAAACCACGAAATTAAGTGGGAAAAAAATAATCAAATTTATTTACTGTAATCGAAGAACCTAAAATTTTCTACTCTCAGATGAATTATTGCTCTTCCTGCCATTACAAGGGTTAAAAATATATATATTAAAGCTTCAGTTCACCTTGGCTCAGTTGGTATAAAATCCCCTCATATATATATACAATATTTACATATATATAATTAATTTTAGTTTACAATGAAATGTGTATTTATTTTTCATTACTTAAGATCATGAAGCACATATTAAATTCTATTAGACTAATTATTGCAGTTATAATATATTAACAAACCAAGGATTATTCAATTCTACACATTACACAAGAATAACTCAAATTCATTTCAATTCACTCATATCAATCAATAGAATATATGCATTAGAGCATGATGGAAGTGTATGTAATCACGTATTCAATTTTATAGAGAATATATTATTAATTGGGATATGGTTGTTTAAATATCTACTATATTTGATTTTGCAATTTAGATAAGATTTCTTTGTTAAAATTTGTTCTTCATTAATTCAAGGTTTTTATTATCTAATTGTTACTATTATTCGATTTTTCGGAACTGATACCTAAATTTGTAAACATTTTTCATTTTAACGAATTTATTATTTCTGTATTATTAGATTTAATAACTAATTGCTTTCCATTGAAATAGTTCTAGTTCATGGAAATATTTTGGGGAGCCTCAGTGCCAATGGTTTGCATTTTTTTTTTCAATTTTTTGCGTTTTATGATAATTACAAAATAAGTGAAAATTGAAATTTTATTTTGGAATTTGGTTATTACAATTTAAAACAGAAGATGGGAGTATTTTGAATTATATTGGGGCCATTTATAAATTATTTAACGCAAAATTTAGTGTTTTTGAACCCCCTTCACGAAATCTTACGGTTACTTACATGAGAGGGGGGAGGGAAAAATCGAGTTTTTGTGCTTACGTAATTTATGGAAGATCCCTTAGAATTTCTAAATTCATTCTTTGCTTTTTTTCAGTTAAAAATTGAAAAAATAATAGTAAATTAAAAACACTTTTAATTCTTGAGCCCTAAAGGAACCTAAATATATTTTATTGAATTTTAATGCTTGCAGACCATCAAAAATTTCAAATTGGTCAACAACCATATTTACATACTCAGTTTTAAAACTAAAAAAAATATACATAAAATACATAACCAACGAGTATGTACACACCCCAGACAGATTTAAAACCACAAAATTGTTAATTATTGAAATTCTGAACAACTTTGTGTGTTTAATCAATTGTTTGAAGAGAATTTAAATTATTTATAATATTTACATAAAGTATTTTATCACATATATAAAAGATTGTTAATAATGCATTATATATATTTGACCTTCGTTATATATATATATTTTATAGATATTTTGAAATTTATTACACATCAATGAACTGCATTATAGATGCATTATAAATTTGTTTTTTTTTTCCTTCATTTTATCCATAAAATTGATTTTTCACTTTTATTAAAATTTTTTTATATTTGTGTACATAAGAAAAACATATTTAATAAAAAAAAATTTGTACTGAAATATTTATTATTGACATGTAAAGTGTGCTTTTTTTTTCAAAATCATTGATTTTGTATATTTCTATAATAAAAATTTATAGGTAAAACAAAATTCAATTTTTTTTTTTCTTCGTAAAGCCAATTGAAATCTGTACATATATTGGCAGTGATTTTAACCTTTTCATATTATCAAGTGTCTTTATATATAACAAGTACATTTATAAGCATTTTTGATAATATAAAAAATGGAAATCATATTTTAAAAAAAAATTTTTTATTAATATAAAATGAAAGATATTCAATATTTCTTTAAAAGCACTTATACTATTTATTGATTTTTTTAAATAATTTTTTAATAAAAAAAATATATAAAGTTAAATTTTTATCTATAATTTAAAGTTTGAAGAGAAATTACAGTTGTTTATTACTTGAGTATACAAATCACGTATAAAATAACTTCTTTTAGTCATTGTCGTCGTTGGAAAATGTTAATACCCTTAGCTCTCTTATATATATCAGAGTACTTATATATATATATATTATCATTATTATATAGAAGTATATTTGATGATAAGAGAGCTTTCCTTATATTTACTCTATAATAGTTGTCAAGTTCTCACGTATTTATCTTTTGATTTTTTATTTCTTGTTATATCAAATTTACTTTATAATGACATTATTGTTTACTTACTTTATTTTATATAAGAAAAATCTTTTATTGGACTTGAGAAATTTTTCTTTTTTTTTAGGTACTTGGGTGCAGTAGGTGGTTATTTTTCGAATGAATAGAATTCTAGAACTCTGAGGAATAATGTTAATAGTTAAATTCCTATGGGGTTCCAAATTTTAATTGAAAAGTTTTTGGGTATTGAAAATTTTAATAGTTCCAAATCAATCGATTGAATTTCGAAGGAAATGTTACTTTAAACACTGTATTATTCAAGGGTGTACAGTTAACCGAAATATCGGGTCCCCGGCCCAAAAACCCAATTCTTTATTTTACCTTTTTCGAATTTTTAGAAAGAGAAATTATCTGTTAATTCCTTTTTCGAAAAGACCTTTTTCGAAAAATTTCGGGGTTTTTCTGAAACTTAATCCAACCCATTCCTATCTAAAAAAAGCCCGGATAGACACAGACCTATCTTTTTCGATAAAAATTATATTTCATATTTATGCACATTATTTTGATATATTAAACATATTAAATAAATTTAAATCATAATTTATTATGATCAATAATAATTAGAAAAAAAACACAGTATATGGACTTGTTTAAAAAATTTTTTATAATAGAGATATCCAAATTTACCTGTAGGTTTAAATAAGAAAAGCATACCCCTGTCTGAATTTTTCCGCAAAATATCTACAAGGAGACCCTGTGGTCCTTGAGCCTCGAAATAGTTCCAGATTTTATCATGGATTAATGTATTTGATAAAATTCTCCCCTAGCTAACTGCTTAAAACATAATGAGAATGCATGTTTCAAAAGTTTCTTACCTAATAGGAACCTCTCTGAAAAGTGAACCTGTAATATAACCCCAGAGTTTAGTTACAATATTTTAATTTAAAACAAATATTAAAATTTTATACCAACAAGCTCATATATCATAAATATTTACTTTAAATTTTATAACAAAATATAAATCATAATTTTAAATACCCAGTTAATACTGTAATAATTAAACAGTCAGGTTCAGTAAAATCGAGATAAAATTGGATTATCAATTTGCTTTAATATATACAAATATAAATGATTTATTTAAATAATTATTTATCGATATAATTACAGATTTAATTTTCAACAAATATAAATAATTATCAGTTTTAATAAAAAAATTAATAATTTAATAACTAAAATAAATATTATTATACTTTTTGTAATTTTAAATTATATTAACTTTGTCCTCATTCATTTTTAAAAAATATCATTATTATTATTAAGAAAACTTAACTCGAGTATTTTTTTTTCCTCATTTATCTTAAAGTAAATATTAAAAAAAATTATATTTTAAAAGTAAGTTTTTTTTTTTTTTGTTACTACTTTAACTTTTTTTTTAAAATAAACTATGAAAAATAGTTAATTTTTTAAAAGCTGTTCATCATATTTAATTTAATGTTTAAAAATATTTTTTTTGACATAATAAATTATGAAGTAAAAAAACAGAATTTTAGCTCATAAAAATTTTTTTTTATTTATTTAAGTACTTTATTTATTTATAAAATTAATTAAGAAAAGCGTTAACTTTTAAAATTTTGTGTTTTATATTTTAATTATTATTGAGTAAATAATTATGTTAAAAAAATTATAAATATTAAAAATACTCGATTGCACAGTAAATAATTTGTGTATAACTTGTTTAATCGAATTACTTTTGATTGTAAAAAGCTTTAGTTTATTACGTTTTGTACATAAAAAATTTAATTAACCTACTAATAAAATATTGACTTTTATTGCTGCTGAAGTTAATTTTTAATGTTTTGCTACGTATTCGTAGAAAAAAAATACTTTTTAAATAATTTAAAATTTAATAAAGAAAATTTATATGATTTAAAGTTCAGAGTACCTAAATAATTCAAATAAAATTTTTATGAATTTTGTTCATTATCAAACTGTAGTGTCAATTATCAATGTGCTGTCAAAGATACTATTTTAAGGAGCTTTAGAAAGCACTAAAACTTTGAATTTTGATTTAGGTAATAGTGCTGCCAGTTAGCTCCGAAATTATTTGATGCTAGAAATCTTAGCTTTCGGGTTTATACTTTTAGGCTGAATAACAGAAATTATTACTTCCGGATAAGTACAGGGATTTGACCTCCGTAACCAAAAATAAATTTTTGGATTTTTAGAAATTTTGGCTTTATTTGCATAAAACCATTTGAATTGGTTAAAATGGTATATATGGAAAAATGACCAATTTTTTTTTTTTTTAAATTTTTCGTTTTTTGATACCAAAAAAGCTTTGAAACAGTGAAAAACTTAAATCAATATGATTCACTGGGTCATAGAGCCCAAAAAACCTGATATGCATGGATTTAAGTGAGTTTTAAAATTTTTGCATTTTTGAAATTTTGGATTTATTCGCTTCGAACCATTTGAATTGTTTAAAACTCCTTGAAAACCAAGTTTTCTAATAAAAAAAATCCTTATGAAATAGGGGAACAGAATTTTTTTGACAATTTTTATTTTCCCAAAAATCGTAAGGGGTATATATGGAAAATTGTTCGATTTTTTGATTTTTGAAATTTTTCGTTTTTATGTACTGAAAAGGGTTCAAAACAGTAAAAAACTTATATTAATATGATTCAGTGGGTCAGAGAGCCCAAAAAACCTAATATAAATGAATTTAAGTGAGTTTAAAAATTTTTTCATTTTAGAAATTTTGGCTTTATTCGCTTAAAACCATTTGAATTGTTTAAAACTCCTTGAAAACCAAGTTTTCTAATAAAAAAAATGCTGATGAAAAGGGCAAACAGCATTTTTTTGACAATTTTTATTTTGGCCAAAATAGAAAGGGGTATGGAAAATATATATGGAAAAATGATCAATTTTTTTTTTCTTTAAATTTTTCGTTTTTTGATACCAAAAAAGCTTTGAAACAGTGAAAAACTTAAATCAATATGGTTCACCGGATCAGAGAGCTCAAAAAACTTGATAAATATTTTTTTCTTGAGATACATTTTAAAAATAAAAAAATTATTACTGGTTTGTGTTTTCACACAACCAACGATCATGAAACATGCTCACTTAACATATACTCCCCAATTATTATAAGTTCTAAAACCGAAATTACAATAAAACCCGAAATATAAATTATCTTAAGTCCATAAACCTAAAGTATTCAAAGTTCTTGTTCTTATGAGGGCTGATCAGGTCCTGACTCCCACTTCAAATTATTCTAATTCCCTAAATCGAAAATATTTTAAATGCATTTAACCTCCCCCCTAAAAACATCAAGTTTTAACCCCCTTTTCTGCCGAGCCAGACTTTTTCAAATACCCCATCTAATGAACATGTTCAATGTTAATAATTAAAAATATGAAAATGTTAGCAATCGACAAATTACTGTATGTACAATTGATTTTATTTATGAATTAAGCCACAGTTTTATTGTGAATAAACATGAAATATGATCTGAGGGATGTGGCGGGCTTCAGTGCACGGGAGGCTAGCCCCCAAGTTACTTAAAAAACTAAAAACATAAAATTATTTTGCCATATTTTTTATTGTTATAAAGTGAATCCGATATAAATTTAAGTTTTTATATAATACTTTAAGCCTTGATATTATTTAAGTTAATACACTTCATATTTTATATCCACAATTTATATATATCTTAATAATAATAAAAAAAAATACAATTTCATATAAAGACTTTGAAAAATAAGTGGATGTAATGTCAGACTACATAGATAAGAGTTTTTTTATTTAAAAAAATATAAGAAAAAAAAAAAATAAACCTGTAAGAGTTTTGAATTGAAAGTAGCACATATAGAAGCCCGGAAGCTTATTTTTATATAAAAGTCAAAATGTATATAAATCTTACTGTATTCATTTTTTTATTTTATCTGTATGTGTTTCTGTGTTTCTTTATATGTCCGTACTACTGGATTTTTGTTTCTTTTTTGTTTTTATAAACTGGTATACATTTTAAGCTATTAGAGTAAATCTGTTACTTTAAATTATGTATAGAAATTAAAATAAAAAATAAAATACATGAATAAGTAAAACTTGAAGTATATTTTTTTTCTTCAACTTTATTTTTTTCATATATTTTTGCTGTTCGGAAGGCTGTTTAAAATTTTCTAATTTATAAAAATTTCTTAATTTTTCTAACTTATAGCAAGGCGGAGGGGGCATGGATTATGAGAGTACCAAAATGACTCGGTATGATAAACTTAGTTCCATATTTAGGACCCAAAATAGACCCCTTCGGTTTCAAATAAAACTCTGATGCCAATAATTAAAATGAAATCTTGATATCAAAAATGATCTCAGAGCAAATTGCAGTTAAAAGAAAAAACAGATTCCTTAGAATCACAATGAAATTTTAATGCAATAGTTGATTCCTTAGGTTTTAAATGGACTCTGATGGTATAAAATGTATTGCACATGATAATCTCAGCCCAGTCTGGTGCTAAGTGCCCTGCTGGAGGCATCAAAATGGGCCCAATCGAACAAACATGTATTCTTGATCAAAATTTTCATTAAATTTATATAATTCAGTTTTATATTTTCACTCAGACTACATATTCATTATTCATAATGACTTACTAATAAATAAAAAAATTTTAATACACGAATTACTCCAGTCAAAATACGGGTTTGGTTGTATTTTCACTGGCGAACACGATATTTGCTCTACTATAGGTTTTTTGGGTCGCTGAATACAAAAATCGGGGTCATATTGTAAAGAAATGGGGGCTTCACCGTTAAATTTGCAAAAACTACCCCCAAAAAGGTTTTTTTTTTGAGCGCTCAGATTTGCATCATACGGGTTTTTGGGTCGCTGATCAAGAGTTTCGACTTCTTTTTCATAAATAATCAATATTTTATCCTTAAACTACCCCTAAAAGGGTTTTTTTTGTTATTTACGTACTTTTAGCATCCAGGATATGCCGATACAGGTTTTTTGTGTCGCTTATCAAGAATTTCGACTTCTTTTTTATAAATAATTAATATTTTAACACAAAAAAGGGGTCGAAATTCTTGAACAGTGACCCAAAAAACCTACATGGGCATATCCTGGATGCTCAAAGTGCGAAAATAGCAAAAACACCCCTTTTAGGGAGTAGTTTTAGCCAATTTAGGGCTAAAATTTTAATTATTTATGAAAAAGAAGTCGAAATTCTTGATTAGTGACCCAAAAAACCTATATGTGCATATCCTGGATGCTAAAAGTACGAAAATAGAAAAAACACCTCTTTTCGGGGGTAGTTTTAGCCAATTTAAGGGTGGAGCCTCAATTTTGCCTATTTATTATGCCTATTTATGAATTTAATTATTTAATTTTAGATCAAGCGCATGATGAAGATAAGAGCAATACACACACACACACACACACACACACACTCACTCACACACAATATAAACTTCATTTTTATACGTTTTTCCCTCGCCTTACATAGGCGGCAAATTTTTGGCATTAGGAGGCAAAAAGGGTAAAAACGGCCCTGTTTATATGAGATATAGTTAGTAAAATAAGAAACCCTATTAAATTTATAGAGCTAATTATTGATAATCTATATTTATTATCAATATTGTTTGTAAATAATAGAAAGTTCAAGTAAAAATAGTCAAATGAAAACACATTTTTCGTTGTTTTTTAATATTATTTAGTTTTTAATTTGTTATCCTCACGTACCGCTTATTATTTTTTCTTAACTATGTAACATTATTTTAGCAAATAAAATGAATCCTGAAAACTAAATATATAAGAAATGACATATTTTTAATTAATATTTACCTAGATAAGTTTTTTGAATAGTAATAAATCTGAAGCATAATTTGAAATCAGTTAGAAAAAAGTATTACATTGATACTATATTTAAATAGCCTAATGCAAACTGAAATTTTTCATATAAACTTTAGCATTCTATCCACTTGCGGGAATAAATTTCATGCAAAATGAACACGAAAAAATTTATAACTGGTTTGTGTAACTACACAACCAACGAGCATGGAACATGTTCATTTATAACATTGATAATAAAGTATTTATTGTGTTCATAATATAAATATTTATATGCAAATATTTATATTTAGATTTTTATTATAGAAATCATGCTGCTTAGACATCAAAATGAACTAAATTAATTAAATTTTCAAATTATTATAGTTTTTTAAATAATATGAATATGAATTTATTTTTTATTAATTTTTATAATGAATTCTTAAAAATTCTGCACCAATGGTCCCTATAGGTACTTCTGCACCAATACTCCATAGGTACTTCTGCACCAAAGGTCTTTAGGGACTTCTGCACCAATGCTCCCTAGGTACTTCTGCACCAAAACTTCCTAGGTACTTCTGCACCAAAGGTCTTTAGCGACTTCTGCACCATAGGTCCCTAGGTACTTCTGCACCAATGCTCCCTAGGTACTTCTGCACCAAAGGTCTTTAGGGACTTCTGCACCAAAGGTTCCTAGGTACTTCTGCACCAAAGGTCTTTAGGGACTTCTGCACCAATAGTCCCTAGGTACTTCTGCACCAATGCTCCCTAGGTACTTCTGCACCAAAGGTTCCTAGGTACTTCTGCACCAAAGGTCTTTAGGGACTTCTGCACCAATAGTCCCTAGGTACTTCTGCACCAAAGGTCCCTAGGTACTTCTGCACCATAGGTCCCTAGGTACTTCTGCACCAAAAGTCCCTGAATCGAAAATATTCTAAGTCCATTTGACCCCCCCCCTAAAAACGTCAATTTTTGACCCCCCCCCCCTAAAAGCGTCAATTTTTGACCCCCCCCCTAAAAGCGTCACTTTTTCACCCCCCCCCCCTGCCGAGCCGGACTTTTTCAAATACCCCATCCAATGAACATGTTCCATGTTAAAAGCTCTTAAATTTTTGTTTGAGTTTTACAGTTGGAAAAATTTATTTATGTTGGTCACTTTGGTTAAAGATATATTTAAACTTTTATCAGATGTGGCATCGTGTAATATTATGTTTACAAGGAAGCTGTAATTAATCCATTCCCTGGATATTTTTCTGATTCTGGAGTTAAATTATTCGTTTTTTGGATAAATTCAAGATATTTTAGGCTATAAATAAAATTGCTTAATTTTAGTCTGTTATAGAAAAGTAGTATATGAAGTATCAAGGGAATAAAAGTTTTGATACCAGTTTAAGTATCAAAAGTTATTCGCCCATGGTTTTTACATTATTTTTTGCCTACCGCAGAAAATTCCGTACCAAGGGTAGGTGAAAAATTTATTTTACTTTTGATAGAATTTGAGATTTTTTAGAAAAACGAGAAACTCCTTAGATCATTGCAGTGAATGGTTTAATTCTTAAGACCCAGAAAATTATAATTTATAAAAAGCTCAAAATTGTATTTAAAAAAATAGGCAATATTTAATTGAATATTAACAAATATTTGTAATTTCTCATTTACCACCCAAGTAACGTAAATAACTATCAAAACGGTTCCAAAAATTTATACAGATAACAAAATAAAAACATCTAATTTTACTTTATTCACTATTTGTATTTTCTTAAATGTAAATTTTATTTATGAGTTTTCTTATTGTATAAATACATGTCCAAAATTCAGTAAAACTAACAATTTACTATTTAAAGTAACATTAAAAAAAAAATATAGAGATTACTATAAATAAAAGCATTATTTTTCATAAAACAAATAAATCAATAGAACAATTTTTTATTTTTGTATTTATGTTATATATATATATATATATGTATATATATTTGCATATATACCTTTAGAATTTAATTAAAATGTACAGTCTATAAATAAAAACTGAAAAAAAAACTTTTGTTGTTCAAGATGTTTTTCAAAATTTATTGGTATCCATTATATTATATTTAATATTTATGAATACAAACAAAAAAAAATTAACTTTTCATGCTAAAAAAGTACTTATATAGTTTAATAGTTTTTACATTTTAATTAAAATATTAAATTTTAAGCTTTTTTTACTTAGAATAATTTTTTTAAAAACTTTTAAACACAGAAGAGATATAAGCGAGTTTCTTAAAAGTGTAAGGTAGGCATATTTACGATAATTGCAGTAGAATTTTTTTTAATTGGTTTGAGGTACTTTTTTTACCATGTTAATTTATATATAAACAATTTTGTTTTTTGAAATCTTTTTGTTCCTGTATTTTAAATAACTGAAAGGCTTGATAAAGTAACATTTATCATAGTATTGAATTTTGCTTTTAAATAATTTCGCTTAAACTACATTTTAATGTTAATAAGGCTAAAAATTCTTAGGTATTGTTTTTTCCCTAAAACAGATTAAGAAACCTTTTTTCAGTCAGAATTTTAGATAAAATAAAACACCCCTTTTTATTACAATTCTTCACTTTAAGGACAATCATAATCCATGCTAAATTTATAATTTTTTGGCTTTATATGAAGTAGTTTAAATCTTTTGTCAAGTTTGGAGTAAGAATTCGTTTCAATAGTTTTTGTGTACTAACTCAATCAAAATCAAAAACTTATAAACATTTAGAACTTGTTTCTAAAGTTAATTCAAAGTTTATTATTAATTAAGAGTAGTTTCCTCCAAGTGTGCTGAAATCTTTTAAACCAAAATTACATTACTTATAGTTACGTGGTTTGAAACTAAAAGATAACAAAATTTTCATTTAATTTATTTTTTTTTATTTATAAAGTTCTTTTCGAAATTGGGAACGAAAAATTTCATATCATTCAATATTTACAAATCAAAAAAAATGGCTTAAAATCTTATCTCGTGGAATTACAAAATATGGAGTCAATCAATTAAGAAAACTTTCATTAAAAAATAATTTGTTCCATGCTTCAAGTTATTTGCATGTATAAGTATATTTATTATAGAATTTTTATGCTGTATTTTAATTGCTCTGTGAAGCAAGAAAACAGCAAAATTAACGTCAGCTTTTTGCAAGCACATACAATAGCAATATCATCAAATAAATGAACCAATACTAACTTAATATGTGCACTCATTACTGAATAACATAAAATTGACATTTGAATTATTAATCTGCTCTAATTATCGAGTTTACATTTTCCTTAAAAGTTGATCAATTATTTAACACTCTTTTGGGAACAATGGTCAGTTGGTCACAATACAATTTTCATAACAAAGAATATATAATGAAGGAATATGTAATCTATGAATATTCAAAATACTAAAATTATGAAGTGTTTGCATTACTAGGAATTTAAAAAAAAAGAAAAACAATAAATTTTTTAACTGAAAAAAACTAATAAAAAATTTTTTGAATCTGTCATATAGTCATATTTTACTTAATTTATTACTCTATCGTAAGTTTGTTAATTAAAATAAATGTCTTTTTTAAATATATATATATATATGAAGATTTATCTGAAAATTATTCTTATATATATTTTACCTCAGAACTATTAAATTAAAATTTTTGCATGTATTATTTGGATTTCGTATCAAATTGAATATAAATTCAAAAAAATTAAATTTAAAAATTAGGGTAAGTGCTTTAGTTACTGTCCAATTATCAGTAATTAGTCTATAGCGTGTTTTTCTTATGGGCCTGTTTGGGCCAGCAACCTGTTCACTCATCTGGCAAGCATTGGGGCAATCAACTTACTTGTAATTGACAATTGTAATTTTTAAATATAATTTTAGTCCTAAAAAGCTTTTGAAAATTTTTATAAATATCAGTTGGTAAAAATGAATTTTTTGGCAATCACATTTGTTTATATTTATTTACGAGGTATATGTATATGAGTTTATAAATTTAAATAATTACAAATACTTAGCTAAACAAAACACAAAAAGCTCAACAAAAAAATAAAAACAATAAAACTTTAAATCAACAAATAGTTATCCTGTTTTCAATTAAACAAACTTATAATTAAAATTAATTATCTAAAAACCATATAAATTTATTATTTAAAACTTTTAATAATAATAATTAGAAAACTTACTTTTCAGAAACTTTAAAATTCCTTTTAAATTCACCTCATTATCATTTTCTACCCCTAGAAATACACACACACATATTTACAAAATTTCTATACTAAATCGTATAAATTTAAATCCTTTAGGAATTGATCTTTAAAATCTTGTAATTCAGCATTCTTGTTTTTTCAATTCTATGTATTCTATTCCTTATACACATTCACATACATATATAACTTATTTTAAGGGGTGATTTCTATTTTCAACAACCGGCATCCTGTTCTATCTCACTTTTATGTGCAAGCTTGCGATATTCATTATTTTAATTTTATTGATACATATTTTACATTTTATCAGAAATGTAAAATAATTTTTAATTATTCATTTAAAAAGTTTGTTTTTTATGCATAATTACTTTAACTTATTTATTATTCAAAACATTTTAAGCGTCATGTGTCGGTAAAAACGTTATGAGCTTTTTTTAAAAAAAGCACATTTTTTATGTACAAAAATACTATTCATTAAGCTAATTTTTTATTGTTGTAAATTTTTTTTATTTACACATTTTTACACTCACTAACACACATATATTTAGATACACAAATATTTAGAAAAAATATAAAAAACAAAAAAATGTTAAAAATAAATGATTATAGAGAGTTGTTCGCTTGTAGTCAGTAAACGAGATACTAAAAAAGCCCCACAATATCAGAGTTCTCTTGAGTCCTCTGGACCAACAAGGTATATACTACCACATACAACCCTCATTTTCTCTCATATTATTATTATCATTATTATATATATTATAGGGGTGGTGGCGGCGGCACACGAGAAATTTTTTTTTTCAAATACACGTATATTGAAGTAAAGAAAAGAACCCTATAAATGTGTTGATGTAAAAAAAGAGGTTTTATATTTTTTAAGAGGGAAATAGAAAAAGATAAAAAATATTTTTAAAAATATATGAGGGATGCTGTGCGAGTTATAAAATCCACGTGTATATAAAATTTTTGAAATGGGGGGTCGGCGTATTGATCCATTACGCGCAAACTCATGGATATTATAAGCTAACTTCACAAGTTCAAACTAACCAGCATCATACCCTTTTCTTTTTTTTTTTCTCATCTTCTTTTTCTCTGTTTCTTGATCCCATAAGGTTTAATGTAAACATTTTTCTATGTATTAGTTTTTCTCTTTATACTTACTATGACTTTAGATTATAAATACTTTTATACTATATAGGGTATATTTATGTAATATATAAAAGTAAGAGAGTAATCTTTCTTTTCCCGTATCATGACGGTTTTTTTATACTTTCATTTTTAGGGAGAGTTTTTTTTTTTTGCAGGTGTTTTATATGTATTAGTTTACTACTATTATGAGGGTTATATTTATTATTGTGTAAAAGTGTAAAATTGCGAGGGAGGTACTTTTTTGTTATTGTTCTATTGCATTCACCATGTAATATTTTATTTTATGCTTCTTTCTATAGGAATTTTTTATTTATTTTTTGGCCAAAATTCGTTTTTTTTTTTGCATGTAAGTTTTAAAGGATCTGTAGGTTTTTACTTATATACAGAAGTATAAATGACTATGTAAAGCTATTTTTCTGGAAATAAGCCAATGAATTGAAATTTACAGCTTAGTTTTTAGGGCTTTAAAATTTTCTGCAATACTTTTTTATGGGGTTTTCTAAAGAATTTTCGTTTGCTCTTTTGGTTATTTAAAAATAATATAAAATTTATTTCAATTTTTATAATAATTATTGTAAATTTTCTGTTTTTAAGATTTTTGAGGTTTAACTTTTGAAATTGAGTTCGGTGAAAATAATTTCTTTAACTGTATCCTTTCATTTGTGTAATGTAATAAACCATCTTTGTATCTCTGTTTTCCTTTGTGGTCTGTTTTCCTAGCTTTTTTTAATTAAGAAGAATTAAATGCTATAATTAAATTTGCTGTGCAAAACAAGAATTATTATGAGTTAACTAAGCTCAGTCATTTTCGCATAAGAATTTATCAAAAAATCTTTAAAAACTTTTAACTTGATTATTGAATTGATCGCCCATTTTGATTTTTCTGAATTAATTTAAGTAATTAATCGACCTTTTTGGGCTTAAAAAACTTTTGTTAAAACATTTCGTATTGAATTTACAATAGGTGTTTATCTAGATGGTGTATTACTTTCTCGCAAAAGAAAATTGTGATCGGTCAAAATTTTTTTTCTGATTTATTGGCATATAAGCACGTTTTGAGACCTCAGGAAGCTAAAAAACCGGTTTTTAAAAAAAGTCTGTATGTGTGTGTGTTTGTGTGTGTGTATGTATGTATGTGTGTTGGACTGTAACCGGTGATATTTCACAACCAGTATGACATTAAGACCTAATTTTTTTTTCAAATTTTTTTTTACCAAAAAATCTCGAGGTACTTTTTTTTTTTTAATTTGGATGTAATACCTCATTTTTTTCCATGAAAGTACTGATATCTAAAAGTATCGTTTTTACTCTATATCTCGAACCTTATAATTTATTTTTTGAAAATTTTTTTCACCAAAAAATATAAAAAATACCAATTTTTTTTTTCTTTATGGACGCAGTACTTAATTTATTTCTGTGGAAGTACTAGTTTTAGAAATATCGTTTATAGTAATTTTTTGGACCTGATACTTAATTTTTTCAAAATTTTTGTTCTCAAAATTTAAAAAAAATAAAAATAAAAAAAAACTGCAATATTTTTTTTCTTTTTGGATATAGTACCTAATTTTTTCTTATGAAAGTACCAATATCTGAAAATATGGTTATTACTCGATATCTCCAATCTGACACTTAATTTATGAAATTTTTTTTCTCAAAACTTTTTGCATAAAAAAATAAAAAAAACAACAATATTTTTTTGCTTTTTGAAAGTAGTACCTCATTTTTTTCTGCGGGAGTACCAGTTTTAGAAGTATAATTTTTAGTAAATATTTTGGTACTGAAACTTAATTTTTTGAAAATTTTTTTCTCAAAATTTTTTGCATAAGAAAATAAAAAAAACAGCAATATTTTTTTTCTCTTTGGACGTAGTACCTAATTTTTTCCTATGAAAGTACTTATATGTAGAATTATCGTTTTTACTCGATATCTCCAATTGATCCTTAATTTTTTGAAAATTTTTTTCTAAAAATTGTTTACATAAAAAAATAAAAAAAATAGCAATATCTTTTTTCTTTTGGGACGTAGTATTTAATTTTGTTCCATGAAAGTACTAATATCTAGAATTATCGTTTTTATTAGATAAAATAGACCATTCAGAACATTTTGTTATTGTTAATGAGGAACCATAGTGCCAATTACTTGACAGCGTTTTTTTATAATTTATGAAAGTTGATTTAAGTTTAAAGAGGATCGTTTAAATTATTAGGTTTGTTCTTTTTGTCCCCAAACCCGAAAACCGGGTTAAAACTAGAGTCTAAAAAACCCGCGCTTATTCAAAATATAAAATTAATATTTTAATTTAAAAAGAAATAAATTATAATAAATATAAAAAATTAGTAAAAAATTAATTTTTAAATATATAATATTAATTTTTTACTAATTTTTTATATTTATATTACATTTATTTTTTTTTAATTTAAAATATTAATTTTATATTTTAAATAAGCGCGGGTTTTTTAGACTCTAGTTTTAACCCGGGTTTCGGGTTTAAGGGACAAAAAGAACAAACCTATTTTTATTGTTTTTACATCTTTTCATAAAATAGAGGTTTAATTTATTAAAGAATGCCTTATTTAATTTTGATTAACACTGCAACAGAGCAACCTTTTATTAAAAATATTAATTAGTTTTTGTTACTATCAATAATTTATATTACGGATGACTGCAGTCTACATTAGTTGGGCCGCCAGCAATGTATTTCGCAGTCCACTTTCCGTTTTTTTAGTGATAGGTTCGTGAATAAAAATAGGGTGGATATTTATTTTGACCCTTTGAACATGAATTCGGAGCGTATTTTAACCTAAAAAAGGTAGGTTCATTGTTATTAACAAATTTTGTCGAATTTTGCAATAGTTTGTTAATAACAAATAACCTGTTACTTTTGTTACTTTTAGGTCAAAATAGGCCCCAAATCGTATTCAGTTGGTTTAAGAGACATATTTAAATTTATTTTAAAAAGTGGGCTGTGAAATACATTGCTGGCAGAATGAAATACAAATTTTTCCTAAAAGACAAAATTTGTAATTTAATTACTTTTATACTTATAATTTTTTTAAAAATTTTTTTAATATTGAATATCCGACCACCAGAAGGAAACACATATTATGTGAATTACCACTTTTACAGTTCGGTAATATATAATTTAAATAAACGTTTTTAGATCTGGCAGAAGGTACAGTAAGCAAGAAGACAGGGTAAAAAATAAATTTATTTAATTTATATTGTGATTATATATTATAATTTAATTAACATTTTAAAAATATAGATATAAAAAGAATCTTGTACAGACTTTAATATATAGTTTGAAAAAATCATTTCATTTGCGAGAAAAAAAATTTTGTTTACATAAACAATCGATATAATGTTATTAGTATTTAAATTAATTGCAGGTTATAGAATGAAATAAAATTGAATATTAAATAATTAAATAAATAATTAAAGTCTTTTAAAATAATTAAAATGTATTCGCTGAGTATTTACTAATGCAGCTCTTGTTTTATCTAATTAAAGTATCATTCTACTGATTCTAATACCTACTTCTATGGTATATTTAAAAAAAAAGAAATGGTATTTTGATTAACAAGAATATAAAAGACAAAGTATTTATTTAAAAATCATAAAATATACAATTTTAAATACTGAGAGTAAAATTTATTTATTTATAAAATTGGGTTTAAAAAATCTCGTAAAAAATGGTGTTAAAAAATTTTAGTGTTTACTTTTTACAAGATAATAGAAAAAGAGATCATACTTTCATAAATTGCTGTAAAATTTATTTGTAAATTCAAAAAAACAATTTTTCTTTAATTTGCTGATAGTCATAAGATTAAAACTTATTAACAAATGAATACATTAACCCTGTTGAAAGATTATACTTAAGAAAACCAATAGAAAACCAAATTTTAGTAATAACTTACAGAGTATTAGAGATTTTGTGGTTAGTACCTACTTCTCGTTTGCACAAATCAACGTACTAACTACTTAAAAAGGAAGATATCTAAAAATCATACGAAGATCATTTTCAGCCATGAATTGAATATAAGAGAATGTTAAATTTTTGGCAAAGAGATGAGATTAGAAGACAAGATTTTACCTTTATATAAGATAGGTTGATTGTATTTTAATAAGATTATCTTCTATTGTTATATAGAAAAGGAATTATATTATATTCTATATGGGATATTTTATGATATTCATCTGTTTTTAAGCTTTATTTGTTAAGTTAAAAAGCTGAAAAATTTGTTAAAAACTGCAAAGAAAAGTTATAGAATGTACTTTTATATATGAAAAAAGAAGCTTTTGAGCTTTTTTCTTTATAGAAAATCTTAAATATATATGTGTATAAGTAAAAAGTATGTCAAACATAATTTTAAGTAATTTTAATTTTGCAAAAAAATATTCTTTAAATACTAAGTCTATAGAAAAAAATAGCCCAAGAAATTTAAATTTTACTTTATTATAAGCTAAGTATGCTTTAGTTTAAAACTTTCTTTTATAATTTTTTGAAAACAAACGGAATATTAAAAAGCTCACATCAAGTCATACATGAAAAATTATAAAAGAAAAAAACAAAAGATGTCGATTTTTTTTTGTTTTGCAGTATAGTATTAGGTGCATATATATAATATGTTGTAAATAAAAGAATTTGTTCTGCCGTAAGTTGGATTACAAATTATTCGCCCACTATGGCATAAACAATAAAAGTTTATACACATACATATAAACACATATTTATATATATGTATGTATGAATGTATGTGTTTGTGTGTGTGTTGTACATGTATTAGCTTTCGCTTTTGTACCTGTGAAACGAGGTGAAACATGAAGCATAAGTTTAGAAAAAAAAAAGCTCATGTAATACATAAATAGCTCGAGGCAAATATGTTTGCATTAGCCCAGACGTTGTTTTATAAAATTTTGCCTACTTTTTGAAATTTTTTATTACTGAAAGTAGCTATTTATTACTAAATATTAAAATATTGAAAAATTTAATTATAATAAGAGCACTTCTGAATGAAGTCAACAATATCGTGAATTCTGTTGCATAAAAAATTTGCATAAAGCTTCATAGAAAATCAGTAGTATTTTTTAAAAGTTATTTTTTCGTCTAAAATTTTAGAAAATTTTTCCTTTTTTTGGCCAAACATTTTGTTTATTTACTCAAATTTACAAATTTACTTCCAGGCTAATATTTAATAAATTATATTTGTATATGTGCATTCACATGGAGAGAGATGGAATGAGAAGAAATTTCTGAAGATAATTACCGCGTTTTCCGTCCTCAAGTACGTACGTTTATATATGTATGTAGAACTTTACTAAGCCGACTTGGTGAGCCTTATGCAGGAAGTCGAGCGTAATATTTCTTGAATACAGTTTATATTATATATATATAATTTTGGTAATTTTTTTTTTTTTTATTTTACACCACCTAGCAACCATTATAAAAAGCCAAAAAAAAATTAAGTTTTTATTTATGGCTGTATTATATTTAGTAAATAATTTGAGCTTTTTATTTGATTTAAAGCACTTACATTTTTATTTAAAGACGTGTAATTATAATGCTTAATGAAATAAATATATTTTTTTTAATATTTTAAAAACTAAAGTTGCTTGATTTAAACCAAACCGAGATAAGATACATGTTCGGGTCTTCAATTCAATTCCAAACTATTTTTTCCCGAAAGTGCTACTAAAATTAAGCTTCAGCGTCATAATACCATTTTGCACTAAAACTTTTTTATTTTGGATATGTAGGTTCAGAGATATCATCAGTCAAAGTAGCCGTTTTTTACCCATTTTTAAAAACTACATAGCACCCACAAAACTTTTTAAGAAATCAACTAATTATCACGCAAATGGTCTCATTTTCTTTGTTTTAATAAATAACAACTTTTAAGAGAAAAATATTTCAAAAAACTTACCGTTAGTCCGTTAATCTACTTTTATTTCAATTTTTCTGTTTTTAAAATGTCGACCTGCCGCCGCTCAGTGCCTAAAATGGGCACAGTAGAATTACAGAGTTGAAAAGGCCAATGAGATTAAAAAACTAGACCCTTTTCCAGTCAATTTGAAAAAACCAAAATTTTTTTAAGTTGCCACCATTTTTGGACAGAGGGGGGTGGCCGGGTTGAGAAATAATCGCCCATATATATAATTTTTCAAAGACTAAAATAATAATTTTTGGATTTTTAATGGGTTTTTCCGAAAAGGGGTTAAAAACAAGTGGGAATATGTTAAAAAAAACCTTTTTGGGGGTAGTTTTTGCAAATTTAAGGATAAATCTAGTGTTTACCAGTGTTAATACAATCAAACCCGTATTTTGACTGGAGTATTAGGGCCCCGAGAATATCGTAGTAAAGTAAGCTATAATGGTTTAAGGGCTATGATCTAGTAATCGAATAATCAAAAACTTAATTATATATTTATTATAGGGGTAGTTTGCAATAAGTAATAATAATTTTGAAACCTCGCACATTAAATTTGAGTATCCATAAGCAAATATGATACCAAAAAAAGTAAAAAAAACGGTTTTTTCTATTCATTCTCTCTGCATCCTTAAATAGAACAAAAAATTTCTGCTTACATTTTATGCATATAAAAAATCTACATAGTCATTGTGAGGTATACTTTTTTGTATGAATTAGTATGCTGCATGAAACTTCGGTTGGCAAAAGCGAAAACTGTTAACTTGCCATATCAGTAGGGTACATAACAGAAAGTGCCATTTATATGGATGATTATTTTTAATAGAAATCTGTATTTTCAGCCTTTTACGATATATGAAATTTCAAGAAGTTTTTTTTTAATGCTTTAGCTGAAGGTAAAAATTCGATCTTATTATTTAACGAATATTTATTTATAAAACGACGTGTGTTCAATTAATATGGACAGAACATAATTTTTTTTAATTCCTTAATTAAAAATTAAAATTAGTTGGTGAATTTTTAACTCCTACGAAAATTTCTGTTTCAAAAATCTGTTTACGAAATTTTCCGAAACACGAAAAGCAGGGTCCTGTATTTTAAAAACATTAAATCGAAAAACGGCACTAGAATGTAATAAGTAAAGTAGGTATAAGTAAAACCCAAAGAGAATAATTAATACAGGAAAGGAGGCAAAATCTCGAAGCAGTATTTAGAGGCAAGTATAGCAGATACTTGAAGCAACTTGAATTTTGTTAAGAAAGGTGCTCACTACCCGAATAAACAACTTTGCGGGCGGGGGGTTGAAAAAAATAACCTAACCAATCGATAAATTATCGTTTTTTATCATAAAAACATGAAATACAATTTTTCATAAAAATGAACCCGTTCCGAGTTATAGCGCAAGGAAAAGTGTGATTTTTGCCAAAAAAATTTTAAACTTTTTAAAGTTTAAGAATTTTTTTTTTTGAACGATTAATATTAAAGGAGATAATTATGACATGGTAAAAATGGTTGTTTTTCGAAAAATTAACAAACCGGGTCATGCTGCGTAAATATCTGGAAAAATATTACTTTCACAAAATAGTATATTAAGTATCAAGGGTGCTAAAGTTTAGACACTAGCGTGAGTACTAGCACGAGTTCTCAGCGAAGCCAGGCACGAGTGATATGTGTTCACGCTAGTGTCTAAAGTATTTCGCCTATGGTGCTTATACTATTTTTTGCCCTACTGGGTTTAAAACATGTGTTGAAATTTCACAAAAAATTTTACGCCCGAACTCCGCCGAAAAAGGATTTCCCCATATGGAGAGTGACTATCAGACTATTGATTACCTATAATTTGATATTTTCCCTCTCTTAATTCTTAGTTCTCATTTTCCCTCTCTCTTATTTATAAACTAGAAAAACTGCGTAGACGTGCAAAAATACATTTATTCCAAATTATTTGTATTTTAATTTTTTGGTTTAATTTTTCATCTGTAAGAATATTTGGCCGTTTAAAATTGCCTATTTTATGTTTATAACGGTTAATGCTCTTTTTTGTCAGGCGAAATGAAAAAAAATGGTCGTTCCAATTGAAATTTTGGATATTACATGAAATTTTGGTGTTAACATTAGCTTTGAAATGGTTCATTGTACATCTTCTTATCATTTGCAAAAAAAAAGTTGTGGCCAAAATTTCTTTTTTTAAGCAATTACAAAAAATTTTTATAGTTAATCCATTAGGTCCCTCTATTTGTTAGTGCTATTAAAAATGTTCGTACAGTATCGTAGGTTTAGATCATAACTCAATTGAATGCTGCTATCAAATTTCAAATTCTGACTTTTTTTAACTTACTGAAAATTAGCCGTAAAACCTAAAGTAAGTCATAAAAAAGGCACAAAAATTTAAAGATTTGTGTATTTTTTGAGTAAATATTAAATTTTATGGAAAATTTTTGCACGACAAATGTTTATGGTGAATTTTTTTTCAGAGATAACCAAAACCAAAACATACTCACTTTCGTATCCTGGTTATTTTGGCCGTGGGTTCTGAAAAAAGTTACAGGTCCACAAAGTTGGCCAATTTTTCGGAAAAAAAAGTGAAAGTATGACAGCCCGAAATAGTCTTGATTTTTAGATTAGGCCAAAACATACTCAGTTTACTTATGAGATTTTTCGGTACCCGGATTCTGGACGAGTATGTCGGGCCATCAAAATTTCGCCGTTCACCCGCGCTTTTTTTAATAAAAAAATTTACAAGGGATCAATTTTACAGTCAGAATCTCTTAATTTTAGCGTTAATATTACGGAAGAAAAATATATACTTCTCGCTACCATGATATTCTGACTGTAAAATTGATCCCATGTAAATTTTTTATTTCAAACTAATTAAAAAAAGCGCGGGTAAACGACGGGACTTTGATGGCTCATACTCGTCCAGAACCCAGATACCGAAAAATCTCATTAATAAACTGAGTATTTTTTGGCCTAATTTAAAAATCTAGGCTATTCCGGGCTGTCATTCTTTCACTTTTTTTTTCGAAAAATTGGCCAACTTTGTGGACCTGTAACTTTTTCCAGAACCCTCAGCCAAAAAAACTTTTCACAGAAAGTGAGTATGTTTTGGTCTTGGCTATCTCTGAAAAAAATTTCAGCTGTCATACTCACACGCGCTGTTTACCATAGCCATCCCCATAACTATAATAGCTTTTAGCTAGCTATTAGACGATTTTTTTACATGGGAATTTACCAAATTTGTTTACTCGAATACTTTACACCATAATTGAAAAATTTCAAAAAATTTTAAGTTTATCTGACTTTCATTTTACAAAAAAATTTACCTCCTTTCCTGTATTAAATGCAATTAGTTTAAATTTTTTTCCCAAATAATATTTTTTTTCTTCTTTATTTCGTTTTGAAATTTAATGAACATTTAAATAAAGAATAAAAATTTTCAACGTAATTTTATCTTATCTAAAACCAATTATAATAATTCAGGCATAAAAATAAGATACTTACTAAATTATCATAAGCATTTTATGAGTAATAAAGAATTTCTTAAAGACAGACGCTAATCAGATTAATACAATAAGGATTTATTTTTAATCTACTTTTTATTTCTCCGCCCAATAGTGTTTTATTTTTGTAAAAAAAGGATTAGATTAGAAACTAGATAAAATATTATCAAAGAAATTAAAATATTTTTAAAAATTACCATAACAATAAAAAATTGTTTAAACAAAAAATGTAAGGGATCTATTAAAGTTATTTTAAATATTACGCATAACAATTAATAAAATATAATTAAAATAAAATAAAATATAATTAAAATTTAAATAAAATTGGCAGCTAATTTCAAATTCAACATCAGTTTTGTGCAAAAATTTTAATTGTTGACACACCTTCTAAAATAGGGGTGAATGGGGTAAAGCAACCGTATTAGGGTTATGCTTTATGGCAAATTTGTCAAATTCACCCCTATTTTAGAGAATGCTTTAAAGTTTTTGCACAAAACTGATATTGAATTTGAAATTAGCAGCCAATTTTACTTAAGAATATACTAATATTAATTATAAAAAATAAGTTTTATTTAAATTTTTTGTAACTACCCTTATCCACATGGCACATTTTAAGAGTTGTAAATAGGACCAAAATGAATGAGACCACAATGTATACAAAGTTTACTTAAAATTACATAAAAAATATTATGTTCAAGCATTTTTCAATAAAATTTGATACTTTTTTCATTGATTTTTCCAAACTTTTCTTATAATACCTGATCTACCCTTTTCAACCGCCCTTTTTAGGGTATATTTAAGGATTGTAGGTCAAAACTAATGTCAGATTCTGAAAGAGCGTAAAATTTTACTATTAGGATGAACTTTTTAGCCACTTATCTATAAGGGAATATACTTATTTTTTATCACTTCCAAAACTCTCCACCCCGGCGTTAATGAGTTAATTTTAGTTAATTAATTAGTTAATTAATTTTTACATTAAAATTATAATTTTTACATTAATATTATAATTTTTCTTAAAATTTCGATTTTGAGATGCCCTGGGCTTTCCTGAGCTCCCTGTTGTTTCTAGGTCTTTTTTTTGGTAAAATTATTTTTAAAAAAATTTTTATTATAAATTTTATAATTGGACGTAACAAATATTAAAAGTAAATTTAATGTTATAAAAGATTTTGTACATTTAAAAATAATTTTTTATAACTAACAACAACTTTTATACAAACTTATTTATTATTTTCCAATTACTTTCCATTATAATATCGAAATGGAACAGTTATTAGCTAAAAAAAAAAAGCGCCATACGGATTTTTTAAATTTTTTGATTTTTTTGACTCTGAACAACTAAAAAACAAATTTCCATTGGAATCTCGGGGGTAATTTTCATTTTTATTTGAATTGTTTCAGGGGCACCGTGAAGCTTTTCATAGTAGATTTTTAAATTTATTTATTCCAATTTTCTGTTCATATACATTAGAGTGTGTCTTATTTTTTATTTTTCGATATTTTTTGGCTCCCCCCATTTTTTTCGAATATTTTGGTCATAAAAAACCCACAGCTCCAAGGATTTTGATTTTCGATTTTTTGAACCCATGCCGCCGAGCACTTGAAGCTTGCCATTTAAATAATATGGGAATTTTGAGTTTTAAGCTATACAAATTTTGACAGAGGTCAGAAAGCGTTTTAAAAAGCTAATTTTTATTAGAAAACATTCTTTTATGTGTTTGAAGACATGAAAACAGCCCTGCATTCATTTCCAAGAGAATTCTAGGGCTAAAAACGCAAATTTACATGTTGGCTCGATCTTATAAAACAGGGTTTTTCAGCAATTTTCGATAAAACGCTGCAACCTCAAAAATTAACCAAAATACTTCTGGTTGTTCTACTTTTTTTGGTGCAAGTTTCACCTTTCAAATTCCGTAAACCGTGTTCTTTTATCATTGATCCTTTTATCACTATAGCCAATTAACCTGCTGGTAATTTTTGACCCGAAATACCCAATTTTTAAACTTGTTTAAATAGCTGCCAAAATTGTAATTTTTGACGAAATTGAGATTTTTGGCTTTAAAAATTTTTTACAAGCTTCAAGTTTCCAAAATTTTTTTACTTGACTCTTTTCATTAAATACTTTTTAAGATATCGCTTTTAAAAGTTAATGAAAAAATTGATTTTTTTTTTAAAACCCTGAAATTGGGACTCTTACTTTAAATTATCATC
Organism: Anagrus nilaparvatae; assembly: GCA_022575985.1. Taxonomy (NCBI): domain Eukaryota; kingdom Metazoa; phylum Arthropoda; class Insecta; order Hymenoptera; family Mymaridae; genus Anagrus; species Anagrus nilaparvatae. Next base: position 20,613,120 of record JAKSXM010000137.1, read on the forward strand.
TCTAGTTAATAATTTATTGAAAAGCGGTGAGTAAAAATTTTTTGGAAATCTGAAGCTTGTAGAAAATTTTTAAGGCCTATAAAGCTCAATTTTGTCAAAAATTACAATTTGGACAGCAATTTAAAAAAATTCAAAAATTGGTCATTTTTAGTCAAAAGTTACCAGCAGGTTCATTGGCTATAATGATGAAAGGATCAATGATAAAAGAATTCGATTTACGGCATTTGAAAGGTGATAATTGCACCAAAAAAAGTAGATTAACCAGAAGTGTTTTGGTTAATTTTTGAGGTTTCATCGTTTTATCGAAAATTACTGAAAAACCCTGTTTTATAAGATTGAGCCAACATGTAAATTTGCGTTTTTAGCCCCAGAATTTCCTTGGGAATGAATGCAGGGCTGTTTTCATGTATTTAAACATATAAAAGAATGTTTTCTAATAAAAATTAGCTTTTTAAAATGCTTTCTGACCTCTGTCAAAATTTGTATAGCTTAATATTCAAATTATAATACTCAAAATTCCCATGTTATTTAAGGTGTTAGGATAGTAAAAATTTATGATAACAGAAATGAATGAAACTTATAAAATATAAAGATAAAGTCTTTAAAAAATGAAATAAACTTTCTTTTACAACTTTGGTTGCCTAATTATTATTTGTAGTTTAACATTGCTCTTATGGAAAATCATCTTTGGAGCTTTTGAAAAGTATGATTGCGATTACACAGATTAATGAAACTTAAATATATGGTAAATAAAAGCTCAAAGATTATATTTCCAATTTGTTTTACTTGTTTCATTGCATAATTATTAAATAATTAAATAAAAAGTATGTAAATAACCTAGTATTATACTAATACGATTAGTATTATCATATACGATTTTACATATGTATGTAGCGTCGATAATTCAGAAATCGAAAAAAAATACCAAAAAAATGGCGTATTACTATCCTAACACCTTAAATGGGAAACTTCAAGTGCTCGGCGGCACGGGTTAAAAAATCGAAAATCAAAATCCTTGGAGCTGGGGGTTTTTTATGACCAAAATATTCGAAAAAAATGGGGGGAGCCAAAAAATATCGAAAAATAAAAAATAAGATACACTCTAATATACATTATCAAAAAAGGAGTTACGCGTTGTTAAAGTTATTCATGTTTTTTGTGTTTGTTTTTACATACAGTTATCATGCTAAAAAGGAGTTGACAATGTATTTTTAAATTATGGGGGCCATGATTCTTTTGATTTATCATATATGTTTTTTTTTTTGTAAATTTTAATACTATTTTTTAAAGCATTTGATTATTATAAACTAAAAACAATGTAATTACTATTTAAAAATAAAAAAATAAAATTATTAACTCTCGCTAATTAAAATCCATTGGTCATAAAAAATGAATGCAATTTCGCCTTGGTAGATAATTTACGTAAAATTTGAGCCATTTTTTATTTTTCTGGTCTAGACTCGTATTATACTTAAGAGTTTACTGCATTGATAGCCCATTTTTCATAGTAAAATTATGGAAAGAAAATTATATTTATATATTAACCATTACTGCGGGAATAAAATTTTTTTATTGTCTTTAAAATTTTGGTTTTGAAAGAACTAAGAGCGGGAATTTGATTTCTTATCTCTTTTTTAATTTGGGTATAAGCCTTGTATGTTTACAAAATTTGTAGGAAATCACAAAAGAATTGTTATTTTTACAGAGTATGTTTAAGATCGAAAAGATTATAGACAAAATATAAAAAATGCACCTGTGTTATTCAAATTATTTTTTGTAGATCTTTTTAAATAAGATAATTAGAATTTCAAAGAATAAATTAAAAAGAGATTTAAATACATTTGGCGCGTCTAAAAAAAAATATAGTATTGAAAAAAAGATCATCTTGTCTAGTCTATAGACTCGCTATAGACGGCTTTGTACCTATTTTTAAGGTGTGTCTTTTTTTTTTTTTTTTTAGAGGTGAAATAGTATATTTTTACCCATGGCTACAAAAGTAAAGAATGGCCCAAATCGCACGTAAATTACTGTCCGAGGCAAAGCCGAGGATGGTAAACTGCGATTTGGGGAATCCTTTTTTTGTGGCCAAGGACAAAACATAATTTTTCTTGCTCAGTGTCGAGAAAATGCATTTTTTCGAATAGCGCAGCGGCCAGAAAACACGCACTTTCTGGACACTAACAAGAAAATTATATTTTCCGATATTAAAAAAAAGTTTTATGTGTATTTTACAATCTACACGACATATTTTAAAGGAGATACGAATTTTCTAGCAAACGAAATTTTATTAAAAAATGCGTGCAAGAAGAAAAACTTTTTTTTTTATGTTACTATAAGATAAATTATATAATAAATATAAAAGAAAAGAAACAAAAAGTAGAAACGCACATTTTTTTATCTATATTGGTATTTTGTAAAACGAGCAGATCTTTTTAAAAAAAAAAAGAGTTTCGAAAGGAATATTTTTTGAGATCATATTGCTCTCGTAAAAATAAATAACGTCCGTTTTTTTTATATCGATCGTGAATCAATAATTGGAATTTTTTTATAATAAAAAAATTGTCAAGTTTTTAAACATAATGAGACTTTATAAATATGTCAATTAAAAAAAAAAAGTTTAATAAATTAAAAATCAATTTAAAAAAAATTCAATTTTCATTGATAAGAGAAAAAATATATAATTATAAACGGAAATAATTTTTAAGTTATCAAAAAAAGAAAAAAGGTAGTGTATAAGTAAGTGAATGAGTGAGTGAGAGAGAAATAATAGGTTTATCTATTTAAGGTAAATTAAAAAAAAAATGGTAGTGGGGAAGTATCAGGGGCGGTACTCAATAAGAGAAGTACTATAGTCGCCAACTACAGGCCACGCACAGTCATTAGTTTAAGAAGCTCCTAAGTTTATACATAGTTCAATCTAAGACTTCGTACTGGCACTTGCCAGTTGCAAGTCGTACTTTTATTATTATTTTTTTTTTGATTTTGTACAGAAATATTATTAGTTTATTATTAAAAAAAATTTTTTTTTATTTATAATAATTAAGTGAAGTGAATAAAGTGAAATAAATTAGTATTATATAAATTAAACAACAACAATAGTAACAATTACAACTTCAACATTAGTAACACAAAAAGTATGAGGATGCGCACCCAAAGCTAAAATAGAGGGTGCCGAAACCATTTGGTCCGAAAAACACATATATTTTAAATGGGAAGAAATTTACCAATCACGTTCTGGTCGAAAATACATGGGAAAAATATAGCTGTTATCACTACCACCATCATGCAGTACGCATTTTAATTCTTCCCACGAGCTCATAAAGGAAGGATGCTTTTTGGACAACAAGATATTCGACGGGGCACTTACGCTTCACTTCAACTATAACTAAAGGTAAAGAAAAAATAGCCTTTTTTTAAACCAACCTTTAAAAAAGTAAAGAAAAATTTTTTCCCATGGTTTATGTACAGTGGACAGTTTTAAAAAATATACCCTTTTATAAATATAAGAAAAAAGCTTGTATTTGCTTGATTTTCATTTTAAAATAATAATATATTTTTTTAATCGATTAATTTTTCCCTGAGTGTCGATTTCTTGGCTAAATATCATGGTAAAAGTCGAAAAACTTAAATTTTAAACTATTTTATCATAAATTATAATAATTAATAATTTCTTCACATATTTAAAAAGTTTTAATTGATATTATCAAAATTGATATTAAAAAATTTTTTAAAGTTTTTTTCTGTCTATACGTGTTATATAATTTTTTTAGTAAAAATAAAATAATATATTGTAGACGGCTTGAATATTTAAATATTTCAAAAATTAATTGTTGAAAAAATGTGTTGCTTGAAATTTTAATTAATTTATGTTAACGTTTCTTTTAAAGAAAATTTTTCAATTATTTGAAAATAAGCAGATAATTAATTAATTTTAATTTGATTTTAAAATTTTTATTTACATTTTTGATTAAATAATTTGGAAAATTACACCGTTATTGTAAAATTCCTGCGCTTTAGAGATAGAAAAATTTAATTTTATTGAGAATACATAGCGCAGTAATTTTTCCATAAAAAATTAACGTAAAACTAGGAAATATTATTTTTAAATTTACTAAAAAACATTTTATTTATAAATTTTCCATAATTTTTCTATAAAAAAATAATTAGCGTGTATAATAAATACTTTTTAAACTTTTTTTGAAGAAAAAATCTCACGCTATATCTTTAACCAATAGGATAATTTTTGGTCACTTTATCCCCACCTAAAAGAATAGCCATCAATTTACCATTAAAATTCACTCCCTTCTTAAAAATTTTTATGGTATTTTATTCGGCGCCATGGTTCGTAGAGCGCCGCCCTAAAGGGTATCCAGTTTGGAATTCTGGAAACGACGCAGTTTATTTCATCAGTCTTATTCGAGTCGTTGAAGAGTAAAATACTAAAAAAAGTAAAATCTTTTTCGGGCATTCAAAGTATTTTTAGAGTAATTTTTTTTTAATTTATTTTTAAAGTTCATTTATTTATTTTTTTAATTAACACGGTACACTTTTAAACTAATAAAAAAAAAGTAATTAAATTATATATATAAAATTAAAGTGAGAAAATTTAATGATAAATGAAAATGGCTATTCACGAATTTAAAGATCTTATTAGCTGACAATTTTTTATTTTAATAGAAATTTTAATGTTTAAAGTTAATATTTTAAAAGTCTTTAAATTTGTCACAAGTGTTATAAAAAATACATTCTTTGATTTTGTATTTTTATCCATTTTAGAACATGGACCAAGACATGGACAAATTTCTGTCAAGTGAGGACCAAGGAATCCATCCAACTGCATCATGATATAAGATAAGATTTTTGATTATTAATTTATAAAATTTTACATTTTTAAAAATTATTTAATGGGATCGACTGTAAAAATAAAAAAAAAATGCTAGAAAATATTTAAATTTTAAAATTCTTGGTGTAAACGTGGTTTAACTATAAATGCGGCTTAAATTTAAAATCTAAAAATGCTTCTCATGAAATTGTATTAAAATTTTTATTTTTTATTATATTTAAAATACAAATGTTGAACTTCTTTTTTAAAGCAACAAATTATTTTAAAAATTAATGGCAGAGAAATTATTTGATACGTTTTTAAAATTTTGTTCATAAACAGTAAATAATGCCCATAATACAATAAAGTATACAGTTGATCTCATTAATAAAATATATGTTTATTAGTAGTGCATCACGTTTTTAAAAAAATTCCACAAAATATACCCAAAAATCACCCATTATAATTTTATGTTGCGTTTCGTGTTAAAACATTAAATTTTTTTAAAAATCTGTAATAAAGTCGCTGAACTATTATTTCTACGCGGCATTAATGCAAACTTTGCTTTAATGTTTTTTTAACATTTTTTGTTAATTTTTTCTTTTATCGTCAGTTTATTTAGAATTTCCAGTCCTTTCTGGACTAGATAATTTTTTTTTAAATTCTATGTGCTTTGACTACTTATTGAAATATTACCTTAAAATTCCCTTCAATTATTTAAAAATTTTAATAAATCAACACATTACTACAAAGTATACACAAAAAGCACACATTAATGCGTTTTTTTATTTCCCTTAAGCATTTTGGGTTAATCAATTGAATTTATTTATTAAATTTTTTTGAAAACTTGTAACAAAGTCGCTCAACCATATTATTTCATTTTTTCTTAAATTTTTATGTCACCTTCAGTTTATTTAGAGTATTAAAAAATTACCTTAAATTATTTAACAATTTTCATAAATTAGTAGGTATTTTACCGAATTCATAAAAAAACAATTAATTAAGAAAAAAGCGATCATACAAATTTACGTTTATGCGTTTAGTATAAAAATTTATTTCCCATCAATAAAGCGCATTTAGTAGAAAAAAATGTGGAGTAAAATAAACGATTTTTATGTACTCCTGAAAAGTTCCATATAGTATTTTACATATGGCGCCGTCTGACCACAACGTGTAACCACACTTTGTTATCTTAAATAAATTTAATAGATTTAAAAATTTTCTATTAATATTTTACTCAAATAATACACTTAACTTATTTTAAATACATTAACCATTAAATATTGCCTGTGGGTGGAATCCCATTTTACTGTCGGCCATCGACTAAAATTATTCTTGTATGTTCGTAAAGAGAATTAACACAAGTATTTCGTATACTTTCATGCTGCTCCTTTGCCAGTTTTAAATCAATTCTAAAATAATTAAAACAAAAATATTTTATTATTGATCTGTATTTTCTGAAGTGGTAAAAACAAAAATTATAAAAAAATATAAATGATTCTTTGAGTTTAGTTCGTCATTTGCTGTTAGAAGTTTTCTGTAGTTTTGGTCTAAATAAAAACAAAGGTAATCAAATGAAGCTGGTCTAAATCTTTTGTATTCTAATAAATATTCTTTATCGATAAAATTAAAAAGCTCGTTTTTTGTACTATTAATGTTTGTCTATAAAATTTTCAACGCGAATCGAATGAAAAAATTGTTAGTCTGGAATCGAAAAAAATTGCATAAATATTTCTTAATGCGCATTTTATTAGGAGAAAATATTAAAAATTTATTTCCTACAATTCTTAAAAAAAATACACATTAAAAATTATTCTCATTATCAAAATTATCAATATTATTTAAAAAAGTAATTAAAACTCAAATAAGGTAATACAATAAATTATCGTAGACTCCGAGTAGACTCCTTATCTCGACTTATATTGCGTACGAAATTTTGATATATTATTAAAATTCAAATTACTTTTAACTTATTAAACAAATATTGTTTTTATAAATACTAATTAATTAGCATTTTAAAATTTTTCAGTATTACTTTCAGTATTAGTTTCACTATTATTATTTGTCTGAAAATGGTCTCAGAATAGAAAATTTATTTACTATTTAAAAAATTTTTTAAATATTTTGTATTTCGATAATCTTATAATGAATTTCCTTTTTTGTCTAAATTTGGAATTATTTTTTTTAATTTCCCCACCAGGATAACTGGATGGTTGTTAACTCCATTTCAATATTTGGTAGTTGCAGCTAGCTGAAAATTCATAATTTCATTTGTCTTGCTAATTTTCTTAAGTTGTCTTTAAATAATTATTTCAATTACAATTGATTTACCAACACTAGGATCTCTCATCCACATTGCATAGCATTTAAAGCATATATCAGGATGAACCCTAATTTTAATTACTTTATCTCTTAACATAAATAATTTCTTAAACTAAAATAAAGTATAATAGGTGGATTACTTCTGTATAATTTGTTACGTCCTTGCTTGATTCGGTAAAAATTGGTTATTTTTGAAATATTTTCTTCGAAGAACCTAAAGTCTCAATATTATTATTTAGGAATTTCATCATGGTAATTAATAAACCTTCAGTGTTTCTAGAAGCATTTAAACAGAAAAATCGTTACTATGATTAAAAATGCTACATGTTAATTCAATAACATCCTCTACTTTTGCTGTAGGAAAATATGTTAGAATTTTATACCAATTTAAGGATGTTAACTACCTTTTTTGTTTGAGTAGAAATTTTAATAAAAATTGGTATATAACAAGAAGTCATATTAATAATTATATATTTTGAATTTGTAGAGCCCATGGTGAATACTTTTTTGTGACAGTAAAATAATTTTATGCTGGTAATGATAGAACTTATACAGCCGTCCTGGTAGTTTTTTATTGTCATATAATATACTGTCTTCGGAATCTCGCAAAACTTTGTAGTTGGTTTTTAAAAATTGTCTATTTCGTTTCTTAATTTTAATTGTAATTTTCTTTGGTTGATAAAAAGCTTCTAATTTTTTTAAATTAAATTATTGAAAAATCGTCGAGAACTTAACACGAATAATAATGTGTACACACTAAAATAATTAAATTTTTTTATAAAAATACAAAAAAATCCTCAAAAATTAACAAATTTTATGAACTGGATGAGATTAAGTAATGAATTAATTACTATAAAAAAATTAACTTAAAATATTATAAATTTACATTTTTAGATATCGCGCAGCATTTCATTATTTGACTATCTTACTGCATTAATAAATATACTGATATTTATAATCCCTTGTTGCATTGGGGTTTTAAAAATAATTTTTCGTTATTTTATTCAATTCGTGTCGATAATAATAATTTTGCTCTCCTGTTGAGATAATTAATTTATTGCTAATTCGTTGCAGGAACTTTTTCTTTTCTACTGTAATTAATCAGCCTAATGATAACATATTTTAAAAATTAACTAAAATTATAAAATTGAGTTTATTCAAGTGAATCAGAATTAATACCAATAGCATGGTAAAAATTCATTTGAAGTTTTATTCTTGCATTTACACAATGATCAACTAAACTGAGTTTTTCAATTTCTTTGTGACTGGTGGCTCTTCAGAATATATTTGCTATCTTACCAAGTAGTTGGATGTTAAGGTTATTTTTTCTTACTGGAAAGTTTCTAATGATTTTGTACTTAATAAGCAAAACATGCTGTGATTTATATAATTTTCTTGTTATCAACTTACCTAAAGAAAATGCTAACACTTTTATTAAAAATTATCGGATTTTCGATATTAATGTTTTATAAGTAACTGTTTTTCCTGTTTCTCTGTTGCAAATTATTATCAAGTGAATTTATCATAGAATTAACTATTACAATTTTTTTCAATGCAATTTATTTTTAGCTATCATGCATCTGAAATCTACTTAACCAATATTGAAAATTTCTACTTTAATAATAAATAAACGGTACATTCGTCAGAAAAGCAGATGTTAAAAATAACGTTTTCAAACAATAATTAAATAAATAATCAGAAAGTTAAAAGATAACTTTACTGAGGTTCTTTAAAATACTGTCAAATTCTATATAAATTTCTGCGAGTAAGCTTTTCATCTCGCGAGGCTGTTGTTTGTTGAAAACTCGGAAGCTGTTTGATCATATAATCATCAATCTATAAAAAATAGTTATTACGATTATATTCTATTTAAATTTATATAAAAAATTAAATTAACATTTAAAATTTAATTTTTTTTACATATTGCTTCGAACTAAATAGTAAGGCATCATTTTATTTTTCCAAGAACCGAATGAACTTGTTCCAAATTTCCTCTAACTTGAGTTTTTATGAAAATCATTTAACTTTATTCAATTTTAAACTTTTTCATGAAATTTTTGTCCTTACTCATTCCAAGGCAACTAATTATCCTAAACTAAATTTATTTTTATTGGTTTAAACCATAACCATTTATATTGGTCTTAAATTAAAGATACAAATTTTAATTTGTCGATCTTTACGATTTTTAATAATATTATAACACTTTTTAAATAGGGCTTTGTTGTAACAGATTTGTGACATGATAAACTTTCCACATTAATCAATAATAATTATAGCCATTCTCTCAAATTAACAGCTGTAGAAAATTATTCAAAATTCTTCTATGCTTTCAAGAATGGTGTTGCTGCATCTTGCAAAAAAATTTTTGTATTTTTACATTCTCCTTAATTTTTCAATAATTTTAGGCATCCATTATATTTGTTATGGGCAGAGCTTAACTTTTATATTTAAATAATCCTCTCCCTGACCTATTAATTTTATGATATTTTTATGTATCTTTCATTTAGAAAATACAAAATCAGACAATTCTGTTGGTATGGTTGATAATTCAAAGCTAACATTATTTTCTGCTCGCATTGATTATCTTCATTCTTATTATCATTTAAAATTTCAATTATTAGAAATAAACTCAGGCATCAAATTTTTGATTGAATTTTTGAAAATTATCAATTAATATAAGTTTGATATTTTATTAAATTCTGCAAAAAGAAATCTTTTTTTGATTCGTGATTTAAATTTTATAGGTAGTTCCTATTTAAAGAACAAATAAAGTTTTTAATTTTTTACTTTAAATAAAATTTTGTTATAAAAAATTATAAGAAACATTAAAAAATTAAAAAATCACTGTTTTAATTTGAATAATTATAAAAAATTAGTCTTGATTAGACAAAATTATTTTTTAATATTAACATTATTGATTTAATTTCTTGTTTTTAAGTTACCAGAACTGAATGTAAAATAATAACGACAAAAAATAAATTTCTATTTAATTACAATTTTTTTTTGCAAACAAAGATTTATGCTGCTAGTCTTGTAAAAATATTTAATAGCATTTATTTAGCTTCTATGATTTTTTATTTTTAACCTTAAATTATTATACTTTGCTGCATATCCAGGTTGATCTGATAGCTGTTTTTGAGCAATTTATTTGTATCAACAAAGGTTGAAAGCATCAGTAAGAGATACTGTTGATAAAGAAATGCAGTGTTCTACAACGATATGTTTTTGAAATTAAAATATGATCAGCACACTAGAAAATATTTTGATAGTCAGAATCAGGGTGATTAAGCCCTAATATGCATTAAGACTATCTTATGCTGATAAGAAAAATGCAGATAAGCAAATTTTGAAGCATTTTAAAGTATACACTATTTGTGTGTTGTATGTTGCAGCAGTTGGACCATAGTAGAAACTTCTAGTTTCTAGCTAACTAAAAAATTTTTAGCTTTACTCTGGTAAATTTTTTTAGTTGATGATTTAAGTACAAAAATAATTTTCATAGAAGCTAAATTCTTGATATTAAACTAAGCTTTTCTTCTTGTAACTTGATTGTCTTATTGTGATCAAAATCTTTGTTTTTGCAAATTAAAAAAAACGGGTTTAACATGAAAAAATGGTTTTTTTACTTGTCGTTATTATTATCTTTGCTTACTTGTCTATTTATGTACTTATTGTAAATGTTCAATGAAAAAATGGATAAAAAAAAATAAAAAAAAAATATAAAAAAATATTTCAGAAGAAAAAAAATGAAAAAAAAAATATAATAAATTAATAATAAAGTAAGAAAACAATATATTCAAAAGAACCAAAAACAAAAAAAAGATAAAAAAAAAAAAAAATTACAATCCATTAAAAAATTTATTGAATTTACTCAACAAAACTTAATTAGTAATTAAGAAATTAAAAAAAATAAATATATGTAAAAAATAAATAAAATGTTACTATTTTTGAATTTTGTAAAAAAAATTAAAAACTGAATTTACGTTAGCCTCACTTTCGGAATCGAATAATGCTATATTACTTTTCTCGATCCTAAGTAATTAAAAAAGATTTCTTAACTAAAATTTAAAAAAATAGCAAACATTTAACTAAAGTCAAATACTTTTGGTAAAAAATAATACCACTGCTTACAATTACCAATTTTTTAAAAATTTTATGCTTGATTATTTTCTATGATTGCTATTTTCTTCAATGGCTTTTTGAAGTCTTCATGAACTCAGAAAATTGGTTCAAATTATTATATTATCTAAGTAATGATCCAAATTCATTTTTGGGTTATAAATTTTATTATTATTGTTGGTTAAATTTTGAGCATAAAATTGAAACTGGTTTGAATTTGTATTTAGTGAGAATTTGTGCTGTAGCTAACAACTGTCTATGATGTTATCTGATGTAATTACTAATTGGTTCTTTTTCTCGTCGTCTATAATTCTAATTAAATCGTTTGTTTTTTGAATTTCTACGTTATTTATGGTTTGAGTTCGTAAAATTAAACCAAAAATTATTTATTAAAAAAAAAAATTATTTAAAAAAAATTAAATCTTGAAATATAATAAATATATTTCCTACATATCTACTGACTTTCCTTAATTGTTTAAAAAATTATTATTATACTAAAGTTTTTAAATAATATCTTACGAGTGTATCGAAAACAAGGAATTTTTTTCAAGGAGTATTAAAATCAAGTATTTCTTCTTCCGTTTAAGACAAATGAAAGTTTTACTCAGTCTTGTTACATGAGTTTTTAATTTCAAATAGCATTTCATTGTATTTAAATGCTTGTTAATGGCAATTACATTAATTAATTAATTATTAATTCTTTGAAATAGTTCAAAACTTATTTTGCATACTTGTTTTGGAACTTCAATAACTGGAGTTTCAATAAAAATAAGTTACAAGATATTCATTAAAATAAAATAATTATCGTTTTTGGTTAAATAAAAAAATGGTGATATTAAAGTAAATGTACATTATATTATGTTCGCTTGCATTTTATTAATTTTTTTTTCAAATAATTTTTTTTTATATAATTAAAAAAAAAATAAAAAAAAAATTATTATTAAAAAAAAATTAATAATATGAATTCAAATAAAAATGCAAGCATATTAAAAAAAAAAAAAAAAAAAAAAAAAAAAAAAATATCGCCCAGACAGGGACTTGAACCCTGGACCCTCAGATTAAAAGTCTGATGCTCTACCGACTGAGCTACCTAGGCAACCTACCCATCGAGGCAATTGGAACATTTTTCTCCCTTCCAGAAGATTTTTTATTTAATACGCATTTATGTGCGCCTATATGGATAATTCCATGCTTTTTTGAAAATAAAATTTTTTAAAGTTATTAAAAAAAAAAATCAAATAATAATATTGAGATATCAGTGGGATAAGGTATTTTACATTTTTTTTAAATAGAAATAAAAATATAATGAAAGTTATAAATTTAAAAAGAATGAACTAATTTAATATAATTTACTTATTCACCTTTGAAATTCCTGACATAAGTTGAATGTCGGTCTATTAAACCCCTGAAATTTTTTAATTCTTGTTGTTAAGTCTTATCTTTTTGTCTTTATCGTTAAATTATCATTATTACTTGAATATCTTCCCTAACAATATTTTTTGTAATACATACAATTAATATATATAACATATACAATTAAATATTTAATTTATATGTACCAGTTCTAACTTATTCTAACTTAAAATAATCAATTTTGGTTATTTCACTCGTTATTTTCGTCAAATTAACTATTATTATTCGGATTTATTGTTCCGTTTTTAAGGATCGCATGAACTTCCTTACTCTAACTTATTAATTTTTATCAATTATCAATATGGAATGAATATGTGGACTAAACAATTGTTTGAGTTCTTTGAACAATATTTTAGATTTTAATTTTCTTTGATATTATTTAACAAAATGAATTACTCCTGTTGCAAAATTTTTTGACCCTATAACCATCAGTTTTAGGAATCTATGTTTTTCATTTTATGAATGCAGAAATAAACTGTAGAAATAAATAGTTTCTATTTTGCAACATTAAAGATAAATAAAAAACAAAATTATAATTATTTGGTTTACTACAATCAAACTTTTGAAGTGGCTATATTATTTTTATTGCTCGAAGAGTAAACTCAAATTTTGGGCAAAGTCAAATTGAATGAAAAAAAAATTAAAAACTCTTTCAATTTTAATTCTATCGGCAATTGGCCTATAAATTTACAATTGTCGGCTGATTTAACTACTATAACTAAATTTCCTCAAATTAACCTTTAAAAACTCATTCTAACTTACATAACTTGCCAGAAAATTTTTATAAATTATTATTTAAATTGTTCTTAAATAAAATTTTTCTGGTAACAAATTTAGCTTGCTGGTTCTGATATCTACGAAATTGATATTTTAAATACAAGTTAATAAACATTATTTTTGAATATAAGTTTAATATTGCCATGTTAATACAACGTTTTAATTTATTCTAAAAAACTGTCATTAAATTATTCCTATTGATTTAAGTTTCTTGAATGGGATTATGTGACTGCTGCCCCTCGAAGGACATATAAAATATATTATTTAACATTACAGAATTCAAATGCATTAATCAATTTTTCTGTCTTTTTGGACTTAAATAAAATGCATCTTTAGTCGGATATCAACCTCTTATGGTATATTATAAATTTATAAATAAATTTTATATTACCAATATTTAATTCTAGTGAAATGTCACTAGTATTTTTATCTTAGAAATTTCAGTTTTTGTAATTTCTTCTATATCCGTTTAAAAATTTAATTTTATTCGGCCTTAAAGCAATTTAGCATATGGGCTACTATTATTGATTAATTGGTGCTTAAAACCATCAATACGTTTCTTAAAAGAAAAAAAGGTTAACTAAAATAATTTTTTTCGTAAATAACATACAAAATTAATTTTATTCGATAAAATTATGTTATCTTTTAAATTGACTAATCCAGTTTGGTAATAGATGAGCTTTTTGAGCTATAAGTGTCGACTTTAGTCGAAAGTTTGTAAACAGGTAAAGCTGTGACACATTTGTTTAGTATAAACTTGACTGCCTAAACAATGTGATTTCTTATTTCTTAACTAATTATTAAAAATGCCCTGTTTAGATAAATACTTAAGGGCTTTTTGTTCTAATATGTATTTGATTTGTATATAAGTGTACTGCCACTAGCTATGCCACTTCATACCTTATCAACACATAAATGTCGATCCGATATACGATAAGGATTCGATATATACTATGATTCAATTATTTTTATATTTTAATTTCAATTTTTAAATATTTTTATTTCAATTAATTTAATTCCCTCAGTAGCACTAGGTTCATGCTATTATTATCTTCATATAGCCTGATTTTTTAATTTTATACGGTTTTAAAGCTACTAAGCCTATTATGTGCTACTATTATTAAGTGAACTGAAAAAATTAAATTTATTCGATAAAGTTGAGTTATAAATTATTGCAACTCATTAATTTTAGGCAAAATCATTAGTTTGAGCTAAAAAAAAATCATCGCAGGATTCAATTTACTCCACTCTTATGACGCGTTGGTGCGTATTTGTTTTGTGCGTCTATTTCTCAAATAATAAAAATTTTTTGATAAAGGGGTCTTAAAACATGTTGGATATCGATTAGTCTAAACTCGGCTGTCTAAGTAATGTGATTCCTTATTTCTTAACTAATTATTAATGCAATGATCTTGATATAATATTCACTTCTTTTATAACTTAAAATAATTAGTATTGGTAATTGTTATTATACTTGGTTGTTCCGTTTTTAAGGATCGCATGAACTTCCTTACTCTAACTTATTAATTTTTATCAATTATCAATATGGAATGAAAAATGTGGATAAGACAATTCTTGAGTTCTTTGAATTATATTTTAGATTTGAACCCTATTTGTCATTAAGGCTTATATTTGTCAGATAACAAAATGAAGGCTCGAAGAGTAAGCTTAAATTTTGGGCAAAGTCAAATTCTAAGCATAAATATTGTTTTAAATTAATTTTTTCAATTTACTAACCCTTTCAATTTTAATTCTATCGGCAATGGCCTATAAATTTACAATTGTCGGCTGATTTAACTACTATAACTAAATTTCCTCAAATTAACCTTTAAAAACTCATTCTAACTTACATAACTTGCCAGAAAATTTTTATAAATTATTATTTAAATTGTTCTTAAATAAAAATACTTTTGTATTACAATTTATCTAATAACAAATTTAGCTTGCTGGTTTAGCTATCTCAGAAATTGATAGTTTATTTACAAGTTAATAAACATTTTTTTTGAATATAAGTTTAATATTGCCATGTTAATACAACGTTTTAATTTATTCTAAAAAACTGTCATTAAATTTTCTTATTGATTTAAGTTTCTTGAATGGGATTATGTGACTGCTGCCCCTCGAAGGACATATAAAATATATTATTTAACATTACAGAATTCAAATGCATTAATCAATTTTTCTGTCTTTTCGGACTTGAATAAAAGGCATCTTTAGTCGGATATCAACCTCTTATGGCCTTAATTTAATATTGCCATGTTAATACAACGTTTTAATTTATTCTAAAAAACTGTCATTAAAATTATTCTTATTGATTTCATCATCAGGATATTCAGAAAACAAAGCTTTTGAAAAATTTTTTTGAATTTTGGCAAGATAAGTTTTTCACAAAGGATTGTGTAACTTCTGCCCCTTGAAGGACATATATAAAATATATTAACATTACAGAATTCGAAGACGTTTCTAAGTCTTTCTCTATACATTGTTTATAAATTTTATTTTTATTATTTATCAATATTTAGTCAAGTTTGCAGTTAGTGTCCTGACATATGGGCATTTAAATTTACTAAGATGCGCTATGACTATTATTGATTTAACAGAAAAAATTAAATTTATTCGATAAAGTTGAGTTATCAATTACTTCAACTCATCAAGTTCGATGATAAATACGAGCTTTTTTGAACTAAAGTGTCAATTTTAATTAAAAATAGGTAAAAAAATAGAGCGGGGTTCAATTTACTCCATTCTAATGACGCGTTGGTGCGTATAAAAAAGTATATTTTTTAAATAATTAAAATTTTTTGATAAAGTGGTCTCGAGTAACACGTTGGATCTCGATTGGTCTAAACTTGACTGCCTAAACAATGTGGTTCCTTATTTCTTAATTAATTATTAATTCTAATTAACATTAAAAATTAAACAAACATGATGCAATGATCTTGATAATATTTATTTCCTTTTCAATATTTTCATTTTTCATGATGAAAATTTTAGAAGACAAAAATTAAAAATCAGTACAATAGTTCCCTGCATATAGATAAATTATTCAAACTTAAATTAATTCAAAAATTTTTTCTAAATATTAGTAAATTTAAATATTTCTAATGAATTTTTTATTTTTTTATTTTCAGGTCTGATTGGGAGAATCAATGAAGTTAACAATGAAGTTTATAAAATAAGATGCCATGCTAGTTTCAAATTCAGCTCCAAGATGAAGAAGTTAAATTTTTGATTGACCAAGCGGATATTATAAATGTTTTATTTACTTACTGCATTGCATTGCTTTAATTGTTAAAATGGCTTAAAATAAAATTGTAAAAAGGGCTATAAATATGTAACTTAAAAAGCATAAATAAAACAAAGATAAAAGCGTATTTAACACTTTTTTAATTCTCTGCCTGTTCCTTTGTTTTAATTAATACTTTTTTTCAATAATTTTTAATAAAAAATTGATTTATTTAAAAATTTTGTCTATAATATATAATAAATTTTTTCTTAAATATATAATTTTATTAAAAAATTTCGTAAAAAATTTAAATTTATATATAAAAAAAACGAATAATAACAATAATTTTGCATAAATAATCAAATTTATGCATTACAAATGAATATTAAATTAATTTTTATTTAATTGACTTTAAGATTTAGTCAATATTTGCCTTAACATAAAATTTTCTATAAACGTTTGTACAATTTTGGCTAAAATAATGATTATGAACGCAATAATTAAATCTAAAAGTAAAAAAAAAAAAAAAATATTCCTTGATAAATAAGGAATATAGGAAAAAGCACATATTTGATATGTGAAAAATAAATGCAATTATTTTAGGTGGTTATTTATCGTTGCCTTTGCAACAAATGCATTTCAGTCTTTTTAAATTAGAGCATCAAAAAAATAGTTCTTAAGTTCAGGCAGTGAAAATTTCTAAGGCCTCTTGTTGAATAACACTTTAGGAACTGCTTTTTTTATTTTGTAACATCATCTTACATCAGATCGCAGTGGTAGATTTTTAATCTCCAATAACTGCAAATACTGTAACAAAATTGTAAAAATACACTGTTAATTAATTATATTGAATACATGGAAATTAGTTTTTGTTAATTTTTGTGTGCAGTGAATCAATTTGTAGTTTGGAATTTTAAGTGATAGAAGTTAAAGTAAGAGTGTAATGTGCAGGATAATTTGAAGCTATTAATGAAAAAAATTCAATTCAGCTTGGAGTTAAAAAACTACTCCAACTTTTTAAGTCCATGTCATATTAAGCACTAAATTCTACGCAAGCTCTAAATTAAGCACATTTTATTCTAAAACATGGGCTCAAAGAAAGTTGGTGTAATTCATGGTACCAAATTGAAATGGAATTTTTTTTTTGGTAGCATCAGTTTGTGATACAAATAAATAATATTGATTAAAAACGATACCCCAAAAATTAATTATAAAAAAATGGAAACCTTACTTTTAATCTTAGAATTAGCAGCTTAATTTTTCATAAATTGGAACATATATACATAAAATTGATATTTTTTATAATCTCAGCATTGGAAACTGAATAAATAATTTTTTAAAATATTGATTAAAAATACAATGAAAACTCTTGATAAAATAGTTTTTTTTTGTAAATACAAAGCCCATTAAATATTGAATATTTGATTTGAATAATGAACAAAAATTGGCCATAGTGGTTTTTTGCTTCATAAAATTTCATATTTAATATGCTGAATTAATTACTGCATATCTGAAAAATAGAATTAAAAAATTAAATACACTGTGAAATTTTGAAAAATTTAATTAACTTAAGATTTAATATTTACCTATAAAATTTTATAGCAGAAGCTTCCAATTTTTGTGTTTCAAAATTTTTAAAAAATAATTTAGTTATATTTTAAATAAACTTGTATATTGTAATAATAAGTTTCATCTTGAATAAAAACAAATATAATACAAAAAATATTTATAGTTCTTATCATTTCATTTGCCTTGCAATGTAAAAAATGATTAAATAATCCATCTCAAAAAAAATTGAGCAATGGATAAGTCTTTTTTTTTGTCAATCAAATAAACCCAGAATCACAGAAGTTAACATCACCTTTAATTAAAAAAACAAAAATATGCATATTAAGATAGTTCCTGTCACTAAAATATCTTTATTTCTCAATTCTATACTATATGAATGCCAAAAAGTTACTTAAAAAAAAAATAAAATCCTCAAAATTTCAATTAATAAAACAATCCAAATTTTCAGAACTTTTATTTTGATAAAAGCATTTTTAACATTCATGGAGATGAAAAATATCGATATTTTAAAATCAATATGTTGTCCTAAATTAGAATATACTATAATTTATAACTTAGACGTAATTTTAAAAAAATTTGCTTATTTTAGAGCCAAATAATTTAAAATAAACTAAGCAAACAGAGGAACAAGGAGAAAATACTCGTTCCAATGTGGCCCTTGTAATATTATAATTAGAAATTTCAATTACAAATTCTCCATCTTATAAAAAAGCAAATTTTTTAAGCAAAAAAAATCGCTTTGTTTTTTAATTAGTGGGCAAATCGATTTCGAAAAAAATATTCCCAAAATTATGAACATTTAACAACTTTTAAGTACTGCAGCTAATACATGGACTTTAATTAATGGACTGTTTAGTCACATGAAAACCCATTTTTTTGGTGTAAATACTTATTGAATGTGCAATAACTTTGGGAATTTATAATATTTTTTCCAAAAATGGCACCCTTTTTTCACTTAGTAATAAAAAATCCAAGCGATTCTTTTTTTTTAAGTGCCAGAACCTGGCTAATATAAATTATATAAATATTGGCTTAGTACAAATATTCTAAAAAGTTGCTAAAAATTTAATCTATTCGGTGTCATTAAAAAAAAGGAAATAAATAAAATTCCCAAATAGTGTATTACGAGCCCGTATCCATAAAAGTAAAAAATGACCTAAATCATAAGTAATTAAGGTAAACTGAATTTTGGGGTATTCTTTTTGTTATAAAAAGGGTCGTTATAATTTTTCTTCCTAGCAGGTCATCATTCTGTTCACTTACTTTATTGGACCATTTCCAGGCACTGAAAAACCAGAATATTTTTTTATGGCAACTAAAAATATCTTAAATAATCGAAACCCGAAGCAACTTTTGAGAATAACCTGCAGTTTCATACCAATAGAAATTTTCAGAAATTTATAATTATTTATTACCTTAATCAGCAAAGTAATGCACGTCTGGATGAATTAAAAGATTACTAATAAATTCATCATGATTTTGGTTCCTTTCAATGTTAAAAAACATATATAAGTCTCGCTGGTTAGCGGTTTTGTATTGGGCGCCTAAAAAATAGATTTTTAAAATTAACTATTACAATATTTTCAAATAATTTATAAAAACTTACTTGAATCTATAACTTCAATAATTTTTCTTCTACTTAAATTTTCATTGTCTGAAATTTTTACAAATCCTCTTTTAATATATTCTAGTTTTACTTTGTTTATTTTTTCATCTAATTTTCGCCTATCAGTGAATTCATTGGTGTATTTAAATATGTACAAAATTCCTGGCTTTACTCTGTCTTGACTGTTTCTGATAACAGCATCAACTGTATCTATAGGATCCGCAAACTGTAAAATTTTTTTAACAATTGAAATGTAATTTAATAATCTAAGAGGTATTTTAAGTACAAATCTAATTAAATTTCTAATTGTTAGTGATTGTATAATTTCTTAACTTACTGAATATTGCTTGGATAAATAAAAATTTTCTTTATATTGTGAGCTTCCATCTTTTTTACACAAAAAAAATTATACTGTCATTAAAAAATAAGTATATAAAAAACAAACATCTTCATTAGTCGCTTATTATAAAAAAAAAAAAAAAAAAAAAAAAAAAAAAAATTGAAAAAAAGTACTATAAAGTTTTAAAAACTTCTATAAAAAAAAAAAAAAAAAAATTATTATTAAAAAAGTTTCAAGAAATTCACAATTTTCTGAAGGCAAATTAGACGTGTAATGCTACTTGCTTCATTGAGCTCTTCAAGAAAAAATGCAAGCGACACTACATTTGTGGCTTGAGAAAGCACGCTAATATTTTAAATGGAATTCTCGTACCTATCGTAAAACCAGGGTTTTAATTTTTAATAAATTTTTAAAAAATTCAATAACCAATTATTTTGATAATTGATCAAGTAACAGATATTTATTTCAAAAAAATGTTATTCGTTGTTTTCAACAGTTATTTTTAACTTTGTAAATTATTTCGTCATATAAATGGATAGGCACATGCGATTGTATTCGTGTTCTCACGGGCTTGTATTTGTGTGTATCTGTGTGAATGAACGTAAAAAGCACGTGTATGAGTAATTTAAAATTATATGAGTAATTCAATTTAAAGGGCATAAAACAAACAAATTTTTGAAAGAAATTCATCAAATTAATCAATTATCGAAAAAATAATGGTACATTAAAATCAAAAATTGCAAATTTTTTCTCGCAACAAAAATTTTTTGCAAAAAATTCGCATTTGGAAGAAAAATAATTTAATAAATAAAAATTTTCTTTAATTACAAAATTATTTTATTATTTACAAATTAACTAGAGATTAAAAAAAAAAATTATTTTAACTTAGACTTAATAAAAGTACAAAAGTTTTTGCGAACATTTTTATTCGCAGAAAACTAGTGGAAAGATGGAAAATTTTGAGAGAACCTGCTATTCAAGATTGGGTAACCTCATACCTGCGTTTCAGGTTCGCTGTATTCATCCATTGTTTCTGAATTATTCCGTTGGAAAAAATAAAATAACCCACAGCAATCCATGTATATAAGTTAGTTACAATATCAGAGTATTGACTACACAAATGCGGTTATTGTAGTGTTGCTCCTTCGACGTCTCACAGTGGAATGAAAGTAAATTCACTGTGGTAAGTTCTATATTCTTCTGCGTGGATTCTTCGGTCTTCGCGTCGAAGGAAAAAACGTGTCCAGACTTGCAGATCTGAAGTATTGTGGTGGGGGTGGTCTCAGCTTCCCCTAAGAACTGTAAAAAACAAAATTGATGAAATGTTATGCGTGTAACAAGTGTTCTTTGCATTGAAAAGAAATACCTACGCGCATTTAATGTATATAGGTTATTTTACAGGTTATGTTTTAAGTGTAAAGGACATGGTAACAGATTACCGTGGCATGGGATGATTTTGCTGAGTCATGCTTAAGATTGAGGCAGTTGGAAGATTACATAAGATTTAAAGATTCGCAAGCGTAAAATGGAAATATAGGAAATGCAACTAGTATAGGAAAATTTCGTGCTATGAAATTATTATTATTTGAAAAATAATTAATAATTAACTAATAATTAATACTTTTTAAAAATTTGATTTTATTTTTTTCAAAAATCAATGCAAAAAATCTAAACAGCTTTAACAAAAAACACAATAATTATTGACAAAACCAAATTACAAGAAAAATATTTTAAGCTTATTTATTATTTTTTTAGTTTTAATAATTAAAATTTTCATAGAAATTGATTAATCAGGTAATTACCGAACCATTTTTTTTTATTTATTGCAAAAAAAAAATTATTAAGCATAATAAAATTATAATCTTTTCATTATAAATCTAAATATATATATGTTCAGGTACAGGTAAGAATTTCTTAATTTTTTTTCTAAAAAATGGCTTATATTGTGAATTGACATTTATACCGGAATTTTAAAAAAAATATTAATTTTGGCAAAAATTTTCTGATGCTCCGAAATTGGTTTTTTTGAGATTCGTGATTTTTAGGGCTTTAAAAAACATTTTAATACCACATCTCAAAAATTTTTTTGGGACAAACTGACACATATTATGCTAACATTCTGGAAAAGTTTGAGCAAATTTTATCATGGAGAACTTGATTTCTGGTCAATTCGAAAAATTCAAACCATAAAAAATAAAATCGTAAGTGGCCAAATATAAAAAAATTTTTTTTTCGAGTAGTCCAGGTAAAAAAGAAATAAAAAAACCAAATTTGGAGCATCAGAAATTTTTGCCGAAATTAATATTTTTTCAAAATTTCGGTGAGAACGTGAATCAAAGACCCTAAATAAATCTTTAAAAGAAAACTTGAAGAAAAAAATTTTGATCCGGCGTTCTTACCTAGACCTGAACATATATATAAATATATATTATAAATTATAAATATTAATTGTTATATGTATAATTATCAAAATAAAGTCTCAATTACACACAAAAAAAATGATATCACAATTCAATGACCTACTTTCAGATGTGAAAAATTTTTAACATATTAATAATAAAAAAGAAAATAAAAAAATATTTTGTCGAAAAAAAATTTTTTTTTTTCAGCTTGAATTTCGACTAAAAATCAGAATTAAATTTCTATTGACCTTGGACGAAAAAAATAATAAAATTTTATGAAAATAAATGGCAACATCCTTAGAAAAATTAACTTTTATTTCTTTAAAATCAGAAAAAAAATTTTTCAAAAAAAAAAAAAAAAAGGCCGGTAATTTGCTTAATTATTCAATAAATAAATAAATAAAATAAATTATATTGCAACAAGATAAAATTTGATAAAAATTAATTGAAACACTGTCTGTCGATTAAATCAATTATCGAATTAATTAATCATAATAGCTGGCGCGCTTATTGTATAAATATTTATTTAATAGTATATTGTACTACTACCTGTTACACACTCGTGAACAGCTTTGCCGGAAGAAGTCAAGTGTTGAACGATATAATATGTTTAAAAAAAACCGAGTAAAATTAGAGGCCGCGCGCAGTACAATCCCACTCAATAAAAGAATGTAAAAAAAAAGCAGAGAATATTATTACAATGTGCAAAAAACTCCCAGGGTATCGAACCGATGCGATGCTGCATCCAGAGATGTTGTCAACCCGATCACTCCCCACTATGTGACTGCCGGCACGCGCGAGACTTATTATAATAAGATAATCGTATACTAAATATTATTTTTTTGTATGTGTTATAAAAAAACCTTTCTTTTGTATTATACATGTAAGAAATTTGCGATGTTGCCAGATTTTATGGTCATCAGCCTTGAATCGAAAAGAAAGATAAAAAAAAAATCCAAACATATTAAGTCTTTTAATTTTATTATTATGATTTAATTTATATCGCGAATTTGTTTGTTTAGTTAATCGCGATAAAAAATGTAATAAGAATAATCAAATATTTATTTTTAGTATTTTATTTGACTTTAAAAAATAACAATAGCAGTAATAATAATAAAATTAAAAAAATAGATTTTATTGAAAATTTGCAAATATAAATTAATCCGATGTAATAATAAAGAAAATAAAGTGTCTTTTGGCAAATATTTAAAGTGAAAGGAAACATGCGTTTCAAGGTCAAATAAAAAAATGTTCGCGAACTTTATATTAGATCAAAGTTATATCTTTTTTGCTTACAATTTTATTGTAAATTATTGCTAAGAAAAATATTGATGCAAAAAAGTTATACATTTCATTCGAGCGTGTAAATATAAATTTTTCAGGTATAATAATAAGTATGTTAAAAGTCTAAAAGGAGTTTTTTTGAGCTATAAATAGAATAAATAAAAATAAAGATATAAAAAAAAATTTTTATTTTTTTTTTGGGGGGGCTTTTTATTAAAGTATATCTTACGTAACATTTTTGTAGTTTAGGGGATCTTTCTAATGCATTTATTTAAAAAATTTATATTCAAAGAATATAAAAATTTTAATTAATAGATTTATTTAACAGTCTTTTTTGGAGATTATTTTTGCAGTAATTTTGTACCTCCCAATTTTCCAAGGGTAATTTTGCCTATTTGGGAGAAATTTTCTGACGCACTCTTTACGGAACCAATTTTGCAAAAACCCCCTTTTGAGTTATTGTTGTTTTATCACTTTACCAAACGGGGTCCGGGATCTTGAAAATATGAAATTACTCCTAAAAATAAAGAATCACCACTTTTTGGGTTTTTTGGACGTATCACAATATCAAACTCATAAATGCTTATAATATTCATATATCTGACTGAACATTTTATAATTAACCAATTAAGTATATTTTTAATTATTTAGGGGTGATTTCCATATTTTCAAGGTCCCAGGCTTTGATTTTCGTAATCAGCGACCTCGAAAACCTAGGGTATACAGAATCTCCAGCATCTCAGGTAAACTATATTTTACAATGGACTATTTTACTATAGGAATTACGTGGCCGCTGACATGAAAAAGTCACAATACAGCGTTTTACAATACAAGAAACGATATAAAAATTTTCTGACAATCTGCGCCTATACATTAATTTTTTCCAAAAAAATGCGCCCCAGTTCGAATAATTCGCAGCAGGTAGTTAGCTCAAAAAATTTATTTCATCAATTTTATTTATCATATATATTTTTTTTTAATTAAACGAAACGATAATTATAATTTCGTAATAATCAGCCGATTA
Source organism: Anagrus nilaparvatae (assembly GCA_022575985.1). NCBI lineage: Eukaryota > Metazoa > Arthropoda > Insecta > Hymenoptera > Mymaridae > Anagrus > Anagrus nilaparvatae. The sequence goes on from JAKSXM010000137.1 coordinate 20,638,024, forward strand.
ATAAGTTTATAAATAAAAAAATAAATTTAGATTTATATTCTTTGATAATGACTACTGTTATGTATTTTATTATAATATTTTTTTTATAATATTTTTTTTCACGCGCACATAAAAAAAAAGTTTGCATGTGACGTCATTTGTTTAACTTAATAGAAATAATGTTACGATTTTACTGCGGTTTTTGACCCTAAAATCGTCATAATAGTTTCCAGCATAAAATATTTTTTTATTAATAGAAACACTTAGATGACACATAATTTATTTTGTCTTAATAATTTTTAATCCTTCTGATAAATAAAAAAAATATGTTAAAAAAAAAAGTAAATTGATATTAAATAAATTGATCAAAAACAGAAATTAAAATAATCATAAGCTTAAAATTTGAGTAAAAGTAAAATAACAGTAAATTTTTTAGTTAAAAGTGAAAAAGCTTAAAAAATAACCTGCGAGATTGCAAGTCTAACTACCGTTAAGCATGACTCATAAAAACAGCTAAAGCAGAAAGTGCATTTATGTACCCACAAGGAGAGTATAACTGTCCTTTGACGTCACAGATTTACTTTTATTTATATAAAATTCCAAGTTTATGTACCTACGTGTTATTAATTTATAGGATACTTAAATTAACAAACAAAGAATATGATTAACCAAAAAAAAATTGTTATTAACCAATATTTTTTTTTGGTTTTTAATACAAAAAGCATGCCAATGAAAAATTTTAAAACCATGTGTAAAGATAGAAAATATTTAAAAACATTGATAAATTTATGATTTTTTACAAATTAACAAAGAGGTGCTAATTAAAACTGGTTACACCTTTTTTCCTAGTAAACCATGGTAAAGTGTAAAAATTAAAATTAGTTTTTTCCAAATTGTTTTAACCAACCAAATATATAAATAAAATAAAAAAAAAAATTTTATTAAAACGTCTATTTTAACACAATTAAGACACCATATCTTAGACATTTTTGTTACTAAGGAAGTGAGAAGCCTGTAGTGAACAGAAGTCTAAAATCAAAGAAGATCCACTCTAATTCTTATAAAAAAATAGTATGAATAAGAGAAAAATACAAGCATATACAGCAAAAATGTTGCAAAATGTAGCTTTTTCACTTCAACTATGACAAATTGAGAGTGGACACTCTTTATTTGAAGTGTAGACATTCTGTCTTTATTAAAAAAATATTTTACATTAGAACACCACAAAAAGTAAATTGAAAAAAAAAAATTATTTGTGAATTTAAAAAAAAATTTAAGTTAAAAAATGAAGAAAAAAAATTACTCAATTTTTTATGCAAGCTACCAATAGTTTAAAATTCAACAGTTATCACAAAAATAAGAACACAAAAAATTAAAAAATAATTATATTACTGACCTGTTTATTAAATATTGAATTTCCACTTTTAAAAAATAACTCTTCATTTTGCATGTTTTTTTATTAATATTTGCATATTAATTGTTTTTATTTATAAGATTTTCGAGATTAAAAAAAATTTTTTTATAGATGAGAAAGTGACAAAGATGTAAGTATTGGATAATACCATGTGTAAGAGAGAGACAGAAATACTTTCTTTTTTAAAGATATTCTTTGATCAAAATTTTGAAAGTAGAGAAAAAACTGTATTTTTAGACTTTTTGAAAAATAATGAGTAAAAAAGAAAAAATTCTCAAAATTATTAAATATTTTTTTCATTTTCGATAAAAAAAAATTTTTTTTTTAGTTTTTGAAATGAACAAGGAGGAAATTATCCAAGAACATGTGAGAAAGAAAGAGATGGAAATACTTTAATTAATTTATTTAAAAAAAATTTTTTTTGTAAAAAAAAGAAAAAAATGATTTGTTAACTTAATAAGAATTTTTAATTTAAGAAAATTGAAAATTTTTTTTATAAACCACGAAAATGACAAAGACAAAAGTATACGTAAGTATAATGCGTAAGAAAGAGACAAAAATACTTTATTTTTTAAGTTCAGAAATAGTTAGTAACTTTATTTGAAAAAAAATTATTTTTTATTCTAATCACTGAAAATCACAATAGCAAAAAAAAAGGAAAATTGTAATAATTTTTGAATTTTCATGAAAAATGGAAAATTTTGTTTAGAATACAGAAATAAAAAAAAAATTATGTCATTAAAGATCCATTAAAGGTATCTCTGAAAATTGGCAAAGAAAAACGAAAGAGGAAAATTGAAAAATAAATTATTTTTTATAAAATTTTCTGAAGACGAAAGAAAAGTCTCGGTAAGTAAAAGAGGAGATAGATAGATGCTCTCCCATAATTTCATTTATACATACCGCAGTTTGCCCTTTAATATACTCACGTGTAGCCTCTGCAAAAATTCCTCCAATTTTATTTCGATGAAACTGTAGAATGTATTGTTATTTTTGATATATTTTTCTTCACCTTTCTTCACTTTGTTCACTAACACAAAATTTATATATAAATATATATTATTATTATTATGAAAATAGATGGAAGTTTACTATGGTACTATTTAAAAATTTGAATATACCGGCTCAATTTCCCAGAGCGAACTGAGTCCTTCGCGCTTTTTTTAAAATCGACGCCAGATCGACGCTATCTCCATCAAATCTCCATGGCTTTCTCTCTCTCTCTCTCTCTCTCTCTCTCTCTCTCTCTCTCTCTCTCTCTCTCTCTTAAAAGGTGGAGGAGAAATGCGCGCGCGCATATTGCCTTTTCCTTATCTAATTTATGCTTATCTTTGTTTTTCAAACGTGAAAAAAGTCAAACTTTTTACTTATTTAAAAAGACTTATTTAAAAAATAAAGTGACAAACAAAGAGAGTAGAGACAAGCCACGTGATAGTTTGGGCGATGTACAATAAAATCGTTGCAGCTTCACCTACCCCGTGAGCTATCTCTGTAACCTTATCTCTGATATTAGTTTACGTTTAGTTATTGTATATTGGTTAGCCTTAGAAGGGGAATAACTCCCCCCTTAAAATCTCCTTCCACTCTTTTAAGAAATTTTGTTAAAGCAAAGAAAAGGGGGTTTGAGGCGGATTTTGCAAGTGCATTTGTATCTGTTTGTATTATACAAAAATTATTGCTGTTTTAAAACTATGGTTAAAACATTGAAGCCATTTTTCATAGCTTGATTTTATTTAGTTAATTTCGCATTTAAAATTATTGCTGTAAAATTTATTTCTTAGTGTCTTATATCATTAATTGACATTTTTACCACAATTATTGAAAAATATTAATTACGATCAAAAATTTTTAATGCTTGATAATTTTTTATTTTTAGGGCTTCAAAAAGGCAAATTTATTTCAAAACCAATGCAATTTTTATACATGAAATTATATAAGTTTTATTTTGTCCATTTTTGGTCCACTTTTATTTGCTTGAATTCTTCAAATTGGTTTGCCATGATGAAATTTGTTCAAAATTTCCCATAATGTTGGTCTACGTGTGCAGTGGTGGATCCAAAGGGGGGTCACTGGAGACAATTGACCCCCCCCCCCAAATGACGAAAAAATGTATTTTTACCATTATAGTTACAATAATTTTTTTTTGCGAAAATCATAATGTAATTTAATTTGTTTAAAATATTTTAAAGCATTTGATGTTTTATTAGGAAACAATACTTGATTTATATTTTTCGCATTATTTATATACAAACTTTGATAAGTTGTTCTTTCTTTTGTTAATTTTGCAATCCAAGAGGGCTTGAAACATAATATTTTTCTATAAAATAAAAAGATGCCATGAGCTGCATGCGTTCAGTCAAATCTTTCCTCCATTAAAGTTATGAAGTGACCCCCCCCCCCCCCAAAAAAAATTTCTGGATCCAACCTTGGCGTGGGTATTTCACAGAAAATTTTTTGAGATATAACTTTAAAATGTGGAATTTTTTTTTTTCTTTTAGTCAATGTATAAATTAATTTTTGGACTTGTAATTTTGCAAAAATTTTACAAAAAATTATATTGATACCGATCCTACGAATAAATGCTAGTAAGAAATAGCTACCTACAAGTTGTTGGGAAATAAAATATACCTGAATAAGAATTTTGCATCATGGCTTCTCAAGGCAACGCCCGGCCCTTTATCAGTTTTCTTCGTATCGTAGGCGTTTCTTCGCTTTATAGCCAACCCAACTTTATGGCAGCTAACGATCCCCGCATTTTGCTAATGAATGTATAAAAAAAAAGAATAAAGGCTTATACAAAAAAATGTTTTCAGAACCAATGGTAGAGTTTCACTAAGCTTATGAATAATAGAACGAAGGGAAAAAACAACTTTGGTATATATTTATAACGTGGTATTTTTTGCGAAATAAACGCACTGTTAGGTTTCTGTACTTGGAATTTCAAGAAAATTGTTTGAACTGCTCAGTTGTGAAGCATTTTTTTAAATACTTACTTAACTCGTATACAAATTTTAGTAAAAGCTCAAAATTTTACATCGGTAGCTCTTAGCTATTTTTACCCAAGTCTGAGGTCAATTTCTTGAATTTAAAAAATACCGATTGCCCTGTGTTTGGTATATGTAAAAATATGGTTACTGACCAATTTTTAAGGCTCTAGGTGGCCTGATTGCGATTTGGAAGCTGTTTTTCCAATTTTGATTTATTTCGCATTCTTAGTCACCCGTTTCTTTTTTATTTTCTAATAAGAGCCCTAAATAAGCCTAAATAGTATATTTACGGTTAGTGTCCAGAAAAATAAACAATGGCCCAAATCGGACGTAAATTAACTTCTGAGGCGAAGCCGAGGATGCTAAACTGCAATTTGGGGCATTCTTTATTTATGGACAAGGGCCGTATAAAATTTTTCGGCGGCAGTAACAATTTAGTTCTTGAGATACCGGATTCGACAACGCGTTTAAATATATATTATAAGACAGACAGGATATATTTGTTTCAAATGCAGATTTTTTTTTGGCATCATAGCTTTTATTTTTTGCTTTTTTTTTTATATATTTTTACAGTCTGTGGGATAGTGTATCCATGGTGGGTGCGTATAATTCTTTAGAGCATCAAATAAAAGAATTTGTTTTTTATTTGCAACAAAATAAGAAATCAAAGTTTTGCTTTTCATTTTATTTTATTTTTTTTAACATCCAAAATTTTCTTAAAAGAGAGCCAAAAAAATTAAAAATTACGGAAAATGGGAAAGTATGAAAGTTTATTCTTGAGCTTTTTAAAAATTTAAAAGGCAACAAGTCCGAAAGGCCTTTAAAAAATGCTTGTTAGAAAAAAAATTCAAGGATAAAAAAAATGTTAAGACTTATGTTAAATAACTTTAATAATATTTTATTATATGTATCACATTGCATTGTATTTATTTTTTAAATAAAAACTTCTATGCATGCATTTTTTTATCTTTATTTATAACTTTACTTTTCTAAATAATTTTGTGGAATGAAAGAAAATATTTTTAATTTTACGACCTTGTATTTTCTTTACATACTTCTTTCTTCTGATATATAAGCAAAATAAAGGAAATGGGTATAAGAATCACTTGATTTATATGCGGGTTAAAAAAAATCTTTTGGTTTTGTTTCTTTTAAAATGCGAGTGATCACCATTTAACTATAAAATATTATTAAAATATCTGAAAAAGTGTGCATCTGTTTTTTCATCTTTGTGGTTATAAACCACAGTTTTATCCAAGTTGCTTATAGGAAAAAAAGACATTCACCCCATACGACGAATTTACACGTGCCTTATAGCTGTACTGTAAATCTCAAAGCCATAAAAAATATTTAAAAAAAATAAATCGCATCGAAGATTCGCATATGAGAACTATTAAAAAATAACCTTGACCTATTTAATAAAAACTGCTGTCTTTTTTATATATTCTTTGAATTTTTTTTCTTCTCTCTGTATTTATTGGCTTTAAAAATAATATTAATTCAATTATACACACCTAGCTTGAACGAGCGAAAAGTTGAAAAAAAATGACGACAAAATCTGATACTACAAAGTTTTCAGGAATAGTTTGATATTTTCATATTTCCATAGCACTAAGTTGGAGCTGCTCGTCTAAAAAATTTTTAGTCAATTTTGTGGGTGACTGAGAGATCAAAATCCGAAAATTTGATTTTTAACAATAAATCTTTATTAAATTTAAAGGAATAGATGAAAAATTTGGATTGCCAGGGAAAAACCACTCCAGAAGAAAAAAAAACTTATCTTTTTACGATGAAATTTAGCCAAGTTATCGTCAATTTAAGATTTTGCCCAAATTCGTCTTAAAAAAGATTGAAATTTTATTGATTAAAGCCTGTTTCTGAACTTTAAACATGCATTACTCGCTTGATTTTCATCGTAAAATAATAATTTTTTTTTAAATCAATGTATTTTTCCCTGGCAATTCATTCCTTTAAGAAAAAAAATCCCTTTATAAAAATAATTTAATTACATAACTTGTACTTTGTACTAGTAAAAAAAATTGTTATGGCCAATCTGATAAGTAATTATATACTTAAAATAAATGCGATAACGCCATTATATATTAAAATGAAACATTACAAAGCTGGCTAATGATTATTTTAAAAATAAACCTCTCTTGTCAATCTGGTTGTGATCGAAACAGTTTGCTTTTTTTTATTATAAGCTGGATCCAGGTGGAAACTTTCATAGTCGGTGGCTACTTTCCTCTGTACTATAGTGAGCATTTTCAACAGCTCATGTGTTTGAGAATACTGATCCAACGTATCACACAATGATTGTACAAACCATGAACCATCTTGTTCGTGCATGTATGAAACGTACCCTTGAATGATTTGAAATAGAAGTTATTATCATTATAAAAAAAAGAATCAGAATGAAAAGAATCAGAATGTATACAAGAATATGGAGTTAAAATTTAATTACCTTCAACAGTGCTATAAGCTAATAAGAAATCTGCATGATTGGGAATTTTCTTAGTATCATCAACTCCATCTGTTTCAGTTCTGTCCAAAATATTAAACCCACAATCGGTACACATTCCTCTGCTCGCCTAGAAATAAAAAAATATCTTATCTATAAACTCTAAAAATCTTACTAACTTGTGCATGAGCGTTTGGGTGTATGGTTAACTTAATTCCTGAGTCATAATTGGTAAAAAGTATAACACTGGTAAATAAAAAGAAGTTAACAAAAAAAGTACTTTCTTTAATAACTCCTGAACTTCTAACAGATCAAATAACATGCGCAAGTAAACAAAAAGAAAAAAATACCTTAAACTCTTTTACTTTAAATCTAAATGATTTTACGCAGTTTATAACTTATACTCTGAAAATTAGCTACAAAGAAATATTAGATACTTTAAGTTTGTATACAGAAGATACTATCACTGATTTTAATGCTTGAAGCATTTTACGCTGGATTAACTGATCACCGTGTTAAAAGATATTCATCAAAGTAAGAAAACAGCTCACCAATTATGAAGTTGCATCTTTAGATAGTGCACAAAAGAAGAATCTAACAATTAAGTTCAATGGATAATTCAGATATACAAAACCAACAACAGCAAGGCGTTGACACTAATCTAAGAATAGTGTTTTGGAACTGCAGAAGCGCTTATCATAAAAAAATGATATAAAAATCTTGCAATCTGTAGACATACTAATATTAATTGAAACATCGCTCAATTATTTGATTTCACATAACAATTTTAATTTTTCAGGCTTTAATGTTATAAGAAGAGATATACCTAATAGCCGAAGTGGAGGTATTGCATTTATAATTCGTAAAAACATTCCCTATAATACTAATACTAACCTGATAACAACTTTTAATGATTTTGAACTTTGTAGCATCAAACTAACAAATTTTCATAATCCAATAACAATTATCGCTTATCATAGTAGGAGACTTTAATTCGCATAATAAAATGTGGGATTCCGAACATAATGACATAAATGGCTCTAGATTCTTAAACAGCCTTAACAGCGTTGATAATATTATGCTATTGAATACAGACACTAAACTCATGTAGATTCACGTAGCATTTGTCTCGCTTGACTTGTCACAGAATATCACCTATCTAATAGACAACGACACTTGCGGATCTGACCATTACCCTTTAGTAATTGAATTAACCACTAGAAAATTGATTAGAACCGGCTGGCATAAAGTCAACAAGATACTCGAAAACAAATGTTGCTTCTTTTCTACAAGTGAATTTGCTAATAAGATACCAAAAGATAAATATAAATATTTTGTAAATCTAATCCGTGAGTCTGTTAAAAAATCATCATAACCCTGTTGCTTGGTGAGATAATGAATGTGATAAGTCTCGTCGACTCCGCACTGCATCTTTCAAAAAATGGGAATTCACGCGAGAATCCTCAGATTATCTACGGTATAAAAAACAAGTATCTATTGCTATAAAATTGTTCAAATTTAAAAAAAGTCTTCATTCCAAAGATTTGCAGGAATTTTAAATGTTAAAATTCATCTCAAATACACTTTTTGCAAAGCAAAAATTTAAAAAAATAAGTGAATCAAAATTGTCAACCCTAATCAAGACTCATACCTTCAAAATAATCAAGATTGTAAAGAAATTCTTGATACGTTGTGTCATCCCTGGGTTTTTTTCCTCCCTGTAACCCTCCCTGGGTCACTAGAGACCCGGATTCTATGCTGGAATGTTGTAATAATAATGATAATTTTTTTAATACCTCCTTTACTATAAATAAATTTCTGATAGCTTTAAAATCGAGAGGAGATAAATCTGCTACTGGTATAGATGGAATAAATTATGAAGTACTTTACAATATCCAACATGAGTACAAAATCATTCAACAAGCAAAAGCCAACAAAGCTTTGAAAAACTTGGCTATTATATCTTTTTAAAAAACAAATTGATATTTAAAATTAAAATAAACATTGTGGTTACCTCGAAGAAAAATAATTTTGGCTTTCCAACCAAGGATTTGCAATTGTTAGCTGTAAAAGGCTTCCAAATTGTATCTGCACAGTAGTCCATATTACTTGCCGATAAATAATTGTTTTCATTTCCGTGAGTTAGCACGAATATACAAATGCAATCCGAATCGCTATGGTCCAGAGCACTTACTAAGTAAGGAAATAAAATAAATTGAAAAATAACTAATATTTAAACTATTTGTCTAACTAATGTAAATTAAATTTAATATTTTGCATCAAATACAGTAAAATAAAAATAAATACATTGTAATTCACAACAGATTTCGAACAGAATACATAAAAAACTTGTTAAGAAAAATTAATATTTATACTTACATTCTTGGATTTTGTTCATTATTCTGTCTTTTTCGAAATCCTCGTGTACGTTAACATCAAAACCTAGATTTCTAAATGTCGTTTGAATTCTAGAAACATCATTATACGATCCGTAGCGAGAAAAATTATTATTTATGAAATTGACATGATTAAAAACTTCGCATCTTCCGCGGTGCAAATGTTGCATATTGTATCTGTCAGCATCTAACGGAGTAGACATCTAGAAATTAATAGGAAATCAAAATTTAATTGTTTATTATTTTAAATTGCTTTTAAGCAATAATTGTTAATATAAAATTTGAAAAATTTTTATTTTTGGGGGGGGGGCATGGGTTCTCTAGATACGTGTCTGCATCATGTATCAATTTTTTCAAATGAATTGGAATTATTTAGAATTTAACACGAGACTTTTATCACATGAAAGAGAAATATTTTATAAAAAAAATGCATAAAATGATACAAAGCAAAATTGTAAAGATGTAAAAAAAAAATACTTCTTTGATATGACTCTACTTAATAAAGCATATTTAAAAAAAAAATTTTAAATCAAAGTGGTAATAATAATGAAATTAAAAAAAGAAAAAATTGAAAAAAAGAAAAATATATATACTGTATCAATTTTTAAAAATAAATTGGAATTGATCAAAATTTAAGACAAGACGTCTGTCTCGTAAAAAAGAAATATTTAAAAAAAAAATTTAACAAAAATGCATAAAACGATAAAAAGCAAAATTATAAAGATACAAAAAAAAAGATATTGCTTTGTATATCTCTACTTAATAAAGCAAATAAACAAAAATTTTAAATATATAAGAAAGTAATAATAATAAAATTCCAAAAACAAAGAACTAAGTTTATATTTTAGTATGAGCATAAAAAAACCTACAAAGGCGATTTCTTATATATGTTGCATTTACAGCTGGCACGCTTATATTATACTGCCGTGCAGTTTTAATAAAGTATTTAAAATTTTGAGGTCTTTGAGATTTTTGCATATTTGGAAAGCTGTTAATAGGTAGATACTAATAAAAAAAAAATGAAGCACCAAAATTTATTGAATTATATAAACAAATAGAGTAAAAAGACAAAAATCTTTAAAATTTTTGTGTTACTATCTGTTTTAAAATTGTACTATATTTATCATACCTTTTTTCGACGTGCTATAAAAGATACCCTGGTGCAAAAGTTAACGTTAAATTTAACGTTAAAATTTAACGTTAAATTTTAACGTTAATTTTAACGTTAATTTAAGGTAACTTTAACGTTAATTTAAGGTAGATTTAACGTTAATTTAATGTTAAATTTAACGTTAAATTTAACGTTAAAATTATCGCAGAAAATTAAAGAAAAAAAATCTTCATAATTTTGCTAATCCAATTGTACTTATTATGGAAATTACCCTGATGCTTCTAAAATTTAGCATCATTGCTATTTTTTCACAAATAATTTTTTTGATCAAATTAATGTTCGTTCTAACATTAAATTTAACATTAAATTTATTATTAAATTTAATGCTAAAATTTAACATTAAATTTAACATTAAATTTAACGTTAAAATTTAACATTAAATTTAACGTTAAAATTCAACATTAAATTTAACATTAAAATTCAACACTAAATTTAACGTTAAAATTCAACATTAAATTTAACGTTAAAATTCAACACTAAATTTAACGATAAAATTTAATGTTAAATTAAACGTTCAAATCCGATATTAAATTTAACGTTACTTTTAACGTAAAAAAAGCATACAACATAACAACCAAAGTTTTAGAAACGTTTTTGAAATAAGCCTTTATAATGTTTCAAATGTCCGTAGAAAAACGTTTCCAAACGTTTTATTAATATTTCAGGATGTTTCATCGGCTCCGACTTTTTTCCCTTAAAAATTGCTTTTTAGCGTATTTACGGACATTTAGTGGAAAAAAATTAAAAAAATTTAGCATTTTCTTCATTTTTTTATTTTATTAACAGATCAATACATACACACAAACACAAAAAAATTGACAATTTATTAAAACTTTGTTTCAATCAATAAACTACAGCTGGTTTAGTAACATCATTAGAAATTTCTGTAAATAAAAGAAAATATAAATTTTTTAGCTATTATTCTCTATAAAAGTTTAAATCTGAATAAATTGCATTACCTCTTTGTTTTTTCAATTATATTGTATGATCGTTTTAATTTTTTGAAAATGTAGTCTGAACCTCAAAAGTCAGCTATTATTAACTGCAGATGTGAAATTTTCAATTTAACAGTTTCGATCAGAACTCCATCATTTCCAAAAAAAGTTTTATACCAGATCTCCAATCAGACTCTCAAAAATATTCATTTTTTCTTGAGAAAGTAAATTTCCAATCTCTGAAGTTCAAAAAAAGTAAAAATATAGTTTTTTACACTGTCAGATTGTTGCGCTTAAATTTTTCTTAAAAATTAAGCAAATTCTTAAAAATGGGTAATTTAAGGGACAGTAAATGTTTTTTTGAAAATCAAATTTTTTGTGTGCGCATAAATCACATCATATACACTGTGAAAATTCTTGTTCGGGTAATTAATATCTGGGTAGTAATTTATGCTACCGAGATAAAAAGGTTACTACCTATATAGTAATTACCAGATTTTACACTATATGTATCAAGAGTATCAAGTATGTGTAAAAAATTTTTTTTTTCTTCGAAATCTCCTCTTTAATTTTTAAACGCGATCTTCTCGAAGCAGGCTTTCTTAAATTGATATGCAAGTTCGGGCGATAACTATTTCACCGATTTTCTTCAAGTTTGATGAGTAGTTAAAAAAATATATTAACATGGAACTTGTTTATAGGGAAGGAGTACTTGAGACCTTGAAAATTAAGGGGGGGGGGGGGGAGGGTAAATTTATCCTACTTAAGGGGGGTGGTCAAATTTGTCCTATTTAAGTGGGGGGTAAAATTTGTCCTATTTAAGTGGGGGGGTCAAATGAGACTTGGAATAATTAAGAGACTTGGAAAAATCTAGACTTCAGGACTTAGGATAATACACGTTTATGGACTTAGAATAATATCGATTTAGGGACTTGGAATAATTCAGGTTTAGGGAATCAAAATAGTTTGGGTTTAGAATCTTAACAGCTAGTCAGGTGATAATTATAAATTATAAAATTAGAAAATTGTATTGTAATGTTTGTAAGATTTGTATATTATACTTAGTCCTCAGCTGTAAGTAAACATGTTCCATGCATTTAGGTTGTGTTTACACAAACCAGTTATAAGTTTTTTTGATGGGCTGACTTCGAATTTTTTTTTTTTAAAGTTCTCGAAAAGTATTTACAGCCTAAAAGATTTTGCCACTCATATGTTAAAAAACGTGTTTTTCGTATCTGAGCTACCCCAAATTTTCAAAATAACTTTTTAAGTAAATAAAATTTAAAAATCTAGATAAAAAAATATGATTGCTAGGAAGGAACCATTACAGAAGAAAAAAAACATTTCTTTTTACGATGAAACTTAGCCAAGTTATCGTCAATTTAAGATTTTCTACAATCAGATTGTCTTAAAAAAGATATTGAAAAAAGCCTGTTTCTGAAAATAAAATATGCATAACTGAAAATAAAATATGCATAACTAGCTTGATTTTCATCGTAGAATAATAATTTGTTTTAAAATATTGATTAATTTTTCCCAGAGTATTCATTTCTTCAAGAAAAAAATCATTTTTCTTTTATCAAATTTCAACTTTTAGGTCAAAAACCAATGAAAATTTGTGTTAAATAAATTTTGCTACTTACAGTTTTCAAAGGCTTTTGACTTACACATTAAAATTTTGCCAATAAAAAGGATTTCTTTCTTGAAGAAATGAATACTCTGGGAAAAATTAATCAATATTTTAAAACAAATTATTATTCTACGATGAAAATCAAGCTAGTTATGCATATTTTATGTTCAGAAACAGGCTTAATTCAATAGGATTTCAATCATTTTTAAGGGGCAGTACAGGTTAAAATCCACTTTTTTGAAAAAACCTAATTTTCAGAAAATGTTAACAAAAAATTGAAAATCCAAGAAGAGGGAAACATTTCCAAGACTTTGGCGGATTCAAAACTGTGGGTTTGGGTCTTTTTATAGTATGTTTGCTCGGAGAATTTTTTCTTTGAAAATTTATCTTTAAAAAATTAAGGATAATTAACATTTTCTGAAAATTAGGTTTTTTCAAAAAAGTCGGATTTTAACCTGTACTGCCCCTTAAGACAAATTTCAGAAATAATATGCATAACATTTGCTTGATTTTCATCGTAAAATAACAAATTTTTTTTTTAAATCAGATTATTTTTCCCTGAGTATTCATTTCTTTAAGAAAAGAATTATTTTTATTGAGAAAATTTCAATTTGTACTAAGTGTAAAAAAACTGTTAAGTAAATTTTTCTACTTGCAGTTTTCAAATGCTTTGGACCTAAAAATTGAATAATTGTCAAGAAAAATGTTTTTTTTTCTTAAGGAAATGAATTTCCAGGGAAAAATTAATCGATTTAAAAAAAAAAATTATTATTTTACGATTAAAATCAAGCGAGTAATGAATGTTTAAAGTTCAGAAACAGGCTTTTTTCAATATAGAAATATCGTTATAGTCAATTTTTGGATCTGATACGTAATTTTTTTAAATATTTTTTCTTAAATTTTTGCCACTAAAAAATACAAAAAATGCGGTGTTTTATTTTTTAGCACGTAGTACTTAATTTCTTCCTAGGAAAATAAGAGTATCTAGAATTATCGTTTCTAAAGGATTTCTCTTTCTGATACGTACTTTTTCAAAAAATTTTTTTTTTAATTTTTTACATAAAAAAATTAAAAAAACACCATCATTTTTTTTCCTTTTGTACCAAGAACTTAATTTTTTTCTGTGAAAGTTCTAATATCAAGAATTATCGTTTTTACTCGATATCTACAATCTGATACCTAATTTTTCTAAAATTTTTTTTAAAAAACTTTTTTGATAAAAAAAATTTAAAAAAACAATCATTTTTTTATGGTTTAGTACTTAATTTCTTTCTATGAAAGAAAGTTAATATCTAGAATTATCTAATATCTAGAATTATCGTTTTTATTCGTTATCTACAATCTGATACTTAATTTTTCGAAAATTTTTGTCTCAAAAATTTTTCTTTAAAAAAATACAAAAATCACTAATTTTTTTTTCTTTTTGGATGTAGTATAATTTTTTTCTATGAAAGTATTAACTTGATATTTTCAATTAGATAATTAATTAATAACTACGCCAGCTATACCAAAAACTGTCTAACAGACATAATTAGCATATAAGAAGATTAATGGTGTAGAAAAATTTACCTTTTTATTATGTGAAAAACTTAATTTTTTCCATGAGGTGCACGATTACCGACTAAAAGACCCAAACCATTGGATATCTGAGACTTTCTTCTAAAAAACTGTAAATGTAAAAAAAAAAGAATTAAATATTTTATAGTATTAATTTAAATTTAAAATATAGATAAGTTTGTAATTAATATTTTAAAAAATCTCTTTATCAGCCCTTAAAAATTAGACTTAAACTCTTACCAATTTTTTTTTTGGTTCTGATAAGTCAAACTGGAGATGCCCTGCACATCGTTTTTTCTTAATTTTTCTACTTATTAAAAGAATTCCTTTTTGATTGAAAGTAGCTTTTCCTTATTCACAGAATCAATATTTTTGACAAATCTTTAAAAAAAAAGTTATTGAAATTTCAAGGTTATCTATCCAGTTTTTCTGAGTAAATAGTGGCAGCCTACAACGAATTCTCTTATTTCACTAAAAAAATCTTCCTACATTGAATCTCTGAAAATACTTCACAAAAAATATATAATTTTTAATATTGTACCTATTAAAATTCAGCTAAATATATTTTTTTTGTATACATTTAAATATTTTTTTTTACTGATAAAAATGCAACTAACTTTTTGGTTAAGTTTGTTTATATCCAAGTTCAAGTTCATTAGCATGATATTAACTATGTTCACAAACAAACTTAACCAAAAAGTTATTTGCATTTTTATCAGTAAAAAAAAATATTTAAATGTATACAAAAAAAATATATTTAGCTGAATTTTAATAGGTACAATATTAAAAATTATATATGTTTTGTGAAGTATTTTCAGAGATTCAATGTAGGAAGATTTTTTTAGTGAAATAAGAGAATTCGTTGTAGGCTGCCACTATTTACTCAGAAAAACTGGATAGATAACCTTGAAATTTCAGTAACTTTTTTTTTAAAGATTTGTCAAAAATATTGATTCTGTGAATAAGGAAAAGCTACTTTCAATCAAAAAGGAATTTTTTTAATAAGTAGAAAAATTAAGAAAAAACAATGTGCAGGGCATCTCCAGTTTGACTTATCAGAACCAAAAAAAAAAATTGGTAAGAGTTTAAGTCTAATTTTTAAGGGCTGATAAAGAGATTTTTTAAAATATTAATTACAAACTTATCTATATTTTAAATTTAAATTAATACTATAAAATATTTAATTCTTTTTTTTTTACATTTACAGTTTTTTAGAAGAAAGTCTCAGATATCCAATGGTTTGGGTCTTTTAGTCGGTAATCGTGCACCTCATGGAAAAAATTAAGTTTTTCACATAATAAAAAGGTAAATTTTTCTACACCATTAATCTTCTTATATGCTAATTATGTCTGTTAGACAGTTTTTGGTATAGCTGGCGTAGTTATTAATTAATTATCTAATTGAAAATATCAAGTTAATACTTTCATAGAAAAAAATTATACTACATCCAAAAAGAAAAAAAAAATTAGTGATTTTTGTATTTTTTTAAAAAAAAATTTTTTAGACAAAAATTTTCGAAAAATTAAGTATCAAATTGAAGGTAACGAATAAAAACGATAATTCTAGATATTAGATAATTCTAGATATTAACTTTCTTTCATAGAAAGAAATTAAGTACTACACCATAAAAAAATGATTGTTTTTTTTTAATTTTTTTATCAAAAAAGTTTTTTAAAAAAAATTTTAGAAAAATTAGGTATCAGATTGTAGATATCGAGTAAAAACGATAATTCTTGATATAAGAACTTTCATAGAAAAAAATTAAGTTCTTGGTACAAAATGAAAAAAAAAAAGATGGTGTTTTTTTTAATAAAATTAATTTTTTTCTTAAGGGGCAGTACAGGTTAAAATCCGACTTTTTTGAAAAAACCTAATTTTCAGAAAATGTTAACAAAAAATTGAAAATCCAAGAAGAGGGAAACATTGCCAAGACTTTGGTGGATTCAAAACTGTTGGTTTGGGTCTTTTTATAGTTTGTTTGCTCGGAGAATTTTTTCTTTTAAAATTAATCCTTAATTTTTTAAAGATAAATTCTCAAAGAAAAAATTCCCCTTAAAGAAATGAATACTCAGGGAAAAATAATATGATTTAAAAAAAAAATTTGTTATTTTACGATGAAAATCAAGCAAATATTATGCATATTATTGCTGAAAGTTGTCTTAAAAATGATAGAAATCCTATTTAATTCAGTCTGTTCCTGAACATAAAATATGCATAACTAGCTTGATTTTCATCGTAAAATAAAACTTATAACCGGTTTGTGTAAACACAACCTAAATGCATGGAACATGTTTACTTCCAAATGAGGACTAGATATAATACAAATGATACTCAACATTACAATACAATTTTCTATTATTGTAATTTGTAATTATCACCTTACTAGTTGTTAAGATTCGAAACCCAAACTATTTTGATTCCCTGAACCTGAATTATTCCAAGTCCCTAACTCGATATTATTCTAAGTCCACAAACCTGTATTATCCTAAATCCTTAAGCCCAGATTTTTCAAAGTCTTTTAAAAGTATTTTATTTATTTATATATACTTCCCTAATTATTCTAAGTCTTATTTGACCCCCCCCCCCTTAAAAAGGACAAATTTGACCCCCCCCCCCCTTAATTTTCAAGTTCTGAAGTACCCCCTCCCTATAAACATGTTCCATGTTAATAATTTTTTTAAATCTGATTGTAGAAAATCTTAAATTGACGATAACTTGGTTAAGTTTCATCGTAAAAAGAAATTTTTTTTCTTCTTCTGGAAAAATTCCTTCCTAGCAATCAGATTTTTTTATCTAGATTTTTAAATTTTATTTACCTAAAAAGTTATTTTGAAAATTTGGGGTAGCTCAGATACGAAAAACACGGTTTTTGACATATGAGTGGCAAAATCTTTTTGGCATCTATTGCCGATTCCGTTTTCACGTTTTTTTGCATTTTATAGGGTAAAAACTACCAGAAAATCATGGTGGTAGTCGCGGCCTACTCAATTTTTTTTTTTTCATTTTTGGTGCTCATAAAACGTATTTTCTCGTAGAAATGCAAATATACCATTATTCGGAAATTCATTGGCCAGTGCGTCCTTGAGGGAATTACAGATTATTTTTTATTCAGGTATTAACTTAGCTAAGTTCGGCCCTAGGCTGTAAAAACTTTTCGAGAACTTAAAAAAAAAAAAATCGAAGTCAGCCCATCAAAAAAACTTATAACTGGTTTGTGTAAAAAATGTTTAATTAATTTAATGTTTAAATGTTTACTTACAGCTGAGGACTAAGTATAATACAAATCTTACAGACATTACAATACAATTTTCTAATTTTATAATTTATAATTATCACCTGACTAGCTGTTAAGATTCTAAACCCAAACTATTTTGATTCCCTAAACCTGAATTATTCCAAGTCCCTAAATCGATATTATTCTAAGTCCATAAACGTGTATTATCCTAAGTCCTGAAGTCTAGATTTTTCCAAGTCTCTTAATTATTCCAAGTCTCATTTGACCCCCCCACTTAAATAGGACAAATTTTACCCCCCACTTAAATAGGACAAATTTGACCACCCCCCTTAAGTAGGATAAATTTACCCTCCCCCCCCCCCCCTTAATTTTCAAGGTCTCAAGTACTCCTTCCCTATAAACAAGTTCCATGTTAATATATTTTTTTAACTACTCATCAAACTTGAAGAAAATCGGTGAAATAGTTATCGCCCGAACTTGCATATCAATTTAAGAAAGCCTGCTTCGAGAAGATCGCGTTTAAAAATTAAAGAGGAGATTTCGAAGAAAAAAAAAATTTTTTACACATACTTGATACTCTTGATACATATAGTGTAAAATCTGGTAATTACTATATAGGTAGTAACCTTTTTATCTCGGTAGCATAAATTACTACCCAGATATTAATTACCCGAACAAGAATTTTCACAGTGTATATGATGTGATTTATGCGCACACAAAAAATTTGATTTTCAAAAAAACATTTACTGTCCCTTAAATTACCCATTTTTAAGAATTTGCTTAATTTTTAAGAAAAATTTAAGCGCAACAATCTGACAGTGTAAAAAACTATATTTTTACTTTTTTTGAACTTCAGAGATTGGAAATTTACTTTCTCAAGAAAAAATGAATATTTTTGAGAGTCTGATTGGAGATCTGGTATAAAACTTTTTTTGGAAATGATGGAGTTCTGATCGAAACTGTTAAATTGAAAATTTCACATCTGCAGTTAATAATAGCTGACTTTTGAGGTTCAGACTACATTTTCAAAAAATTAAAACGATCATACAATATAATTGAAAAAACAAAGAGGTAATGCAATTTATTCAGATTTAAACTTTTATAGAGAATAATAGCTAAAAAATTTATATTTTCTTTTATTTACAGAAATTTCTAATGATGTTACTAAACCAGCTGTAGTTTATTGATCGAAACAAAGTTTTAATAAATTGTCAATTTTTTTGTGTTTGTGTGTATGTATTGATCTGTTAATAAAATAAAAAAATGAAGAAAATGCTAAATTTTTTTAATTTTTTTTCCACTAAATGTCCGTAAATACGCTAAAAAGCAATTTTTAAGGGAAAAAAGTCGGAGCCGATGAAACATCCTGAAATATTAATAAAACGTTTGGAAACGTTTTTCTACGGACATTTGAAACATTATAAAGGCTTATTTCAAAAACGTTTCTAAAACTTTGGTTGTTATGTTGTATGCTTTTTTTACGTTAAAAGTAACGTTAAATTTAATATCGGATTTGAACGTTTAATTTAACATTAAATTTTATCGTTAAATTTAGTGTTGAATTTTAACGTTAAATTTAATGTTGAATTTTAACGTTAAATTTAGTGTTGAATTTTAATGTTAAATTTAATGTTGAATTTTAACGTTAAATTTAATGTTAAATTTTAACGTTAAATTTAATGTTAAATTTAATGTTAAATTTTAGCATTAAATTTAAATTGGTCCAACAAGGTCGAAAAAAAATTTTTATTATAAATTTTATAATTGGACGTATCAAATCTTAAAAATAAATTTAATGTTAAATTTAATGTTAGAACGAACATTAATTTGATCAAAAAAATTAGTTGTGAAAAAATAGCAATGATGCTAAATTTTAGAAGCATCAGGGTAATTTCCATAATAAGTACAATTGGATTAGCAAAATTATGAAGATTTTTTTTCTTTAATTTTCTGCGATAATTTTAACGTTAAATTTAACGTTAAATTTAACATTAAATTAACGTTAAATCTACCTTAAATTAACGTTAAAGTTACATTAAATTAACGTTAAAATTAACGTTAAAATTTAACGTTAAATTTTAACGTTAAATTTAACGTTAACTTTTGCACCAGGGTAGTCTTGTATATAACAGAGTTGAAAAATTAAAAAAAAAAAGGATAAAAAATAAAATTGCAATACAAAATTTAAGTAAATAAAAAAATATTAACCTGTTAATAAACAAAATTAATTTAAAATTGTCCAATAATTACAAAAATTATAATTATGTATTAGGTGTAAAATATTGCAACCGAAACGTGCGAAAACTTTTAAACGAATGATATAAGGGAGAAAAAAATCTTTTCCCTTACCATTAAATTATTTCCTTTTATGGAAACCATTATCAGTGGAAGGGCAAAATATTCATTGGAAGGGGAAAAAAATTTACTCCGTGCGAATTCTCCCTAACAGACATATAAGTAGTAAAATAATAAACAATATAATGTAACATGTAATATACGCAGACCTCCCACTTAATTATTTGTGGGTGTAGTACCACACATAAGCAAATATAAAGAATCAATAGAAGAACATAGTAGAAAGTTAGAAAAAGAAGAAGAATCTTAAAAAGTAGACGATCGTTTGATTCTTTGTATAAAAGGGGATCACATACATAAGGATTTTACTCAAGAGATACACCGTCATCCAGAGCGGGACGTAAATGTGTACTTAAAAATATACGTCTGCTGTATATGCTACAATGATACAAATTTACGCCCCGCTCTAGATGACGGTGTATATAATATCTTTAAAAAATTAATGTTGGTGGAAATTTATGCCTGATTTTTTAATGAAATAATCCTTTTTAACTCCTTAATCTTAACGAATCTAATAATATAAAATCACATATAAAATATATATGAATATGATTCTATGTACCCGATTAACATATGAAAAAATATAAAAATAAGAAATAAAATTTCTTGTATTTCAACTAATTATACATAGTACATAATTTGGTATTTCACTCTATAAATAGACGCAGAAAATTTGGGTTTTTTTGAAATTTTGACGGTGCCCATGGTTTACTTTTAGTCTAACTAGGCTTGTTATGAAGATCTTTGATAGCTAAAAACAGTATACATTTTCCAGAGAGGTAAATTAAATCCCTTAAATCAGACAAATTTAACCCCCCCTTCCTTAATTTTTAAGTTCTTGAGGTACCCCCCTATAAACATGTCCTATGTTAATAATTTTATCTTTCCCCACTAAAATGTACGTGCGGTTCAAAAATTTTCATCCCTAGTTACTTTAGTTCCAGCATTGCATTTCTGCATTAATGCGCCATGTAATGCTCCGCCTATATCTTATAAAAAATGTATTACGTTTCATGGCAACTTCTCTTCAACAGTTCGTTTTCTATATATGCAAGTTAAGCTTATACTGAAATTCAAGTCTCCATTTTGTAAATTTTATCGCTTTATTTTTCTTGTGTTTTTTTTTTTCATTTTCAGAAGTATTTTGACATTTTTCTTATATTTTAGGGTTAAAATAAGTTTAATATTGCTTTATTTAAATCATTGAAAAATTTAATTTAAACATTTATTTGAAGTATTAATTTGCTAAAAGATTTCATTTTGTAGAGATATGGTGGAAAGATGTTCGATCGGAAAGAAGATCATTCCAAATACATCACTTCACTATTTCTTAAAAATCTCTGGCCTTATTTATCGTCGACATCAGAATATAAATTTATAACTGGTTAATGTTTAAATTTAGATAACTAGAGGGCACGGAGATATCAATTATTTTTTGACACAATTCTTAAGCGGAAATGGGCTTTTTTGCTCCTAGCTCTTTTGGATCCAGAAGATGAATAGCGCTGAAAGCATATATTGTCCTGGCAAATAAGACACGCTGGAACACACATTCTTCAAATGTGACAGAAGGGCCGTTAAAAAGTTTCAACTAGAAACTAAAATCGGACAAATCGCACTTGCGAATGCGGTTAACCTGATGCTCGATATTGAGTCGTATTGCAGTTATTCGGATGACTGCAGGTGTGGTTGCACTAACAATCATTCATAAAGATGTAACTGTAATGGGAATTGAAGGAATGATGGAGTCCTTAACCAGACTGGCGAGTCACTGGATGCAAGTCAAAAGATGGAGCTTACGAATAAAACTAAATGGCCTTGAACCTATTCTGAAGTAATGTGAAAACAATCCTGGGATAGACTCACATAAGGTAGGAAGGGAGTGGAGTTTTAGTGGCTAAAGACAAATTAATCTGAGTCCCACATAAAAAAAATGTTTAAATATAACTAAAGGTCATAATTGTAGTTTTAACTATTTGACACTTTACAGTGCTAACATCCAAAACCTGATACTCCATGATGTTTCATAAGTATCACCCATTTAGAACTAGTACCTACTTAGTGCTCCTATTAAAAAGATATCATGAACAATCGAAATTAGTCTCTAAATTTAAATTCTTATAAGTTCATATATTTTAATCTTAAAGTTAATTTTTGACCCCTTTCAGCTCCTAATACTTTTCAGGATGGTGCTAAGAACTTTTAGAAGAAAGCGTGTAAGAAGATCTTTTAAGGATGGGAGCTCAATGGGAAAAGATTCCAAAAGAAAAATCCTTGATTTCAAGAAACGAAACATACGTAATCAAATATGCTCGTAGGTGCTTGCTACAGTTTCCAACAAAATTTCTTAGCACCATATGATATCGCTGTAATACTTTAAAG
Organism: Anagrus nilaparvatae; assembly: GCA_022575985.1. Classification (NCBI taxonomy): domain Eukaryota; kingdom Metazoa; phylum Arthropoda; class Insecta; order Hymenoptera; family Mymaridae; genus Anagrus; species Anagrus nilaparvatae. The sequence continues at coordinate 20,660,526 of JAKSXM010000137.1, forward strand.
CGATTAATTAATCTTCTTCTGGTGGGTTTAAGAGGGTAACTGGTGTAGCTGGGACAAAAACTAAGGATGATGGATAAATTCTGACTTCAAATTAGTTTTTACATTTATCTAAAAAAGATAAAAATAAATTATTTACGTATATTTCTAGTATTATAGCCCAGGTTGGCCATTTTAAAGTTAAAGAAACTCCAAATAAAGAAAGAAATATAGAAAATATAAGAGTTACTAATTACATTTTACTTTTATTAGATTTGTAATAAATAAGTTACTAAAAAATTATTATTTAAAATATTTATAAGCCTTTAAAAATTTGAACCTTTGAAAGAATAAGATTAAAAATTTTTAAATTACTTCGTTTAGGTAAAATATATTTATTATATCTTTATACTGTACTTAGATATATGTACTTACTGTACTTACATATATGAATTAGATTATAAAAATTATATAAAAAAAATAAAGTCTGATTTAAAAACAGATCAAAAACCATACTGGTCATATATGGACACTAATACAAAATTGCTTCAGAAATATTGCTTCAGAAATGTATTATAATAATAAAAAATTTAATAAGAATAAAGATATAGCTGATGCTTTCGCTAATTACTTTCAAAGCACATTTAAAATATCGCATGTAAACACAAAAATTAAAATAAATCATAATAATAGTAATTTTTTATCATCATTTCGTATAACTGAAGAAGACATTGAAAAGTCTTTTAAAAAAATTAAAATCAATCTCCAGGTACAGATAAGATACATCCACATTTCATTAAAAATTGTAGTCAATATTTGTTATTACCTTTGTTTATTATATTTAATTTATCAATAAGTCAAGGTGAATAGCCTGACATGTGGAAAAAAGGACTTATAGTTCCCGTATTAAAAAATGGAGAAAACAATATAATAACAAATTATAGACTAGTTACATTACTCAGCATCTTTGCAAAACTGTTAGATCATATTATATATGACAAAATATCAATATTCTTCAATAAACAAATAATTTCTGAACAACATGGCTCAATGCCAAAAAAATCAACAATAACAAATTTACTTACATTTAAAGAATATATTTTACAGGGATTTAATAGAGGTAACCCTGTCCATGTACTTTACACAGATATCGCCAAAGTCTGCAATTCGGTGATTCATAAATTATTTTAAAAAAAATTAAATGAATATGGTATTACTGGTACTCTAAGGAAATGGTTCGAGTCATATTTAACTAATAGAAAACTGTGAAAATAAATAATATTGAATCAAAAGAAATAGATTATATATCTGGTGTCCCACAGGGTTCTAAATTAGGGCCACTGTTGTACATCATATATTTTAATGATTTAGCCAATAGTATACATTTTATTATAGTACATCGATGATCTCAAACTGTTTAAGGAAATAGAAAATAATACAGACAAAAATTTGTTTAATGAAGATATTGAAAGGCTAAATAACTGGAATACAAATAATGGTCTCTCGCTAAACTTAAATAAATGCAAAATTATGATTTTCAATAAAAAGAAAAAAATGATTAAAATAGGTGAAAAGATCAAATATAAAATTAATAATATATAAATAGATACCATTTTTTCAGTTGTAAAAGACCTAGGTGTACTTTGTGATGAAGCTCTTACTTTTGAATCACATGTTGATTTTATTATAAATAAAGCAAAAAAAAGAATTTACTTTCTAAAAAAAATTCTTAAAATTTCTCTAATATTAATTCATTGAAATTATTTTATAATACACACATAAAGTCAGTTTTAATGTATGCTTCAATCGTTTGGTCACCTTATCAATTATGGTTGATCAGACAATTAGAAAAAGTACAAAATCAAGTGCTGAGGATAATGGCGTTCAATCAAAAAACTGAATTTGATTATTCCTCGCATGACTATACAGAAATAATGAAAAAATTTGATATTAAAACACTAGAATCATCACGAAGTATGTCTGATCTTAAATTTCTGTACAAGCTGTTAAACAATAAAGTAGACTCAACTGAACTATTGTAAATAATAAGTTTTAATATTCCCAATCCAAAATTGAGGAATAGAAATATATTGTTTTATCTTCCCTATGAAGTTAAGATTAATAGAAAAACATCTTCAATATTTAGAACACTTGAACTCTACAACAAGTATAACACAAAAATTTATATATTAAACATTTCGGAATATAGTTTTTCTAAAAGTCATGGTAGAATCATGGTAGGGAAATATAACTAGTTAAAAAATAAAAAAGAATTGTTAACTAATTGTAAGATAAAAGTAAGATTGTTAATAATCAATTAAGCAAAATTCAAAGTTAGGAATTAAATAGTGCCAAACACAACTACACTTATTCATTATTTTATTCAAATAATATAAGATAATATAAAAACTAATGTAAAATATATCTAATGATTATACTAAGGGTTCGTACCGTAAATTTTTTTAATAAAAAAAAAAAAAAAAAAAACAACTGGTAAGACTTTGGTATATATAATTAAAATATATATAATTTTATTGCTTTTACACAAACACTCATCTAAGACAATATCTTAAAAGATTAGTAGCGAAAGATAAAAAGAAAATATTAAAATGTAACCAAGGAGAATCAATATATTTTGAATATATACACACACATATATATATATGTGTATATATATATGTGTGTGTAAAAAAAAAACGTTTTCGCGAACATGCATATACACATACATATATATATATATTATATATATGGAACAGTGGGGTCGCAGATCGTTGTCTGAGAAAGAAACGAAGAGAATGAAATACAAAATTTTTTTTAGATAACTCGGTAATAATTATAAAAATAATAAAAATAAAATTAAAAATTTCTAAAAATGATACACGAAGGTTTTACAATATACAGACAAGGATATAAAAAAAAATAACAAAATGCTAAATCTTTTATCCAGAACCAAAATATAACATTAATTTTGAATATTTACAGGATTTTAATTAAGAGGTATAAAAATTATATATGATAAAATTAAGATCTACAAAAAATTTAATATACATGTTTGAAAATGAAATACAAGTGGCAATTTATGCTTGATTTTTCACTCCCCGACGCCTTTTAGAAATAACGTATATCTGATCCCTAAGAGGCATCGATAAATTGAATCTTTTAAATTGGGAATATTTCATAAATAATTAATATAATAGTAGTCGAATAAAATAAAAACAGTTTATTAAAAATTCTTATAAAATTTATAATTTTTTAATTTTTATACATAAAAAGAATTTAAAAATATAAAAACATAGAATCATTGATGCATTTTTATTTTTTTCTTTTATTTAGCTGTATAGATATTTTTAGATATACACATATACATATTGCAAACGAAGGGGAAGTGTGGTTAACACTTGCCTTATATGGATCAAATATGATTCATTATTATCGGTATATATGTATACATATATATTATAATAGAGTGTAAGAATTGCAGTAGCTTAAAACATCATTTTTTACATTTTTGCGCTCAAATAGTATAATTTATAAAATATATTTAATTAAATAAATAAAAATTTATGTACTTTTGTAAAAATAATTAATATAATTCATTTGTCATTTATTGTTAGTTAATAAAAAAAAAGTATCAATTAGAAACCTCGTCTAATACTTCAAAATATACATCTCTTGTTAACATTGATGTAAATGATGGTATTTGCTTTTTCTTATTTAACACAGGATTGTCGTTTGAACTTTCATACTCCAGAGACACTTTTCGATTGGTGAGGGTCATAAGTTTCAGTAACTCGTACCTTGAAGAGTATTTATCAAAAACGTCACATAAACTTTGGATGAACCAGGAACCTTTCGCTTCATTTCTGTAAGACCTAAAACCTGTCCAAAATGATGGAAGTTAGTAGTGAATTTGAAATAAAAAATTCTCATGCAAGAATGGGAAGAAAAATATTACTGACCTTCTGCCGTACTATAGGCAAGGAAAAAATCAGCGTACGCAGGAATGCTGTAGCCTTCAGATATATTATGTAATACTCCACCATCTGTTTCAGTTCTATTATCCACCATTAAATGTCCTGGATCTGTTTTGTTACCTCTACATGTCTGAAAAATTAAAGTCACGATTTAAGAGTTAACGAACCAAAATTTATGCTTAAATAAATTAAGGAATACGAAGTTTACCTGAAAAAAGAACATTTTTGGTTTTCCTGCTAGTGTTCTGCATCTATCTGCAGTAAATGCACTCCACAGATCGTCTGCTTTATATTCTACATTTTTGGCAAGTAAATAATTATGCCTTTTTCCATGAGTTAATACGAAAAAGCATATACAGTCGGATTTCGTGTAATCGTTATTGCTTACTAAATGACAAAAAAATTATTAAAATTTAGAAAACTTGTAATTTATTAAATTGTCTTAAAAAGCGAATACTTATAAAATACAAAACTATAATGTTATTTATTCAAAACATCTTACATTCATTTATCTTATCCATAATTTCTTCTCGAGTAAAATCGTTGTACCTTTGAATATGGAACCCCAAATTTCCAAAAGTATTTTGAATACTTAATACATCAGCATTTGATCCCTTACGAGTATCGTGGTTAATAAAGTTAACATTATTAAATATGATGCACTGACCTCTGTTTGGATGCTGCATGTTGTAACAGTTCTCATTCATTAAAGTTGACATTTTTCTGGATAAATATTTATTATTATAGCGGGTAAAGTATTTTTAAAATCTAAAAAGCAATAGGTAATTAAAATAAGAATGCCAAATTATCGAAAATAAAAATTTCACCTTTCACAATGATTTCTTTATGAGGAACCAAAATCAAGCAAATATTTAAAATTTAGATTTTGCTTTAAATTTAAAGCGCAGTAATTTCAAGCTTTGTATTATACATACTGCCCTGCGACTGAAGAAAAACACTATCTCGATTTTGTAGATAGACTTTTTGTCAATATAATTACATTTTAAAAAATGCCTCTCTACAAAAACCGGATAGTGCTTTTCTTCAGACTTATAACAGTAAATAGTAATATTAAATAAAGCGAAAATCCGATTACGAAAAAAATATATTTTTTCGGACATAATAATAATAATTTTTAAATTAAAAAAAAATGTACGTTTATAAGTATTATCAGGATATATATATATATATATATATATATACATAAATGTACAGTAGTATTTTTTATTTTTTATTTAAAAAAAAAATAAAAAAAAAATAATAAAATAAAAAATATAAAATAAAATAAATTAAAGCGAGGGGGAAGAAAAAAGCTTATAAATGTATAAAATAAATATTAAAAAAAAAAGTTAGTATAAATATATATGCTAAAAACGATTATAAAATTTAGTACCTATTTACATTTAATCATAATTTAAAAAAAATTATTGGCACGCTTATCTTTATTTACATAATCAAGAATAATTAACCCTTACCTTTTATATTTAAAAGCAGCAACGATAATCCAAAATTACTTGATAAGTCAATAAGAATAATATGCGGACAAAAAACTTCAAAAATTATTTGCTTGCCTTAAAGATCACCAGTGAACAGTTTGAAATCCCCTAATCGACTGCCTAGCATGCTAATTTAAAAAAGTAAGCTGTAACTGAATACGCCCTCTATTGTATTCAGTGAAGAAATTTGCACCTCTTTCTCATCTCTTTCTGTCATTTTGATTCAAAATTACTGTAACAGAATTCTGACCGGCGCATTAGACGTAAATATAATAGAAGGGTGACAAAAGTGTTACCGTAAAAAATATACCGAGTATATTTTTTTGCACATATATATGCGCAATTATTTTAAAATTGATACTTAATTCGAGCCTGGAATCGTAAATTTTTTTTTTGAGGGCACATCGATATGACCCGTGTTTTCAGATAGTTTGAACCTTCAGAAAACCGAAAAAAATCGTGAACGAGAAATCGGCGATAGGTGCCAAAAAGATTTTTTCACTTTTATGTCAAAAACCGTGTTTTTCGTATCTGAGCTACCCTACATTTTTAAAATAACTTTTTAGGTAAAAAAAATTTTGTAAAATACATAAGAAAATCTGATTGCCAGGGAAAAACCACTCCAGAAGAAAAAAAAACTTATCTTTTTAGATTTAGCCAAGTTATCGTCAATTTAAGATTTTGCTCAAATTCGTCTTAAAAAAGATTAAAATTTTATTGAAAAAAGCCTGTTTCTGAACCTTAAACATGCATTATTCGCTTGACTTTCATCGTAAAATAATAATTTTTTTTTTAAAATTGATTAATTTTTTCCTGGCAATTCATTTCTCCAAGAAAAAAATTATTTTTATTGACAAAATTTTAATTTTTAGATCAAAAACTGTGTTAAGTAAATCTTGCTACTTACAGTTTTCAAAGGCTTTTGACCTAAAAATTGAAATTTGGTCAATAAAAATGATTTTTTTCTTAAAGAATTGAATTGCCAGGAAAAAATTAATCGATTTTAAAAAAAAAATTATTATTTTACTATGAAAATCAAGCGAATAGTGCATGTTTAAGGTTCAGAAACAGGCTTTTTTCAATAAAATTTTAATCTTTTTTAAGACGAATTTGAGCAAAATCTTAAATTGACGATAACTTGGCTAAATTTCATCCGAAAAAGATAAGTTTTTTTTTCTTCTGGAGTGGTTTTTCCCTGGCAATCAGATTTTCTTATGTATTTTACAAAATTTTTTTTACCTAAAAAGTTATTTTAAAAATGTAGGGTAGCTCAGATACGAAAAACACGGTTTTTGACATAAAAGTGAAAAAATCTTTTTGGCACCTATCGCCGATTTCTTGTTCACGATTTTTTTCGGTTTTCTGAAGGTTCAAACTATCTGAAAACACGGGTCATATCGATGTGCCCTCAAAAAAAAAATTTACGATTCCAGGCTCGAATTAAGTATCAATTTTAAAATAATTGTTCATATATACTTTCGCATATGTTTGTGAAATTCTTACAAGCTTTTATACAAAACCAACACACTCACATTAATTTTTATTTTTCTGCAACTATACTTCTATATGGCTCCAGCATGTCTCCAGCGCTTCCGAATATATAATACATTTACATATATATACATAAAAAAATAATATATAAAAATGTATAATCACAATAATGTGTATCAGTATTATATTTTTATGCAAGATTTTTTCAGGTTTATTTTCTTGTAAGAATACAATAATTAGTGATTGAATATTTATATATATATTTTTTTTTTCTTTTTGGCAAGGTGAGTCTCTGTAATTTTATTGTTATTTAGATCTGTTCAAATCGAATGAAACTTTGCAAAGCAATCAGGAATCAAGGAAATTTGAAAATATTTCAATTATGAATTTTTATACAAATAATTAATTTATTGTAGAATACAATTAAACCCAAGTAATTGTTAATAATATTTTATTTACTTTCTAAATTAATTATATATATACTAAAAGTACATGTACTTGCAAATAATAATCTCTTATCTGTCAGTGTATTATAAAACTTTATTTAATTTCTTTAAAAAAAAATAATGTATAGTGGGTATTTGGGCCAGTTGGTTTAGTGCTTGCATGAGATTTGGATTTTTTATCACCATCATTATTAAAAGTTTTTTTATTTTAAATTTGTAATTTTTTTTTATGACTTACAATTAGATTCAATGCCAGATTTTCTGACTACTTGATTATCCCAGCGTTAAAATCTATTAGGTTTTTTTCATAGTTATTGTTTTTTGTGTCTTTTTACTTAAGAGTAAATGAACATCTCTGTCTAAAACGATAAAATAAATCAATTTTTAGCGAAAACAACGATAATGTGCTTTAGTTGGCGATGTCTTTGTTAAACAATAATGGTATTTACGTGACTTCCAAAGTTTTATACAAAGCTGGAGATATTTAAAAGATTTTGTAACGATGAACTTTAAATTTGAAAAAATGCAGCTTTTTTCACTTTATTGCATTAGGTGTCATTTAAGATTTTGCCTTGATAAACAATAATAAAAGTAAAAATAAAATATTATTTTATAAAAAAAATGTACAATAAGATAATGAAAAAAATTATTTCTTCTTGGTCGGACGTACTTCCAACCCACTCTAATCATACTGTCGCCCTCAAAGTAGTATATATAATAATATCATCTTACACATACTTAATCAGTTGCATTATATTTTTTGATACATATATATTATACTGTAATATAAATGCAAAAGCATTTTTATCTCTTTGATTTTTTATTTTCTTACTCTCACGCACAATTTTGTGTCTCTTTTTTTTTAATGACTTTATTTTTTTAATATCAGAGATAAAAAAATGCCTTTTTATTCTTATATATTAATTTATTTATTTTTTTAAATTTAATAAGAAGTAATAGTAAATGAAAAATTATAAAAAATTCAAACGTATTAATTTAATTTATTTTTTAAGCATGTACAATTTTTTTAAATATTGGAAACGCGCAAAAAATGTTAGAGGCTTATTCAGTAAAATTATAAACATATAAAATGATCATTTATTTAATTTATTTTAGAAAACTACTCTATATACAATTTTGACAATGAAGAGAATGATATTAAATTTCGAATTTTATTAGAGATTTTATTTTGTCTTAATTTTATTAATCAAACATTATTTTGCCGGATTATCAAATTTTATTATCAGGTGATACGAGAATTCTTTATATTCGGACCTTAAAAGTTTATTCTAAGGCTGGTTTATTGTAGAGGAAAATAAATTAACAATGTAGTTGAAACTAACTTGTATGTTTATTGAAATATTCTAAGTCCAATATTATAAATATAGGCAAAAGATGCTAAGTATCGAGATCCTCGTAAGTACAATAATATGCAATGCGATCGAACGAAGGTTTGAGTTATCCACGTGCGAAAAAATGTAGCTACTGCGTGAGAACTATTCTTGTGTGGTCGTGGGCGTCTTTGATATCTAACTTCTGCGTTTTACATATTATTTCTATAAAGATTTTCGATCTATAAAACTAGTATATATAATTCCCACCTATTGTTTCTTAGTTCGTTAAGTTAATGATCCTCTTACTACGCATCTTTTACTTTTACTAATATTTTTCTTATTCTATGCCTACGTAACATAGGGGTAAAAATTAATTTAAAAAAATTTTTTGGCTAAAATATTAACTAGGGAAATTTTTTTCCCAAAAATAACTTTAACTTCAAACCAAAAAAGCGTCAAGGGAATTTTGAGTAGAAAAAAACTTGAAACGAGGAAAAAATCGAGAAAGACTTCAAGATTATTTACACACAAAAATTTTTTTTTAAAGTTAAAAACTGATTTAGATCTAAAAAAAATAATTGAAATTCGCAATTTTTAATAAATATTTAAATATTAATAATATTTTTAGATAATAAATCATATCATTAATTATCATAATTCACTTGCGCCTTCGAACCTATTTTGCCTAAGCCGTATGGTGCTTTACTTCCAGTTCTTAAAAAATATGTACCTTTTTCTTTGTTTAAAATTCTTTGAAAACCTGGAAATGGTGCAGAGGAATTTTGTTCACAAAAACCATTAACAAAGAATTCATAAGTATTTCTGGATAATAAATTATTTGGTGATACAATCTCTTCAGCAAACAATTCATAAGCACGTGCATGTGGACAATATAAAACTGACTGACCAGTCATTGGATACCCTGGTTGATTATAACCACCATTTGGATAAAAATCACAATCTCCAACTGGTCTTTTAAGAATACCTAGTTCTCCAACAGCTGATGTATGAATTATTTCTACTACCTTTGCGTCTCCTGAGGGTATGCAACTTCCTGAATCACCTTGCTCAAAAAGTGCACCTGCTGGATCTAATCCTAATGAAATTAAAAGATAATAAAAGTTTAATTAAAAAAAATACATACTAAATTTAACTTTTAATATAATCATTTATTTACGTACCAACAATTCGCCCAACTTTTTTTTGCATTTGGAAACCATATTTTTACAAATTTTATAATTTTTAATTAACTAATTACTTCAATTATGGTGCGTTTGATTTTATTGTTACAAGCAACCACCAGATTTGGTTTAGTATAGTTTTTCTGGAGGCTGATCACGAATTTTGGGGTCTTATTTAATGAAATTAGGGCTTCAAGCTTTTTAATAGTGTTAACATGGAACATGTTTAGAAGGAGAGCTACCAGGGAGAGCTACCCTGGGAATCTGAAAATCAAGGGGGGGGAGTAAAAAAGTCGAATTCAAGGAGGGTGCTCACAGGAGGGGGGGGGGTCAAATGCGGCTTAAATTAATTTCGATTTAGGTACTTGAAATAATCTGGGTTTAGGGACTTATTATTTTATTTAGAGCTGTGAACATGAAGTCCAAAGATTGCTGGTTCGAATCCTGATTGAAGCGAATAAATGATTTAAAAACAAAGACCTGATATTTGGGTATTACCTGACATTCGAAAATTTTTTTGCACATTTGCATATGCTTTATAAAAATGTAGCTACATAAAAAATTATCTAATAAAGGATACAATGGACTATCAAATGAGATAAAAAATTTAATAAGCAAACATAATTAGTATACTTTCAAATTTTAATTTTATATAAAATACTTTTTTTTTATAATTTTGGTATAAAATTACAAAAATAACTATTATTTATTTAAATTTTTTTTAATGTAAATTTAATAATTAAAATTTTAAAAACACTTATCTATAAATTGAAAAAATTATAGAGTATGAACGTTTAAAAAAATTAATTTTTGATTATACATAACCATTATGGTATGCAACAAAATATAAGTAAAAATCTTTAAATAAAGAATTTTATCTCAATTTTAAATCTTTTTCTAAACGTTTTTCTAAGCTTTAAAAAAAAATTGTCAAAATACATATATAATTTATACGATTGAACATTCTACTTAAATTCTATACTGAATAAAAAAACATAAAATTATTAAGAATTTTTGATCAATATTACAGAAATAAAATAGGATGGTAGCTTAATTCAAAAGTAACAGCAAATTTATTCAGAATCTTGGATGATAAATTGCGAGGCGTAAAAACATAATTTTGTTTAATTGATGATAACATCGGTTAATTCTGAAAAAAAAAAATTTTTTATAGGAATTTTAATCTGAATATAAATTTTATCTTTTCTTTATACATATAGCGTAAAGACTTTGTTGATTAAAAGTGTGTATGAAGTTTCACTTTACACACACTTTATCGTCATAATTATAAAAAATACATTTTAAAACACGATTCTAAAGAAACTGTGATTTGATACAGGATGCAGAAGTATAAACAAAGATAAGCCTACAGCCAAAACAGACTCTTTAGAGTCTTGTTTCAAAAAATATTATTTTATTATTGGTTTTTTTTTTTAAATAAAATTTATTATCTACCTATAACATAATAATATTATTGAATTAAAATAAAACATTTAAAACAAAGATAATAATTTGATAAAATTGCTAGCAAAACTTTTTGTTATAATATAAATCTTGTGACTACTCTAAAGTAAAAGCCAATAAAATTTTTTAAATATGTGATTTACAAAACCAAAATAAAAATTTGTTGCAGTATTAGTGAGCTCATATTTCTCAGTAGAATTTTTAAATATTTAACTTATATTATTAAGGCTAAATTAATTTCTTTGTCATTAGAATTTATTTAAAAAGTAACTTGAGGTTACAGCCCCAATAAGTAAAATTACCCAAATAAGACATATACTGGTTATTAGAGAAAAGTCTCAGGAATCGAATGGTATGGGTCTTATAGTCGATAGTCGTGCATAATTTTGAGATATGAGCAATTATTTTAAAATTGATACTTAATTCGAGCCTGGAATCGTAAATTTTTTTTTTTGAGGGCACAACGATATGACCCGTGTTTTCAGATAGTTTGAACCTTCAGAAAACCGAAAAAAATCGTGAACAAGAAATCGGCGATAGGTGCCAAAAAGATTTTTTCACTTTTATGTCAAAAAACGTGTTTTTCGTATCTGAGCTACCCTAAATTTTTAAAATAACTTTTTAGGTAAAAAAACTTTTGTAAAATAGATAAGAAAATCTGATTGCCAGGGAAAAACCACTCCAGAAGAAAAAAAAACTTTTCTTTTTCCGATGAAATTTAGCCAAGTTATCGTCAATTTAAGATTTTGCTCAAATTCGTCTTAAAAAAGATTGAAATTTTATTGAAAAAAGCCTGTTTCTGAACCTTAAACATGCATTATTCGCTTGATTTTCATCGTAAAATAATAATTTTTTTTTTAAATCGATTAATTTTTTCCTGGCAATTCATTTCTCTAAGAAAAAAATTATTTTTATTGACAAAATTTTAATTTTTAGGTCAAAAGCCTTTGAAAACTGTAAGTAGCAAGATTTACTTAACACAGTTTTTGAGTGGTGTTATAAGCGTCATATTCTGTTAATTATTTATTTACTAAAAGCAAGAAAATGAAAAATTTTTGATAATTCAGATTTGTATTGTTTGTTTGACAAATAATTTTATATTTTTTTATTTTTATATAGACATACTTATAAATCAATTTATAATAATAATGTACTTTCTTTCTAGAAGGTCCATTGGAATGTTTTAAAAGGGAAGTATTTGGTACACGTTTTTAACATAATAAAATAATTCTATTATTTTCTTTAATTGAATTTAAATGGCCAAGACTCCACTTTTTAGCATAAAAAATTTGAAAATGTTACCTCTTGAATCATCGGCATCTGATGTTACTGGGCTGTTGCCATTACTTTCGTTATTTATATTTCTATTCCGTTCTTCTTTGTTGAGCCTATTATTCTTAAAAAGTTTGAACCTTACTATGATACTAATTATAAGTGTTACAATTCCAACGAAGACAGTTGTATAAAGTACGCAGTCATTTATTTTCAATTTTTGACCACCTTCTGTGTCATTATTGTTTATAAAAACATTTACTTTCCCAGTATTATTAATTACATTTAAATATCTTGGCTGAGATGCAGAATTTGATGAACTGCTTATCCAATTGAATATTAAATGTACCAAATTTAAGTAATCCATTTTGAATTTTTGTTTGCAGTTTTTGATAATATTATTAAGAAGTAAGTTTAGATTCAAGCAAGTTCTTTTGGATGTCAGGGATGTGTAAGGCCTAAAAAAAATTCGTGATTCAAGTTAAAATATTTGGAACAAATGTTTGGCAATAAATGTTGAAAGGAGTTTTTGAAAATAGGAGTCTTTGACAATATTGACTAATAAACACTAACAGAGAAATATTTTTTACGATCTTTGTCCATAATAAGGAAATTCCTAAATTGCCGTTTACCAATGTACAAATAATTAATAGTTGCAACATGACTAATTTGCAAAATATACATATTACTAATTGCATTTAAAATAATATCATTAATTGTGGAATAAAAATGTATAATTACTAAATTTTCATATTACCAAATTGAATTTCTGCACTTATTTTACTTAAGTTTATAGAATTTAAAATTCGCTTCACATTTAGTTATTGAAAATATTATAAATATACTATAAATCAAATTAGTTTTATCATATTATATTTTTTTATGAATCATTTATAGATTATTCATTTCAAGTTCAATGTTACCAGATAAAGTATACTCTCTATGACAAGATACTTGTGCTTGAGATAGGTTAAGATACTTGGAGGTGTATATTTTTATCATTTTTATGCTTGAGTTTTATGACGTACTAAGATAAATCTATTATTGTTTGTTATGAAATTGAATCTTATACCCAAGCAACTTATGTCATCTGATCATTTAAATGATTATTCGCTTTTCAAGTTGAAGGCACTGAATTATTAATTTTCTTGACAATTTCAGCTGTATACTTTAAGAATTCATTTTAATCCAAACAAGAAAATTATGGTTTTTAACCTTTTTTTTTTAACTTCTACTAACAAGGTAAGACCAATAAGATTTTCTATAAGCTACATTTTAAAAATTGATGGATACCTAATAATGGCAAATTCAATTTAATTCTGAATGAATTTTAAGATTTTCATTTATAGTTTGTTGTTTATTGGGACACTGAACGCAAATATTATATGATTTACTACAATTAATATTTTAGCTTCTAAACCTAAGCTCTAAACCTATAGTTCATAACGTAAATTTACCATATTTTATACTGTTTTTTGCTAAATTTTTATACATCCAAAGTAAATTTTTTCCATTAATTAATATAGTATAGATTTACGTGAAATAAATAAAACTATGAGTATTTTCATGCAGCAATTACGAATATTTTTTATATGCTTCTATAGAAAAGAGAAAAGAAATATGGAGGATTTTGTAACGCATGCAATTTAAAAATTGTAAAAGAAAAGATATAAATAGTACATGTATAAGATTTTATTTCAATAAAAATGAAACTTGTAACTTACGTTCAATCAACTCTATTAATTCTAAATTTTAGTTTGTTTCAACAAATTGATACACATATTTATGCCCTTATAATAGACACTTAAAGACGCAAAAAGTTACTAACAACAAAATGATATTTTGCCTCAATATTCACCGACTCCACCTTCTATGGAATGAAGAAAATAAAAATCCCTACCAAAACTTATTCAACTTCTCTTTTACAACAGGTAAAATACGAAAGTCGAATGAGGATTGGTTGTTGGCATGGCAGTGGGTATACAGAAACCTTTTCGCTTAATGATTTCGCGTGTTAGTATTCCTATACATATATACACCTATGTCCTACGCGTATAAAAAATTTAAAAGAATGTATTAGAATAATAAAAAAAGGTTATTTATGTATCCTTTGCCATTTAAAAATTCCTTTAGTAAAAAGAGATATGTCAGAATTTTGGGATTAGATTTTCTTATGTTTGGAAAATTTTTCATAATTTATTTTGAATACCTGATTTTTTTAAAAATATTTTATTAAAATTAAAAAACTATACCCCAGAGTTCTAATAAGACCTATTAAAATTCAATATACCTCAATTTTCGAAAATGATTATAAATTTTCTTCTCTATTATGCATGATAATAAATTTACTGCAAAAAAGGAAGTTCAATACTTTACTCTCAACACTAAAACACTCCATTATCCTGAAAAAATTTACCAGATACAAAGGTATCATGCCAATGGGACTTCTGGACCTCGAAATGCAGAGTTACATCTTATAAGATAGGGATTTTTTTAGGAATTTTCAATATAATTCTGCAACCTTGTTTCACAACCTATCATTTTTGGCCAAAAAAAACCAATTTTAAAGTTGCTGCCAAAATTACAATTTTCGACGAAAAAAGATTTTATAGGTCTCAAAAATTTTGTTTAAGCTCCAAGTTACCATAAATTCTTTAGACACGCCTTTTTAATTATTTTTTTGTCAGATATTTAATAATTTAAACTCCAAATTTTAGGCTTTTTAATCTTTTGATAAAATGTCTATTTTTATTAATATCTTTGAAGAGCCATACATCTCAGAAACAACTCAAAAAAATCAAACAAGTTAAGATTTTTTGCCGCAAAACTTGGAGCTTATACAAAACTGAAGATTGCAATATTTTGCTGTAATTTAAAAATTTGTCATTTTAAACCGACAATGGGCATTCATTTTATTAACCAAAGTGGGTGGTAAGAGAATTACTGATATTAAATTGTGGTTTACAAGAATTAAAAGTTTACAGCAATGTTTTGAAGATAGCCTAAAAACCTCTATATTTTAACAAGTAGCACCGCATTTTTAGGCCCAGAAAGCCCACTGGCATGATATCCTGCATATCTGGTAAGTTTTTTCAGCATAATAATAAATTGTACCATAACCATTCGTTGTGCATAGGTGTTTCAAAAGCATTGAACTCCCCTTTTTAAAGTAAATTTATTACCATGTATTGAACTTCCCATGTTAGTCAAAGTAAACAAAAATCCAGAAATATATATTTTACTTCTTCATAAAATAACTTTGGAAAGAATTCATTTTTAATTTTAACCCCACTACTTTAACCTTGAAAAAAATATTTCAAAAGGCTAACTTTGCAGGTATAAAAAAAAGGACAAAGAAAAAGGGAAGATACTTTTTTTGCGTCTTACAAAACGAATAACAGGTTTTTTTGCTATTCAAAAACTAACCAATGCATGTGGATTCGGTCTTTTTAACTAAATGCGTAGTTTGAAACTGTTAAAAATAAAACCTCAGAATTTTTTTTTTCATTTAGCATTTTATTTTTTTATATTTATTTACATAAAATAATAATTTGTTAAAAAAGTGTTAAAGAAATTATTTTTTGTTATACTAATTTGTAATTTAAAAATTTCATTTTTTTAAATTCCAAAAATTTTTTTCTTAAAAATTCGTAAAACTTGCTTCAAAATATTTTACAAAAAATTATTCAAGAAAAATAAACATAATGATCGGCGTACTTACAAAAGCATCTTTTACCAAATGGCTGATGAGGGCAATCAAGACTGACACAATTGTTATAAAATGTCATCAAATTAATAAAAGATTTCCATTTACCTTTATATTCATTTTCTTCATTTTCAATTTCAAAACCTTTAACGTATTTTTTTCTTAATTTGTTTGCTATTTTATTAAGAAATGATGGTCTTTGGCAATTTGTTACATTTGTTAATTTTGATTCGCATTCTGTATTTATAATTCTCATTATTTCACATTCCTGTACAAATTATAAAAAAGTATTTTTACAAATATTAATCAATTAAAATTAAAATTTAGCAAACAAAGGTCTTTTTTTAGTAGTTGCATTATTTTCGCACGAAAAACTGTAAATTAATTTTTTTCTAAATAATCTAGGCCATCTTATTTTCTTAATAGGATCTAAAAATTCGGAATTTGTTTTAAAAACGAAAAATTAAGGTCTAATTTTTGCAGATTAAAAAAAATATACTTTGAATTAAAGGATTATTTGGAGGTTCTAAGCATTCAGTGAGAGTTTCTTTTTTTCTGTTTATGAAATTAACCTTTTTTAAATCTTCAGTTTTACATTTCTGCTGACTTGTTTCGGTTATTGGTTCAATTTTTTCAACAATTTTCTTATCACTATCCTTTTTTTCATTTTTTGTAATTGGAACAGATGATTTCTTACTATTTGAAATATTTGAGTTTCTGACTTTTGGTGTTCTAGTACAAGTGTCTTGTGCTTCTAGCAATTCACTCAATCGACGTCTTATTTCCTCTTTATTAAAAATTTCTGTTTTATAAATATCCTCATCGTCAGTATCACATACCTCAATTTTGTACCTAATCGTAATTTTTTTAGAATCAATTAATTAACATTTTTTAACAAAACATAATTTTGTTTTTTTTTTTCATAATTTTTTATGTACGTACAAAACACTTTCACATTCTTCTTCCTCTGCATTACGCACATTAGAAGGACCTGGTTCATTAATATCCTTATCTGACTTACGTCCTTTAACTTTTTTCATATTTTAGGTCAAACTTTTATAATCAACATAGTTAGAGTATATGATTATTTTTATAACCTAATTAAAAAATTTGTTATTTATTGCATATTATGTAATTATGTTCTTTTTAATAATTTTTAAACAAAAAAAATCTTACCAAATGCTGTGAAAAATAACCAACTCGGTTAAATTTTAAAATTTCCTTTGTTTTCTAATTAGCTTATGAGAAAACAGAGCAGATGTAGATTTTAGAGAAAAAAAACTCAATGGAGCTTTCATTTGGGAATCGAATTTACAATTTTTTAAAAAGCTATTTGAACTAGAAATTTGGGTTATTTATTTTTATTAACGGCCACCAGTAGAAATTCGTGAACACTTAGGTATAAAATTCAGCTCCTCCTTTTTGCCTCTTTTTATAAGTTCGCATGCTTGAAGTTGTACAATATAACCGGTGCGCTGGCAATATATAAATAGATATATGTTGAAAATTATTTTACCACTCCCCATTTTAACTACTTTAACTATCGAGAAAAGAACATTGGCTGCTTTCATATTAAAAGGAAACATAATAAGCGTGTACTATAGTTTATCAGCTATTATCTAATAACGTTAATTCGTTTATATATCTAGGGAAAAAAGCCAATTTTCTGCCCTAGGGAGACGGCTTTTTTGCCCATTATATGTAAAACTATATTTTAGAACACGGGACAAAAAATGAGGTTCGACTTCATGCTGACCGAGATGCTGACCATGCTGTCATACAACTGCATGCAAAGCCGAAACCAATATTTTATCCCTTGTTTAATAAATAACTATTAATACTTTATTTAATGTTGCTAATTATGCGAAATAAAAAAATCATTTTTTTTGTACTGCGGCCCGAAAGTACGTATTTCCCGGACGCTACGTGTCCGGCAAAGACATATTTTCTCGCCACAGTCGCAAAAAAATTTTGTACAATCCTCCGCCATAAAAAAAGAATGACCCAAATCGCAGTTTACCATCCTCGGCTTCGCCTCGGAAGGTAATTTACGTGCGATTTGGGCCATTCTTTATTTTTCTGGCTTAGGACCGTAATATACTATTGTTTTGACCCATTTTAATATTATTTCTAGCACTTTAAATTTTTTTTACATTAATGAAAAATCAAATTTGCTCAACTTTCAGAAACTTATTTTGCCATTAATTTTGTACATAAAAATGTGGTTCAAAAATTTTCATAGAAAAATTTTGTAAAAAATCTATTACTAAAAATTTTCCCTTACAGTTTCATGAAATTCTTAAAAATAGAGAAAAAATTATTTTTTTGCTTCCAGTGAACGCAAAACCCGTGTTTAAATTCTATTTGAATCAGCAATGCTTAGAAACGTTGAAAAAATTTAAATTTTTGTTGACTGGATGGAAAAAAATAATGTTTGTCTTTTTTAACTAATTTTAAGAGACTATAATCCCAAATATGGGTGAATATTTCATAGGATTTTCGTTTGTTCAAAAATTTGGGCTTGAATCTAAATATAATAACAATATTCTGCTATATTGAACGAACTTAATGCTTTATACAAAAAAAACTAAAAAAAAGTAAAACATAGGGGGCTACTTGTCAAGTTTTGTCAAAAAGAAGGAACTTTTCAGGATTTAAAAGGCCATTTTTGAGTATTTGGAAGGTTTTTTGTTAGTAGCTTTGCCACAAATTTCGTACCTGCTACTACAAATAGAATTACTTGCCATCTGCTAAATGAAAATGAAATACTGTATAATTTATAATATGTGACCAAAAATCTGAAGCACTTCCTAAACATGTACCTAACTACTTAGTTAATATAGTAAAGGCACGAAAAACAATTGTTTTTTTCGTGTCATTAGATCTAGCCTAATTTATTTGCAAGATTTTTTTTTTTTGAGAAACGAGAAATTATTTTAACTTTTAAGGTTGATTACTCTGTATTTTGATCACGATAGAAATCGATATAATTTTTATAGGGGCTTCGTATTATAATAAAACACATAAAAAAAAATTTTTAAGAAAACTGTGGTTTTCATTTAGGAGATACAAAGCTCCAAAGTTGAGTTCTTATACATTGTAAGCATAGAAGCTGAGTCAAAAATCAGGGGTTTGAGATTTTTATGTTATGTCAATATTAAAACTAAACGATGGATTTAAAAAAAAAATAGCACCACGTAAATTAATTATTGAAGAAACTAGTATTCGATTTTTAAATAAATTGTGGTTTTCGTATAAAAGATGTTTTAATTAGAAAAAATGAAAAACCGATACAAATTTTAAGGCGACAACGTCGCTGTTTAAAATACACGCATAATATTATAATAATATACAAACATTCTGCGACGTTGTCGCAATTTTTTTTTTATTTTAATTTCAACTAAAAATGACCGGCCGTATACCGTCAAATTTTTGTGACGATTAATCCACCTTAATATGCTCGTTATTATGTATATGAGAAATTCCACCAAAAGATTGCTCTTATTATGGTCAACCTTTAAAAAAAAAAAAATTTGAAGGCACACCTTGCTAATATACGTTTTTTTGTGTTCCTTAGATCATATATAGTCACGAAAAAGCGATGAACAGAAAAAATGTTGCGTGTACAATAGTTTTTTTTTAGTTGGAAGGCTCAAAATAACGTTTTTCCGATATTTAAAAAAAACCAATTTTTGAAAGTTTTTTTTAATCAATTAAAATCATTCTAAACGATATATTTATATTTTTTAACTTGTACTGTACTCATAATTTACTAAAAAAATCATTTTTATAAAAAAATAACACAAATTTTTAATTATTAGCGTCTTAAAGCAGCTCAAAAGATAAAAAAACGTTTTTAAAAATAAAGATTATTTATTTAGCTTTTAAAACTTCTCTTAGTGGAATTATTATTAAAAGATAATGATAAAAAGTTAAATTAAATATAATTCTTTAGTTATGAGCTTTAGGAATCACCTAAAACAGCTGAAAACCACTCCAAAGCTAAATTAACCAAATTTGGTTCATTTTTAAAATAACAAAATCAGTCTCGTTTTTAATGATTTTATTTATTACGATTTTGTTCACAGATTTTTTCATTATTTACTTTAATTTTACATATTTTGAAGTAATATCTTTCTGTTGAAAATAATTTTTCTTTTAATTTTCAATGTCTTAGAGCAGCTCAAATTTTAGTTTTAAAAATTCATATATATAGACTTGGGATTTTTCTAGAAAATTCAAATGATGTTATAAACTGGACTAAAAGACGTATTCCCTAGTAAATTTTTCCGTACAATTTGAACTCACTATTTATTTTAACATTTTACTACGCTTTACAGGAGAAAAATTCATTTTTTTAGTTTTTTAGGGTACCAATTATAAGGGAACCAATTTTTAAAAATTTCGCAGTTTTCAAGAAAAAATTTTCTGAATAATATTTGCAAGAGTTACTTATATATTTTTTCCTCGGGAATTCGATGAAACCAATAGTTTTTTCATCTGGGATTATCCTTAGCCATAAAATCTTATGTTTCTATTTTTACTGTTTTTGTCCAATCTTATATATTTTGCAATAGTAGGCCATTTGAGCCTAAAGGGTTTGAAATATTTAAAATTATCTTTAATATATAAATAGTCAGGGAAAAACTACTCGATAAAATGCTAAAACTTTTTGTTTTTTTTAATAAACAAGTTATCGTTAATTAAAGATTTTTCAATAATTCTCCTATAATCTCAATTACACGTTACTTGAAGTCCAATAACTTAAAAATTTGATAAGTCAGTGAATTTTCATCATAAGACTAAACGATTTCGAATTTTCTTGAGCAATTGTTTCCTGTCTATTTATTTATTAAAAATAATTTTAAATATTTCAAACCCTTTAGGCTCAAATGGCCTACTCGAGGGGCTACCGTCTTGGAAATCGCGAATTTGATTTAAAAAAATTTTTTTCTGATTTTGGCTTATTTGTACCTCAATCATGAATCGTTACTAGTTGAGATGGTTTATTTCCGTCTTTTAATGATTTTTCGTGATTTTTAGTGATATTTTGTGATTTTTAGTGATTTTTTTCGTGATTTTTCGCGATTTTTTGCGTTCTTTAGCCTTATAATTCATCCTAGACCTCAAAAATCTATTTGTTACTATTCAATATAATATTTAGCGATGTTTACCAAAAAAAATCACAAAAAATCATGAAACATCAAAAAAAATCAAAAAAAATCAAATTTGTGATTTCCAAGACGATAGCCCCTCGGGCCTACTATTGCAATATATATAAGATTGGACAAAACCAGTAAAAATAGAAACATAAGATTTTATGGCTAAGGATAATATAAAATAATCCCAGATGAAAAAACTAGTGGTTTCATCGAATTCCCGGGGAAAAAATATATAAGTAACTCTTGCAAATATTATTCAGAAAATTTTTTCTTGAAAACTGCGAAACTTTTAAAAATTGGTCCCCTCATAATTGGTACCCTAAAAAACTATAAAAATGAATTTTTCTCCTGTAAAGCGTAGTAAAATATTAAAATAAATAGTGAGTTCGAATTGTACGGGAAAATTTACTAGGGAATACGTCTTTTAGTCCAGTTTATAACGTCATTTGAATTTTCTAGAAAAATCCCAAGTCTATGAATTTTTAAAATTAAAATTTGAGCTGCTGAAAATTGAAATTTCGTACATAAAAATGATTTTTTTCATAACAGGGAAAAATGCATCGATTTAAAAAAAAAATTATTATTTTACGATGAAAATTAAGCGAGTAATGCATGTTTAAAGTTCAGAAACAGGCATTTTTCAATATAGAACTTCAATCTTTTTAAGACAAATTTGATTAAAATCTTAAATTGACGATAACTTGGCTAAATTTCATCGGAAAAAGAAAAGTTTTTTTTTCTTCTGGAGTGGTTTTTCCCTGGCAATCAGATTTTCTTATGTATTTTATTTACCTTAAAAGTTATTTTAAAAATTTGGGGTAGCTCAGATACGTTTTTGACATAAAAGTGGCAAAATCTTTTTGGCATCCATCGCCGATTTCGTGTTCACGCTTTTTTTTTGCATTCTATAGGGTTTAAACTACCAGAAAATTATGGTGGCAGTCGCGGCCTCGTAAATTTTTTTTTCTTCATTTTTGGTGCTCATAAAAAGTACTTTCTCGTAGAAATGCACATATGTGTAACAAAAAAAACACCCGCGTAAAAATGATTAGGTGGGTCGACAATTGGTTCAGAGTTGGCATAAAATTGGCTAAACGTTGGCAAAAATTTGGGCCAACGTTGGCAAACATTTGGATAAAGTTTGGATACAGCGCACGCGGCCAAATGTTTGCCAAATCCCGTAAAAATTTTTTTAATTCATTTTTATGAAAATATTAAAAATTCTTTTTATTATTATTTAAGTATGTTAAATTTTAAATTAATTAAATTAAAACATCAATTTTATTTGAAAATTATATTTATTTATTGAAACTTATAGCAAAATAGAATTATAACATTTATTGAAGTTTGCATAATTTATTATTGCATGTTTTCATTTATGTTTTCAATTAATTAAAAATAAAAAAATAATTTTTTTATAATTATAATAGTACTTAACTTATTTCAATTTAGTAATTCTACCGAAACGCTAATCAAAAATATTACAAAAAATTATTCTACTATTAAAACAAAAATTAGCCTTATTTTGTCTGTAAAACAAATTATAACAACTTATTAAAAATACACAACTTCGAGTTAATCAGATTATACAAAATAGAAAATGGGCATTGAATTAACAACTATATGACTAATAAATTCCATAAAAAAGGAAAAAGATTGAGAGTGAATGTGATGATCCTTAAAGTTAACTGCATCTTATCTTATATTTATATTCACATAGGATTTAAAATGTTTAGTATTTTTATTTTTCTTATCTTCATTTTTGTCTTTATCAATATATAATAATATAACTTAGAATTAAAAATTTAATCAACAACCTAATAATAACTAATTATATTTTTATAATTTTAACTATAATAATAAAAAATTATTTTACGAATGTTCTTAACGGCGCCTTGAATGGTGTCTTCTATATCGTCTTCGTCGATTTTCCCGAGGATTTCTAAGTGTGTTTATATATTGGTTAATAACATAGGTAAATCTTGATCCTTGAGTTTTTATACCAGAGTTCTTGTTGACAAAAACTGCAAAAGAATTAAAAATTTCTTAAATAATCCAAAAATGTGGTATAATATCATCTTCGCAATTTTATATCAAACAAAGCAATTACTTTCTATATATTTGATTATATCTTTAGGAATAGCCTCATATCTTGAATGACCTCTAGCGGTCATTGTAAGTAAATTTGCATCACCAACAATAACTTTTAAAAGATAACGAGTCATAGAATTCGGATCTCCGATGTAACGTAAAGTAAAATCCAGGTCTTCATTATCGAGCCATATATTACAATTCTTACTATTATAGAGCCTTACCCTGCCAGGGCTTTGAATTCTGCACCTTATTAAAGGATCTTCTTCTTCCTAAATTGAAATTTTTAAACGTTTAGAGCTTGAGAAACAAAACATTCAATCAATGGAATTTTGTGATGCTGAGGAACAAAAAAAAGGGGGGGGGGGGGAGTTAATAGGCTTTCAAATAATATCGTTTGAGATTAATAAATAAGAAAAATACTTTTGGCAGACACGAGCATTAAAATTGCGTACATACTTGTTCTCTCCTTCTCCAATCTCGCATGTTGTTATTAGAAAGGCTCCTACTTCTGGTTCGTCTTCTCCTAGGATCACGAACGCTTCTACTTCTGGTACGACTTCTCCTAGGATCACGAACGCTTCTACTTCTGGTACGATTTCTCCTAGGATCACGAACGCTTCTACTTCTGGTACGACTTCTCCTAGGATCACGATTGCTTCTACTTCTGGTACGACTTCTCCTAGGATCACGAACGCTTCTACTTCTGGTACGACTTCTCCTTGGATCACGAACGCTTCTGCTTTTAGTACGTCGTATGCTAGGATCACGAACGCTCCTACTTCTAGTACGTCGTATGCTAAGATCACGAATGCTTCTACTTCTGGAACGACTTCTCCTTGGATCACGAACGCTTCTGCTTTTAGTACGTCGTATGCTAGGATTACGAACGCTCCTACTTCTAGTACGTCGTATGCTAAGATCACGAATGCTTCTACTTCTGGTACGACTTCTCCTTGGATCACGAACGCTTCTGCTTTTAGTACGTCGTATGCTAGGATCACGAACGCTCCTACTTCTGGTTCGTCCTCTCCTAGGATCACGAACGCTTCTACTTCTGGTACGTTGTCTAATGAGATCCCGAACGCTCCTACTCCTAGTACGACTTCTGCTAGGATCACCAACGCTCCTACTTCTGGTACGTCGTATGCTAGGATCGCGAAAGCTCCCACTTCTGTTACGTCGTTTAATAATTATTTATTTTGGCATTAATTATCTTTTCTAAAAATTCTTAAACTTACTTTGAGTTGGATCTTGTTCTTCCATCGGATTTTTCAATTGATCTAGATCTTGTTTTGGAGTTGGATTTCGATCGAGATACTAATCTTCTTTTTGAATGACTAAATCTCAAATTAAGACTTTTATCTAATATGTTCTTCGATTTAGAACTTGTAGTGGATACAGATCTAGACTTTGAAATAGATTTTGAATTTGATTTAGATCTAGATCTTGAGGCAGATCTTAAATTCGATTTAGGTCTAGATTTTGAGACAGATCTTGAATTCGGCTTAGATTTAGATTTTACATTCAATTTAGATCTGGATCTTGAGACAGATCTTGAATCTAATCTAGATCTAGATTTTTGTCTTGAAATTGAACTTGAGTTTGAACTAGATCCAGATCTTGAGGCAGATCTTGAATATGACTTCGATTTATATGTTGATCTTAATTCAGTTCTTTTAATCGATGATTGGGGCTGTGATCTTATTGACTTAGATGATGTGTTGCTAGATCTGGGAGATGAATCACTTTTTTTATCTTTCATAGATGATTTTTGTTCAGAAATAACTTGAGATATATTTTTATAGGGATTGTTTTCGGATCTGCAACTTAATTCTAAATTTTTTTTTTTTCTAGAAAACATATCTGGATTTCTTTGGAAACATGATCCAGTAAGGACAGGCGATTTTGATTTTGAATTTCTTGAGGATTCATGATTAGATTGAAAGTTTCTATTCTCTTTAGTGAATTTGCTAGAAGTTTTTCGGTAACGAGATGTAGATCGAGATCTTGATTTTCTCATTCTTGAAGTAGATTGCTCCCCCGAAACTTCAAGAAAAGACTCCTCAATATTTAATGGTAAATGGTTTCTTGTATCTCTACCAAATGAAATAAAAGTAAAAAAAGTTGAGTAAATTTTTACAAAATTATATTTATCATTATCCTAGAATTAAGATAAGCCGATTAAGATTTGGTAATTAGACTAAATTTGGTAAAAACCAGAATCATTGTCATCCTAACTAAGAAAAAAAAAACACAAATAACAGTAAAAAATAATAAGGCAATCTCAAAAAAACAGTCTAGTTGCCTATTGTGGGCAATTGAACCATTTTCGGTAAAAAACGACATCATACTTTTATTCAGAGTCTTAAGAAACATGCTTGACTTTTGCGAATTCAGAAATAACCTCAAAACTAACCTAAAGCTGCCTATTTTGGGCAATTGGAAAATATTTGGTAAAAACCAATATCATATTCGTTTTTAGTGACCCAAAAACATAAGTAATACTTCTGAATACAGAAAAACCCCAAAAAACTTAAAGTTGCCTATTGTGGGCAACTGGACAATATTTGGTAAAAACTGATATCATATTCGTGTTCAGCAACCCGAAAATCATAAAAAACCATTGGGAAATTTTATTGACCTATTAAGGATAAAATTTAGCAACAAAATTTGTTTCCAAGTCTGGTTTATCTATGGTTATCATAAATACGAAATACGGCCGCCATTCTAGGTCAAAACGCACCAAAAAAATTTTTTTTTAATGTAAGCATTTTTTGTTTAGGTCCTATTGATCAACTTTTAATTATTTTTGGAAAAAAGTGCTTTAAAATGTCAGTTTTTTTAATAAATATGTCCAAAAATCATTCAAGGGTTGATTTTTTTTAAAATCCGACTCCAGATTCAAAATCTACGACCTCAAAAACATAAGATTAGATATTCTAAAAAAAATTTTTTAATTCTTTTGCTAAAAATGATGCAGCTGAAAAAATTAAAAAATATCCGTGAATCTTGACGTTAATGGGTTAATTTAACCTTAAAAATAAATGAAAAAGAATGATTTATTTCTAAGATTTTAAGAAAACGTTTATTAAAATTAAAATTAGATTTTCCACATAGTACCTACTATTTAAGCTAGATCTAATGACACGATAAAAACAATTGTTTTTCGTGCCACTAAGAAAGTTCCTGCCTAAGTTTATCAAAAATTATATAAAAATGTATAAAATTTAGAAAGTCCAGAAAACCGAAAGCACATGAATGTAATTTATTACCTCGTAATTTAATTAGTTTTGGTTAAAATTAATTTATTTTTTACATGACATAACCCTAAACGCGTGGAAGATTTTTTCATGCCATTAGATTTTTCGTACTATTTGTATGGTCAATAATGGTCAATAAAATACCTTGAGTCAATATTCCGTTGTTTAATCACCTCTGAACTTTTTTCAAAAATTGTCGGCATTTTACAAATGTTTTTTTCTCGCAAAATCTTGGACTTTCGGACATCATTTATTTTTTTTTTTGATTGAGTAGTTATTTCTCCCTCCTTTGAAACGTGTTTTGACAAATAATTAAGGTATCTTAAATCTTCTAAAATGTAAAAGTTGGGGATGAAATATTTTGTAATTTATCTTAATAGAAAAATAAAAAACAATTAAAATAAATGCACTTTGAACTTGCCACTTTTTCTTAAAATTTTTGCATCATATTTTTCTCCGTCTTTGTATTTAACTAAAGCTGTTTCTCCTTCTTCTGCATTACCTTCGATTTGAGATACTTCAACAACGCTAGTATTTTTCGTAATTACCCAAAAAACTAATGCGTGCTTCATTATTTTATTTAAAATAAATTTTTTGATTTTTTATCTTTTTTCAGGATAAATTCAATTAACCTATATTATTTTTAAAATCTAAAAAACAATACTAATCTAAGTTATTATTATTTTTTATAACCAATAATTAAAATTGGAGAACAAAAAATGAATTTGTGCATAATTCACATTAGTGACAAGCTAACAACTAATACGAAAGATAAATCTAATCTACGTCTAAAAAAAAATGTTCACCACTTAAATTCTCTTAATTAAAAGTATTAAAAGTAAAAAAGCTTTTGAAGAGACGCTGAAAATAAAATAAATTTATTATTTTATTCGGAATATTTTTTATATAATTTTTTTTTTAATGGAACATATTCTTTGAATGGGATATTTAAAAAAAGTGGTTCGGCAGAGGGGGGAGGAAGTGAAAAATTGTCGCTTTTAGGGGGGGGGGGAGAATGGATTTAGAATATTTTCGATTTATTACGCCAAAGGATAAATACGCCAAAAAGATAAATATAGTGACAGTATAGCTTTAGTTAACAAATAAGTTTGTTATAGTATTAGCGAGAGTATTAGTAATGTTTTAGCAGTATTAGTAGTAGTAGTAGTAGTAATAATAGGAATAAGTGAACATATTCCATGCTCGTTGGTTTTGTCGTTACACTAACCGGTTACAAATTTTTATATTATTCTCGCGCAAAAAAAACCATCCTGGTTTACCATGCTGGTTTACCATATGGTTTTTCAGATAGATAAACCAGATGGTTAACCACCAGGTATTTAAAAAAAAAATAATAAGATACCAGGATGAAAATGAACCTTGCAGTTAGAAGCGGATACCCTGGGGGTATAATTTTAAATTTTTCGACCCAACATATTTTCCGATTTTCCAAGATGGCGGACAATAAAATTTAAAAATATCAACTTTTAACTTTACAAGGAGGTTTTTGAGGGTGAGAAAAGTGAATTTAGGGTGGAAAATGTTATCTCGCCATTGACGAAGAAAAATCGTATACGTCCCTTGTCTATAAATAAAGAATGACACAAATCGCTGTTTACTAACTTACGTACCAATTTACGTACGATTTGGGTTTTTCTTTACTTTTCTGGACACGGGCTCGTAATATACCTTTGATTTAAATTTAAGTATTTTAAAAAATAATAGAAATTAAATAACACGCGTTTGCATTTGACTGAAGTATTTTAAACCGCTGGCGCCCAATAAAAAATATGAACAATGCGCATAACAAAATCAGTACAAGCAATCAACGCACGAATTAATTAGACGAAAAATTAAAAGAGTATCATATTCGTTTTTAAGGACCTAAAAAAAATAACAGTAACAGATGCAAATCTTAAAAACGCTGTAAAACAAAATTCCTTTTCCAAATGGATATTTTCGGAGAAATAAGTTTCATAATCGTATGCATCGATGAAAAAGTTCAAATACTCTTTGGTAAATTCAATACTGCTATCACGAATAGTATTTTAAGAAAAAATGTGTTCTCTTACTTAATTTAAAAATCTAAAAATCTACAATAAATTCGCAATACAAGGTTAAATTTATTTCAAACATGTGTAGCAATTTTTAAAAATATTTATTTAAATAAAACTAAATTAGTTTTTTAAGAAGTAAGATAGTTTTCATTAACTTTTTGTTTATACACCAAAGTCCAATTCATTCATTCTCTATTATATTTATTGGCTCTGCAATAAAATGTTTATCATTTACACAAATATGATAGCACACGCAATCCATTGAATCTACCTCAATTAATGCATATGAATTTTCTTCAGAAATAATTTTTTGAATGTGAGAAATATTTCCATTTTCAAAGTTTGTTTTAAAATATAATCTTGTATTCAGTTTCTTAATAACTGCAAAATACTTGGATGAGCACTTGCATAATGACTTACAATTACAATTAGAAGTTTTCAAAAAATATTCTATGCATCCAAACTCTTCTTGTTCATTATTTAAGTATTTGATAAAATATGATTCGTCTATTTGCTTATTTTGAGAAGCTTTTGAAGTATATAGCATTTTATTTTTAAAAAGTTTCTTGAAAAAAAATAAATTTGTTGCTAATGAATCTTGTTCTAAAATTAAAAGTTTGATGTCACTTGAAATTTTATTTTTTCTTGTAATTGCTCCTGCTATAGACATTGAGTTAGAAATTTCTTTTAGTTTTATTTTTTTTGATGGAGAAAATAGTTTTTTACAATAGGCATGTGCTGGTGATTTCGGATCTAAAAGTTCATTTCTTAATGAAAATACATTATAATACATTGACATTCTTTTTGTCACTTGCATTTCAGGTAATCTACTTCCACGTATGAGTTTTTTAAGTTTTCCAATGATGTCTTCATAAGGAAAACATGAAGTGCAATAAAGTGGACCTAGTTTTCGAACAATTTCCGCTAGATGCCTGAGTAAGTGTATATTAAATGACATGTGTCGAATGCCATAAAGATGTTCGAATCTACTTACAAATTCTTGTAATACCTTGTCTGCTACATTAACTTCATTAGTATGAACTTTTGGTTTTGATAGAAGTGTAATACCTAAAACTAATAGTTTTAGATGCTCAAAATATTCAAAAGGTAGTAAATCTTCAAGAATAGGTAATAAATAATAATGGAATAAATTTTTTAATTCATGGCCTTTGATGTATGTTAAATTTTTTTGTAATGATCTTGGAAATCGTTGAACATAATTTGGAGGTTTTATTCTAGCTAACCTTTCATCAACAATTTGAATATAATCTGAAATTGAAAATGGTTCTTTAGAAAAAGCCTTGTTAAACCATAAATTTATGAGCTGCTTTACGCATCCTTCATAACCACAATGCATTATGTCGATAGATGTAGAAATTATAAATTTATGAACTATTTTTGAAATTATAGTTGAGCCTTTTACACCACAAACAATAAAATCATCTACTAAAGCCTGCAAAGCATGCAAATTTGTCTCTTCATCTGTTCGAAGTTGTAATACTTCTCTGTATGGATATACACGGGTATGATCCATGCCAATTCCCATTTCTTTACATTTTGGACATCCACATAATCCATTATGTCGATGCATATTTAAATAAGTCGATTTGGCAGGTGAGTCACAAGTCCCGTCTAATATCATACCTCTTATAAGTGTATCTTTACCTAAATCTTTCACATAGATATTTATTCCATTGTATAATTTTTCTAGTGGATCCACGAATGGCTCTAGAAATAAATTTGGATCAGGATCTTCTTTTCCAAACCACAAGCCTATTAATAGCATGTTTTCTAATTTAAAGCGTTCATCATATGGAAGTTCATTGATTGTTAAAATAAAAGGCCAAATCTTGTATCCTGAAGATTTAAATACTCGAAGACCATCACTGAACCATGTAAATGAAAGATTTGTAGGAATTGATAAAAACCCATTTTCTTTTAAATGTTCTTTGTATAGTTCTCCATCATGGAAATCTGTGTATAAATTTGGGTCTCGGTTGTAGTTTTCCCTATGTTTTTGTATTTTATTGTAGAACCCTGTACTCTTAAAAAGCGATTGCAATTGTGTTTCGACAGACATTTGTAAAAAAAAAGATGCGTTCCCAGATTTTTTACAAATACTACATGGTGAATCTTTTGTATCAAGGGAAACTAGACAATTTGAGCAGTAGAAATTTTTTGTTAAGGGTGCTTTCTGTTTTTGACACAAATTTTCAAATAGATAATAGGTTGCAGGACATTTATTATTTTCTGGACATACTTTTGATATTAAAAGAAGTACATCTGACATTAAAGAATCAGTAGTTTTATGACGAAATATTATTGCTGCTATACATGTTATATAATCTATTAATTTCATTGAAGCTCCAGGATATATATAATCATTTAAGTTGTCGTTCGAAGTTTTATTTAATTCTTCATCATAGCTATTTTCAGAACAAGTATCATAATGCCAATAATCACTTAAATTATGCAGATTATCTAAACAGTAAGAAAAAAAATAAAAAAATTAAAGATCGTTATTAGTAAATAATACAATTTATTTTTTATTTCAACAACTACACTGCCAAAAATCTCTCTTCATTCCAGGTATTTGCTATCATAATTAAAGTTAAAATACTATCAAAAGAAATAAAGAATACTGCAGAATAAGGTATGGTTTCCGGTCCCAGAATATTTTTCACATTTTTTTGACTATTTGATGATTTACGATAAAAAATAAGATTCCAAGGGTCGGCAGCCCCCGAAAGAAGGGGGAGGGGGTGATTGAAGAGGGCTGACCCTTATAATCTTATTTTTTATGATAAATCATAAAAAAAAGTCAAAAAAATGTTCAAAATGTCCTGGGGCCAGAAACCATACCTTATTCCGCAGTGGTCTTTACTGTATGCAATGAAAATGATGTACAATATACTCCAGTCAAAACTCGGGGGGGGGGGGGGGGGTGTATTTTCAGCTGCCGACATGAGATTTGCTCTACTATATGTTTTTTAGGTCGCTGATATCGAAAATCGAGGTTATTTCTGCCCGAAATTTTAACACCCTTAGATTTGCAAAAACTACCCCCAAAAAGGGGTTTTTTTGATATATTAGCAAACTGAGTTTATAGATTTAGCCAAGAATTTGTCTTAGGGGGTTTTTTGGGTCGCTGAACAAGAATTTCAGGTAGTTTTTAATGAATAATTAATATTTCACCCTTAAATTAACAAAAATTAACCCTAAAAGGGGGTGTTTTTGATATTTTTGCACTTTGAGCGACCAGATTAAGTCCTTACGGGTTTTTTGGGTCGCTGGTCAAGAATTTGGGAGAATTTTTGATAAGTAATTAATATTTCACCCTTAAATTAGCAAAAACAAACCCCGAAAAAGGGTGTTTTTGCTATTTTCGCACTTTGAGCGACCAGATTAGGTTCTTACAGTTTTTTTGGGCCGATGATCAAGGATTTGGGGGATTTTTTTTTTTAAATTAATATTTCACACTTATATTACTGAAATTCTCTGAAACAATGGGATTCTTTGTATATTCATGCATTTTTTAATTGCATAAATTTTTAAATAATGCAATTTTTGTAAACTTATCTTAAGTATTTTTGGGATCCTAAACTGTAACTTAAGTATGATGATTGCTATTAAAGAAGTTCTAATTTATTATTTATACTCAAAAAATTATAAATAAAGTATTCGGAAAATTTATGTAAAAACTTTTTTTAATAAATAAAAATAATGCAGGTGAATAAAAATAATAAAAATACAATAATTCAAAATATTACAATAATTATAAATAAAAAATAATACAATCGCTTATTTGTAAATAGTGCATGCATAATAAAAAAATAAACATTGCAAGTAAAATTTTTTATAAATTTGGCTTATAAATAATCCAATATTTTTTGATTTTCAAAATGTAGTCATTGAAATTGCTTGAAAAAATCCCAAACAAAATAAAATAAATAATTTTTGCAAATTTAATTGTGAAAAATTGCATCAAAAACATTTTTATATAAACATTTTCATATTTTCATATAAACCGAAATTCTTCATCAACAAACACAAAATTGCAAATGCACATCTCTTTAGGGATCGGTTTTGCTTATTTGAGGGTGAAATATTAATTATTAATAAAAAAATCCTCCAAATCCTTGATCATCACCCAAAAAAACTGTAAGGATCTCATTTGGCTGCTCAAAGTACGAAAATAGCAAAAACACCCTTTTTAGGGGTTGTTTTTGCTAATTTAAGGGTGAAATATTAATTATTTATCAAAAATTCACCCAAATTCTTGATCAGCGACCCCAAAAACCCGTAAGGACCTAATCTGGTCGCTCAAAGTGCGAAAATAGCAAAAACAGCCTTTTTAGGGGTTGTTTTTGCTAATTTAAGGGTAAAATATTAATTATTTATCAAAATTCCCCCAAATTCTTGATCAGCGACCCAAAAACCCGCAAGGACTTAATCTGGTCGCTCAAAGTGCAAAAATATCAAAAACACCCCCTTTTAGGGTTAATTTTTGCTAATTTAAGGGTGAAATATTAATTATTCATTAAAAACTACCTGAAATTCTTGTTTAGCGACCCAAAAAACCCCCTAAGACCAATTCTTGGCTAAATCTATAAACTCAGTTTGCTAATATATCAAAAAAAAAACCCTTTTTGGGGTAGTTTTTGCAAATTTAAGGGTGTTCCGAAAATTTCGGGCAGTAATAACCCCGATTTTCGTGATCAGCGACCCATAAAACATATAGTAGAGCAAATATCATGTCGGCAACTGAAAATACACCCTAAACCGCGTTTCGACTGGAGTAATAGCAGTAGTAACCTGGCAGGATTTTTCAGAGTACAGGTGAGTATTTTTAGCAGCTATTATTGCTTGAATTATTATGAAACAATAAACTAATTTTAATTGTTTTTTTTTAACAATTGTTTTAATAGTATAATAAGCACAGTAAATAATTTTTTATTGATATTGAAAATATACCGAAATTACAGTCTTTAGATGCACAATTATTTTCAATATTCATATCATTTGTAAAAACTTCCTTAATATTTGCAGCAATTTGCTTCACGAATCTTTGACTTAAAGGATCGGATTCGATGTTGTCTTTAATTTGTTTTCTACCACAAGTAAAATATCTATCATCTGTGTCCTAAAATAAACAAAAAAATAGTTACTTTTATATTATTTTTTTGTTAAGTTTTTGGTTTCTCAGAGGAACCATTGTTTTAGGTAAAATTTTGATTTCTGATTTTTTAGCATATAAACATGTTTTGAGACCTCAGGAAGCTTAAAAACCGGTTTTGAAAAAAAGTCTGTATGTGTGTGTGTGTGTGTGTGTGTGCGTGTGTGCACTTGTAGGTGATATTTAACAACTATTAACAATTATTATTGTATTATGACCTAATTTTTTTTTCAAATTTTTTTTCACTAAAAAATTTCGAGGTATATTCAATATGTCAATTTAATGCATAAAAAATGGTCATTCCAAGTTATTTTGAATCATTTGAAATCAGTAGAAAACTCCACAGTAGTTTGGTTAAATATTCAACCAATTAATTGAATTTTCAACCAAAGCAGCTCTACCGTGTGTGAAGATAAGTATTTAAAAAAAATAATATATATGATAGCGAAATAGGTACACGAATGCTCAAGTGGATCAACCATTTTTTGTGACAAATGTGTCAGCTTAAAACTTTAAGCAAAGCAACCTAAAACTTTTTTAAACATAATTTCAATAATAATACTTTATGAATTTGATTACATGAGTGATTAAACATTTTTATAATTGGTACTTTACATTGCAAATATAGAATATTAAAGTTTATCTTACCATTGAAAAAATATCATCAGCATAAACAACATTTTTTGACTCTGTATGTTTCTTTAAGAATATTGAATTTAAACGTCTTTTAACTATCCAACTGTACTCTTTATAACGAACTGGACGTACTTTCTTCTTACTAATATTATTTCTACTTGGCATTATAATAAATGCAATTCGTTTTAGTTCAAGCAATCAATATTTCAATTAAAAATATTTTCTAATTTTTCAAACTTAATAGTAATTATTTATTAGGTTAATTTCGAGGTTAATTTACGTAAGTATTTTGTAACCTTATTTTTCACTATTGGTCTAGTATACAGAAGTGAATTTGGTTCATTTTTTTTTTAGACGTTAAACATGTTTTTGTTATGAAAAACATGAATAACCTATAATATTATTGTAATTTAGATTCTATAAAAAAATATAAGTTAATTTAATTTGTACTAAAATAAATAAAAAAATTTATTTATAGTAAAATAATGAATAATGCATTCGATTTTTTGGATAATTACAAAAATTATTAGCATCGTGAAAAAATCTCAAATCAAAAGTAATGCAAAAGAAGGAGAAACAGTTTTAGTTTGATCAAAAAACGGCTAAAAATTGATGAAAAAATTTTAAGAAAAAGTGTCAAGTTCAAAATGCATTTTTTAAATTGTATTTTATATTAAAATAAATTACAAAATATTTCATCTCTAACTTTTATATTTTAGAAGATTTAAGATGCCTTGGTTATTTGTCAAAATACATTTGAAAGGAGGGAGAAGCAATTGCTTAATTAAAAAAAAATGTAAATGATGTTCGAAAATCCAAGATTTTGTAAGAAAAAAACATTTGTAAAATGCCGACAATTTTTGAAAAAAATCCAGAGGCGATCAACCAACGGAATATTGACTCAAGGTATTTTATTTTCCATATAAACAGTAGGTACTTTTTTCACCCCGAAAACCCCAAAATTTACATAAACCTTTAAAAACCTTTTTTTTAAATTAATTTAAATAATTTGGTTTTTTGGGGCGCTGAACTAAAAAATGATGTAAAAAATTACTTTAATAGGTTCTGGGGTAAATTAGCTCTTATTACCACCCCTTTCCCCCTCAAATTCTCATTTTGCCAAGAGAACTTTTTTTTTTTATTTTTCAAGATCCTAGTAGGTTTTTTGGACGCTGATCTCAAAAATTATGTATGGAATTCAATTTAAATAAGTTTTAAAGGGTAAATTTGGCCATTTTTCACCCCAAATAACCCCAAAATTTACATAAACCTTTAAGGTACTTTCTTTTTTAAATTAAATGAACTAGTTGAGTTTTTTAGGTCGCTGAACTCAAAAATGATGTCAAGCATTACTTTAAATAAACTCAAAAATTCATTTTGCCAAAGGAACTTTTGTTAAGTAAAAAAGTACAGGTAAAAAAAAATAATTTGTTTAATTATGTATTTTTTCAACAAGTATTTATTAATTTATCTTTTGTTTTATCTCTATTTTACCGTTCATATTTAGAAGTTCCAGATATCAATCGACTTCGATTTTTAGCGAATGATGTCTAGTGAATTCAGTAAATCAATAATAAGATCAAATATTTTAGAACAAAGATGTTACAATAGATCTTTCCTGATAAAAAATTAAACAGGTTATTTACTATTTATTATAACTATAATTAAGATTTAATTATTTATCATAATAATTTTTATAAGGGATTCTTACCATCGATTCCACAATTTTAGAGATCGTCATCACGAAGGGCATTTTAATAATTGTTGTAGAGACGTTTTTCAGAATCACCGTTCTTTTCTTCTCCGTAGAAGTCATTCTGATTTTAGGAATCATGTAATACGTTGAGGAAACATCAATCCATGGGTAAGATATATAGATGAAAGTTATTGGAGTTACTAATTGTTTCGAAACCTTAGAATAATTACTTTTTTATCTCAACAATTTTATATAGGAAATTGAATTTATTACTTTACAAGCATTCCATATAATTTTCAATTAATACATTAAGTGATTCTTTTTGAATTTGTTTTTTTTTTAAATGCTTTCGACATTTATTTAAGAATAAAGTTTCTATGTACAGCAGGCATTCACACCAGTACTGATTCACACAATTTCTTAATGCAATCATATATTCTCCATGCTATTTCCCTATACTAAAATTCTATTATAAACTTTATATCTTATTAATTACTTACCTTCTACAAGATCAGTTTACATTTTTACACATACTTTTCTTTTTTTACAGTTATTTTGTGTAAAATTATTCCGTGTTTTACTTTCATCCAGAATCTTTGGAACTATCCGGATTAGAAGGTCTTAGAATAGTAAAAATACGCAATGGTAAAAATTTTATTATTAAGATTGATAAATCAATTATTATTATTAATATATAATTTATTTTGTCTCAGGAGAAATGTGCAATCAATGAATGCAAGGTTACTCTAAAAAACAGGCCTACCAATATAGTAAAGATGCTTCAAGAATCAAATAAAAGAAAAAACTTTAAATTTCACAGAAATTCAATTATAATAAAAAGTTGTAATTAGTTAATATTATTTTTAAATTAATATATTTTACTACTTAATTGAAATAAGTTAAGTACTATTATAATTATAAAAAAATTATTTTTTTATTTTTAATTAATTGAAAACATAAATGAAAACATGCAATAATAAATTATGCAAACTTCAATAAATGTTATAATTCTATTTTGCTATAAGTTTCAATAAATAAATATAATTTTCAAATAAAATTGATGTTTTAATTTAATTAATTTAAAATTTAACATACTTAAATAATAATAAAAAGAATTTTTAATATTTTCATAAAAATGAATTAAAAAAATTTTTACGGGATTTGGCAAACATTTGGCCGCGTGCGCTGTATCCAAACTTTATCCAAATGTTTGCCAACGTTGGCCCAAATTTTTGCCAACGTTTAGCCAATTTTATGCCAACTCTGAACCAATTGTCGACCCACCTAATCATTTTTACGCGGGCATTTTCGCCAACATGCATATACAGATATGCACATATATCTATATTATATATGTTATATATAGTAATAGTATGTGTATAGTGGTGAACAGTGGGGTCGCAGATCGTTGTCTGAGAAAGAAACAGAGAGAATGGAATAAAATTTTTTTTAAGATAACTCGGTAATAATTATATAAAATTAATAAAAATAAAATTAAAAATTGTTTGTAAAAATGATACACGAAGGTTGTACAATATAGAGACAAGGAACAAAAAAAAATTACAAAATGCTAAATTTTTTATCCAGAACCAAAATATAACATTAATTTTTTATACTTACAGGATTTTACTAATGAGATATAAAAATTATATACGAAAAAATTTAATATATATTTGAAAATTAAATAATGGTGGCAATTTATGCTTGATTTTTCACTCCTCGACGCCTCTTAGGAATAACGTATCTGATCTATCCGATAGAGGCATCGATATTTTGAATCCTTTAGATTGGGAATAGTTCATAAATAATATAAAATGTAATAAAATAGTAGTCAAATAAAATAAAAAAACTTTATTAAAAATACTTATAAAATTTTTAATTTTTATACATAAAAAGAATTTAAAAATATAAAAACATAGAATCATTGATGCATTTTTATTTTTTACTTTCATTTAGCTGTGTAGAAATTTTTAGATATACGCATATACATAATCGAAGGGGAAGCGTGGTTAACATTTGCCTTATAAGGATCAAATATGATTCATTATTATCGGTATGCATATTAACTAACAATAAATGAATTATAATTAATGACAGAAATTTTAAGGGTGATTCTGAAACATATTTTGACCCATTTTTTTAAGTGAATTAATACCCGAAAATTGCTAAATCCGAAACTACTCTATCAAATCCCATGATATTTGGCACAATTATTATGTATATCAAAAGACTAACATTTTGCACTAAAACTTTTTATTTTGGATATGTAGGTTCAGAGATATCATCAGTCAAAGTAGCCGTTTTTTACCCATTTTTAAAAACTACCTAGCACCCACAAAACTTTTTAAGGAATCAACCAATTACCACCAAAATGGTCATTTTCTTTGTTTTAATAAATAACAACTTTTAAGAAAAAAAAATTTCAAAAAACTTACCTTTAATCTACTTTTATTTCAATTTTTCTGATTTTTAAACTTGGACATGCCACCGTTCAGTGCCTAAAATGGGCACAGTATATTTACAGAGTTGAAAAGGCCAATGAGAATAAAAAACTAGACCCTTTTCCAGTCAATTTGAGAAAACCAAAATCTTTTTAAGTTGCCACCATTTTTGGACAGAGGGGGGTGGCCAAGTTGAGAAATAATCGCCCATACGTATTATAATAGAGTGTAAGAATTGCAGTAGCTTAAAACATTATTTTTTAACATTATTTTTTACATTTTGATATTATATAATTTCGATATATATATGTTACGCTCAAATAGTATAAATTGTAAAATATATATTAAATTGAATAAATAAAATTTATATAATTTTGTAAAAATTGTAAAAATAATATAATTCATTTGTCATTAATAATAATTTGTCATTAATTATAATTCATTTATTGTTAGTTAATAAAAAAAAAAAGTATCAATTAGAAACCTCGTTTTCTAATTCTAATTTCTCTTTAAAATATACATCTCTAGTTAACATTGATGTAAATGATGGTATTTGTTTTTTCTTATCTAAGATAGGATTTTTGTGTGAACTTTCATACTCCAGAGACACTTTTTGATTGGTGAGGGTCATAAGTTTTAGTAAGTCGCACCTTGAAGAGTATTTATCAAAAACATCACATAAACTTTGGATGAACCAGGAACCATCCTCTTTACTTCTGTAAGCTGTAAAACCTGTTCAAAATGATCGATGTTAGTAGTGAATTTGAAAGAAAAAAATTATTTTCATTCAAAAATATGAAGCTCAATATTATTTACCATCTATAGTGCTGAATGCAAGAAAAAAATCAGCGTGTGCAGGAATGCTGTAACCCTCACATATACTATTTAATACTCTACCATCTGTTTCAGTCCTATTATCCATCATTAAATGTCCTGAATCTGTTTTGTTACCTCTACATGCCTGAAAAATTAATGTCACGACTTAAGAGTTAACGAACCAAAATTTATGCAGTTAAATGCTAGAAACATTGATGTAAATATACATATAGCTTTCTAGGATTCCCATTTTATTACCAAAGTACAAAAAAATAAGAAATAAAATAGTGTAAATCATTTACCTGGAAAAAAAATAATTTAGGCTTGCCTGCCAAAGATTTGCATTTGGTGAAAGGTTTCCACAACTTCTCAGCTTTATATTCAATATCTTGAGCATATAATAAAGCATGTGCTTCTCCATGGGTAAGCACAAAGAAACAAATGCAATCAGAATGAGTATAATCATCAGCACTTACTAAAAAACAAAAGCAAAAAAAACATTTCAGATATTTAGAAATTTCAATTACTAAAAAAAATACTTACATTCTTTGATCTTATGCATTATTTTATGGTAAGTAAAATCATTGTAAATTTCAACATTGAATCCTAAACCTTGAAAAGTTGCTTTAATTCTAGAAGCATCCTTATCTGAACCAATACGACTAGTTGCAAATTCTGGTTTAAAATTAACCTGATTAAAAATTATGCACTTTCCTCTATTTGGATGTTGCATGTTGTAACGATCAGCATTTATTGATATTGGCCTTTGTGCTGACATTGAGCTATTTAACGGTGAGTTTTCTCTTTTAAGTACCTACAATTTTTTTTGTTATCAGTAAATATATATTAGCAAGAAATTAAAATTGCAGATATACATTTAGTAAGCATTGATTTAACGAAGGAGCGGAATCAATGCAAGAAAAATAAAGAATGGCTCAAATCGCATATAACCAGTGACGTAAGAATTTAATTAGATACTTAAGCTTAATGCGGGTTCCTCTGGTACTGCTTTTTTTTCCAACAAATTTTTTCTTTTTCTCTTTCTAATACTATTATACTATTATGCGAAGAATTCGGGTGTCTTTGCGGTTATAGTTACGCGGCCAGCTGGCTTTTCAGATTACTCATTTTGCTCCGCTTAAAATGTGCACAAATCGCTTATATTAAGTCAAATTTTTTTTTAAATGAGTCCATTAAAGCCTTAAAAATACAATTAAAAAAAATTTTTTCAATATACCCTTTTTACTTGACTAAAACCCATGTAAAAAACTTGGTCAGGATTGTTTATAAATTATTGTAAATAGCATTGTATACAAAAAAGTTGCTTACAAAAAGGATTCTATACAATTTAGATTTTTGAATACAATCAGAAAAATTTGTATACAATCAAAAAATTAGTGGATAAATTATATATATTTTTAGAAATGAAAAAATCAGCGTGTTTATGATAATAAGAGATGGATGCTTTTTATTTTCAGGATTATTTAGAAAACCTGCAGTTTTTGGGAAATATTTTTCAGAAAAAAAGTTATCCCCTTGAAAGGTCTAAAAATTAGCACTTTTTTCAACTTTTTTTGGTTCCTCAATGAGGAACCATTGTGAAAGGTCAAATTTCGATTTTTGATTTTTTGGCATATAAGCACAATGGCACAGGCAAAATGTGTATCAAATTAAATAATTGATTGTTTTTATAGTTATAAGTAGGCATACATAAGTTTTCATTATATTTTTACCAAAATAAATACATAATAATAAACATAATTTAAATTTTTAGCTAAAAATAATTTCATTTTTTTTAATTATAATTGGAAAATTTGGAAGTTTTGAGAGAGAGAGAGAGAGAGAGAAAGAGAGAGAGAGGGGGGGGTTATAAAAGAAATAAAAAAAAAGTTTTAAATAAAAATTATAATAATTATAAAATTCTAAAAAAAAAAAATATATATAGCCTTACCACGAAATTCCTATATTGTATGCAATGTTCCATTAAATATATGGTCAATTCCAATAAATTTAGAGCATAAAACGAAAAGAATTGTTATTCTTTTTAATTGTTGTTTTTTAATATAAAAATAAAATTATAAATAATTGGTATGAATTTTGATGGGTTGGCATGTAAAAGGTATTATTGGTATAATACAAAAAAGGATATAATTATCAAATATTTTTGTAAATTTAACTTCGTATTTTTAAATTATTAAACAGTTTAAATACTTTTTTTTTTTGAAAATGTCTTTTTTGGTAGAAAAAGTAACGTTGGGCAAGAGCCTGAATGCAACTTATGAAAAATGCTAGTGAAAACAAATGGTAATAATTAAGTAGAAACGATTGCACTGTATTGAGGAAAGTGAAGGTCATAAAAAGCGATGGGATAATTCATACAAAAAAAAAAGAATTGCATTCCTGCCCTAATCCACCATTCAATAGTCCGCCTATGTCTTATATATTATATTATATTGTATTATGTTTCAAACAGTTCTTTTTCTATACAAGTTAAGCTTGTATTGAAATTCAAGTCTCCATTTTGTAAATTTTATCGCTTTTTATTATTTTTGTGTTTTTTTTTTTATTTTCAGAAGTATTTTTAAATTTTTCTTATATTTTAGGGTTAAAATAATTTTAAGTTGAATATTGCTTTATATTTAAATCATTGAAAAATTTAATTTAAACAATTATATGAAAGAAAAGAGACGAATAAAAAATTTTTGGAAACTTGAAACTTGTAGAAAATTTTTAAGGCCTAAAAAACTCAATTTCGTCAAAAATTACAATTTCGGCAGCAATTTAAACAAATTTAAAAATTGGGCATTTCGGGTGAAAAATTACCGTTAGGTTAATTGGCTATAGTGATGAAAGGATCAATGATAAAAGAACGCGGTTTACGGCATTTAAAAGGTGACACTTGCACCAAAAAAAGTAGAACAACCAGAAGTGTTTTGGTTAATTTTTGAGGTTGCAGCGTTTTATCGAAAATTACTGAAAAACCCTGTTTTATAAGATTGAGCCAACATGTAAATTTGCGTTTTTAGCCCCAGAATTCCCTTGGGAATGAATGCAGGGCTATTTTCATGTCTTTAAACATATAAAAGAATGTTTTCTAGTAAAAATT
Source organism: Anagrus nilaparvatae (assembly GCA_022575985.1). Classification (NCBI taxonomy): domain Eukaryota; kingdom Metazoa; phylum Arthropoda; class Insecta; order Hymenoptera; family Mymaridae; genus Anagrus; species Anagrus nilaparvatae. Next base: position 20,703,310 of record JAKSXM010000137.1, read on the forward strand.
AGCTTTTTAAAACACTTTCTGACCTCTGTCAAAATTCGTATAGCTTAAAACTCAAAATTCCCATGTTATTTAAATGGGAAACTTCAAGTACTCGGCGGCATGGGTTAAAAAAATCGAAAATCTAAATCCTTGGAGCTGGGGGTTTTTTATGACCAAAATATTCGAAAAAAATGGGGAGAGCCAAAAAATATCGAAAAATAAAAAATAAGACACACTCTAATATATAGGTAATAATTTTATTTAAGGATGCTGCTCACCTTTTTTGTTTGAGTACAGATTTTAATAAAAGTTGGTATATAACAAGAAAGCATATTAAAAAATACATATTTAAAATTAGAAGATCCTAGGGTGACTCCTTCATTATTAAATAATTAAAAATAATTTTGCTTCTCCGAGCATCTTATACATGTGATTCTTATGGGACGACATTTTACAATAAAAAATTAAAGTATTTTTTGAGTACAGTTTTTGATAAAAAAATTATAACATATAAAAAACATATCGTAGAATATAATTATTCAATTTATTTTAGACTAGGGTGGTTTGTTTATAACGAAAATTTTATTTATTTAACAATGCTTTCGTATAGCTGTGCGCGCGCAAGGTTCTCGCTTCTATAGTAATATGATAGAAGGAGAGAGTAATAGTTTCTTATGTCTATTAAAGTTTTGTAAACTAGATATTTAATTTTATATATTATAAGTATTCTATTGAAGTGCAATAAATAGGTAGCAACACTTAAGTGTAATTTAAAAATGCAAATAAAGGCACCTAACCTATAATTTCTTTTTGCATAATACAGAAAATATGCTATTTATTTAAAACAAAAATCTGTCCTAAAATGAGAAAAAAAATTGTTTATTAAATAATCTAGTAACAGAAAAAGAATGTAATTAAAAATATTTTTTTCAGGTTGGGTTTCAATAAACATTATGTATGCCAATAAATGCTAAAAAAGATTTTAACCTGATGATGCTATGTAATTATTCTGATGACAACAACAGTTTTGGTTAGCTTTTGAGGTTTTGGCGTTTCATTGAAAATTACCAAAAAACCCTATTTTATGACATTGAACTGCCTTTATAGGCCCAGAATGCCCATTGGAATGAATGGAGGGTACTCATCGCGATTTTTCAACATACTAAACTCATCTATAACTATTTGGTTTAATTTGGTGTTCCAAATGTATTGAACTCCCCTTGTTAGTTAGATGAAATGGACCATTAAGAACATTTTGCTATTGCTTGAGGAACCGTAGTTTCAATAATTTGGTAGCGTTTTTTTAATTCATAATACTTTATCAGTATTTTTTTTAAATGTAAGTAAGTAAGTAAGTAAGTAAACCTTTATTTGTAACCACAAAATAGTAAATACATATATCTTTGTACAATAATTTCTTTTAATATATACAATGAATAAATATAATGTAATATAATGTAAAAATAAAATATAATATAAATGTAAAAATATAAAAATAATATATACTAATTATAATGTATTTTTGGATAAGTTAAGTTATCACAGTCATTTTGTTTTAGTACATACACAAATCTACTAAAAATTGGTAATTGGCTCGTTTTCATTTTTTTTGAAAAAATAGCTTTCAAAAAATAAAAATAAAAAATTCCTTTTTTAAAGTCCAAACAAGGCTTTTTAGACTTTTTTCACCAATATTTATTCAGTGTTGCATAAAAATCACCATAACGAACCTTTTACATCAATTTATTACGTTTTTTCATATAATTATAAGGTAAAAACAGGTTAAAACCATTAAAAACCAAAATCGTTACATACGGCCTTAATACATGAATTTTTCTAGGCTTTATGTGTTTTAGAGAACAATATCATATATTTTTAAAGAATTCTTACTAAAAAAACGAGTTTTGGAAGTAAATTTTAAAAATATTTAATAATCTAAAAAAAAAAGAGAAACGGTAAAGGCTTTTTTATAGAAAAATCAAAATAATTCGTAGACAAATGAACAAAAAAACTTTTCCGTTAGGAAAGTAAAGTATTTTTATGATTGAAACTTGCTAAGTTTTTAATATTTTAATTACAACGCTTCTTAATCGGAGATCCATGGGGGTACGGTAAAGGCTTTTGTTTTTGTCCCTTCGTGATTTTTGAACTTTAACTGATTTTTTTTTCCTATTTAAAGACCTCTTAAAGTGCTCTTGGTGTAGGAATTTATTTTTTATATATTTAAGTTGTCATTTATGTGATTAAAAGGTTTTAAAAATGTTTTTATGAAGAGAAATCAAATTTAATATAAATAAATTACGTATTACGTACACATTTTGTAAAATCGTGTGACACACCTTATCACCCTTGTAATAATTAGTGAAAGTAAGTTTAAATTTTTTCTATATGGAAAAAGTTTAACCTTATGGTATAGCAATTAATTCCCAAATAAAAATTTTTGATAATTAATTGATAGTTGTGAGTGACAGACACTCAAAGTATAGGAATCTCCTTTGTGACAGGGAACGGTAAAGGCTTTTTTGCTATATTTTTGTGTTTTATAGTAGTTAAAACATTAAATTATGTTGATTTTTATGGTGTACCATCAAAAACTTATTGAAATTGAAAATTAAAAAAAAAAATTTTTTTAAATTAATGCACCTGGTAGTCGGAAAAGTGCTGTACGTCACTTTTGCAAAAAAAACGATAATGAGCCAATTAAGCGAGTAAATAAAAAAAAAAAAAAAAAGAGAGGTAAATAGAGTAAAATAGAGTAAATTCTGCAGATAGAATCTGCTGCATAAAGTTGTTCTAAAATTTATTAATTGATCACAATAATTGATATGATCAAAATACTCTATTTAATAGAGTATTTAATCTTTCAGCTGATCATAACGCATGTGTGATTCGGGTGGAAAACAATGTAGGTATTTTACATGGGCTCTTTTGGGGAACGATTTTTTATTGATAATTTAACCCATTAAATACCTTTACATAGCTGGACTTTTGATTACCAAGCTGTTACAAAATCTTTTTTTTTTCTTTGCTTTCTAGGGGTAAAAATGATTGTTTTTTCTAAATTTTACAACAGGTATTACATACGACCCTTCCAAAAGGGGTAAAAATAGGTCTAAACATGAATTTTTGGCTTTTTTTACATTTGTTATGGACTTTTAGCTGTAAAATCTTTATAACTTACTCCTTTTATTAACTAGACCTTTTCATACAGCCAAAAGTGTAATGTGCATGTAAGCTGAACATAATTTTTCAATTCTTACCCTTTAGGGGATGACTAACCCTAAATAAAAGGGGTAAAAAAGTAAAAAAATACAAAACCAAAAAATTTTCATTATTTTTGCATAAAAAACGAAAACTTAAATAAGTCGTAGTCATGTAAGATTGGTACTTAATGGGTTAAAAAGTATTGTTAACTAAAATTTAATAAATACATTCAAGTACCAAATATATATTTTTTTTGCAATTTTTCGGCAGATAATAAAATTGTAAGAAACTCAAAAATACGTGTTATTTAAGGTTAATGAAGTGGCAAAAAACCTTTGGAAATTTAATATTTTTGTCATCTTTGATTGGCAAAAAACCTTTGGAAATTCAATATTTTTGTCATCTTTAATTCATTATTAATTAAAGGAAAAATTAATTTGCTGCGAAATAAAAGGATTTATTAATTTAGAAAATGTAATACTGTAATAAATTTTAACATTAATTTTTACAGGTTGATTTAATTTAAACTTGGTCAAAATTAAAAAAAAAAAATTATTTTTTAACAAATGAACTTTTGCTGTTAATAAATAATTATTTTTTTTATTGATAATTAGTTAAAGATCACAAAAATATTAAATTTCCAAGGTTTTTTAACACCTTACTAACCTAAAATAACACTTATTTTTGAGCTTTTTACAATTGTCTTTTATTCTTTACTCAAATTATAATACATTTATTCAATTTTAATAAACAATACTTTTTAAAGTAAAATTTTCGAGAAAAAAATTTTTTTAATTTCAGCGGTAATGGTTTGGCTTCATAAAGCGCTCCACCTCCAGAACCGGTTTTGGCTGAAAGTAGTGTTTTTCGGAATGGTATTTTATGGCAGAAACCGAATCCGGTTATGCAGGGTGTGGTTTGAGCTCAAAAATCTCAAAAATTGTTCTTTCGCATGAAACTGATAAAATTAAAAATTAAGAAAATTGAATTATTAGTAATTTTTTTTTCTAATAAAGATATTTACTTGACATTTGGTATATTTATTCTAATGGATATCTAAAGAGTAAACAAGTATTACTTTTCTAGCTATTATATATTGTTTAAAACTCGAGTAGCTAGTAGGAATTCTTAAAAATTTTTCTTTTGAATGAAAGCGATGAAAATATAAAAATTGAGAAAATTGAAGAATTAGTAATTTTTTTTCTAAAAATTATATGACAATTGACATGTGGAATATTAATTCTAATCAATGGGTACTTAAAAGGAGAAAAAGTATTGCTTTCCTAGCTATTATTGTTACAAACTTGAGTATTTAGTAGAAATTTTTAAAAATTGTTCTTTTGAATAAAAGCGAAAAAAATAAAAATTGAGAAAATTGAATTAATAATTTTTTTTCTAAAAAAGATATTTGCCTGCCAATTGGCATATAAATTCTAATCAATGGGTACCTAAAGGGAGAACAAGTATTACATTCTTAGCTATTATTCTTTAAAACTTGAGTAGTTAGAAATTCTCAAAAATTTTTCTTTTTCATGAAACCGATGAAATTAAAAATTGAGAAAACTGAATTATTAATAATTTTTTTTCTAAAAAAGATATTTGCTTGACAATTGGAATATTAATTCTAATCAATGGGTACTTAAAGTGGGAACAATTATTTCTTTCATAGCTACTTTTGTTTAAAATTTTAGTAAGTAGCAGAAATTCTTAAAAATTGTTCTTTTGAATAAAAGCGAAGAAAATAAAAATTGAGAAAATTGAATTGATAGTAATAATAATTTTTTTTCTATAAAAGATATTTATTGCTTGACATTTGGAATAATAATTCTAATCAATGGGTACTTCAAGAGGGTGCAATTGTTACTTTCATAGCTATTTTTGTTTAAAATTTTAGTAGTTAGAAGAAATTCTTAAAAATTGTTCTTTCGCTTGCAACTGATAAAATTAAAAATTAAGAAAATTGAATTATTAGTAATTTTTTTTTCTAAAAAAGATATTTGTTTGACATTTGGAATATTTATTCTAATCGATGGATATCTAAAGAGAAAACAAGTATTACTTTCCTAGCTATTATTGTTTAAAACTCGAGTAGTTAGTAGAAATTCTTAAAAATTTTTCTTTTGAATGAAAGCGATGAAAATAAAAATAGAGAAAATTGAAGAATTAGTAATTTTTTTTCTAAAAAAGACATGACAATTGACATTTGGAATATTAATTCTAATCAATGGGTACCTAAAAGGAGAAAAAGTATTGCTTTCTTAGCTATTATTGTTACAAACTTGAGTATTTAGTAGAAATTTTTAAAAATTGTTCTTTTGAATAAAAGCGAAGAAAATAAAAATTGAGAAAATTGAATTAATAATTTTTTTTCTAAAAAAGATATTTGCCTGCCAATTGGCATATTAATTCTAATCAATGGGTACTTGAAGTGGAAACAATTATTACTTTGATAGCTACTTTTGTTTAAAATTTTAGTAGTTAGTAGAAATTCTTAAAAATTGTTCTTTCGAATGAAAGAGATGAAATTAAAAATTGAGTTTATAATAATTTTTTTTTTCAACAGAGATATTATCTTGACAATTTAAAGTCTTGTTTCGAAAATTAATAATAAAAAAATTATAAAATAAATTAAGTTATGTAATTTTTGTATTAAGGAACTCAATTAATAATATTAAAATTCATTAAATATTAAATTATCAAGAATTAAGTATACTATATGATTAAAAAATTGTACAATTAAATATTTCTGATACAAAAAATTATTTTTCAAATTTTCTGTTCATTATTTATTGTAATAAATAATTTGCCTTGGCTGATGTAAATAAGGAAATTATGCTTAATACTTTTTTTCTTCTTACCTTTTTGAAAGAATTCACTTATTTTTTTAAAATTACAATATAGTATGTAGTAAAAATATAATATAATCTTGTAAAAATTAATAATTATTTAATAATTAATAATTAATAATAACATAAATTATATAAAAACTTTTAAATATATTCATAACTTTCAAATATTTAACAAGACATATCTTAAAACTTTAAGGCTCGTTGTGCATATGCGAATGATTGTGCGCTTATTGTTTTAAAATTAAGAAGTGAGATCAAACGTATACTTTTTTGATTTTTCCCTCTCCTCTTCCTAATCATAGATACAACATTTTAAGTAGTGTATCCATGTTCCTAATACTATTATAATTATACTATTATTCGAAGAATTCGAATGTCTTTGCGTTTATAGTTATACGCGGCCAGCTGGCTTTTCAGATTACTCATTTTGCTCCGCTTAAAATGTGCACAAATCGCTTATTTAAGTCAAATTTTTTTTTTAAATGAGTCCGTTAAAGCCTTAAAAATACAATAAAAAAAAATTTTTTCAATATACCCTTTTTACTTGACTAAAACCCATGTAAAAAACTTGGTCAGGATTGTTTATAAATTATTGTAAATAGCATTGTATACAAAAAAGTTGCTTACAAAAAGGATTCTATACAATTTAGTTTTTTGAATACAATCAGAAAAATTTGTATACAATCAAAAAATTTAGTTACATTACATTATAATTTTAATACAGGCAAAATGTGTATCAAATTAAATAATTGATTGTTTTTATAGTTATAAGTAGGCATACATAAGTTTTCATTATATTTTTACCAAAATAAATACATAATAATAAACATAATTTAAATTTTTAGCTAAAAATAATTTCATTTTTTTTAATTATAATTGGAAAATTTGGAAGTTTTGAGAGAGAGAGAGAGAGAGAGAAAGAGAGAGAGAGGGGGGGGTTATAAAAGAAATAAAAAAAAAGTTTTAAATAAAAATTATAATAATTATAAAATTCTAAAAAAAAAAAATATATATAGCCTTACCACGAAATTCCTATATTGTATGCAATGTTCCATTAAATATATGGTCAATTCCAATAAATTTAGAGCATAAAACGAAAAGAATTGTTATTCTTTTTAATTGTTGTTTTTTAATATAAAAATAAAATTATAAATAATTGGTATGAATTTTGATGGGTTGGCATGTAAAAGGTATTATTGGTATAATACAAAAAAGGATATAATTATCAAATATTTTTGTAAATTTAACTTCGTATTTTTAAATTATTAAACAGTTTAAATACTTTTTTTTTTTGAAAATGTCTTTTTTGGTAGAAAAAGTAACGTTGGGCAAGAGCCTGAATGCAACTTATGAAAAATGCTAGTGAAAACAAATGGTAATAATTAAGTAGAAACGATTGCACTGTATTGAGGAAAGTGAAGGTCATAAAAAGCGATGGGATAATTCATACAAAAAAAAAAGAATTGCATTCCTGCCCTAATCCACCATTCAATAGTCCGCCTATGTCTTATATATTATATTATATTGTATTATGTTTCAAACAGTTCTTTTTCTATACAAGTTAAGCTTGTATTGAAATTCAAGTCTCCATTTTGTAAATTTTATCGCTTTTTATTATTTTTGTGTTTTTTTTTTTATTTTCAGAAGTATTTTTAAATTTTTCTTATATTTTAGGGTTAAAATAATTTTAAGTTGAATATTGCTTTATATTTAAATCATTGAAAAATTTAATTTAAACAATTATATGAAAGAAAAGAGACGAATAAAAAATTTTTGGAAACTTGAAACTTGTAGAAAATTTTTAAGGCCTAAAAAACTCAATTTCGTCAAAAATTACAATTTCGGCAGCAATTTAAACAAATTTAAAAATTGGGCATTTCGGGTGAAAAATTACCGTTAGGTTAATTGGCTATAGTGATGAAAGGATCAATGATAAAAGAACGCGGTTTACTCAAAATTAATTAATCTATGTATAATTGAATTAATAATTAATCAAAATTAATCTAACTTTTGTTATCAAAAAAATAAATTTCTCTAGTAAGCATTGATGTGGTAGATGGAACTTGCTTTTGATCATGATGAGATGGATCGACATGGAAACTGGCATATTCTGTTGCAACCTTTCTTGCAGTTATTGTCAACATTTTTGACAAGTCACATGAAGCAGAATATTGGTCTATAACACTGCAGAGACATTGAATGTACCAAGTTCCCTCAGAAGGATTTCTCCAAGAATAGAAACCTGTTGAAATACAAAAATTATTTATACCATAAAGAATAAAAAATTAATACAGGTCTTATACCTTCTACAGTGCTGTGAGCTATCAAAAAATCGGCATGTGTGGGTATTTTTAAGCTTCCATTTCCACTGTCTGCTTCAGTAACATTTAATGATATTCCTCTATCTAAATTTTGTCCTCTGCAAGCCTGTAACAGAAAAACAAGCATGCTAAACATACAAGTTGGCTAAATGAATAAGATTTTTTTATGCATATTTAATACAGTTTATCTAATATTCAAGAAAAATAGTAAGCTTAAATAATTTGTAATAACCTGAGATAACAGATTATATTCAAATCACAGCAAACAAAACTATAAAATTAAAATTTGCTTACAATTAATAGGTAATAAGATACAATAAAATTAAGGCTTTTATTACCATTTAATTACCAAAATATAAAAAAAAAGAAATAAAATAATGTAAATTATTTACCTGGAAAAAAAATAATTTAGGCTTGCCTGCTAATGTTTTACATTCAGTGAAAGGTTTCCATAAATTCTCAGCTTTATATGCAACATCTCGAGCAAATAATAAATCATGTGCTAGTCCATGGGTAAGCACAAAGAAACAAATGCAATCAGAATGAGTATAATCATCAGCACTTACTAAAAAGCAAAAAAAACAGTTCAGATATTTAGAAATTTCAATTATTAAAAAAATACTTACATTCTTTGATCTTATGCATTATTTTATGGTAAGTAAAATCATTGTAAATTTCAACATTGAATCCTAAACCTTGAAAAGTTGCTTGGATTCTAAAAGCATCAGTGTCTGACCCAATACGAGGTTCAAATCCGGTTTCAAAATTAACGTGATTAAAAATTATGCATTTTCCTCTATTTAGGTGTTGCATGTTGTATCGATCAGCATCTATTAATATTGGCATTTGTACTGACATTGGACTATTTAGTGGCAAGTCCTCTCTGTAATCAAAAATTGTATTTCCATAAAAACTCATTACTTTTTATAAATGCAATTTTTAAAGAATTTTATAATAAAAAGTATTTTTACAAGAAAAATTTTTAGAAATATTTTTATACTTACCTGAATAAATGTTGATCATCGTTAATTCCCCCAGGTGTATTTAACCATGATGACCTATCAGGAGTTATTGTGGAATATCCTGAGTCAGGAGTACTCTGCAATAATTTTTTTCTTTTTTCAGTTATTTTATATTTATTCTTTAATAAATGCAAAAAAAAAATTGTTTTTATATGTAATAATTTGAATTGACTAAAATTAATACATACACTGAAAGAAATAGTTATATGAAACTTTTTTCTTACGTTAATTAAAAAATTTCCTTTTTTTATTGCTTTCAACAATAGTTTTTTTTCGAAGCATTTCTTTTATGATTCTGAAAATGAGATGGATGAGAATTTTTTAAGACTTAATTATCTTTTATATCAATGATTATTGTCAAAAATATTGCATTTGGATATAATCATGATGCCAGATGATGCATTTTTTAATTTCAAAGTATATATGGGTAAGAAAATTTTTTGTGAATATGGCATCAGGATTTTGTTGCATCATTTTTAACAAAACAGAACATTTAAATTTTATACCATAGTAATTTTGATAAATAATATTGATAAAATAAATAATTTAGAGGATTTTTCCCAGTGTAGTAATAAAATTAAGTGTAAAAATGATTTTTGGGGTAAAAATAGAACATTTTTAACAACTTAACTTTTTATGATAAAACTTGGTAAAAACTAAAAATGGACTTTATTGAAAATAAAGAAAATTTCGAAGTCAAAAATTTTTATGATTTTAGGTCGATTTTAGGTCACCATACTCTTTAATATTATTCTTTATCAAAAATTATTTATTTACTATCAAAAAAGATAAAAAAAATAAATTTAATTCCGATACCATTTCTTTTAGTGCATTAAAAAAATATTTTGTAGTGTTTTCTTAGAATGATTTAATATCAAACCATATTTGTCTTGAAATAATTTGCCTAATTGGAGTAGAAAATGCTGAATTCATATTCGCGATTGGACTTCCAATACAATCAATCACGTCGCTGCTGACACATCTCCTTCTTTTTCCAGCTGCTGGTGTACGAGGGACATTCAAGGTTTCGGTTTCTTCTTCTCCTAGCATCTTTTTTTAAAATTAAATGAAAGAATATTTATTAATTTTTTAATTAGCAAACCTTTTGAGTACCTACAATTGTTTTTGTTATCAGTATATTTATTATCGAGAGATTGAAATTGCAATTATGTTTAATAAGCATTGATTTAAGGAGGAGCGGATTCAAAAAAAAATCCACATTCTAATTTTTTGTCAGTGTATGGAAAAATCATCGCAAAATTATGTCAGAAAAAATTCTGATCCGAAGTTACCCTAATATGACCCATACTTAAAAAAACAGCTATCTTTCCAAAGTCAAAACTCTCGAATTTCTAGGCTAAAATTTAGTTAATTTTTCTAACTTTTTTAAATTAATTTTATAAAATTTCCCTGGGTCCCCAAACCAAAAGTTGAAAAATATTTTTTATTTATAAAATTATTTAATTATACTATAAGTTACCAGGTGTTTGTATCAAAATCCCTGAATTTCCTTGACCTAAAATAAATACTCTGATTTTTAATTTTTTTTAGACCCCGATGGTAACCCCAGAAAAGAAATATTTTTAAACCATACAAACATAAATAAAAAATAAATAAATTTTAATCAGAGGTAAAAAGAAGTCAAAAAATTCAAAAATTCAAAAATTATTTTTTCAGTAAATACAGATTACTTACAAGGAATAATTAATTAAATGGAAGATTTAGAGTTTAAAATTAAATTCTATTGCCTAGAAACGATAACCTTATATAGTACACAAATTCCAGTGAAATTGCGGTTTATGCGTATAATTATAGTAATTTTCTAGTGAAATTGATTTAATTCTATATCTTTAAACGCGTTATACCTATGTTTCCATCGGCTATCTCAAGAGCCAACGGTCCGATTTTTTTCAGATCAAGCATTTCCGAGTTTTTCATAACAAGGAATCCATCGGTATAGGTCACAATTTCGTGAAAATTCGTTTTCTGTGAGTTTTCCTAATTCAGCCATCTCATATGCTTATACATAGGGATTGTCGGTGTTTTCGTTAATTTTCGATGTATATGTATGAGACATCAGCTGTTCTTTTTTTTTTTTTTATTATCCCACTTGAAATATCTATTTGTTCAACAAGGAAAAAAAAATAGGATTTGGCTTTCAACGCAGTTGTATGCACGAGTGAGCGTAGCGAACGAGTGCAGACAGCATTGAAAGTAAAATTCCCTACATTTTTTCCCGTGTTCAACACATAGTTTTTCATTAAGAGCGAAAAAAAGATCGCCCGAAAGTAAGAAAGTAGAACTTTTTTGCAGCGTGTAATGAAAAGACCTTTTTTTTATTTCTTTCTTAGTTTTTTTTTTAATGTCTCTATAATTTACATAATAGAATAAAAAATGTAAGTAAATAAATAAACGCAATTAATTAATTAAAAATTATAAAAAAAATGTTATTGTTGAAACAATGCTATTATTGAAAAATTTTTGATGCTGAAGAAAACAAAACTTGATTTTTAAAAATCGGTCAACTTTTTGCAATTATAATAAAAAGTATATATATTATTAAAATATCGGTTTTTATAAAAAAAATTTGTGAATCAAAATTTGTTTTTTAATTTTATTTTGAAATAGTTAGTCTTTCCAGAAAAAGATTGGAAGTACACGCTAGATCTGACAAAAATTAAATTTATTAGAAAAATAGAATAGCCGGTGTTTTTTAAAATAAAAACATAAAAAATGACGTAATAACGAAAAATTATTTATTTTTTTCGATATAAGTTTTGGGCTACATTATGTTTTATTGAAAACTTATTCGATGCAAATAAATGTGACTTATTAAGTCACTCGCTTCCTGGTACTTTATTATAATATCGGATCTACGAAACTGCTGTAGTCAAGCAGATTTTAATGGCGACACCACCGGTGGGTTTTACATGTTCCCAGAAATAAACTTTTATATTTGCCGCGAGCAAGAGGTGTTTATTGGGTATAGGTATTTAAATAAATGTATATACTGTGATATTTATACTGTGTATTTCAGGTATATAAGTCATCTGTTTCTTAGTTTTATATTTTTTTTTTTTCTTAGAAATTTCTTTTTTTTTTTTAATGATTATTTTTTGATGTCCACGTGAATTAAAAAAAATTATAATTTTTATTAAATGATTTTATTTTTTTTTCTTTTTAATTTTAATATTAGGGGGAAACGAAAGGCAAAGTCTATTTTGAAATATACTATAAAGATACTCCGAAACCGTGGTTCGTTGATAGCTCATTACCGAGAAATCTAATCACGACGGTAAATAGATTAAGATCTGGACATTACAATTTAAATGCCTCACTTTACAAAATAAAAATTACAGACAGTCCTGCGTGCACCTGTGGCTATGATACACAGGACATTAATCACATTCTCTGGGGCCTCTGGCAATGTGATTTATTTAATAATCAGAGAAAAAAATTGTACAATGAGCTGTCAAAATATCGCAAATTTCCTCCATTTGATATAAAGATATTTCTATGTGAACCAAATAACATATTTATAAAAAAAATATTTAACTTTTTGCAAAACTGTAATTTAAATGTATAAAAAAAAAGAGAAGATGGTATTTAATAAGTAAGTTTGTAATAAAATTGTAAAATGAAATATTGTATGACAAAACTGTAATATAACAATGTATCAGCTAAATAACTTTTCTTTCTCTACTTGCGGACAATAATGACTATATTCCAGTTTTGAGAGGCCGTCATTATTGCCCTAAATAGAGAAAAAACATTCTGAAACTCGTGTTAGAAATGTTAATTGTACTAAATGCGACTACAGTCCCTCGGCGCTACGCGCCTCGGGCCTATAATCCGTCGCATTTACCAAAATAAACTTTTCTAAAACCCGTTTAAGAATGTATTATTATATGTAAAAGTTGAAAGCTTTAATAATAAAGAAAAAAAAAAAAAAAAATATTTGTTTCACCCAATTTTTTTATCATTAAATTTTTATCATTGTGAGTAAATAATTCCTTTTTTTTTATATTGTACACAGCCCCAATTTTTCGAATATTATTTTTTTTTATGCGTTTTAAGAGTCTATTTTCTGCATTTTTAAGATGTAACAACTTGGTAGCGAAAGCAATAATTGATCTTATTTGTATTTTCAAATTTTTAACGGTAAAAGATAGGCTAATAGTGTATTTTTTTTTATGATGATGTAATACGTTAGAGCATAAATATAAATATTTTTTTTCTTTAATAGTTTTAAGAAGAATCTTTTTTGCCTTTATTTTTAAAATTATTTTCATTAATAAATATTTCTTTTGTTCTTTGCTATTATTAAGAAGAATTTTTACAATAATATAATTCTTATGGTTTTATTTTTAAAATTACTTTTATGGCCTTAAAAACATCCGGACCTAATATTATGGGAGAAATTTACAGGGTGAAATTTACTTTAGTTCAAATTTGACTTTTGGTTTCGTAGTCTCATCACAGGAGATATTTTTTACAGTGAGTATAGATTTACGTGAAATAAATAAAACTATGAATATTTTCATGCATCGAATGTTAATTAAAAATTACAAATTTTTTAACATACTTCTATAGAAAGAAGAAAAGAAAAATGAAGGATTTTACAACTCATGCAATTTAAAAAGTGTAAAAGAAATGGTATAAGATTTTATTTCAATAAAAATGAAACTTGTAACTTACATTCAATCAACACTATTAATTCTAAATTTTAGTTGGTTCCAATAAATTGATGTACTTATTTACGCACTTATAACGGACACTTCAAGATGCAAAAAGGAACTAAGAACAAAATGAGATTTTGCCTCGATATTCACCGACTCCACCTTCTATGGAATGAAGAAAATAAAAATCCCTACCAAAACTTATTCAACTTCTCCTTTTACAACAGTTAAAATACGAAAGTCGAATGAGGATTGGTTGTTGGCATGGCAGTGGGTATACAGAAACCTTTTCGCTTAATGATTTCGCGTGTTAGTATTATTACTCCAGGCAAATCACGGGATTTAGGGTGATTTTTTCCCCACTAATGAGGTTTGTTCCCCTTTATGTTTTTTGGGTCGCTGATTACGAATTTCGGGGTCCCGGAGACCGTCTAAGGGTGGAACACCCTTAAATTTGCAAATTCACCCTTTTAAGGGGTATTTTAACAATATTTTTAACAGGAGTTATAAATAACAATTTAAGCAGATTATAATAGGTTTTTTGGCTCACTAATCACGAATTTGAGGGTCCCAAGTGTGTAAAGTTGATTAAACACCCTTAAATTTGCAAATCAACCCTTATTTTTGTAAATTTTATATCCAAGCCTTTTCAATCGGCAGGATCATGATTTATTAGGTTTTTGGGGTTGCTAATTACGAATTTAGAGGTTTAAACTTCATAAAATTGATTAAACACCCTTAAATTTGCAAAGCAACCCTTATTTTTGCAAACTTTATACCCAAGCCTTTTCAATCGGCAGGATCATGATTTATTAGGTTTTTGAGGTTGGTAATTATAAATTTAGGGTTTTTGACTTCATAAAATTGATTAAACACCCTTGAATTTGCAAATCAACCCTTATTTTTGCAAAATTCATATCCAAGCCCTTTTAAACGGCTGGGTCATGATTTAATAGGTTTTTGGGGTTGCTAATTATGAATTTAGAGGTTTAAACTTCATAAAATTTATTAAACATCCTTAAATTTGCTAATTGACCCAAAACCTATTAAATCATGATCCAGCCGTTTGAAAGGGCTTGGATATGAATTTTGCAAAAATAAGGGTTGATTTGCAAATTTAAGGGTGTTTAATCAACTTTACACACTTGGGACCCTCAAATTCGTGATTAGTGACCCAAAAAACCTATTATAATCTGCTTAAATTGTTATTTATAACTCCTGTTAAAAATATTGTTAAAATACCCCTTAAAAGGGTAAATTTGCAAATTTAAGGGTGTTCCACCCTTAGACGGTCTCCGGGACCCCGAAATCCGTGTTCAGCGACCCAAAAAACTTAAAGGGGAATAAACCTCATTAGTGGGGAAAAAATCGACCCCCCCCCCGTGATTTGCCTGGAGATGTCCTACACGTATACAAAATTTAAAAGAATGAAATAGAGTAATAAAAAAGGTTATTTGTGTATACTTTGACATTTAAAAATTCCTTTAATAAAAAGAGACATGTCAGAATTTTGGGATTAGATTTTCTTAGGTACGGAAAATTTTCATAATTTATTTTGAATACCTGATTTTTTTAATATACTTGTTAAAATTGAAAAATTATACCCCAGTGTTCTGATAAATCCTATATATTTAAATTTAAAATACCACAATTTTCGAAAATGATTATAAATTTACTGTAAAAAAAGGAGTTCAATACTTTTGGAACACCAAATCATTCCAAATAGTTATGAATCAGTTTATTATCCTGAAAAAATTTACTAGATACAAAGGGTATCAATCCAAAGGAATTCTGGGCCTAGAAATGCAGACCTACATGTTATAAGATATGGATTTTTTGGTAATTTTCAATATAACGCTGCAAACTTGTTTTTTAACCTATCAAATTTTGGTTAGTCTCATTTTTTAAATTTTTTGTTTAAGTGTCACCCTTCAATTTCCGCGAACCATAATTTTTTATGTTCATTGGAAGCAAATAAACTCTATTCTTAAGAATTTGATAAAACTAAAATAACTAGAGATGAAATTTTTTGGTCATAAAAATTTTTTATATTACTACAAAGTTCAAATTATGTACTTAAATTATTTTTATATAATAAAATTAAAAATATGCAGATTTTTTATCGGATTCAACCATTTATCAATAATATTTATATTAACGATGATCATCAAAACAATCTTGAATTCCAAATAATATTTTTACAGCGTACATTAATAACTTTTAAGAGTCATCTAGACCCTATAAAATATGCATATTTTTCCTCAGAGTCACCACTTAAAATTACATGCAATAAGCACCATATAAGGCAACTTTTATATGTCTAAGATGATAAAATGATCAAAAAGCAGCAAGAATCAGTAAGAGTACACGTGTTTGTTCTTTTGACATTGTCAACCCTTCCATACTCGCAATGTTATACATATATCTGGAGAGATTTTGGTTATTCAGTTTTAGATTGATATTTTAGCTTTTTTATACTTGATTTTATTGATTTTATTTTTATTTTAACTTTCATTTTATTTAAACAACTTTTAATGATTTTCATATTTCGTATTTTAAATATTAACTTGTTAATTTCAATTATTTTTTTGTATACACCAATTTATATAATTAGTGTAATTTTATAATTAATAAGCAAAATTTTTTATACACTGTATATTTTTTTTTACACTGTACCTAATTACATTAATCCTTTCTTGTTATATTATTGAATTTTAACTCCCTCCTAAATATCCAAAGAAGAGACCAAGAAGCTATGATCCCCTCTTAAATGAATGCCCTTATCCCTGAAATTCTCTCCATATAATCCCCTCTGAAATGCCTCTCCCCCTGGAATTCTTATGGCTCCTCTTAAAGAAATTTTCTTGATACGTGCCTGGATAAAAAATAAATAACTTCAAATATCCATTCAAAAATGTATTTTTAGCAGGTTGATTGTTTAATGTAGATTAATTTTTATCAGTGGTTCCCCTTATATAAATTAGTGCACTTTCAAAAATATTTTCTGTTAAATCATACCTAAAGTTCATTCAAATTATTTCTGACTTAGTATAATCGAATTGATATTATTTTACTATAAAGCAAATAAATACAGAGAGAAGAAAAAAAATTCAAAGAATATATAAAAAAGGTCAAGGTTATTTTTTAATACTCCCCGTTTACGAATCATCGTTGCAATTTTTTTTTTTAAATATTTTTTATGGCCTTAAGAATTACAGTATGTGTAAATTCATGCATGGGGTGCGTGTCTTTTTTCCTATAGCAAGTTAGATAAAACTGGTTTATAACCACAAGGATGAAAAACCAGATGCACACTTTTTGAGATATTGAAATAATATTTTATAGTTAAATGGTAATTAAAAAAAAAAAAAAAAAAAAAAAAAAAAAAATCAACCCGCATGTAAATCAAGTAATTTTTATACTCATTTCCTTTATTTTGCTATATATATATATTTGTTTAAAAAAAAAAAGAAACATGTAATAAAACAATGGACAATTCAAAAAGAAATTTTTTTATTACAAAGTCGTAAAATTAAAAACTTTTTTTCTTATTATTCCATAAATTTTTTATTTTTTATTTTATTGCGAATTTAAAAAGAAAAAAATTCTCTTATTTGATGCTCTCCCCCTTATAAAATATAATACGCACCCAAAAATTATGTAAAAATATAAAAAAGCAAAAAATAAAAGCAATGAAGCCTAAAGGTTTCTTTTATATGAAAAAATGGTAAATGTTTGCAATATTTATACCTAAATGAAAACTGTAAGGGTTAAGCAAAATTTGATACATTTTTGTATGGAAATATTTTTGAAACTTGCAAATACTAACGATACCAATAAAAATATTTGAAAAATATAGTTGAAAATAATTATAGAAAATATAATTTCAAAAATTTGTAAATATTTAAGCTGTTTTAAATCCGTAGAACGCTAAACAATAAACGTCAAACGCACGATACAGAATTAATTTTGCAAAAAGTTGTATTTTAAAATTTGGAAAAAATTTTTTCCAATTAAAAGTGTTTTTCCCACCTAAAACCGTTTTTTTTAAAACTAATTTAGTCGTTTAGAAGAATTTCCTATTGAAAAAAACGGAAAAACGAAGAAGAACCATGTTTGCAATATTTATACCTAAATGAAAACTGTATATGGGTTTAGCAAAATTAAAAATATTACTGTATGAATATATTTTTGAAACTTGCAAATACTAATTTTTTATTTATAATAATTCATAGAAAAATTTTTTTTAAGCCAATTTTGGGCTCTAAAATTCGATTTTAACTACAATATTTTAGCTAAAGATAATTATATTTTCTTCCTGCAGGTCCACAAAATTTTATTTACATATCTAGGGAAAAAAAGCCTATTTTCTACCCTAGGGAGATGGCTTTTTTGACAATTATATGTAAAACTTTATTTTAGAACACGGGAAAAAATATTGGGTTCGCCTTTTGGATATCCCTTGTTTAATAAATAGCTATTACATATCTAGGATAAAAAAGCTTATTTTAGCCCATTGTAGGTAAAACTATATTTTAAATCACAGGAAAAAATATGGGTTTCGACTTTTGCAAGCTGCCTGCACTCGCTGTCTATAGTCTTTCTCGTGCATACGAACTGCATGTGAAGTTAAAACAAATATTTTGTCCCTTATCTAAAAAGTAGCTATTTGGCCTGCCTATAGGTGTACAACGAGTGTATAGTAAATTCCATGCCAAAATTCACGTGCGAGTTTTAGGCAAAAAATGTTAATTTCCCCTAAACAGGGTGAGTCATTTTAAACGATACACTCAAATATCTCGAAAACAAAGCAAAATTACTCAAAATGTTTCATATAAAAGTTGTTAGAGTTGGAGGGGGCTATCTGATGAGGGCACTAGATTTGGGTCTTAGGGCCCCATCGTGCCCTGCAGCAGTGACCTAACTTGGGAATTTTAAATAGAAAGTATACTTTTTTAGGTCCAGATACGATTTGGCTTTAAAAAGACCCATTTTTTAAACCCAAAAAGCTTTTATACGTCTCTACATGAAAAAAGATGTTCCAAAAACTCAAAAATGCACCTTTTAATCCTGAAAATTGCCTTCTTTTTACCAAAACTGGGTAAGCATTCTCCTATTTTTAACTTTATTTTGTATATATGGCATTAAGTTCGTTAAAATATACCAGAATAATGTTACAGTATATAGATTCAAGCCCAAAATTTTTGAACACTTGAACATCCTAAGAAGTATTCGCCCATATTTGGAATTCCAGTCTTTTTAAATTAGTTTAAAAAGAAAACATTTATTTTTTTACACCCAGTCAACAAAAATATAATTTTTTTCGACTTTTTTAAGCATTGCTGATTTAAATAGAATATAAACAAGGGTTTGATCATTAATTCTCTTATTGCTACAGTCAATTAACCAAATGGCAATTTTTGGTTCAAAATTACCAAGTTTTAAGTTGCTGCAATAATTGTAATTTTTTTTTGACGAAAAAAGACATTATAGATTTCAAAAATTTTGAAGAAGCTTCAAGTTTCCAAAAATTCTTTACGCACCTCTTTTCAATAATTTATTTGCAAGACATATAAAAAAAAAAAAAAAAAAAAAAAAAACTTACTGATAAAAAATTGCGGTTTACGAGAATTGAAAGGTTACAGCAATGTTTTGAAAAATCATTTAACATGGAGCACTACATATTTAGGCTCTGAAAGCCCGGTGGCATGATATCCTGCATATCTGGTAAGTTTTCACAACTTAATAAATTGTTCCAGAGCCACTTGTTGTGATTTGGTATTCCAAATGTATTGAACTTCCCTTGTTAGCCAGAGAAATCCAGAAATATATTTTTTTTCTTCATAAAATAACTTCGGAAAGAATTCATTTTTAATTTTTACCCCACTACTTTAACCTTGAAAAAAATATTTCAAAAGGCTAACTTTGCAGGTATAAAAAAAAGGACAAAGAAAAAGGGAAGATACTTTTTTTGCGTCTTATAAAACGAATAACAGGTTTTTTGCTATTCAAAAACTAACCAATGCATGCGGATTCGGTCTTTTTAACTAAATGCGTAGTTTGAAACTGTTAAAAATAAAATCTCAGCATTTTTTTTTTCATTTAGCATTTTATTTTATTTATATTTACTTATATAAAATAATAATTTTTAAACAAGTTTTAAAGAAATTATTTTTTGTTATGCTAATTTGTAATTTGAATATTTTATTTTTTTAAATTCCAAAAATTTTTTTCTCAAAAATTCGTAATACTTGCTTTAAAATATTTTACAAAAATTTAAATAAAAATTTTAAAAATTCATTCAAGAAAAATAAACGTAATGATCGGCGTACTTACAAAAGCATCTTTTACCAAAAGGCTGATGAGGGCAATCAAGGCTGACACAATTGTTATAAAATGTCATCAAATTAATGAAAGATTTCCATTTACCTTTATAATCATTTTCTTCGTTTTCAATTTCAAAACCTTTAACGTATTTTTTTCTTAATTTGTTTGCTATTTTATTAAAAAATGATGGTCTTTGGCAATTTGTTACATTTGTTAATTTTGATTCGCATTCTGTATTTATAATTCTCATTATTTCACATTCCTGTACAAATTATAAAAAAGTATTTTTACAAATATTAATCAATTAAAATTAAAATTTAGCAAACAAAGGTCTTTTTTTAGTAGTTGCATTATTTTCGCACGAAAAACTGTAAATTAATTTTTTTCTAAATAATCTAGGCCATCTTATTTTCTTAATAGGATCTAAAAATTCGGAATTTGTTTTAAAAACGAAAAATTAAGGTCTAATTTTTGCAGATTAAAAAAAATATACTTTGAATTAAAGGATTATTTGGAGGCTCTAAGCATTCAATGGGAGTTTCTTTTTTTCTGCTAATGAAATTAACCTTTTTTAAATCTTCAGTTTTACATTTCTGCTGACTTGTTTCGGGTATTGGTTCAATTTTTTCTACGATTTTCTTATCACTATCCTTTTTTTCATTTTTTGGGATTGGAGCTGATGATTTCTTGCTATTAGAGATATTTGAGGTTCTGACTTTTGGTGTTCTAGTACAAGTGTCTTGTGCTTCTAACAGTTCACTCAATCGACGTCTTATTTCCTCTTTATTAAAAGTTTTTGTTTTATAAATATCCTCATCGTCAGTATCACATACCTCAATTTTGTACCTAATCATAATTTTTTTTTAGAATCAATTAATGTACATTTTTATCGAATCATAATTTTTTATATACGTACAAAACACTTTCACATTCTTCTTCCTCTGCATTACGCACATTAGAAGGACCTGGTTCATTAATATCTTTATCTGACTTACGTCCTTTAACTTTTTTCATATTTTAGGTCAAATTTTTATAATCAACATAGTTAAATTAATTATATGTTTATTTTTATAACCTAATTAAAAAATTTGTTATTTATTGCATATTATGTAACTATGTTCTTTTTAATAATTTTTAAACAAAAAAAATCTTATAAGATTATATACCAAATGCTGTGAAAAAAAAAACTTGGTTAAATTTTTAAATTTCCTTTGCTTTCTATTTAACCTATGAGAAAACAGAGCAAATATAGATTTTAGAGAAATAAAACTCAATGAAGCTTTCATTTGGGAATCGAATTTACAATTTTTTAAAAAGCTATTTGAATTAGAAATTTAGGTTATTTATTTTTATTAACGGCAACCAGTAGAAATTCTTCAACACTTAGGTATAAAATTCAGCTCCTCCTTTTTGCCTCTTTTTATAAGTTCGCATGCTTGAAGTTGTACAATATAACCGGTGCGCTGGCAATATATAAATAGATATATGTTGAAAATATTTTACCACTCCCCATTTTAACTACTTTAACTATCGAGAAAAGAACATTGGCTGCTTTCGTATTAAAAAAAAACATAATAACTGTGTACTATAAGTTTATCAGCTATTATCTAATAACGTTAAATCATTTACATATCTAAGGCAAAAAAGCCAATTTTCTGCCCTAGGGAGATGGCTTTTTTGCCCATTACATGTAAAACTATATTTTAGAACACGGGACAAAATATGAAGTTCGCCTTTTGCATTCTGTCTGCACTCACTCGCTACGCTCGCTTGTGCATGCAAAGCCGAAATCAATATTTTATCCCTTGTTTAATAAATAGCTATTAATATTTTATTTAATGTTGCTGATTATTCGAAATAAAAAAATCATTTTTGTGTTGACCCATTTTAATATTATTTCTAGCAGTTTAAATTTTTTTTACATTAATGAAAAATCAAATTTGCTCAACTTTCAGAATCTTATTTTACCATTAATTTTGTACATAAAAATGTGTTTCAAAAATTTTCATCCCCTTAGCTTCATGAAATTCTTAAAAATAGAGAAAAAATTATTTTTTTGCTTCCAATGAACGCAAAACCTACGTTTAAATTCTATTTAAATCAGCAATGCTTAGAAAAGTTGAAAAATTTAAATTTTTGTTGACTGGATGGAAAAAAATAATTTTTGTCTTTTTTAACTAATTTTAAGAGACTAGAATCCCAAATATGGGCGAACATTTCATAGGATTTTCGTGTGTTCAAAAATTTGGGGCTTGAATCTAAATATTATAACAATATTCTGCTATATTGAAAAAACTTAATGCCTAATACAAAAAGTTTTGTCAAAAAGAAGGCATTTTTCAGGATTCAAAAGGCCATTTTGAGTATTTGGAAGGTTTTTTGTTAGTAGAAACACTTGCTACAGATATACCCAACTACTTACTTAATATTGTTGATTTTGTATCCTGGAAGTAACTTCTGGACTCTGCTGTCAAGAATTTTTAGATTTAAAATCAACTTTTAATAATTAGGCCAAAGAACCTGCTGGCTTTTATTAAAATGGAAGATGCTTTTTCGACGAAATAGGAGACCTTTGCAGGCTTAGAATATTTAATGGTTTACTAACAAAATAAAAAATAACTAAATATTTGGATACAATCAATATAAATATAATTTTATTTATTAATTTATATAATAAAAAAGCTATACAGCTTTGGCACAAAATATATTATTTTTACAATAATTTTAATCAAAGTGATAAATGAAATTAATAATGCAGTAATTTCCTGCATATATATTAAAATAATAATTTTTTAAATGATAATTAATCATTTTGCATATATATATATATATTTATAATTTATATAAATCAAACTAATAATAAATTTACTAATAATAATAATTTTAAGTCAGGCACAATTTCAAAAAGTGCACAATAATTAATACAAATTCATATAATATCAGCTAAATTTCTTTCTCAAACACATAAAAAAATGTTTTATATTTTTTCTTTAAATATAAAACATAAATAAAAACATAATTAATATTTATAAAGTTATATAAATAATGTCTTATATAGTTATTGAATATCTATTTAATTTAATTTCAAAATGAAAATAAAAAAAATTATAAAAAATTAATTATTTTATCAATTTATCATTAGTAATAATGATAAAAAATAAACAAACATAAAAAAAAATTTTTCTTTCTTGAATTAATGATTATAAGAAATATAATTTGATTAAATAAAGCTTTACTTATAATAATAATATCATATAAAATTATAAAATATTTAAATTTATCAAATTACTCAAAATTAATTAATCTATGTATAATTGAATTAATAATTAATCAAAATTAATCTAACTTTTGTTATCAAAAAAATAAATTTCTCTAGTAAGCATTGATGTGGTAGATGGAACTTGCTTTTGATCATGATGAGATGGATCGACATGGAAACTGGCATATTCTGTTGCAACTTTTCTTGCAGTTATTGTTAACATTTTTGACAAGTCACATGAAGCAGAATATTGGTCTATAACACTGCAGAGACATTGAATGTACCAAGTTCCCTCAGACGGATTTCTCCAAGAATAGAAACCTGTTAAAATACAAAAATTATATATACCATAAAGAATAAAAAATTAATACAGGTCTTTTACCTTCTACAGTGCTGTGAGCTATCAAAAAATCTGCATGAGTGGGTATTTTTAAGCTTCCATTTCCACTGTCTGCTTCAGTAACATTTAATGATATTCCTCTATCTAAATTTTGTCCTCTGCAAGCCTATAACAGAAAAACAAGCATGCTAAACATACAAGTTGGCTAAATGAATAAGATTTTTTTTATACATATTTAATTAATTTAAGTTTATCTAATCTTTAAGAAAAATAGTAATTTCTAATAAACTGAGATAAAAATATAAAATTAAAATTTTCTTGCAATTAATAGGCAATAAGATACAATAAAATTAAGGCTTTTATTACCATTTAATTACCAAAGTATAAAAAAAAAGAAATAAAAGAATGTAATTTATTTACCTGGAAAAAAAATAATTTAGGCTTGCCTGCTAATGTTTTACATTCAGTGAAAGGTTTCCATAAATTCTCAGCTTTATATGCAACATCTCGAGCAAATAATAAATCATGTGCTAGTCCATGGGTAAGAACAAAGAAACAAATGCAATCAGAATGAGTATAATCATCAGCACTTACTAAAAAGCAAAAAAAAACAGTTCAGATATTTAGAAATTTCAATATTAAAAAATACTTACATTCTTTGATCTTATGCATTATTTTATGGTAAGTAAAATCATTGTAAATTTCAACATTGAATCCCAAACCTTGAAAAGTTGCTTGGATTCTAAAAGCATCACTGTCTGACCCAATACGAGGTTCAAATCCGGTTTCAAAATTAACGTGATTAAAAATTATGCATTTTCCTCTATTTAGGTGTTGCATGTTGTATCGATCAGCATCTATTAATATTGGCATTTGTACTGACATTGGACTATTTAGTGGTAAGTCCTCTCTGTAATCAAAAATTGTATTTCCATAAAAATTCATTACTTTTTATTGCAATTTTTAAAGAATTTTATAATAAAAAGTATTTTTTCAAGAAAAATTTTTTGAAATATTTTTATACTTACCTGAATAAATGTTGATCATCGTTAATTCCCCCAGGTGTATTTAACCATGATGACCTATCAGGAGTTATTGTGGAATATCCTGAGTCAGGAGTACTCTGCAATAATTTTTTTTTCTTCAGTTATTTGTTATTTATTCTTTAATAAATGCAAAAAAAAAATTGTTTTTATATGTAATAATTTGAATTGACTAAAATTAATACATACACTGAAAGAAATAGTTATATGAAACTTTTTTCTTACGTTAATTAAAAAATTTTCTTTTTTTTATTGCTTTCAACAATAGTTTTTTTTCGAAGCATTTCTTTTATGATTCTGAAAATGAGATAGATGAGAATTTTTTAAGGCTTAATTATCTCTTATATCAATGATTGTTGTCAAAAATATTGCATTTGGATATAATCATGATGCCAGATGATGCATATTTTAATTTGAAAGTACATTTTGGGTAAGAAAATTTTATGTGAATATCTTCAACTGGCGTCAGGATTTTATTGCATTATTTTTAACAAAACAGAACATTTAAATTTTATACCATATTAATTTTGATAAATAATATTGATAAATTAAATGGTTTAGAGGATTTTTTCCAAGTGGAAAAATAAAATAAAGTGTAAAAATGATTTTTGGGGTGAAAATACAACATTTTTAAAAACCTTAAAAACTTAACTTTTTATGATAAAACTTGGTAAAAACTAAAAATGGACTGTATTTGAAAATAAAGAAAATTTTGAGGTCAAAAATTTTTATGATTTTAGGTCGATTTTAGGTCACCATACTCTTTAATATTATCCTTTATCAAAAATTATTTATTTACTATCAAAAAAGATAAAAAAATTAAATTTAATTCCGATACCATTTCTTTTAGTGCCTTTAAAAAATGATTTGTAGTGTTTTGTTTTCTTAGAATGATTTAATATCAAACCATATTTTGTCTTGAAATAATTTGCCTAATTGGAGTAGAAAATGCTGGATTCATATTCGGGATTGGACTTCCAATACAATCAATCACGTCGCTGCTGACACATCTCCTTCTTTTTCCAGCTGCTGGTGTACGAGGGACATTCAAGGTTTCGGTTTCTTCTTCTCCTAGCATCTTTTTTTAAAATTAAATGAAAGAGTATTTATTAATTTTTTAATTAGCAAACCTTTTGAGTACCTACAATTGTTTTTGTTATCAGTGTATTTATTAGCGAGAGATTGAAGTTGCAATTATATTTAATAAGCATTCATTTAAGGAGGAAGCAGATTCAAAAAAAAAATTCACATTCTAATTTTTTTTCAATGGAAAAATCATCGCAAAGTTATATTAGAAAAAATTCTGATCCTAAACTACCCTAATATGATCCATACTTAAAAAAACAGCTATCGAGACAGCTATCTTTCCGAAGTCTTGAATTTCTAGGCTAAAATTTAATTAATTTTTCTAACTTTTTTAAATTAATTTTATAAAATTTCCCTGGGTCCCCAAACCAAAAGTTGAAAAATATTTTTTATTTTACTAGCTTTTCAAAAAAAATTTATTGAGATTATTTATTTATACTATAATTTATCAGGTGTTTATATCAAAAACCCTGAATTTCCTTGACCTAAAATAAAAACTCTGATTTTTCATTTTTTTTATACCGGATGGTAACCCCGGAAAAGAAATATTTTTAAACCATACAAACATAAATACAAAATAAATAAATTTTAATTCAGAGGTAAAAAGAAGTCAAAAAATTTAAAAATTGCTATTTTGACTAAGAATTAATTTTACTAGTAAGGAATATGGATATCAATTTAAAAAAAAATTAATATTGCCTGCAGAGTAATTGAAAATTTTTTTTTTTTTAAGGACTATAGTAAATTATTTTTATTATATAATTTTATTATAAATTCTGAGAAACAGATGCATAAACTGAAATAAGAGTACTTGAGTAAGTTTCGATACATAATATTTTATTTTGATAATAAAAAACAAAATAATAAGAGATAAAAATTCAAAATACTATTAAACCCTTTAAATTTTTTCAGGGTCAATGAACTTTTTTAAATACATTCTAAAATATACCCTACAATTTTGAATAAATTTGATTGTACTAAGACTACTAAGTTTTATAATAAAAATTAAAACAATCTGACCAGTACTCAAAATTTTGTGATCTGCGCAAGTGTATTTTAACAATGGCCCCATACATGTAAAAAAATTTATAGACAAAACAAAAATATATAAGTCAAAACAAAATCTGCAAGGATTCACTTTATATCCATATATGGACATGCACTAAAAAATTTGATCAAGGTCACGTAATAATTTTAAAAAAAAAATAGCATCTACAGTTTTAAATAAATTTTTTGAATAAACTAATAAAATTATGGTAAAATTTTATTGTAACTGTCACTTTTAAGCTCTTAACATTCCTTAAAATTTTAAATTTCAGAGCCAGTAAATTACGTCATATTTTTATACTTAGGTCTATTATTATATTTTTTTGAACAAAGTAAAATAAAAATTTTTAAATAAACAATAATAAAAGTTAAAATCTGTTTTAAAATTTATCTTTTCTTATTTTTATTTATATTAATAAAAAATAAATAAAATTATAACTCGACTCCTTTTTTTATATATTTCTGTTTGACCTTGAAGATATAGGTTGTCAATCGTTTTCATGCAGTTATTTTAAATTTTAACTGTTATTTAATAATACGCATATTTTTATTATTATATTTATATTTTAAAACCTTTAACTTAAATAAAAATAATAATAATAAACACTGAATGACTTATTATTTTGGTACTAACCTACTTGTAAATGATAGAATAAATTTGAAAAATTATAAATATTTACCTTTCCCCTTTTATCACTTATTATTTTTCTTTTTCTTTTAGGCATTGTAATTTTATTTAATGAAATAATAATAATAAGAACAATAATCAAATTTTTCAACTTGCAACAACAAGTAAATATAGAAGCAGACGGCTTACAACACTTTAATTTTTTTCGGTTCACTGAACTCTGTGCGCTCACATCTCTCGCGAATCACATTTTAAATAATAAAATTACATTTTAATTTAAATTTGATAAAACCGACTTACTTTTAAGATGATACAATCGAATAATTATTCCTTTTTCATAAAAATTGATTTGCTCGAATAAGCGAGGTTTAATTTGATTCATTCGGATCGATTCTTGATGTTGTATTTTTCTCTTCAGATAATGAAACTTTAATCTTTTATCTTGAATTAAGATAATTATTAAAACTTTTAAACAAAATTATTTTAAATTATAACGTTCAATAACTGAAAATTTCAAATTACCCATACACACTTTTAATTGGCTAATGTCGCTAATTTGCGACTGTATACGTCAGAAACTGGAGACTGAATAGATAGGCGGTTACAAGTTCACCAGCGCGCAGGCTACCCCTCACTGACTCTCCTTTATTATTCGTTAAGGCAAAGCTTATTGGTGGGGACTCGCTTGCTTTAATACGGGAACCATATATTATGGGAGAATTGTTGTTATTCTTTTTTAATAATATGAGATTTTTAAAATGATTTTATAACCCACCTGCTAAAATAGTATAATTGGTATATGCTACAGCAAAAGTGTAAAATTCAGATTTTTGATCAAATAATTTAAATACATAATTATGTTACAAGTAATAAATATTATTATTAGTACACGGTTAAAAAAAGCTTTGCCCAAAATGATGCATCATTTTTTTTGAAAATTAAAATATTATTGAGTGGGGATAATTAATTCACCCACCTCACCACTAAATTTTGGCCCCACTGACTTGGCTCAGCCAAATTTGGCCCTCGTATAAACGGGGCCAAAAAATGTTCAACCCCCGCCTTTAATATTTATCCCCCCCTCGTATTATTATTGCATGCTAAATAATTAAAAGTGGGAGTAAATTTTTGAGGTGGTGGTTAAAATTTCTCCTCTGAATGTCCCTCAGCTTTGCCCGGCCGAGAGGTCTGACTCTCCGAAAGAACAAGGCAAATGTATCAAGAAGAAGGGGAAAGCAGAATTGCCCGATTTTTTTGAGTATACGATACTACTAAGGCGTAAAGTATATGTAGGGTGAGTCATCTTAAACTATACACTCAAATATCTCGAAAACAAAGCAAAATAACGAAAAATTTTTTATATAAAAGTTGTTAGGTCTGGAGGGGGCCATCCAATAGGGGGGGGGGGACATTAACTTTAGGTCTTAGGTCCACATCGGGTCCCGCAGGATTCAACTTAGGAATTTTAAATAAAAAGTATACTTTTTTATTTCAAATTCAGCGTCTGCAGCAAATATTAGATCCAGATTCGATTTTGGCTTTAAAAAAATACAAGGCCCACTTTTTAGACCCAAAAAAGCTTTGATACGGCTGTAAATGAAAAAAAAAATGCTTTCCATCACTTGAACGAACATACAATATAAATGGTAGAAACTACTAAAAACATCTTTTTTCATTTAGAGCTATACAAAAGC
Organism: Anagrus nilaparvatae; assembly: GCA_022575985.1. Taxonomy (NCBI): domain Eukaryota; kingdom Metazoa; phylum Arthropoda; class Insecta; order Hymenoptera; family Mymaridae; genus Anagrus; species Anagrus nilaparvatae. Next base: position 20,732,788 of record JAKSXM010000137.1, read on the forward strand.
TTTTTTGAGATGGATCTTTCTATTGAAAATTCCTAAGTTGGGTCCTTCAGGGCACGATGGGGCCCTAAGACCCAAATCTAATTCCCCCATCAGATGGCCCCCTTCAACTCTAAAAACTTTTATATGAAACATTTTGCGCAATTTTGCTTTGTTTTCGAGATATTTGAGTGTATCGTTTAAAATGAGTCACCTTGTATAGAGGAAATTAAAATTCTTTGGCCTAAAACGAATTTCGGCATGGAATTTTCTATACTCGTTGTAAACCTATAGAGAGGCGAAATAGCTATTTTTTTAGATAAGGGACAAAATATTTGTTTTGACTTCGCATGAGTTCGTATGCTCTCTCCTTCAGTCAGCGAGTGCAGACAGCATGCAATAGTCGAAACCCACATTTTTCTCTGTGATTCAAAACATAGTTTTACCATAGATGTAAAAGGTGCTATGAGGTTTACCTATAATGTACAAAAAAAACCGTTTCCTTAGGATAAGCTTTTTGGCTCTAGATATGTAAATGAAATTTTGTGGACCTGCAAAAAGAAAATATAATTACCATTAGCTAAAATATTGTAGTTGAAATCAAGTTTTAGAGCCCAAAATTGTGTTAAAAAAAATTTTTCTATGAATTATTATAAATAAAAAATTAGTATTTGCAAGTTTCAAAAATATATTCATACAGTAATATTTTTAATTTTGCTGAACCCATATACAGTTTTCATTTAGGTATAAATATTGCAAACATGGTTCTTCTTCGTTTTTCCGTTTTTTTCAATAGGAAATTCTTCTAAACGACTAAATTAGTTTTAAAAAAAACGTTTTTAGGTGGGAAAAACACTTTTAATTGGAAAAAAATTGTTTTTTTAATTTAAAAAAAAATTTTTTTATGGCCTTTTTTTTTTTTTGAATAATAATATAAGTTTAAACATAACACAATTACTTTGTATTCAATGGATAAAATGATTGCATGTCCTCCAATTTTTGCAAAAATAGATCAGAATTTTTCTATTTTTGTCGCCACAAATAAAATATTTGCAAGCCCCCACAAAAGAAACGATCAATTTTAACCTACCCCCAAATGCTGTACTCGCACCTATCCATAGAGTAAGCAAAATTCTGGGGGTCGAGGGGGCGTAACCCCCTGTACGGGTATGGGGGCGAAGCCCCCAACAAAGAAAAAAGCAATTTAAACCTACCCCAAAATGCTGTACTCGCACATACCCCTAGAATAAGCAAAATTTTGGGGGACGAGGGGGTCAAGCCCCCCGTGGGGGTATGGGGGAGAAGCCCCCAATAAAGGAAAAAGCAATTAAAACCTACTCCCAAATGTTGTTCTCGCACCTACCCCTAGAATAAGCAAAATCCTTAAAATTTTTAACAAATTTTCAAATTTATTAAAAATTTTTTTACTTTAATTTTTTTTTTTTTGCATTTTTCCCACCCAAAACTTATTGTTAACTTCATTTTAAGTGTTTTTAAGCAATTTCCAGCAAAAATTTTAGCGATTTGGTGGGGGGGGGGGGGGCAAACATTTACTTTTTTTTTATGAAAAAAAACTCTGAGGCTTTCTATTAATTTGAAGTTATTATTCTAAAATGAATTATCCCGAATAGAATCTGAAGTATGGGCTGATCTGGCCCTGATTTATATAATTATAAGGAGATTGAATAAATAATTTTTCTTAACAAAATATAGAATATAAACATTTATTTATTTACATATTATATATATGATATATAGAAATTTAATTCATTTTTATAAATAATGGAAGATCTTATATAAATTTTTTATTTTTTATAAAATAACAGTTAATTCTACATTAATTTTTTCTTTTTTTTTTTAAATTTATTATCATCAATTTTAAAAAAGAATTTAATAAAATTATAAATAAACTTCTAGAATTATAAAAAATTAAAAAAATTGAATTATTTTACATTAAAATATTTTTAATCGCTATCTTCAGTATTTCGAGGTATGCGAGTTAAAGGTCTTCGACTTTCATCATCAGAACCATAAATGACATCTTCATCGGATTCATTTATCATTGAAAAAGACGGATTATCTTTAGTTATAGATGAATCTGAAAATTAAATGTTACATTTGAAAAATTTATTAATATTATTAACTTGGTTTGTAACTTTTTCCAATGCAAGAAGAATTAGATTTTTTGCTGGCATATAATTTTACAGAGCATATTTGTAAATAAACCGGTAAAAAAAATATTTTTTGTAATTTCTGGAATGCTAATTTTATTAAATTAATAAGGAAAGTTTAAGAGAAGATTAAAATACATTTTCTCGCCACAGACACAGAAAAATGTTATACGACGTATAACTCGGCTTCAGCTCGGAAGGTAATTTACGTACGATTTGGGTCATTCTTTACTTTTCTGGATTCAAGCCGTAAATATACTATTGTAACACCAAATAGGTTGTATTGTTGTTTTAAGCTAGCAATTTTTGACTTTGAATAGTTCCGAATTTAATACTATTTTCTTTTTATTGAACATCGTTACTTTCGGTAGGTATAATTTTTTTCGTCTAACGAAGCAGAAATGTCTTCGGAATAATTTAAAAATTGGAAGTGTTCTAAATATGGAATAATTCTGTAACACGAATTTTATAAATTTATAATTTATTTAGAAATAACTTACGTTGCCCATAAACTTGCTGCGAGCCAGGGGAGTAAACATAAGCCATAGTATAAAGATAAAAGTTAAATAATCCATAAAGAGATAAAAATTGAGCTGATGTTCGATATTGAGTTGAAAGTTTTGAAACAAAAGTATCTTCTAAGACACCAGCCCCGAATTGTCGTGTTGTTATTAATGAAGATATTCCAGTTACAATAATTATAAAAAAACTAACAAATTTTAATCTTAAATCTGAAATAATTATAAAATTTTATTAAAATAAGAAAATTTAATCAAGTTACCCAGTAAACACGATATAATTATTTTTATTTACCAAAAAAAGGCATGGAACGTAGTTCAGTATATGCCTTTAAGGCCAATAATAATAAATATGCAATATACAATCCTCCTACAGTAAAAAAAAATATCTTAAAACCCTGAAATAAAATAATTATTTTTTAAAATGTAAATTAGTTTTAAGCATATATTAAAAAAATTTTTTAATAAAAAAATATTACATTATAATTTTCAGCATCCAATACATAATTGTATGTTGGGTCTTCAAATTCAGAAAACCTTAACCATATAGCTAAAAGTAAAGCTGCACCCCATAAAGAGCCAATAACTAATAATTTTGGTAAGTAAAATGTTAATATCCTCCTTTCATTCTGTGAAAAAGAAAATTGATTAAAATTAAGAAAACTTATACATAAAGGAAAATTTTTCTAAGAGCCTGTAAATAATGATTTCTAAAAAATAGTATCTAAACGGACAAACTCTCGGACAAACCCAAATACAACTATAAAAGAGGGAATCATTACATAAAAAAGAGGTAATCAACATTTTTCCACCAACTTCTAAAAGTGACCTAAATTTTTGTGAAATTCGCGTCAGCGCTACCTTAGCCAAAAAGTTTATATATTTAAACCTTTTGACAAACCCCATTTGGGGGTTTTTATGAAAGCGATTGAAATCGATTAATTTTTGCAATTTAAAACAAAAAGGTGAATATGAATTTTTAAATTAAATGCACCGCTTTCATGTTATAGCCCTTAAAACTTTGATTTTTTCGAATGAAATACTTGAGTAATCAAAGTTTTAAGGGCTGTAATTTGGTAAGGCATTTATTTAAAAAATCCATAATCACCTTTTTCTTTTAGAATGTAAAAATTAATTGTTTCCAATGACTATTTTAAAAATTTTATTTTGCTTCTTTAAAAAAGGAGAGTCAGCCCAAATGGGGGGTCGTCAAAAAAGTTTAAACATATATATAAACTTTTTGGCTAAGATTGTACTGACGCGAATTTTACAAAAAATTTTGGTCACTTTTAGAAGTTGGTGAAAATCTGGAAGGGTTTGTAATGATTCTGTCTACTACCGTTCGCTCTGGCATAGACGAACGAACATCACAATCAACGTTGTTATACGTCACAGTGAATGCAATAGTGTAAAATACTAAAATATTGTAAAATACCAGTTTTACACTATTCTGCACATACAGTATTATTGAAGATTATATTTATTTAAAAGTATTCATGACTACTAAAATATGTTTTTCATAAAATATCTAAACGTTAATTCTTTAAAATTTTCGAAAATTGAACCCCTTGCTAACTTAGCCCTAATTTTAGAAATAAGTTAATTCCTGGCTTTTCTGTTTGACAGAACAAATCCTTTTAATAAAATTTAACTTACTTGTCGTAAACCATGGTACACACATAACCAAAACATGAGTAAAGCACATAGAAATGTTGTTTGGAAAATGGCATCTATCATTCTTGGTAACCAAGAACTCATTAAAAACATCGTTGGAAATAAAGGATCTAAGTAGAATTATATAATTATATTTTAGTTTAAAAAAAAAAGTTTTAATTAAATTTTTTGAAACAATATACTTACTATTATAAAATGCTAATAAAGGTAATAAAATTGATATCCATTTTTGTTCTATAGACCAATCCTGAAGTGGATACTTCCTTAAAGTATGTCCAAACCAACACTGCAAAAAATCATATTCCATTTAAAAAACTTTATTTAATAACCGCATGAGTAAAATCACAGTACATTAAATTGGAAAACTTACTACTGTTACAAATGTAAATATTAAAAATATCAGCCTAAACCATATTTCAATTTGCGTAAAAGCTGGATTATAATGTTTAAACTAAAAATTTTAAAAAAATAAATTAAATATTTTATTGAATTTATAGTGACAAAAAATTAACCCAATAATATTTTAAGCTAATTTTTTGAATTAGCAAATACTAAAAGATTAAATTTTATATTTAAATTTTACACATTAAGTGGCTTACTGACGTAGAAAGTTAGATCTCGTATTGTATATCTCTGATGAAAATTTTCTAATCCATAAAACCTAACAGTTATAATATAATGTCCATATTCGATTAAACCAATATGAGCTACAACAAGTTCTTGGCAAATTTGTTTTTCGCATTTTAAATGCCTCGTCCTGTTTTTAGAATAAAATCAAAATTATGCCGTTGGAACCAGATCACTATTAGCTATTTATAAATTTTTTTGAATAGAAATTATTTTAAAAAGAGTCAATTTTTAATTTTAATTAGAAACTGAATGAATCCAGGGTTGGCCCTGTTCAAAATTAAGTAGTCAGTGGCGGATACAGGGGGGGGGGTCAAAGGGGTCAATTGACCCCCCCTTAGCGGTCAGTTTTACCTTTTTTTAGCTAATTTTACGTTAAATAATTAACGAGAAGTTTGACACTCCCAAAAAAATTTTCAGGACCATTTTTAGCAAATTTTTTGTAATTTGATTCAAATGACCCCCCTAAAAAATTTTCTAGATCCGCCTCTGGTAGTACAATGAAATCAGGGTGAAAATCCTTTTAAAATTTGAATTTCATTCAAAAAAATTAGTTTTATAAATTTATTTTTTTGAAATACCTATTATGTGACGATTCTGCAATTAAAACAGGTTCTAATTTCCTATCGATAGCAATACCATCCATGGTCACACTAACTTGAAAAGATTTGTCATACTTTTCGTCTAAATTATTAAATTAAAAAATTTTTTTTTTTAATTTTTATGCAAATAATAGTGTCGAGAAATAAGTAATTTAAATAATTTAATTTAAAAATAAAATTACCATCATTATTTAAAGTTGATAACTGTGCTATTACCCACAGTTGTTGGCTGTAGGTCGATAATGCAGGTGTCTTCATTATGTATGGTCCCGTTGCAATTTCACTACCATTTAAAACAGCTTTCTGTTCTGACGTTAGAGTTATTGGAGGGCCTTTAAAAAATTTTTAAATTTAGATGATTGATTTTTAATAAGGATTTCATTTTCACAGGTATGTTTTAAAAAAAAGTACTATTTTAATTAAAATATAATTGAGTAAAAAATTTTTATTACATTAGAATGCTCAAAATTTATTTAATAACCTAAATTAAATAATTCTTAGATTTATCATTTTCACTACTGCATGGTTCAATTTGACCATAACCCCGTGTATTTTAAAATGGGGCTTCAATTATTAAATAAAAATAAATTTAATTGGTTATTAAATAAAAAAAATTCTAGCAAAGTATAAATTTTAAAATTTTAGCAAAAGCTCAGAGCTTTTCTGAGCAAAGAGCTTTTTCGTGCAAAACTGTAATAAAAAAAATATAATTTACCTGCCAATCCAATAAATAATGCAAGTATAAAACAGGCAAAAAATGTGATCATTATTACAACAAACTCCCTTTTGTGCATTGAATACAATCGCATATTGACTGACCTAACATAATTTATAAAAAGTTAATTTCTTAAAAAATACTTTATAGGTTGAAAAAAAAATTTATAAACAATTTTTAGTTAATGTAAACAATCCTAACCTCTCACATCGATCATGATGATAAGCAGGTGCAATGTATTTATTGAATTCACTGAAAATATCACTGAATTGAGACAAAAAATTTCGAATTTTAATATTCCATCCACCAGATGGTAAGTGATATGAATAACCTAAATCTCCACCATCCATTATTATAAATTTTGGTTAAATCTAAAATAATTACGAAAATTTTAAAATTGATGATAATAAAATAATTTTTTTTAAAAAAATTTTTGTAAAAAAGTATAAAAATCTTGTAAACATATTAGCAAAAAAAAAAAAACTAGTCATTGATAAGGTTATGTCTAGATTTTACAGTGCATTGCTTATCATATTTTTTAATCAATCAAAATTTAAAAAAAATTATAAAACAAGTATAGGAATCATTATGTTGCCCATTAATAAAAAATTTTTCGCTAAAAATTGAAATTTTGGACAAAATTTAAATCCGCAAAACCAAAAATCATCGTTTCTCAACAATAAAATTAATAAAAAAAATAAAATAAAAAGAAATTTTAATAAAAAATTGAATTTTACTTAACTTACCTAAATATTTACTATAATTATAGTTAATTGCTTTAAAAATTTGTAAAAAGACATAATTTTTTATAAAAATTTAATATTTGCACATTTTTAAAAATAATTTCTAAGTTAATTACTCAAGAGCACATTTTTAATTATATTAAATTTTTCTTAATTCATCAACAATAATATTAAGACATATGATTTTATTAAAAAAATATATACATTAACGTCGACAACAATATAAGGGTGGCCGGGAACCCCTATATAGCGCGTCGGCGCATTTAAAAATTAGAGGGCGCAACATTGTATAAATTTTATCGATTTATTTATTCTATTATACAAACAATATAAATATACAGGTATATATAGGTAAACTGTATTTTAAATGTGAAAACTTTGCTTACAGATAAAAATTTTCCGAAGGTTCTATTGGTTCAGAGCTTTATTTGAGCTTTTTTTGGAAAAATTAAAATTTGAATTTATCCTAATGTATTTTAAAATAATCATCTGCTATGAAAAATCAAGTAATAGTAAATTACGCAACAAAAGAAAAGTTAAAAAAATTTCTATGTTGAAAAAACAATGTTTTAATGGTCGATTTCGTGAAGAAGAAATATTTCTTAAGTTTATTACTGACGAGTCATAACAGACAAAATATCTAAAAATTTTATAGGTAATTCGATTAAAAAAATTTATGCTGAAGAAATAATTTAAATAAATAACACCGTTTGTTTGAGAAATTATGGAATTTCATTGCATAAATTTATATTTATAAATGACCAAATAAGAATTTCAAATGTTTTAAAAATATATGACAAATAAATTTACAAGCTGAGTATAATATTAGTTAGCATGATATAAATAGCATAAAGGTATACCCAGGGTATACCACTAGTAATACACCTTTTCTATTGAACCTACTGTCCTATAATATATATGAGAAAATCCACCAAAAGATTGCCCTTAAGTGTTCAACATTTTGAAAAAAAACTCTTATATAAGAGTGGACAAAACCAGTAAAAACAGAAACATAAGATTTTAAGGCTAAGGAAAACCCCAGATGAAAAAACTAGTGGTTTCATCGAATTACTGAGGAAAAAATATATAAGTAAAAATTGCAAATATTATTCAGAAAATTTTTTCTTGAAGACTGCGAAACTTTTAAAAATTGGTCCCCTCATAATTAGGTACCCTAAAAAACTAAAAAAAAGGAATTTTTTTCCTGTAAATCGTAGTAAAATGTTAAAATAAATAGTGAGTTCGAATTTTACGGGAAAAAGTACTAAGTAATATACGTCTTTTAGTCCAGTTTATAACATCATTTTAATCTGCTAGAAAATTCCCAATTTTATGAATTTTTAAAAAATTCAATATTTAACATTTGAACTGCTCTAAGACGTTGAAAATTAAAAGAAAAATTATTTTCAACAGAAAAATAAAATTTCAAAATATGTAAAATTAAAGTAAAAAAATAATAAAAAAACCTATAAAAAAATTAGAAATAATGAAAATCATTAAAAACAAGACTGATTTTGTTATTTTAAAAATGATCCAAAATTGGTTAATTTAGCTTTGGAGTTGTTTTCAGCTGTTTTAGGTGATTTCTAAAGCTCATAATTAATAAATTTTATTTTATTTAACTTTTTATTATTACCTTTTAATAATAATTCCACTTAAAAAAGTTGTAAAAGCTAAATAAACAATCTTTATTTTTAAAAACCCTTTTTTTAAATTTGAGCCCCCTTAAGACGCTAATAATTAAAAATTTGTATCATTTTTGTAGAAAAATGCTTTTTTTTAGTAATTTATTAGTACAATACAAGTGAAAAAACATAAATTTATCGTTTATAATGATTTTAGTTGATTAAAAAAAACTTTCAAAAATTGGTTTTTTTCAAATATCAAAAAAACGTGATTTTGAGCCTTCCAACTGAAAAAAAACTATTGTACATGCAACATTTTTTCTGTTCATCACCTTTTCGTGACTATATATGATCTAAAGAACACAAAAAAACGTATTAGCAAGGTGTGCGTGAAAATTTTTTTTTTTCAAAATGTTGAACACTTAAGGGCAATCTTTTGGTGGATTTTCTCATATATATTATATCAGCCTGGATCCGAATTCGATTAAATGATTTTTAAAAAATTTTTTTAAAGGGGTATACCTATATGGGAAATTGTTAGTAGACAAAATGGTCACCCTATAAACCATATTGATTTAAGTTTTTCACTGTTATAGATCTTTTTCAAACCTGAAATTTTTCCATATATACCACTTTCGACTTTGGACAAAATAAAAATTGTCAACAAAATTCGGTTTTCCCATTTCATCGGCACTTTTTTGGTTAAAAAACTTGGTTTATAATGAGCTTTAACGAATTCAAATGGTTTCAGACAAATAAACCCAAAATTTCTAAAAATGGCAAATTTTTAAAACTCACTTAAATCCATTTATATCATATTTTTTGGGCTCTCTGAACCGGGGAACCATATTCATTTAAGTTTTTCACTGTTTCAAACCTTTTTTGGTATCAAACAGCGAACAGGCTCTGAGCTGGAGTTCTGCTCCTACTTATACTGTGAAATTGCAATAAATTACTCATGTAGAATAGAATATCCTTTAATTACAGTATTATGATCCACAGTCTCCTCTGAACTCTTGTCAATAAAAACTGGACATTTTTCCTCCACTATAAAATGAAGCTTCGCTTCTGGTCTGCATAAGTTAAAGTTAGAGGTAAAATTAAGTCAAAATGTTTATTTTGTCAAATGCGGAGGATTAAAGGTACAAGGCACGTAGCAAATGTTTTTTTCTTTACAAAGGGCAATATTGACGACCTTTCAAAATTGGAATATTGTCATTATTGCCCACTAGTAAAGATAAATAAATTAAAAAAATTTTAATAATATACAGATGTAAAATATAATATTATGAGTTTATTAAAGGTATAAATTTATAATTTTATATTAAAATTTACATAATTTTATTTAAAATAAGGCACTTTTACTAATAAACTTAGATTTAATTAAAAATTTAAAAACTAGGTACTATACATATACCTATTTTAAATGATAAAAATAACGTAATGCTGTCTTTTTTAAAAAAGAACATTACTTTAAATTTCTTTCTGAGTATTAATTACTGATATAAAAATTTCTTAAATAATCCAAATTTTACAATTAAAAAATTATAGGTAAATCGTTAAAAATTCACAATAATCACAATTATAAATTAAAATAACTTATAAAATATTCTTATATTTTAATTATATTTTACATACACATAAAAAAAAACTTAAATTTATGACGTATGACTAACATTTATGTATATGATTTAAATTTAAAGAAAAATTAATAATAAAAAGTGTCTAAAATATTTTATAATTAGTAACTTTTTGCTTAAAAATATAAATAAGAATAAATGACTATAAATAATTTATACAATTAAAATAAAATTACTTAAAAAATAAAAATCTTATTCATTAATTATATCAGGAATAACACTGCAACTATCATCAGAATTAACAAAATTAAATTCTTTTGTTTGTGATGTAATTGGTGGTTCTGGTAATTTTTTTAACGTGACCCCAAAATTTTTAGCTATTTCATCAACACTTGTTGTTTGATCAATATTTAATTCAATATTATCAGTCTCATTAATCTTTGGATTTATTTCATCTTCGATTATTTCTTCTCCATTAAATTTTGTTTTACCTTCATTATCATCTAATTCTTCTTCAGTTATTGTTCTGTCATTGTCAATATTTTTTGGTTCTTCGTGTAAATCTGGTTTTATTGTTATAATGTTGTCATTGTTTTTAACAATTGGTGTATCCCATGATTTCAAATTCATGTACTCAAATGGCATACACATTCCTGGTGGTGGCGTTTGAAGATTTACTGAATGTGGTGAGTTGCTCAATTTTGATTGTTCTTGACTATTATGATTGTGGAACATTGGAAAATTTGTAAAATCTTGATTTTCTATTGGGGTTCCTGGGGTTTTTAATTCTCTCATTGATCCATCAGGTTTGTAAGCTATAAATAATCATTTTTTAAATATTAGAATAAATCAAGTAAATATAAAAAATACAAATAAGGCTAAAATATTACGTAGTACCAGATAAATTTATAATTAGATTTAGCCAAAAATATATTAGTAGTTAAAAATTTAAGATTTAATCAAAAACAACTTTTTCTGTAATTAAAATCATAAAAAAAGAAAATAACAATAAAATAAAAAATATTCTTACTGTGAATTGGCAGTCCAGATGGGGGAAATGTAATATAATGTTCTTTAATAACTGGAGAAGATTGTAAAGGTTTAAAACTTCTTAAATCAAGTTCATTATTTCCGTTATTAAGATGAGATGGATATCTTGCTGGTGAAAATCTACCATGAAAAGGTTTTGGTGTTGGTGGAATTTCATAATTAGTAAGAGCAGATTTATCTTCAGACGAATGCTGTAACTAAAAAAGGAAATTTAAATTAATTATAATTGCATAGTTTATTCAACTTACTTAAAGTCTACTTAAATAAAACAATAAAAGTTTGTTAAACTACGTGTATGATGTCTCATGATTTTAATGTAATCTTATTATGTTGTTAATTTAATTTAATTTGTGTAAAAATTTATTTATTAAAGAATTTTTTAAGATTTTAGCTTTTGAGTTATGTAAGGAATAAATGTGCAAGGAATTTGCATTCCTAATTTCTGATTTCGTTTAAATTTAGAACAATTTTTTTAATTTGTTTTAAAAAATTCTTATTTTTTGGTCTAAAATTATTTTGAAGCTTGTCATTTTTTTAGGTGCTCTCAAGAAATATTTAGATACGCAAAAAACGTATATAAAATGAACGCTACGATCCATAGCCATAAAAAAGATTTTTTAATCTCAAATTGTAATAAAAAAAATACTCACTCTTCGATCGTCAGTATCTGAATGCGTGCCACTGTCTCCTAGACTTGTGCCACTGCAACCACTAACGATACTCATTCGCCCAGATGAGGATGAACCTAAATTTTAAAAAGGAAATTAGATCAATAAACATAAATTCGACACTTAAATTTTATTTTATTTTAATACTCACTTGAAACACTGTGAAGACTAAGGCTGCTAATTGGTCTTTTATCTGCTAAACTATTTGCATTTGCTTTCTTTGGTCCAGTATCACTCGTGTTTGTTAAGGCTTTGGAATCTGTAATTAGAAAATTTTTTTTGAAATGTAAAGTTTTTATCTTTTAAGGATGATAACTACCAAGCTGGGGATGATAGAAATAAGAAACTATTACTCTCTCTTTCTATCATATTACTATAGAAGCGAGAACCTTGCGCGCGCACAACTATACGATAGCATTGTTAAATAAATAAAATTTTCGTTATAAACAAACCACCCTAGTCTAAAATAAATTGAACAATTATATTCTACGATATGTTTTTTATATGTTATAATTTTTTTATCAAAAACTGTACGCAAAAAATACTTTAATTTTTTATTGTAAAATGTCGTCCCATAAGAATCACGTGTATAAGATGCTCGGAGAAGCCAAATTATTTTTAATTATTTAATAATGAAGGAGTCACCCTAGGATCTTCTAATTTTAAATATGTATTTTTTAATATGATTTCTTGTTATATACCCACTTTTATTAAAATCTATACGTAAACAAAAAAGGTGAGCAACATCCTTAAGTTTTTCCAAGATTTAGATTTACAAAAATATATGAAAAGCTAATTCAAATTTTTGTAAGCATCAGAGATATAAATAAAAAAAATTTACTTTTGATGTTATTATGAAAACACATAAAAATATATTTAAAAAAAAATATTTATATCTCAGATGATCAAAAAAATATCATCAGTTTACCTTTTTTGCTTTTGGCAAAGAAATTTTTAAAACGATCAAAGGGTGTCGGTGCTTTCATATTATCTTTCAGCCTTTTTTGTATTCTTTCATATTCATCTCTCATTGCTGATAATTGTCTTTGTTTATCTTTAAAACTTTGTTTAGTATCATTTCTATTTTCCCAATTTTTAGCTAATCTTTCAACTTCTGTTATAGTAAAAACATTATTTTTAAAATCATTCATTATTTCTATGAATTCGTCATCTGGTGGAATTAATTCACGTGGTTTTGTACTACGATTTGAATTACGTTCTAATGTTGATTTTGAACTTTGATCACTTGTTTCTACTTTATTTTCTGGTGTTATTGATTCTTGACTTGGTGATTGACAGATTCTTTGCTTGCTTACACCGCCTAAAATAAATTTTAATTATAATATTTTTTTTTAGATCTACAAAAACTTCTCATTAGTTTGATTTTATTAATATTCAAAATTTACGGGCGATTTAGGGTACGTAAGTTTTAATTGATACTTCGATTTCTTTTTTCTTTTGATTAAAAATGGGTCTAATTTTTTTTTCCAATAAATATCCAGTATTTTTTCATAATATTTTTTTTCCATAAATTATTTTCGTACATTGGCTATTTAACATTCAAAACCACGCGGAAAAATGTTGCTTTTTGTAAAAAGATGAAAAATAATTTTTCTGGGCTGATTTTAAATTTAGTGCATGCAAACTTCGTAGAGCTTTTGTTTACAAAATCAAGTTTTTTTTCATTTTTTAATATAAAATTTTTGCATAAAATTTATAAGAATAATTGTTAATAATATAAAGTTACATGCAGAGCAAAAGACTGACAGAAAATCATCATCAAAAAATATATAAAAAACGATTTTTTATAAACACAAAGAAAGCTTCTTTAAAATTTGAAGCCTTCCAAACCTTTAGATTTCATCTGCATGTAACCTTGTAAAAAATTTTTATCCGAAAAGTTAAAATATTTAAATGATTTATTACTTTGTGTAATTCCAATATTTCTTGAATCTGCTAAAGATGTATCATCTGTTAATATTAATTTTGGTGATTGTATTGGACGTGGTGATGAATATTCTGGAAACATACTTTGAATACTATTGTGTATTGTAGTTATTGGTCTTGCTAAGGGTGGTACAGAGTATGCTTCATTTAATGGACGTGGACGACAATAATCTTCCTTTGTTGGATCTTCAGAATTCACAAAGTGACGTTCGTGTTGTAATGGTATTCGAAAACCTTTTAACAAAATTTTGAATGTATTGAAAAGTATATTTAAAATATAGATTGGTTATTTAAATTAATAAAGCTCACCATTAACTAGTCCATTTGTTTTTTCACTCGCGACTTTAGAATAACTATAAATATTTGCAAACTCATTCATTTGCTGCAAAAAAATTTTTATGAATTATGTTTTAAAGTAACTATAAATTAAAAAAACAAAAATTATTCGTACCATATAACCTCTTAGCTGATGAGCTAATTTAACATGTCCAGCTTGTTCAGCAAGATCAGCCGGACTGAATTCATTAATATTTTTCATGTCACATGCAATGTCAGCCCCAGGACATTCCAATAATTGCCATGCAAGCTTTTCAAGTCCAAATCGTGCAGCAAAATGTAAAAGTGTTGGATACTCTTCTGAACCTAAAATCAAGTAATAATTTTAAACATCAGAAAAGAGCTTTTAATTAAATTCAATTGCTATTATAAAAAATTTAATTACTGTTTGAATGGTTTTGTAAAAGTTGAAGCTCACCAGATGGAGTTGATAATAAATTAAAATGAGGTGGAATATTTTTTTGAAATGCATGAACCATCCAATTATCCAATTGTTCACGATCTCCAGAATTAAAGCCAAAAGTCTAAAATTAAATAAAAATATATAAAATTATCATCTAAATTAAAAAAAATTTTTTTTGAAGTGCTTACTTGACACATAAATTCTAATGGATTATCATATGCTCTTAAAATTTGATCAAGTTCACGTAATCTACTCTCGCATTTAATTTGTCTGCTGCCTAATGATTTGCCATTTTTATTTATTTTAACACCAACGATCATTGATACATCAAGACATCTTTCTGGTATTGAAAATTGTATCGTGTATGGATTTCTTTTTTTAATATTATTTATTTCAATGCCTTCGCCACAACGATCAACTATCACAGTTACATTATCTTCTGTTTTTAATGGCTCATTTAATAATGCTATTACTCGATTTTGACCCTATTATTGATTTTATAAAAAAAGGAAGTTGTTACTTTTATATTTAATATTTATGTCAAATTTTATTAGTATATAAAGAAAAATATCGAAAAAATTTAATATTTTTTATATTTTTGTTTTAATTGAGTATCACTTTTACACTCGATAAAGTTTGATAAATTTATTAACTGGAAGTTTTGTACTGAAAGAGATGAATATTATTAAATGAAGTGTTGAATCAATAATTTAATCATGTTTTTTTTTTACTTAATTAAATTAATTTCTATATGGATTAATATTCCTGAAGTGTATAAGGCTCGAATCAAATTTATTCCGAATTTTTAGTCAGTGTTTATATGTAATCAGCAAAACACACACAAATTTTTCTAGATTTCTAGGCTGACTTATTTGATATATTTTTTAAGAAGAAACATGAAAATTTTTTTTTTAGCTTTCAGTTTTCACTGTGGGTCTTAAAATATCTAGGGTCATGTAGACCTAATTAATTTTTTCGGTTCTACTTGATTCTCAAAAACAGATTTTGAAAAAAAATTTAGATACCACTTATAGATATAAGCTGATAAAACATTTCTCAATCATTTCTGCCATTATTTTTAGTTTTTATACAAAATCCCCCAAAAATAAGATAAAATAATTTTCAGAAAATGTTTTAAAATAACTGAACTTATCGAAATATTTTCATATTTTAAAATTAAATTAATATTTAATTTTTAATAAAAATATTGGAGTTAAAATAATTGGATTTTATTTAGAAGTTTCGGATACCCTACCAAATCCGTTAAGTAGTTGCTTTTAAACTCTTAAAACAGTAAAATAAGAATCTTAGGACTCTAGATCAAGAATTACTGCATTAACGCTTTTTTTACACTTTAGGAATATACGCCCATATAATAAAGTTCTAAGGTCAATTTTTTATATTTTTTCGAAATTTTCTTTATAAATAAAAAATTGCAAAACATAAAAAATAGTAAGTAACTCACCAATTTAACTTTTTTTGGATGTACACTAAATGCTTCTTTTTCAATTTTAATACCATTAGTATTATGATTACCTAAAATACTAACAGCAGCACCTAACAATTGACCAACAAATGTTTCATCTTGATCTTTGACAAAAAATTTTTTCCATTCATTATACGAATTCAAATAAATTTTATGTGAATTATTTAAATGTATATCTTGTACACCAAGCATCATCGATAATAATCGATTTGTTGTTAATAAATTAGTTATTAATTTTGATTGTTCTGGATTGTCTAATATACGATCAAGAAATATTGGACATATAACTATTATTTGTAAACGTGCATTACGTAATTTTATTTCGATATTTGATGTTATTGTTTCTTCAAATGATACTTGTGATACTCTGAAAAATAAAAAAAAATTTTTGAATATTATTATGGAGAGATTTTTTTAGGCCACATGTTTCTTTTTTTTATAAACATGCAGTGTCTAACCTACATATGGACCAAATTATATTCTAGGTCACATGTGACAAAATCAAAATATTCCTTTTGTATATACAAAAAAATGAATATTAATAAAAACAGATTTTTTTTTTTTTTTAACGAATAGCTAAAAAAAATTTATTTTCTTAGGACCGAGTTTTGGTTTATTTAAAACAAAAAAATATTTTAATAATAATTAGCAAAAAAAAAAAATTTTGTTCACATGTCAAAAAAAATAAAAATCATATTTAGATAAAAAGTACTTAAGATTAAAGAAAAAAAACATACTTAAATGGTGGTCTTCCTTGTTGCCTGCTAATTTGTTCAAAACAGGCCGTTAAATAATTAATCCATAAAGTTGATGCTTCGTTATCTTTACTTGATATGAATATAACATCATCTTTTAATATTCCATCTGTTTTTAATGAATTAATTATTCCTTGTTTGCTACCTGAAAAAGTTAAACAAAATTTTAATTATATTAAACTAGAATAAAAGGCGAGGTTTTTTATCAGTTTAAAACACTCCTTTTGTGACTTATTTAGGGCAAAATTTAATGTATGTGTGATTAGTCATTTTTTCTTTTTTATTAATCGATTAAATTTACCCTATTAAATTTCCTGTCGTTAAATAATGCTTTTTTTTTAATATTTATTTTTACCTGCATCTCTTTTTTTTTAACATTATTTTTTAATAATTTTATTTGTCGTTTTCCATTATCATAAAAATTAGACGCATAAAATAAATACGTGCATAAAATATGTATTTTATTTTTTATACGCAATTTTTATTGCATGTACTATAAACTAAAAGCATATTGTTGTCATAAAAAATTATAAAAATAAAAAAAAATTTTCATTATTTTTTAATAAAAATTTAATGATAAAATGCAAGGAATTTCAGGTCGTAAAATCAGAGATTCATATTATGTTTTTTAATTAATCTATATAAAGTATAGACTTTTTTAGGGAAAATTTTGGGAAACGTAGGCTACACGATTCAGGAACCCTAATTTTTCGAGATCTTCTAAATGACTAAATTAATTTGGAGCTTGTTTTAGCTTTAAAAATTTTTGTCTAAGTATTCAATACCCAAAATTTACCAGGGCTGAATTTAGCATCTGTGAGGCGTGCAAGTATAATTTTTGAAGGGGCCTTAAATAAAGCCTGCGAAATTTAAGTAACACAATTTTAATCAAAACGTTAATTAATTTTTAAAACCAAAATTTCTAAAAATTTTACTAAAAACTACAAGTGCATTTTTGGATCACGATAGTATTACTCAGACAAGATTCTTCAAAATATTTTTCCAACCTATCGATTTGAAACATTTTTTGCACTCTTAACATGGAATCACCCAAGTCTATTTATCTAAAAAATCAAGCTTTTTCAAATTAAAACGCACAAACAGTGAAAACATTTCTCTAATTTTATAATATTTATGTAATTGAAAATTCCAGCTATTTACATAATTTATAAAAAATGTTGGCGCCTCTAGCAATTTTTTATTCGCTGTTTTTTTTCTCTTTTATAATTAAAAAAACAAGACAAAAAAAAACTATACATTTAACGCAAATAGGTATACAATATAAAAATACATATTAACCCTATCTGAATGCTAACGAAGTTTATTTTTACTTACAGTTTTTTTTTTGTTATTACTGTCTGTCTGTCTTTGTATACACAGTATTAAATTTCTATTTTAAAAAAAATATGTTTAAAATTTTTTTTGTAAAATATATTTATTTTTTCGCGATATTTTATTTATATTTTCTATTATACGGTTTATTGACCGTATTAATTATAAAAAAATTTTTTGGAACAAGTTGCTAATATTTCATTTTTTAGGAAGTAAAAATTAGTATTTTGGAATTTTGTTTTGGTCTATTTTTGATTTTTAAATAAATATATCAATGTTAAAAAGAAATTTTTAATTAATATTGCTAGTTTTGGTGTTTCTTTGATTTTTTTTGCAAGCACAGTTTTTAGTAGTTAAGAGAAGGTAGAACTAAAGCTTTTTTTAGAAAGCTCTGAATGAGCTTTTAACAAATGGTTTTCATGGAATTATAAATTTGCAAAAATATGGTCTACTGTACTTCTGCTACTAATTAGAGGCTACAATTTTTTCTCTGATTTTCAAAAAGCTCCTTTATTTTACAAGTGGTTCGAAATATTCTTTTAAAATGTTACACCTAAGCCTTATTTTCCCCAACTGCCCTGATTATTTTATAATTTAAAAAAATCCATAAAAAGATTACAATCTTCTTTAAATAAAAAAGCAAAAATGCATAAAAACACTGTTCATCAATCAAATGCAAGTCATAATTTCAATACATTATATCCTTCAACAACAACAAAAAAACCCTTTTTTTTTCCTTCTACACAAATATAAAATATTCACAAGCTGTAAATTCTATTTTTCAACGACACTGAATAATAATAAGCATCCTTTATTTTTCTTATGCACACAAGTATTAGTAGTTTATACCGTGACGTAGTTCATATATATATGATCGTTTTCCGTTTTCAATATACGTGACTTGAGTTCCTTCAATTTTAGATCCTTCCGGCCCTTCATATAATAATGCACGTAGTATGTGTGTGTCTCGTTTATCTGGATTTTAATGATTTTTCAATATAAAATATATTCAATATTGTTTTATTCCTGATCTTTTATTATTAATAAATTGTCAAGAACAAGGATATAATGTTACTGAAGTATAGGATTACCATTTTTTTGGTCACGTTTAACCTATTTATTTATTTAATCTTTCCTATGTGCAATATTTTACATTTGAATATATGTGCAATAAATTTTTTAAAATATATTAATTTTTTTTTTTTGAAGGATCTGAATGAAATATGTGAGGTGTAGGCAGAAAAATGGAAGGTAAAATATATATAGCTTTTACTTGTACTACTTGAAAATGCCTGATCTCATTAAAAGCTCTAAACATTTTATTGGAAGGATTTTAATAATTTTATTTGAATTCTAATGCTACAATTTTACAAATTTTTGGCTTTTGCCCTATATTAATTTTCTTGAAACCCAAAATTTTTGACAAATTTTGATAATTTTTAAACATGAAAAATTTTTGCATTATGACTGAATCTTAAATTTCTAAAAAACTTGCAAAAGGATAAAATATAGTGCATAATAGATGGAAGGGTTCTAATTATACTTGATTATTTAAAAGAAATTATCGACAAAAAAGCAGACTGCAAGCTCGCATGGCAAAAAAGATTTTTGAGTGTTGACCCCAGTGAAGACAGACATGCAAACTTAATTACTTTTAAAAAGTTTGTGCCTGGAGTTATTCTAAGCCAGAAGAGAATTCTAATTTAGTGACTTAGATTTGATTTTTTCTTTTAGGGTAATTAACATAATAAACAAAGCTGTGGCTGAAAAAAGATACGAAAATTTTGTAGCTTAATTATTGCTCGATTGTGTCTGGAAAAAACGTAACAACATGAATGATTCGATTCTTAAATTTCACTATCGTAACTTTATATCTTAAATTATTAATAAAACTTTGATTTATTTTTTAACTAATATTATTAGTTTCATCCGGTCTAAACAGGAGCAAATAAATAGTATAATTTCGTAACCGACAAAATTTATTTTTATTTATTTTTGTATAGAATATTTTGACTAGCAATGATAACAAAACTTACGTGTATGATATCCTGATAAATCCAAAAATTTTGGTCTTTTAGATAAACCGATCATTTTTCAATATATTTTTTTATCTCAAAAGGTGTATATTTTTATCTTTTTAAAAAAACAAACTAAAATTTATGTTTACGTACATTTTTTTTAAAAATTCTATTTTTATTTATAGTAAAAATAAATAAACGTTTTCAGAACTGTTGATAATACAAAACTGAAAAATAAAAAAAATGTTTTAAGCTTCAAAACGGAACTTAACAGTAATTTTAGCACATTAGTATTAATAATATGTCATTATTATTTCTATAAATATTGATGGGTCAAAGAACCGCATTAATATTATAACAATAGAATAAAATTATACGAGTCTCAATATTTATGAGTGGGTGTGTTGTGTTATCGTTCGTGTTTAATTTTTTTATAAAAAAAATAAAGAAATTGGATGACGTTTTGTAATTAACTTAAATGGTTGTGCGGACTGACTTTATTATGTTAGATATCGTTTCTTTGTTTTTTATGGAAAGAAAAGGCACTGCGTCTGCACGCACGTGTTTATTATCATATATTAATGTTCTTTTTTTATGTTTATTAATGTCTAAATAAATTAGAGGCTTGAATGTACGACTTTTTTTTTGTCTTATTTATGTAATTTTTGTTTTTATTAACTTTCTAATCATTTTATTATGCGTACTAGAAATTTAAAACAGTGATTTATTGGGTTTTATCTTTTCATCACTTGGGCTGTGAGCTTTGATTTTCGGCCGCTGCCTGTGTATCTTCAATAGTTCTACAAAAGCGGTTTCTAAAATCCAAATATTGTCAAAGTAATCGAAAAAAATGAACTAAGGCTGAACTATTTTTTACGAATAATTTAGATTATTAATAAATTAATTATAGGTAGCTATAAATTTTTTGAACAAAGCGATTGCAGATAACGTATTTATGCGCATTAGTCTAGTGCGCATATTTTTATATAATTATTTCATCCTGCTGCGCATGCTAATCTAACTTAACAAGAAATTGCAAAAATTTATGAATAATTTAAGCTTGCAATAATAATAATATTTAAATTTGTCAAGCTTTTTTAAATTGTTATTTCGTTGACATTAGCAAGATCACGTATCGGGCCCATAGGCCGGCCCTACTGTGCCTACATAAATTGTATCCGGCACTGAACCGACCTGTTCCTCGTGCTCGTGATCTCGCTGATGTCAAAGCTTTTAAGCACCCTGGATCCTTAATATACTATTTTTAAAAAGTTATTTTATTTTAACAACCTAAGAATTGAATTTAATCACGCCGAAAATATTACATTAATTATCTAATTCTTTGTTTAATTCAGAGAACCAAAATTCATTTTTTTTTCGACTTAAATTTAAATTTGTAATTCTATACTTTCATTAAAAAATAAAAATAAAAAATAATGGAATTCTAAATGAAAATAAATGCTTCTAAAAACAAATTTATAAATAAAATTCTATTAAAAATTTTTGTTTTATTTACCAAAATATGCAGCACTTTTCATAGCATAATGATTTTCTTCTCTGATTCTCATTTTTTCTAATTTCGCGCGTTGATTAACGCGCCTGTTATTTTAAATACACTTAATTAAAATTTTTTTTAAAACCAATATCAATAAATTTATCTATTTTTAATAATAAATTTACAAATCAAAAACAAAAATTTCACTTATTTATTTGCTTTTTTTTTTCTTGATACTTTTATAAAATAAAATTTTCATTTCTTTTTCGATTAATTTCTGATGTCAAAACAAAATTTTTAAAAAAAGTACTTTTTTTTCAAAAACACTATTAATTTTAATGAAAATTTCGAATTTTATATTTAAAAATATATAATAAGCAACCGGCGCATGAGGCGTCACTGAACCGGCCGTACATTTCTGTTTCCTTCCGACCTCATCGTTTTATGCCGACAAATTTTCTATCTTTGTCATTGACATAATATTTCTTTATATATCATTTATATTTATATATGCACATTATAGTAGTGTGTATTCTTCATCTTTTTTAAAATATTATTATTATTTTTCAAATTTTTTATTTTGTTTTTTGTTTTTCTACGCATGCGCAGAAATTATAAAAAAAAATAAAATTTAAAAAAAATCGTATAAAAAATAAGAAACAGACGAGACTTTGTGTACAATACACATAGAAAAACGATAACCCTGTGTGTTTATTATGAAAAATGAAGGATAAATTAAGGGAGAGAGGATTTATTATGGGTGGGTGTGTTTTTTTTGAGATTTATCTATAGAGTCTATTAAAAAAATCATTTTAATTATAGAACTTTTTTATTATTTTAAGGAAGCTTTTTATTCATCTGTTTTAAGATTTTGAAAGAAATTATCTGATTCTATAAGAGTAGAGGACACTATATCTGTATTTACAACTCAAAAATTATTTTGAAGCTTTTGAAAAGCTTGAGTCCTAAAATTATTCGCATGCATAATAAAATATCGTTTTGTAGATGTCATCAATGCAAATAAAGAAAATGAAATAAAAGCGAAAAAAATCTCTAGTAGAACATTTGATCTAAATTAACTTGTTAAAACTTTGAGGGTATTCGAAGGAGGCCCATCGAGATATAGGAGGCCAAACAAAACTTTTTTGAATTTTTTTACTTATTTTAACTATAATGAAATAAATTTTATTGATATTTATTCATAGGCACCAATGGGTTAATAAACTCAAATTTTTAGGGTTTTAAATTTTAAAAAGCATGTCACTTTAGTCGCCCAATAAGTAAATTCGTAAATAAGTAAAAATATTTTTAGTAAAAAGTATAGATTAAAACATACTTATTTATCATTATAAATTGATTTTATTTTTATTTTACTTATAAATTTTTAAAAAGCTTTTTTTCAAACTTTAAAAATATCTTAAAAGCTTTCAGAATTTTTTGTTTACATTTTTTGTTTCTTAATATATAAATGCATATGTATATTTAAAAGACACAATCAATTTTTTTCCTAAATGCATTTATAAAGATCAATTTTAGAAATTTAAAGCTACAGAATTTGCAAAAAACAGAGGCATTTTTATGTTTTGCAATTTCGTATATGTTTTCGAGATTCTTTTTTTTTTATAATCAAAAATAAACTTTTTAATTTTGGTTAACAAGGAAGTTTGGACTACGTATTTTAGATTATAATGTGTAATTAAACTCTTTGTTTTTTGACAGAATGACAGAATAGCTGTACAACAAAATGAGCCTGTGTGTAAGACAGCTGAATTTTTGCCCAGATATAGGCAACGTATTTTTGCTAACTATTTTCATATCTGAAGTCGGTTTTAACATACAGCCCCTAGAAAATAAGCTATCACCTCCTTTTGCATCGAAAAAAATGTAATATTAACCTTATTTTTAGGGGATGATATCTTATTTTCTAGGTGTATGTAAAAATCGACTTCAGATGTGAAAATTGTGGGCAAAAATACCTACTGGATGACAATTTTAGCCCAAAATATTTATTTTTTGTTTTATGCTACAAATCCACCCCTTACCCCATTCAAGGGGTTGAAGATAATACATTGGTAAACATTCATTTTTTTTATGTTTCTGATAGTCCAATATTGAGTTTTTAATGCAATGAAATATTTTTTGTGCATATTATATTAATTTAAATAACGTCTGAAAATTATTAAAAAATTATCCCACTTTTAAGGGATGATATCACATTTTCTAGGGGTTGCACATTTAAATGGACTTCGAAAATTAAAAGAGCAGCCCCTAATATCAACTGGGTAAGATTTGTAGCTCAAAATATCGTTTTTTCATTAAAAAAAATTAAAGTGGCTTGAATGTGTCGATTAGGCGTTAATGGGTTAATAAAATTCTTATATTAACCCAGTAACACCTACATAAATGATTAAAAATTAAAATTTATTTATGATAGAGCGAAGCTCTATATTATACCGAATAAATTTTTAGTTCTATAAACACGTCTTTCTCGGAAATATCCATCAGATAGCTTTCAAATTTGAAATTCAAAGAATAGCAATTTTTGTTAGAATCCAATATTTCTAAAGTCAAGTTTGCATATAGTAAATTAGATGAGTTACTTAACTCTATCCTCTAAAAAACAGTCAACTATAGTTTGTATATTATACTGGCAGTACTGTATTACAAAATTTTACTGTCTTTATTGTTTGTTTAAATCTTGACCTTTTCAAAAAGCTTAATCAAATTTTTTAAGCTTATGTAAGCTTTAGAATAATAATTTTTTTCTTCATTCTTCGAATTCAAGTATTAAGTAACAGTTATCTTGTTGATATAAAATGAAAAAAAAATAACATGAACTTTTATAAGGAAATTATAAATGCCAAAAAAAAATTAAAATAATACAGGGTTCACTGTTTATTCTTACATTTTTTTCTTACTTATAGAATAAATACAAGGCATTTCATTCATTTAAAAACTAAAAAATTTTTTGTACATATTTAAATAATTAATTTAAAAAATTCTTAATTTATAAAATATTATACGAACTTAAAATAATTAAAAAATATGCATGCACAAAATAAGTATATATGAAAAATTACATATTTAAAATATTTGCCTTGACTTTATTTTTATCATTAAAAAGCATATTTTTATTTATCTTTTTTAAAAAAAGAAATAAAGAATAAAAATATAACTCATTTTTAAGTAGCTTAGTTTCCTAAATCTTAATTGATTATAGGATTAAAAAAGAAATAATTTATTTTCTAACAAAAGCCAACTTATATATTTATAAACTTTATAATTTTTTAATAAATGGGATTAGTACTACTGTTTAACATACTTTTGAGTTTTTTTTTAAATTATAAATATAAGTATGGCTAATATTTATTTCAGAGTTTATTTTGAAATATTTTTTTTTTAAGATAAGATTAAAGTTAAATAATATATTTTTTTCTAAATAAGTATATAAGCTAATATTTATCAAGGTATTTCTACTGCTTTATGTACATATTTACTTATAAAAACATAGATTAAAAAAGCATGTACTTTGAAGTTCTTGAAGAAAATTATGTATCAAATAGACTTTTTTGCAGAATTTTATAATATTTTATGCACAAAGTATATCAGTCAGATATAATAAACATTTTTCTTTTATGAGCAAAATTTAATTAAATTAAAATTCAAACGTCAAATTGAAGAAAAAAAAAATTATATTTTATATTTATCTATTTTAAAATAAATTAAATTAAGTAAATGGAAAAACTGATGGAAGAAATGATGAATATTAATGTGGACTTTATTTTTAGAAAATTTGATTAATTTTTAAATAATTTAATGCTAAATGTGAAAATAAAAAGTTTTTAATTTATAATTATTTTAAAATTGCAAAATTTTAATTTAATTTAAGATAGTGTTAATACTTTTATGTTGGTTTAAATTTTTGCTCAAGGTATTCTAGAATGATTTTGAAAATTTCGAGTTTTTAAAGAAAATTTATCTACAGCAATTTATAATTTTACGCAAAAATACCTAAATTAATATACGGCTTTTTTAGAAGTCAAAAAATTTTTCTCGCAAGTGAGATGAACCCAGAAGAGTATATAAATATGTAAAGCAGCATATTAAAATTCATCTATATTATAAAAGTTTTATATTTATTGTTTGTTTGTTTTAGCAATGTATATGAAAATTTAATTGACATTTTTTGATTTTTCTCTTGTTATTTCTTGTTAACAGGAATTCAACGAATGATACGTTGAACGATATTTTGTTGTTCTCATATTATATGCATACAAGTAAAACACATTTTTTATTTGTCATACTTTAGAAATCCTAAATTTTTTTTCTCTTATAACTCTAATTTTAAATACATGAATAACCAATGCAAATAAATCACCAATATTTAAATAACTTTAAGACAAAAGAGTTTGATAATCGAATTTACTCACTGATACTTACTTTTAAAAACAAAATGAAAAAAAAAAAAAAAACTTTAATTACACATGTAAAAATGCAGATAATGAAGAAAAAAATTTTTAATAGAAGAATAAAGTGCATATAAACATTTTAACATCATATAAATACACAAAAATATCAAAAATCATCACTTTAAAGGCCGGAAGATATTAAAAAAATTTTTATTAAAAGTTATTTTTGCATTGGTTATATTTTATATTTATATATCTTTTATAAATCTAACATCTTATTAAATTGCAAATTTTTCTTTAAAAATACTTAAAATTTCAAAACTTCCGTTTTGTATAAATCATAATAAAAATTTTGTTATTATGATTTTAAATTAGGTCTATATTTATTTAATAAATATTCAAAGTACTATATTTTTCCGTTAATAATTTATTTTATCAAATAAATGTATTATAAAATATTTATGTATTAAAAAATATGATAATTATATCATTTTATGAATAAAGATAAATTTATGCATTAATTATTTTATTTACATTTTTTTCGAATATTCTCAATACTGTAATTTAATTGATAAACTCTATGAGTACATTTTTCAATGTTTCTTAAATAACAAAATGTAGATATGATAAAGTTGAGAAATATTTTTTTGCTCACATTTTTTGTATCCATATTATATATTAAGAATTCTAATAAAATTCAAGTGCAAATGTTTTTCATTTTAAATATTTTAGCAAAATAATTTTTAAAATTTTACGAGAAATAGTGCATTCCGATCTATTTAAATATTCGTAGTTAAAAATAATATTTTATATGTATGAATCTGAAT
The DNA here is from genome assembly GCA_022575985.1 of Anagrus nilaparvatae. NCBI lineage: Eukaryota > Metazoa > Arthropoda > Insecta > Hymenoptera > Mymaridae > Anagrus > Anagrus nilaparvatae. Next base: position 20,759,745 of record JAKSXM010000137.1, read on the forward strand.
ATTTGGGATATATGATAAATTCTTTTAGCAAAAATTTTATATCTACGTGCAAAAATTTTTAGAATTCACAGACAGTTGAGTATATTTAGAATTGAAATAGATAAAATTAAAGCTGCGTTATGTAACCAGTTAAATTGGAACTATGAATTCATGATCAATTATTAGTATTTAAATAAATATAATTAATTTTCTGAATGCGATTATTTAGCTGAGTTTTATTTGATTGCTTATTGTATATTGTTTTTAAAATTTATACTCGAACCAAAGTAGTAACACCAATAGTTAATTTAATTATTATAGTGGGTATGAAATAAAAGTACGATATTTTTCATATTTAAATTTAAATAAAATTAAGACAATAAGGTTAATTAAAAACGCATTATAAACTCCGAAATGGATAAATTACAAATAAAACACTTTAATATTTTTATGTAAATATCTTTTATTGTTCCTTCTTTTTACAATTTAATCATTTTGTTAAAAAACGACGCGTTTCGGAAAGTTAACTTTCCATCCTCAGGTTTGTCTCAATTAACCCATTACCGCCCAGGCAGCCAAAACGTGCCACTTGATTAATACCAGCTTAGATTTTCATTAAAAATTAAATTTTAAAATTGTTTTAAGACTAGAAACTCATGAGGAATTCAATTTTAGAATCATTTTTTACCAACAAACCCTCAGAAAATTTCTACAAGGGGCGGAAACTTAAAAAACAAGCGATTTTAGCCCTGTTTTGCGGCCAAAACGTGCCACTTTGACGTAAGTCTTTGTTATTTGTAAAATATTATGTTTTTTTTCCTGCTAATTAGTACCCGGGGGTTTTCGAGGTTGCTAATTTCAAATATGAACTCAAAAAAATCATAAAAATTCATCTAGGGGTGTAAAATTGGGGTGAAAAAGGGTGAAAAGGGGTGAAAAATCGATTTTTATAAAAGGCTTTATTTTTACTTGAAAAACTATACCGGGGGGTTTTCGAGGTTGCTGATTTCAAATATGAAGTCAAAAAAATCATAAAAATTCATCTAGGGGTGGAAAATTGGGGTGAAAAGCGGTGAAAAATCGATTTTTATAAAAAACTTTATTTTTACTTGAAAAACTATATCAGGGGGTTTTAGAGGTTGCTGATTTCAAATATGAAGTCAAAAAAATCATAAAAATTCATCTAGGGGTGGAAAATTGGGGTGAAAAGCGGTGAAAAATCGATTTTTATAAAAAACTTTATTTTTACTTGAAAAACTATATCGGGGGGTTTTCGAGGTTGCTGATTTCAAATATGACCTCCAAAAAATACTAAAATTTCATTTAGGGGTGGAAAATTGGGGTGAAAAGGGGTGAAAAGGGGTGAAAAATCGATTTTTATAAAAGGCTTTATTTTTACTTGAAAAACTATACCGGGGGGTTTTCGAGGTTGCTGATTTCAAATATGAAGTCCGAAAAATGCTAAAATTTCATCCAGGGGTGAAAAACTGGGGTGAAAAGGGGTAAAAACACGATTTTTATAAAACACTTTATTTTTACTTGAAAAAATATATCAGGGGGTTTTCGAGGTTGCTGATTTCAAATGTGACCTCAAAAATAGGGACATTTATGAAAAGTATTTTTTCGACGTTTTTCACCCCAGTTTTCCACCCCTAAATGAAGTTTTATCATTTTTTGGCGGTCATATTTGAAATCAGCAACCTCGAAAACCCCCCGATATAGTTTTTCAAGTAAAAATAAAGTGTTTTATAAAAATCGGGTTTTCACCCCTTTTCACCCCAGTTTTTCACCCCTGGATGAAATTTTAGCATTTTTCGGACTTCATATTTGAAATCAGCAACCTCTAAAACCCCCTGATATAGTTTTTCAAGTAAAAATAAAGCCTTTTATAAAAATCGATTTTTCACCCCTTTTCACCCTTTTTCACCCCAATTTTACACCCCTTGATGAATTTTTATGATTTTTTTGAGTTCATATTTGAAATTAGCAACCTCGAAAACCCCCGGGTACTAATTAGCAGGAAAAAAAACATAATATTTTACAAATAACAAAGACTTACGTCAAAGTGGCACGTTTTGGCCGCAAAACAGGGCTAAAATCGCTTGTTTTTTAAGTTTCCGCCCCTTGTAGAAATTTTCTGAGGGTTTGTTGGTAAAAAATGATTCTAAAATTGAATTCCTCATGAGTTTCTAGTCTTAAAACAATTTTAAAATTTAATTTTTAATGAAAATCTAAGCTGGTATTAATCAAGTGGCACGTTTTGGCTGCCTGGGCGGTAATGGGTTAATGAGAAAAATAAAATTATATTAAAACACTTTTTGAACATAGTTTACGTCAATGTTGCATGGTCGAGCAACTGTATAATACTCATTTTAACAAAATGATTAAATTGTAAAAAGAAGGAACAATAAAAGATATTTACATAAAAATATTAAAGTGTTTTATTTATAATATTTACAATTGGAGACAAATTCAAAATAATTAGGATAAATTACAATATTTCATTTCGGGCTTGAATTATTCAATATCATACGTTCGTCAAATTTGCTCTTATATTTATAGCAATGCAAAGTCATTTTGTTTGCGAGAAAAATTTTCATATATTACAATCTTATAACTTATATTTAGATTTATCTAGTTCTTCAATTCTTCAAGTATTATGTATATTATATGCCTTTTTGTTATATCGGGATTTTTAATATTAAATATATATAATGTTTTTAAATTAAAATTCTGGAACTAAACTCAAAATTATCTTTTTATATTTTGTAATTGAAATATAATTTTCTAGCTTACATTTTGGCAAAACGTAAAACAGCTGTTTGCTGAACCATTTTTTCAAATAATTGTGTTTTTGTCTATTTTCAACATTACCATTGCAGTTAGTAATTACAGACATAGTTTTTACAAGAGAATATAAACGCATGTAAATAACATCAGTCTCGCAGTATACAACAAGAAACAATTTTAGCCAATAAAAACAAGAAAATGTTTAAAGCGAGGGCGTATAAAAAAGAGAAGTGTAATACATCAAAAATAGAAAATTATATGCATTTCTTATAAGAGAATTTAACGGGACACGCGACGGCCAGACAAAAAAATGTTTCATATTTTTGTTCATAAATATAATAATAATAGACGAAGAAGAACTAAAGTTCGTGCGCAGAATATGTGGATATCCGAATATGTCAAGTCACGCAGATGTAAATTTTTAGGGTCCAGTGCAAACTTTCAAATATAAAATCTAACTTCGATGTTACGAATTTTGACATCCTTTAAAAATGCTTAAATTTTTGTCATTATATTTTATTCATCGTAATAATAAATTTATTTATATTTTTTATTTCATTTTTTACTACAAAAAAAATCTATATATCCTCCCTTTGATTTACTAACTGCATAGCAAATGTCTCATAAATTTTAATGTCATTTTTTGGTGACAAAAAAGTAAAAAAATTTAGTTTTTTTTTTCTTAATATTTTATTAAAAATTATGCATAACGGAAGTAGGAGAAAACATTAATATGAAAAATATGAAACTTTAATTTTTTTTAATGTTTTACAAATGTTTTCTAAATTATGAACAAATTTTTTTTTTTCAAAAAATGTATATTTCAAAAATTTCAATTAATTATTTTAACTGTTAAAATTTCAAAAATTTTAGTTATTTAATTTGATTTATTCAAACATTATGAAAACTATGCAAACTAGTCAGTTAAATAAAGACACAAAAGAAATTTATTGATTTTAATTAATATGCGGGAATTCATAAGTAATAATTTTATTCAATTAAATTCAATAAAAAATTGAATTTTTTTTTTTTAAATAAAATAAAGCTAAATTGATTTAAATGAGAATAGGAAGAATAACGAAAGTGTATCCAATTAAAAACCGTCGTTCCCTTTTTTTAAATAAAAAAAAGACAAAAATTAAAAAATAGAAAAATTAAACTCACCTTGTTTATTTGTACAATTAGCCCAAAATCTTTCATTAGCAATAGGATCATCAATATTATTATCACAGTTTAAATGATCATTTTCAGGTAAATCATCCATACAATTAACAGTAACACCAGAATTATCAGTATCATCAAAAGTATCATTTTCTATAAACGTACCAACTGAATGTCTTCTGACTCTCCTTTCACTTAATTTTAATTTACGTTGTTTTATTGGATTTGGTAACGTTGATACATTGTAATAATTTGGCTGTTCGTAATTATTTTGTGTATCATTTTCGTATAAATTACTCGTGTTATCAATATCTGGATAACGGTTTATTATGTGTTTTATGTTATCGTTATTTATTTGGGTCGTTGTACAAAATATCATGTCGTTTGATAATAAATGAGATCCTGTTTTTGGTATATTTTGATTACGACGAAAATTATTATTTCGTCTACGATCATTTTCTGTTTGTGAATGAGATCTGTAAAAAAAATTTTTTTTTAATTGAAAAATTATCTTTTTTTAAATTGGACGTTTATAAACTACTCTATTTAAATTAACTTAATCGACATATATTACTCTTTTTTTTTTAATTTAATATTCTTAATCAATTCAATCAATTCAGGAAGTTGTAATAATTAATTATCATTGTTTAAGTTTTAAAATACAAATCAGCCATTTTAGAGTTTTATTTGAACCTGCCCTAATAATATTATATTACAGGTAAAATGTACCTATCCCATTCACTCTAACAGTAATTTCCCACTCCAATTTTTTATAACAATAACCTGTTTTTTACCTGTGTGGAAGATACGGCGAAGGCGGAGCAACATCTGATGGTCTTGGTTCGCCTTTTAAAAATTGTCTTGTTTTTTCATTATCGCATGTTACACTTGCTGATCTGAATAAATTACGAAAACTACGGTTATTATTGTGATTGTTACTGTTGTGATGACCACTGAAGGATGATGAATTTTTGCGAAATGTTGTAAACGCTGTTTCTTCGTTTTGTAAACATTTTGGCTTTTCAAATATTATCATCGAATCTTTACTTTTTGATGATAATAATGTTTTGTTATTTTTATTGTTATTGTTGTTGTGGCAGTTGTTACTACGACGAAAAAAACCACTGAATGTACGAGAATTTGGTTTTAGATTATTTGGACCTGTTATTGATGTTGATTCACCACGTAATGAAAAATATGATGGATTATCTGTAACAAATAAGAAAATTTGCGAATTTATTTTCAAGGCTTTTTTTTATAATCTGAGGTACGCTGGAAAAAAATTCACTGCATACATTTTTTCTATTTTATTTTGTTTTTTTCAAGGTTTCTTTTGTTTTCGTACTATTTTTTTTAGAGTAAATTTTTAGGATACTAGAATGAACATGAACATGACCATGAAAAATTGATTTTTACTGAAAACCCTAATATTTGGGGTTTTCAGGATGAAAATTAAGATTTTAGACTTCTAAGGTAGTTTTCAAGGTTTCCAGAAAATCCTTTTTGTACTTTGACCAAAGAAGACCATAATGACCAAGAAAAATTTACTTTTACAGCCCAAATTTGGCCCTAAAATATTAACTAGCAATCTAGCAACCAGCAGCTTTTTCGTTGCAGTGTAGAATCATAAATAAAATTAAAAAATGAAAACTTTTATCATCATATACTTTTAATTAAAATAGGAAGTCGCAGTGGGGTTTTTATTTATTAATTGGACTGTTATATACTTTTATTATGTTTATGTAGTTCGAATGTATAAAATTCCGTGCTTTTTTACTACTACAAGCAACGATAGTTTAATTTAATTATTAAATTTTTTAGAAAATTTTTTAATTTATACAAACAATTACTAATTTTTATTTTGTATCTGAAATATTTAATTAAATTGTCTCGAATTTTTAATTTAAAAAAAAATTTAATAAGTTTTGCGAAATTATTTTATTTTTCAAATTCATTAGTAAAAAAATAAAGCAAAAAAAATTTAAGTACACAAAGGGTTTAAAAAAAACAAAAAAACTTTTTTTGCATATAAAAATACACTAGAGTATAATAGAAGAGACAACTGCAAAAGACTTTGAGTTTGAATAGAGAAGAAAATATAATTATATTCTAAAAAGGGACCGGACGTTTCATTGTATGTAAATGACCATGACCGTACCTTTTTCTCTTTTTATTATCCAGCATCTCTCGCTTTATTAATAAAGCATGTTATATTGCAATGTTCCTGTTGTTATATTATACAGAATACAGAATGAAAGAAAGTGCAAAAAAAGAAATTACGCGCCGACAAATGCACATGGACAGCCCGCACGGAAGGATACATTTAAAAATGACAGAAAAACAAATACAAGTTGAAGAAGTTGGAAGAAAAGTTATACACTTATGTGATATTGTAACAACAACATGGCACATGTTTCACCGGAAGTTCTTGTTATATATAGAAATCTTCTTTGGATGCTTTTTATTTTTCTTATAATTTCGTGTTATTTTATTATTAGTTTTTTAAGGAAGAATTATAATTATTTTGTTTCATCTTTTTTTAGATACTTTTATTAGAAACTTTCTTCCAGAAAAAATTTATGAAATTAACCCTTCTTACAAAAAAACGGGATAAACAAATTTTAGGGAATCCCAGTTCAATTTTCATTTTTATAAATTTAATTTTGGGATTCTTGGTTGAAACAGCAGGTCACCTTCATGTCATGTGGCCCGGTGGCAGCCCACCTTCGGACCACCGCCGGGACGCGTGACAAAGCTAGCATGCCAAAATTCTGTTTCGTAGCTAAATTCTAAAAACCTGCAGATAGCTTTAAAAAAAAAAATTTATTTTTAAAAATATTTTAATTTTCATGCTTTTTCTGGCAGATAAGACTCGAAAAAAATTATGTTTTAGTTTTCTATTGGTGCAAGAAAATTACTAAGAGAGTGATTAATTTCGATTTTTTGTTTTGCTTTACTAGTATGAAAATATGTGTTAATCAATGATTCAATATTGTATTTGGGATTCCCGAGGGTATTTCAAAGTTTTAAATAGAACCTCCAAATTCAATACCAAAAAAAAGAAATATTTATATCTTCTGAATGATTGGTATCAAAAGCATATACTTCGAAATTGGCGCACTGTCTTAACTTCTCTTTTCATAAACCCTTTACAAAAAATAGAAAAAAAAAAAACAAAATTCTTATCATTTCTTAAAAAATAGTTTTGTCATATCAAAAGTCATATTTTAAATATTTCTGCTTCCCCTTCCCCTAAAAAAATTATGTTTCTGATAATTTTAAAAATAAGTATAAATTCCATAAATAACTCAAAAATTCTATGATATGTCATTCGTTTTTTAAATTTTGGTCTCTGGTTTGTTATTTATTATTGCTAGCTCCCTTTCATATCTATAAGATTTACCTAGAATGCAAATATTTGGAATGTCAGCAGTTTTTGAAAGATTGTATAAATTGAAGAAAATGTTATAAAACGTGTATTTTTGCTAAATTCTGAAATATTTTTGTTAGTCTTTTTTTTTTTCATTTAAGTGCAGCTTGCATTTTATATTTCTGTCTGGATTTTTAAGAATTTTCGAAACATTTACTCAAAAAAGGCCTTTTGTGTTATAGTTTAAGATTTATGGTTTCTTTGTTCAATGACGTAGTATTATTATTTGTGCAAGCATTTTTTTTTTAATAATCAAACATCTAAGATAAAAATATTTAAACTTCAAATTTAATTTCTAAAAATAGGCTAAAAAAATCAAATATACAGTAATAAATATGGCAAAGAAAACCCTTGAAGGTACTACGATACAGCAAAAAAGGCTCATATTTGAATGCATTAAAAAAACAGTACATAATTTTTCAAAAAAAAAATAATTTAAACTCTGCCCTGATAAATCGAGTAATTTCATTTTCTTATGAAACTTAACCCCAGTTTTAATGAGAACAAAAATCCATTGATATGCAAATACTTGGAAAAAGTATTGATTTAACGTTAAAATTAACGAACAAGTATTTTCATACAAATATGTGCATAAAACTACGAATTTAAGTTATTACGTGAATTCCTTTCTGGAAATTTATCGTACATAATACCGCTTTTGAATATAAAAATACTTTCGTATCATTTTATTTTATGTATAATAAAACGGAAGATTACCTCCGAAAACTGCATGCTATATAAAAAGTTAGCAAATAAGATTTTCTGTTCTCTACCCAAAAAATAAAATAAAAAAGATCAAAGGATATTTTATTTTTAAAAATCAGCACTAAATCTAAGCACATACACTATTATTGGCACATTTTGTTTTAAAAAATCAAAAGAAAGCAGAAAATATTTAGTCTTACATTGTGTTTAAAAAATTTTTTAATTGCAATAAATTTAAATAAATTTTTTGTTCATACTAAATTTAAGTCAATCTATAAGATTTTTTCAAATTATGTACAATATGATTTAATGCATTGTTAAATTTATGGTTAACCCACACAGACAATGGAATGAAGATAATACATAATTTAAAAGAAATATATTTTAACTTATGTCATTTTTATTTCAGATATATTAGGTTTTATAATACAGCTGCATTCTAGGAATGAAAAAAAATTATACACAAAAACATTTTAGCAGATTTTTTCGATTAGATATAAGTTTTACAATAATTATTTTTGACATATTTTATTAATTATTTTTATTAGTTAAAGCTAATTAATTAAGAATAGGTACGTTAAAACCTTATTGTCCCAAAGTAAATGATTTTTAAAAAAAATGAAACTATCCTAAAATAAACTCAATGTAAGTTGAGACACCACAAAAAAGTAAAAAAAATGATATGCTTTTTTTTATGTGTGCGTGCAAAAAAATACACTGGATTTTATTAATGAAGAAGACTTCATGCTAAAAAAAAGATATCTTTAACCCTGTACCGCTCAAGGCTATAAAAAAAATCTAACTGTAAGACTTAAAAAAAAATAAGACGACATTTTTTTTTGAATAAAAAAAATGGTTCTAATTATACTTTAAGTGTTTTATTTTAGTATATTCAATTATATAAAAAAAGTAGACGGTTTTTTATTTGTAGTTTTTTTTATTGATTAGATTAATAAATTTTTTTAATTAAAGAATTATTTTAATAAAGTCAAACTAAAATATAAAATTTTTTAATATGAAGCTGCGGTATATAATATATTATTGTGAAAGAAAGGAGCACTAAATATGCAATAAAAAGTTTATTACTATCCTTTTTACCCTTTTTGGCCTGAAATAACGACAGAAAAGCAATTGAAGGTTATAAGTTAATAAGTTCGAGGTCATACTATAAAACTCCACCATCATAAACTTTGAAAATTTTAAGGCCATATCTTTTTTGATAACCATATCTGCTAGACATTTTTTTAGTGTAGTCAGGGTAATTATGTCTGTAAGTTATAATTACGCCAGCTACACCAAGAAATTTCTACCAGACACGATGATAATAAAAGACGATTATGTGCTGGTGTAGAAAAGGCCTAAGGGGTTAACCTAATTTGTATTTATTAACAACTATGAAAAATGAGTCTTAGGAACCTCTACAACCACGAACGCAGGGGCAAAATGCAATAAAGAAAAATGATTTTTGCCTATTGCGCTTTACAAAATAGTATTAAAAAATATTTTTCTAGATCTTAGTGTTGCGTCTCTGCATTGCAGACTACGAAAGCTTATAAAAATCGTTTTCAAAATTTAGCAAAAATTTTTCGCCCTTTTGAACATTTTGAATGGCAATAAAATGTTTTATGTGATAATCGTGATCCAATATCAAATAGCACGAGTACCCGGCGAAGCTGTGTTAATAATAACGCATTTACGCCCTTGATGCATAATCTACTATATTACAAATTATGTTAAAGTAGTTTAAAATTCAAAAAAACATAGCTTACCAACAGCCATTTTGCAATTTCAATACTTGATTAAATCCTCAATTTCTGCTCACATCCTTCTGTAAAACAAAAAAAAATATTATTAGCATTTATTATGCAATTTTGCTATCATAAAAATCAATAAACAACATATTTTAATTCCATTTTACAAATTTTAATAATAATAATCATAAAATTAACAGTACATTAAATTATTACAAATGTAGTATACACATCAGTAGAATAAACCACTAATGTATTCATGCATTGGACACATTAAAGAGAAGATATAAGATTGTCAGGTTAATTAACCACATTTAAATTCTGTATCTAACATTTTAAATAATCTCTGTACATTTCTGTCACATACATCAAACTAATCTTATAATCCATTAAAAATGAACAATCCCTATTTAATCCATTGATTACATACTAGAATTTGAATTATAATTAATAGGATTTGCATAAAATTTTCAAATTTAAATATTTAAAGTATGTGCTTTAAAAATTCTTCAATATGATATTGTAGTTTAATTTTTAAGATAAATATTCATAAGATTGTTATGCAAATAAAATATGCAATTGAATCCAACAAGTGTCTTATACAAGTCTATTAAATTACCAGACTATTGTAAATGATGAGTGTATTCTATTGTTAATTTTTTAAAAAGAATTTAATGTATAACAATTGTATAAAAAATATAGTATCAATTGTCTGATAAAATATTTTTGATTCTATTTTTATATTATGAGTTAGGATTTTTGTATAAATAAAATTTTAAATGCAGAAATTGCACTTTTTTGTAATAATACTCTGGGCAGGTTAAAAATGTGTCATTTGTTAAATGAAAGCTGTGTGTACTACTCAATGAAATCTTGAGAACGGATGTAAAATGATGCAAACTTTGAAATATCTGCATACCTAAAATTCAGCACTTTTTTACAAGATATGACTAATTGAAAGTTTAGTCATGTTGTGCAAGGTAAGTGTTAAGCCTTAGCTTAACTATGAAGAGAGTATCAAATAATTGTGAATTAATTTTTTAGACAAAATAATTCTGAAGAAAAAATTTTGTTATTTCATTTGGGCCTCGATTTGGGCTAATATACCCAGGTAAACTAAACAGATAATATAAAATACCAGAATAGTATAATCTCAGAAAACATCTGTACTAAGTAAATGCACAGAAGCAATTTTCATTCAACTCTTAAAATAAACTTTGGTATTTACATGAATTAAATTTATTCATGCTTCTGTAAGCTAAAACACATGAGCTGTTTCAAAAATACTTATATATATGTAAATACTTGATTAAATATTATTTTTAATTATTAATTTATTAAAATAAATATACATTTTCTCTAAAAAAATTTTTTAGTTAAAAGAAATATTTAAACATAGGAAGTTGAATTTTATGCATACGAAAACATTATTTTTGTATCTTCATTCAGGCTTGAAGGAAGGTAAATTAAACAAAATTTAAAAAAGTATATTAAAAAACATTAACAGAATTACTGTATAAACTTTAAGGGTATAAATACTACAAGATCTGAAAGTTCATTCACTGCATTTCTTTGAATGAAATTTTTTTTTGTACTAAAGAAGAAGAAAATTTTTCAATTTAAAAATATCATGTATGAATGTATTTATAGTGTTAATACTGTTTTCTTTATAAAGTAATAAAAAATTTTTAATTAGTTTTAAGTAAGAATAATAAAATTTTGTTATTGGGATAGTAAAACTGATGTGGTGATAAAATGGTTCGAAATAAATAAATTTAATTTTGTCGATTCTAGGATATAAATTTTTTCGTACGTTACAGAGGCCTCTTCAGGATTTAAATTTCATTTTTTTTTTTTTTTTTTTTAAATATTTTTATGGACTCAAAAGCACGATTGGTCTCTTGTTTTCGCGGGTTTTTTAGATATTTGTTGAGCATTTTATGGCTCTAAAGAGTATTTTTTTTTAATTTAATTATTTTGCAATTCACCTCCTATTAAATTATTTTTTAGGCCTGTTATTTAGACTTCAGTCCTGTAGAAATAATCAGTAATCGTAGCGATTCAAAAAAAATGTGATTTATCATTTTAACATTGAGCTTTCAAATTTAAATCTAAACTGACTAGTTCGAATTGTTTTCCAAAAACTGTAAAATACAGCAGCAACAGACCAAATATTAATTTTACCTTTAGATTTCGAAAAAACAGTTTTTTTATTACTATCACAGGTACATTTTAGAAATTGCATTAATGTATTAGCAAATTTGTACCATAAACAGAAGATTGATTATCTTAAAAGCAATTTACGTCATAAAAGCTCTGTCTCCACAATACATTAACTGCTTTAGATATTATTATGCTTCGTAAGAAAAGCTTCATTTGTAGTACGTGTGTTTACTTTAACTTTGCAACCTAATTAAAGCTTAAAATCATGATCTACGAAAAATAACTAAAGTAAAAGCTCTAAAAGATAGAGTATCTTAAGAGGTAGATTTAGCATACCGAACCAAAAATTTATTATAAATAATTAGTAATTTTTTTTTTAGTTTCATAAGCAGTTTATTCAAAATTTATAAAAATATAAGTAATTTTCTTAAAATTCTCATTTTTTAAAAACAATCAACTTGTGCTATAAACAAAATTTTAAATTTAAGAAATAATACGTACTCTTGAGTTCTATTTTTAAGCACAAAACATAGTAATATGCTAAATAAACTTAAAATAAAAGCTTAATTATAAAAAATTAAAAAACATTAAATTTCTTAGAATGAAAATTCAATTTTCAATTATATAATAAGAAAATTACGTACCAAAATAACTTAATCCTAGAAGCACTATAAATAATCCTACTTAAACAATAATTTCAGAAAAAAGCACATAGAAAATAATTCACTTAAACATTAAAAAAAAAAAAAGTCACTTATAAAATTAAATTAAAAACTTATTTATAAGAATGAAAGAAAATTATTAATTTTTTTCTATAAAAAAATTTTATTTTTCTTCACTTTATTATAATTATAGACCTTGACACGTTATATTGCTACGAGGCAATATCTATGCGCACTAAAAGTAAGTTTAATACTTAATAAAATTAACAGTGAGAGAGTGAGAGAGGGGTTTATTATATAAAAAAAAATAAATTTTTTAATGAAAGAAAGAAAAGTATGCAAATGTGGGTATTAAAAAAAGGTATGTATTTTTAAATAGCCAGACGTTTTAAAATAAAGAAGAAAAACTTTTTTAAGAAAGAACGCACCTTATCTCATGTACGTGCACACATACAGATTTAAAAATATATCTATTTTTGAATCACCCTTACTTGTTTAAAAAGTAAATACGTTTAAATTTTTAGAATCTACGTATATTTTTAAGCTTTTTTTTGAAGTCTTAGTTTGTGTGTGTTTGTGAGAAAATTACTGTTTTTAAGGAAAATTATTTTAAAAAAATTTTCTTTTTGATACTGACATGTCAAGTGCTAGTCAAAATATCCAATTAATCTGTTTGATATTTAATCTTTTTTAAATGTACTTGAAGTTATATATGAGCAAATCCTTCGGATTTAAATACCGAGATTTAGGCTATTCTTAGCAATGAGAGAGCATGAAGATCAACAGCAAGTGCTGAAAAGGCTTTTAAGTTCAAAAGCTCAGTCACATGCTTACTCGTATATATTGGTGTTAACTAATTTCTAATTTCTAGATATACATTTTTTTGGATAATGAATAAGCAATCGGGTAATTGGAGTTAAGTTCAGCAAAAAATTAAAAATTTAATAGAACTCTTATGTGCGATTCGAATTTGGAAAAATAATAGAAAAACACGTTCTTGAGCTTTTGCTGCTTATAAATTTAAACTCCTTATGTTTTTCAGAAGAGATGAGTTTCCAAATGCTCCCTTTAAAAAGCTCTAAGAAAAAGTGGCCTACAAATTTTAAGATGGGCTATTATTTAGGAAGAGAGAGAAGTTGAAAAGGCCTCAAGTACAGGGGGAGGGGGCAAAAATTAACGTTTTTGAGGAGAGGGGCAAAATGGACTTGGAGTAATTTTGATTTATGGACTTCGAGTAATTTGAATTTAGGAATTTAGAATAATTCAGTTGTATAGGTACAGGGGGTCAAACTGATCAGTTGTCCCCTCTTTCAGGGGTCAGTTTTACCTTTTTTAAGCTATTTTTACGTAACATAATTAACGAGAAGCATCAGCTTGACCCCCCCCCCCCCTCAAAAAAAAAATTTTAAGGATCTTTTTATAGTAAATTTTTTGGAATTTGATTTCAAATGACCCCCCCTAAAAATTTTCCAGATCCGCCACTGGTTATGGGTCAACTTGTCATCCTCGTTAGTTGTTTTATTTTTGTATACCCCAAAAAATCTATTTAAAGCTTTTACTAAAGTTTTACTAAAAACTGGCCCTTAATTATATAACATTGATTTTTATTATCTTTCTATTTGTTTTGGTAACCAACAAAAGTAAATTTTATTGCATTCAAATAAAATTCAAAGTAAATATATTTTTTATTTTTGGTTTTTATAAAAAAGTTTTTCAATAAGTCCTTTCAATAATATTAATTTTTTTGAAAGTAGGTATATATAATATTGAAAGAAGCACTAGAATTTTACTATTTTTCAAGTACCCAATTTAAAAATTTCAATATTTTATATACAAAATTTGTTTAAGAAAATACTTGAAGCCAAACATTTTAAAATCAAAACTTTCTTTATGCTACTTCTAGTAAAATATTAAATAGAGAAAAAAATCTGGTAAAAATAAAAGTTTTAGTTTATTTTTATTATTTTTTTATTATAGGTTTATAAAGTTTTAATTAAAAAAAAAAAAAATTGTTTTGTAAACATAAACTTTTTTTATGTACTCGAATAGAAATTGATATTTATAAAAAGCTTTTTTTATTTTTACTAAATAAAAATTCAATATAAAAAACCCTTTATAAATCATTAAAATTCATGGGTCGTAAGTAAAACGTCAACTAACTTCATATTGTATACGTTTCTAAACTTAGAAATATTGTTTTTTATGAACAGAAGCTTAAATACGTCAAAAAAAAGACTAGCACCTGCCAAAAGGTGTATGTCGCGTGGTACAACCATTTTTCATTTTTATTTATAGGCACATTTAAAAAAAAAGTATTTCAAGCCCAAAAACCCCTGGTATTAATAATAATCATATTTCTGAAAATTCAAAGAAATTTTTAATTTCTTACATGATTTATTTGATGAAATTTAAAAAAATTAATGTCAATAAAAACCATAATACAATAATTGCTCTTTTTAAGCTCAAAAGGATAATTAAGAAATATAAAATATTTTTTTTCATTACATTATCAAGATTAAAATTAGTGTAATTACAGAGTATTTAACACATTAATTATAAAAAATATGAAAGAAATATAAAATCTTGGTACTGCAAGTAAATAAACATCAAAAAGGATTTTTTTTCTTTTTTTTTAATATTTATTTTTTAGCCTTTCTTTATAATTATATTCGTTTCCTTTTTCTGTTATGTGGTTGTTAGTTGCAAGATTTTCTCTCCTTATATACTACTGTTATTACTACTACTACTACTACTACTTACATTTTATGTATGGAGTACTGATTGCATTTCCGGTGGTTTTATGGCACGTGCCCCCCCTTTTATCTTTTATATTTAAAATTTACTGCATTTTTTTTTTTTTTCATATTTCATAAATATTGGACCTCAACTTATTTTTGATTTTGTTGTTTCAATTTAAGAAAAAAATTTGCTGAATTGAAGATCATTTTGTTTATTCAGGAATTTTGGGTGCAGGGTTGAATTGGGGCAAACTAGGGTTTTTTAGGGCTAGGGTCAGAAAAATATGATAAATCCTTACCTCAAGAAAATAACTTTAAAAAGTTTTATAGTAATTTTTTGATGATTTCAAATTGGAAACTTCAATAATTAATGTTAAATATTTTTTCAAAAAAATGCCCTTTCAAGTCCCACACATTTTTAATTCTATACATATTATGTGGTAATTGAATAAAAGTTATATGAAAATTTGGTTATTGTAAAATAATCAATTTGATGGCTAAAGTTTCTTACTAGCTAAAAAAATTAAAAGAGTGTCATTTCTATGGATCATTTTTGGGGGCTTTCAATATCGACGCGGCAAATTTTGTACACGAAAAAAAATGAACATTGGTTTTTTGAGCACAGCAAAATAAACATAAGAAAATTAAACACCCAAAAAAAATATTAATTTCTGAAACTAGTTTTTTAGACAAGGTTTTTTAAACACGAAAAAAAACATTTTTTTTCATTAAAAAAAAATTTATTTTAATATTAAAAATTAAAAAAATTTTTTTTTTGTGTTTAAAAAACCGTGTCTAAAAAACTAGTTTCAGAAATTAATATTTTTTTTGGGTGTTTAATTTTCTTATGTTTATTTTGCTGTGCTCAAAAAACCAATGTTCATTTTTTTTCGTGTACAAAATTTGCCGCGTCTCAATATCCGAAATACAAGTAGACCGTCCCCCAAGAAAAACTACCATTAAATTTTCTTCCATACATATAATCAGGCTGCACACAGAAGCAAAAATAAGCCAAGGTCGCATATATATATATAACATTCTTAATGATAATTTCTACTAAACTAACTTAATTAATTATTAAAGGCATTCTTTTTTTAATTTTTTTTATTAAGTTAATTAGAAATTTGAGAGAGCATGTGGAGAAAATTTGTCTGGAGATTAAATCCTTTTATTGAACTTGGATTTATAAACGGAAATTGTCAAATGTTTCATTAATTATCTCTCAGTGAAAGAATAATTTTGTTAAACCTTTTTTATTTTAAGGGACTGTACACAAACTTCAAACTTTGAAACAAAAATTAACTTAAAAAGTAATCAATTTAGAAAGTCAGAGGAAATTTAACTTACGATTGAAGTAAAATTTTGAATAGCAACAAAGTTTTGCATCTGCACAGTAAAATCATAGCTTAATGTTTATTTCTCAACCACTGATAATTCAAGTTAAAGAGTCTTCTAATTTTGTAAAGCTTTCAAAGGATTTCCATGAGCTTTTGAAAACTTTTTAAAGAAATTCTTATATTACTGTTAAAAGAAAATATCAATTTATTAAATTAGCTCCTTAAAGACCTTAAACATAAATTGCAAAAACTTATATCAAGATAAAATAAAATCTAGTTCTGGGTAGTTTTTTAAAAATTCTTGCTCGCTAACTTAATAAATTGACAAAGTTATATTATAATTAATCAAAGTAAAGTGTTTTGTTGCAATTTAAGTTGTAAATAAGTACAAGTAATTTGTCTTTAACATTTATTCGCTAACAAGATCATTAAAGTTTGAAACTTTGACTTTAGTAATCATATTATATGTCACAATTTGTATTAAAATTTATATATTTTATGCAAATAATTATTATTTCAACATTGCAACATTATATAGCACAAATAAATTAATTTTTTAAATATATTATCTAATTAAAAAGTTTTTTAAAGAATTATATATGGATCTTTTCACGTCAAATTACTGAATTGAAAAATTTTTTTCTTTAATTATAGATAACTACTTTTTCTGCAAGCTGAAATTTCAATTTAATCGCCTAATTTCAGGACATCAAATTTCAAAAATTTTGGCAAAATTAGTTATTACTAATATTTTAAGTTGAGGAAAAAATTGAGTTGACCTGGAATGACCTATATATGCAAACAGTAAAATTGTTTATAATAAATGTATTTACGATAATTATGAATACATATTACGATGACTTAGAAAATTCTTTCTCAAAATAAGGGGAGATAAAACAACAATATTGTTAAAAACAATGTGACGCGATTAAAATAACTCTCATCATAACATGAGAACGTGAAAAGTATTCATAACATTTAAATATTTTTTATCAAAATCTGCACGTTATTTTATATTCTAAAACACATTTCCTGAATTTTCTCTGCATTTTATCTAGAAAACTTTGAAAAACAAATAGACTAAATTTTAAATATTTTGCAAATATTTTAAATATGCAAACTGATATATATGAATAGCTAAAATAAAAAATAATGAAATTACACTCAAATATAATTTTCCAGTATATCATTAATTTGAATAAATCAATAAATTAAAATTAAATACTCTTGAAAATATTTAACGATACTTAAAGTATTTATGTATAATCAAATGAATGGAATGATTAAATATCAATTTATTTGATTGAGAAAATTGAAATTTAATACCCTTATGAAAATTGAGGCTAAAATATTTTAATGATATTCAATATTAATGTCATATAATTTAAAATAAATTAAAAATAATTGACATTTTTTAAATATATAGTAAATTTACTAACAAAAGTGTAAATTTGAAGCCAGGAACATGCGCAAATATGCTATTTTGAACTCTCTCCCGCGCAATTCCAAACTAAAATTAATGATAAACAGACTCAAAAAAAATTGTTTACATAAAATAAAATTATCATTAAAAATATGTTTTATTTCCTTTTTAAATTTTAATAAAATACAATAAAAACTCTATAATATAAATAAAAAAGAATCTTTTTTTTAATCCATAAAACTCCGACAGGAAATCGTTAAGATCGATTTGAACAAGGGCATAAACAACTATAATATTATAGTGATGTAATTTAATGAGCAAATTGTCGAATCATTTTTTTATATAAATAATACAACTGTCCTTAATATTGTAAGTGATACCGTACAGTGTCTGCTGTTTGTAATAAATGAGAAAATTTTAGATTTTTTAATTGGATTTATTTTGATAAATATTTTTTTGGTACTTTAATTGGTAGAAAATACAAAAAAATTCAGTCAATTAGAACAGAACTTTGATTATTTTTAAATTAAGCTTCTTTTAATTAGATTATCAATTAAGTTCATGTATTAATTACAATGATAAATTGAAAAAATTCAAAGTTTTAAATCTTTTAACGGGTTTTTATGTTTAATAATACATTTTTTCAAGTCCCATAATGTAAAGTGTCTGATGATGATAACAGAAATTTATAAATATTCACATAATACATAAAATTAAATATGATAAAGCTGTGTATTTAAATAAAAAATATTAACTTACAGATAAATTCATGATTTCAGTTATTTTAATAATATCACTTAAAAAATATTCACTAAAAAACAATAAAACACTATTTTAAATGCTTCTGTTCATTTGTATACAAAAAAGTCTGCTGAACATGTGACAAAATTTAGAATATTATTATTATAAAAATTTTTTTTTTATTTTCAAAAAATATATGCAACCGCCAGTGAATACATCAAGTAAGTAACTGACCGGCTGTAAAATATAATAAACGCGTAAAAGCCGCATGAGAGACGTTTTTTTAGTTTGTATAAATGTTTTATATTTTAGTCTCTTTTATGAATCTTTTTCTCCCCTACTACAATACTATTAACTTTATGCTACACACACTTTTTATTCTATCTTTTTTTTTTATTATACATTAATTTTTTGTCAATAAAAATAATATGTGCCAGCCTTTTTGAAAAATTGGTATTAGAAGCGGGTCATAGAATTTTTAATTTAATTAATTATGTATGTTATAAATGTAATTTGCAAATATTCATAAAAATAAAGGGTATCAATATTAGATAATTCATGTTTATTGCAATTCTTGGAATTATATATGCATATCAGTAGAATTTTTTTTTATTGTTATTCATTGATAACAATGTTATTTGAAATTTATAAATTACAATAAATGCTTAAGAATATAAAGAAAAATTTACAAAAATATGAAATTAGATCTTAATAATTAATAATTTTATCAAGCAGTATTCCTAGTTAATATTTCAACTAACAAGTTAGAATTTTTATCAGAAATTCTTTGAAAATCATTGCTGTTATACTTTTTAATATTTTTTACAATAAATGTTATCGATGCATCTTTTAACAAGATAGTATTATAATTATCAGATAGCAAAAGAATATCAATAGAATTTTTTAAATTTATTGATTTTAAGAGTATACTTTCACATTTCAGTTTTAGATCATCTATTTTATATTTATCTGTATCTGGTAATAATAATAATGCATTTTCAACATTTAAATTTTCTATTTCACCAGAATAAATGTAATTTAACAATCTCATTAAATTATCGTAACTGATATTATTTATTTCATATTTTGATAAATTTTCTGCAAACATATTATCGAATACTTTGCTTTGTGATGCTAAAATAATTTTATGCACATATATTTGTTTTTCTTCACATTTTAATACACAATCAGAATACTTTTTATTATTTAGCATATTTTTAAAATCTTTATTTGTTTGACTTGAATTATCAGCAGTTTCAATATTTTTAACAATATTATATAAAGGTAATGCTGTAGGAGAATCTATATTTACTTTTATTGATATGTAAGTTATAATTTTAATAGAAGTACTTTCTCCTAATAAAGGTGTTGGACCATCTTCAATAAGAGATCTTTTATACTGCATTTCTTGAAGATAACTTTCTTCTATTTTGAATTGAGATGGATGAACTGGAGCCTTACCACCAGGAGACCATCTTGCAGTTTGTTTTTGTCGTCCAGTATAAGGCAGAGAAGGTGGTGGTGGAGCTGGTGGTGGATCTTTTTCTTTGAATTTAAAATCATCCGTTCTTAAATTTTTGTCATTCAAAATATGTGCTTCCCATAAACACTCTAGTACATTAAAACGAAAGTTTAAGCTCAAAATCAAATGTTCTGTTTTAGGTTCATCATCAATTTCATCTTCATCATCAATTTCATCTTTATCATCAATTTCATCTTCATCATCAATTTCATCTTCATCATCAATTTCATCTTCATCCGAGTCATCTTCTTTAATTTTTTTTAAACTCAAGTTCCACCATCCATATCTTGGAGTATTGGCATTATAATATCTTTGAGAACAATTTGGTTCGGTAATATTAAATAAATCAGATTCAATCTCATCCTTAAAGGGTTTTAAAACCCATAAATAAGTTATATTTACAATCAAGTTATTTTTTAACTTTGTTTCCTTCACTTTCACTATATCTTTTGAAGACATTAATTCTGATGATTTCAATTTGTAAAACTCCATTACTTATATGTAAGATGTAATAATCTTATAAATTTTTTACAACTGAAAATAAAAATTGTAATTTTGATTTATACTAAATTAAGTATACTAATTAATTATACTTGATAATATACTAAATTAAAATATTTAAGTTATTTAGAAATTTTATTTTATTTAAAAAAATTCTTTAGGCTTTGATGTTAACTAGAATAATTTGTGCCCAGATTATAGTAGATTTCTTTAAAGTTTTACAAGTATGAATTTACAATAGTTAAAATATTTTTAGTTTTTATACAATTTATTTATCTGTTGATAATTGCTATGATTTTAGGTTAAGCGTGAAATGAATGTTTTTTAAGAATTTATTAAATAATGAAACTTATAGAATCAATTAAAAATCAATTTTTTTTTTACTTAGTGAAGATATAATTAATTAATGTACTGTGTGTCTGTCTACGTGCGTGAACTAGTTGAACAGCTGATGCATTGAGGCGCCCCCTAGAACGGATACTCTCTCTGAGAGGAACTCCACGTTATTTAAAATTAAAAAACACAATTCGAAATAAATTTTTTATCAAGTTGGTGGTAATGATGGTAAAATTTAAATAGTGTTCATAAATGGTCACGTGTTTTAAAAAAATATAATAAAAAAATATGCCAAAGCAGAAGCAATATATATAAAAAAATGAATATTGTTTCTTATCCCAAAATAGATTACCTATGGTCAACCCAATTCACCTTTATCTATCATTAGAAAAATTTATTATATTCTTACCGTTTTAATTTAAAATAAGTTATTTTTTTTTGGGTAACGGGAATATTTAGGTTTTAACCCATTAGTGCCCAAGCGGAAGTAAACGGACACTCAATGAAAATATTAAGAAAATCAATCGATATAAGGCTAAAAATCGTTCCCTATAGGTAAAATGTCATGCTTTTTTCAAATCTGCCATTAGTTTTGACCTACCACCCCTCTATATACCCGAAAAATAAGGGTGAAAAGGAGTAAAACGAGTATTTTGAAAAAACGACGGACAAAAGACTTTTAATGTCACAAAATAATAATAAAAAGTTCATGAAATAGCTTTTTCAGATCCAAAATTTATATTTTGTATATAAAACTTTGACGAAATATCTTATTTCCACCCTTACCTGGTCAATAGGGGTGATTTTTTCAAAAACTTTTTTATGGTTTTGTTTTAAGCCGTATGTTAATACTCAAAGTTTACAGTTTAGCAAAAGGACAGCAGACGTTTTTGACATTTTGATCACATATAGGCTCAAGAGAACTTTTTCGTTAACTCACCAATATATGCGCAGTTTATTTGGACTTTGAAAAAAAATTATTTATTAACTTTTGAAAAGAAAAAAAAGTGCAAAAGAGCTTTAGTTTCGGATATAAAAGGGGGGGGGGGCACTATGTATACTGTTCCTGTGATAAGTACCCATATTATATACTTAAAACTAAGTTATAAATTAATGTTATAAATTAAAATAAGTTCAGATATAGCGTTTGTATACGATTATCATTTTTTAATGGTCAAAAATATTCAGTATCATATATAGGTACATGATTTGATTAAACTGCATAGAGCATATAATATAATATAACAAAATTTCTAAATCTCGAATATAAAGAATCTATATATATATTATTAATTCATATTGTTAAAATTAATTCAACTTTTGTCAATGCGATTTATAAAAATATTTCTGTTTGATATTAATTCAATTATCTAAATATTATAGGATTTTTTTCGGTGATTTTTTGAATTATTTCTTTCAATATTCATGATTTTGAATATTTTTAACAAAAAATAAGATTATTGAATTTTTTAATAAAACTTGCATACTTATTAAACTTATGAAAAATGATAAGAATATCAATGGCATTTTAAAATTTTTTCATTTTTATAATTATTACGAAATATAAAATTTACAATATACATATTAAACATCACTTTCATAATAAGTATTCAATTTATAAAAATATAAATAAAAATTTTATAATTAATTATATAAAAAATGGACAAAAATTTACAGTCGAGTCATTTAAAATAATTTTAATTGATAATTCAATTAAGTTATTAATCAGAAGTATTTTTACTTAATATTTGAACTAACAAATTAGGATTTTTATCAGCGATTCTTTGAAAATCATTAGTCTTATATTTTTTAATATTTTTAACAATAAATGATATCGATGCATTTTTCAACAATCTTGTATTATAACTATCAGATATCAAAAGAATATCAATAGAATTTTTTAAATTAATTGATTTTAAAAGTATACTTTCACATTTCAGTTTTAGATCGTCTATTTTATATTTATCTGTTTCTGGTAATAATAATAATGCATTTTCTGCATTTAAATTTTCTATTTCACCAGAATAAATGTAATTTAACAATCTCATTAAATTATCGTAACTGATATTATTTATTTCATATTTTGATAAATCTCCTATAAACATATTATTGAATACTTTACTTTTTGATGCTAAAATAACTTTATGTACATATATTTCTTTTTCTTCAATTTTTAATACACAATCAGAATACTTTTTATCATTTATTATGTTTTTAAAATCTTTATTTGTTTGCCTTGAATTATCAATAGTTTCAATATTTTTTATAATATCATGCAATGGTAATGCTCTTTTTAAGTTATATCGTAAGTTGAGAGAATTGGATATTTTGATAGAGATGTAACTTATTATTTTAATGGAATTACTTTTTCCTAATAAAGGTGTTGGACTATCTTCAATAAAAGATCTTTGATATTTCATTTTCTGAAAATAACTATTTTCTATTGCTACATCACTAGGACCAAAACCACCAGTTCGTTTTCTATATCCTACCCTAACCGGGGAAGGTGGTGGTGGATCTTTTTCTTTAAATTCAAAGTCGTCAGTTCTTAAATTTTTTTCATTGAATATATATGCTTGCCATATACATTCTAATACATGAAAACGAAAATTCAAACTCAAAATCAAAGTTTCTTCAAGTTCTTTCTCAGCTTCATTATCACCATTATTCAAGTCACCTTTATCATTAGAATTAAAAGATTCATCAAGGTTGTGTTCATAAACTCTCACATCTTTTTCTTTTCCAATATTTTTTAAGTTCAAGTTCCACCATCCAAATCTACTATTAAATTTTTGGTTTTCTATTATATTGTACATAGAAGATGTAAAATCATCCTTTCCATTAAATGAGGGGTTTATAACCCATAAACAGGCTATATTGATAATCGAATTATTTCTTAATTTTGTTTCTTTTGTTTTAACTATATCTTTTGAAGATTTTAAGTCTGATAATTCAAATTTGTAACAATCCATTGCTCAAATTTGGGTATAGAGATATACAAATATAATAATCGAATTATATTTATAATATGAATATAATTTTTGTCACTCTAAATTTTGATAACAAGTACTATTCAACTGTAAAAAAAATTGTTATTTTTAAATAAAAATACTTTTTGTTGAATTAACTCTACTTGAATTTAATTATTTATATAAATCTTTTTTAATACTTAAAATATTTATTTGATACTTAATATTATTTACCTGCTGATTTAATTGTTAGAATTTAAGGTTATATGTGAATTGAATATTTTGTTTTGACGAGATCAACGATTTATCTATACTTAACTTTTATAAAATTTATGCGTGCATAAAAATGATTTTTAAATTATTAAGTTTATCAATAAAAATTAAAGTTTGTTATTATATTTTTTGCAAGAGTAATTAAAAATATTTGGATGAAATTACAAATATATTACTACGCCACATACACGTGTGCAATATATAGCTGTCGACAACCCAAGAACAAGAATCAGGATTCAGGAACCGGTTTTAGAAACTTTCCAAAATTTTTAAACTTAAAAACTCTTTTGTTTAAAAACAGTAAAAAAATAAAAATAAATTTTATTTGGCTGTAGAAAAATGATCAAAATTTTAGTTCGCAATTTTTTTTTTACAAAAATTCTTTTTATTAAAAGAATAATCTAAACAATATAGTTTTTGAATATTCAGTATAGGTATATGCAGTAATGCACTTGAACTTGACCCAGCTGATGCATTTATGGTCATATGAGAATTTATAAATTTAAAACTGAAGAACCTATTTTTTGAATTTATTTTTATGATTTATGAGTAAATTTAAATTAAGTTATAATATGTAGCCTTTTTTGCGAATTTTATTATTTTTTAATGGTTAAATAATGCAGGTAGTTTATAAAAATAAGAATTCAAATTTCAATTGATTGGGAATTTCTTTGGTAAACAACTATAAATTTTAAAATGTAGGTCTATAGTTATCATATTAAATTACTTTATAGTTTTTTTTAAAAATAATTTATTATAGTAACTATAAATATTTTCATAGTCATATATATTAATGAATAAAACTTGATAAAAAGGTTTTTGCAAGTTCACAGAATGTTTTTAAACTGCAAGTGGATTTTTTTTTCAGTCAGTATTTTTTTTTACAGATAGTAATTACTTTAGCTTTATATAGGAAATAAGAAACAATCTTATAAATATTCATTTATTGAATATAAAAAGAATTTTAAGTAAAAATAAAATTTTAGACCTTTATATTTTTTATTGTTTATTAAACAATAAAAGCATTATCATTTACCTGCATTAATTTGTTATTTATTTTATTTGATCATTATTAGGATTTTAGATTATGTGTTAAAACAAATGCTGATGTTTTATTATTATTTTATTAAATAAAAAATAAAATTCACATGTTATAAAAATTTTTAATTAAAAAAAAATTCTTTTAATTTAAGTTAATACAAAAATATTAATAATAAATTTTAAAAAATTAAGGAACAATATTTGAAAACAAAAAAAAAAATTTTTATTAGATATATTCTATTTGTAAATAAACAAATCATAATAGGTATTATATTATAAGCGCTTATCTTTTTGCTTTAATAAAATTTTTTCCTTTTTTATCTAATTTTAATAACATTCTAAATTTATTCTTATGAATTATTTAACACTTAATTATTAAAATTTAAATGTATAATCTTTGTACATTAAAATCTTAATATATTTATATTATCATAAGTTACTAAAAGCATAATTTTTTTAATTTTTATAATTATACCAACAAGGGAAGTTCACAATATTTGGAAAACCAAATAGCACCAGATAAATAGGAATAATTTATTTGTATTGGAAAAACATCCCAAATACTTTCTGTTTATTCCAATTTGAAAAATAACTTGATGATTTGATGTTTTTCCAACATAATCAACTGAATCCAGCCTATAATATGTTTGGTGTCATTTGATTTTCCAAATACAGTAAACTTCCTCTGTTATTTATTATTAAGTATTATTAATTAGAAGAATGCTTGCCAAGTATTTCTACTAATAAATTTGGATTTTTATTTGCAAGTCTTTGAAATTCATTAGTTTGATATTTTTTTATATTTTTTACAATAAATGATATTGCTGAATCTTTTAATAATTTTGCACTATAATCATCTGATAATATAAGATTATCAATAGCATTATCTAAATTTATATTCTTGGATATTATTTTTTCGCATTTTAATTTCAGATCATCAATTTTGTATTTATCGGATTCTACTAATAACTTTAATGCTTTTTCGAAGTTAAAATTTTCTACTTCCCCGGAGTAAATGAAATTTAAAATTATCATTAAATTATCGTAACTAATATTATTTATTTCATATTTCGATAATTTTTCTAAAAACATTATCAAATACTTTACTTTTTGCAGCTAAGATACTTTTGTGAACATAAATATTTTTTTCTTCGATTTTAAATAAACAGTCTGAATAATTTTTATTATTTAATAAATTTTTAATATCATTATTATGATTTCTTAGAAAATTTAACTCTTCAACTACGTTATTAAAAGATGTGTTTCTTATAATATCATTTAGCGGCATAGGATTTTCAAAATTATTATTTACTTTTATCGATATGTAACTTATTATTTTTATGCATTTACTATTTCCTAATAAAATTTTTGAACCATTTTCAATAAAAGATCTTTGATATTTCATTTTCTGAAAGTAAACGCTTACTGGTTCTGGTTGAGAAGGATGAGAAAAGCCACCAGTACTTTTTCTTATTGCTATTTGTAATGTATCTTTAAATTGAAAATCGTCAGTTTTTAAATTTGTATCATTTAAAATATGTGCTTGCCATATGCATTCTCTAACACGAAAGTAAAAATTTAATCTTAAAATTAAAATACTTTCAAGCTCTTTTTCGCTTTCATCATTCATGCTACTAACAGTATCATCACTTCTTTCAATGTTTGCTCGATTTAATGTAAAGTTCCATTTAAATCCTCTGCCTTCGTTAGTTGTGAAATCGCTAGACCTAATTTCATCTTTAAATGGTGGTAACACCCATAAACAGGTTAAATTTATTACTGAATTTCTTCTTAATTTTGTTTCTTTTAATTTAACTATATCCACAGGAGACTTTAATTCTGATAATTCCAGTTTGCACCAATCCATCATTTTTATTTACAACAGACTGGATAATCTATAAATAATTCGTTTGTATTTTCAAGGAATATTCTTTTTTAAGTTTTTTTTTGTTAAGGCTGTTAAACCAAAAGCAAATTTTAATTTTAGGATTTTTTCAATCAATCTTTGTTTTTATTTTTGCATTCAGGGTATGAATTATTAATAAATTTTATATTACAATAAACAAGTTGATTGCTAAATGTTTAGGTACTCTTCAAAGTAAAATTTTTAAATTATTGCAATAATTAAATTCTTTTTCTCAACTATATATATAAAAAGAGCATATTTACCTATATATATACCTGCTAATTAATTGTTTATGTTTTTTAAATTTTATTATAGGTTATGTAGACTTTTTGAACTTCTCGCAGTTAATTTGAAAAAACACAAATTTGTCGTAAATTATTTTCTATTTTAATGAAATCAAGCTCAATTAAACTGCAAAATTTAATAAATATTTCATATTTTTATATTTATTTACGCTATAAATATGGTTATCAGTTGCTCAGATTGTTCACTGTTTACTTTTATTTACTTTATTGCTCTCACTCTCACGCGACTCACGCAAAATTTTAGAGCGAAAATTAGTACATTAATTTTATATAATATGTATTTTATGGAATTTAGTATAATATTACTAATTTTTTTTTTAAAATATACTGGCAAATAATTAAATCAATTTTTGTGAATAATAAAATAATCTGTACATTATTCTTAGTTTATCCATTAAAAAAAATCATTTAATATATTTTACAAAATATTTTCATACTTCAACTCTGATATTGTCAAAAACTTTTTAAAATTGTATATATTAATTGTAAATTTAAAATCTAGTATTTTAGTTATAAAACATTAATGGTATGATAATTACTTTAAAAATGATCATATAAATTATAAATTAATTAATTTTAATTTTATTGTCTTTAAATATTTTAAACATAGCATTACATAAAATAATACAAAAATTAAATAATTATTTTGTTTAAAATTTTAAATAATCTACTTAACTATTAGCATTTCGATCCATGATTTCACCTAATAACTTAGAGTTTTTATCAACAAGATTCTGAAAATCTTTTCCTTTAAACTTTTTTAAATTTTTTACTATGAATGATAAGCAATAGTCTTTAATTAATGTAGCATTATTTTCATCTGCTAACAAAACAGTATCAAATGCATTTTCATAAGTTACAGAATCTATAATTATATTTTGACACACTTGGTGAAGACGATCAATTTTAAATTTATCTGATACTGGTAACAAAATTAATGCTTTTTCTAAATTGAAATTATCTAATTCACCACAGTAAATAAATGTCATTAATTGCATCATAGTATCATAAGAGACATCATTAATTTCTATTATTTTTCTCTTTTCTAAAAACATGTTTGAAAAGACAGGACTATGTATCGCTAAAATAGCCTTGTGTACTTTAATCTTCCTTTTTTGATCTATAACAATAGTGAAATCATGGTATTTATGATCATTTATTAGCTTCTTAAAGTTCTGGTTACGTTCCCGTAAGTAACTTAGATCTTTTTTTATACTATCAGCCGTTTCAATTTGTTGAACAATATTGCTTAATGATGATAAGGTATTTTTAAATCCATTTTTTACTTTTATTGACATATAACTAATAATTTTTATTATATTACTCTGTCCTAGTAATGGTTCTGACTCATTTTCTATTATGAAATTTGGATATATTACTTTTTGCAACTTAAAACTAATATTACTTACTGCCAAATCTTCAATAAAATCAACTGATTTTAAATTTTTTGTATTAAAAATATGTGATTGACACATAATTTGTATTAATGGGTAACGAAATTGATCAAGGTCTAAATTTGTATGTAATTTTAATAATTGTTTGTGCTCTTTGCTATTGTTGGAAAAATCTTTTTCATTAATTTCTTCATAATCGCTTTCCTCAGAAATACTTTCCTCGCTCTCACTTTCTTCACTGCTTGACGAATCAATATCACTTCCTGAGATCATAACTATTTTATTGTTTTCAACTTTTTTACCATTTTTTACATATACTTTTTCTTTTTTTTTAACTTTTATATATTTACGTGACAAATTAAAGCTCAAAATTAAATCTGTTTTGTCAAATTTAACTTTAAAATCTTTAGATTTAACCACTTTTTTAAAGTGTGGCAATACCCATAAAGATGTTACATTTATAACTGTAAAACCTGAATATTTTATTTCTTTACATTTAATTATGTCTGTTGTGGAACTTAAATCTGATAAATTTAGTTTATCCATTATTTGTAAGAATGTAGATCAGACAGTAGCAAAATCTTTTTGGAGCCCTAAAAGGATTAAATGGATAATTTTAGAATACTTTATTATTGAAACCAACATAATATATTTGCTTAATTTATACTTACTAGATATTGTAAAATTATAAAGTTATTATATTATTATTATATAATATAAATTATATAAAGTCAACAAATTTTTATTAATAACTTTAAAAATTCATTATTTACAAACAAGTACTAACACTATAATAACAACTATTAAAAAAACAAATACATGTGATGAACAGCCCGCGCGCCAAAAAATAATAAAAATAACATTTTAAGGGTAGGTTAGGTTATTATTTTAGCGCGTAATTTAAAATATTTGAAATTAAAATATAGAAATGATAATTTCAACTAAGAATTTACTATATATTAATTATATTTGCAACTTTCTTGTTAATGGAAAAGGAAAAATATTTCAAAGTATATATATTTTTTTTAATTAAAATAAGTTCATATCTAAATTTCTTTATTTTTTATATTTTGGTATTTTAAATTGGAAACAATATCCTAGAAATATCTACTTAATTTTTAATATATTTTATTCAATATTTCAACTATTTCAAATTAGTGCTATAATTATTAATAATAAATAATAAAATAAAATTTTAAACACTTTTGGTAATTGGAAATAGAAATAACGTTTATATATGACACAATCTTTACAGAATTTACAAAAAATAGTAGTTTTTAAATCAAGACTCTAAAGATACAGTTTTTGATACATAGAATGGAGAAGTGTAAACAATTCTTCATCATGTATCAAATCATACTTACTTTAGACTCGTCTTTTAAAATGTATTTTTTATAATTATATTACGTTCAAATCAAAAAAGTATATGTAAGGTAAAACCTTGCATTGAAGACTTTACATTGAAAATTTAATGCGTTCAAACCAATACCTTAATCACAATTATTATTAAACTATTTTCAATAGAATAACAGGTATTTATCAATAACATTGTAGTAAAATTTTATATAATTAAAAAATCTATTTTTTTATTTTAAATGTAATAGTTGCAAAAATTATTTTAAATACTAAGTTGAAGAAATTTTATTTAATATATCAACTGATAAATGAGGATTTTTTTGAGCAAGAATTAGAAATTCATTATCTTTATATTTTTTTATATTTTTTGCAATAAATGATACTGAAGAATCTTTGAGAGTTTTTGCATTACAATCATCAGCCAAAATAAGAATATCAATAGCATTTTCAACATTTAAATTTTTTGATAAAACTTCTTCGCATCTTGTTTTTAAATCAATAATGCAATACTTATTTGCCCCTGGTAATAAATTTATAGATTTTTCATAATTTAAATTTTCTATTTCTCCAGAATAAATGAAATCTAATAGCATTATCATTTCTTCATATTTAACATCATTAATTTCAATTTCATTTACATTTTCTGTTAACAAGTTAAAAAATATTGGACTTCGAGCTGTTAAAATAATCTTGTGAACATTAATTTTTTTTCCTTCAACGATAAATGTACAATCAGAAAAATTTTCAGCATTCAATAGCTTCTTAAAATCTTGAAATTGTCTTCGTAAAAAATTTAATTCTTCTTTTACATCATTAACTGTTTTAACCTTTTCAGTGATTTTGTTTGCTGCAGTTAAATTTCTGGGCTTTTTTATTTTTATAGATATATCAGTTACTATTGATAATCTAATATCTGAACAGAATTTCCTTGTATCAGGTAGTCTATTTTCTGAAAGAAAACTTTCAGAGTTTATTTTTAGTTCTTGATAATTATTATATTCTAATGATGAAGAATCTACTGTATTATTATATTCAAAATCAATCATTTGTAAATTTTGTTTTATAATAGACGATTTCCATATGTATTTCAAATTAGTATTATTACAGTTATGAAAATTAATAAAAATTTTATATGTTAGTAAATGATCTCTTTTGTGTTCAGCTAACGACATAAAAGAAAAATCCCATTTAACAGCATTTTCATCTGTTCCAGCTTGAAAATCTTCAGATAAGATACGTTCTCCGCCATAATACCATTCTTCATTGATACACCATAAACAAGATGCATTGATTATAGTTTCTTCATCGGTGTTTATTTCTTCCCATTTAATAATATTTTTGCTTGAATGCAAATCCCATAAATTTAATTTACATGAATTCATCATTATTTTATAAATACAATTGGTAATTTGCAAACATGATAATAAAATGGTAATATGATAATCAAATTATCTGAAAAAATTAATAGTAATGTCAAAACCACACTACTTTTTTTAAATTTTGTAAAAAATTTTGCATCGCTGCTTCTTTTGTTTTAATTAATGAATTATATGTATAATTACCTTATAAAATAACACTTTTGCAAAAAATAAAACAGATATTGATACAATTCTACTTCAAATAATTGTTAATTTTTACAGTTGTTATGTTTATTTTATCTGATCAGCTGATCATAATTACAAATATTTCAGCGCGCAATTTCGAATAATAATATTGTGAAATTAAAAAAAAAAATTTTTAACAAATTTTTTATATTTTGTATTTAAAAGTCTTTTGTTAATGCTGTAAAAAATATCTATTTTCTATACATTCAGGCAATTTTATCACTTCAAATAAAAAATCATGTGTTAAGGGATTTTACTTTTAAATACAATACAAATGCATTAAAAGTCGAATACTATTTTATACCTATTCAAAAATTGTTTAATGATTGACAAAAGATAAATTAAGATTTAATTACAAAGCATTCAAAAATTTAAATGCAATTTTCAAAAATAATGGTTGTGCAATAAAGAAACAAAAGAAAAAGTATATAATTGTTAGTTTACAGAAACTAATTATGAATTTAATCCGAGATTTAATCTTATTTTTTTACAATATTTAGAAAACATTTAAAAGCCTTATATATTAAACTAAAATATATACGTGCTGATTCCCTAATTTTTTAGATTTTGGTTTTAGTCATCAAAAATTTATTTAATTATTATTTATAAAAGTAACAATACAAATGTAAGTTTTTAATTTTAATTTTCAGAGGTTTGAGTGTCTATAATAATCTCCATTTTCATAAAATATTTTTCTAGTTAAATTATTGTATTCTGATTTAATATATCAACTAATATTTGAGGATTTTTTTTAGCAAGTATTTCAAATTCATTATTTTTATATTTTTTTAAATTTTTTACAATGAATGATATTGCAGAATCTTTAAGAGATTTTGCATTACAATCATCAGCTAACACAAGAATATCAATAGAATTTTCATTATTTAAACACTTTGATAATACTTCTTCGCATCTTGTTTTTAAACCAAAAATGCAATATTTATCTGCACAGGGTAATAAATTAATTGATTGTTCATAGTTTAATTTTTCTATTTCACCAGAATAAACAAAATCTAACAGCATCATCATATCTTCATATTTAACGTCATTAATTTCAATTTCATTAATATTTCCTGATAGCATATTTAAAAATATTGGACTTTGAGCTATTAAAATTACTTTATGAACATGTATATTTTTTCCTTCAACAATCAAAGTACAATCAGAATATTTTTCATCGTTCAACAATGCTTTAATATGTTTAATTTGACTTCTCAAAAAATTTAATTCTTCTTTTACATCTTGAATTGTTTCAATTTTTTCTATGACATTAGCTTGCGATACATTTTCAAGCTTATTTATTTTTATAACTATATTGTTTACAATTCTTACGTTACCAAATAAGGAAAAATTATCAGCAGATTTTTTATTGTATTTCAATTCTTGACAAATACTATGTTTTATGTTTAATTTTTTTGTTTCAAGATTAAACTTTTCATAGATCCCTTTATTTTGATAATCAAATTCAAACATTTTTAAATTTTTGTTTAAAATAGATGATTTCCAAATATAATCATTAGGTGCATTGCAATCAAGAAAATTAATTTGTATATTAATTAATATAAAGTCATCTTCTAATTCTTTTAATTTTAAAACGAAATTCCATTTAATTTCATTTTCATCTGTTCCAGCTTGAAATTGATCCGAGCTGATTTGCTTTGATCTACTTCCAGTAAAAATTAGTGGAGATAAAAGCCATAAACAAGTTATATTGAGTATAGTATCTTCATTAGAAATTTTTTCTTCCCATTTGATAATGTTTTCATTGCCTGATGTTAATTCCCATAGTTCCAATTTGCAAGAATCCATTATTTTTATAAACTTTATTTTGCTACTTATATTAGACTTACAAATAATCTGAAAATAAAAATAAATTTTTTTTTATCTATTATGTTTTTTCTATTATTAATTAAAAATATATAATTTAAAGCAACACATTGTTCTAAAAATATTGATCAACTATAAAAATAAATGTTTACATTTATAAAGAATTTTAGCAGAAGGTTAGGATTTATATATTCTGCTGCTTGGACGAAAATTTATAGTTTGTGTATATAATTTTTTTTATACTTGTTGTTAAAATTAAATATTTTAATTTAACGTACATCAATCAGTCATGATACATATTAATTATTTTACTCTTATTTCAATTTTTTATGAAAAGTTATTCATTTACCTATATAATTGCACAAGAAAATTATTTGGCTACCGCTGTTTTTAATTTAAGTCGATACTGATGTTACCTACTTGATCAAGATTCACCTATATTTTTTTAAAGGCCAATTAATCTAAGCAAAATCTAAACTGATCTAAATTGGAAATAATAGGTAGTATATTTTTTTAAGAAAAAAAAATTGGACATTTTTCCAATACCCTTTTCGATTTTTGGAAAAATAAAAATTTTCAAAAATATCCTGTTTCCCCTTTTCATCAGCACTTTTTTTATGAGAAAACTTGGTTTATAAGGAATTTTAACCAATTCAAATGATTCTATGCGAATAAAGCCAAAATTTCTAAAAATGAAAAATTTTCAAACTCACTTAAATCTATTTATATCAGGTTTTTTGAGCTCTCTGACCCGGGGAACCATATTGATTTAAGTTTTTCACTGTTTCAGATCTTTTTCAGTACTAAAAGACGAAAAATTTGAGAAAAAAAATTTTTTGCTATTTTTCCATACTACCCCTTTCGATTTTGGCCAAAATAAAAATTGTTAGGAAAATCTAGTTTCCCCATCTTATCAGCACTTTTTTTATGAGAAAACTTGGTTTATAAGGAATTTTAACCAATTCAAATGATTCTATGCGAATAAATCCAAAATTTCTAAAAATGAAAAATTTTTAAACTCACTGAAGTCCATTTATATCAGGTTTTTTGGGCTCTTTGGTCCAGTAAACCATTTTGATTTAAGTTTTTCACTGTTTCAGACCTTTTTCAATACTAAAAAATGAAAAATTTGAAAAAAATTTTTTTTGCTATTTTTCCATACATACCCCTTTCGATTTTGGCCAAAATAAAAATTGTTAGAAAAATCTAGTTCCCCCATCTCATCAGCACTTTTTTTATTAGAAAACTTGGTGTATAAGGAATTTTAACTAATTGAAATGATTTTCAGCGAATAAACCCAAAATTTCTAAAAATGAAAAATTTTCAAACTCACTTAAATCCATTTATATCAGGTTTTTTGGGCTCTTAGGCCCGGAAAACCATTTTGATTTAAGTTTTTCACTGTTTCAGACCTTTTTCAGTAAAAAAAATACGAAAAATTTTACACATTAGTTATTTTATTTTAGATTATCTTCCCAAGAGAAAATTTCCAATTTCAGGAAGTTATTGGGTTTTTACATTTTATTTAATAATAGCAAAATTTTAAACTTAAATTTTTAAATTTAACATTTTAAAAATAAAATTTACTTTTTAAAATGCAGTACCAGTTTTTACATTACAGTCTTACCTTGACGATTTGAGAAAATGTAAAATTTGTACAGAAAAGATATAAACTATATTGATGTAAACAAATTATATAATCAATCAAATAATTTAATGTTTCTAAATTAAGTTTGAATATATTATAAACTAAACTTTATTAAATTTGAATTTTCTTTATAATGAAAACTTTCTTTGTTTATTCTTGGTGAAATGAAGATACGTTTGGATAATAATTATACAAATATAACATAACAAGTTAAATATTTATTTTGAAAATTGTTGCAATTAACAAATTATAAAATAAATTTTGAATTATTTAAAAACTTTAATAGGAATGTTTAAATTTGCATACAGTTTTAATATTTATAAAGTAAACATTTATTCTAAATTAATATTAATTATAGTTTGTGTGAATTTATGCTGTTTATTATTCAATTTTAAATAGAGCTTGCAATAGTTGTCAAAATAAATATTATACTTACACTGAGGAAAAATTTCGGTTGTGGCAACCACATTTTTTTTTCAGTGTAATTACGAGGCACTGTCAATTTATACAAACAAGGATGTGGATTTGCTTTTAAAAATTATAAAAACATTTTATTGTTTTTGCTTACACTTATTTTTAGTTTGTTTAAAAAATAAATTATTTATGGTACACATATTTTCTTTACCCAAATATTTTTAATCATAAATTTTATCATAAAATGTAATTTTTATAAGAATTGATTTTTTTTTTCGTTTTTATTTTATTTAGGAGTTTTAAATAAATTACAATTATTAAAATAAAAATTTCCTTTATTTTGTCTAATACTTAAACTTTGCCTTTTTTAAAATAATTAAGCTTATAGGATTTCTGTCTTCAATTATTTACAGTTAGATGAATTTGCTGGTTCGTTAACAGGTAAATTGTATTGCAGATAAGCTGGGAATTCATACAAGATTAATCCAATAATAGAATGATACATCTCCGTTAAATACCTTAGTGGCATATAAATTCGTTTTCAGTTAATTTCAATATGACAAGAATTTAAATTAAGCATATACTATTGTAATTATTAAAATAGTAGATTCTGGATCGAGGACCTAAAATTTATTTTTTTAGATTATTTTTATGTTTAGTGGATTTAAAGTACATACGAGGGTACATACTTTCTTGTGTCTAAGAAGATTTTAATTTTTAAAGTTTTTGATACCTGGAAATTTGGCTTTTTAGGAAATTTTGAATACTAAAAATTAGATCCCTTGGAAATTGGGCCTCCTGTGATTTATATCTGTTTAAATTTAATTTTTCTTTGAAGGTATTTTATGCATTTTTAGATGCTCTGAAAATCTTCCCCATCTCCCCATCTCTTAGAGAAGAGTGAATTTAAATTAAAAACTTTTTTGTACAAATTGCCATACATAAGGGGCCTAATTTCTCAAACAGAACTGATTTTTTAGGGTGTCAAAATTTAAACACCATATAATTTTGGCAACTTACCATGTATTGAATTTTTTCATCTATCTGGTGCTATACACACCTAGAGTATATATTAAAATTTTACAAAAGAAGTGCTAAGACGTAAAAATCTTTTTGCTTATCCAGGCGAAAAAATCAAGACCCTAAGGAGTTAACGTATCTTTTAGTCCCGAATCCGCCGCTGGCACTTTGTTGCTACTCAATGTCTGACCTTGCTAATATATCAAAACTTTTGCATACTTACTTGTTGTTTAAACATTTTACTTTGTCTTACCCTCAAGCAAGCATAAAATACATAAAATGTGATTACACATTATAATATAAACATAAAACTGCTAATAAAATGATGATTTTAAAAAAAAGTTAAAAAATATGTTTAACGAAGTAACGTTTAATATGCGAAAAAGATTTTTTATATAAAAACAAGGTAATTAATTTAAATCTTTTCACTTAAAAAAAAATAAAATTTAAATTACCTCATTAAAATTTTCCTTTAATAAGTTTGACCTAAATAAAATATTTTTCTTTGTGGTTAAAAAAAGTATGTAAATTTTAATTTAAAAAAAAAAAATTCATAAAATACTAAAAATTTTCATATTTCACAAAGCTTTGTATATCAAATAATTAAAAAAAAATTTACTAAAACAAATTAAAATCACACCTTTTTTAAAAAATGTAAATAGAGAACTCAGTCGGTAAAACAGTTACTTAATTACTTTTTTACATAAAGATACATTTTAAACAAGGTTTTATTCCCCCTTCTCTCTGATAATTACACGATTATATTAAAATATGCTACATATGACAAGGCCATCAATGATCTTGTGTGTATTTTATAAAAAGTTTACTTTAGTGAAAGTTGTGTATTAAAAAACAAGTGTTTTATAATTAAAAAAATTCTTGCTATATTTTTTTTAAAAGTTTACTTTAAACAGTGTTTTTACAAGCATATTTTTTTATAAAATGTGAGCCAAGGTGCCTTAATAATAGTGTTTATCAATAAATAAAGAAATTTATAACACAGTTTTACAATTTTTATATTTGATTTAAACAAAAAATTGATTTTTATTCAAAAGAAAGTAAATCCGATTTAAAAACTTTTTGATGAAAAAAAAAAAAATCCAATATTGAAAAAAATTAAAGTTCAATCGACTGGCATAATCCCCATATTCATAAAAAATATATATTTCTGTATTTTTATTGAATAAAAATAAAGTATTAAATTCGCTTAATCTAAAATTCAATAAAAAAAAGTAAAGAAAACTTATTTCGTTATCTTAAATAAATTAGATAATAAAATTAAAAAATTTTTTTGTCGTCATTAAAATATAAGCGCATATAATAACATTGAATGAAACAAAATAGAAAAGTCAAGTTCAAAAAAAAGTTAAATAATCGATTAATCTTATAAAAAAAAACCATCTTAAACTGCGCAGCAAGCAATAATTTTTATAACCATCATAAACTATCATCATCAATTTATGTATTAAAAATAAAGAAAAAATCCTTTTATATAAATGTTAGTGAGTGATAAATGAAAAATAGAAAATCGCGCTGGCGCAAATGACGAAAAATAATTTATCCTTTTATGCGCTGGCGCAAAATTTGACATCTTATATTTTGTGTATGAATGTTATAGTATAGGCTCAAATATTTTCCCGGGGAATCA
Source organism: Anagrus nilaparvatae (assembly GCA_022575985.1). NCBI lineage: Eukaryota > Metazoa > Arthropoda > Insecta > Hymenoptera > Mymaridae > Anagrus > Anagrus nilaparvatae. Next base: position 20,798,389 of record JAKSXM010000137.1, read on the forward strand.
GGACTTTCCGGGGTCGAGGTTTTTTCAGTTATATTATTTCGTTGAAGAGAGACTTGCTCATTCAATATTATATTATTATTTAAGTAGAACATCTCGTGTTTTTTAAACTCACTTTATATACTGAAAATCGAAAGTTTTTTTTTTTATTATTCCCACGCAGGGTTTTACCACTCTTTTTACTTCACTTTTTTTTACTATATACACGTGTATATACTTAAAACTCTCAGTGAAAAACGCAACAGTATTGCAACAGGTTGCGCTCTAGAAATTACAATTTTTTTTTTTTAATAATAAAAGTGTGCATTTTTTTGCCTAAATATTGACAAATAATTTGTATTTTTTGTTTGAATCAATATAAAAGTGAAATTTTCGAATGTGCTGATTTTAGTTGTTATTTACTGAAATATAAACAGTTTAAGTTAATTCTCGCCGGGTTTCAAAAAAAAAAGTTGTGATTTTTGTGTCAAAAAATAAAATTAATTAAACAAAATGAATGTCGATGAGATACTCGATTATAAACCAAACGAGGACGAAGATTTTTATGCACTTTTAGGATGCGACGAAGATTCTTCGGTAAGTTTTAATTTATTTCAAGGATTTTTTTTTTTTTGCTGAAAAACAATAAATTTTTAATATTGATTTTAATTATACTTTTAATTAATTGATAAAAATTTTTATGAAATACAATTGAAATGAATTCGTATAACCTTGAATTTTTTTTAAAAACAATACGGAATTGTTTAAAAGTTTTAGTGTTTTGAGAATTATTAGTCATCATAATTAATTAAATTTTAAAAGTTTTTATTGCTGTTAAAGGTCAAATTTTTGTTGTTGATGAATTTTCGGTCCAATGAAACAATTTTTCGGTATAATAAAACAATTATTCACAAAATTGGGCTAAATTTAAAAAATTTTGTTTTGTAAAATTTTGGAAAATTTAAGCTAACTTAATTTTATAAAATTCATTTTTAAAAATCACCAAAAATTTTCGTGTATTTGAATATGCTACTAATGAATAATCCTTAATCATGAATATTAAAACACTGCTTGTTTAATGAATCTAAAAGCCTAGAATAATTTATAGATTTAACGACACAAAATAAAAAATTTATCTATGTTTTTGGTATAATAAGAACATAAATATTGGATTTAGCCAGCATGTATTTCAGAGTCATAAAAATGAATATTATGGTAATAATAAAAATTTATTACATTTTTATGCTTAATAAAAACATAAAAATATAAATAATTGAATTTTATTTCGTATAAAAATAATAAATAAATGCTGCTAAACAAATAATCAAAAAAATTCAATTTTCCAAAATATGGACACAACTGTTCAATTTAAACTTTGCAATTAATTAATAACTTCAATCTTAACTAACTGACAATTCAGTAGAAGAGTACTCAAAGAGTATCAAAGTTGAGCAGCCAACAAGCTTCTCTCATAGTACCTAAGGCAGTAACTAAACATTAAAAGCTTCTATAATACTTAGACTAATATTAACCAACAACATTTCTAACTACATCCATCAATAAAAGAAAAACAGTAATCCATTCAATATCCACGAAACTCACATATTTTTAACAAGAAATCAATTGATCAATTTTTTTTCATCAAATAAAAGTGATAAATTGCAAATAGTTTAATAAGACTTCAGCTGAACGTACAATAAAACATAACGTGTTTGTTATGTATGAAACAATATAAACTTTTTCATATAAATTTTTTTTCACATTCTAAAAATTAATCATTGAAAAAACTAACGATTTATAACAGCAGCACTGTTTTTTTGTGTTATATAACACTTTTCATTTTTTATAACAGAAAATAAAAGCTTTTATTTTTTATGTAAAGAGAAAAATAATCTATTTTAATTCTTTTAAACTGTTGTTATTATTATTGATTTATATAAATAAATAAAAAAATATGTTCACATACATAAATAAAAAATATATCATTTTTATTTATTTTGTAATATTGAAAACATTTTTTTATCTTTTTTTTTTGTAGTCTTAAAAATAAAGTTGTACATATATAATTTTAGAAATTGTGTTTATAAAAATATGGATTTATTGATTTATGTTTAGGGTCAGAATTTTAGTTGTATTCTTAGAGATAATTTGACGATGATAAGTTATTGCTTGTTTATTTATAAATAATTTTTTTATTTATTCATTTTTTAGGACAGAATATATTATGTCAAAAAATGTTTTATCATTTTTTAAAAAAATTGATATGTTAAAGTGAATAAAATTTAGTGTAACTTCTCAATGAAATCACCTACCATATTTGATCATTTATTAATTATCAAAAAGTAAAATTTTGTGTTTTAATTTTATTTATTTGGACCTTTGGACCAAATATTTTCAATAGTCAAACTTTAAGTTTTTTACAAAAAATTTTTGAGAAATGAGCTTACCCACACTCGAATTGCAATTTTTTTAATTTTTTTGGCATGAGCAGCCAAGTTGCAAATATAATAAAGGCCAATCAGACTTTAAAATAGGACCCTTTCCTGTAAATTTGAGACAATTCTGTCCTTCTACGTTGCTTAAATTTTTAGACTGTAAAGACCATTCCAATTTAAAAACAACCGCCCATATACCAGCAAAAACTTTTTACTAACTTTTTTTTCAATTAAAATTTGTATCAGTTGGTTAATTATTAAATAAACATCAAAAAGTTTCTCGATTAAAAATTATTAATTTAATTAAATTTTATATATATAATTTTCTAATAAAACAATTTAATTACGATAAAAAAAATCTAATTAAAATTTAAATTAGCTCAATATCGTCAAATTAAAAAAAAAGTTAAATTGATTCTTGTAATAATCACTGTAAAAAAAATTAATATTTTCTAATTATACCTTCTTATTGATTTAGCAAAAAATCTCATTTACTTTTATATTATAAATCAATCAAAAGCATTAAATTATTCATTTATGGGTATTTACTCAATATTTTTTTTTTCTAATTTATTTACTTAACTTTTAGAAATATAGAGTAATTACTTTATAACATAAAAAGTTCTTTTTTTTTCTTCTGTTCAATGTTAAAATATTTTAATCTGCTAATTAAACATTATTTTTGCTTCGTTTTTTTTATAATATCTTTTTATATCTTTTTATAAAATAGAAAGATTCTTTCATAAAAAAAGTTATTTATTTAAGAAAAATGATTTTTTATATTAAAAAATTTTATACTTAATTAACTGATAAAATAATTACTTGAAGCATAAAAATTTTTAATAACTTTTGAGTAATTTTAAATTAATTAATTTAATTTCATTTTTTTACTAAATTTAAAATTAGATATTCATTTTATTCATTGTAACAAACATTCAACGAATTCAAGATTAATTACTTTACTTAGCCTTAACTTTGGTGTACTAAGAGTGACCTAATTGCAGGGTTACTTCAAAGTTCATAAGAATGTTAGTCTTTTTTTGCCTGTCAAATTTACTAGCCCCGTTGAAAACGTATAGAGCGAAGTAAAATATCTAATACTCATGAATAAATGTTGCTTTTTAAATCAAAATTTACAAAAAATTATCAGGTAGTTTCCTTTAAAAGGTTTCCACAAGAACTGGAAATTTTTTCCACATAAGGTGGAGCTTCGCTCTACAATTAATTAGAATATTTTATTTATTAGACAAAATGTAAAATTATTGTCATATATTGTTATCAACAGAATTAAAATTTAGTAATTAATTAGTTCTTTACAAAAAAAAAGTTTAAACTTGGTACCATAGGGGATGACTGTTTCTCTGGTTGAAGATAAAGAAAGCTCGATTTGACTTTTAAAACATATACATCCTTTTTAAAATAATTTTCTTTCTAAAACAATGATTTATTTTCTACCCCCAAGGTGATAACAGTTTTCTCTTTTGATGAAAAATTGCATTTTAAACCACATCACAATACATAGGATTTAAACTTTTCATGTTTCGAATTCTTTCACTAAGCTTGCTCGTATGCAAACGATTGCATAAAAACTCAAAAACTATATTTTGCCATTTGGTTAATAAACAGCTACTTATGAATGATTAATACTAAGAATACTTATTAATACTTAAGACAATGAACCATATTAAACTATTTTAATTTCATGGCTTCACTGATGGTTACAAACTATAAAAAAAAATATAGTTTTCAAAAATATATTATCTTATCTCAGGACCTAATAATTAATAGATTATATATTTGTCTATAGATATTGTATGCCTGTGTAAGCAATTTATTTTACATGGTATTATTTGCTTACCATTGGTTATAGAGTTCACATGTCCTTGCTGGTTAAAAAATCGCATGTTAAAAAAAATACCCTTTTAACCCCAAAAATGAAGGGGAAAGGAGAAATAAAAATATTCAAGTATTTTAAAGGGTTTTTATGAAATAAGTGACAAGAAAATTAAAAGTTTAGGTTAACAGTTTGGGTAATTAACGCTATACGACTCAAGATAAGCAAAAATTTTTGCCAACAATTCAAATTTTTAAAATATACCGGGTGGAACGCAATTGTCGCGGTTATTTACATTGCTTTGATATATACTAGCAATGTAAAAATCCGCGGTAATTGCGTTCCACCCGGTATTTCGGTATATACCTCTGCAAGTCTTTGATAAACTTTAAACAACTCTGTAAGTTTTTTTTAAAAAAGAAGTAGGCATTTGGTTTCTGGTTGGAAAAATTTTTTTTATCTCACTAAACGATGATTTTTCGGGATTGCACGGGTACGATAAAGACTTGGTGCCCGACGCAGGGTTAACACACTAGTTTTTTTTGGATATATATATATATTAGAGTGGACCTATTTTTGGACTTTGTGGAAAAACTTTGCTCCCCGGGTTTTTTTGTGAAGTTTTGGTCATAAAAAGTTCCCAGTTCCAAGGATTTTGCTTTAGCCTTACAAAAACACGTGCCTGTAACCACGTCAATTTTCCCATTTAAATAACATGGGAATTGTGAGTTTTTAGCTATACAAATTTTTACAAAATCCAAAAATCGTTTTAAAATGCTAATTTTTACTGGAAAACATACTTTTATATGTTGTAAAGACATACAAACCACCCTGTATTTATTCCGAAGGGAATTTTGGGGCTAGAAACGCAAATTTACATGTTTGCTCAATCTTATAAAACAGGGTTTTTCGGTAATTTTCGATAAAATGCTACACCTCAAAAATTAACCAAAACACTTCTGGTTGGTTCACTTTTTTTGGTATAAGTGTCACCTTTCAAACGACGTAAGCCGTATATTTTAATCACTGTTTCTCTTAGCGCTATAGTCAATTAACCTACTGGTAATTTTTGACCCGAAACGACCAATTTTTAAATTTATTTGAATTGCTGCCAAAATTGTAAATTTTGACAAAATTGAGTTTTAAAGGCCTTTATAATTTTTTACAAGCTTCAAGTTTCCAAAAATTTTTTACTCGTCTCTTTTCTTTAATTAGTTTTTAAGATATTACTTTTCAAAGATAATGATAAAAATTGACTTTTTTTGAAAACCCTGAAATTGGGACTCGGTAAATTTGCGTTTCTAGCCCCAAAATTCCCTTTGGAATGAATGCAGGGCGGTTTGTATGTCTTTACAACATATAAAAGTATGTTTTCCAGTAAAAATTAGCATTTTAAAACGTTTTTTGGCTTTTGTGAAAATTTGTATAACTAAAAACTCAAAATTCCCATGTTATTTAAATGGGAAAATTGATGTGGTTACAGGCACGTATTTTTGCAGGGCTAAAGCAAAATCCTTGGAACTGGGAACTTTTTATGACTAAAACTTCACAAAAAAACCCGGGGAGCAAAGTTTTTCCACAAAGTCCAAAAATAGGTCCACTCTAATATATATATATATATATACAGGGTGGAACACAATTGCCCCTGTTATTTATATTGTTTTAATATAGTCTGTTCTTTTTGTCCCAAAAAAGTTAACCTGGAGCAAAACTGGGGTAAAACTAAACAGAACGCGCGTTCTTTTTCATGGCGGTAATTCAAAAAGGAAAACGTTTTTTTGAGGATAAAATTTTGTTACTTAAAATTAAATGTTAAAATATGTTTAATTTAGCTTTTTATCGATAGCATTAATAATCTATTATTTAAAATAAAAAAAAATAATAAAAATTTAAATAAAATTCAATCTAACCTAAAAAATGTTTGAAATAAGCGCGCATTTTTTTTCTCTGTTTAACTCCAGTTCTACTTTTTTGGGACAAAAAGAACAGACCTATATACTGGTAATGTAAAAATCCGCGTTAATTGTGTTCCACCCAGTATATATAAACTACTCCAAAAATTGTAATTCAGCTTTAAACTTTTTGAAATAGATAAGATTTGAACCGATAAACAGCAATAAACGAAAAGTGTAATTGATTATGAAACATAAAGAATGTACAAGAACAAACCAGTAATAAATACATTATGTGGAATAAAATAACTTTAATTAAATATATATTAAATAATTTTAAATCTCATGCGAAGTTTCTTATTTATATAGAGAAGCAATGACATTTTACTTGTGAGAAAAATTTCAATGCTTTTTTAACTTTTTTTTCTAGACTTACATATACCACTTTATCTAATTATTTAGCGAGTTATTTAGTATTACACTGTGAAAAGTAACTTTTTTATATTAACAAAAAAATTAGAAAATTTTTGAAAAATTAGTAAATTTTCAAAAAAATTTGTAAATATTCGAAAAAAATCGTATATTTACTAAATTTAGTATATTAACAAAAAATTCGAGTATTCTCGATTTTTTTTGTGAATTCGCAAGAAAAATTGATAATTTGCAATTTTTTTTCGAAAATTTTCAAAAAATAGTTGTAAATTTCCAAAAAATAGTTGTGAATTTACAACTTTTTTCGTAAAATCACAAAAAAAATCGAGAATTCTCGAATTTTTCGATAATATACTAAATTTAGTAAATTTACGATTTTTATCGAATATTTACAAATTTTTTTTAAAATTTACTAATTTTTCGAAAATATTCTACTTTTTTTTCTTAATCTAAGAGAGTTACTTTTTACAGTATAGGTAACTATTTCAAATTGAATTAAAAACTAAACTCACATAAAATGCTATAATAAATAATGTCTTTTTATTTTTTATACCTTCTTCGTGAGTTGAATAAAATTAATTTTATTTTTTTATTTTAATTACAGATAGAGCAGATCACTGCCGAATACAAAGCTTTAGCACTTCAATATCATCCAGATAAAAATGAAGGAAATAAAGACGCAGAAGCCAAATTCCAACAGTTAAAAGTAAGTTTTATTTTTGCATAAAAAAATTGACTTAATTTTCTAAAGATAATCTATTGTTCTTTTAAAACTCAATTTAGATTATAATATATGTATAGTTAAAAAGTATACATAGGTATGTTCTGTTTACTATACTATTATTGTACTTTTTAGACTTTTCAAAATTTCTGTCATATTGGCTCAAATTTTTGTCTTCAATGACCTTCTTTTGATATTGAAAAATATTAATTTATAAAAATACTCAGGAAAATATTCATCCAATAAAAAAAATTAATTTATTTCAAATACACATATACCCAGAAATAAAAAAGCCAATTATATATTAAAATTGAAATTTTTTTCCTATACAAACATTAATAATTAACTTTTAACGTCAAACATACTTTTTTTGTACAAATCAAATAAATTCATTTAACAGCAAAAAAATAAATAAAAGAAATATGAAAATATATTTAATAATGAAATTGAAAGAAATTGTGATAAAAATTTAATAAAATTTTTTTCAATTGAACATGAAACGTACAAATAAAATAAAAATTACTGTATTTTTCTTTCTCTTGAATGCAAGTATCAATTTCAAAAAGAATAAATAAAAAAAATTTTTATTTAATTTGTAAGTACGTATACATAAAGTACTTTTATTTAAAAGAAAAAAAAAAGTTATATTTTTAATTAAAAAAAAAAAAAATGGAGTATAAAAAAGTACTAGCTGGTTTTTTTTAGGACTAAAAGTATTTAAAATTTAATTTTATTATTCAAAGCCTTGAAACAAAGTAAAAACTTTATTTACATATTTTTCAATTATTATTTAAGGAATTATTATTAATTTATATTTCTGTCTCTTTCTAACTCATTTGAATTTTTTTTTTAAATGTAAGTTATAATTACTTTTAAAAACAGATTACAAAGTTATAAAATTTTAATTAATTTTTTTTGAATGAATCTCTTTTATTGTCAAGTATTTTGAATTATATTTACATTTTGATTAATTAAGGAGAACTTGACTGGATCTTAAGGAATTTTAATAAATATCAAAGATTAAATAGAGATAAGTAAAAAGTAAATTTGCTCTTGGTAAATTTACTTATCTAGTTTACACTTTTAAGTTTGTTGTTTAATTTGTTTGTGTTTCAATGAGTTTCTGTATTAGTATCCTTGATATATTATCTATTTAATTTAAAAAAATCAAAATAGATTGTATTATTTTTTGAAATTTTTTAGATTTTACAGTAATTGTTGAGTAATTGCGATGTTTTATTTATTTGTAAAATCAACAACGAGTAATTAAGTGTCTCATGATACACAGTAATTAAATTGAAAATTCATTTTAAAAAAATCTTATTATTTATCAATTAATTGGAAAACTACGGCGGTGTAATAGAATAACTTGCTAATAAGATAAAACCACAATTTATCCATTTTTTAAAATTAAGTTCTAATTTTTAACCTCAAATTTATTTTACTTTTTTGTGGTCCAAAAATTGGTTATTTAAAAAATTCAATTATTTTTAATGGTTTGTATACTAACTTTATTTTAAGGAAATAATCCTTTAATCTATCTAAAATAATGAGATCGATAATGTTAAAACTACAATGCAAAATTTAATACGCAATATATAAAATAAACTTAGCTTTTACTAATAATGCCAATCATAAAACTTTACTGTACGGAATGATAGAGTAAAAAATATTTTATAAATTTTTTAGTTCTATCAGTCAAATGAGATTCCTTCAGGCATTTTTTTATATATTTTTTTCTTTAAATTTTACGAATGCTTTGTTATATAGCAATGTATAACTTCAAAAAAGCTGATTTTGCAGAATTTAGTGAAATAAAATAAAAATAATAAATTGTTTTAGAGCTATTTCGACAATGTTAGGTTGCAAATTTTAAAGGTTGTATTAGAAAACATAATAAATGAAACAGTATTCTACGTATTCATGTACCATATGAAAATACGAGTAGATTTATAGAGTTAAATTTATGTATAGATAATATTTTAGAAAACAGATAGCAGTAAGAAAATTTTTTATTAAACTCCATTTAAAACTAAAAATTTGGAGCAAACTGGGTTATAAAAGTGTATGCGTGATTTTTAATACTAAAAGCTTTTAAATTAAATTAATAATTAAAACTGTATAAAACACTTATATTTTCTCAATAATCTCCGCAAATGATTTTAATCCTCTGTATTTTATTTTCAAATAATACATGACACAAATCCAGCTTTCGTATAGAATCCAAATTGATAAAAAAAAATTCTGTGTGATTTATAGCATTACAGGAATTTTGTTAGCCTTTTTTATCGATTACGTAACTAATTATTACAATAGTTATTATTTCGTAACGAAATTTTCGTTAACTGTAGCGGATTTTATTGGTATAATCTAGAGCTACTGTATATGTCAGAGATTAAATGAGTAAGAGGCTTAATTTAATGCATTGCATTAAAACATAGTATATAAATTTAGCAGTAATCTCAAATTAACAAGAGTCAAGTATTAATTAAAATTAAATTTTATAAAATAGGATAAATTTGCTAAAAAAAATTTTAACAATAGCTATTTTATTCGTATTCGAAATAATAAGCGTATGAAAAAAAAGTCTAGTGATAATAAAAATTCGGATCCCACCGAAATTAGGAAAGTTAGTTTTGTTATATCATAAATTGAAAAAAAAAATTACGGAGTTCTCCAGGTTACTGGAACGCGCTGTTAAGCTGTTGATATTAGTAATTTTATTACATAATAAAGTTTATATTACTTATATTAAAAACCTTGAAAAACTATTAAAAAACTTGGTTTATTCAGAAGCTATAAATAAAAAAGTAATAACAATTTTGTGCATAAAAAATTAACATTAAAATATACTAATTATTAACATAAAATGTAGTTATTTTAATTTCAATATAAATAATATTTTGATGTAATAAAATTTAAAAATAATTTTTATTTTTTAATTAGATATATTAGTTAATAATAAAAACATATACAAACTTTATAAAGTATGTAGAATAATATATGCATTACAAAATACTGCTTAATTAAATTTTATTATCTTTTAATAAAGTTTCAGAAAATACTTGTTAAACATATTATTACACACAGTAAAATAACATCTTTGTATGTATTAACAATCAAAATTTAATTTTCTAATATAAATATTAACCATGTAAATGTCATATTTTTTCATGTTATTTTTTAACTTTATATTCCAAAAGAACAAAGAAAATTAAAATTTTTTGTTATAAAATTTTTCTCGCAATTAAAATGACTTTACCATAGTATAAATATAAGGTTTGTAGATATGACTAGTAACAATTTAAAAAGCTATACAATTAAATTAAACCAGTTTCTATACTTTTTTTAGAATTTTCCTTACTATAATTTATTATGTAATTATCCTTTTTTTTTTCAAATGCTGTCACCCATGAATTCCCCAAATAAGACATATACAGGTTATTAGAGAAAAGCCTCAGGAATCGAATGGTATGGGTCTTATAGCCGATTGTCGTGCAAAATTTTGAGATATAAGGGTACAAAGATAATAATACATTCTTAAACGGGTTTTAGAAAAGTTTATTTTGGTGAATGCGACGGATTATAGGCCCGAGGCGCGTAGCGCCGAGGGACTGTAGTCGCATTTAGTACAATAAACATTTCTAACACGAGTTTCAGAATGTTTTTTCTCTATTTAGGGCAATAATGACGGCCTCTCAAAACTGGAATATAGTCATTATTGTCCGCAAGTAGAGAATAAATATTACATTAATCTTATGGGGGAATTTAGGAAGTTGATTATTTTTACCATCAAATCGCGAATTCCCGAATGCAGATAGTGATAAATTGAAAGTTCAAAGCTTAAAGAATTTATTGGTACTTTCCGAATATAAGGTATACGTGGAAAATTTCGTGTAATTAAACGAAGAAAATTTTATAACGCAGTTTTAGCAGCAAGGACGCTATCACATACAGCACACAACGTTTCTGAAACGTTTCTAGAACGTTTCTAATGTAAACTAAAATGCAAACAGAAACGTTTATAGAACGTTTTCAAAACGTTTTAGAAACGTTATTTAGGTCCGCTTTTTCTTGGAAGCTAAACGTTTTAGAAACGTTTCAGGAAAAAAAATTCTTTTGGTCCAAAAAATTCAATTTTTTTTTGCTAACTGATTATGTATTAAAAAAAAAAAAAACTTAGAAAAAAATTTAAATGTAAAAAAAATTATTTTACATGGAAACGTTTTTAAAACGTTTCTGAAACGTTTAGCTTCCAAGAAAAAGCGGACCTAAATAACGTTTCTAAAACGTTTTAAAAACGTTCTGTAAACGTTTCTGTTTGCATTTTAGAAACGTTCTAGAAACGTTATAGAAAAGTTTTGTGCTGTATGTGATATTGCTTGTTTATTATACTACAAAGCGCGCGCACTAAGGTTATAGTAAATAAAAACACAAATTTAATATTATTCTTTAATTTGTAATTTTATATTTATTAATTAAGTAATAATTTATTATTTTAAAATAAATTTTTTTCCATAAAATAATTTCTAAACTGCATTTAATAAAAAATATTAATATTTACTTGATAAATATATACACGGAAGTTTAAATTTGAGTTTTAAATTTATTCTTTTTGCAGAAGTACTGCGTGATTAAAAAGTAATAACACATTAAATGTAAATTAGTAAAATTAAGAGATATTTACCATTAAATTTCTGAATATTATTTAAAAAATTAATTTTTTGAATTTACAAAGTATTATTTGTATCATTTAAATAGTTAAATGAGTATTATTTTTTTTATCACTCAACGACTTGAGATTCAAGGCCAGAGCGACGTTAATCTTTATCTTTTGTTTTGGCTCAAAATCTTTGATCTATTACTCCAGTCAAATCGCGGTTTAGGGTGTATTTTCACTGACCAACATGAGATTTGCTGTATTATATATTTTTTGGGTCGCTGATCCCGAAAATCGGGGTTATTTCCGGGAGATATTTCGGAACACCCTTAAATTTGCAAAAACTACCCCCAAAAAGGGGATTTTTTCGATATATTAGCAAACTGAGTTTTAGATTTAGCCAAGAATTGGTCTTAGGGGGTTTTTTGGGCCGTTGAACAAGAATTTAAGTTAGTTTTTTTGTGAATAATGAATATTTCACCCTTAAATTAGCAAAAATTATCTCTAAAAGGGGGTGTTTTTGCTATTTTCGCACTTTGAACGATCAGATTAGGTCCATATGGGTTTTTTGGGTCGGTAACCAAGAATTTGAGGTAGTTTTTTATAAATAATTAATATTTCACCCTTAAATTAGCAAAAACAATCCCTAAACGGAGCGTTTTTATTATTTTCGTACTTTTAGCGACGAAATTAAGTCCTAACGGGTTTTTCGGGTCACTGATCAAGGAAGTGGGGGATTTTTGTATTAAAAATCAATTTTAGCCTAAAAGAAGCATTTATTTTAACATTTATTTTTCCTGAAAATTCCTAAAAAATGTTTTTGATAATTTAAGGGTGATACATTGATTACCCACAAAATATTAGCCGGAAAAATATTACCCCGCTCAAAGTGCGGAAATAGTAAAAACACCCCTTTTAGGGGTTGTTTCTGCTAATTTAAGGGTGAAACATTAATTATTTATAAAAACTTCACCCGAATTCTTGATCAGTGACCCAAAATACCCGTTAGGACTTAATTTAGTCGCTCAAAGTGTGGAAATAGCAAAAACACCCCCTTTTAGGGGTAATTTTTGCTAATTTAAGGGTGAAATATTAATTATTCATAAAAAGCTACCTCGAATTCTTGTTCAATGACACTAATATATAACAATAGTTTGCTAATATATAAAAAACACCCTTTTTGGGGGTAATTTTTGCAAATTTAAGGGTGTTCCGAAAATATCTCCCGTAAATAACCCCCATTTTTTTTTTTTGTGATCAGTGACCCAAAAAACATATAGTAGAGCAAATCTCATGTTGGCCAGTGAAAATACATCCCCCCCCCCGCACTTTGACTGGAGTACGAGTAAAAACGATATTTCTAAAATTAATAGTATAATAGAAAAAAATTAGGTACTACAAAGGCAAAAAGTATGAGTAAATAATTTTCAAAAAATTAGTTGTAAGATTCAAGATATCGAGTAAAAATGATACTTAATTACTTATTATAGAAAAGAAAAAAAATATAGTTGTTTTTTTTTTACTTTTTAATGCAAAAACTTTTTAGAAAAAAAATTTCAGCAAATAAGATATCCAAAAAATCGACTGTAAACGATATTTTTAAAACTAGTAATCCCATAGAAAAAAATTAGGCACTAGACTTATTTTAAAAACCCAGGATTTTATCTTCCTGGTGACTCATAACCTGCTTATAATATGCCAAAAAATCAAAATTTCGCGCCTATCACAATGAGGAATCAAAATATTGAAAATACCTAAACCCTTATGATAGCTATGAAAAGCATTTTTACAATAAATATAAAATAATTTTAAAAACTAGGACACAACTTAATGAATCTTGAAAATTCAAAAAATCAAAATTAAAATTAAAAAAAAATATAAATTTATTTATACTTGTATATTTTAATTTAAAACAAAAGTCTTTTGATAAAATCTTTTAATGAACTATTCGTTAATTTCTATTGAATAAAATGAATAATAATTAAATCGATATTTATAAAATTGATTATTTATAAATTATTCAAAAATAAATAATATTTTTTAATACTAAATATATATATTTTATAAATATTTTCAGAATGCCAAAGAAATATTATGTGACCCTGAAAAAAGAAGTAACTACGACAAATGGCGAAAAAGTGGAATATCTATTAGTTATAAACAATGGCTTGGAATGAAAGAACATGTTCATCAGGTATTTGTTATAAATATTTACATATTTTATTGATTAAAATTTTCTAATAACTATATATAGATTAAAAAATTATTTTTTCTTGTACTATACATTCATACATACATAATAGACATTGTTTAAGGTAGTACTTTATAACTAAAATTTAAACAAGGTCAACTGTTAAATTTTATACACACATTATATACATTTACACATTTTATACACATATACTGACCTAAATATATATAGTTGAGCTTTAAAAAATTTATAGATTAGTGACCCAAATTTAATTCATGTATATTTTTTTAATTACCTTATTGTTTTATTTTTTTTGGACATTTTTTATTGACAATATGTTCATTGTACCGAATAATTTCAGTACGTTGTATAAAATATCAACAAGTACTTCAGTTTAGCAGATTTAATTTTTACCAAAAAGCTTTTTATATAGATTTTTTATATTAGTAAATTGAAAAATTTGAATATTTATACTAGACACTAATTTTAGCGTATAATTAATTTTTTTTGTGTGTTAAAATTGCAGTTAATTATTAAGTAATTTATGCAAAAAATTTTAACAATAAAACAATATAGTTAGATATATTTTCATAAAGTAATTAAATTTTTTATTATTCTTAAATGTCAGAAAAATATTTTTTTTTACTACAGCTGTTTCTGAGCTTTAATATAATCAGAGTACAATTTATACGATAATGAATCATGTTTTATCTAATTTATTCAGAAATTACAATTTCTAAAACTACATAAACGTTATTTAAACTATTTTATTTCAACATTTATATTTTAATGAGAGATTTTACTGTCTGTAAAACAAAAGCATTTTATTTAATTAAAGTCAAGCTTTTAATTGTTTAGCTAATGTAAAGTATTGTTAAAAATATTAATCTTGCTACTTCGTTTATATTTAATTTATGTGGAATTTGTCTGTGAAATAAGATTCAAAAATTTTTTAGGGCTTTGGTCGTTTCCGAAAAAGGGTTTACACTCGTATCGATATCTCAATTTTGAAAATTTCTAGATTATTTTTTCTCGAATTTTGGTTCAATAGACCTTTAAAAATCAATGAAAATCTTTGAAAATCAAAGTCAATATTGGAAATTGTGTTATTCTTGTTTAACCATCTGTTCTTTAGGATTAAAATTGCTGCTGAATATCTTCGAAATTAAAATATTTGAAATTTCAAGGTTTAAGATTTAATTTTTCGAATTCAGGTCAATAGACCTTAATAAAACCTACGTTATTTTGAACTCTGCTTCAGTGTACATTCATAAAACCCACTTCCCTTTATAAATCATTTAGTCATATTTGAAAAAGATTTTAATAACAATTTTGCGCCTCTTGCAATTGTTAAATTCGAGTAGAGCCAAAATTTGTTTTCTTAATAAATTATTTTTAATTAGCTTAAAATTAATAAGCAAATTTTTCTTTGTTTTTTAGTCGATGCATTGGAGTACACCTAAAACAAAAGATCGTATGTTACAAGATGTTAACGAAGGTGAATCAAGTGCATCATCAGTTAATACATCAACATCTCGTTTACCTGGACGTCCAAAAATGCAAGGTCCTAATGCAAATCGTCGTGCATCAGAAGGTGGTGCTAATATTCATTATGGTGCACGTCGTGATTTAAATTGGGACACTGAACCACCAAGTGAAGTTGTTAATAAATTTCGTAATTATGAAATTTAAGTTTTTGTTTTGTTTTTTTTTTTTTTTAAATATAATTTTATTTATTTGTTAAACGTCGTAAAATGTTTCATTTATTTTCTAGTCTAAATAATTGAAAATAATTATGTGTTTGTTATTTCGATGACTTAAAATGATAATGCATTTAAAGTAGATAAAAATATAAGAAAAGTAGTTGAGTTAAATAAATTTGGTTATTTGTTAACCAAAGGACAAAATATAGGTTTTGAACTTCTATAAATCGAGCAAAGTCTAGACAGCAAGTCAAACCCGTATTTGCACCAAGGTGAAAACATGGTTTTTATGGCCTGCATACATTAGCATTACTAAGCACGTTTGCTGATACGCTAGGCTAGATTTCGAATGTACAATTAAGTGACTCTAGTTAGTTATGCTTGTGTATAAAGGGTCTATAAAAGTATGTCCAGAAAATAATTTTACATATTTTTATTTTTTTAATTTAAAATCACGCTCAAAATACCTATTTGGATACTTAAGAATTTTTATGAAAAATTTTTTCTGTTTAAAAAGACTAATTTACACAAGACTTGGTATTAACCCTAAAGAACAAAGAATTTGGGCGCCATTTATTGTTGTTTAATATCGAGAGCTTGAATATTATACGTGTATATGAATTAAGTTTTTTTTTTGTATAAATTAATAATAAAATATTACTTTTTATTGTACATTTTAAAACAAAAAATTGCAAATTATATTTTTAAAAATAAACTATGCTCGTTTTAGACATATAAAAACGAAAAAAAATCAAAAAAATAAACAAAAAAATGATATATTAATGTATATCAACAAAAAAAAAGAATAAATTAATAATTGTTTAATTTATCTATAGCTAGATTTAATATATGAAACAAAATAAAGTATGACCATTATAACCTCTTGAAATACTAATGCATAAAAAATTAATTTTTAAGTGCATCGTTAATTATTGTACTTAAATTATAATATTGTAAGGCTCACTGTCATTCTTCAAGATTATTATCAAATATTACCTGTATTTAATGTCGACACTTAGATAATATGAATTTAAAAAATCAGATTGGGTCAGATACAGATCAGGTTAAAATTGATTTGCTACTCAGTACTTGAAATTCAAAATGGGATTAAGGAATCAATGTTATCATATCCTAATCAATTGAATTTTAACCAAAAATCTGATCTGATTTTTTTTTCAGAATATAAAATCAAATATTTAGCTGGATTTATAAAAATGAAGTTACAATAAAAGTACAAAATTATAAAGAAATGAAAAAATGTATTTTTTGATTGTTAAAAAATATTTATAAGGTATGTAACTTTTTAAAAATATTTTGGATTTACAAGTATATATTTTTTTCTAATTAATAATTTTTATTCTACAAAAAAGAAATATCATTTTAAAAAGACTTGAAAAAATAATAATGGGAATCAAAAAAACACAGAATTATATTTTTGTTAAAAAATAAAAGAAAAATCAAAGAAAAAATATAAATTGTATTTAATAAAATGAATTATCATAGTGTAAGTGTCAATTATATTCTTCAATAATTTCATAATTTTATCAATCAAACTATGTAATTAATAAGTAACCATTTTAAATGTTAAAATATCTAGGTGAATTATTTTGCATTTTTATCAATTTTTAATTTTTTTAATAAATTTTATTTTTGATTTTTTTAAATTAATTCTAATATATTTAATTAGTTTTTGAAAATATTCAATAGTGAAATATTTATCAAAAAATAGCTATATTTTTGTAAACAATTAAATTAAAAATGTTTTGACCAAATTGTTACTCCTAATGACAATTTTTCGATGTTAAAAATTATAAAACTTTAAAACTTTTTTTTATAATTTTTAAATTTGAGTGCACTTAGAAAAGCTGTTTTGAAAAAAAAATTACATTAATTTTGGCTTCCAAGTTTGTCTCAAAAGGAAAATTTTTATTACAAAAGCATAATATTTTACAACTTTTTGAAAAAAATTTGTTTAAATTAATTAAGTACTGCTTTTTGAAAATTTCTTTGCTTATGTGAATAGGATTTCCTTTTGGTGCAAAATAAGTTTTTTATGTAAAAACAGTTCTTTTATTTTCGAATAGAAAACGTATTCACCCTAAAGCTTTTTAGTCTAAATTGTAATACTTTTGTAGCAAAAGGTTCATTTTTCTCAATGTAATTTTAATAAAGTACAGGCAAATATAAAATTAAAATAATTATATAAACAAGTAAACTGCAAAATTACGTTCAACTATTTTTCTTGAAAATTCAAAACTAATTTATACAAAGTGAAAAAATTTTAAAATGAGCTAAAATGGTACAAATGAATCTTTTAGATAAAAATCAAATTTTTGGTACATATTAAGAAAATGTTTTTCCAGAACCTAAAAAATTTACAGTGTAATTTAGAAAAAAATCATAGCAGAATTTATAAAAAAAAGTACATATATTTTTAAAGAGGAAGTGTCAAAAAAAGAATTTGATCAATAAATTCAAATTATTCCATAAATTTATACTTAATAAAATTAGTTTTTAATTTTATCTAGATATTTTTTTGTATAAATTTAATGTATGTCGTGTCTCATAAACTAAATTAATATAAATAAAAGTAAATGGTAATAAAACTGTTACAATTGTTAATTATAATGAATATTAAAACTTAATATTAAAAAATTAATTAATTTAATTAGTTTTAAGTTAAAATTTAATTAAAATTTCATATTTGTAATACTAAATTAAATTATGTAAAATTTAATAAATGTTATATGCCCGTAAATTTTATTCATGATATATATATATCGTTATAATAAAAAATTATTTTTTTATTTTTTAATGTAGTATAGATGTTGATAAAATTAAAATAAGCAAAATAGTAGATTGTTATACAAGAGGAGAAAATAAGTAATTTCAGTGCAACATATTATTTTATATTCTGAGAGTGAATAATCAGCGTATTTTTGACAATTGGGAACATACAAATATAATACTAAAAAAGAATTTAAAGAAAATTTAAGAATTTTTGGTAAGAAGTCCTTTTTCCCTCTACAAGCTAACGGCTTTTTGACTCATCCAAGCATTCAATTGTTCTTTTAGTCTTCTAATAAAACAATACAATTTTTAAGGTAACGCTAATAAATTTCCTCCCTAAAGAGAAAAATGCAAGAGAGAATAGAGTGGAATATAAATCGTCACTTTCTGCTTCAAAAACACGTTAAAAAAGACGCTATTAT
This sequence comes from Anagrus nilaparvatae, assembly GCA_022575985.1. Classification (NCBI taxonomy): domain Eukaryota; kingdom Metazoa; phylum Arthropoda; class Insecta; order Hymenoptera; family Mymaridae; genus Anagrus; species Anagrus nilaparvatae. The sequence continues at coordinate 20,817,445 of JAKSXM010000137.1, forward strand.
TCACTCGGAGAATGAAAAAATTGTTCTATTATAGGTATCTATACGTATAAAGATTACATTTTAACTTCTGAAGAAAGCAGTATCTGAATAACCAAGATATTTTGTTAATAATTTTTATTATGTTTAATAATTAAAAATTGTATTTTTGAGGTTATGTTTTACCATAGGGCGTGAATTTATTGCGTTAGTAACCTGCATTGCGCAGTAGACAATTTTTCGTATTTACGCATGAAGAGATTTTAACGGTCTAACTTTTCGTCAAATTTAAGGCCACTTAACCTAGTGCGTTAAGCGTTTTGTTTCAATAAGCGCGTTTTTCTTTATGAAACCTACGCATAACTTTGAAGATAATGTACCCCTCTTCCTTTTTATGAGAAATCAAAGGCACTTTGAGAAATAATACAGTTCTAATACAAGTTCTGGAATCAGGCCGAGGAACATTCTACAATGAGATGTGAAGTTTGACGTTTGTGACGATTTGCTGTAAGACTGGTTTTGCAAACCTTCATAAATGCAAAAACGCAGCCGCTGCGCATTTCGTTCCGGCTGCGTTTTTACTTTTAAGGAGTTTTGTAGAAGTACCTTAAAGTTTTTGATATTGTGTATAAGTAAAATTATCTGCAGCGTAATGTAAAATACTAACGCAGTCATTTATATCTAATTTTTAGAATGTGCCTAATGCAAAGCCGGTAAAAAATTATGCACGAGTTTCAAGCACGGTAGTGCGAATTAAAATATAAGTAAAATATGTTATTTAATAATGATAATTTCTGATATATTAGGAGTAATTTGAAAATTATATGTGTTATTAGAATATAAATCATACAAAATATTTGCATTTGTTATACAGGTATATGATTCTACGTTCAAATAGATTTTATGTATTTATAGGTAAAAATTTATGTTTGTAAAAATAATAAGTTTTGTGTATAATTTTTGATTTTGCCTAATTTTATAAATTATGTTTAATAAAAATTTTAATTATCATATTCTTATAGTTATTTCTTATTAATGTATGTAATATACCTACAGAGTTAGAAGGTTTTCCAAAATTGCAGTACCTCGAAAACATCATACTTCATCGGAACTAGTAATTTTATAGCAATCTTTTCCAAGTTTCATATTTTCCTCGTTCACTGCTGAACAAATTAAAATAACCAAGCCAAAATTTTATATTTTTTATGATGGAATAATAAAATGAAATAAAATAAAATAAAAATAAATTTTTTTTGTATATGTCCATATGAGTTGTCTGATTCGTAAAAAAGTCCTGAGTTTACTTCTTATGTAAAGTAATGACCAAAATAGGCCCAAATGGCTTGATAAAATATTCAAATATACATAATTTTGACACTTCAAAGATTTGATTAAATTATTATCAGTAACAGGCGTTGGCCCACGTCAACCAAGATCTTGGAATATACTTCCCCCATACAAAAGTAGTAGGAGAATCTGATCATTAGCCAAATTCTCTAATCACCCAATATAGAAGCAAAATCTGAGGGATCGGTTTTATTAGAGCTGCCTTCTTAGATCTTCCGACGTTCAAATTACTTGGTGATCGGTATTTAGTCAACAATTCGGATCCATATTAGCCGACTACGTTACACCAATGAATCATTAATTAAGTTCTGTTAGAAGAACTTTGTATTCTAATATTCAATAACTGAAATAACATTCAATTAGATTTGTTACTGGAAGTTTAACTTATAAATATCTTTTAAGTTTAAACCTTTGATTTCTAAACTGAACTCAATCCTTTTCCACTGTTTAGTGTCCAAACAGGAGCAAGGAAAAAAGATTAGTTTAAGTTACAATTAAATTCATAAAAGCCTCAAGTCAAAAAGTCTTACATATAGTTTCATTCATTAAAAATGATTTTAAGGTACCCAAGTCACTATTTTTTATTTATTTTCTATCCAAGTAAATATTTTTTAAGAGTTTTAGTTTTGATAAATAATTTTATTACACCTGATGATGGAACATTGTTCTGAAACTCGTTGTGAATGATTAATATATAAAGCGAAGTCGCAGACTTACATTTTTATAAATTTTGGACTAAAAAAAAACTCAGAGTTTATTTTTTACATATTTGTAAATGGACAACTCAAAAAAGCCCCGAGTTTTCTTCTAAATATAAAAAAATATAAAAGAGAAAATATTAAATTAATGCAAAATCACGTAAAGTTCATATGCAAATGCATGAATATTGGATTATTATTTGTCGAAATTTTCTTAATTTAATTCACGTGATATATAATATTTGCTTAAAGCTAAGAACCTAAATTAAACAATTCTTAATTATTTGAAATTCATAACGTATTTAAGGGATATAAATAAAACAATTTTCAACTTGAAATTAATTAACACACATAAATATAATATTTAATTACATAATTGAAAACTCTCTATATACAACTATAAATGTAAACAAATCTATTCACTTGAATTATTGTTATTATTAAATGCATACAAACAATCTTGTAAAATACACATGAAATTATATATCGAGTGCATCGAAGCTTAATATGTATCTCAAGGGTATAGGTATGTTATGTGAATAGGTAAATTTCAGTATATTACAGACTCTTGAGACCCTATATCTATTATTATTATTATATTTATGGTGTGCAGTAACCCCTTTTCATTGTCGAATGGTTAAGATCAAAGTTGTTATATTTTTGGTTTGAATATGTGAATTTAAGTCATGCATTAAATTTTGTTATTTGGGAAATAATTTAATTGCAATTGATTAGAGGAAGAAATCAATATTTTCTTTATTAGGTACAATGAAGTGAAAATGAAATTTTTGAATTTAGGGTTGAGTAAAAAACTTAATTAGCTCTGGTATTTTTAATTTGATTTTTGGGTAATTTGCATATTCCAATTGTGAATGAAAAATTCAATTTCAAATTTATTTTTCCCTAAATTTTCTAACTTATCATTTACTAAAACAGCAGTAACCTAGATAAAAAAAATCAATAAATTTGTAGGTAAATCAACACACAAGCTTTTTTTTATTTAATTTAAGAACTTTTTTTATTTATCATTATTTTAATATAATATAAGCAATTTTTTAATAATTTTTATTATAATACATGCTGATTATACATATTTTATTTTTATTAACAATTTTTTTATACCAAGATTTTAGCTTTTTTTTTCGTTTATTTTTATATAATATATAAAATTCTACATTATCATAATATGTTAATAATATAAAAAATTTTCTTATAACGTATATATTTTTTAAAGATAATTTATATAATTTTTTTTTAGAGTACTTTTTGTGAAATTTATTTTTTTTTTTTTACATAATTACAAGTTTATTAATGGTAAAAAAAACAGTGTTTATTACACAGTTGTTGTTTTGTGGGCCAAAAAAGATTATTTAGGGTTCTAAGATCAGTTTTTCTTAGGTTTTGAATTAAAAGTTATAACCCTTTTTGGCCTCTTGTACTTAGATCTTTGCTACATTCAGTGGTTAATTTTATAAAAAATTGGCATAAAAACAAACTAGATAAAAAAAAATTTTTTCCACTAAAATTCGATCCACAAACTGCAACAAAGATCACAAGACCCTTGTCCCAAAATTTATCCAATATAATTAGATGATAAATAATCTCATTTGGTAAATTTTGGTCCAAAAATATCTTGACAAAAATTCTCTAAAATAATAATAATATCATATATATTTAATCTATAAATGTAAATAATAGATATTTTAATATTATATATTGTGTTATACATATTTAATAAAAAATAATTTCTTTCTATCATTCATTCATTCATTATTTACATGTAATAATAAAATTTTTTATACTCAGAGATTATACAAAATGCCTCGTAATGCTTTTACAATTTAAATTATTTTTATAAAATTTTGGTATTCAGACAAAATAAAATGGAATTCAGTAAAAAACATGTTTAAAAAAACTTATAAATTTAATAGTTTATTATAAAAAATTTTTTTAGTTAATTTAAATTTAAAGATATTTTTATTTGATATAGTTTCATTTATTTTTTATATTTTCTTAATTATATTACAATTTATCTATAATATTATTATGTTTAATAAGTTTATTTAAAATACAGTTATTTAAATGCATAATGTTACTATGTTAGCTCACTCTGTTTTCTTTACTGAATTTTCAAACAAAATTTAAGCAAAATTTAAACAGAGCAGCCTGACTGTGATCTTAAAGAAATTTTAGCTTTATTACTTTTTTTCATTTATTAAATAGTTAATTGCATTACCCTGGCTTTGTCTTTTTATATATATGTATACATATATACACATATATATATATATATTTTTACAACTTAAATTATCTAAAGCTTTGGCTTTTTTAATTGGTTAATATAATTTAATGGTTTTTTTTGTTTAATAACTTTTATATATATTTATATTTAAAATAAAAATTATATAAAACCATATACTAAATTTTTATATAAATTTACTTTTTTTGTTTAATGTACATTTTATTACAGAGATTTGTTGTTGTTGTTGAAGCTGTTGAAATAATTAATATCTACCAGTATCTTGGTCTGCAGGCTGATTTTCTAAGGTGCATGGTCTAAGGAATTCTTGTCCTCGTTCATGTAACCATTTATTTGCAACTGAAAAATAAAGAAAGAGTTTTATTAATAAATAGATTCTTAGTTCACGCTAGCTTTATTCGATCAATTTATGGGAATTGAAAATTTGTAGTAAATCAATTAAAGTTCAAAAAAATGATATTAAAAATGATGGGTAGGTCAGGCATTATTGGGAAATGTTAGGGAAAATCAATGAAAAAAGTATCCAATTTTTTTGAAAAATGTTTGAAAATAATATTTTTTATGTAAATTTAAGTAAACTTCGTATACATTCGGGTCTCATTCATTTTGGCCCTATTTACAATCCTTAAAAGGTGGATAGGGGTGGTACTCCAGTCAAAATACGGGTTTGGTTGTATTATCACTGACGAACACCAGATTTGTTCTACTATAGGTTTTTTGGGTCACTGAACACGAAAATTGGATTCATTTGGCAGAGAAATTGGGGCTTCACCCTTAAATTTGCAAAAACTACCTCCAAAAAAGGCTTTATTTTACATATTCGCACTTTGAACACTCAGATTTGCACCATACAGTTTTTTTTAGTCGCTGATCAATAATTTCGACTTCTTTTTCATAAATTATTATAATTTAACCCCTAAATTGGCTAAAACTATCCCCGAAAAGGGGATTTTTTTGCTATTTTCGTACTTTTAGCATCCAGGATATGCCCATATAGGTTTTTTGGGTCGCTAAAAAAGAATTTTGACTTCTTTTTCATAAATAATTAAAATTTAACCACGTAATTTGGACACTCAAAGTTCAAAAATAGCAAAAACACCCCTTTTAAAGGTAGTTTTAGCCAATTTAGGGGTTAAATTTTAACCATTTATGAAAAAGAAGTCGAAATTCTTTTTTAGCGACCCAAAAAACCTACATGGGCATACCCTGGATGCTAAAAGTAAGAAAATAGCAAAAACACCCCTTTCAGGGATAATTTTAGCTATTTTAAGGGTGAAATATTGAATATTTATGAAAAAGGAGTCAAAATTCTAAAAAACCTAAAAAACCTATATGGGCATATCCTGGATGCTGAACGTACGAAAATATCAAAAAACACCCCCTTTTCGGCGGTAGTTTTATAGCCAATTTAGGGGTGAAATTATAATTATTTATGAAAAAGAAGTCGAAATTATTGATCAGCGACTCAAAAAACCTGTATGGTGCAAATCTCAGTGCTCAAAGTGCGAATATGTAAAAAAAAAACCTTTTTTGGAGGTAGTTTTTGCAAATTTAAGGGTGAAGCCCCAATTTCTCTGCCAAATGACTCCGATTTTCGTGTTCAGCGACCCATAGGGTATTTTTAACAGTGTAGACATTACTTGCAGGCTAAAACAGTTGAAAAAAATTTATATTTACCCCATTTCGACCCAGTTAACACTGGACACGCTGCATGCCTTGTTTTATAATCACCTTCACCATTAGGTTTTAAATTATACCAAAATGCAGCAGTACCTTTTTTAGGTAACAATGAAACATTAATTTGTGTAAAAACAGTACCACCACCTTGTTCAACGTCACTCATCTATAAACAAAAAAATATTTATCATTTTTTGAATAACAATTAATTTTTTAATAATATGAACTTACATAATATAAAACAGTTGCTATTCGATTACCAGTACCCAAACTTTTAAATGCGTTGCGTTCTTCTCTCTATAAAAAATTAAAAAAATGAGTTAATCAAAAATAAAATATATTTATTTTATAATTAAAAATACCAATTTAAAAATCAAAATTTAAAATAAAATAAATAATGACATTAAACAAAACCCATAAAATTCAAATTTATGATAAAACAAAAATATATTAAATTTCATAATATATGCCCTCATGTCCAAAAAAAGTAGTTAAAAGTACAAACAATAGAGGAAAACAAAGAAAATTATTATATGCTTGTATATTTATCGTTAATAAACACTCATATATCAAATAATAATTAGTACTCATCAAATATACAAAATACTATATTTGCGTGTTTATTGTCAAGTACATATATAATATAGAAATATAATAACATGTCATACTAATTTGAAATTATTATCAATGATATAAATTCAGTTTAATAATGAAATAATTTTCATATATTAAATAAAATATGTCACGTACTCTAGCGAAATCAAAATGAGGTTCATAATGACCACCAATTCCATAATTAACAACTTGAAGCTCTTCTGCGGTTTCGATACTCATACTCGTCATGTATTCAACACGTTGACTAACAGCTTTAACGTGTTCGTGTTCGTATTCTTGTAACCATGCACTTTTACTTATTCTGTAATTTGCTATTTCTAATTCTCCAGTTTTGTAATTTTGTACTGTTGCTCGTTTAAACTAGAATTTTTTAAAATAAAAATTCATATTTGTGAGTTTAAGGTAACAGTTTGGTTAAGGGTGTATATGGCTAGTTTGCAGTGTTGAGTAAATGTAGGAGATTTTGCTAATTTAAAGAATTATAGATTCTGAAAATAATTTGAATTCATCAAATTATAAAATTAAGTGTCTAAATAACTTGAAAACAGTTAAAATAAGTTTAAGGATTTGGTACTTGGTGTAGAATATTTAAACTTTTTTGCAAATGAGCCATATATAAAATAAACTTGAGTTTATTAAAATTCATTTTATAATTACATAGTATAATAAGTAAAAAATAACGAATAACATTATTTTTATTTACATATATATACGATAATTAAAAGTTTTTAAAAAATTTTTAATGAGGATTTTAAGTTTTAAAAATGTACTAATAAAAATTAAAAAAAAAATGTAATTAATTTTTATTTACCCTTGGTTGTGCCATTCTTTTAATAGTATTAATTTCGTGGTCATAAATAACATCATGATAGATAATAATTTTTGGTTCAAGGTATGCTATTTCTTCTTTAAATGGGCCAATTTTCAAATATGGTATACCACGATCGTTGTATTGACATTTTAAATCTTTGATTACACTTGCTGGTATTTCAATTTCACCTCTGCATAACATTTCGTATCTTTCTCTTTCTGATAGTTCTTGAATATTCTTTATTTTCTTTTCTGGTACTGTGAATTTCTGTTTTGAGGAGAATAAAAAATTTATTAATTGTTTTATTATTAAATTTTTAAATAATTTGTTTTACTTGGTCTAATATAAAAGTGTCATCCTTTCCATCTTCACCACGTTTTCTTCTTGAGTTATTAAACTTTTTTTCAATCTCTTCTTCATAATAAACTCGATTACCAAGTGCTCGTTGATGTGTTGGTACTAAATCCAAGAGCTCATTTGTCATACTTAATGCTCGGTACACGTTACCTACATGAAATAAAAAAAAGGATATTTTTTTAATTTTACATTTTATGGCAAGCAAAAAAATTTTTTTTTTTTATTATCCTTGTAAAATTAATGCATATTTTGCATATTTTACTAGGGTATTTTATGTGGTAATGTTAATTTTTTTATGTGTTTTATGTGTAGTACTTAATAAATATATATATATTTTTGAAATTTTAATAAATTTAAATATTTTTTATGCAGAAAAGGCTTGAAATTTTAGAAAATGTACGTTATTTTTTGCACACAGTATTTTTTAAAATTGTATTATTTAAATAATTTGAATAGTACAAAAATTAATATAATTTTTCTTATGAAAAATTGAATATTTTTTATGTTTCTAGGGAATTTTCTAAAAAAAAAAAAAAAAAAAAAATTAAATCCAATAGCAAAAAGCCTAAAGCACTTATGGAAAATGATTCTGCGTGTGGTAATCAAATTCTATTTGTAGCAAATGGATAAGTGCAATACGAAAATTTCTGAATATGGCATTCAGATTAATGACTTTCTAAAATCACCTTGTAAACTTTTTCGGACAGCTACTAAAGCTCTGTAATTTAAGGTCGTCAATTGAAATAAATGGTAAATAAAAATAAAAATTTATATTTATTTTAGGCGCAGTTAGCACTACTGACTTTCGGAGCTCTAGCAGCCACTTAGAAAATTTTAATTTTGTATAATTCTTTTAATAAAAAAATCAAATTTCAAAATAAGCACTACATAAAAAAAAGATTAAATCAAAAGCACAAAAGATTTTACTATAAAATTTTGCAATGTCTGACTAATGGCAGATTATACTACTTATTATACAAATTTAATTAAAAAAACCTAGTCATTTCCTACTTAAACCATCAAATATTGATTATATTTAAAAGCATAAAATTATACAACATAGAAAAAAAAATCAATAATATTTAAAATATTTAATAAAAGACCCTTAAAAAAGAATAATAAATCTTTCTTTTCTTTTTTAATACTCGAAGATTTTAAGAACATCTTGAAGAAAAAAATAATTTGGTAAAAAGTTTTTTCAAGTAAATGGTTTTTTCAACTAAATTCTAAACACGTTTACTTTAAAATAATTCAGGTATATAAAAATCTTATAAATTTGTAATTTGTCATTTAAGTAAGTACATTTTTTTTCATACAAAATTTATAAAATTAAAAAGCCATTATGTTATTAAATTATTAAATTTTTAGCAGTAATTTAATAATAATAATAGAGTTTATAGAGTTCTTAATAAAATTTAACTATTATTATTATTATTATACATCTTTATTAGATTTATTAAATAATTATATAATTCTCATTATAAAAATATTTTACTTAACGATTTTTTTTTCACGTCGAAATAATTTTCACAATGAAAAAATAAGAGAATTAAAATTACTGCTATATGAGAAATTCTTTCTATAAGTGGATTATTTTTGTACTCTAGAATGATTGATTTGAGGAAGGATTTAGAATATTTAAATTTAATCTTACTAGATATTAATCAGGCATTTGTATGACTTAAAAAGAATTACCCTCGAGAGAACGTTACACATGATTTTTCTATGGCCCTTAAAAGAAGTTTAGGGACCAGAAAAGTTTTTGGGTGAGTTCCGCAGGACAAGTCCAGGGGCTTTGCAGATGATATATACGTTTTTGCATAGTGACGCCATTTCAAAACTATTTAATAGTAAACATTTTTCTCGAAAGTGTAAAAATTTTTACAGGCTATATGAGGACGTAATTGACTATGAATTTTGGGAAAAATTTAAACAGGGTCCAAACTTTAGGGTAAACCCCTTAAAAGTTATTGTCAACAAAAATGAAACTAGCGTTTTGCTCAAAAATATATTTTTATGACCTTAATTATTGACTTTGAAAGTTTTAAAAAGAATCGTCCATATATACATATTTAAAGTATAAACTAAAAAATGCATACAATGCTTGGTATTTCCGTAAATATACATAAAATAAAATAAAAAAAAAAATAAAAAGTTGACTCTTATACATACATAAACAGTAACAAATGAAAATGAGAGAAAACTGAATTTTTTAAAGCTTGCGGCATTTCCAAAGCTTTTTTTTACTCTTTTTAAGGAATGTGAGAAAAAGTAATCCTATATATACGTATATATATATATATATAAAATGACACTACACAAGAGGTTAAAAAAAATATAAGTACAGAAGAAAGCACAGCTGTGCTTATACAGTCATGCTTTTCAAATATTTAAGAGCTTTCAATTGGTAATGTAGTTTATATATATACTTTAAAAAAAGTAACATATATATATTCTTTATTTTTATTTCATGATTCTTTTATATGTAAATATATATATATATATATTAATGCTTTGAAAAAAGTTTTTCAAATTTCCCATGAGTTCTTTTTTTCTGCTTATATTTCTTTAAATTTAATTTAAAAACATTAAAATAAGTAAAAATTTAATAAATTATGCTGTAGACTAAAAAAAAAGATATATATTTTTGATTTCTCACAAGGGAAAATTCTTTAAATATAAATTTTATGATTTTCTTCTTTTTTTTTAGTAAGATTTATTGAGGTTATATCATGAATTTGTATATATAAAAAACCAAAAAAATTTATGATAATTTTATTTTAAGTAATATACATGTAGAAATCTTGTTTTGAATGTTTTATAAAAATAAAAAAATGTATTGTAGATATTTTATGTTTATTTTAATAATTTATAATATTATGTGTAGGTACTATCTGAAAAGATTTATTTTAGTTATTTAGTTTGAATATTTTAATGTGAATTATAGAGGGTGTCGGAAAAGTCTGGGAAATGGTTGATTTTGGTCATTTTTTATATTTGGTGTCGAGTGGTCATATTAGATTTTAGGCTTCAAGATTTAAATTCCAAGAGAAAAAAACTGACATTACAAGTAAACCAATTAAAACTCCTGTGACATAACAAATCCCAATTGGCAAGTATCCCATCAAAAATGTTATTTAAAGAAATATTATTTTTCTTTATATCAACTCGTTAAATAAACACTTGTTTACAACAAGTGGCTCTTCACTATATATATATATCACTATGTGCTCGATATATATAAAATAAAAAAGAAGTGATAAGGTTTACAAAACTATTATACACTGATCCTTTTTTTCTCCATTGTTTTTTTTTGTTGTAAGTACATATAAGAAAAACATCTCACTTAATTATCGAAACTTGATTAATTTTTTATACTTTTAATTCTATTTTCCTATACTTTTTGTTTTTTGTACTTTTTTATTCTTTATCTTATCTAACTTTTTTTCTTTTTGTCTGTCTGTGTAATTACATTTAAACTTTTACCTTAAAAAAAATTCTTTTTCTTTACTTTATTTATTTGTATATGGGGATTTTCAGATAAAGTTAGCTTGCAACAATTTTTTTCTTCTACTAATTCGAGTTTTAATTGAATTTTTAACTGAATTTTTTCCTACTTCAAATTATTCTAATTCCCCCCTCTGCCAAGCCAGACTTTTTCAATTACCCAATCCAATAAACACGTTCCACGTTAAAAAAAAATTTTGCCCAAATGGAGCTGATTAAAATATAATATTTGCAGCTCCACATTAAATTTGCAACTGTAAACTGTATTATGAATTAAAATTTTTGGGATTATCTTTATTTTTTCGTCAATTTTTGTATCTAACCAGAAAGAAATAATATTAAAAATAACGTCCAGACGAATATAAAAAAATTTTACTTTCTTTAACACAGTCCCAATTCAATAAAAAATGTACTTAAGTATTCAGAATAAAAGTATTTAAATTCTTTTTTCTTTATATTTAAATACATTTATATATAATTCAACAAGTTTTTTTTCTTCTTTTCTTTACATTCGACCTTTAATTCTTCTTTATTTCTCTTAAAACATTTAACAAGGATATTTACACACTTTAATTTTCTACCACCACTATTACATACATTTTTAGAATAATAATAAAAAAGAACTTAATGTAAATTATATATTATGATTTCCTTTTTTTTAGGTTGGTATATACTTTGTGTGCTTATTCAAGCTTATTTTAAAACGTTTTTATATTCAAATATATACTAAATAAAAAGGACAAAATGTAAACGTTTTTTTTCCCTTTGTAATATGCAAAGAAGATTAAATAATTATCAAAAAAAAAGTAGGGTATATTACGTGACAGTTTATTTGAATTTCATTATGAAAAAAGAGTATGCTTATAATTTCATTAAAAAAAAAGTCAACTTTATTTTATTCTGAATAAGTATCTTTTTTTGTGTCTATTTTAAATTTTTATGCATTATAACTGAAATTTTGGAAATATTTATATATTTATATAGGGTTTTGGTCACAAATGTAAATGGTAATTTGGCATCCCTTGACTACGAATTCAATATTAAGAACTCGAATGTTCTAAATTCAGAGGTTTCGAATGGCAGCTAATTTTTATTAATTTAAAATTTTAAGTCAAATCTGAGATATATTTTCTAATCAAGTCAATTCTCTTATTAGTTTTTTTGCACTTTGAGTGTCCAGATTTGGTGTGTAAAAAACTTTGGCCCTAGCACCAAGGGTGAAGCACCAATTATTCATAGTCAACTCATGATCAGCGACCCAAAAAATCTTTATAAACAAATCTGAATACTCAGAGTACGAGTACATTAAAAATACCACTTTTGAGGGTAGTTTTTGCTGATTTAAAGGCGAAAAGCTCATTTCTTAAATAAATGACTCCAAAATTTGTGATCAGCGATCCCAAAAATCTATACTAGACCAAATCTGTTGATGGCTAGTAACTATAAAACCTCCCTCTATGATTTAGCTGGAATAAATCGCCATTACAAAAAATAACAAAAACTTTTTCAGTTTAGTACAGATTGAAAATTTCCTAAAAAAAATATATAAAGCACATTTATCACTAAAAAGTATAATCAATTTCTATCAATCATCAAACAACTTATTACACGTCACAAAAAACTTATGTCATTTCATAAAATAACAGCTTGAGAACTATTGTTTTATCTTTTATTTTGAAAAAAAGCAAAGTTTTTCTTAAAGCCAAAAAGCTTTAGCAAACTTCCTTATACAACACTTAAAGATTTCTAAAAGAGCAGCATCTTATTGTTTTAAGTTAAAATGTACTTGAATTTATATAGAAAGAGATAAAGAGTTAAAATACAAACCTTCCATATAAGTTGAAAATGCAAGATATTCAAGAATGTCAGGTTTTGAAACGGTTGTTCTATTTTGTTGTTCTTCTTGAAGTCTATCCATTGCTTCTTGCATCCATAATACAGTGTGATAATAATCACCGTTATTGTAAGATTGTCTACCAAGTTCAAAACAGTCACCAGCTGTGTTAAATTAAAGAAGATCATTTATTATTTATTAAATAGAAATTTATTCGTTTATTTAAATCAAATATTTGCTATTTCTTATACAAATTTCATTTTGATATAGATTTTTATAGTGGAATACATTGTATATTTTATTTACATAGCAATATTTTTGTAAAATGTATAAATAAAACAAATATTTGTTTGATTAAAGTAAATAAAACTCTTTTTTTTTAATTAAAATAAAAAATGTTTGCTTTTTTGTAGTAATTAAATGATTTTTTATTAAAAAAATTATTAAATTACGTAATAAAAGTGATTGAGCATTAAAATAAACTAGACAATTAACGATTTTACCACAAAATTATTGGAAAATTTATTTTTTTTAAGGTAAATACTAACTGTGGTTCTGGGATATATTTTTAATTTTTATTATGGAGATAAAGTTATTAAAATAAATTTCTTGTTTTTTAGATACCAATTCTTAATTGTTTTGCAAATTTTTAATTAAAATTTTTTAAAATGGCTAACATATTGCACTTAGATCATGGCAGGTCGAAGCATTTTATTGAACATATGGCGCCTTCAATTTTGAAATGTTAAAAAAATACCAATTTTGTAGTAAAACCTTGAATACGAACTTAAATTTTTTACAAAGTAACCAAAACAGTGGTTTATATTTAAGAAAATACCCTAAAAATTTCAGACAAACGATTTTTTGTCAAAAAATTTTCTTTGCTCAAAAATTATTTTGAATATTTTTGAATAATTAAAGACTGTAAACCAAAAAAAATAAGAAATCAATTTCAATCTCATCCAAAATTAACTTTAAAAATATACCCTATTTTACTGTGAACACAAAAATTTTTAGCAAAAGTTGTAGTTAAAAACCAAACTACAGTCAAATCATTTTCCGAGTATAGTATAATAATTATCAATACCCAAAACTGTAGTCTATAAATAGTTAAATTAAACAATTTCCAACAAATATGAGCATAACTTTTTACACCCAACATATATATGAAATATCAAGTACTTAAAATTTACATATTTAATTTAAAACTAATAAATGAAATGACATTTTTCAAATATATGCATAAATTTCCAACAAATATTACAAACGTGTAAAAAGTTTATTTAAGTATGCTCAGAGCATGTCAAATTTTGATATAAATATTAAAAGTTATGCACATAATAATAATCATATGACCATCATTTTAAAATTAATTAAAATAAAAATAATTTAATTCCACATATATATTCAGTTTCAATTTATAAAATCATGTTAACTAGTTTTGTTCAAAATTTTATTCTGTTTATTACTTTATAAATAATATACATAAATTTTAACATTGATAAGTACTTAAAAATATATATATATATATATTTGATTATTCATTATTTAACAAGAAAACTTTCAAAGTTTTAGTATAAAATGAACTATATATATGTGAAAGATTACTACTCGGTTTCTGTTTTTGTTAATGTATAGTTCAAGTGTTAAAAGGAAGTTTTCTCTCATATATAAACTATTTTATCATATATAGTTTATTTCAAATGGTTTTTGTGGTTACGTCTGCTTTAAAGAAGATAACAGACGATTGCTTTTCAAATGATTTTGTTTCTCATTGTTTTTCTATCTAAAAGAGAAATTTTCTCTCTGCTCAAAATGATTGACAGGTTAAACTTTAATATTTTTAAATGATAAAGTTTAGGTTATTTTATTCAGGAAATTAATGAAAAGTTTATTTTTTAAATTAAAAATATCAATTCATTTTAATTTTAAACTAAAAACCATCAATCATTATCAATTTAATCAAATTTTGCTAAATAAAGTAAACATGTAAATATGGCTAGTTTGTTATAAAAGTTTGACAGATTTTTTTATTTACATTTATATGTGTAGGAGAAAGAATATTTATGGTTTTAAATGTAACGAACAAAATTTTTTTTTAGTTTTTAGAAACTTGTTTATGAAATTTCAAGTGTCAAGAGGTGAGTTTATGTCGCCACACTTTTTAATCAACATCAATTCTATCTGTCTGTTACAGGGACGAGAAATGTTTTTTTTTCGCATATTCATTTTTGGGTTTTTCCTTTTTTTTTTTAATTAAGTGTGATACTAGGTAGTGGATAAAAAAATTAAATTACTTATGCATGCTGCATTTTTTTAATATTCAAAAATGGACACTTGTAACAAAAAATTAATTCTTCGCAGGTGAAGGAATTTTTTAAATTATACCATAAGAAGCACCTCTTTGTATAATCAAGAAAAAATCAAATCAAAAAGAAAATTGTCAATATATGGCACAACTTTTTTTTTATGAAATTCAAATTTCACGCTTTTAGCTACTGATGAAATGCAAAAAAATAATCATAATAATAAAAGAAAGATATTATGCTTGAAAGATCACAAGTTTTTTATCATCTTCGTTTAAATTTAAGAAAAAATTAAACTTTTTCAAAGTCTTTTAGAAAAAATCATTCATAAAGGTATGAAAGTAGTTTTAAAAAATAAAGTAACGTTATCACTCATTTATATAAACGTTAAATCTTTCATTTTTATGGAATAAATATGTAAATGATATATATTTTATAAAAAACTTTTTAAAATAAAGTTGTCTAAAAAGAGAAAATGATTTATAGATTTTTATTATTTTCGAAATTAATATCATTTATTTAAATCACATTTAAATATCAAATATCTTTTAGTCTATTATTTGTACAATCGAAAGTCTTTAATCAAAAACATCAAAAGATTCCAAACTATAATTTAATAAATTATTATTATTATAGTTTTAAAAAAAATTTCAAAGTTTTAAAGAAGAGATTTGTGAAAAAATAAGAGAGATTTGTATAAATTGAAATATGAGAATTGAGAAAATATGCTTACCTGATAATCCAGTGCTGTATTGTACACCATTTAGTACACCCCTTGCAACTTGAGCTGTTTCAAGTTTGTAAGTATCTTGTAGCCTCATTAATGCTACTGCTGCACCATTTAAATCTTCATCAGTTGGAAATTTAAGATCACTTCTTGAATTTGTTATATTTGCCACAAATGCTTTACCGACGTCTTCTGTAATTAAATCTTCAATACTTTTCCAGTCAGTTGTAAGACGTTTTACTAATAAATAAGCATTTATAGGATTTGATAAGTATTGTTGAATATTACGTGATGCTTCTTCGTGCTCACGTGAATAATCTTCAACGTTTCTGTAAATTAAAGAAATTTTGTTAATTAATGGTTCAGAAAGAATATTTTTATATTTAAAATTATCTTAACATTTAATCGTTTTATTACAAATTTAGTGAGCCGAAATTTTCTTAATGAAAATGTCAAAGGAAGATAAATATGGGTTGCCCCTGTAATTTTTTACATTTTTACCTATTTCTAGTAAATTTTCTAATACCTCATTTCAGGTCTTTTAGGTTTTCAAATTTCAGAAATAATTTGCGAAATTTGTAAAATACATTTGACCTTTAAAAGCCATGAGTGATTTAAATTTTGCGTGGCTAAACGGTAATATTTAATAAAAATGAACCTATAAGAGTAAGATAGTAAAATTAACATCAATTAGCCGAAATTCTCCAAAATTGACAATTGAAGGTAAAAATTAACTTTAATAACAAGTCAAAATAACATTAACACAAAAAAATCTCGCGAAAAATATTTTTCTAATTTTTGCATGTAATAAATCAGGAAGTATCTTGTAGCTTATAATTTATAATTATGCTGAATAAAACCCTAAATTTATATTTTTAATATAATTTAAAACTTGGTGAAAAAAATCAATAACTTAGACCTGTAAATTTAAAGAATAAAATTTAAATTAAATTTAATTTTAATTAGAACCAGTAAATTTAAATCAAGTAATTAATTTTAATGATTCTTAATTTTTTCACCAAAATAATGTTTTTCGCCCCATAAAATAATATGATTAAAAACAATTTCAATCGAACTATTAAACAGACATAAAATATGTAAAACATATATAACCCAAGAAAGTTTATAATTACACAAGAATCTTAAATTTTCCAAAAACTTGTACAAACTTAGAAGGAATCTTTAGAAAGTTTTGCAGAAAATATATATAAATCAAAATCCTCTTTTACATAATAGTTTCAAAAAATCAAAAAAATTAATTGTCATATATAAGAAAAATTCAATAACAAACCTGCGTTTAATTAACATAAAGAGATTAAAATTGACGTATAAATTCATTAAATATTAACAATTTTGTGACAAATAGGATTAATAATAAATTTAGTAACGCTGTTTCATACACTGGGTATTATTCCTATTATCATAGATTTATCATAATCTAAATATACAATCAATAAATTTTTGTTAAATATTAATAATCTGATTAGATGAAAATTATAACAAGTCACGAAAAATCTTAAAAAGTAGGTACTAAAATTTTTAATAACGAAATAAAATTTATGCGAATTTTGTAACTTTAAAATATGCAAATTTTAATTTTATATTATATGGGAATATATATAACGATATATTATTATGCAATGTAAACTCCCTAATATAAATTATATATAAAATTAAATTTTTTCACTATACATAAAGCCAAAAATTCAAAAGAAAATGATAAAAGCCTAATAATATGATCAATATAATTAGTAATTGAAAAACATAGATAATACAAGATAACTATATATATGAGCTGATGATAGAGAGAAAGTTCAATTTTATCTAAATAATGGAGAATCAATGTTATTTAATAGCATACGATATTATATATAGTAAAATATAATTGTCAGCATTGAATATTCTGCTCATCCTGTATCCACAAATTTGCTGACTAATAGTTTCTCGCCTCTTCTATATATATAAACCCTTGAATATATATGTTGAAGAAGAGACAAAATTACCAATGTGTATTACACTCATTGTTCTATTATTAAGCTAGATAAACTTTATGCTTATTATTATTATTATTATTATTATTATTATACATAAATGGATTAAATACACAACAAATATTAACAAGTGTACAAATCTAAATATATATATATATATATAGATTTAAATGAAGTTAGTTATTAGAAATTGTTGATTACAAATTTAAGGGGTCTAATTTGTAGATTTTTTCAGTATCGTAACTTAAATTTTTTTTAAATTAAGAGAAAATCAATTGTTTCTCTTAAAATTTTGTGCAAATTTTGCCTACAAATTTGTACATACGTAATAGGAATGTGTGATTACTCAAAATTCGGGTCGGGTATCCGAAAGCTCGGGTTTTTTTTTAATATAGGGGTGGCTTGGATCGACTTTTAGATGAAGCCCAAAATTTTTCGAAACAGGAGTAAAGGAACCGTATGAAAAATTTCTCTAGTTAAAAACCCAAAAAGTCCAAATAAAGGGGTACACCACTACTACATATACGTTAACTTTGATTTTTGAATAAATATTATCTTTTATCAGTAAAATAAAAAATTTCAAAAATCAATTAATTTTTTGAATTTTTTCATGACTTTTATTTTAGAAATTTAGAACATTTATTTACTTGATTTTTCTAGAGCATTTAACTGTGAACTGACAATTGATCTGTATGTACATTGAAATTAAATTTCCTAGAAATACCTACAATTTCACGTACATATATCAATATACCTGTTCAAATTCAAATTAATTAAAAAAAAAAAACCATATAAAATTTCAAAAATATAAATAAAACACCAATATATTCATGATAAATTTTACAATTTGGAAAAACGTAACAATTGTTTTTTGTATGTTTTCCTTTTATATATAAAACATATTGATTATTTGATATGTAGATAATAAAATATTTTAGAACTTGGTTAATTTTTCAATAATTTTTCACATTTTTAAATTTCTCTAGTCTGCCTTAATTTTCTTTGTAATGCTACAATTAAAATAAAATAATCAAATTAACTTAACTTACCACTTAAATCATGATCAAATTATAAATACATCTCAATTTATGTCTGATAAATTTTCTTAAATTAAAAAATATAAATTTTTTCTTTAAAAAAAAACAAAATCAATATTATATATCGATTACTAAAATTATTAAATAAACTTGCTATATCTTTCATATATATATATAATTCAGGTATATATAGAAACCAATTTAATTAAAGTAATGTACGCTTTTTAATAAAAAAAATTTCTGTCTATAATTTAATTAGTTTCTAATACTTTTTTTTTTATATTATGTAATTTAATTTAAGAAAATTAATGAAATTGTCAGAAAATATTATCTATCTTATTTAATTTTTTTTTGTAATTAGACTATCAATTAACTAATATTAAGTTTTAACTTTTATCTGAAATTTAATGAAAAATTAGAAGACTTTTATTTTGACTTGTCTTTTAGGGTGCCATTTTGACCAGTTAGGCATTAAACAATAGCTAATAATAAACAACTGATAATAAATAGTATTCAGTGTTTGTAATCAATGAGAAAAAGTGTAACTGATTAAAAAGTACAATACATAAAACTAATAGTAATTAAAAAAAAAGGTTAAAAGTTTGTTTTTACCCTAAAAACAAAACAAAACAAAGCAAAAAAAGTAGAGATGAAAATAATGAGGTGAGATTATCGCTTTTTGTTCTAAAAAGCCTGTTTAGACTCTATATATATATGTGTGTGTAAAATTTGTGAATTTATATATATAGTAACAATATATCAAGAAGATTAACTCTCCTATTGTTCTTATAGAATATAATATATAACCTGTTAAGGAGACGAAACATTATGATTGATACGACCTTTATGGATACACTATGATCAAGTGATAATAAAGATATATATAGATCCAAATCTAATTATATTTTACGTTCTATAAATTACAAGTTTTATTATTAACTTTTTGATTGATTTATATATAAAATTAATTTTTTATATCTTCTATTAATATACAAAATTTTATGTATAAACACCCTTTTTATAATAATAATAATAATAGAGTTTGAAGTGGAGTATATAATATCTGCCCTATTAAATACACGATCTAGTCATACTCATTTTCTCAATCTTCCTTATCCTAAAATTTCATATGTCTCTTATATATAAAATAGCCCATTATAACCAAAAAGCTTCCAATGCACTCTTCTTCTTTATTCTATACTCACTTTTTTTTAATACATTTTTTTTCAACACTTTTCTATATTATGCACTATAATACTGAATTTATTTACATATTAGTCTGGAAAATGTTTAAAAAAATTTTGTTCCAAGCTAGAAGTGCTTAGAGTATTTACAATAATTGAATTTTATTAAAGACAAAAGTGAATATTTATTTAATTTGTTATATTTAACATTCAAAGTTATAGTCCAAGTGCATTTTCATTCTCCAACAAAATTTAAAAGATAGATGAATTATTGGAGACAGCTAGAATATTCTTTAGTTCATAATAATAAATATCAAACTGAAAACGAAGACGGAAGAATAAAATTTAAATCAATTCAATAAGTTTAAATTAGTTAAATATTATAAATATTTACATTAAAAAGAATCCGATACTTGTAAGTACATTGCGTTCAAACATTGTTAATATATATTTTAATCGGTCCCTGTGAATACACTTTATATATAAGCATGGAAACTCATTTCACTTTCGAGAATAAATTTAACTTTGGGATACACTGTAAAAAGTAACTTTCTTATATTAACAAAAAAATTAGAACATTTTCGAAAAATTAGTAAATTTTCGAAAAAATTTGTAAATATTCGAAAAAAATCTTATAATTACTACATTTAGTATACTAACAAAAAATTCGAGTATTCTCGATTTTTTTTGTGAATTCGCAAGAAAAATTGATAATTTACAATTTTTTTTCGAAAATTTACAAAAAATAGTTGTAAATTTACAACTTTTTTCGTAAAATCACAAAAAAAAAATCGAGAATTCTCGAGTTTTTCGATAATATACTAAATTTAGTAAATTTACGATATTTATCGAAAATTTACAAAATTTTTTGAAAATTTACTAATTTTTCGAAAAAATTATATTTGTTTTGTAAATCAAAGAAAGTTACTTTTTACAGTGTACTTATAAGCCCCATGTTATTTTTTAATGCTTTTTTATTACAAATTATTATTAAAACTGTCCTTGCAAATAACGCCTCCTTTATATTTTGAGTATAGTTTCACGAGCTACTTCTAACTCATAATAATTAAAATTTTTTTTCTCCAATTTTCCGATCACCAGCCCCAGGTCAATATATACATTTTTTGAAAATATACTCCAACATACATACTAAAAAAAAGTATAGATTCTGTACTCTATATATATAGATGTCCATAGATAAAATAGATAAAACAAAAATTCTGTTAGTATATAGGTAACACCTAGAAGCTTCCATTATTTTAATTGCTACCATCAGCGAAACGACTTTTGGCTCTATACATATATACTTATATGGTATATATATATTCGCTTGGGTGACATTATTATACCAACTACCGATCGGTAACAGAATATAGCACCTGGAAATTCTCATGATGAAAATTCTATAAAAAAAAACATATTTAGAAAATTAAAGTAAAAATCGAAAAAAAAAGAATTTTTTTAATCCACATATAATCTTAAGTTAATCACATTTTCCTTTGTAATAAAAATAAAATTTAATAATATAGATTTTTTTAGGTACTTTACCCTTTTTTTCTGATTATTTTAACTCTTTTTTTGCTTATTACGTAACAAATAAAGATATATCCGATTGTAACGATGGCAATTTAGAAAATTATTTGGATGACTATTTATATATTATTTTTAAGATAATGTAATCAATTTTATTGTATTTTTTCTAATTTTGTCCAGTTTGTACGTATCTACGATATAATAAAACGATAATGTTTCTTTTTTTTTTAAATCAATGTAATCATTTTTTATCACTTCTGTAAGTACTAATCTAAAATTCGATTTAAAAATGCAAAATTTTTAATGTTTTCGGATTTACTTAAAATTTGTTTCATTGTTCCAATCACAAATTGGAATTGCATTTTTTATTGACTTATTCATTTATGCATAGTTATTTTTAACCTGTTCAATTATTAAGCAGGTCACCAAGGATTACACATGCAGACTCATCCAATTGGTGAATGAAGAGACAATCGCACCTTCTAGAGGATGAATTTTCTATCTGTTTTTAGGCTCCATCTACATTGATCACCATGAAAACGAGTCACATGTGTTGCGTTTGCGACCCCCTTTTACTTCATTTGTGGATGGAGCCTTATAAATTTTTTTGGTATTTTACGGTGTGAAAATGTGTTTTTTGGGAATTGATCCCCTTGCTGTCCCCTAGAGGTTTTTTCTTGATCCACCACTGCCTCAGAACCATTTTTTTGCTCATTTTTTTCTTTAAAGCTCGAAACTTTATTATTTTGAGATAAATTTATTAAATTTAATAAACTAATAAATCACTAAATTTAGCGAACAAAATTAAAAAAAACAATATTCAATGAACTAAATAATAATCAATTAAAAAAAAAACGTAAAATTTATACGCTAAATTTCATTGTTATGTAAATTAACCCACATAAAAATAAATATAGTAATAATAGCTTTAAATTTAACAAACAAATAACCCATTTTTTAAAAAGCAAAATAATGTTTTATAAAAACATTAATAACAATGGTGTATAAATTTGTATACTACAAGCAAAACACGTATTTTAAAACCAAAAAGTAATTATTATTATATATAAAATGTTAGGACGTAAATTTTCCACTTCTTTTTCCTATATATACAGTTAAATGTCACATAGAAATTATTCAATTGTTAAATTATATATGAGAAAATTTATTGCACATTTTAGAATATAAATTTTATTTAATTTAATATTTTTTACTTTTAAATTTTTAATAACAATAAAAATAATTTAATATTATTCTAGACAAAGTTTCATTATTTGAGCGTGTATGTAAAGAAAATCTAATATCCAAACCACATTTTCTTACGTTATATTAAAGTATAAATATTTTTATTTTTTTTACGTGGTTAGTATACTGTGAAGTTACTTTGCTTTAAAAATTTTTTATTTCTGTAAAAATGGGCTTCTGAGAGTAAAAATGACTTTTCGAAATTTGAATAAAAAAGTTTAAATGAAAGATTTTTTTGGCAAGAATTGTGATTAAAAAAAATCAGTAATTTAAGTAATTTTTAATTTTTACTCCAAGCTTCAATTTTTGCCTTCAAAAAATAATTTTTATTATCAGGATTATAAAAATCATCGTGATAGAGTTTTACATTTAATCCTCAAAAGTCAATAATTAAACTTTAAATTCTACTTTTAAAACTTTAATTTTGCTTTCAATTTTACTCCTAGAATCTTATTTTCAACTGCAAACAAAGCAACTCCACAGTGTTTATTCTAAACTGCTACTAAAAATTTTAATATTAAAACAGAAAAAAAAAAATAGTGAAAAAAATTTTTTTAATCATTCTTAAACAACTGTATTTTTTATCACTTTTATTGTCTCGTGAAAATAAGTTTAAAATATCTTTCTTTTTTTTTATTCAACAGATTACTTACTATTCCTTGAGAAAAAGGTACGACTTTAATATATAAAATGTTGTATAGTACTTTTGGCACAGGGAAGAAATAGAATATATTTAGTTTCTTACTTTTTGGAATATTTTACCTTTAAATGTCTATATATGAAATTTTACTATTTCATTTACTCCAACTATAGATTTAAATGTGTATATTAGATGGGTTCTTATATTTTAAAAATTGGGTAAATTTTTTTTAAAGATTTGGATTTCAAAAATATCGAGACATTGTTAATTTGATAGTAAAATAGTGCCTACTACTAACTTATGACATCTCGTGTACGTTTGTATTTTGACACGAATTTTAATTTTTTATCTTTAATTTTGTGCCTAAAAGATTCAATCAAAAGTAAGATTTAAAAAAACTTTAGCTCTTAATTTTGAAAATCAGCAAGCAGTCTAATATATATATATTACATGATTATTACAATTCCCTTCCCTTTATTCTCTATATATCTAATAAAATTGCACGTTTGCGATTTAGCTAGATTATTCCATGCCATTAGATACTAACCAAATTATTCGATTAAATCTTTGACTTTTAAAATATATATAAATTCTCTCTCTCTCTCTCTTCATACATCGTTTCGTATTTTCTCTATATATTTCTTAAATTTATATATATAATTCCAAAAGAGAAATTATTTCAATTTAGATGATCAAAAGGATTTAACTTATATATATATAAGATGATGAGAGAAACTTTATCACGTATTAACGATTTTAGAACTTAGGGTATCAAATATATTCTAGTCACACATACACACATACGTGCTAGAGTATATATGTATTTATTTTTTTTGAAACTTTATTTATTTATATAAAAGTTTTTTTTTTAACTATTAAATTCTTTTGTGACAAATTTATATGTTTTTGTTGGATTAAAGGGGTAACATTGTCCTGCATTTGGTTTATTTTATTGATACTATAAAATTTTAGTTATAGCAGTAATTGTTACTGTTCTAGAGAGATATTTACCAGGTACCATTTTGGGGTTTGAAAAAAGAAATAAAATAAAAAAAATCTTGATTTACTTTCGGTAAAAATGATAAATTATATATATATATATAAAATTTTTTATTTCTATATATATATAAATCATAAAATATTTATTGATAATAAATTTTTTATTTTTTAAAAAACTTAATCATGAATTGAATAAAATATTGTTTTTATACTTTTAAAATATATGAATAATATATTTAAATCCAGATTATTTTGTTTTAAAAAGATAATTAAATATTTAAGTTTTACATGTACCTGCGTATTTAATATTTGAAAAAGCGATGTTAAAAAGCTTTTATTTTTTGCAAAAGTTTTAGACTTAAAATTTATTTTAATTTTTTTAATTGTAAGTACTTTTAATGTATGTTTTTAATTATAAAATTCATAAATATTGTAATTATTAATGAGTTAACTTTTTAGGGTTTAAATTATTAATCATTATTTAAAAATTATAAATTGAATGTTATTTCAATATTTTTAATAATACTAAATCGACCTGTTTTTTTTTTAATTTTAGAGTTTTTTTTTAATTTTATTTGAAATTATTTTCATTTTGAATAAACAAAAATTGGCCAAAAATTAAGTAGATACTCTAAATTAATAATTTCTGAGTAACATTTTCTCTATAAAAACAAAAACCCAAATTTGAAACCACTGTATTGACACGATCACCTCCATATATAACCATTTGTAAACACATATATGTAATAAACAAATCCACTAAATATTGAATATATCGATATCAAAAATATGATTGTTAAAAAAAAATCACAAAATTTCCATATTTCAATAACACATATAGATATTTTATACCTAAAATTCTCTTATACAAAACATACAAACCATCAAGTACTCCCCACAAAAAAAACATATATATTTTTGTATACTCATATAAATACCAAACTTTTTATCTCTTTATATTTTTTTAGTTTAACTATCGAAGCGCAATTCTATATATATTTGAAGCCTCTCTAGCATTCCGATATTTCCACATCGGAAAATCTCCGTCAAGTCCAGTCAAATGTAGGCGATATTTTGTCCCATACAATATCCGTAAATTCATCCCCTTTAAATCTATATATATATATATATATATATATCCTTATCTTTTCATTTTGCTTGTGTAGTTCTCAATTGTTATCCCTTGCTGACATTGAAGGTGACGACCACAACAATGCTCCCTTTTCTTGTACACGTAATCATTATGAATGTATAACACAAATTTTCTATCTCTATCTTTCTCAGTATATATAACTATTAAATGTAATTGTGCACAATTCTATTGAAGAAAAAGCTAATCGTTTTTGGTTATTAAAGTTTCTTACTCTTATACATTAGAGCTGTAGAGCCATTTTATTGAGATTTTAGATGACATTGAGTATTATTATCTTTTTCTTTATTTTTAGTAGATTCGAAGTGTTTTTATCAAGTATACACTGTCTAGTTTGTATTTTTTTTTGTACATTTGTTTCCTTAAATTATTCAGAATATAGTTTTTCAATAAATTTTAACGATAATGTTAGTTAATAATGTTAAATCTAATTATTTAATCTGTATATTGAATAATTTATGTTAAATATATTAGGCTGGATGTAATTTTAAAAGTTTACGAATTTTTGTAAAATTTTGATGCTAATTTTGGACATTCACCGGTAAAGAAAAGAATATATAAAAATTGTAGCCCTTAAAATTAGTTTTTATGTATGGTACCATTTATTTAAAAATCAGATAAAATAAATAATCATCCGTAAGATTTGGGACATTTATTTTTTGGGACCCTGCAAAAAAATACTTTAGAATTTTTTATCTTGAATTAGCATTTATTTTTTGGGCACAAAAAATTAAAAAAAATAATATTTACTACAAAACCCCAAGTTAATATATTAAAATCCACATTTAATATTAATTTATTTAAAATACTGATCCATGTATATTTTACAATAGAATGATTTACAGAATAATGCTTTGTATATTATATAATATTACTTGCTTATAATTAATTGTAAACAATTCTATGTATATCATGTTTAAACATGTGATAATTTTGTTTATTCATATGGAAATATTACTTATATAATAAACATATAAATTAATGAATTTAATAATTTATTGTTTTGTATTCTTTCCTATTTTTAGCTTAATTAATTTTAATTTTTTTCTTTGTTTTTGTTTTTTAACTTTTATAGAATTCTGGTTGTATTGTAGTAGTTTTATAGGCCATGAAAATTATTTTAAAATATAGTTTTTATTTTGTTGCTTTTATTTTCAAGGTTTAGGTAATTTTTTTAGTTTTGAATCTTTATTTTATAAAAAACTATTTTTAAATGGTATTTTCAGGAAAATAAGGCTAAATGACCCAAATTTTGAAATGAATGTCCTAATCTGTTGATATTTAAACCAAGCTTCGTGAAAACTTCAGTTTTATCAGAAAATTATGAGAAGTATTATAAGAAACCAAAAAATCACTCCATTTATCTCATATTACAGTTCCAAAATAGGTACAGTATATTAGGATGAAAAATTTCAAAAAATATTTGGTTCTTCGACACAACATTTAATATTACTGCTTTGAACATAAAAATTAAATAAAAAAACTATTAAATTAAAAATATTACACAAATAATTTAATAAATCATTCTATTAACAATGAAATTATATGGTAGACTGTATAAAAAAAAATTTTCATTCCAGTTTATTGGTATAAATATTTATATTTATTTTCAATCCAATGTGTATAATCTTTCTATTGTAAATTTATTTTGTTTACATACGTAGAATTTACTGATATAAAATTTTGAGGGACATTGTGAACTAATCTCACCCGCATATAATATAACAATAAAACTTCCCTCAATTCACTCTCTCATATACACATGTTGATATCAAATAATATATGGAGTTTTTTATGTTAAAAAAATCATTGAGTTTATTTTTATTGAAGTTTTTCTCTAGTTATAAAATAAGTATTAAGTCATTTATTATAAAGGATGTGTCACAAGAAATAGACGTTTTATTAACGTACCCCATAAGGATGGCTTTCACATAAAAATTCTTACAAACTGAAGAATTGAATTTCCTTTTATTAATTTTAAGATTTGTAAAAGTAAATTTTAAGACACAGTTCTAATTTCAGCACAAAATTGTCTATTTTCAAAACACAAAAAAGCTTTTATTTAAATATTTATAGTTTTGTAACCGCGTTTTAATTTAACAATTAAAGATTTTGAAAGCATACACTTGAATTAACGCGAAGTATCCCATATATATAAAATATCTATTGTATATTACATAAAACGCATCCAAACAAATATACTTATTTGTAGGAGGATATATCATGATAAAGAGACTGAAAATATCATCGGAAGGCATTTTTTACGTACAGAAAATATCTACTCTTTTCTTTTTATTCTCGTTAACCCTCAACAATCTTTTGTGTATATCTATTCAAATATCTTTATATTATGGGATATTATAAGGGTAACTTTTTTACTTTTTTTCAAGTTATTTAAAAATCCATGGGTAAACTTAAAGAATAATTGTAAGATATGAGATAGGTTGGATCATGGAGATATATTTAATTTGAAATTTTTTTTTTTACTATTATTTTATGCTAGAGATTAAGGTTTAAGTTTATAAATGTTTGCAAATTTTTGGGGTAATAAATTTTTTGGTTGTATAAGCGTAAATCTCTCTCTTAAAGTTTATTATTTTATAAAGTTAGATTTATAAGCATGTAAATAAGGCGGTAGATAGTTCAAAATCTTATTAAATAATTGTGAAAATGATAAAAATTTAATTATTTAGCCAAATAATTATAAAGTTTATTTTTATATTAGGACAAATAAAAATTAGATATTCTGGTTGATCTAATCATAAATAGCAAATAAAAATAGAAGTTAAGGACTATTTAAAAAAATTTTTCTGTTTAAAATTAAATTGTATAAAATTCGGTTAATTTCAAAAAAATTCTGAAAAGACTTCGTTAGCAAGAAATTAAACATTTTTAACTTGTTAATCATACAAACTTTTTTATTAGTATTCTGTGCACTCAGCGACTTTTTGTATAGTGGCAGCACCAGTTTTGGTGTGTACAATATACTTGGTATTATACAGAAACAAAGTTGGTCGTGAGACGCTACCAACTCGGTGAATTACGTGAAATCAGCTGTAGCGATTTTCAAAGTTTATTTTGTATACTTAAAGTAACATGTTTTTTTTATGATAAAAAATGATTTTGTTAACGTTATAATTTTGTTTGTATATTAATTGTTTTTAATATTTTAGGTAATATAATATTTTTAGTATATTAGATATGCAAAACTAATATACTAAAAATATACATATATTTTGAAAATGTATTTTGATCGAAAAATATGAAGATAAGGATTTATAAAAAGGACAAATATGTTTTTCAGATGATAAAATATTTATATTTTTAAATATTTAAATATGAAAATAATACAATATTAATGTTGCACAATAATAATATTACAATAATAATATCTGTGATCCTAACCTATAGTATATTTTAAAATATATGTTTATTTTTTCAAATCTTATAATACCGACCATAATTTAATTAATAATATTTTTTATGCGTATTTTTTTAATAAAATTGTTTTTTTTTACAAAACAATGAACTATTTATCAATAATTATAATCTAACGATAATGAGACAACCGGTTTTTAACGTTTTTACTCAAAAAGTAATAGTTGGCACTCTCACGATACCAACTATTGACTTATGACAATACAAGCGCTATTGGTGCTGCCACCATACCAAAAGTCGCTGAGTGTGTAAAAAAATATTCTCGCAAATGAAATGAGTTTTGAAAGTTATATAAGAAACAAGGTGAACCGTAAATTTCATTAGATATTTTATAAGTGCATTTGGAGTGAAGAGTAATTTGAAATATCCAATTGTATACAATTATATAACATTTTTTTATTTAAAATAATCAGTTAGGAATGTAAAGTATCCATGAATTTTTCTCTTGTGCGAGGAAAGTTGAAACTATGGATCAGCTATAGAAATTTTTGAATGTCATATTTGAATATATGAAAAAATTTAATGTTGAACTTATATATATAATATTGCTAGTTCATTTCACTTGCGAGAAAAATTTTTTAATTATGGTTAAAAATTTTGGTATAATGTTACGTAATGTTAGGAATTTTCT
This sequence comes from Anagrus nilaparvatae, assembly GCA_022575985.1. NCBI lineage: Eukaryota > Metazoa > Arthropoda > Insecta > Hymenoptera > Mymaridae > Anagrus > Anagrus nilaparvatae. The sequence continues at coordinate 20,847,408 of JAKSXM010000137.1, forward strand.
CAACTGTTTAACAAGTTCTTTTTAAAAATTTTGTAGACCTTTTCTTTAGATGCCCATGAATAAATCATTCTTTAAATCGCCCTCTCAAACAGTTAAAATTTCCCTTGTAAGTAGTATAAACAAATATTACTCCGCCAATCATTTCCATGCAAGTTACAATTAAACTTTTATATATAGATTAATAAATATTATTATATTTTATATGAAAAAGTATATAAAGACAAAAGTCGTTATAATAAAATATAGTGAGTAATATTTTATAAATTAAATAATAGAAATTATTGTGAAATTATTGTTGAAATTATTCTTAATACTATAAGCATGTAAATAAGGCGGTAGATAGTTCAAAATCTTATTAAATAATTGTGAAAATGATAAAAATTTAATTATTTAGCCAAATAATTATAAAGTTTATTTTTATATTAGGACAAATAAAAATTAGATATTCTGGTTGATCTAATCATAAATAGCAAATAAAAATAGAAGTTAAGGACTATTTAAAAAAATTTTTCTGTTTAAAATTAAATTGTATAAAATTCGGTTAATTTCAAAAAAATTCTGAAAAGACTTCGTTAGCAAGAAATTAAACATTTTTAACTTGTTAATCATACAAACTTTTTTATTAGTATTCTGTGCACTCAGCGACTTTTTGTATAGTGGCAGCACCAGTTTTGGTGTGTACAATATACTTGGTATTATACAGAAACAAAGTTGGTCGTGAGACGCTACCAACTCGGTGAATTACGTGAAATCAGCTGTAGCGATTTTCAAAGTTTATTTTGTATACTTAAAGTAACATGTTTTTTTTATGATAAAAAATGATTTTGTTAACGTTATAATTTTGTTTGTATATTAATTGTTTTTAATATTTTAGGTAATATAATATTTTTAGTATATTAGATATGCAAAACTAATATACTAAAAATATACATATATTTTGAAAATGTATTTTGATCGAAAAATATGAAGATAAGGATTTATAAAAAGGACAAATATGTTTTTCAGATGATAAAATATTTATATTTTTAAATATTTAAATATGAAAATAATACAATATTAATGTTGCACAATAATAATATTACAATAATAATATCTGTGATCCTAACCTATAGTATATTTTAAAATATATGTTTATTTTTTCAAATCTTATAATACCGACCATAATTTAATTAATAATATTTTTTATGCGTATTTTTTTAATAAAATTGTTTTTTTTTACAAAACAATGAACTATTTATCAATAATTATAATCTAACGATAATGAGACAACCGGTTTTTAACGTTTTTACTCAAAAAGTAATAGTTGGCACTCTCACGATACCAACTATTGACTTATGACAATACAAGCGCTATTGGTGCTGCCACCATACCAAAAGTCGCTGAGTGTGTAAAAAAATATTCTCGCAAATGAAATGAGTTTTGAAAGTTATATAAGAAACAAGGTGAACCGTAAATTTCATTAGATATTTTATAAGTGCATTTGGAGTGAAGAGTAATTTGAAATATCCAATTGTATACAATTATATAACATTTTTTTATTTAAAATAATCAGTTAGGAATGTAAAGTATCCATGAATTTTTCTCTTGTGCGAGGAAAGTTGAAACTATGGATCAGCTATAGAAATTTTTGAATGTCATATTTGAATATATGAAAAAATTTAATGTTGAACTTATATATATAATATTGCTAGTTCATTTCACTTGCGAGAAAAATTTTTTAATTATGGTTAAAAATTTTGGTATAATGTTACGTAATGTTAGGAATTTTCTCAACTGTTTAACAAGTTCTTTTTAAAAATTTTGTAGACCTTTTCTTTAGATGCCCATGAATAAATCATTCTTTAAATCGCCCTCTCAAACAGTTAAAATTTCCCTTGTAAGTAGTATAAACAAATATTACTCCGCCAATCATTTCCATGCAAGTTACAATTAAACTTTTATATATAGATTAATAAATATTATTATATTTTATATGAAAAAGTATATAAAGACAAAAGTCGTTATAATAAAATATAGTGAGTAATATTTTATAAATTAAATAATAGAAATTATTGTTTTTGAAAAAAAAGTTATAACTATAATACAAAGAAAAAGCATTTGGAAATTCCGTTTTATATATTATTATTGTACTTTGTTCTGCGTTATGTTTAAAAAGAGAGTAATCAAGGGAAAAATAGTAACTAAAGGTATATATAAAAAAAAGGTCATATAATATATTGTGTAGTTTATAAATAAAGGACGGATAAAGATCCGGCGAACGGAAACTCGATTAAAAGCCATTTGTAAAAAAAAAAAATTTTTTGCTGCAATAATACAAAAGTTATTTCCGATTCTTATATGATTTATTAGATTTTGTTGATTTATGTGTTGCATTTTTTTTTTCTAGTTTTTTAGAAAAAAAATTTTTTTAATTAAATATAAAAAACAAAAAAGTTAAAATTACAGTAGTTATTATTTTATAGTTTTACAATAATACACCAAATTTATTTTATTTTCTTTAAAAAGAAAACTATATACGAATTCTTCTTAAACTTCTTGTGTGTGTTTTACTAAATACTTTTAAGTCTTGAAAAAAGTTAAAATGGAAAAAGTTTAAAATAAAAAAAAAACTAGTGGAAACGTCATAAAAAAAAAACTTTGCTTTTTTTTTTGTTAAGATAACACAAGTGCCCTTTTTTTTAAGTGTTCAATCGACTACTATAAAAACTTTTTTTACTTTCTTTCTTTTATAAAAAAAAAAATAGTTTTTTTGGTAAAGGTAGAAAAGTCTTTTTAATATTTTATCATTTTGAAAAATCATGTCAAAAATCCTTTAACTTAATTTTCTTTTTTTTTTACAAAATTAGGTAAGGAAAACTTTTTTTTTTTCATTTTTTAGTTATAAATAAAAAATGTTAATGCAAAGTTACGAAAATAAATTTTTTTTGTTTTATAAATCTCAAAAATAGAAAAAGTTTAACTTTATTCTCTGAAAAAATTTTTAGTTTGTAACTACCGATCAAAAATATTACATTGAAAAAAAAATCCAATAAAATTTATAAAACAAATAAAGCTTCATATCACAGGTTAAGTAGATTCAGAATTTATAAATAAAAAATTGATATTAACGATGATAAATTTGATTTGATTTAAATAATAAAAACACACACATATTTACAATAAAAAAAATAAATCAATAATAAAATATGAAATGATTGATGTTTAAAAGGTATAATTTCAAAAAATATTAAACAGATAATATCAATTATATATACTGGATAATATTGAATATAATCTTTTTATAAGCACGTATATCATTTTTAATCTTTTCAAAGTCAATTTGTACTTTTTTTTTTAAATCAATTTTATGGATGAATAAAAAATATTTAAAATTTAATTGGTTAAAAAATATAAACAAACTTTAATCGAGGGTATAATGAAAGTAAATACTGTTGCTGAATTAAAATTTGTAAAAATTAGTGCCAGGTACCTAGTAACCAGGGATACTAGTATGCAAAGGCCCAAATTATTACTACATTTACTAGGTTGTCCATCCCTTTCCCTTCATTTGACCAAATATGCATCTTGATTTTTCTAACTAATTTCGAAATAAATTTATTTTTCTCCCTATAACATTTTATTATTTGACCCTTTCTTACGACTTAAACCATAAAATTATCATCTCCCTGTAACCTGTGTAAAAATTAGTTCTTTTTTGGTAGGATAGTAGGTTATTTATATAATACATTTACCAAGTAGTTCTTTCATGAAATATGGATTTATAAAATTTGTGTTCATTACCTAACTTTTATTTTTATATCTGCAATCATTGAAGTTAACTACAAATATAAAAACCAGTAAAAAAATGCAATCCAATTGGATATGTGAATGTACGTGAAGAAATAAATAAAAAAACAACAGAAAATATGTGTATTCAAGTTTATATGATAAAAAAAGTATAGAAATAAAAAAAATACAAAAAATGGTACATAAACAATATGACAAAAAGTATATATATATATGATTGAATATATATAATATATATAGAAATACTTTGACTATCAGAATTTATTTTATACGTCGCGAAAAGTTTCGTGTTAGGCGTTAATCACTAGTAGAGCAGATGCACGTTTTGCATGTTTTGGCAAACAAGTTATATATGAAAAGCTTTATCACTCATATATATCTTTCTTTCTCTATTTTTCTCATTCTATATTGTTTTGTTATATGTGTCTTTTATTTTTGACATGTTTTACTAATATACACACATATTTTGACTAAAACAAAAATGACATTTGTTTGTTAACTTAAATAACTAATGATTTAATAATAGCCTGTCTCTCGTGTATTTATATAGATTCATCAATTAATTTCTGTACTCTTTTTTTTTGTTTTTTTTTGTTATCCATTATTTAAATTACTCTTTTTGCTTCGACGTGTACATAAATTATAATGTTTTATTAATGAAATTTGTCAATTTCGTATACAAAGTTTTGAGTTAAAAGTTATATTTACATGATGGAAATGGTACAATATTTTAGAACATTGATTTTCTAGCAAAGAAAATTTAAGATGAACAAAAATTTGTTTTATGAAAATATGGTACTAATGTTTTAGAGCTAGATTTTGAAAAGCCTTTTTCCAATTTTGCAAATGTATCTTTAACTACGAGTAAATTAGGGTCCACATCAAGACCAACCTTTTCTTGTTAAAATCACAAGTCACATATATAATTCTTGTACACATTTATGGTTACATTCTTAAACATACTATAATACCATTAATAAATTACAAGCTCAGCAAGTCACTAAGTGTCTAAAATGGCGTATAACAAGCTATGATTTTATCAAAAACCGTAAAAATTTATTATTCTGCATCCAAAAAATTTTTCAATAAAATATTTACTAAAATAAATAGGATTTAAAAGTTTACATTAAAAATTTTCTAAACAGCAAATTAAAACGATGAATTATTTATTATCTAATTTCTTAAATCCTTAGATAATCTTATTGTAAAGATATTTATTTTTCTTAAAAAGCATAAATCAGACAATAAGAACTTATAACCGTATTATCTTGGAACAGTAAATTCAGTAATAATCTTGAGAGGTTTATCAAACAAACAGTTTTTAAGCTTTATATATATAATATTGAAAGCTTTTTTCGTTAACTGATAATGTAAATCTTTAAAAATAACAAATTTATAAAATTTATTATGTTATTTTTTAAAAAATCAAGAAATAAAGCTTCTACGTGGATTTTTTCAAGGTGAAACCTACCTTAATTAAAAAATTTTTAGATCGAATACAATCAACAATTGAGCTTTCAAAATCCCATTAAAAAACATCCAACTGCAATTCACGAAATTTGCAGTAAACTAAGAGAAAATTCCCCAAGTAACTTTATCAATATTTTAACCATAAATGTGGTAACCTAATAATAAATTCTTGCATAAAATAACCAATAAAATAATTCACAAAAAAAAACACCAAAGCAAGTATAAGAGTATATCGGATAAAGTTTAAAAATTTCACTTTTTTTCTAAATACTTCACCTGCGCCATTTTTTATTGGTATTTTACTTAAACACAGTTTATCCATACTAAATTTATTATAAATATGCTTCTATACGTTCTTGACTCTTTTTTTTTCTATAAAAAAAGCTTAAGTTATTTTATTTTCTCGTCGATAACTTAGATTATAATAAAAGACAATATTTATTAATAGAATAAAATGAAAAAAGAGTTTTTTGCTAAAAAAAAATTGTGCATTTTACGTAATCTTCAATTCGAACAATTTTTTTTTAATACTTTTACTTATACTTACTAAACATATATAAGCTTTATTTATTTTTTTATATATATACGATATTTTCAATTTAGTTTTTCCTTTTTTTTCTATTATTATTATAGATAAATAAGCTTCTTATGTCGATTTATATAAGTTTGATGTATACGTTTTTTGAATTTATAAATAAAAACTAAAGATATTAAGGATTATATATACTTTTTTTTATGTTGGTAATTCTTTTTATCAAATATTTTCATGCTTGCATGAATTCTGTAGAGAAATAAATAAATTATTTTAAAATCGTGTACGTAATCATTTAATTATCTAGTTTTAATTTGAGATTTTTGTATAATTTAATTGATACCCTTTTTTTTCTGCATTAGTAGCGAAAAGTACACTGGAATTAATAGGATATTATTAAAAGACACGCGCGAGTTGATTAAAATCGAAGGAACATGAGCTTTAATGGATTAAAAAAAAAGTAATAATAAGAAGAATTGGACGAAAAAGAGGGTGGAAGAATATTAGAGAATTTGAGCTTTTAGAGAATTTTGTTATTATGATAGTGAAAGACTGTATTTATTTTATTATTAGTTTCTATACACTGAATTATTGTGTTTGAATTTTTTAGTGCTTGTAAAAAATAGTAAAATTTTGATTTCATTTTTAGGCTAGGAGGAACCAAACTTTTAATGTCGTACAAAAAAAGATAAAAGTATAAGGTAGTTAATTTATATTATATATTTTAGCAGATTAAAAATTTTTAGCAATAAGACTGTAAAAAAATTTGGTTCATGCTAATCGGAATCATTATGTTTCGAACATGCGGATTTTACCATGCATAAAAATATAGTGGTCCTAGCCTTAAGGCCAGAAAAGTTTAATATAATCCAGACCGCTATTGCATTCAGTCGCCGCAAGCTCAAATTTAGTTGAAATTCTATTCCTAGAAGCTGGTAAATTCTGATTTTTTCAGTACATGGTTAAAAAATATAACTAAAATAACGATAATTTAACTTAATTTCGTAAATTATTTATTGTATATAAAAAAGGAGGAAAAAAATTTTGATTGAAAAAGAAGATTGAAAAGGTATTTTAGTTTGTACGTGCTTTTGGTATTTCTAATCGAATTTCTTTTAGTTTCACCTAAAAAATTGAACAAACTTTTGAAGAAAAAAAGAAAGAAAACAACAACTGTATATTATAACTGCATGGTATAATCTTCTTTATTTTTATTATTATTTTTTTCTTTTGATTCACTATAATAGTTTTGGATTATTATTTCTTGCTTATAGTCTTGTATTATTTTTTCTTGTTATTTCTATATATGGTTAATCTTCCAATGGGTATATGCCATTATCGTTTATGTTTGTGTTGGGAAATTCAGTAAATTATAAATTGGTAAACTGATATAATAGGAAAAAGATTAATTTTCTTTTAATCTAATCAAAACTTGAAAGCAGTAAAAATTTCTTTAACATGGGTTATTCCATCAAATGGAATATGTATGAAACATAAGTTTCACCAATTCAATTTTTTGTCAGAATTTTATTTGGTCACGTAACTTGCGGGTAAATTTTTGAAGAGCGATCTTATAAAAGCTGTTATTTTTTAATATAAGGCTTTCAAATTGAGGCCGTCCACCCATATTTTATTTTTCTCAAAAAAATTGAAGTTTCCAGAAGTAATTCAAACCCTACTTTTAATTTTTAAACCATATATTTTTCAAATTGAGAAATTTTAATTTGAAAAAAAAATTATATTACTGATTTCTCACGCATGCGCAATTCAAATAAATTTTTGAGCCCCGGAATCATATTCGGACTCAGGAGGAAAAATTTTTCACGTATATATAAGCGTTTTCGAGATAAAATAAGAAAAATTAGTTCCCTTTTTTAAAAACCGTCAGAAAACGAAATTAGCCACCAAAAATCGAAATTTGTAACCTTAGTAGCTAAAAATTTGCATGGAGGCTTATGGAACTTTAAGTATACTGAGTAAGAACTTTCAGGAAAAAAAAGCTTTGAAACCAATTTTAAGACCCAACCATAAACGTTACATTTACATCGTTAAATCAAAATAAAATATTTAAAAAAATAAAAGCCACAAAGTCGTTGATTTAAAAAATCTTTTTCCATTTTACAGCTTTAAAAGGACCTTTAATATATAAACGAGTATGAAAATCGATTATTTTACCAAGTTTTGGATTTATTTTAGTATACAATTAAAAAGGTTATATAAAATTGAATCGGATACTCTATATACTCTACAAAAGAAAATTGATAGTCAACTATATTATTTTCTATACAAAAAAAGTTATATAATTAAAGTGTTATACAATATTAATTATTTTATAATTAAAAACAAAATGAAGTTATTGATTAATGTTTCAAATAAATAAAATTTTTATTTTATTTTATTTACCCTGATAGTAAAATTTGGGAATTTCGCCTTGCAGCTGACGAATTTTTTTATTTGCTGAAAATATTGCAAATTTCATGAAGCATATGGAAAAGTTAAAATAAAAATAAAAAAAAAATTTACCTAAAAAAAAAATTTACCTAATTGGTATCCACGCAGACAAAAAAAAATTTTATTATTTGTATGTAGTAGTTTAAATTAAGAAAAAAAAAAAAAAAAAAAAATCTGTTCGCTGCAACCGAGAAATTGCGAAAATTGCGACAACCAGAATCATTATTTTCAGTGTATTAATATTAATTAAATTTACTAACATGCAATAAAATATTAACAAATAGATTTTTTTCACTATAGTGAAAGTTTTCACTATAGCGTTTCAATATTACAATTTTTCTAAATTTAAAATTTAATTAAAATAATAATTTGTTAAGAATTTATAATTTTTGTTAAAAAAATGTCAATAATTATGAAAAAATTTTAAATTTGTAAAGGCAATGTATTTTAAATTTTCGCGCAATTTCGAATGTATTTGTTACTTTCTCCTGTTGAGAGCGCTTTCGCAAATCTATAAAAGTGATTCCTTTCCACGTTCCTTGCGCAGTCGCAATAATGCATATTTTATTATCTATCTTTTTCTACTATCGAGGGGAACGCCCGACGCCGAACCACAACCAAGAGAACCTTGCATTGTTGTCTGTCGGGTTATACCATTATACTTTCTCGACAACTCCACTCAATAATTATAATTTCAGCAATAAAAAAAATAAACAAATATATTTGTATACATAGTATTTCGAAATTTCTTATCAGTTAAATAGTGTAAAAAAAGTTTGAGCAAAGTTTAAGATAGTTTAATCATCTTTATTGCTTCGTTTTTTGCGTATATCTTCGTATATATGCAAAAGAGTTCAATTATATCCAAATGTGAAGTGTGACGTAGGAGTAGGGGCGACGCCGACATTAATACTCCCTTCGCCCAAACACTCGGAGAAAAGAATTTGCCCTTGTTTATAGATATTTCCAGTGTCTTTAAAAAGTTATAATTAAAAGTGCGTATGTGTGTGTTTGTATTTTTATGTATAAAGAACAAAGAAAACATTCGAAATGGCTTTGCATAGTATGAATAAAAAAGAGGTTAGAGATGAAAAATTTTATAGAAATAAAGAAAAATGTTCGGAAATTTTCGCTGAAAAAATACGAAGGGATTGGTTAAGATCTTCAAATCCGGCTGAAGTTCTTGTTGATACTGATCTTAAAGATGTTGCTGTACAAACAAATTCTTCATTAAATATTAGAGTACCAAATCCTGGTGAAGAAATTACTTGGGTATGGTCTTTCGAGGTCGTCACGCAAGGTAATTTATTACTTTTATTTATTATTATTAGCATGCTAAATTAATTTATAGTAATTGGCGAAAAAATAATAAATTTGTGTCCCAAATACTGTAAATCATTACAACTTCTGTTTAACTATTACTTATTTATTTTCAAACTGTTTTTATTTTTTCCAAGATAAATATAGACTCCAGATATTTTAATATAAACATGAGTCATTGTGTATATGTAGCAATTTTTTAAAAAATTGAAATAACCTCGAGAAATAAATAAAAACGCTTTCTAATTAAAATTTTATTTAATAATGTGAAATTTTTTTATTATTTTTTTTTTTTTTTAATGTAAACAATAAACATAATTTTTTTTAAATAACCGAATTAATTAATATATTTATATATAAAATTATTTATTATTAAAATACAATGTAATTATTCATGATGATGAGGTTAGATATATTATTTATATATGTTTGAACCTTGACTTTATTTATACAAAGTTAAAAAAAATGTTTAAAAAATTATAAAATTCAAGGTTAAAATGTATATTGTTAAAATAATTTTTTTTTAGGTTATGTTTATTGTTAAATTTTTGCCATATTTATGTAATCTTATGTGATCTTAATTTTACTTAAAATTTTTAATCTTCAATGAAATTCAAGTATTAAATGTTAATCCTTTTAAAAAAATAACAATAATTTACTAAATATTTTTAAATAAACTTCAGAATATCCTGTAAATTTTTAATTATTATGTAAATTAAATATTTTTTTTTTCCTTAACTAAATAAAATTAAATAATCAAACAGTCCTGTATAAACAAATAATAAATGTAAATTAATTTTTTGTGTATAATATTTTCTGTTATTTAAATTACTATATTCTATGCTTAAAACTTACTGTAGAGTAATTTTCTTAATGCGCATGTGCGATATATTTGTTTTGATAAAATTGTATACAATGAATTTAACGTATTTAAATAATATTTTAATTCAAATGTATAATCTTAATTTAAATATATCTAGATCATTTTAACGAAAAATTTCTTAGCTTTAATTTTATATTTATATATAAAATGTAATTATTCTGTTTAATTTAACATTATTTTAATGAAATGAAATTAATTAAAATCGTACGAGAAATTCCTATATTATTATAATTAATGGGTCATAGAGGTTTCGCGATAAACTTGTTATATATTACATATTTTGCGATGTACTTGTTAAATACACTGTCAATTGTTTTATCGAGTAATTAAGAAAATTATTCTTGGTTTTAATGCTACAATTTTATATAGCGAGATGAAAAATATACGAAAATATTTTCCGAAAACTTTAAATTTGATTCCTCGAGTATCATTTTTTCCCCTTTTTTACATAAAATGACATAAAAATATTATTAATCAAAAAATAAAAATATTCGATAGAAACATGTTAAAAATTTTGGTTTCAGGTACAAAACATTTAACAAATGTAAGCTTAGGCTTAGGTGGATACAGAGATCATTTTCGTATAAGTTCAGTATACGGAGAATCTCTGTGCTTTAGTGAAAATAATTGTCAAGAATTCGTTGCACCTCCAGAAACTTATGAAACAGATACAACACCAAGTGTGAGAATGTACTTAGTAGTGATTGAATTTAAAGCAAGAGGTACTGGTACTTATTGTCAAGATTTATATTTTGGTTTTAATCAAGGACCAACGATAAGACGTCAACTTTGTTTTGATTGTACTAATGTTGAAGATATGAACAGACTGGAAGCTGCACACGAATATTTACGTTATTTAGGGCAAAGAAGGCCGGATATAACAAAAACTAAAACTATATCCTTTGAATCACCCTTTGTACCTCCTAGAGATCCTAAGGAAAATAGATTATGTGAAGTTTACCCAAAACCAGAATTAGACACATTTTTTTTAACACACAGTACACTGAAAGAGGGCGGTTTAGATCCAAAAAATTATAGAAGGAGACTTCACGAATTGGTTACAATTGAAGAAATGGCTAGGAGAGAACAAATAGCAAGATACAATGAAGTTACAGAGTTAAGGTTATCTAATAATTATATTTTGGCATCTGACACTGATGGTTCTACTGTTGCAAAATATGCTGCTCCTGGAGAATTATTTGCTCAGGTAATTTTTTTATATTTTAATTTGAAAAATTTCTTGTTCATTGTATTCCATTACTTTAATTGTTGAACTTAAAAAAACATTATTTTGCCTTTTTTTTTAAATTAAACTTATTTAAATAAAAGATTGTAATATATTATTTTCATAATATAAAAAATAGCTGCCTCTGGGCCGTGAAGTGTCGGAAGATACAAAAAGTGGACGGTTACTGCTGCGAAGCTGTAATAGTCTGCTACTTCAAAAAATCACATTTGGAGATACTCCAAACTCACGACCTATACTTGGCGATCGTATTTTTGAAGCACACATTGAAGATAAATGTAATCATGTAATTTATGCTCGTTTATCAAATGAGTGCGTAAAACATCTGAATCTTAAAGCAGAAAGTAATGTTAAAATGCACGTTCAATTTGTAATGAATCGTTTACCATTTTGTGAATGGCGTAAAGCTATTGACTCTTTAAGTGACACAAAACTTGTATTCCCAGAACCTAGATTACTACCTGGAATAAGATCAAAATATGAATGGTCCAATGACTGGACTGTCACATTAGATAATTGTTTATTGAATGATAGACAAAAGGAAGCAGTTGCAATAATGATGGCTCCGTCAAAAGAAACTCTGCCGCCTATTCTAATACTTGGGCCGTTTGGTACTGGAAAAACCTCAACAATAGCTCAAGCTTTAAGAATACTATTAGTTAATGATAGGAATTCGAAAGTTGTATTATGCACACATAGTAATAGTGCAGCAGATCTTTATGTTAAGGAGTTTTTTGACAAATGGTACAAAGAAACAGAAGATCCAAGACTCAGACCTCTTAGGATCTACTACAAAGGGCGTGTCCGAACAACGGTAAGAATCTTAAAAATTTACGATTTTTATTACGAATTTTATCATTATAAATTTTAAAAAATTATTTATTACTTTTAGGTGCATCCAACTGTCCGAGATTACTGTCCTTCAGATAGTAACGGAAGGTTTCGCGACCCAACAATGGATGATCTTAATGAAAGAGGATTAGTAATCTCCACACTAGCCACATCTAGTTGCCTGCAAGTCTTAAATTTTGAACCTACACATATAATTATTGATGAAGCTGCTCAAGCTTTAGAATGTGAAGCACTTGCTTGTCTTGGTTTGGCTACGTATAAAACTCGTTTGGTGTTAGCTGGAGATCAAATGCAATTAGCGCCTGAAGTTTACAGTGATTTGGCACGTGAACGAGGTTTGGGCACTAGTTTACTTGAAAGGATACACAATATATATGAGCCCATCCATCCTTGTAGAATACAACTGTGTAAAAATTACAGAGCACACGCGGATATTGTCAGATTAACATCCGATCTTTTTTATCACGGACAAATTGAAGCTGGTGCATTTATTCAAAGGCATCCTGTTCATCCACCATTGACTTTTTACGCGTGCGAAGGTGTTGCGTTGCAGGTAAACTTGATTTTTTTAATTTCTTTATTTTTATTTTGAAATACATAGTATTAAACACATGCAAACAAAAACTCGAAATATCAATATTAGCCCCACTTAATTAAAAATTCTATTTGTTTCATTGTTCACAGGGGTCAAATTCTACAGGTTATTATAACAACGTGGAAGCACACGAGATAGCGGAACGAGTATCGGAACTGCGCAAGTCTTGGCCAACAGAACAGTGGGGTCCCTATACCGAAGGCTCTATCGGCGTTTTAGCCCATTATGCCGAGCAGGTACTAATAAATTCTTTTTACATTTTTTATTTTACTATAATAAATTTTCTTAATCGTTATTTAATTGAAGTAAAGTGCCGATTCATTCAATGTATTGATTCGTAAATACTTAATTTTTTTAAATTTACATTTTCGATTGAAGAAAAAAAAAATATAATACGTGAATTCATTATTCTCTATTTACTCTTCCGATTTTTATTGATTTCTTAAGTATGTTTGAATTTATTTTGCACAAGCCTTTTGACTTTAAAATACTTTTTAAAATTTTTATCATACAGTTTAGTAATGGTCTATTAATTTTCGCCTATTTTTTGTTTGTTTTTTTATCAGGTACTTCGCATACGTAACGAACTACGTAAACGCCGACTTTTCAATGTCTCAGTAGAAAGAGTTTTAAATGTACAGGGCAAACAGTTTACGGCAGTATTTATAAGTATCGTACGTACGAGACATTGTTCACGTCAGCCAGCAGAAAGAAATCTTAGTGATTATGGGTTTTTAACAAATGCCCGGCTTTTAAACACAGCCGTAACAAGAGCAAAATCATTAGTAGCGGTGGTTGGTGATCCAATAGCATTATTAAATGTTGGAACTTGCGGGATGCATTGGAGAAGATATTTAAGTACAGCAACAGTGCATGGTATGAGTACACAAGAATTAAATTTCCATTTATCGCGTGCTGCAGAACCAGTAAGCGGACCATCGTTAAATCCTTTGGCAAAAGAATTTGTACCACGTAATGGAACTCAAGCTAATAATCCATATTGGATTGAATATGTATCGATGCCTATAAATTATCCAGTTATACATTGTACTGTCGATGCTGGATTACTTTGAGTAATGATAACTATGATAATAAAAGCTTCGATATTAATATTATTATTATTTTTATTAATTTTAATATCATTCATTTTTATATTTTTATGTCATCTATACTATTTAGATACATTCATTATTCAATTGTATTATATAAATATTCATGTGTATGTATATCACCGTAAGATTCATCAAATAAAACTATATTATATTTAAATTGTCATAATTAACTTATTGTCTTTTCTGTGCAAATTAACCTTTTATCTATCCCGAATCAGCTAAAATCTATTATCTAAAGTACTAGCTACCGTTAAAAACGGGTTAAGCAATACAATATATTTCATATCGAAATTTGAAAAAATCCAAGACAATATACCTATATACTTATGAACAACCCATATATACCTAAATATATAAAACTTTAAATAATAAATTTTCACATTTTACTAAAAACCTTGTGTCGTTATAATCCTACTGGGTGTTTCTAATCTTGTTAATCTTCTTATATTTAATAATGAATTAATTCTTATATAATTTGGAAAATATTTCATTTTTACTTGAATAATCTATCATAAAAAATATGAAACTAAACGGTAAAAAAAATTGAGAAAAAATATTTCGATTATATTTGAAATCAAACTTTCAGGTTAGGCTATATACTTAATAATTTTAAAATTAATTTAATTCAATTTTTAAGTACAGAACATTAAAAAATTTTCTAATATTTAATAGTTAAATTTATTACAACTTAAACGGTAATAAATTTAATTAATTCAATTATTAAAAACAAATTTAATATTAAACGGTAATATTTTAATTTAAAAAAAATAGTATTTTTAATGTACATACTTTAGTAGCTTTATATATAATGCAAATATATTTAACTTTGTTAATAGCCTGAAGAGACCCAAATATTATGGGGGCGAAACGCTGCATCAAAAAATGAATACTTTAATATTTTTATTATTTAACAAACTTGACTTTGATCAAATTTGCCTAACTTCCCTAACTTTATCAATACAAATTTTGAACTTCAGAGGAGAGTCCAGTTAGGGGCGAAGAGGGTGCTCACCTCTCTTTCTGAGATTCGAAAATCAACATCTTTTTTACGTATATTTTGTTTAATTTTAAAATATTTTATAAAAATACATCAATTTATTGCTGGATTGCCCCCTGAGAAAATCTGCAGCTGGCTGTCATGCTTGCAATTAAGATCTCAAAATTTCAAATTTGTTAAAATTTGTTTAATATTTGAAAATTCAAATAAATTAATTTAAACTTTCATGTATAGTCCTCATAATATAAACATATATAAATAAAATAAATTCATCTCTAAAAGTTATATATTTAAAATCCTTATTTAATAAAACTCTATTTAAAGCTTTTCCTCTTCAGTTATATTTTTAAATCTCTTCTATATAATAAACAACTTAAAAAAAAAATATTGCAATTATTATTAAAAGACCAACAAGATTATACAACAAAAACACACAGAATTTAATATAATCTCTTGTATATATGTAAATTTTTTAATAGCATTCTTTTTTTAGTTTTATAAAATTCAAAATAAACAGACTTTTTTACAAATATAAAACAGATGGATAAAAAAAAAAACAGAATAATCCTAATAGTATATAATCTACATACATACATATAAAATTTCTAGGAAAATTCGCGGTCTAACAAAATCCTCTTTCAACGATTTAAATTTTTTATATATACAAAAAAATCTTTTACATATATATGATTAAAAAAAAAAAAAAAAAAAAAAAAAGTAATGTCAATATAATTATAAAAAAAAATAAAAATCTTTTTTAATACTCTTCATTTTATCAGCAGTCCATTATCAGCGATTATCAGAAGAAAAATAGAGAAGCTTTACAAAACGAGAAATATTTACGAATATGTATGTAAAAAAGGGATGGAAAATTAAAGAGAGAGTAAAAAATTTTCAAACTTTTCTAGGTACTAGTTAGCTACTAATGTTAAAAAGGACAAAAATATATATATATAGAATAACCGGAATTATCGGGAGTCTCAGTTAACGGTCTTCCGGTTCATGTTAGAATAATATCGCATGGTTGCTCTTTTTACTAGACTATTTATATACTAGTTGTTCGTTTTATCCGGAATGAATTTTCCTCAATTTTCTTTCTTTTTTAACATTTTATCCTTTTGTTTCTACACACACACACACACATATATATATAATGAATTCAATATATTTATTATATCAAAAGGATATTTCTATATATAGCTTCCTTTTTTATGTGTCTTTCAATTGGTTTAATATCACTTTTCTCTGATAATATACTAGCATATATGCATTAAAGTCTTATGATATTTTTTAGAGAAGTAAATTTTCATTTTATTAAGAGTTTTTTATGTTTATATATAAAAAGTAATTTTATTGTCCTTTTTTTTTTATTATTATTTTAAGTATATTAAAAAAATTTTTTTTATTATGAAGTACGTCTTTTTATTAAAAAAGAAAATTTTTAATATAGGGTAATAATTAAATGGATTTTTTGTGCTGGAAGATTTTGAATTTTATTGTTTTAGAGATATTTTAGAATTTTAGATTTAATGTTTTGCAGTCAATTTTTAAAAGGTAACGCATTGAACTGCATGAAAGTGTAATTTTTGGAAAATTGAAATTCTAATTACTGAAATGAATATTTTTAACTTTTTTGGAAATTATCAAAATTTTATAGGTTTTAACTGTTCCATAAAAAAATAGTATTTCACAACGCAGTTATTCGAAAAATATAAATTAGGGATCTACTGTTTCCTAAAATGTCAGTTACTGAACTCAAAATTTTAGTCTTTTTTTCGTCGGGTGAACCCCAACATTTTTAAAATACTTTTGCAGATATAGAGTGAATCAAAAATTTATAACCCAAAAAACCCGAATTTTATACCTGAAATTTCGGGTCACACGCTCCTAGAATAAAAATAAATATTTTTATTTCAAAAATGATACGAAAGCTTATTGACTAGCAAATTTTTTTATTTATTTTTTTGATTTACAAAAATATTTGTGAATAAAAATTTACCTATATTCAAGGGACATTTTATTCATAAAAAACAAAAAAAAAACAAATTTTTTTTATTTATTTACACATGAGTATTAAATTGATTTTAACTACGTATCTGTATACGTAAATTTAATAACGTTTTTATATATATGGGCATTTTCAGCTATAATATTCTTCGCCAAATTTGTCATAATTAAAGCATCATTTATTTTTATTCAGTTGGTTTAAGGTAAACCAAACAAAAATTTATGGGTTTCTTATCACGTTGAAAATAATTTAAACCGCTAGGAATGGTATTTAAAATGATTAAAATACAACCAACAAAATTTATTTTCTTGACAGTGGCTAAAAAGAACGTACTTCCTAGTCACTGAGCGGCTGGAAAAAACAATATTTTCTCACAGCTGGCAAAGAAAAATCGTACACGATCCTAGCATAATTTCATTTAATGTAAGATAAATACAAAGTTTCGAAGAAGTTCCAAAATTGACACCTAAAAATTGACATAGAATTTTTTTTTTTTTAAATCAATTCAAGTAATTTAAGCTGAGAATGCCCATATATGTATAAACACGTTTTATTTTAGATACATCGAGCCATAGAATTTATTCGTATCAATAAAAAATTTTTATACAAAAATAATATTTTTTTATGCATATATGAAAAATTTACTTTTTTTTCGTTAAAATAAAAAAAAAATTCGATACGTAAACGTAAATGCATTCCATGTATAATATGTAGCCCATTAAAAAAAATGGCCTTTGGCTCTCTATACAGTGCCATATTTTGATTTAAAAAAAAATAAAATAAAATAACCAAATTTTTTTTTGTCTTCAACAATCACAGCTACCATATCTATTTCTATTAAAAAACATTGAAAACATTGTTCGTAAAATCACTTGTTATGACCGAATATCCTTTTTCCTTTTTTATATATCATTTTTTTTCGATATATTATATTTTGATGGTTACTCATTTTCTTGTTCTACATATGAATCTGTTTTCAATATATAATATACGAATCTGGGCATTTTATATATATATATATACTTTTTTTTTATCTACACAGTGGTTCCGTTGCAAAGAGTTAAATTACGCGCCTGGTTGAATTCTATTCCAACAAATATCTTTTGCTTTTTATAAAATACGTATATTATAAAATGTGTAGATATTATATTTAAAAAAAAAAAATTCAATTTTATTTTTTCACACCTACACGTATGTACTTTTATATATAATATAAGCTTATGTTGTATTCTAAAAATATTGAATTTTATATTGCTGAAAATATCCAAGATCTTATTTCATTTCCTTTTATATTGCTCATATGCATATTTTTTTATTTATAAAGTATTAAATATTCAAAATTTCATATCTGATTTTTTTAAATGTCTTTTATATAAACTTTAAAAATCAAATTTTTTTTTTTAGCATTGAAGCAAATTTAAATCTTTGTTGGTATCGATATTTTTTTATTATTTCTTTTATGATTTTTAAATGATCATTTTATATTTCATTTAAAAAAAAATTTTTTAATTTAAAATCAAAATTATAAATCAATCAGAGATATTTACAATTAATAATACTAGATGCAGTAAGGGCTAATTCCGGATAAGTACAGTGATTTGGCCCTAAGAACCAAACCTAATCTAATTAGTAGCATCCAAAAAATTATAATAAACACTGATTCCCGTTAGAATTAGACCTCTAGGCCACGACAGGCCCCAAAAAAACTAAAAAAACTGTTTTTTTAAAATTTTTTAGATATTATTTAATTTCTCTGAACCGTATATAGATAATATACTCTGCTCATAGACTGGAAAACTTATTGGTTTACCATTTTTCAAGAAAATTTTTTTTTTGGGCCGTTAGGGCCTCCATAAGACCCTGAAATAAAATTTTTAATTTTTCGAAAACCGGCTTTTTATGTTTTCCGGGACCTGTCATAACCTAGAAGTCTAATTTCAACAGGAATTACTTACTTTTTTGAGAAATTTTTGAATGCTACTACTTAGGAGGTTATGTTTGGTTCCGGAAACTAAGTCACTGTACTTATTTGAAAGAAACCTGTAACGAAGAGGAATAACGAAAACTTACATCAAACGTAAATTCAAATTTATTACCTCTAAAAATATGCATAAATTTAAATTCATAAATAATAAGAAGTATATTTCAAGTTACTTTATTACATTCATAATATATTTAATTAAATTTTAGAATTTGATTCCATCGCAGTATTTAATTCTTATATAGTCTTTAAAACTCATTTCTCTTGCGAGAAAAAATATTTAAAAAATATGAGTCATAAAAATAGATTATGTTTTTGTTTAAAAATTGCAAGCAGGTCTAATTTTAACAGAAAAATTTAATTATCTATTACCCTTTGTTTAGAAACACTTCAAAAATTTATTTTAAAAATTCAAATTTTCCTTTCTCGAGTATACGTATTGAATTAGCAATTTTTTAAATTTAAAATAGAGATCTCATAATTTTGAAATTTTCTAAAATAAGTTTTACAGTATTTTCTGTTTTAATTTTGAAGTATTCATATTTTATCTATGCTTTATTAAAAAGGATAATCTAAAAAATTATATATTTCTACTTGAAGCTAAAATACTAAAGTAAGGTAGGTTTGCATAAAGCTTTTACTATTCATCTACAGTAAGATGCATTATTTAAATATGCATAATATTATACCAAAAGATATGATGTTTAAATATACACATAATATTCATCATAAGGTAACTTATTATTTTCTTTGTAAATAAGGACTTTTTACATTTTTTAATACGAAATTTTTTTTACTAACAAAGAGCATATTCAACATTTTGTTGATGTATTCGGTATTTTTTTTTTACAAAAGTAAGTAAAAAGAAAGAGGAATTTTTATGAAAATTTTATACATTTTAAGTAAATTTTTTTCCAACTATAACATATTATTTTTTACTTTACTTAAGTTATTAATAAAAAGTAAAGCTAAGGAAAGAATTTTTTTAATTTAAAAAAGAATAATAAAATTTTAATTACTTCATTTCTTTTAATTAAGCAAATGTAATAAAAAACATACAACAAAAATTATATTAATTATAAAATTAATGGTGCTTGAAGTTCCTTAATTTTCAATAACTTTTAATTTAAGATTTAACAATAGAAGTTAAATTGTACATTTTGGAGCTAAAGTTTTTGACTATAATACAGTTTGTTCAGTGCCGGATTACCAGTTAGGCACAATAGGCACGCCCCCCAAAAATTAAGCAATTAGAAAGGGTCTCCACAAATTTATTTTACCATTTTTCAAAATTAATAATTAATTACATATTGACATATATTATGTATAGTAATATTTCCAAACATTCTAATTAAAATAAATCTAAACTAGACGTTTATTATACTCTTAAATCAATATTTGCTGTAATAAATAAAATAATATTTGATTTAAAATTTCGAAATTAAAAAAATAAAAGATTTGGACATAAAAATATTCATAATAAAATATGAAAATTTTTATAGCTATGGAATCTAATGAAAAATATTTAAATATAAAAGTTTTCGAATGAAAATTGGAAATTATTGTTTTTTATCTGATAAAATAACTAATATAATTTCTTATAGTCTTCTTTTACTTTTTTATGAAGTTATAAATTTATATATAGATTTTCAAATTTTTCATATAACTGATGAATAGATATATTAGCTATATTTTTATATATGGGTTGGTCTATGCAAGTGAAGTAATTTGGATCATTTTTGCACAGATAAATTTTGGGTTTGAATTGTTACTTAAATTTTAGGCTTATGTTTCGGTTTTTAGTAAAATTTTGGGAGCTCCAAAATATTTTTTCTCTATTTGTAATTCTAAAAAGAAGTAAATTTTTAAAACAAAGGCCAGTTTAATATACACAAATAATCTCATAAATATATATTTAGGTACATAAAAAAAAGAAGAAAATAAAAAAATTGACGATAATAAATGATATTATAGGTATAATAAGACATAAAACCAAGTAACTTAAAAATTATAATCTACTTTTTTACTGTTTTTCATAAGTAGTTTTTTTTATTTTTTACAAAAAAGATGATATTACAGATGTAAAATATCTTATCTCATTTTATAAAAAGAAGAATAAAATGGAAAATTGGCTATAAATTTTATTATATAAACGTCATTTTAATAAAAAATACGCTAATAACTTCCTGATAAAATATGACGTATTGGAAATAAATATATAAAGGAATCTTGAGATGAATGAAACTACAGTAAAAAAAAGTTTTGCTTATATATTTATTATTATATATATGTATAAGCTAAAAAAGAGTTGCATTATGTATATATATATATATTTGCTTATTCTGCAAGTTTTAAGATTATAGTATACTTTTATGTGCTGCATACTCGTTTATATGTTAACTTTTTGCTATAACTCATATATATAAATTTTTTTACGTCATTTTCTATATTGGGATATATGGATATAGAAATTTTGATTTTTTAAATTACTTTTAAGAAAGTATTATATAATTTTAAACGCGTAGCACTTTTTTGGTTCAAATAACTTTGGAATTCTTTTGAACTAAAAATTTGGTTACACGACTGAATGGCGGCCCTGTGCCTACCAGCAATTGGCACCCTGCAAAATTGCCCCCCTGAGAAATTTTTCCCTTTGGAAAATGCTCCCCTAGACATTTGCCCCTCTAAACAATTGCCCCCTGGAGAGTCACCCTAAAAATCTGAGCAAATAATTAAGAAAAATCTACACCCTTTGATCTGATAGATATCGTAACCTAGGGAAGGTACAAGTATATCATTAAGGGGTAACTGGAGAATTCGGTTTTCTATTGCGGGGGGCTTTGCCTAAGATTTTTTTTTCCTTTAAAATTTTTGTCGTTTGGTACTGGAAAAGGTTTGAAACAGTTAAAAACTTAACTCAATATGGTTCACCAGGCCAAAGAACCCATAAAACCTGATATAAATGGATTTAAGTGAGTTTTAAAATTATTGCATTTTTAGAAATTTTGGCTTTATTTGAGTAGAACCATTTGAATTGGTTAAAAATCCTTATAAATCAAGTTTTCTAATAAATAAAGTGCTGATGAAATAGGGGAACTGGATTTTCAGGACAATTTTTATTTTGGCCAAAATGGAAAGGGGTATGTTTGGAAAAATAGCAATAAAATTTTTTTTTCAAATTTTTCGTCTTTTAGTACTGAAAAGGGTCTGAAACAGTGAAAAACTTAAATCAATATGGTTCCACGGGTCATAGAGCCCAAAAAACCTGATATAAATGGATTTAAGTGAGTTTTAAAATTGCTGCATTTTTAGAAATTTTGGCATTCTTTTGAAACCAAGTTTTCTAATAAAAAAAGTGCTATTGAAATAGGGGATCTGGATTTTCACAACAATTTTTATTTTGGCCAAAATCAAAAGGGTATGTGGGGAAAGTTTATTTGTATCGTAATTTTTCCAAAATTAAAAAATAATTTTCCTATTTAAAAAATATTCTACTCACAAAAAGTACATTTTTCTTCAACATAAAACCCAACAAAAAATCATAAATCCTCCATTAAATCATGCAAAAAAAAAATAAAAATAAAAGTGGCATAAAATTATAAATACTTAATTAGATTGTAAATCTAAAAAATATTGTATTTTATATTATTAAGTTAAAAGACATAAAACTAAAGTACAAAAAGATCGGTTTCTTCTTCTTTTTCACAGTTTTTTTCATCCCATGACGCTGATTTCTTTGGTGCTTACTTTCTTTATTCGTTTGTCCCGTGAGCTTTGCGGAATAAAGCAATCTCGTTAAAGTTTTTCTTTTATTTTCTTATATATATATAAACACACGTACAATATATTATATTTTTGGTCCCCTACGGTAAAAAAAAAGTAAGAAGCACGCGAACGCGTCAAAACGGAAATTTTACTTCTTATAAAAGAAAACTCTTGAGATAGGTGCACGCTAACTGTCAAATTTTAACTAGATATATATTTATGTTTGTATAGGTTAAATTATATATAAATTTATGTGAACATGATTTTCAAGTTTTAGATTATATATAAAATGAACAAAAAGTAAATATACAAATATTAATGACTAACAGTTTGTTGTTAAACAAAATTCAATTTTGATAAGAGAGTCAAAGAAAGATTAATGTTGTATTTTATCATACTAACTTTATCTATAGTGGCATAATGCATTTTATATCATTCAATTTTGCATTTATGTATTAGCTAATTTTGTATTCTCTGTTTTTTTTTTATAAAAAATGGGAATTTCAGGTCATGATTTATTATTTACAATTTTGATTTGTTAAACAATGATTATTTTGAATAGTAATTTTCTGATTTATTAATGTTTTATTTAATAAATCAAATTCATTTCATTCAAAGTTTCTGACACATAGCGCCGAGCTAGTTTTTGTATGTAATTATTTATTAAAAGATTTATTTATTTCGATTTGGTTATTAGTTTTTTGAGTAAATTAAGTTGCGTAAATGAATTTTTTATATTCTAAAAAATTGCTTTTTAGTAGTTTTAAAAGTACACGTGATTTCAACCTGAGTATGCAATGAAAAGCTTATTCTTTTAATTTTTAAATTGATTTTTCGTGGGCCAATTTAGGTTCAAATCAAAATTGAAATCTTTTTATTTTGATTTACATGAAGGATTTTTGTAAGTATGATAACAAATTTTATTAAATAAAAGTAGTAGGCCTAAAATTTTGTTTTTAGGTTAAAATTTTCGTTCTACAGCTATTTTATGTGTACTAAGTGTTATGTTACTATATAAGGTCAAGTATTTACTCAACTTAAGTTTTCTCACGTTTTCATATAATAAGTATAAAATGTTTTCTGCCCTCCCGGACGTAAGACTCATGCGTAAAACTAGGCATGGAATGATTTACACTTTTAAACCTAGGCAGGAAAAGATTCTCAAAAAAATATTATTAAGAACGATGGGCGAAAACTTTAAGCACTAGCGTGAACACATATCACTCGTGTACGTCTTGGTCGAGTACTAGTGCTATTGATTACGCTTCTACCAAAATTTTTGCACCCTTGATACTTAATATACTATTTTGTCCTCCCAGGCATAAAACTTGTGCATAAAACTAGGCACAAAATTTTAAAACTTTTAATTAAAAAATCATCAATATTTTTTCGTGACATCATAAATTTTCTGCCAAAGGATCAAAAAAATTAGCAACATTTTAAAATACTGTCTAAGCTAATATGCCTGCATTATCCTAAAACTTCCAAATTCCATAAAACAATTGTAGGCATGAACCGAGGTATAAGCGTTTTAAACCTTTAACATATATATAGCACAATTTGAGTATATATATTGAAATTAAATCATACGCATAAACAGGAATTTAGTAGAAAAAGGGAAAGTAAACAAACATGTAAATAATAAATTTACAATTAACGCCAAAAACTCTAGAGTGTAATTCATTTATTCTATATAAATGTGTTTTAAATGATTATATATATATAAATACTTTATGGTTTTATGAGATATACAAGGTTAAAAACAAGTACTTTAAAAACCAAAAATTAAATATTAAAATTTTGTAAGTGACAAATTAAATTAACAGAAAATATTTTTTGGCATTTAATTTAAAATTTTTTATACAAAGTTTCTAAATTAATAAAACGTGGTTTTGAATACTAAAGAATAAAAAAAGTATATATATAAATATATATAAATATAGGTTTTTTGAAACCATGTACCCCAAACTCTTTTGCCATTTAACCTAAAGTATATAATTAAGTGATCCAAAGCATTACAAAAGGGGTTTTATAAATTTTCTCTTTTAACAAAATCCCTCCATCACCCCGGAAATTCTCAATTTTCTTTACCTAACCAACAACTCTTACATTATGTACATGTACATACAAAGAGCTCTTGTATAAAACGCAATTAAATTTTCACCCCTATAATAGAAAAAAATATATATAAAATACTTACACAAAGCCATACATATATATAATTCAATCGAAAAGCCACAAGTAAATCCAAAAAAAAGAAAAAAAAATATACATATGAATAAAAAAAAAAAACTCACCTTTTGAGGGTAGCAAGTCGTTGCTCCTGCGCGCTTATATATCCATGAAGGGTGTCGATAAGTACGGCTTCCGTCTCGAGGAGCTCTTCCATGTCTACGAGTGCCGTGTAAAGCTCGGCACCTCCGCACTGAAAGAGCGCGATCATGGGTAACCAGAAACCAAATAATATTGAAATATTCATCATCTTCAATGTTCACTAGCTGGATATTTCCACAGTTAAACACTTGTCTCTTTTCTGAAAACAGAAAAAAAAAGAGAAACTTTTTTAGAAAAGTGTATATAATATAAAACCCTTTTTTTAACTTATATATGTAAAATTTTATATTATATATATATATATATGGATGAAAAAAACCGTTTTTCCTAAACGATCTCACTGGAGTGAAAGGATAATACCCGAGAGTGCGGTATACTTTCAGTGAATTGAGATATTTTTGAGTTTATCTTTCGAAAATAAAGAAAAAAAAAAGGATACTGAAATCCAAGATATGTAAAAAAATATAGTCTACTTTTCTTCTATCATTCCCTAGAAGAAAATCCTAGATATCGAGTTTGATAATGAACTAAAATGACTATTTTACAATATTAGATTTTTTCCATCTGCGAATAAAATGTGCTTTTTTTCCTTTAATAATGATAAGATAATATTATTATATTTTTAACACTGATAAGAAAATTTAATTATTTTTTTTAGCTAAATTTCATTGGTGAAATTAAAACTTTGAATACGCCAATTTTAAAAGTTTAGAGGAGGAGTTTTCTTCATGCCTTTAGTCACGCACAGTTTTGGATGTCTCACGCACTTCTGTAACTAATTGTGTAATAAATATCTCAAAATCAAAATTTCATACCCTTCACTTATTTTATATAAAATATTAATTTATAAAAAATTTTTTACCCTATTAGTTGAATGCAACGGTGTTTTCAGTGCATGAATTTGGCTAAAATAATTTTCTGTTTTTTTTTCTGAATTAAATTTTTCATAAAAACGCATGAAATAACAGTCAGTTTGATATAGTTTTGTAACTTAATAGTTAATATGCTAAATTATTATGTAATATTACTACTCCTAACTATAATGTAGCCATATATACTTATACCACTTAAGCTCAGGGACTATGCCACCTGTGGGATCTTATGAGCACTTTTCCAGTGTCTTTTACAAGTAGAAAATACGAGACCCTTGTAATTACCAAGGGTCAAGTGCTGTTTCTTAGGTTTCACCCTGTACGACTTATGAGCGATTAAAAATTTTCAGTGGCTATCAATTTTCATTTTAATATTTAAAGCTTAAAGCTAAAAATCAGGAGTGTAAGCTTGCAAATATTTTTAGAATTGAACTTTCTACAATCAATTCTATACTCCACAGTTGAAATTATGAGATCCATTAAATATTATTACCAATTTGTAATTTAAATTGATTACCTTCATTCAACAAAAATAATCAATAAAAATCAATTTAAAATACGAAAATTTCATATTTGTATTAAAAACAATAGGAAAAATATAGAAATATGTATGCTAAAATTAAAACCACATTTATCCCAATTTATAAAATATATCATGATATATTGAAATATAATACGTCGTATTTCAAATACGTTTTATTGTATAAAATCAATCATTGTAAACTTGTCTTTTCAATTTCTCAGTTATATATTACGTACCTACGTACGAAAATTGTATGATTATTGAAAAGGAAATGTATAACAAAAAATATTCAATTATTTTCAATCAATAAAAAAACGAATATAAGAATTTAATTATTGAAGATTTCAAATTTTTACATTTCAAAAGCTTAATATATATATATATACCCTAGAATTAAATATCTTCTAAGTATATAGGAATGATCGAGACGAGCTTAAATTACTGATAGGGTGAACAAAAAAAAAAAGCTTACTCTAGCTTTACGTACGTTCCCTTTCATTCTCGTGAGACAGCCAGTTAAGAGAATAAAATAAAAATAGTGGTGAAAGTCATTATTATAAAAAAAGAAGAAAAAAGTTAGAGTAGGATTTGATAGGTATAGTAATTGTGTATGTAGTTAGTACACGAAGAGAGAAAAAAAAAACGATAAATGAAAGTATTTCCTCTTATTAATTTTGTTGAAAATCGGTTATTTATATACCTTGGAAAAAATATGAGGAAAAATCATGTCTTTTAAAAGTTTTTCGAATAATTATATTATATAAAGTTCGAAGAATAAATTAGTTATATATATGTATATTGAATAAAATTTTATTATTATTAATTAGAAAAGTTATATTATTATTTTGATTGGTATTTAAATATAATTGAACCTCGATTTTAGGGTATTTCTGTATGTATTGGGTTTAAGAAACTTTGGTAGAAATATACAAAACTTATTAAAATTATACGAAATATCATTTTAACTTGAATATTATATTTATTTGTTATAAACAAAATTATTATTTTGTAATATTATTAAAACTTTTGTTAATTAGTATAAGTGGAAATCTGTGATAGTGTTTGACTAAATTTATTTTGTTGGATGAATTTTTGGATGTTAGATATTCTGTACCTGGAAATAAACTTTTTAAGAAATTTTAAATACTGGTTTTTTTGGCAGTTACGGTTTTTTTAGTAGGTTAATGTTTAGTTAAACTAACTTTTCTTCTAATGTATTAAGAAATCACTATTTTCATGAAAATATTTTGCAGATTATTGATATAGCTGTATCTTTTATAGTTAGAAAATTTTTAAATTGAATTTATTTTGGCCAGCTTTTGAGTTCTGATTTGAATAATTTTTAATTTATTTTGAGATTTGCAAAAAATGTAAAAGGAGGCTCAAAAATATTTTTAACATAGTATTCTGAAAATTTTTAGCTTAAAGTTTGGACTCAGTCGTTACAGACTTTCCAATATAACATAATATAATCATATGACATATATATGAAACATGACATAAAAAATTTTAATAGAAAAATTTATTATGATACATACTTTTGCTAATGCATAAAAAGAGAGTAAAATTTCTCAAAATAAAAGGAAGCAAAAACATGGAAAAGAAATATTCATACTAATCAAGTCCATTTTCGAACCCCTTTTTTCAGAATAATGAAAACATACCAATATATTAAACTTACAGAAATTCATGTACATCTTCGAATTCTCCTTTTTTCGTACAATGACGTATTTTTCAATACACAAAAATTTTTATTCTCTTCTTTACTTTTTTAACGTATATATTTTTATTTATTTCTGCAACGTATGTGTATTTCGAAAGTTTTACCCTGTTTTTTAGTTTGAAAAAGTATTCAAAAAAAGAAAAAATGGAAAGTATATAACAAAAAGTACAGGATAATGCAGACAGGAGCAATGTTGCATATATATATATATATATACAAAAGAGCGAATTGCGACAATATATTTATATATAAAAAAAAAAAAAAATTGCAAAAAAAAGTGTGAGTTTTATCTAAAAATTTTCATTGTTGTATATAAATTCGAGAAAATAGTTATATATATACATAAAAAGTGCGAAATCTGCGTTTTGCTATTTCTATTTTATGTCAACTTTTCATTCATTTTCATACACATACATATGTTTCCGATATAGAAAGTGAATTCAACAAAATAGAGAAAACAAAAAAAATTAACGCTCGAGATAGCAAGTGTTATATCTTGATTGTTCGTCACTTTAAACATATATGCAGTATTTACAAAAAAAAAAAGAAAATTTATATATTCTGGGTATAACTATAAAATTTATAAATAAAAAATCGATTCTTTGTTTAAACACATTTTTGCTTTTTTTGTCAAATATTTTCATTTTAAAAAATAAAATAATAAACGAATTGAAAAGTTTGATTGTCAATTTTTTTTATTTACTTTTATTTATTTTTTGTTTTAATGCTTCGTCGAATATTGGTTTTATTTATTTATCATGTACCTCAAAATGTAATTTTTTAATTATAAAATTCTGTTTATTTAAAAAAAAAAGTATATCCTATTCTTTTTTTTTCAATTATTTTAATAAAAATAAATATTTATAAATAATTTTTTATATGTTTTTAATAATCAATTGATAAATTATAATTAAAAACAAATGGTTTTATTTAATTTCCGTTTTATGTACATAATTAAATTTTATTTTCTATATTTATAAATATCAATCTACTGCCAAAATTTTATTTATAGTTTTTATTTATTATTTATAATAATTATCTACCTTTAGTTATAAATAAAAAAGGATGTAGACTATTTTTAATCGAATATCCGAGCGAATATCTAAAAATAAATTTTCTTATAAAATGTTACTTTGATTTATTTTACGTGGCATAAAATGATTTGATAAAAAGTTTCTTTTTTGCTATATTTGCTAGAATAAAATATAAGTTGCTGCAAAAATAAAATAAAATTTTGTTTATAATTTTTCTCGCAAACGAAATGAGTTCTGAAGATTATATAAGGAAGAATAAAGTTTGTGAAATTTTAAAACTCTTAAAAAGAAATATAAGTTTTATCAACATATTTAGAATTTTCTATTTGAATTGCTGTGGTGGGGCACCATTCGCAGTTGGTATATGCTCATATATTTGTTGTATGTATATGGACGGGACCCGTATGGACCATATAGCCTGATTAGAGTATACAAATTAAATAAGATCCTATACATATTTGTTCAACTATCCCCGAATATAATCTGAAATTTTGAGTAAACTTTTTTCGACAATAAATTTTTCTCACCAAATCATGTCCTTATTTTTGATTAAATTAAAAAAGTGTTTATGCCAAACTTTTCTAAATTGAATAAAGAATGTGGGACAACTCTGATAAGATGCAAAAAAAATTTCTAATTTAATAAAAAAACGAAAAAGAAATAAAAAATTTGAAAAATAAAATGGCGTCCAGGCAGAACTCTTAATATTTTTATAAAAATTAAGTATTAGGTTATACGTTTAAGCTATAGACCATACAACGACTTTAGCATCCATTCCCAACAATATTACAGATTTCATTAAGTAATAAAATAATCAGTCTTAAACATTATTATTCTAAGTATTATTTCTCTTGTAATTGATTCTTAGATGTTTCAAAGGTTTTAAAATTTTCAAAAGTACCTATGTTCTACTCAAATCCTTCTAAAAATATTTGGAACTTTCTGTATCATACAATGAGGGGAGGATTTAAAATGCTAGCGCTATTTAAAAGGGACCAAATAACGTTCTAAATAGAAGGAGTTATGATCTTGAACATAGTAAACTACGGAACAGAATATCACTACGAATTTGCAAGACCAATAAATTGTTCGACTAAAACGTACATCATCATTAAAATTTTTTAAAATTTTAATTACCAGAACATTATAATTACTATAATTAGAAAAATAATTGTCGTACAAAAATGGAAAATAACAATTGACAGTAAATAATTACAAATAATAGACAAGAAAAAAAAGGTTAATTATAACATTTAATGTATCACACCCTAAAAAAAGAAAAATAAAAGATAAAGTGAACAAAATCGTTAAATAACTTATTTATTATTCAAAGAGCAATCAACCTTAATGGGAAAGCACTGATTACTTTTTTTACCTTCGTACAATAAAAGCGTTTGAAAAATTTATTAAATTGATCATTTTTAAATAATAAAATAAAGTAATTGTCGAATAAATAAAATTAAAACCTAAGAAAAATTTTTCTAAAACGAATTTTTATTTTAAAACAAAGTAATAAAATTAGTTTTGAGAGAAAGCATTAGATTTTTTATTTTTTTAAGTACTTATAAGCAATGCACGTCGTATCGAACGAATATCCTTCCGAAAGAAATCGAAGAAGCAAGTTAAGCCAGCCAACTGTATATATTATATTCTAAAAAAAAAAAAAAATAAAATAAAATAGTACTTTAATACGTGTATTTTATATCAAGGGCTTGTTCACGCCCGAATTAAAATTCTAAATGTGCGTAACGTGCATGCGCATAGTTAAATAGGGATTTTTGATGTGTCTTTTCTATATCGTATTATAATTTAATACTTTTTTTTCTAAGAAATTACTTTAGAAGAAAATAAAGGAGATTTTTAAAATACATAATTTTTAGTTTAAATATTTGGCTACAATATCACGGTGGGCTTGAATGCTTGATAACTGGAGGGTTTTGGCACTTCAGATTTCTTTGTTAGAATATTCTTAATTAAAGTCTAGGGACCAAAAAATGAAATGAAATTTTTATAAGCTCTTATTTCTTGATAGAATATTTAAAATCATATTTTTTTTATTGCACTTAATAGAATTCTTAAAAACCAATTTTGCTAAAATTAAAAAATTTTTTAAGCTCATAAAAAAATTTTGTTAATACATGTACGATTAGAAAAAAAATTTTTTGGGTTCCTGGAACATTCCAACAATGAAAAATAAAGTGCCAGAACTTTTAGGTTATCAAGCGTTCAAACCCACCGTGAAATTTCGTTAATATTCTTTTTTTTTAACTTATTCTATTATTTTATGTAAATTTTAAAAAATAGAAAAACATTAGTCATGTGCAGATATTATTATTTTTTATTTCTACGTACTCTTTTATTATTATTTTTTTATTGAATTTCATGCAATTTTATAAAAAAAAAAAAAAAAATTGTATAAAATGAAAAGCACGCGCTAACAATTTCCATTTCGAATTTTTATTGTTTTCTTGGACGTGTTATCAAAAGAAAAAGAAATAAAAAAAAATAATATTCAATTTTTTTATGTGTAAGATACATGAGTAAATCTGTAAGAATTTTTTAGTTTGTATTTTGAAAGAAAAATTTTTGGTTTAATAAATTCACCAACGAAATGTTTGAAAAGCTTAAGCTAAACGAACCATGAAATACAGTATTAAGGTAAGCTTTGTGATACTTTTTATTTGTTAGTTGAGAAAATGATAAAATAATTGAAATGAATATTCTGTACATCTCTTTTTATTGTAGCAAAAAGATTACCAGGCTTTTTTACCTTCCTAGAATCTCCCCCTTAGTAAAAATCCTCGGCACATTTTCATCTAGGACAGTCTAGCGTAATTCAATAGTAGGTGAAAGTACATCATTTGGGGGTAGTTAAATTTTGGTTGTTTACTTCAAGGGCTTTGCACCTAAACCCCCATAGGGGGGTTACGCTACGTCCCCTCGACCCCCATCAGTCTAGCTTAATTTAGGGGTAGGTGCAAGTACTGGTAATAAGGGAAATTTTGGTGATTTATTGTAGTCTTCTAAATGTCTTAAGGAGAATTCATCCCAAGGGGAATTGTCTTAGTAAAACTTGAAAAAATGTAGTTTTTGAATTTTTAAAATTTGTTTCACAAACTTACACAACGAAGTATTCTATATTATTATTGTTCCCTTTAATAGAAAATTTTAATTATACTGTTTTTTGAGGTCCTAATACTTATCTCATATCAATTTCTAACTCATTTTTACTCTATTCATCTAATACCCTAAAGCCCCTTTAAACAAATTTATCTACATTAAAATCTGGTCATCCGGTCAAAAGACTGTCAATCTTAAAAAATTTCATAAACCTTAAATCCACCCTCCCTAAACCACAACTTATTAATATATATACTGCCTAAAGATAATTAAAATTTTCATTCATATATATATTAAAGTAAATTATTTTTGAAAAGAAAATATATAATAATAAACATAAAACACTCAAGGGATCCAAAATTGTAAATATCAAACAAAAGTATAATAAACAAAGTATCTAAATATGCGACAATGTAAATGAAGTTTTACATATATAGCAAAACCGTATGTAGTTTATATATTTCAAAGATTATATAAATTTTCAAGTTTAAGTACACATATAAAGTATATATATTATACAAACATTTAAAAGGACACAAGTACTATATAATATAATATTTCAAACTGCGGGTACATATATATAGGTATGTACCTACAAACTATATATATATATATATATATATATATATACTTTTTTTATAATTTAATCCTTCGTATAATTTCAACAATGTCTAATGTGTAACTTCCTTTATACATCATATTTTATATATATTACATTTTCTGTCCGGGTATATATTCTATTTAATGTTATAAACATAATTCCGTCACGCCATAAAATTTGTAACATATAAATGCGATGTTTATTGTTACAAGGGAAATTAGTTCTTAAAAAATAGTATAATTATTTATTTTTGTTTAGATTAATTTTTTGGAGTTATTTAGGTTATACATTGTAACTTTTTTTTTAAAGGATAATTAGATAATTAAGTAAGTTTTTATTTTAATTTTTTTAAAAACGCTATTTTATTTTACGCTTTGATGAGTTTTTTAGATTAATGTTTTAATAGTTACAGAAACTAGGTTGTCATTCATAAAATCTACGTGAAAATTACACAGTTTATGACTGCTTTTTTAAATTATTAGGTTAATAAACTTGACTTTTTTATCTTCAGTTTTTAAGCAAATATCTGTATGGTATTAGCTTTCTATTTTTGCTTTAGTAAAGTTGGCATTCATGTATGCAAAGACTAGCAAAAAGGAATCTGATTAAAGATTTTGGCAAGCTCCATGCAAGATATTCGATTAACACTTTGTTTTCTATTAGTTTTTGTATTCAAGTTCTTCGTATCAAAAATTGATAATAAAAATCCTTTTAAACCTTTTTCAATGATTTATATTAACTTTGCTTGTCCCATGTTTAATTTTTGGACGTCTTCTTGATTTATTGTTACTTTAATTAAGCTCCTATTTTGAAACAGCTTGTCCTAAATTTTTGATCCTTAAAAAATGTAGCTACTTTTATAATGAAAGTTTTGAAGCTGAAGTTTTTACATCAAGAGAAAGAACTTAATATTTTTAAAAAGGACCCTGTGGGTATCCTGCTTGATAAAAATGGTATTTTCGTACAGGATTTTGGGATACATTATACCACTTTTTGGTGCGATTGCACTTCAAAAAATACTCAAATATTTCTCTTCCCTTACCTACTTCACTATATTAAATTTAATTAAATTTTTAAAATTTAAATGCTTTAATTTTAATTACTTTTTTTTTAATCTAAAAAAAAAAATATATAAATACGGAGCTTTTTAAGCATCAATTTTCTACGCGTATATACATAATAAAAAATAAATTAACTTTAAATTTTATTAAAAAAATTTTAAAAGTAATTTTAATTTTTTTTTTTTAATGAAAATATTTTTCATTTTTCATAATTATTCTAAAACAAAAAAAAGAAAAAGTAATTATAAAATTCAGAGCAAATTATGTTATTGACATGCATATTTTTTAAAAAATAATTAAATTTAAGTATAGCGAAACTCATTAAATGACAAAATTTTTTAATTAAAACTAAAAAAAAAAGAGAGATTTTTAATTTAATAATTTCTTTTCATAAAATTTAAAAAAAAAGTTAAGTATACTTAAATGTAATTAGAAAAAAATTTTTATCAACTTTTCTATTTTTATCCTAATTTCTTTAAATATCCTTTAATTATCTTTTCTTTTGAATAACTTTGTATTCCATTCAAGAATCTTGATAATAACCCACACTATAGTAACTTTTTTTTACACAGTATAGAAATAAATCTTTTTCGGTCATCTATTTTAACGGAAGTATCTTACAGGTTTTTTTCCTTTTTTATATAAAAAGTAAAAAAACTTGGCCAGTATAAATAGCAAAAAGTACAACAAAAATCTCAGATGTGAAATAAAAAAAAAAAGATATTGCGTAATACGAGGGTATTATATAAGTCAAGGCGATAAAGTTGGCTTTTAAAAAGGTGAAAAGCGTGTGGATGAGGAAAATAAAAGGTTGAAAAAAATAAATAAAGGGTACGTTGAAAAAAAAGCAGAGAATTATATTATTTTGTATGGGGAATAAGAAGCGAACGGTTTTAGGACAATGCTATTTCAAATTCTTTTTATGGTTGTGTACTCTGTGTTCTTAAAAGTCTATAAAATGCACAAGTTTTATACAAGATTTTAAATTTTTGAATCGGTGTTTATAATTTATTTTCATTTTAAGAGTTCATAAATTACGTTTTTCATTTATTGCATGATTGCTGCTATTTTTATTACAGACAAAGTTTTATCTAAATTCAACGAAAAAATTTATGCGAATTACATCTATTTGATTTTAAATATTAATTTATTTAAATACATAATTAATCATGTAATATAAGGGGGCCTATTTACACAGGAGCCGAATTTCAGGGTCCAAGTTCGCCTGGGTCTATCAATAGTCGCTAGAAGGGATAAGCTCTCATGTAAATGCGCGTGGAGCTAAGATTTGAAATTCTAAAAAACACTGAAATTAGTTAATTCCCTTTTATTATACATTATTAAAACAACATCATTTACGAAAAAAATCATAATTAAATTACAAAACTTTTAATTATGATTGAATTTGTCGACCAAGAAGGCATTATTAAATGAGAATTCAATAATAATTATATATTCATACAAGAAAATGGGCGAAAAAGTCGTACTAAATAAATATAAAAACTTTTAATCTTAGCCCTTGGCCGTAAAAACGGTCCTGAGTCTTCCTCTGGCTTTAAATAGGGTTCATTAACTCAATCCACTTTCTGGTACCTGATTCAACATTCATATCACAGTGATAAGCAGCCATATTATCCACAATATGTGGTACTGCGCATGCGCAAACAAATGTTTTTAGAAATGGTAGTACTTTTTGCGATGCAGTTTGGTTATAAAAGTCAATATTTTATTAACAATTAGTATTTTTTTGTAAATTTTGGCCCCACTGACTTGGCCCAGCAAGACTTAACCCTCGTTTGAATTCTGCTAATAACTTTTTATTCATTAATGGTATATCTAACGTCATGAATTAAATTCATTTTTCTTAACACATATAATTATTATCAATTAAATTATTAGTATACTTGGTAGCAGAATGAAAACAGAGAACAGAGAAAGAGAAAAGAAAACAGCGCTCCAAAAATTTAATTCAAGGTATAGAAAACTTGATTTCATAAATACATGAAAAATCAATTGATTTCGATCGTTTATATAGACTCAAGAATCCATTTTAATTGCGAGAATAATTTAAAAATTTTTTTCACAATAAAAGCTAACATGTTTTAGAGTTACCTATTTTAGAAAAAACTACCACCATTCTGTTATTGGTGCTAAACATTTTTACATTTTCACTTTTAAACCATATTACAATCCGACTCTTTTTCTCAACATAATAACCCAATAATATAAAGATACTAAAATTTAATTACATATAAGAACCCTTTAATAATTATTTTATAGTTAATAGTTTAGTTTATTTTAAATTTTTAATTTTCTGTACGTATTTTTAGAATAAAATTTCAAAAATTTATTTAAAAAAAAAAATAAAATTGGGATTCAAATATAAAAAAAAAAAAAATTAAAATTTGAAAAAGTTTTATTGTACATAATATAGGGTAAGTTAGCATAAATTATAAAAACAAAAGAAAACTTAATTTATAAGCCTTTAAATACATAAGCAGGAAATTATACAATTTTTATATATATATATATATATATACTTACATAGACTTCATAGCTTGAATATATTAAAAGCTTTAAGAAGAAAAATAATATTTTTAATAAATATACTTTTTTATTTAAAGATTTTCTTACTTAACTTGAAGCAAATAAATAAATAACAAGATTAATAAAAAATAATTTGATTTTAATTATACTTGAAGTCATGTTTAAATATTTTAAACTTGAATTTATAAAATAATCAAATAATTTAGAGATATAAAAGAAATGCATATTATTTTTATATGAACAATAGTCACTTTCATCAAAAAGATATTTGAAAAAGTTAAGATGATATAACAGTCAGATAGTTTACTAATGGCTCGAGGCTTTTTTAAGATAAAAGCAGAAATAAATGTTATGTAACTTAAAAAATAAACAAGAGTCTATGTATTATAAAGCTTGTAAGTCAGAAAATGATAGTTTAGAACTGGATTTTTCTTTATTTGAAGCTTCTTTAAAGCATATTAATAACTAATATAATTCTAAAAAGTTTTAATTTTAAGCAGATTTTTGATCTTATTTGTAATTTGAAGCAAATAAAACTAACTCCTTTTTTAAGATTCTGAAATACAACAACCCCTAAGGAACACTAAATTAGTTTTTTGACTATTCTAATCCATACAGTTTTTGATAAATTTTTCCCTTCAGTTCATCATTACGAAATTATTGAACGTTCCCGAGTCGAAAATTTGAGTTACTCTCTTTTCTAAAAACTGGAATTAAAATTAAACATTTATACATTAATGCTAGTTAATGATTTTATAATAATTCGATCACAAATGCTATAATAGAAATAAAGACACCAATAACAAAAACAAAAAGTAATCGAAAAACAACAAATGGATCCTTCATTTCATCTTCCAATAAATCATTCTTTATTATATTTGGTTTACTTTTTAAATTATCCCAATGATTTGGAATTCCTGATTCAGTTAAATAATTAATAATTTTTTCAAAACTATTAACAAATGGTGAGGCGTTTTCATATGGCACTGCAGAAAAATCACTGTAAATATTGGGATAAATAAGATTGAAAATTCTTGAATCATCTTTATCAAGATAATTCATATATTTCTTACAAACAGGTTCAAACATCATACAAATAGAATAATTTTTATCCAATGTTTTTCTAACACACAAATCTCCATTATTTATTAATTTTGCATCTTTTTTTGTGCCATTTAAATTTAATTTTTCTCGTTTGTCATTGAACAATTTGATGTAATCATTGTTATCAGCAAAAACTGGCATTGGATCTTCAACTATTTTTTTAAAATTTTCTAATGATTTTCTTTCAAAAAATAAATTTTCTTTCGAGACTAAAAATAAATCAGCTGTTATTCCAATAGATAAAATTAATATAAAAAAATACATTAATCTTTCTGAGAAAATAGATGGATAACTTTTTATTGGGTGATTCAATATAATTTTAAATAAATTCAAAAAATTCCAATAGTCATTGTTAAATTTAAAAACTTTAACTAATAATTGAAAAAATAGTACACTTACTAAAAACGTCATTAATGGATAAAACAAATTTGGTAATTTTGAATTTGATTCTTTTTTTACAGGTACGAGAAAAATAATTTCATATTTACGTAAAATAGAACCAGTCAATAATTTATTTTTATGCAATCTCTTCAAAAAAAAGTAATTTTGAAGTATATTCAATTTATTATTATGCAAATCGTCAAACATTTTTTTAAACAAATTTTCCATTGACATATTTTGGTAAATTTTTATTTCGTAAGTTGCATTTTTCAATTTAAATATAAGTTCATAATTTTCGAAATTGTCTCCTTTGAAGATTAATTTTGTGGCATTTTTGTTTTTTGAGGCAGGCAGTACTCTTATTAAATTAGGGATAATAATTTTATGATAATGCATGTTTTTCAATTTCTCTGGAAACAATAATTTTGACGAATTCAAGAATTCTTTGAAGAAAAGTTTACTAAATGGATTGTAGTGCATTATTTTTACCTGTCCAGTTAAATTTTTATATAAAATAGTAAAATCTAAATATTTTGAAAGCCATGAAAATTTAAAAATTTTTTTATATTCAGAATCAAACGATTGATCACTGTCAAGATAAATAGCTAATAATTTTGGTTTTGGCATTGGTGAGCTATCAGCTAAATTAACATTTAATACTTTTAGATAAGGAAATTTCTGTACATCATTTTCAATTGTAATAAACAAAGAGTATGGTCTTGGATTTTGACGAACTGTTACGTAACTTGCATTATTTTGGTTAATCTGCTGGTATTCTAATATATCGATTAATATTGTTGGAAAATTAATAGATAATTTAGACTGTATCTCGAAATAATCTGGATTTAATTTGATAGAAGATAATTTATCAGCAAGAATAACAATTTGATATGGATTAATTTCAAGTTTAATTTTATTCACTAGAGTATGAATCCAATTTATGTTTGCTCCATGAATAAATTGATTAAATAAAAAATTAAAAATTAAAAATTTAATAACCAACATTTTCTTTTAAATTTAAGTTAATTGAATTATAAAATTCCTACTGACAGTCTAATAGAAAAATGGAAAACTTTTATTTACGATTATATTGATTAAAATATAAATAATTTTCCTGGATACTTAAAAATATTTATTTAAAAATTATATTTGTAATGATGATCATTCATTTAGTAAATATAAAAATATTTTTTACAACAAACTATAAAATTTAATAAGTGTAAACAAAATTTCTTAGGTGATTATCATACTTCATATTGTAGAAATGTTGACTCGTTATTTTAAATAATTTCGTTATTTAAATAATAACTATGTGTTATTTGAAAAAATAAAGTTTATGTTATGCCAAGATATATAAAATTTATTATAAGACTTATTTCAAAGTTAGTTCACCTTGAATATAATTTGGGATAATTTTTCTAAGTGTATTAAAACTTTTGAATCATCTTAGAGGTAGTAAGCATTGATTATAAATTAAAATTCTTGTTGGATTCAAGTATTTCAACAAGCCCATCAGTAGAGGATCCAGTGTAAGGGGTGAAAATAGGAATTACAAAAGTAATTAATATTGTATGCAACTAAAGATTTTTTTAAGGCAATCAAATTAATTTTAAATAGAATATCCTAAAAAAAATTTATATCATTATCCTAATCTTCTTAAGTAATTTAAGATGTAACGAACTTGAGTTTACTATAAATGAAATGAAAAACAAATCCATTTTCAATTAATTAAGTTCTATATAAGGGATAAAATGAAAGTGAAATCTTAAATAAATTTAGTGGTATATAAAATGAAATATTTTCGATTTAAATTAATTAAATAGCGATTTAAAACGAACTTTAAAATATTTATTGAATTTTTAATCATTAATTTATTAGTTTAAGCTTCAAAGAGAAATGATAATCAATTAAATATACTAAATTTTAAAGTCCTTTACGAATTAGTTACACTGTATTTAGCAATGGATTTTATGTACGTGTGATTATTGTAAATTAAAAATTCAATGAATATGCGCGTTGAACTTGGTGCAATTTTAATGATTTTGTAGATTTTTATCAAGTAACTGAATTTCAATTTGTGAGAATTTTTGTGATAACATGCTAAATTCTTTTTTATAAACAAAATTTCACCAGCAGCTATCGAAAATTCAGGTCAAAGTTTTAAAAATTCTTTATTTTGACAGAAATAACCCAAAAATTAAAAATCACCTCAAAATACCCTGACATCCCTTACATAAAAATATAAATTTGTCATTTAAAATCCGCATAAATAATAATTTTAATAATTAAAACAAAGGGTAAATTAAATTATGCATAGTAATAAGCAACTAAATTTACTGTATAAATATTGTATAAGACAGTTTATACAAAATGAACCAACATAAATAAATTAAATTTGAAAATGCATATTGTATATAAATATTTTTAGACAAGCATCTTAATTTACAACAATTGCTTTGACAATATAAAAAAATAGACGTATAAATTTATTTCGTCAGAATTTCAAAACATACGTGAATTTAATATTAAAACAACTGTTACAGTAAACCCTTCAACTTATAAAATGAAAACCACTTGTTTATACCTATACTTTTTTTTTATTTTTCATGACAGTATAAATTTTTTCTTTTTTTAAAGTATATTATTTTTCTTTTTAGTGGCTAAAATTTTTATTATCCGTATTTATACTTTTTTTTTTGTTTAGTAGTTTTTTATAAAATCATATGTGAGTAGCATAAAAATATGAATTAGGTCATAAAGTTTGTGCTTTAATTTAAGCTAGATTGTCATTTTTTTACACTTGAATTTTGTTTCAACTTTTAAGCTAATTACATTTTTAAAAGTGCAAAACTTTCTGCTTCAAAATTTAAGGAGATCAACATGACAACGTTGACGTTTTATTTATTTGAAAAAGAAAATTTAATGAGTTTTTTTTTTGAGCAGTTTTTGTTATTTTTTAACGATTAAATTTTTATTAGCTGAAAATTACTAAAATTAGTGCTAAAAATTATTGTAATTATAAAGATTATAAGTGTTCGCTTACTTTTCTGAAAAAAAGAACCTGAACTTTCGGGGCGAGTATCCGAGATTTCAGGTAACGACATACCCCTATTAAAGTTACTCAAAAAATTAACTTCAAAATTTGCAAAATATGAAATAAGCCCTGATAAAACCATAAATCTTCAAATTACCAATTTTTATAACTGCCTTACTTTATCCCTAGAAAATAAAATTAAAAATATTTATCCAATTCAGCCCATAAATCATGATAATAATAAATTCAGAATAAAAAAGAATTTAATGTGAAAATTAATGAGAGAAAAAATAAAAATTTTATTTATTTAATTTTATTGAAAAAGATAAAACAATATATGCAAGATACAGAATTAACAAAATACTCTATAAAAAATTTTTTTTATTACGATTATAAAAAGTTTTTAAAATTATTATATACTCAAAAAAAAAGTATAACCCATAAAAAAAGAAAACTGGACCATGAAAGAATCGTAAAAGGGTTTTTTTTCAGTCTATATGAATGTATGTGTATGTGTGTGTGTTTGTGGGTAGCATAAAAAAGTGTTAAATAAAATAAAATAAAAAAGCATTTGGATGATTTTTTAAAGTAGTCCCAAGAAGGATGTATCCTTATTCTTTATATAAGCTTAAAAAAATGTCACGTAAGTTTCAATGTGTGCGGTTTACTCACGTGACAAGTATAATATAATATTATAGTTTTCTTTAAAAAAAAAATAAATAAAAAAGATTTAGATGATAGTGATATTGTAAATGTGTAATATAAGAATGTATTATGTGAATATTGAGATTTATTAGTGCTACATTGTTTAAATTATTCAGAGTATGTTTCTAAAATTACTATTTTTTCTTTCAAATAGAATGAAAAAAGTTTTAATTAGCTATTGAGTTACTTATCAAGCCTATACTTAATTAATATTTTGATGCGATATGCAGATATTTTACGAAAGAAAATAATTAATGAAATAAAATTAATTCGCTGTAATTTTAATTACGTATAAATTTAATAGTTTGAAACTAGATTATTTGTATTTAGCTTATATATTGTAATTAAAAATAATGAATACATAGTAAACACACACACACACACACACACACATATTGCCATATATATATATATGGTTTATTTTCAAAAATATGAAGAATAAAAGTTTTTTTTTCCAAAATCCTCAAAATTTTGTATTCAGTTATTAATTATTAGCAAAAGATATCGAATATCTGGTAATGTTTCAAAACTATTAAGGTAAAATTGGTCCTTTTACTGGATTAAGATAGATGGTTACTAAATAATTTGGAAATGATGAATTAAAATCCTGCTTCAAGATGTCCAAAGAGATATTAAAAAAAACATCTAACCTATATATTTAAAAAATATAACTTAACTTATTAGTGAAAAACTAACCTTAAAAGCTAATTTTTTGTAAAAATCCCATATACATTTAATTTATATTCAATATAATAAACAAACATTTGCACTTAATTATGATTTGCAAGTTGTAATTTACCTGTATATTTGAGTTTATTAATAATTTACGTTAATTATTATTTATTCAAGCGTAAGTAATAAATAAAATTGAAATATTGTATACAAATAAAAAAAACAAATTTAAGTTTATTACAAATATTTATTAAGGTAGTAATTAATACTAGTTGTAATTCAAAAGTTCAGAGAACTGTGTTTATTGATTTGTTATTTGATTATGTATTGTAAATAATATTTTAAAAGTATTTTATATTTTTTGATATTTAAATTATATGATTATGAGATTGAGAATTGTATTCAATAAATATTTGGATGAATGAAAATAATTTTAAAAACGCGAGATACTTTGGTATCCATGAAAATCCAATACTTCATATAACTCTGAAGCTCTTTAAAAGTCTCTGAGACTCTTTGAAAAAAATATTTTAAAAATAATTTAT
The DNA here is from genome assembly GCA_022575985.1 of Anagrus nilaparvatae. Taxonomy (NCBI): domain Eukaryota; kingdom Metazoa; phylum Arthropoda; class Insecta; order Hymenoptera; family Mymaridae; genus Anagrus; species Anagrus nilaparvatae. The sequence goes on from JAKSXM010000137.1 coordinate 20,890,662, forward strand.
GTTAACTAAAAAAACAAAACGTCATTTAATTAACTAATTCAAAGTACAATATCAATCAAACAAATATTAAACATCAAAACCTAATATCTAAGTCTTCATAAAATTACAATTAAACACACAATAGTATATGAAATATAATTCATTTAACGAAACCTTTTAATTACACCAAGAGCATTTTCCTTACTATAATATTCCCATAGCAATACTGTAAAATCCCTATAGAATTCACAAATGCTGCCCAAAATTTATATAATATAGACTAAGAAACTTAAATATTAACTATATATATATATCATGTCTTTGGAGACATTGGATACTACTGATAAATATTTTATCATCATATATATAAATAATATTACATTTGGGATTTATCTCAAAAAATAATAAAATTTTTTTTTAAATAATTTTTCTAAAACCATTTTTATAGAAATAAAAACTCTCTGAAAATATTTTAACTTTACCACAAAATACTTTACAAACTTTGTGGTTATATATATATATATATAAAAAATAGTTACAAAACCTTCATTGCATGTACTTAATACAGTCTTTATAATTATAATAAAATAAACTTTAAATTTAATTTCTTGGTAATTTTCTTAAAAAAATAATCTTCTTTTATTTCTCTTTAATTTTCTTTGTCTTTTTTACTATTATTATTATCATGTATTTATGAGAACGTTAAGTTTTCTTATTTCAATTAAAATATTCTTACTCAATTGACTTTATAATATAAAAATTTTAATTTTATAATACAATTAATTTATTTTTTAGCTATTTTTTTTTTTACTAAATGCCTTGACTAAAATATATGTAATTTTAAAACAATATATATATATATATATATATATATATATATATATAATATCATAAAAGCTTAAAAGCTTATAATAATTTTATAATTTTCAGATATGAAACTTAAAAGTTTTATTACTCGACATTTAACATCTCTAAAACTGTCCAAAAATTATATATAAAAGAGAGAAGTTTTTAACTACTAAACTGTCAACCGTATGCATGAAGTTACGTACATGTAATGCTTCTCTAAAAAAAGGAGAATATAAATTCAAAGATTTGTTAAAGCTTTTATATATATATCAAATGTTAAAATTTAGAAAAGGTTAAAAACTGCTTCGTTTATGTATATATATAACGAATAGTACCCTTAAAAATACAATTGTTACTGAACTTGGCATATAATAATAGTACATGATCCCCTTTCTTTCAACATACTGACACATCAGAAAACGTGTGCACATTAATAAAATGCTTAAAGGTTTCTTTCTCCTTTTTTTTTCTATATTTGAAGAGATTTGATACCTTAAGGGCTTATCTTTCTTCTTTATGTTTAAATATATAAAAAAGGTATACATATGAAGAGAAATTTACACTTGTCTACTTTTTTCCCTTTGTTAAATTTTTATGTCCTTTTACGTCTTATGCATCAAGTGAAAAAAATTTAAAAAAAAAAAAGAGATGTAAGAATGATGAGACACGAAAATTTTTCTTTTATATAGTACTTATATACTTTTTATTATTTTCACTCATTTTTATATATATATATATACTAGCTGCCTCCGGCTCGCTTCGCTCACCTCGGCAACCGCCAAGGGGGCTGCGCCCCCCTGGACCCCTGCAACTTGATTTTTCCAAAGATATGTTGTTTCAGCTTACTCAATATTTTGTATAACAACCTTTTATTACCCGAATTATTATCTAAAATTTACTGAATCATAAAAATTACGGAAGTTGGAACTCAGGCGGATAATTAGTGATCAGCGATACAAAGCTTGATTACCCTTCCCTAGGATCCGCAAGTGGCAGTTGCTTCCCTCAACTACCAACTCTAGGATTTACCCTGATAATACCTGTACAAGTTTCTTGTAGTTACTCTATTGAGCTAATAAATTAGTAACCGGTAAGAATTACGAATATATATAATATTAGTCCTAAACTTTTATAATTTTTGAAAAATGATTGTAACTTTTGACAGATCGAGCCGATTAGCTTGAAAATTTAGGTGGATACGAAAAAAATATGCCCGAATCGAATGAAATTCTTTTCGATGGTAAAATTTTTCCTCGGTTTTCCGTTTTTTTGGTGTTTTTTGAAAATTTGATAAAAATTTTTTTCTTGGAAATTCAGTTTTTTCAACATAAAAATTTTTTGTCGTTATCAATCGAAATAAAACCTAGCCTATGTTTTGACCCGTAATTTTTGCCGTCTTTTGCCGTAAACCCCATGTCTGTAGCTTTTATCGTGTTCTCGTTTATCGCGTTCGGACACACATAATTAAAGTTTTATATATATATAGGATTAGTCCTAAACTTTTATAATTTTTGAAAAATGATTGTAACTTTTGACAGATCGAGCCGATTAGCTTGAAAATTTAGGTGGATACGAAAAAAATATGCCCGAATCGAATGAAATTCTTTTCGATGGTAAAATTTTTCCTCGGTTTTCCGTTTTTTTGGTGTTTTTTGAAAATTTGATAAAAATTTTTTTCTTGGAAATTCAGTTTTTTCAACATAAAAATTTTTTGTCGTTATCAATCGAAATAAAACCTAGCCTATGTTTTGACCCGTAATTTTTGCCGTCTTTTGCCGTAAACCCCATGTCTGTAGCTTTTATCGTGTTCTCGTTTATCGCGTTCGGACACACATAATTAAAGTTTTATATATATATAGGATAGGATTAGTCCTAAACTTTTATAATTTTTGAAAAATGATTGTAACTTTTGACAGATCGAGCCGATTAGCTTGAAAATTTAGGTGGATACGAAAAAAATATGCCCGAATCGAATGAAATTCTTTTCGATGGTAAAATTTTTCCTCGGTTTTCCGTTTTTTTGGTGTTTTTTGAAAATTTGATAAAAATTTTTTTCTTGGAAATTCAGTTTTTTCAACATAAAAATTTTTTGTCGTTATCAATCGAAATAAAACCTAGCCTATGTTTTGACCCGTAATTTTTGCCGTCTTTTGCCGTAAACCCCATGTCTGTAGCTTTTATCGTGTTCTCGTTTATCGCGTTCGGACACACATAATTAAAGTTTTATATATATATAGGATAGAACAGTCAGACATCGTTATATTACACTTTTTATACAATGCAATATTGTGGTTAAACCACGTGGACTAGACAGTAGAAAGAAAATGTTATATAGTATATAAAAAATATTACTTGATTATTTGTCATGGTTTTTTTTTTTAGATATTTTTTTTCTTTTAATAATAAATAATGACACAAAAATATAGTTTTTATAGCTTTGTGGTTGATATTTCATTTTCACTTAATTATAAATAAGGAAATATTAAGTTTAATATTTTAAATTGTATTTTTAACGTGTATGATAATTTAGTAGGATGTAAAGTTAATTGTTTATTTGTTGTTATATATATATATATTCAAGTGTAGTAGTTTCAGTTTATTTTGAATGTTTTAGTTAAATTAATGCACCATAAAAACAAAAGTATAAACAACAAAAATATATCTTCTAAAATTTAATGAATAAATTATGTTTATACACAAATGCTTTAAGAAATGTTATTTAGTTTTAATTCTCGCAAACGAAATTACTTTGCGAGAATATATAAGAGTTTATCCATTAATAATAAATTTAAAATCTTGTTTATTTTTTCCATCTTGTATCAAATGCCTACTATAACATTAAATACTCATACGTACAAATTTTAATTTTGGATTTCGAAAGATTTGCGTATTTTTATTAAGAATAATGTTTTATTTACGGAAACCTATATTGGTACGATTATCTCTTAGGATGTCGAATAAAATTTAAACTTTTTGTTTTGTTTTGGAATAGTCAAGTCATGATGTTTGTTACTAGTTCCTTTATAAACATATTCAACTTTCGCTATTGAATAAAAGTCGTATTCAAGTTCTTTAAGAAAGGGTACTGTGTAGGCGCTATTTTGCTTTTATTTATTTTTTAAAAGTAAAACAAGTAGTCTGATAGATCAATCCAAAATTGTTTGAATATAGTTTTGATACATTATTTAGTTGATAGAAAAAAACATTTTTGATTGCTAGTATAGTTTACCTACAAAAATATTTCTTTCTATTTATAATCTTTCAAAGTCATTTCATTTGCGAGAATAAATTTAAGTAATAATTAGTAAAAAAGCAGTTTCTTATTAAATCATATTTTAAATTTACGTTTCTGGCTGTAAATAAATGAAATTTTTAATAAATTTTTGAAATCAAATATTATTAAAAATTTAAATACAATCTAGAAACAATATAATACTAATCTATAAAACTTATATCTATGGTTTGAAAAACTTTTATAAGAACACTTTCCATGATTATTAAAAAAAGATAAAAAATAATAAAATATAAAATTTTATCAATAATTAAAATAAAAAAGGAAATTAAACTTGAGTACTATTATTTTAAATCATAAAGATTCCCAACAGTATCTGACATTTTTCGATTTGAAAAAAAAAGAGTCTCGACAATAATTCCCAACTGAGATTCACCTGAAAATAATTAAATGAATTTTCTTTTCTTTAGTGAAATCTATACTTATATATAGATATATATAAATGAACGAACATTGCGTTAAGAATTTTCGCGCGTATTGTCTCTTCCAATAACAAGCTCCGTTTCTTTTAGCATTGCACTTGACAGAATATCGATCGATATTAAATCAAGAAAAATTCTTCTTTATTTCCATCTATATATATATATATAACATCAGTTACAGAACATTTATACCAATACCATTATTTATATATATCTACTGTCGTTTTATACATACAGATTTTTGCCTCAAGCTTTAGACGAAACAACTTAGTTTTTTTACGCTAGATATCATCTTGTGGTTATCAGCTATTTATTTCTGACGCCCAAGAAACAAAGTAGATATTTAAGTTATATATAAAAAAAATATAATAATAATGGTAATAAGAAGAGAAAAGAAAAAAAATTAGTGTATATTGGAAAAAAAATATTAAAGAAATACTAATGCAAAAATATATATTTTTCTTATATATATGGGTAAATCTCTAGGAGTTAACAATATAAGCTAGTTTGTTTAATTTTGAGTTGTGTAAATACTTGGTATTTTTTACTTTATGTAAATTTAACTTATGACTAGCTATAGATAATGAATTTGGAACTAAGTTAGAACTAAGTTAGCTTAAATTTGATACTAAAATGGAGCTAAATTGAAAAATAAAATTGATTTACTAATGACTTGCCCATTTGATTTTGAAAAGCATACCCTAAAACTCTGCTTTAAGACCAAAGAAACAATTAAACTTCTATGCACCGCTTGTAGTACCAAATATTGATCAATTTCAAAGATTGACTCATATATAAAAAAGAACTATAGGAAAACAGTAGCCTCAAGAAGAAAAATAATAAGTATCTTATTCTAAAAGATAAAAATAATAATAATAATTTTAGCTATAGTTTTATAGAAGTAAAACGAATGAATAAAAGTATAGCAGTATTATTTTTAATACAAATAGAAAAAAAAAACTTTTTGACACTCTAAAGCTCATTTTTTCTTAATAAACTGACAATACATTAAATGTTTAAATATAAAATTTACTCAAAGTAACATTTTTTACACCCTTTTAAAAAAAAAATTCATTAGAATATTCGAGAAATTAAATTTATTTATTAGAAAAATCAAGTTGATTGAAAGAGCAAAAAAAGAAGATAAAAGTAAAATATCTTTTAGTAGTGGTATTAAGCTTTTATATATAAAAGAAAAGAGTGAAAAACCGCACGTGTCTTTCAGTATGTAACACATACATAAAAGAATAAAATTTATCGTTTATGTCCTATAGCACATTTTTATACAAGAATATTCAAGTTTATAAGTAGTAGTAGTCAAGTTTTGAGTTGACGTAATTTTGAATTTCTTATATATTGAGATTTTTATTTATCATTTTTTTTTTTTTAAATTTATTACACGTAATAAAAAAATATACTTTTTTTTATCTTACTATTTTTTTGGTCCTTTAGGCTATGGATAAATATTAAATTTTCTATTGTTTTATTTATATAACAAAAAGAATTTTTTATTATTTTTTTACGCTTTTGTAAGTTTTTTGATAATTTAGAGACATTCTATAAATTTTTTAATATATATTGTAAACTTTTTATTTTTATATTTAATATAAAGGAAGAAAGCTTGTTGGATCAGGATCAAAGTACTTGTAATTAATTCTTCCTGGTTTATATAAAAGTACAGCCAGTAGTAATTTTCTTCTTCCTTTTTTTTTAGATATTTTTCAACCCTCTTGTCTTGAAATTTTCTTTTTTTTTGTCGTGATGGCGCGAAGGATCTTGTGTATTTTCTCCCCTAAACTTTCTTATACTTAGTACCATCAGATTTTTTTTTTTATTTAATTTTTTTTTTATTTAGCTTATATTCTAGTCTATATATGAGCTGTTTCCTTCCTTTTTTTGTTTGATATTAGCTACTTTTTTATAGACAATTTTAACTTGTTTATAAGAGCTGGTATTTATGTTTTTGCTGGAAATAGTTTTAATAAACGTAATAATTGCATAGTTTTTCACATGAATGGAGGACAAAAAAATTGTTTTTAGGATCAATATACTGGAAAATTTAATATAAAAATTTAATTTTTACTTTTTTTTTTTAATGGAAAATATTTTACTTACTTTTTTATATTAAGTAAGGTAAATATTCCAGTTTCTGGACAATTTTACTTGAGCTTTATAGAAAGACATTCCAATAAGCAAAAAAATGTATGCTTTCTAATTTGGAACATAATTTAAGTTTGTTAACTAGGTAAATTTACCCAAAATATCAATTATAATAATAAAAAATAATAATTATTTTAATTTAAAAATTTTTATGTTTCATATTTTAATTAAGTCAATATTTAGAATGTTAAATTTAAAAGTTAATTAAAGCTTTTATACAAATTTACCTGTAAATCTATTTATATAAAATTAAAATTTCAATTACAAGCTGAATATAAATTTAAATTTGTATGTATAACCAATTAAATTATAAAAAGCTTTTAAATATTATAATTTAAAAACAAAAATGAAGTTGAATGTATTTATTTTTTGATTTATTTTTTTATAATTAAAAAAATATTCAGCAATTTTGTAAAAACCAATTATTTTTAAGTGGATGTTTTAAAAATGATTTTTTAGTACTATTTTAGTAATTATTAAATATGAGTTTTTTTTGTTTTATAGAATTTTAAAGAAAATATTTTTTATTTAATCAGATAATTCAAACAGATTTACCTGATAAAATAAAATGTTCGCTGAAAATCTTCAAGCTAAGAAAAAATTTTTTCCAGAGCTGTTACAAATGACTTTTTTGAATTAGATTACGTTATACAATTATCACGAAGCATGAAAATTTTTTATTATTAGAAGTTCCCACAACCAAGTCATAGCTGGCCTTATGTCGCCTTACACTGACTACTGTATTTCAAAATTGGATTTTGCATGCTTCGTCACTTGCATCAGTGAATAAGATTGGGGTGTCCTTAAAAATGGACTTAAATAAAAATTTTGGAAAAAAAAGTAAATGGAAAAATGTATAATATTTTGCTTAAATTAAATTATGTCTATGAAAAAGTAGTTAACTCAAAAACAATAAAAATTATTTTCCTTTCATAAAGTTTTCTGTATAAAATGTTATTTCAATATATGAATATATAATTTAAAAATAACCACATTAAAAGTACATTTTCGTAACCATCATAATGATAAACTATATAATAATAAAGTACTTAAATATAAGAAATAAAATTTTAATATCAAAACTTGTGAATTTTAGTAACTATTTATGTTAAGAAAGTAGTAAAAAATTGTTTTAACGAAAATTTTTAAGTATTATAGGTTAAACAAATGCTTAAAATATCTCTAAATTTTCAAGTTTAAAATGAAATTAATCAATAGGTTTTTCGTCCAAAAAATTGCTGGTAAAATCCTGTAAAGAATTTTTAAACTTAAACAATCCCCAAACTTCAGAAAACCAATACCAACTTTCTAAAATTACATGAATTAAAAAAAAAATAAAAATTTTCGACTCACCCATATTATGAAACCCCAAAATATACATTTTCAAATATTAAAATAGTTTATCATAATAATATCCAAATAAATTCCTCTCATACATAAACTACAGTGGCTATTAAAATTCCTGGTTAAACTCGACAGTAGTAATATTCAAATATAGGTCAGGTATACATACTTGTAAATATTGTAGTCGTGGCATTGCCTAGTAATTAATAAATAATAAAACATACCAATCGTCTCTCTTTATCTATGAATAACAAAAATATATTAAAAACTTTTATCATATAACTTCATAAAATTTTCACAAGGATTTTACTTTTAATTATAACTTTAATTTTAAATAACTTTTTTTATATCAAAAAGTATTATGCATTTTTAATATTAAAAAAATATATGAAAAATTATTTTATTTGACATTTTCTCTGGAGATATTATAATTTTTTTTACTCTATGTGACTTTAATACATTTATAAATAAGCTTTTTTACTAGTACATCATCCATCTTTTATTTTTTTTGTAGTATATTCAACATTTGTAAATATATTTTTTGTAATTTCCATATATATATGACTAAATTATATACAATTTCTCATCTACCCTTAATGACCGAAACTCATTTCCCCAACAAAAAAAAAGAAAAGATTTAGTATAAACTTTTTTTCTCATCATTATGTTCTTAATACTTTCACCCCTACCTTGTTATATTGCATCGAAAAAGTATCATCACGCATTTTATGTACTGCATGAATTACACACTTATTACTTAAGGGGAGGTAAAAAATAAAATCTTTTATATAAAAAAATAGGGGATACAAAAAAAATGTATTATTCATTAGATTGTCTGCTTTTTACTTAACAATTTTCTATTTCTTTACTTACTTGCTTACTTTTTTGTATGTGTGTAGGATCATGTACTCAGCAAAAATTTTTCAGATACATCATATTATTATACTATTAAATTTATGCATTACATAGTATATTATGTTGTTCGAGTTTTTTTGATGTTAAATAAAAAATATAACAAATTATGTTTTAAACATGAATGTAGAGTTTCTTGTTAACTCAATTGCTTTAAATTTAGATTTAGTTTTTATGTGAAAATGTAATAGTTTTTTTTGTTTAGGTACCAAGGTCAGAGTTAAGTATTCGCTCATCGTAAATCACGAGGCTAATGAACCGGTTCTTAAATGACTAGTTATTCTAATAAGAAATACAAATAAGGAGAAAAGATAGAATGAGTTCTCGCAAGTGAAATGTCTTGGTAATAGTATAAATACAAGTGGGTTTACGAAAATTAATACGCTAGAATATACTAAATAAACAAATGTAAACTAATTTCTTAAAATTACTATTATTTTATAAAGCATTAATCAACTGCTGCTTTGCGATATTTCCTACCCACTTTGAAAATCATGTTATCTTTTGCACTTGGGATTGTATTTACAATACTTTTATGTACAAATATATAATATTAAAACTGCAGGTTAACATAATGTTGTATGTATTGTGTCAATTGTCACTAATGATCTAATTAAAATTATTCTTGTACAAAAAATCATTTGTTGCATTGAAGTAATAAATCTTGTAATATTAAATCTACTTTATGGACAAAATGTAAAACCTAATTATCTGTCTGTAAAGCATACATAAATAGATATTGACATAGTAAAAAATGTAATAAACTATAGATTCATAACTATTTCCAAAACAAAACATTTATTTTTTCATTTTACTGTATCAAAAAATATAATTTTTAAAGAATAATTTGATATGAAATATTTGGTATGTAAAATATATTTTTATGCATCTCTTTGATTTATTTTAAGATGAAGAAAAAAATATAAAAAGATTTAAGATTCAAGAGTTAGATAAAAAAAATGTATTTATTTTCTTTTTTCAAGATATATAGTTTAAAATGAATAATGAAAAATGTGTAGCTTTTTTATTAAATTGTATATTATATAAATGAATTCATTATTCATGAATACGAATACGTGTATTTGCAATCGAAAAGATTTTTTTAATAAAAATGAATAATTTTGTAAATAAATAAAAAATGTTTTTGAATTTAGTAGTATAAGATTGGATTATTTTGGTTAAATATTGATTGAAAATTTAGCCAAAGAAATACAATTTTTGATCATAAATTTTGTTTACTACCAGTGCTTACGAAAAGTATCTGAAAATTAAAAATTTGCAGAAAAATTTTGATGAAACTTTTGAATCATTAAATATTATTTAAAGTTCAACTATAAAATTTATATTTGCTTCTTATTTTTAATAAAATCCAGTGAAAAAGTTTATGTCTACCTAAAGTTTAATAAAAAAATTTTCAAACTTACTAAAAAATTGTAAATAAAAGTTTTTAATTGCAGTGCACAAAATGAAATAATCCGAAAGAAATAAAAAAATAAAAATTTCAAATAATCTGCTCTACTGGACGGAAACATTCAAGTATTTTCAGAGATTAAATATTTAAAATGACACAAATTTAATAAAAAAGTAAAAGATATTAAAAACTAATTTAAATATTTGTTAAGCAAATTATTTATAACTTCTTATTTGACTTAAAAAAGTAATTTTTTTCTTACAACTCTTTTTTTATCCTAGAAAATTTAGTAAAAAAAGGTACTTTTTGATTTTATGAATACACACAAAGAGACATTTAACGTTATAGTAGACTGAATATAATCCTTAGAATCTTTTATTGAATTATGAGTGTAGTATATAAGATTTTTCTTTATAAATATTATGTTCATTGAATCGTTATTTTATAAAAGTGTATATAACATGTAGTACAATATTTTGTCATTTAGTGTATAAAATATGAAGCGGAATTTTTATTGTATACTCACTTTATTTTTTAAAGATTTGTGTACTTGATATAAGTTATTTATTACTAAGGCTTTTTAAATATATATATGTATATGTAAGAACAAATAAACTCTGTTCATATATAGGATACTTTATCATAATATACGCTTTTGACCATATAACGTATTTCTTTTGGATTTTAACGTTATAAATAAAAAATTTCTTATAAATGTACTACTTCTTCTAAACGTTTTTATTTATTTATTTTTGTTTTTTGAAGGGGTATTATTTTATAAAATTTGTTTTTTAAAGAATGTTTTAAATTTTTATAAAATAAAAAAAAATATTTAATTTTTTCTCTTAAATATTTAATTTAATAAAAAAACTTTGATTTTCGGCTAATTTTTTCATAGCTCAATAAAATATCTAGGAAAAACGATGTTTCTAAAATTAACACTTTCGGAGAAAAAAAATTAGTTACTATATTTTTATGTAAAAAATTTTGAAAAATTACTTATCAGATGGAGAAATCCTTTAAAAACGATAATTCTAGATATTTTATATATACTTCCATAGAAAGAAATTCAGTAATAAGTCCCTAAAAAAAAATAATTGTTTTTTTCTAATTTTTTTATGTAAAAAATGTTGAAAAAAAAATTTTCGAAAAATTAGGTATCAGATTAGATATATCGAGTAAAAACGATAGTTCTAGATATTAGTACAGAAACAAATTAAGTACTACGTCCTAAGAAAAAAAAAAATGCCATTTTTGTATTTTTGGGCGGCAAAAATTAAATATTAATTATTCATTTCATTGCCTGTTAAAAAAATTATGTGCATCAAAAAAATATTTATCAAACATACAAATATTTTATAAAATCAAAGAGTATGTATACTGTAAATACACCATACCGTACTATTCTTTGAAAAGAAGGATTTTTTTTATGTACGTGTTTAAATAAAATAAAAAATACATAAACTACGAATACGAACAAAAATCAACAGAGTATAAAAAAATAAAAAACAAAAAATAAGTTAAAACATGAAATATTAGGTATCTTAAAAAAAATACATAAGAAAATGATTCAGTTACCGATTTAAAGTTTTCAGTAAATAAAGATATTTTTTTTACTCTTAAAAAGCTTCTTATACTTTTATAAAATAAAAATATCTATACATAAGAAGGCAAAATAAAGAAAAAAAAATGTTCAAAAAGATTCCAGTGCACTGAAATGAAGAATTTTTAAAAAGTAATCTTTAATGGAAGCAGACTTTATTGAACTGTTGAATAATATGTGGAAAAATATGCATAAAATACGTTAAAGTAATTAAAAAAGTTATTTTCGACACCGTTTACACAATTGCTAAGTTGGACAATTGCTAAGTTTATCAGCGGAGCTAAAATATAATTCATTCCAGTCATAATTTAGGAGGGGGGAAGGTCCTAAATGCGTACCAACTTTAGAAAAGGACTACTTTGTTTTTTGGATCACTGAATCCAGAGCCCAAAGTGACTGTAAATTAGTGGAACGCTTTTAAATCAGCCAAAACTATCCCTTTTTAAGGGTTTCTTTGCAATATTCTGTAAGTACAGCTAAAATAGCCAAACAAATGCCATTTTTACAAGAGTATAGAACAAAATGTTTACAACATAATGTGTCAAATTAGTTTTAAAGCAGAAAAGATAGAATGAGTTCTCGCAAGTGAAATGTCTTGGTAACAGTATAAATGCAAGTGGGTAATACAACCAAATGTGAACTAATTTTGTAAAATTACTATTATTTTATAAATCAGACTTTGTTATAATTTGCTGCTTTGCAATATTTCCTAGCCACTTTGAAGTTTATATTATCTTTTGCACTTGCGATTTTGCTACTTCTGGTCTTATTTCCCGATAGTGTAAACTACCCCAGAATTAGAAAAAATTAAATAAACACGAAGTAGGCAAATTTGTTTAACTTTCTTTATAGGTTGTAATCGAGTCGTAATATTTTTAACTTTTTTATTAAAAGTGGACCATTGTATACCTTATTAACTTAGGAACGGCGCCATAAATGGCGCAATAATTCACCTGTCCCCAAGAGTATCGGAGATTGCTGTCAACTAATATTCTCTATATTAAAAGAAAAGTAATAATGAATACTATGAATTTGCCTAAGTGCTTAAAGTTTACAGCTTGTCAAATTATATCTTGCTAATATAGTCTTTGAAAGTCATTTCACTTTCGAGAATAGTTTTAGCAAAAATTTTTTTGTTAATTTAAGGATATTCTCACTTACTATAATTAGATCTAATATTTTACTTTTGGTAAATAATCAAATAAACCCAATATTTTGTTAATTACTCTTATGGCATTTATTTTATCATTGGCTCCAAAATATTGCAAAAAACTCTTACGACAGGTAATTTTTTGTGATTTAAGGATTTTTTCCTATTTTCTAGGCACTTAGTACCTCGGATTTGGATTCAGTGACACAAAAAACCTAAAGTAAACCTTATCTATACCCGGTTGTCAAATTTGGATCCCTCAAACCACATATATGATTGGAATATAAAATTAATTTAGTAATCATGTCGATTGAGGGGTATTGGAGTTGAGAGGAATTTTTTTTGGATGAATTCTGAAAAAAGCACATATTTACAAAAATTTTGCAAAAAAAAAATTTAGTTCAGCTTTGTTCAGCAAAAATTTAACCAGGTTGCAAAAAAGGGGGCGGATTTTTAGAGTATTTTTCGATAACTCTTTTTAAATTATTTGAACTTTAATAAAAATTTATGAATAAAAGAAGAAAAATAAAAACAAAATGTCATTAAATTATATACTATAAATAAAAAAAGTTTCTTCGTTTTTTCAAATAAAATAATATGAATAATAAAAAAAAAAGAAGAAAATATCATTTTTTTTATATTTGCAATATCATAAAAACTACTTTTCATTTCTTTATGAATGTATAAAAAAAAAAAAAATCTTAATAGATCAAATCACATAAATAAGAAAATTTATATTATATAAGAAAAAATTTTCTCACAAAAATCACAGTAAAAAAAAATAAATTTAAATATTATTTTCTATTATACATGAATATAAGTTTCATCTTTTTTGGTGCAACATTAAAAGAAAAATTTTATTCCCATGACAGATTTCTTACCTTTTTTTTTTCTAATGCAAAAAAAAAATGATGCACTAGCTATTTTCTTTGGTATTATATAAGCTTTAAAAAAGATAGAAAAAAAAACGAATATGTAAATGTATGATAGGTAAAGTCTTTTTTTTAAAGAACATACTACTAGTTTCTTTTTATTTTTTGAACTGGTAGAAGTTAGATTATGTCTTTTGAGCATATATATAAAGAAAGTAACGAATCAGAAGAAGAAGATGCAACTGATTCCGGATATCCATGTATTTTTTTTTTACTATCATCTTTTTTTGTATTATATATATTTAGATTTAACGAAAAAGTTTTTTGGACTTATGTGTGTTTTATATGAATGGTAAGCATGAATTTGATGCATTAAATGAACATAAAAAATGAATATTTTTTTTAAAAGTAATATATTTTATTAGATAAGCCAAAGAAACAAATAAAAAATTAGAGTTAATAATAATAATGATGCTGCTGAGGTAAAAGACAATACAAGAATATGAAATAAGAGATTTCTTTTATTTTATTTTATGATAATGATAAAAAGATTTTTAAAAAAGAGATATTATTTTTATATTTTATTCATAAAATTTTGAATTCATTAAATTAATTTTATAAAATATTTCATTGTACAATTTATTATTCTGCACATAAAAAATCTTGATTTTAAAATTAGAGAAGCAAAAAGAAGAAAATGTAGATAAGGAATTAACGATGTGATACAAATAAAGGTAAACTTATAACAAAGAAAAGAAGATAATAACAAAATAACGAGAATTAGATAAAGAGTAATCAAGGTAATAGTACCAATCAAATTAATAATATTATAGATACGAAAATTTAGGGGTGGTACATGAATTATTAAATGATTTAGGATCAAAAACATATCAAAAAATGAGTTACAGTAGTTTAACTATGGGCTTGAAAGATAAAGATTTGTGTGGAGGAATTTCCAATTCCTTAGCATCATTCGGTAATAAATCAGAAGGTAAACTAAGCCTAAAAATTTTGGGGTTTTAATAAAAATATTTAATAAAAATTTAATAACAATTTGGAAACTTGAGGATAGTGAATATTCTGTATGGCAATTTTTCTCGCAAATGAAATTCGTTTTAAAGACTATATAAATAAGCTAGCTTTAAGAATTTTCATTATTTCTATGTAAAAAACGAAAAATTTGAAATTGCATATATTTATTAGTTTACTTTTTTTCTTACATCATTAAGGCGAAGGACTAAGAATCTGAAGCCAATTATTCGAGGGCTTCGCAAATGCCTGGGACTCTTATAGATTCTTATATAAGTCAATGCGATGGACAGAACCTCACTATTTTTTTCACTTTTAGTTTTTTCAGGGTACTGAAGTCTGATGGCAAGACCCGTGACTGAGAAATCATACAAATAGCACGATAAGATTTGGCTGACTGAGTGGCTGAGTTATTGAAATAATAAATAAAAAAATGCTGATAATATGAGAATAAATCAGGGTTGAGATTTCGTAAATATGCAAAAAGTATAAGAATTAGGTATAAGCTGCCTTAAAAGTAAAAATATTAAAAGTTGACTTTGAATGATTTATTTATTAATTTAAATTTATCCTGTTATAAAATTTATTACACATTCTGGTGAATAATACAGTATTACAAAAGATCACAATAAATATTGTCCAGATCCTTTGACAAAGAAAAAGAAAAATAGCCTGATCTTACATCTAAACTCAAATTTTCAATACATAATTTATCACAGTTCAGTAGAATAATAGGAAAATCTATGCAGTTACAAAAAATAAAGAAAGAATAGAATAAAAAAAAAAATACAAAAGAAATAGAAGTAACATAGGACCAAAAGTATTAGAGTAAAATAAGGTATAAAAAATCTAAAAATATAGTAAAGTACGATAGTATGGTATAAGAAAAGGTAAAAGATATATGTTTAAGAGTAGATTGAAGTAAAAAAAAAGTTTTGTGAAGTGAATCCTAGATCGAGAGGTTGTCGTCGAGTGGTACTCAGTAATATGCATCGTTTCCCGAATGCATTAATGTCACTTGAATCTTACATATATAAGAAAAAAAATTCTTTTATATGTGTGTATGTACTATGACTGACATTTTATATATGGTTTTGTAGCATAAGAAGTTTTTTACTCCTATCTTTATATCAAATGAACCTTGACAAACATGTGATTTTTTTTTTATATATAAGTGTGTTTGATAATATATTGATAAATATTTTTTTCCAAATTTATTGTCAATCATGATTTTTTTTTATTTCTGTTTTATTGTTTTCATTTTCTTAAAAAAATAAGAAAACTTTAGTTTTATACTTAGTGTCATTTTTAATTTCAGTTTCAATATGTTACGAATTCACGTACGTTCTTATTTATTATTTAGAGATTTGAC
Source organism: Anagrus nilaparvatae (assembly GCA_022575985.1). Taxonomy (NCBI): domain Eukaryota; kingdom Metazoa; phylum Arthropoda; class Insecta; order Hymenoptera; family Mymaridae; genus Anagrus; species Anagrus nilaparvatae. Next base: position 20,907,057 of record JAKSXM010000137.1, read on the forward strand.
TGTGATTTTTTTTTCTTCAGATTTGTGAAAAAAAAATAAACTATAATTAGAAAAATCGAATTTATTATTTATATTTTAATTTAAAAAAATATATGTGTATGGAAGTAATCAATAATTCTATAATTTGTACACATAATATGTAAATAAATGGAAATTTAATGTTTGTATTTATTAATATTCAATTAGTAAAAATCAAACGATATGTATATCAGCTTGGACATTATTTTTTAAATTTTCTATAATAAGTTTACATACAAAAATTTATGATGAATTTGCATGTGTAGACAAATAAGTAGCATGGAACATGTTTATTGACTATTTTTATGTATTGCAGAATAAACTCTTAAAGTACCTTCTGAAACTAAATCAGTCCTTAAATAGAAATTATTTTAAGACCCTAAGCTCAGGTCATTCTAAGTATCATTTAACTCTCTCTCCTTTATTGCAAAGTTTTTGGGTAGCTCCTTGTAAATATGAAAAATTTTGATAATAAAAATTAACAAAGGAGATTTAGGGTAATTTTTGTGAGGAGTAAATATCTAGGAATATAATATTTACATTAGAAAAATCTCTATCAATAAGCAAATTTATATTTAAAACCCATAGACACTAAATATGCACCACTACTTCAATTAGACACTCATGTCTTCAAAAAACAAAAAAAAATTTAATTCCAGCATAATATATTAATATTTATTTGATATGATTTTTTTATCATGCACATTTTATATAATTTATTTTATTTTATAAATTTTTTTGTAATTATTCCTATAATACAAATAAAATTATTCTACAAAACTAAAAATTAAAATAAATATCAAATTCAGTTTTTTTTTGTTCATTAGTTATTAATTAATAAATAAAAATGTATTGACTGTGAAATTTGATGTGTAAATACATATATATATATATATATATATGTAAATTTTTTATGTGAGTAATTCTATGGTAAATCGGTAAATTTGTACTATTTTTTAGGTCTAGTTCCTTGATATATCCCATACCACAGAACATTCCATATAAAAAATAAATAATAATAATAATAAAAAACACTCTAAAATATTTTCCACAGATAAAATAAAAACGTAATAATATTTTAAAAAGTAAAATAAAGTTTTAAATCAAAAAAATTTTATTTTTATAAACATAAAAAAAATTGAGTAAATACATAAAGTATAACATTTATTTTAAAACGCAGTAAATATTCTTGAGTGATTTTATATATATATATATATATATTTAATACACAAGTAGTTCAAATATATTCAAGTACATTTTTTTTAAAATATAGTTAGAAAAAAGTAGATTGATTTACAACAAAATCAATCGTAGAGTGCTTATAAACTTTTTTATATTTCTAGTATTACTAGTTTTATGTAGTTACTTTTTTTTGCAGGTATTTCAGTATCCAAAGAATCTTCTTATATTTTATATATAACAAGTTCAAGATTGTTTTTTTTATGTATATTTCAAAACGCATAGCTTAAAAAAAGTGTACTACATTCATGATGTTATATATATTTTTTTTTGTCGGGAGAAATGACATCAGTCACTTATCAATGAATATGAATTTATATACTTTTCAACGGATGTTATACTCTATATAATATTGCTTTTTTTTCATTAAATTTTTTTTTTATTCTACGCAGAAGTTACTGACATTTTTATGCTCTTTTTTTATTTATTTTTTGATGTGTTTATTATTAAGTTGATAAATAAATTTTTGTACAGTTTTATGTTTTTAAGGGGGTTAACAATCAGTGAATTGTATGTGGTTGAAACCGTTGCTATTGTTTAGTTGTGACATAGAATGGAATTTATGTTTTGGAAGCGAAATTTAAGCCACTTATAAGACAAAACGCACCCTTACATTTGCTTGCTTTATAATGATGAACTTTCAATTCTGTGATTTTATTTAAGAAATAACAAATCTTTAGCATTTTTGAGATAAAATGTTATTACAAAGAATTATTTGCTGATAAATCAGAGTAAACTTGAAGAAAATTTTACACCTAATTTTTAAATTAGTGTGGGGTTAAATTGACCAATCACACAAAGTATTTAATGTCTATGGAAAACTAAATTTTTAGCTGCAAAATAATTTCAGTAATGCTTAAAAAAAAATTAAAAAGGACTTTGTAAAAAGTTTTTGTGGCATTTCAATGGCGCCCTAATGGCGCCCAAAAATTTAAAAAATTTGAAATTTTAGAAAAAATAAAGAAAAAAACTGAAATAGAAAAGTTGTTAAATAAAAATTTTTAATATTGCACTGCAGCAAAAAAATATACATAATCAAAATGTAAACGATGCTGTATATCTCGAAATAAAAAAAGTATAGTATTTTAGTTATAAAACTTTTGTTTTTTCCTGTAATATATGTCAATTTCTCAAAAAATAAAGCTTTTAGGGGTGTCAACTTTTGGTAAAATTTAAAACTAAAGGCGCACCTACCCCTCATGGATTTTCTTGTTTTTTAATAATATTTCAAACGATAATTTACCAGTGAAAATGGAATTTTTTATGCGGTATAAAATTGACAGCTATTTTTTGTCAAAAATGACGTCTATTTTACGATATTTAAAAAAATTTAGTTAATTCGTTCCAAAGTATTTTTTTCCAAAAGCACTACAAAAAATTAGCCACCATATCATTTTTTAGCTAATAAGGTATAGTCCTTGACTTTTGGCGGATATTTTTGTGCTTTGGCTTCTTAGGGATATTTTTTTAATTTTTTCTGTAAAAAACTCACATTAACATGAAAAATTTTTGGTTCCTTATTGAGGAACCATTTTTTCCCATAGGTCTGGATAAGAAATTTTCCGTAGACTCCGGTTTTGGGTTCAAAATAAATGAAATACGCCGTTTTTTTTCTTCAAAAGTCGGTTCCTCAAAAGCACTCGAATGAAAAATCTTCTAGTAGGACTCAAAATACTTCTGACACTTTAAATTTTTTGATGAAAAAGAGAAACCGCTGGGAGCTCTTGGTAAAAAAAATAGTAGCTTTTAAATGTTCATAAATATCCTCAAATAGGTGTAATTTTTGACCGAAAAACGGCTATCTATTTTATGCCTCATGAAAACTTACATGTACACTGGTAAATTATAGTTTAAAGAAGCCTTCACTTCTAAATTTTACTAAAAGTTGATCCCCCTTAAGGGCTTTATTTTTTAAGAAATCGACATATACATTTATACATATTAAAATATATCGGAAATATTATCAAATATATACACCAGACGTATACAATAAACTAAATGTAGCGTACATTATATAAAAAATATTTGTTAAAAGTTTTCGTTTTTAAACTTTAGAAGTAAAAAATAAAAATGTATATAAGCAAATACCCTTAAAATCTTCTTTATATACAATATTATTCAACTCACTTTCTCTATGTATTATATTCTATAAAATTTTCTAACATTTATGGCAAAACGTTTGTCATGTAAATGATGTTTCGATCGAATATGAAAATTTTCAAACTAAAGTATAATCATATTCGATATTTGATATTTATAAATATATATGAGAAATATATATATCAAGCTGACACTTATTTAACTTGATTTTTATGTAGATTTGGGAGAGAAAATTTAGCAGCTTACAGTCATGCAAACATATATATATATATAAGAAATTTCAGCATGAGTTTCATTGAAAATCCTTTTTCGACAAGATAAAGGCTTCTTAGGTATGATTTTACATACAAGAGGTAAATTAAGCATATTTTTAAAATAAGTATCAATCTAATATATATATATGTGTGCATAAAATATTTGAAAATTCTCTTTATAAAAGAATCATTTATACAGAAATATGTGATATGAAAGCAACCAACTGTTAAAAAATCGACAGTTTATAATGCACTTAAAATTTTTTGCATAAAATATTTAAGTATAATTTTTATTTTCCAAGGAAAAAATGCTAAAAATATGCACAGAAAATTTTTTTAAGTAATATTGTATTTTTTCTAGTGAAATGGATAATCATAAATCATACTAAAAATATAAGATTTTTTCAAATTGTTGATTCCTTTTGACATTATCAGTACATATTTTTTCCTTTAAAAAAATCTTTTTTTACTTTATTTGAAAACCAAAAAAAAAGAAGAAGATGCGCCTTTAGCAATGTCGAATGTCACGTCATGATTTTTACAATTTTTCAACATTTTTATGTCAAAAAAAGCTTTTTCGTGTGAATCAAATACATTAAATGTGTAAAAGAGACAGATTATTTTTATTATATTTGTTAAGAAAAATTGTAAAAAAAATATTATTTCTTGGTGCATTTACCAAGATAATGTAAAAAATATGTATTGAAAAATTAGAGATTTTCAGAAATAACAAGACTGATAAGAAAATATATAATTTTAAGAGAAACCCAGTAAAAAAAATGCCTGAAAAAGAAGATGTTAGCTACTACTTAGAGATTAATCGATTATAAATTACTTAAAGAAAAAAAGATGACTTGACACTAAGTGTTTAATCAGGTGTATAAATCCTTCTTTTTATACTTAATAAAAAAAAAAAAATTACGAGCTTGTTAAAATTTTACTTTATAAAGCAAAGGCACTTTAAGTATTAGTGAAATCTTGTTAATGATTAATTTAATTATTACTTACTTTTTTACAAAAAAATCCTTTTTCTTACATTAAAATTTTAATCTTAGCTTACTGATGCTTTTAGTAATTAAATTTTTTAGCAAATATTATTTTAAAAAAATGTTCGAGTAAACAGCTAAAAAAAGCTACAGTTAATTTTCATGCGAAGCAAAATCGAGCAAAATTATGATACATTTAAAATCAGATAATCCATAGATATTGAAATTACCTAAATAACGCTCAGAAAGAATGTCACATATCGCTTTTTCATGGACTATTAAGAGAGTTCAGGAACCATGCAAATATTTGGATCGGATTTGTAGGGTATAGTTAGAGGAAATAATTTATGAAAACACCCTGTTCAATGCAGTTATCATTTTTACAATACAAAAAAAGTATTTTCTTGCACGGTGCCATTTTAAAACAATGTGATAGGGAAATGATCGCAAGTGAAATGATTTCTACAGGCTATAAAATGAAGCGGTACCCTGGTAACAAGAAACATAAAAGTAAAAGAATTACTGGGATTTAGGCAGATTATGGTCAGAATTTCTGGGACTCACTTATCTGTCCCCTTATAAAAATTTTTGAGAATTCTGACTCTATTTTCGGATAACTCAGAAAATTTTATTACAGTTCCGGTTTTTTGGAACCTTTAAAAACCATTTAAAAATGTTGGATAAAACAAAATATATAATTTCATAAATATTTGTTGTTTTTTTTTGTTCAGCCATTTAGAATTTTTTAAAATCTGCTTGAAAAGGGAAAATCTAATGAAATTTCCCGAAGAATCTGAAATTTTAATCTGGTAATAGAAAAGTAGATTTCAGGAATTCTACCAAGAATCTGCCTAGATCCGAAAATTCTATTGCTTTTAAGTTATTTTTTTACCAGGGCTGTCAACTTAGGAAAAAACTTAAACAATACTTGAAATGCATTTGCATACAAAAAAATATTTTATAAATCCAAAAAATAAAACTAACAATCTAAATAAGAATCTAAATCTTGACATATAAAAAATAAATTAAATATAGAGTCACTATTTTTATTTATTTAAGCTGAATTTTATATTTTACGTTCTATTCGATAAACATCATTTTGTTTTCTATATAAATAAAAAATTTTACTTATTTAAAAAAAGGGTATATTTGAACAATTTAAAACGACAAGTACAGATTTCTTGACAGACAGTAGCAATTCTAGATTTTTTTCATTTATTTTTTATTTTCCAATTGTGTACTGGGATTCTATATTGTATAAATTTATTGAAAATGCATTTGAATCAAACATTTGTCTTCTTAATTTTTTTTTACTCCAAAGACAATGACAAGATGAATTTTCCACCAAATGTCGCTTTTAATGTAAAAATAAAAAAGCTTTTCATTGAATTTTTCTTGTCAGTTTTTTCAATCTATTTTTTTACTTCAGACATTGAAGCTTAAAAATACTCTTTTATTGTCAGATAATTTTCTAATGATATCTTGTAAAAATTATCTTTTTGTTTTTTTTCTTAAAGGAAATCTAGTTTATTAGTGATTTTTTATCGAAACAAAATATATTTATTATATCCTCCCATTTTTGGTTTTCGTATTCTTATAAAATTGACTTGTCTTCGACTCTCGTTTATCTTATGTATACTTGTTTTTTTTTTTTCAATTCTTATTCTAGTAGTATCTTTTCCAATTTTTTCTACATCTTCCGTCGATTGTCAAGAGATCGATTCGTTCTACGGAATATAAAAAGAAGAAGATGCATAAAAAAAAACACGACAGAAAGTCATTTTCCGCTTTACCAAGTTTAAAAATCGGTTGAAAAGTGCGAATGACGTAAGAACAGGGAATAGACTTAAAAAATGAATATGAAAAAAAGCCTAGATTTTTTGTAGAGTAAAAATTTTGTATAGAAGGGAAATAAAATCGTTAATGCAAATTACTTTTTTTGAAAAAGAAAAAATATTTGATTTTTCATTTCTAAAATAAATAAAATTCTATACTTTTATAACAGGATTTAAACCAATGAACTAAGACTAATGCAAAATTTTCTTTACTTTTGAAGTTAAAGAAATGATGTAAGGAACTGATAAAAAATTACATTTTTTAAATTTGATTCGAAGTATATAATCTGAGAAAATCTTATAAATTTATACAATTTTTATAAACTGCTTGCGAAAAAAATAAATTTTTCTCTCTCTATATTTTTTATTAAAGCAAAAGATTTAGCTTAAATTTTCTTTTACATTTATTAACCGTATTTTATAAAGTCAATACCAAGTATTTTCATTTTATATAAAGATGTTTTTTATAAGCAAATGATAAGTAATCCAAAAATTTTTTTCTCTAATCGATCAATTATTATTTTAAAATTAAAGAGAATCATAGTATTACCAGGATTAGAAGGTTCCCAAATGAGTTAATTTCTTTTATTAGAAAAAGCAAAACATACAAAGGTAATTTTGAAAACCAAACTTACATAAAGTAAAAACATTAATTTTACTACAATCAATAAATAATAACAATAATTTATCTGTCTTTATGTACAAATGACTTTACATTATTATTATTATTATTATTCCAAGTCTAAACCTTATAAGAATAATTTGATTTCCTGTTATAAAATTTCTTATGTAACATTTTATGTATAAATATTTTTTTATTTTCTTTCTGAAGAAAAAGAAGACTTTTATGTATAAAAAATAAATGTTATGCAATCATTAAAATAATTGGCAAAAGATGTATTATGTCTATCATTTCTGATAATTTTTATTTTTCTTTTAATGTATAGTACTTTGACATTTAATAATATTGCGAAATGGTATGTAAAGAAAGGTTTCAAAGAAATTATAATTTATTATTAATTTAGGATATTTATGTAATTTAAATTATCTGTTTTTTATGAACTTTTTACTAATCTGGTTTTATATATAAATATTTTTTGACTCTGAAGAAGTAGCTTTCACCTAAGTTCCAAATTTATTTACTGTATACTTAACGAAATGATGATTCAGATTCAGTTAAAGGTCGGTTAAAGGAGTTACTCGGAGTTACTTACCCCATTAAAGCTACACCAGCAAAACCCACTTTTCTGATACAATCATTTTAATATAAGATTTTCAAAAAAAAGATTCTATCTTATTATTTCTAAATAATTCATGAGAATAATTGGTAAAATTTTCTTTCTCGAAAGTGAAAAGAGTTTTAAAAGCTATATAATAGCTTAAATGTAAGATACTTTGATTATAATATTTTTTTCTCGTAAATATAATTTAGTTTTCTTCTAAATGCAAATTTTCTTATAAATCATGCGTTATCACTTTTAAATGAGTTCTCTCAATGAAAGACTTCCTAGGAGCCTAGAAGCATATACTTACAGGCCACTGCGCAACTAGCAAATGCGTTTTCTCGTCACTGAGTCACGTGACAATTGTAAGCGCAAGCATATATTAATAGCATTGGGTAAATTGGGTTTCGCCGTGTGGTGCGGTTATGTAGACTAGGCCTAAGGCCCCATCTACAGAAGCCGCAAAAGGGGGGCGCAACTGCAAGCGTGAGCGCAACGCAATGCGCAGAAACCAATTTTGGCACCTGCGCAACTCCAAATAACAAAATCTTCTTCTGTGCATAGCGTTGCGCTCACGCTTGCGATGGGTTTCTGTAGATGGGGCCTAAGCACGATTTTCGTCACTGCGCATTGCGTTACAGCTGCATTTGCGGATGTAAATCATTTTTATGGAGTTTGGAGAACCAGCCTTAGGTTGTTTCCAGACGGCGTGCTTTCCTAAAGAGTATTCCAAAAATAGTGTGTACTGCGCTAAGGTGTTCCGTTTTAAATTTGTTCTCTGCAAAACCTACATACATGGGCACTTATACACTCAGCGACTATTGGTATTGTGGCAGCACCAACGTACCAATACGGCAGCACCAACGTACCACAATACCAATAGTCGCTGAGTGTAGAGCAACTTTTTAGTTCCATAAGAAACTACGTTATTTCAGGCCCCCTTTTCAAAAATTAAAATTCGTAATGCACTTTTTTTTTATTTCATTTTCTTGCTTAAAAACATTTCAAGAGTGTATAAAAAAATTTTCAAGCAAAAAAAAAATGTATTTTTTTGAGATATTTTGATTTTTATGGGACGGATTCATATGTAAACATAAGCATTTAAAAACTTTAAACGCGTTTATCTCAAAACTACTTTTTTAAATCGGTTCCAGTTCTAACTCAAAAACTTATTCAGCTATTGACCTAAATCTAGGTGCGTTTTATTTGTAATTGTAGTGCCAAGTGCTGGAACTAGAAGATCAGAAAAAAGTGGATTAGAAAATTTTTTATTGACCATATTAGGTGTTTTTTTTTACTTAAAAATCTCCATTTTTCGTTTTTGGCGCACCAAATGGTCAATTTTTGGAATTTTTGCAAACTTTTAGTTCCAGCACTTGAGAAGTGTATAGGGAATAAAATGCTCTTTTATTTTTTTGTTTCGGATGCCCACAATAGGCGCTAGGTGTGGAACCGTTTTTTACTTTTATTTTTCAGCCTCTACTTTGACGCCCTCTATAAAATGTAAAAAATTTGGAAAATAAAAATGGTAATTTTTTTTGTATTCTTTGATAGTTTTGCAACAATTTTAAAAAAAATTTGAAGTTCTTGTATAATAATATAACTAAAAAAAAGGTGTTTAAAATTCATTAAAATTACACAAAATAATGAAAAGGGGGCCTTCATATGCTCGATAGCTGAAATTTGAGAATCTTATTTTTAGGGTCAACGGCATAAATTTCACCCTGCAATAAAAAATCTAAGCTACTTTTTGAAACAATTTCCAGACTAATATACATATGTATATTTTAAAAATAATTTGGTGTATTAAATTTATCTGGATCTGCCTAAGTATGGTAATAAATAAATAATTTGAAAAAATAAATAAAAGTACAATATATATAATAGAACTTGTATCTATACTTAAGTAAAATCGAAATTGTTGAACGCCGCCGTTAAAGTGCCTATTCATTCATTGTATACGTCAAAAGTTACAAGACGTGAGGGTTTTCAAGACGATAATTCTATATAAACTTTATGTATAGTACATATACTGTATGACTATAATGAAAGGTCAATTAAATATAACTTTTTTTTTTTAAACATACAAGGATAGACAGTATAAAAAAATGTATTTAGAAATTGCAGTTAATTAAATTATGTAACGTTTAATTTTTTAATTAATGTAACGTTAGTTTTAATTTTGTAAAATTTATATTTTAATAGAAAAAAAATAATGTTTGTTATATATATTAGAGGTTTGTTATTTATTATAAAGTAATAATAATAGGCTTGAATACTCCACTATTTTAGTTATAATATGAAAAAGAAAAACGGTTAAATTCATGTTTATAGAACATCAAGGGAACGTAAACACAAAATATTTTTTTTTTTATGCCACAAGGGAGCTGTCTGATATATATGTAGTAAAAAGCGACAAGAAAATTGCGTCTTTTACCATGATGCCTTTGTACCAAAATGAAAAAAAAACCATTCTTTTTATTTTTTTAAATATATAAATTTTTTTTTTACTTTACTTTAACTTTTTTGTCATTTTAATTAAAAAGTATCTAATTATGTACACATACTAGTACTACTATGCATATGTGGCTGGTTTTCTTATGTACTTTTATTTTTTGATTCAGAAAACGTTGTAAAAAAAAATAATAGTGAAGGGATCAGTTTTTTTTTGTATTTTGCTAGGGTTTTTATTATAATTAATCGTAGTTGCTTTTTAATCTGCAAGATTAATTTGTTTAAAAATTCATAATTATAATTCAGGTAATTTTGAAATAAAAGATAAGGATTTAAATAGTTAATCAGTGTCAATAAAAAGGGCTATAGTGGGAAAATTTATTTCACAATCTTCTTTAAGTTTTTCATCAGGTAGTGGTTGAAATAACACCCAAAAATCATAAATTAAAATTTTAAAACATTCTAAGTTAGCTTTGTTTCCACCAAGTTTTTAATTTTACAAGATAATTTATTTATGTAGGTTAAAAAAAAAGTTTTTTTAATCTCGGATTTTAATATTTGATATAAAAAATAAACAAAAAACTTTGAAGGGTTGAAAAATGGAATAAAAGTAAATAAAAATAGTCTACAATTAGCATTGGAATTTCATAAGTTAAATATTAAATTATTCATATATTTGAAAATATGTACATATTTAAATTTATTAATTTATTCAATAACAGTTGAAGTAATATTTTTCTTTTTCATAAAAATGTAATTCGCGTGTTATAAGACAATTATTATTCAGGAGAAAGAAATAATTCAACGTTTGATAACAATGTAATGTTTTTTAATGTGAAGTTTTTAATTTCGGAATTTTATATGTTAAATGCAGATATTGTGTTGTATGTTAATAGAATGAAACTTACACTGAAAAAAATCTAGTTCTTGGTAATGGAAAAATATTTTTGGACCTTCAAGAGCCCTTTAGTACAATTTTTTATTTTTTGAAAATCAGTTATTTTAGCATAAAACAAATATGCCATCATTAATTTTTTTTATTTACTCTTGGTGGAATGTGGAAAATTCACCAATTTTTTTGCAAATTAACTATTTGAAAAAATTACTTCCAACAGTATAATCTTTAACATAAGTTACTCCTATCATCAATACACAAATATAAAATTACTCATTTTATAAAAAACAATAGAATTTTATTTAGGTTAATGATTTCTAAATAACTTTATTTGCTTTAATAATTAAATAAATTTTATTTTCCATCAATAGATAAAATCAGTTATTGTGTTTGTCAAGTATAGATATAATATCAAATATATATTAATTAAATGATTTTTACTTTCAAACAAACTGTAAAATATTTCGCAAGGCATAAAATAAAGAAAATATTTTTACATCGTGATTATAATAAGTTAAAAATTATATACCCAATTACATTACATCGACTTATAAAGCTTCTTCTTGCTTATTTATTTAAAGATTTATCGAATATAAAATATCATTGTTTATTATATATAGAATCAGTTACTCAATACCATATATAGAATTTTTGATCACACCTGACGATGACAAAGATCCACTCACGCGTTTTTTTTTTAGAAAAATTTATACAATAATGTGCAATATTTTCTTCGAGTATTGTCGTGTCGATTGCTGTATAAGATGTAGAGATCTTATGTCACTTTTACTTTTTTCTTTTATAAATTATTACACGTTATTTTCTAAGGATTATTACTTTTTTTTTTTTTGGTTTTGGGGATAAGACACGTACTTTTTATTAAATAAAAATAAAATATTGCAACTGTCACCACATACAATAATTTTTTAATTAAAAATGATAATTCAGTTATTAATTAAAGTTTTAATTCAATCAAATTTTGTAGTACTTATTAAAAATTATTAATATTAATTCTCAATCAACTAAAAATAAACAAAAAAAAAAAAGAAAGAAAAAATCTCATTATAGACTTTAATTATTTAACTTTTTTTTTCTTAATGAATATTGTGGTTTTTTTTTATTTTTAATACGATGTTCTAATTAAGTACTGTAAAATACTACTGGAGTTAAGTTCGGAATGTTAAAAGAGGAAGAGAACTTTTTAATATAGATATTTTGCTTGTTAAAAAAAAAAAAATTTTTTGTACTTAAATATATACGAATATAAAAAAAAAATAGTAGAAAATGAAGATGAAAATTGTAAATGCAAAGATATGCAATTTTTTATAAAGTTAAATATGGGTTGTACATGTAAAGAAAATAAATATTTTATTTAAATAAATTTTATAGTTTGTGCATATTTAAAAAATTTTTTAATTTTAGTTTACTTCGGTGGTATATTTTAGAGTGTGAATTAGAAATTAAAATTAAGGTGTGATGTAGAGAGTATGTTGAAAATATTGTATAAATTTTACTTGATTTAAATGTACTTAAAGTGCCACGAGTGCTATTCTAAAATATTGTGTATGAGCTCGTATGAAGTTGTGCAAAATTTAGAGTTAGTATTTTCCTACATTTAAAAAGTTAATGTCAAAATTTAAAATTTGCTGCAAAAATTTTTTACCTACAATCTTGGAACGTTTCATTTGACCTTTTATTACCTAAAGTGGATCATGGGCTATTCAAGTTTTCTGATAGGTTTTGCAGTCAAGTTCAGAGACCTCGAAAGTTTGTAAAGTTTTATCCAAAGTTCGAATTTGAAATGCACCATTAAATCCAATAAATTAAATTCTGATTGTCTTGCTTAAGATCTTTAGAAATTATTTCACTAAGGAAAAAAATTTCATCCCAAATTTATTATGAAAAGTGCTGTACCAAGGTTATTTTCATGTTAACAATAAAAGGCAGCTATTTTTTTTGTTTTTTATAATAAAAATTTTTCTCGCAAGTGAATTGATTTCAAGAGGCTATATAATATTCCAGTCAAGTATCGTTTTATGTATGAAAATAAAAAATTTTAAATATTTGATAAAATACGTGTTAGAACTACCTACAAGTTAGGTAATGCAAAAAAACTAAAGTTTTATTGCCAGACTTTAATCTTCGATGTTATACTTTTAATTTCAATAGACTTTTTAAAATGATATAACGTTTTGTTATGAATTTTCCTGGTTGCCTGGTACTAGATTTGGTCTGAAGAAGGTATTTTAGATCTCTGATCACGAATATCGGGTTCCTGTCTACAAAAAATTGGTGTTTTAACCTCAAATGTGCAAAAATGACCCCTAAAAAAGAAATTTTTTATATATTCGAGCTTAGGATGTCTAGATTTGGTCTATATAAGTTTTACTTACTAATCACGAATTTTGGGATCCTTTTTAGGAGAAATGGGCACTTCACTCTTAAATATGCGAAAACTACCCCTAAAAGGGATATTTTTCATGGATTCGATCTTACTGATTCTTGCATTTAAGGGTTTTTTTTTTGCACATTTAAAAGTGAAGCGCCAATTTTTTGTAAATAGCACCCCGAAATTCGTGATCAGCCTCTAAAAAACCTATAATAAACCAAATCTGGTAATGGCGAGTAACTGAACACACCCCCCCACCCTCGCCCCACTGAAATTTGACTGGAGTATAAATCTGATATGGGCTATGAAGTTAGGGTAAAACTTGAACAGGTTATGTACTATTTAGGGGGCATAGTACATAATGGATTTACTTGACATCAAGACAGAGTTTCTAAAAGGATTTCTAGCATTGACGTCTGTTTTCTGTTAAATATTTTTTATTATAATACTTAGATATTCTAATCTATATGCACGCATATTAATAAACTTTTTACGTAATCACGTACAATTTAAGTTTGTATAACAAGCCGATTACATTTTTTTGTTTTACTCATTTTTATTTTCTTTTTTGAACCCATGTCACGAAATTGTACTTAATAAAAACGTTAAAAGGTGCGAATTATATGCGTTTTTTTTCTTTATAAAAAAAAAATTGAAGTAAAATAATGAATTTTTTTTTCTTTTGTATATAAATAAATTATAAGTAAAACTAATTATATTTTAATTAGTAAAATAAAAAAAAAATTTTATTTGATTTTCTTAATTAACAAGTCAAAGTATAAAAATAGAAAAAAAGGTTTATTTGATTTGCATTTGTAGAAATAATAATAAAATAAAAAAGTTTATTTTTATTTTTTTTTATTTTTTAATCAATTACTTTTATTGTTTTTTTAATTCTATGTATAAAAGATTAAAAAGTCAATCATCTGAAAAATTTACACGCAAATTAATAATTAATAATTTTTTCTTGTGCTACGGCTACCGGCAAAATCATATTTTCTTGTCACTGAAATGAAAAATCGTATACGACCCAGAACCATAAAATGCCCCAAGCTGCAGTTAGCATCCTCAAATATCTATTGAATATTTAATAGTAAATTTCGTGTGATTTGGGCCATTCATTATTTTTTTGGCAATAGGTTGGAATATACTATTTTCGTTGTCGTCTTGGTTCATCTGTATTGCGAGTTTGGTTTACGTTAATTAAGAATATAGAAAAGACCAACTTTTTATTTTAGAACTTTGTTTTTCTCTCGGTTTTTCTGATATTATTTAAATTTCTTATCTAATTTTTTGGATTCTAAGACATAATCGGAGTTGGGCAAATATGACAGATATGGATTTTTTTTCCAAATCCATATTCCATATTTTTTTATATATGGAATCCATAACATATTAATATGGAATCCAAATATGATCATTTTTTTTCTCCATATTAATATGAGTGCCATAATATGGATTCCATATTTATATGGAAAAAAATTGATCATATAGGGATTCCATGTGTGAAAAAATATGGAATATGGATATGGAAAAGAATCCATATTTGTCATATTTGCCCAACCCTGGACATAACATGGAGTATTATATTATATTAGTGTAGATTTGGACTTTTGTTTAGTCATTTTTTTGGGTGATAAGTTGACGAAATTTTCAAGCAAGATAAATGCCTGTTGCTTGGTGGGTCTTTGAATACAAATATGCTATCCACGTTTATTGGAAATGATCCAGTAGCCAACAATTGAAAGCTATTTTTTGTGTCCTCTAAGATATTCACTAAAACAAACTATTTATTTTTTATTCGGGTTCCTAAACACATATTATATGTTAGTTTTACTAAAATAACGTTTATTTGTCTATAATAGGCAAAAATATAATAATTAATAACATATATAACTGATAAAAACTAATAATATATTCATAGTCAGCGAGCCAAAAAATTTACACAGCCATTGAAAAATTCCAAAGACTTCAGAAAAGTGACTAAAGAAAAAAATTGTCCTATTCTATATTCTAATTTCATGTTGATTGGGGCCTTATTTTTACATTAAATACCAATTTCCTAAATTATTTAAAGATTTTCAATTCTCCATTTTTTAAATTCTCTTCTGTAACAAGCATCATTTTTTGCGTACAAAAATCAATTTTTCAAATGAGGTTAATACAAACTCTGATTATTACTTTTTATCATTTGATATGAATCTTTACAGAGATTTTTACTGTGCAATAAATACAAAATTTTATATTTTTATAACAAAAAAAGAACATTAATAACCCTTTTTATTATATCACACGTTATACGTAAAATAAAATACGCAGCAGAAGAATAGTTTCGCCCAAAGTCTGATAAACTAAACACTTGTTGCGAATAAAGACATTTTTTATAACCCACAAAAAAAAATGCAATAAAATTTTGTCTTTTTTTCCAAAAATAAAAATTTATGTACAATCTTTTATTTTTTTCGCAATCAATAAAACCATGAATTTTTTTATGCAATATTAACAAAACTCTTAACACTTTATCAAATTTAATAACTACGCTTAAAAAAATTAATTAAAAAAAAAAGTACAGTAAATTATTCTTCATTTTTTTTTTTTTTTAATTCTTACACATTAGACATGCACGTCATGTTTTTTTACGCTAAATTGTAACTTAATGTGACATAAACACGCGCATTTACAATTATAAAACCATATATTCACTTTTTTTTTTAAGAATAATTTTATATATTTAAATATTATTTTTTTTTTTTTGAAATTTAAAGAAAAATTACTTTCAATACTTTTTTTTTCAGTCACGAATCTTTTCCTTTGCATGTTAAAAAAAATATATCTTTTATGCAATAATAATGTGATAAAAAAAAGAAAGAAAAGTAGAAGGAAAAAAAAAAGAAAATATCGATCAAAATCGCGTGTATAGGACAATTGATTTATAAAAAATAAAATGAAGAAAAACAGCTATATTTTAAATTGCATAGGAGTCTTCCCTAAAGGCAATTTTTATATCAACCCTCTTCCTTTTAACAGCAGCAAAAAATTTTATTAAAAAAAAATAAATATTGATTAAAAAAAAAAAAGAAATTATTTAAATTTAGACAAAAATATAAAATAAAGCCCAAAATATAGACCCTTTGTATGTATTAATTCGTTTATAGGATGACATTTCTCGCGTGTATAAAATATTATAGAATATCGGATTAATTTGTACAGTATGAAACGTACCTTGTAAATTTCTTCTTGTTATTATATTGGGTGCAGTCCCCTTGCAATTTCTATTGCAATCTGAAAATCAAAAAAATTTAATTTTATTAGTTTGTTATATATATGAGGAATTTCGTACATACATATTGAGTTATAGTGTACACACACAAAAGTATATATCAAAGCAAAGTTTATTTAGGATATTAAATATTTGTTATCGGCTACCTTTTTGTGGATAACAGGATAAATATTAAATTTTTTAAAATTTATTCAGTTTTTTTTTGAAAAAGTTATAAATATTTTATTAAATTTTTAAAAATCTTTTATTTATGAAATTATAAAGAACGAAAATAATCTATTTATTTATTGTTATAGACGCAATTAGATTAAAAATGAGATTTTTATAAAAATTTTGGCTAATGTTTTGTAGCGTACAATAATCAAATCTTCAAAAAGGCTTTTTTTAATACGGAATTTCCCGCAGTTAATTTTGACATGAGTTCGGTAACCGACTTAAGCTATAATTTAAAAATTATGTCCAAAGTCAGACTTGCATACAATCTTAATTTAATCAAGCAGAAAATATTATAACTGGTTTGTGTATTCACACAACCAGCGATCATGGAACATGTTCACTCATAATAGTAATATATCCAAAAACTAAAATTTCAAAAAATCCTGAATTTTTTTTTTTTTTTTTAAGGGAAATATGTGAATTTTGCATCAGCCATGGAGTGTTTGTGGACCTTAACCCGCAAATTTTCATGACCGCCCAGTTGTACTTGTACAACTAGGAGACATTGCCGACGAGCGTGGAACTCATTTTTTAGGTATAACTTCGATTTGGGACGCGCAGCCTAGGCAACTAGCCGTTGCCTTCTCCTCTGTCTAAGGACGGGATAGCTCTCTACAATAGAAACCCTCCTCCTTCTTCTTCAGCAAGGTGGCCCTTAAGTACTCTGCTACTTTGTTCCAATTTTCAGGGCTCCGTAGCATTTCCGAGGCTACCCTCTCTGGCCTCCAAATCGGGAAGGGTGGACGACCTTCCGAGTAGCGCACGCATACGAAAAATGTGTGCTCTGCTGTGCATTCCTTGCCTGAGCAGTGCAAGCACTGGCCCGTTGGCCTGGAGAAGGCGCGAGTAGCAGCTACTTCGTGCTCCTCTACACTTTCGTAGATGTATTTCCGCTCCAACGCTAGCAGGTCGATAGGTATGACCTATCATGACCTATGATGGTAGGTATGATGCTACCACCTGGATCGCCGCTATAACGGATAATGGTATGCACAGGCGATCTTCAGTTCCCACTTTACATTAATCTAAAACTGTTTAAATTCTTAGAATAAAAATGGAAAAATTTGGATCGGTGCTTGAAGGAGATACATTAAAAAAGTTAAAAGGTATAGTTAAATTTTATTAAAATTATTTAAGATACCAAAAGGTTATATTTCTCTTATATTTATACTATTTCAGGTACATTTCACTTGCGAGAATCTAAAAAGCAATAAAGTTAAATATTGAATATATTTTTGTTACCAATCTTGGATAAGAATTAAAAGTCGGACATTGGGAAATCAATAAAAATTTTAAATGCATTTGTGACAATGCTAAAATTAAATATTCCATTATTCCATTGGATTGACATCTTATTTTATATTTTTAAATCGTTGGGGTAACTATAAATGTAGTAAATTAACAAATAAAGTTAAAAATTATAATAAAATTTATCAATTTTCGTAATTTGACACATACAGTTATTATAATTAAAAAAACATAACGGTATTAAATTTCTAATTTTTTTTAAAGGTCCGAATCCCAAAAGAGCAACTTTTAAATTCTCAAGAGATATAAACATACATGCATACAGCTAATATAATACATAAATTCTCTTATCTTTGATAATGAATAATGCAACCATCTGTATAGAATACTGAATAGTTTAAATTTTTAATAGTCAAATTTCAAAATCGCATTATTTATTTTGTCAAATAAATTTAATCACAATAAAAAATTATAATTAACAAATATTTCTTTTTTGTTTTTTAATTTTTAAAACTTTTTTTCTATTGGCTGTTTAATTACATCGATTAACATTAAATTTTATCAAAGTAGAACGTGTGAAATTTTAATTAGTAAAAAATTATTGAAAAATTACGAAACATTTTTTTAAAAAATCAATGTTTGTGAAATTACACATTTAAAAAATATTTATCATGTTTACTTTTTCCAAAAATTCATAAAAATGTGACAATAAAAAAGTTTTTTTTAAATTACACTATTTTTTATTAAATTTTAGAAAGTTTCAATATTAAGCAATAATTATTATAGTACCCTAAAGCATTTCTCACCCTGTAGTGTAATATTACATGTTAATAAATAGGATTTTTATTAGTCTGTTGTACTACATACATCAGTAGAAATATCTAAATAACAAGAAAATTTATACGAACGTATATAAAAAATCACCCTAAAATATGCGTGTTTTTATTGGGACGTTAAATGTAAGAGAAAATAAAGGGACAAAATATTTTTTTTTATTTTCAAAAAATTTGGATTTATTTTTATTGGCTGTGAAGAAATAAAAATAAAACATTTTAAAATAAAGAAAGTTATTTGCGTATATATGGGTTAGTTCAGGTAAAGATGCATAATAAAAATTATATTTAAGCCCAATTTCAAAAACTAATGGGTTATAAGTAGCATCAAGGTAGATAGTAGTAATGCCTACAATACTTGTGAAAAATTTTTGAGATTATGACATAATAATCAGCGCACGATATTTAAAAAGATTCATATTGACAATTATTTAGTTCTAAATTTTACGTACTTGTTGCATAAATTTTTATATTTTATTTTATATTAGGTCTTTGCTGTGAAATTTGAGAAAATTTCTTATGATACCGAAAATTGTTTTGTTTGTACCTGGGGCTATATTTTCAATCTATATATATATGTATGTATTTTACGTACAAATCTCTATCAAAATATTATATAGTACGCACTTTCGTAAAATATGTACATATGGACTGTAAGGCCCCTGATCCTCCTGAAAATTTTACCCATGAATTCTTAGAAATCTATTTCAGCTCAGGTAATGTATCATAATTTCGATCATAATGCACACTGTAAAAAGTAACTTTCTTATATTAACAAAAAAATTAGAACATTTTCGAAAAATTCGTAAATTTTCAAAAAAATTTGTAAATATTCGAAAAAAGTCGTAAATTTACTAAATTTAGTATATTAACAAAAAATTCGAGTATTCTCGATTTTTTTTGTGAATTCGCAAGAATTTCGAAAATTTTCAAAAAATAGTTGTAAATTTACGAAAAATAGTTGTGAATTTACAACTTTTTTCGTAAAATCACTAAAAAAAATCGAGAATTCTCGAATTTTTCGATAATATACTAAATTTAGTAAATTTACGATTTTTATCAAATATTTACAAAATTTTTTGAAAATTCTCTAATTTTTCGAAAAAATTCTATTTTTTTTTGTAAATCTAAGAAAGTTACTTTTTACAGTGCAGCTAAAATCTCAACATGGATACTAATTTAGATAAAACCTTAGAATGTTTTACTTTTCCAGCAACGGTTCTTTTAAATTTTATACTTTTTCATTTTTCATTAGGCTACCTTCGCTGAATATATCCATATACACAAAATGACAGTATGTCTTTCAATATGTTATATTCTATGTTTTTCACGTCTTTCGCATTAAATTTTGATTGGCCTTATATATATATATTTTTTTTATCCATTACTATCCCAAGAGAATTAAAAAATAAGCTTTATAACAGACGTACCCTAATGTTTTTTTTATACATCCCTAAAGTTTTAAGGGTTTTGTAAAAATAAAAATAAAATAGAATAAAATAGATTTTTTTGTCATTCTTTTGTTTTTATTTTTTGTACTATATCATAACAATTCTAAACTTTTATGATATGAAACGTTGACAATTGTTATTGACCACAAATATAGTTTTATAGAAAGATTTAGACATCAAAAATCAAATTTAATTTAGTGACTTTTTTTTATAAATCATATCAGTCAATATTGAGGTTAAAAAAATTATTGTTTGTTTTATCAATTAACTACTTATAATATTCAAAGAAAAAAAAATTATTTCAATATTTATTTCAAAATAAATAAATACTTTAAAATTTAATAATTAATTTTTTATGTTACATGCTCTTATCGGAGGCACTAAATGATAAAATAAAAAAACAGGTAAACATCAATATTTACTTCATATTGTATAAATAGACCAGTCAGAATAATTTAAAAATCAGTTTTAAAATTTCAATCCTATAATACGTACTGTCCTAAAGAAAAAAATTGGTTAAAATGGCAGTAAATAAATATTTTGTTCTATTATTTTTTTGTGTAAATTTTATTTTATATACGACGTCTTCTGATGATTTAAAATTAGAATTAGTGCAAGTGGTAATTATTACTTTATTCTTTATACTTTCGTTGTTAATTCAAAAATTTATAAATTTTTGGTACAGCTTTTTAGACATGGTGACAGAAAACCAGATATTGTTGATATTTATCCAAACGATCCATTAAAGAATGACTCTCGTTATCAACCTTATGGAGAATTAACTCAGGTAAAATTTTCATTTTATTTCTTTTTTATTATTTAAAATAATGTTATATTAATTTTAGAAAGGTAAAGAACGAGCGAATAATTTTGGTAAATTGCTCAGAACGGAATATGGAAATTTCATAAATAAAGATTACGATCGTAGAGAAGTTTATGTACATACGACTGTTAAAAAACGTACGACTGAAACAGCAAAATCTGTACTTCAGGGTTTATATCCAAATTCTAGAAGAACTAATTGGAATCGTCATATTCACTCAAATGGAATTCATAATTATTTATTTTTGGGTCCTTATGCAATTGCGAGGTATGTAAAAAATTTTTTTAAATTTATTTTTCAGTATTTTCTGTTATACTAATATTTTTTATGTGTTAGATATACAGATGAAGTACATAAGGTTAAAAAACTACCAGAGGTACAAGGAAAATTGAAAAAACATGAAAATTTAATGAAATCGATCGAAATGGAAACAAAAATGAAACCTGAAGATCAATACCAACTTAATTTCCTTTTTGAATCTCAGGTAAAAAGAAAACATTTTTATTTATTGAAAGTTTAGAAAAAATAATAGTAAATTTTTATAGCAATCAATGGGTATTGACAATCCACAATGGTGTACTGAAGATTTAAAAAATAACTTAAAAGAAATTTATGAAATTGAAAAAGATATTGAATGTTATGACGATAAATTAAAAAAATGGACTGGTGGATTGTGGCTTAGAGCACTTTTAAATACAATTGAAAGACAAAAATATAAAATGTACCTTTATGGAGGACATGATTTTAACATTGCTCATTTACAAAGAACTTTAGGTATTCAAAAATATCTTGGCTATCCACGTTACTCGAGTGCTATTATTTTTGAAAAGTACAAGGACTCTAAAAAAAATGAGTTTGTTAGGGTAAGCAATCGACTTTTTTATTATACCAGTTTACAACTTAAAAATAACTTATGCACTCTGTGATAATTTTTAAATCAATTAATTAACAAATAAAATTTCTCAATTAAAAATAATTTTAAAAAATTAAAAAGTATTTAATTACCCCAAAGTAACCTCATGATAATTTCTTAATTTACAGATTCAAACATGGGATGGAAAAGCACCACAATTCCGTGAAGCCAAACTTGAACAATGTGAAAATTACTGTCCATTAAATAAATTCAAAACCTTATTAGCTCCAGTAACAGCAACTAATAATGATTTAGTTACTGGATTTGGTGCTATCGTAGGAGGCGTAATTAATAGATTCTTCAATAAACTTAATATTTTGGGATAAATGTGAAACAGTAAAAATAGCAATATAGCTAAAAGAGAAAAATAGTCTGTAATTATTCAAATAAGCTAAATAAATATAATTATTTAAAAATAAAACATTTTGTTTTTCATTTATTTAAACTACATAGAAAAATATTTAGAAACTGAATATAAAAATTTGTAATATAAATTTTTATATAAAATATTTACCAAAAATCTTTAAAAATTTAGGAGTAATAAAAATAAATTATTTGTTTCATCATAAAGTTTAAAAATTAATAAAAATATAAAAAAAGTTGTATAAAATATTTTTATCACTATTCTATTATTATTTTAATTTTAAAATTTGCATATTTTATGTTTAATTAAATAAACATATATTATTAATTAAAGATAAAATAAAACATAAAATAATAGAAAAATTAAGCAATATCTAAAGACAGGTACATATTTTTAGATTAATATAAATTGATAATAGAATTTGGTTACAAAAATATGTCAATAATATTTAATTATGTAAAATCGTAGATAATAAAGTTTGCTATTAATATCTTTTAGAACAAAATAAGTATTCATTCAAGACAAAAAGCTTTACATTTTTTAATCAATAAATTTTGAATTTAATAAATTAATTTTACGGTTTTATTTGGTTTTTGGAAGATATTTCCGTAGCTTTTAAAATCAGAATACATTTAGACCAGTAACCTACATTTAAAAGCAAGTATGCTGAAGCATAAATATCTAGTAATTTTATGAAACCACGAAAATATTGAAAACTCCCATTACGAACCAATGCTTTAATCCAATCCAACGTGATATCGTATTCATTTTCAAATCCAATATCCTCTAAGGAAATTGATTGTCATTTATTCCATAGTTATTATATATACATGACTCTAAAAATTACTAATGCATTATTTCATCCCACACAAATACCAATTTTACTCATACAACAGAGATATACAAGACAGAGATATAAATCATTTTATAATGAATTTTGTATATTAAAAAAACAGATTACTAAAAGTTATTAAAATTAATTTTTTATATTTTTCATATGGGTAAATATTATGATAAAACATTTTTAAAATTAATGAGTTTGTTTAACACTCAAGATACAATAACAAAGAACTATTTCGACATTTGTATTTCACAATCTAATATTTTGAATTTCAATAATTATTATTTTTTTTTGTTTAATTATCTTTTTATCAGAAGTGGGTGCTTAATATAAATAGGAGAGGCACAATAATTAAAAAATTAGTTTTTTGAGGAATTTTATTTTATCAAATGCTATTTTAAATAGCAAATATGGCAGTTAATAATTATTTTGTAATATTACTTTTTTTTGTAAATTTTGTTTTATATACTTCAGCTTCTGATTTAAAGTTAGAATTGGTACAAGTGGTAAATATCATTTTTTTATTTATACATTAACTAACCTAACTATTTGAAAGAAACATTGCTTGGATTTCTTGTTATCGAGTGAAATTAGTGACCATTCACCAAAAATTTAAGTCCCCCATTTAACTGCCAGGCTAACATTAATATTAAAAATTTTTTAATTTTTGGCTCAGCTTTTTAGACATGGTGACAGAAAACCAGACGACGTTGATATTTATCCAAAAGATCCATTCAAGGGTAGTTCACATTATGAACCACTTGGAGCTTTAACTCAAGTATGATAATATACTATTGTTTTATAGAATAATTTTATTTAACTTTATTTTTTATTTAGAAAGGAAAAGAACGAGCATTTAGTTTCGGCGAAATGCTTAGAAAAGAATATGGACATTTTATAAGTGATAAATATGACCATAAAGAAGTTTATGCTCATACAACTGTTAAAACTCGTACTAGAGAAACAACTAAATCTGTATTCGCAGGTTTATACCCCAATTCTAGAAAAACTAAGTGGGATCATCATATTCATTCATATGGAGTTCATAATTATTTGTTTTTATGTCCATTAAAAATTTCAAAGTATGCGACATACTTTAAAAAACAATTTTTTTTATGTACAATATTTTATATTTTTTTTATGTACTAGATTTACGGATGTTCTTCAAACAGTAAGGCAATTACCGGAGGTGCAAGAAAAATTGAAAAAATATGAAAGTTTGATGAATTCTATAGAAAAAGAAACTGGTATGAAACCTAAAGACCAGTATCAGCTTAATTTTCTTTTTGAATCGCAGGTAAAACAATGATTTTTTAATCTATGGTTTAAATTTTTATTAAAGATTTTTACACTAAATTAAAATTTTTTATTTGTGTATTATAATGAAATTCATTCATAAAGAGGGGTACTTGAAAAAGGCCCCAAATTCAGGGAGGTGCGCGAAAATGGACGTTTTTATGGGAGGGGGTTCAAATAGACTTAGAATAATTTTGATTTAGAAAACTTCAAAATAATTTGGGTTTAAGGACTTAAATTAATCCAGATTTAGGTACTTAGCATAATTTTGACTTAGGGACTTAAAATACTTTAGGTTTATGGGCTTAGAATAATTTCAATTTTGAAAGAAACGCCCATATTGACAGGTTAATTATTTACAGCAATCCATGGGCCTTGAAAATCCAAAATGGTGTACGGAAGATATGAAAAAAAATTTGAAAGAAATATACGAACTTGAAAAAGATATAGAAAGTTATGACCAAAGATTAAAAAGATGGACTGGTGGATTATGGATAAGAACATTTTTAAAAAATGTCGAAAAGGAAAAATATAAAATGTATCTTTACGGTGGTCATGATTTCAATATTGCTCATTTACAAAGAACCTTAGGCATTCAAAAATATCTTGGCTATCCACATTACTCGAGTGCTATTATTTTTGAAAAGTACAAGGACTCTAAAAAAAATGAGTTTGTTAGGGTAAGTTTTATAATTTTTATTTTAAAATTTAATAATTTAGCTAAACAAAAACTTTTTGTTAAAGATTCACTTAAAATTATTCGTAAATCCTGGTTAATTCTGTACTCAATAATAAAATTTAGTAAGCTTAAAATTTTCAAAAGCTATTTTAATTTTACGTAACATTCAGTTCATTACATGTTACACAAATAAGTATTTTCTGATAACAATTTTATAATTTAATGCTTACAAGAGTTTGTTCCATGTTAAAAGTAGTGTTGTAGCCAAATTAGGGATTAAACAATTAAAATTATAACGAAAATAAATCCAATTTTAATTTATTCTACTTAATTTTATAATTTTCAGATTCTAACATGGGATGGCAAATCAAAAGAATTTCGTGAAGCAAAACTCGATGAATGTGAAAATTATTGTCCTTTAGAAAAGTTCCAAAATATTTTAGATCCAGTAATAGCATCTCGGTCTGACGTAAAAGACGTGTTTGGTGTCCTTATCGATTCTTTAAAAAATAAACTTAAAAGGAATAGAGATTAAGTTAATACTGTAAATAGTATGAATAAATAAAAGACTTATAAATTCTAATTTTTTACTTTTACTTGAATACTTTTTCGTATTTATTATAATAAACTTTCTTAATTATTTCATAATTAAAAGAAAAATTCAAATTATCATATTTACGTTTAATAATAACGTAAAAAAGGCTTGTCACGTTTTTTATATTCAGACTTTTTGAATACACATAAAAGGCTTTTCATTTATAAAGAAAAAAATGTAATATCTGTTCATGACGAGTTTTTTGAAAGAATATTTAAATATGCTGTAAAGATCTATGAGGTTTTTTATACTTTTTAGATGTAAAGTCAAGTATTTTTGATAAATTTCTGAAAGAATTTTTTATTTTACCAAGTTTAAACATAAAAGTATGATTAAAATTTGAAAAAAAAAGTAAAAGTTTTTTTTTATGGGTAAATTGAAACATTCATGTCCAAAAAAATATAAAAAAGATTCAATTTAATAGAGTTATTTTTATTTTATTGTTAAAAAATAAAATTTTATTTTATGCACATATTTAAGAAAGAATTTACACAGAAAATATAGAAAATTAAAAAAAAGAAAAATTATCATAAGTATGATATTGGCTCATAGCCAATTTAACTTTACATGGTAAAAATTTTTTTTTTTTAGAAATTCCAAAAAAAATTTTACTATAAAAATGAACAATGTTTTGGTTTTGGCTCAATTCTATATCGATATAATACTGCAACATGCTCGTTTTTTTTTCTTAAATATTTTTTTCTAGAAAAAGGTTTTCATTTCTAAAGCTATATGACATGGATTTAGTCAATACTGATTTATAGGGTCAATTTTTGTGTATTTTACTGATAGAAATTTTTTTTATTTTTTATGGTTTTTCTATGTGATATTTACTGTGCATTCATGGTAAAGAGAAATATTTTTAAGTTAAAGGAATTAGAAAATTCTTGCTTTTATATTGGAAAATATATCAGTTTTAATTTAATAAGATACGTAAGAAATCTCATAAATTTAATAAAATAAAAAATTTAAGATGCTTTTTGATAAATTGCTAAAGTTTTAAATAAATTTTTTTTTTTTTACTTTTTTTTTACATTATTGAAAAATCAAATTATGTTAAGTGAAAGAAATATATCTGGGGCATTTCAAGTTATGTTTGTCTCTGAAAAATTGTTTTTTTCTTATATCGGGACAACTGTTGCTTTTGAGTCATCAGAAATCACGCCTAAACAATTTTATTTTGACATAGAATTTATTGAATTTATTCAATTTAAATTACTTATCTCCTGATGAAACAATGTCTTTTAAGGGTGTTCAGGGGCCATTTAAGTTTTTGGATGGGATTTGTAGAGCAACTTACGGGACTTACAAGTTTGTAACGCTTTTCCCAAGATTCAAATTGGATTGCGATTGAATTGAAAAGGGACAACAATTGCATTAAATTAAATTTTTATTGTCTTCTTTATGTAATCTTTAGAAATCATTTTACATGCAAGAAAAATTATATCCCCAATTTCTTTTGAAAAAACATCGTATTAACACAGTTTTCATTTTTACAGTTAAAAAAGCTTTTTTTTTTTGCACTGTGCCATTTTAAGACAATTTAATAGTAAAAATTTTTCTCGAAAGTTAATTGATTTCAAGAGGCTATATAAGGAAGAGATATCTACTCTCAATTTAGATAGATACTTAGTTTTGGATAATCTTTAAGCATTCTTTCAACTAGCCTTAGCCAACTCTTTTAGTGTCCAACATAAGTTTTTTGGGTCACTGATCATGAATTTCCAGAATCTGTCTACTAAAGATTAAAACTTCACCCTTAAATTTGCAAAAACGTAGAATACATCAAAAATACCCCTTTTAGAGGTAGATTTTGCTAATTCAAGTGTGAAGCGCCAATTTCCCCTAGGCAGGACTCTGAAATTCGTGATCAGCGACCCTAAAACCCATGTATAGGAAATCTGGGCACTTAAAGTTCGAATACATCCAAATACCCCTTTTTATGTATTGTTTTTGCTAATTTAAGGGTGAAGTCCCGATTTCTCATAGAAAAGATCTCGATTTTCGTGATCAGCGACCCAAGAAACTTATAGTATACCAAATCTGGTCGTGGCCACAAATTATACAATCAAAATCGTAATTTGACTGAGATATTCATAAAAATGCTCGAAGTAAATATGTATTACATTTTTAGCAATAATTTACTTCATGCATAATATTTTTTATTGTAATAATATTTAAATTTTAAAAATACCTAATATATTACAAAAAACGTAAAAACGAAAAAAAACTTTTTTGTAAAAAAAAAAGATAAAATAGTAATAATAATAATAATACTGAGTAAAAGAAATTCTTTTTCTTCTTCAACTAAATAATTCAAAAGAATGTGAGGACTTATGGCGCGACACATTTACATCAAAGTCGATTTAACCAAAAAAAAAAGAAAAATAAAAAAAAGCGAAATTCTGAGTTATTGCACTATTATACCGTTGGTGGGTAAACTTAAGTACTTGCAATACTTTACTTTTGAAAAGTTTTTTTTGAAAAAAATTGAATGTAACTACGCTTTTTTTCAAGGATTCCAGTATACATGTCAAGTTTTAAGTTATTTATTTCACTTATTTCTTTTGTCCATACTAATTTTATGTATTTTAAGTTGTTATGGAATTTTTTTAAAGTAAAAAGTTCATAAGTCAAAATTTTATAATTTTCTAATAAATCAAATTTTTGTACTTAAGAAGAAAAGTGAATACATTAAAGTTTTTGTGTATTGTAATTGATTTTTTTCGAGATTTTTTTATTGTATATGATAAAAAAGTAAGCGTGTGAGATTTCGCTCATTTTTACGCTGTAAATCAGTCCGCGTGAATTTTCAAATTTTAAATGAAGTGTTATCCTTGTACGTATAATTGTATATGGTTTACAAATTTTTTCGTATGAAGTACACTTTAAACACTTTAAAATCAAAATTGCTGCTGAAATGTACAATAATTTTAAGTTTTCAAAATTTTAGGATTGATCAAAGTCTGTACAAAATTTACTTTTCAGTCAAATTTCTTCCCAATAGAACTGAATGCATTTTTCATTCTCTTAAAATTTGATTTTTGAAACTGCAGTTTAAAATTCTTAAAGCAAACTTTTTCCACTTAAAGCTAAAAACTTGATTAATTTAAATTAATTTAATAAATTTCAAGTTGAAATAATTTTTGAATAAAAAAATTTGACCTAACTGAAGAAAAATTTAATTTTTAAAAATACTATAAATATTAAATAATTAAAAATTACTGTTAAAAATTACTATTATTCGACTTCTCAGAATTAATTAAATTTCATTTTTCAATTCAAAGTAATTTTAAATAATACACAAAATCAATTAATTAATTCAATTAAAAAACATCAATACAAGTGCATTTATACAAAATATTTGAACAACATAAAATTATTTAATTAAAATATTTCACTGCACACTTAAAATAAAATATTAAAATAATGAAAAGGCTTCAAATACTAAAAAAATTCATTTTTAACGCACTTAAAAAAAAAAAAATTTCTCTGAGCATATAAAAATTTTTTTTTAAAATTAGACAAATAGAAATGAATAAAAAAAAAGTTATGTACGAAACACGTACTTTTTGTATGATAAAGTTTAAATGGTAATCGAGCATGTCAAAATGCATCCCCTGAAATAACTCACTAGCACATTAAAGTACGCAAAAGGCTTGTTGTATATATGAATTTCGGACAATCAAATTTTAATGTATAATAATAAAGTTGAAAAATTTTTAGATTTTAATCCTCTTTTTTATTCAAGGGGATATAATAGAATTTATTTTTTTATTTTAAAATTTAAAGTTTTTTTGATAAATTATACTAATGATTTTATTTCAAGTAAATATAAATAACCCTTTTTTATTTAATCATATTATTCAGATAGAAAAAGGGTCTATTTGAGTATTTGGATTTACTTTGATTTATGGTATAGTGTGAAAAACTAACTGAATTATTTCTTTTTTTTTTGGACACTATAATCCTCTTATGTAAGGGGGGTCCAAAAAAATAAAGATTTATGTGTACGTACATAAGAAATTTTTTCAATCATTATTTTTATGCAATTTTATTTAAGAGTGAGAGAGATAGAAAAATAAACATTTCAAAGAAGTAAATGAATTACTTTATAATATAAGCTTTTGATTTTTACTTCAAAGTATGAGACTTTTCGAAGTAATTAAGTTTTCTTAATTAGTTGTGTGTTTGTAAATTTGAATGGTAAATTTTAAGAAAAATTTTTGATATAAGACTTTTTTCACGAATTTAAGCTCTAATAATAATATAAACCCTCTTATTTATCCTAAAAATTATAGGATAAAATGGTACTTTTGTTATCTTTGTTTCTCGGTTTCTCGCTCTTCTCCTTTTTCAATTTTTAACACGCAAAACTTTCACATAGGAATTTTACCTTTTATATGTTAGCTTTTCATTACGAAAATTCCAATGTCTTTTAACTCTTTAAAAAATCAGCGACCTTTTTTTTTCTTTTATGTATTTTTATTTAAATTGATTTTTTATTATGCAGATAAATATTTTTTAATTAAATAAACATCGTTTTTAACTTGATGGCTTTTAGTTTACAGTAGATGAGTTTACTGATTTTGGGGTGCTTTAAGGCTAAGTAGTTTTGGTAGCAGTCGTTTTGTATTTAAAAAAGGGAGAGTAAAAAAAGACTGACCCAAAATTTAGCCAAATTTAGGCTACAAAAATGCGAGTTTAAATAACTTTCAGAAAAACTTATTTTTTACTGATTTTAAAAATGGACCAGAGTTTCGATGAGAAAACCCACAAAAAGTTTAACCCAAATAATTTTCAGTCTTAATCTGGATAGTTTCATATCTTCCCAAACAGAATAGTAATCATCCAATTATAATCTACTCTGATCAAAGAAACATTTATTCAGAAATAAATTTTCATTAAAATTTAAATTTATGCAAGTATAAAATAAAAACAAATATTTTTCTAACATTAAATCTTAAATAATTTGTAAAAAAAAAAAAAAGAATCCAATAACTTCTTCTAAAGAGTTTAAAGTAAAAAGAAGGTATACCATAATATAAGCAGTAAATGGATTAAGTTTTAAATATTCTTAAACTGAGAAAATTAAAATCAAACAAAATTTTTGGTTTAAATAAACGAAAAAGTATAGTACCTAGTTTTTCATTCAAAACTTTTCATAAGTTTTAAATTACTATTTTTTTCTTTTTTTTTCTTTTTCTTTGGGTTTACTAAAAAAAACTTAGTTTGTTAAATATTTACAAATATGAACTTTTTTTTTTAAAACTATTTTAGTAACTATATTTTTTTATAATTGCCAATAATGTAAGATCAATATATTATTGAATTTTTATGAATCAAAAATATAAAATGTTAAATTTAACCGAGGGGCTACCGTCTTGGAAATCGCGAATTTGATTTTAAAAAATTTTTGTTGATTTTTTTCTGATTTTGGGTTATTTGTACCTCAATCATGAATCTTTACTAGTTGAGATGGTTTATTTCCATTTTTTAATGATTTTTCGTGATTTTTTGTGATTTTTAGTGATTTTTTTCATGATTTTTCGCGATTTTTTGCGTTCTTTAGCCTTATAATTCACCCTAGACCTCAAAAATCTATTTTTTACTATTCAATATAATATTTAGCGATGTTTACCAAAAAAAATCACAAAAAATCATGAAAAATCAAAAAAAATCAAAAAAAATCAAATTTGTGATTTCCAAGACGATAGCCCCTCGAATTTAACTGTCTAGACGATAATTTAATAATTTACTATTTATTTATAAGTAAAGTTATTTTTTAATTACCAATACTGGGCAGGTGTGAATAGAAAGAATTAGTTTTTTATCATGAATTAGATGTTTTTATTAGACGTTTCACCTATTTTTATATACACTGTAAAAAGTAACTTTCTTAGATTTACAAAAATACCCTGCCAACTAGCTGGCACTGAGGTTCCTCAAACAATGGGCTGTAATCTTAATTTACAAAAAATATTATTGATTACAAGCATGCAATTATACATATATTTTTCGTTTTTAGTAGCTGGTAAAGTAGATTATTAAGATCATTTTGTTATTAAAGTGAAAATTCTAGCGTCCATGGATTGGTCGCGCCGGCGTTAATGGATTTTAAATCATTTTTGCATAATTAAAAAGAGAGAAATATAAAAAAAGCTAATTTTATTTTTTTTTATAAAAGAAATGGTTGGTAACGATGCGAAAATTACAAATATTCGCTCAATTATTATAAAAAGATAGGAGTTTTTACCAGAATTTATAATAATTTCTTATAATTTATTTTCTCAGTGTACTCCTTGCATTTGACCAATCTTCCGCAACAATGATAATAATAATAATAATAATATTTTGTAATAAAAAAAATAGCCACATTAATTGCTTCAAGATTTTAACATTATTTATATTATTTCTATTAATCACAAAATAATAAATTATTTAATTCTATAAATTGTTTGATTCTTTAAAAAATGCCAATATAACTTTTAAATCGTAATTTTAAAATGCAAACATAACCATTTAATATTTTTAGGCTGTTTATTATTGTTTATAATTTCATTAAGCTGCATACATAAATAAACATAGCAACGAACAAAATAATCCGAGGAAGTCAAAAAGAGGCAAGATTTCCATCATTTTTTCTTGTGTGTTATAATTTATATCAAAATAAAAAAAAAAATTGTGATCGGATACAAAAAATTACTATAAACTAAATTTTTAAAACTTGTACTCTCATTAAAATAAATTAGATATGTCAAATACGAAAAATAAATTTGATGTTTTATGTATTTTTTTGTAACGAAGATTTTAGAGAAAAAAATTTTCAAAAAATTAATTATCAGATTCAAGATATCGAGTAAAAACCATACTTTCAAGTATAAGTACTTTCATGGAAATAAATGAGGTATTACATCCGAATTAAAAAAAAAAAAAAGTATTTTTAATAAAAAAATTTTTGGAAAAAAAAGTTAGGTATTCGTTCGATAATAAATTGTTTTGGAATATCACTGGTTACAATATTTTAAAATATTAGTACTTTCATAGAATTAAAAGAGGTATTACACCAAAAAAATATTGCAATTTTTTTTATTTTTCTTTTTTTTTAATTTAGATAATAAAAATTTTGAAAAAATTAAGTATCAATTCCAAAAAATTACCCCACGTAAAAGGATTAAGCTTAATTTTAAAAATTAAGCCTTTTTAGGTTAGTCCGTAAGCTTACTTCAGTAAGCTTAATCCAGTAAGCTTACTCCAGTAAGCTTAATTCATTAAGCTTAACCAAAATTAAGCTTAATCCTTTTACGTGGGACTGTAAACGAGGTTCTTAAAACTAGTACTTCCATGGAAATAAATTAGGTACTACGTCCAAAAAGAAAAAAAAGTTTCGTATTTTTTGTATTTTTTTGTGAAAAAAATTTTAGGAAAAAAATTTTCAAAAAATTAAGTATCAGATTGGAGATATCAAGTAAAAACCATACTTTCAAGTATAAGTACTTTCATGGAAATAAATGAGGTATTACATCCAAAATAAAAAAAAAAGGGGGGGGGGGTTTGAGATTTTTCGATAAAAAAATGTTTGGAAAAAAAATTAGGTCTTAATTCGATAATGGTTTTGAAATATCACTAGTTACAATATTTTCAGTTAATTGTACTTTCATAGAATTAAATGAGGTATTACACCAAAAAAAAAAAAAATATTGCAGTTTTTTTTATTTTTATTTTTTTTTAATTTTGACAAAAAAAATTTTGAAAAAATTAAGTATCAGATCCAAAAAATTACAATAAACAAGGTTCTTAAAAGTAGTACTTCCATGAAAATAAATTAGGTACTAAGTCCAAAAAAAAAAAAAAAATTGGTATTTTTTGTATTTTTTTGTGAAAAAAATTTTAGAAAAAAAAATTTCAGAAAATTAAGTATCAGATTCGAGATATAGTGTAAAAACCATACTTTCAAATATAAGTACTTTCATGGAAATAAATGAGGTATTACATCCAAATTAAAAAAAAAAAGGGGGGGTTTGAGATTTTTTGATAAAAAAATGTTTGAAAAAAAAATTAGGTCTTAATTCGATAATGGTTTTGAAATATCACTAGTTATAATATTTTCATATATTAGTACTTTCATAGAATTAAATGAGGTATTACACCCAAAAAAAAAAAAAATATTGCATTTTTTTTAATTTTTCTATTTTTTTAATTTTGACAAAAAAAATTTTGAAAAAATTAAGTATCAGATCCAAAAAATAACAATAAACAAGGTTCTTAAAACTAGTACTTCCATGGAAATAAATTAGGTACTACGTCCAAAAAGAAAAAAAAAATTTGTATTTTTTGTATTTTTTTGTGAAAAAAATTTTAGAAAAAAAATTTTCAGAAAATTAAGTATCCGATTCGAGAGATCATGTAAAAACCATACTTTCAAATATAAGTACTTTCATGGAAATAAATTAGGTATTACATCCAAATCAAAAAAAAAAAAAGTACCTCGAGATTTTTTGGTGAAAAAATTTTTGAAAAAAAAATTAGGTCTTAATTCCATAATATTTGTGAAATATCACCGATTACATACGTACACACACACACACACACACACACACACACATACAGACTTTTTTTAAAAACAGGTTTTTTAGCTTCCTGGGGTCCCAAAACGTGCTTATATGCCAAAAAATAGAAAATCAAATTTTGACCTAACACAATGGTTCCTCTTTGAGGAACCAAAAAATAGAATTTTTTCGAAAAATTAGTGAATTTTCAAAAAATTTTGTAAATATTCGATAAAAATCGTAAATTTACTAAATTTAGTGTATTATCGAAAAATTCGAGAATTCTCGATTTTTTTTTTGTTATTTTACGAAAAAAGTTGTAAATTCACAACTATTTTTCAGAAATTTACAACTATTTTTTGTAAATTTTTGAAAAAAAATTGTAAATTATCAATTTTTCTTACGAATTCGCAAAAAAAAATCGAGAATACTCAAATTTTTTATTAATGTACTAAATTTAGTAAATTTACGATTTTTTTCGAATATTTACAAATTTTTTTGAAAATTTACTAATTTTTCAAAAATGTTCCAATTTTTTTGTTAATATAAGAAAGTTACTTTTTACAGTGTAGGTCTATCAATAATAACTGTGTTAATCTAATATTAAATTCATTATCGATATATATAGTCTATTATTAGTCTACAGTCTAATATTATAGTCATTATAGATATAGATATAGCCCAATATTGGTATTGAAAAAAATATTATTCTTAAATGAATTAAGAAACATTGTAAAATTAGATCAAAATATATTAAAAATCTATATTTAAAATTTATTCAATATTTATTTAACTTTTAGTGAAAAAATATTATTTTTCTTTTATTATTTTTAAAAAATTGGGAAAATATTTGTTTAATGATATAAACATTTTTTTATAAAGAATAAATTATAATCGAAGGACAAATAAAAAAAATTATTTTTTCAATTGTTTGTTAAAATAAAATCAAAATTTTTCTGATAGTAAAACTTCCTGGCAAATGGTTCAAGGTACGATTAAAATATCAATCTAAGGAATCAGAATTTTCTACAGAGTTTCAACGAGTTTAAAATAAGTTTTAAAACTCCTTATAACTAATTAAGAAATGTTCCTGATTTGATTGAAAATTGTCATACACCAATTAAAAAAAAAAAAAAAATCAAATAACTTTTGACATTTAAGAAAAGTATAAACAAGTTCAAAAAACTTTCTTATTTAATATTTATGCAAGACATCTAAAATAATAAACATGACATTTCTTCGCGAAAGAAGAGTAGTTAGTAATCTCTAGTGGTAGTAGTAATTTTAATTAAGGCTGTTCTAGCTAATAACAATTGTAATTTCCTGTTTGTATATATAAGATGTTTGAAAATTCTTGCAGAGTTTATCATTTTAGATTGTCAAACGATATAATATAGTATAAAGTTTCGAGTCATTAGCTATAAGGTAGATTGTTTTGAATTCGAATTAATACTGAATTAAGAAAGTTTTAAACAATTTTCCCTATTTCTATTAAAATTATCTCCAGATATATTTATATATACAAAGTACAAACCAAAATATAAAAATTAAATCAACTTCAATTATATTTATTTTGCATAATAAAATTTAATTTCACGAACCAAAAATCTATTTATTATTTAACAATAAAGTAATTAAAATATAGTAAAATAAAATTCTCACTGGAAATTTCTTTTTTAATTAAAAAACTATTGGTTTTATGTACGTACAAACATCGAGAAAATATAATAACGTCAAAAATATCGTTTATATATGAAAAAAAAGCACTTACGCCTAACTTTTTAGACACTTTTATACATCAGCTGTCAAATCTTATGAACGACACGTGCCAAGTAGTATTTTGTTACGTTTATCAGAATTATATATACACATATAAACAAGAGGTACAATCTTTTTACTTATTTTTCTTTTTATTTTAGTTTATTTTTATTTATGAACAACCCTAAGCATATCAAAATACTGTAGCTGCCAGTTGGATAAAATGAAATATATGGCTAATAAGCAAAATCATTAAATTTTTGTTATAATTATAATTATCTAATAATAATTATTATTATCTATTAATTATTTCTTAAATAAATTGATACTAAAATGTGTATTAGGGCTTATTTTGGATTTAAAGATAAAAGCTGTTGTATAAATCACAGTTAAACAAAAAGAAGTTCTAATTAATTAGGTTTTTTTACCTAACGTAAGACAATAATATAAAAGATTCTGAAGAAAACAAAGCAGTACTGAAATAAAAGGTATTTTCACTTGATCTTTAATAAGAAATTTTATGAAAATTATTCCCGCAAGTGAAATGCATTTGAAAAACTATAAAAATAAAACGGAATTCAGAAGCATAATAAAAATCATAAAATAACTGGGTCTAGATTCTGCATTAAATATAGTCTAGGCGCCAGTCATACTAATTCACGCCCAAAAATTAAGAAATTAAATTTCTTTTTCGGAGGATAAAAATAGGTGGTACTTATGTTTTTTGACCCGCTGAACACGAATCCAGGGTCCATTTTGCGAATTTCGTGGTCAATTTTTTGTAATTAACAAATTATTGCAAAATTGGCAAATAATTTGTTAATAACAAAAGGTTGACCACGAAATTAGCAAAATGGACCCCGGATTCGTGTTCAGCGGGTCAAAAAAAATAAGTACCACACGGCGAGGCTGCTTTGCTTGAATTTTATTTGCTGCTTGAATTTTCAAGCATTTGCTTGAATTTTCAAGCAAATGCTTGAATATTCAAGCAAACTGCTTGAAAATTCAAGCAAATTGCTTGAAAATTAAAGCAAATGCTTGAAAATTCAAGCAAATGCTTGAAATTTCAAGCAATTCAAGCAACTGCTTGAATTTTCAAGCAAAGCAGCCTGGCCGTGCACCTATTTTTATCCTCGGAAAAAGAAATTTAATATTTGGGCGTAATTAGTATGGCTGACGGCTATATTAGTACTAATTTTAAAGAAAATATTGACTTTTATAACCAAACTGTCTCGCGAAAATTACTACAATTTCTAAAAACATTTGTTTGCGCATGCGCAGTACCACATATTGTGGATGGTACGGCTGCTTATTACTGTGATATGAATGCTGAATCAGGTCCCTGCTTGATGCATATAAAAAACATAAAGTAGACCAAATCTGGTGGTGGTCAGAAAAATACCTATGAAACTGCATATTGACTGGAGTTATATACTAACTTAATTTAAACGAAGACTTTGGGTCCTAGGGTCTCATGAGGCCCTTACTTTTTTATTTCAAATTCAGATTCTGCAGCAAATTTTAGGTCCAGATATAATTTCGGATAAAAAAAAATATGAGGCCCATTTTTTACACCAAAAAAAGCTTTTATACGGGTATAAATGAAAAAAAAGATGTTTTTGAGATTTTGAGTGGATCTAATATGGTTTGTTTTAAAGCTCAAATGAAAAAGAGATATTTTTGGTAGGTGCTACCATTTTTATTCAAAGATTGTTGTAGTGGAAGACTGTTAGTGATTATTTGAGATTTTGGGTTCTACAAACCTATTTTGCGTCTACTTTTAGCACTACCCAAAATCAACGGCCCTAAGAAGCCCATTTGGGTCTGTAGGACCCAATATCTTAAATAATCACTAACAGTCTTCCACCACAACCAATTCAGAATAAAAATGGTAGTAACCACCAAAAACATCTTTCATTTAAAGCTTTTTTGGGTCTAAAAAATGAGCTTCGTATTTTTTTTTAAATCCGCACGGTGCCCCTGAAACAATTTAAATAAAAATTCAAATTACCCCCGAGATTCCAATGGAAATTTGTTTTTTAGTTGTTCAGTGTCACAAAAATCAAAAAATTTAAAAAATCCGTCTGGCGCTTTTTTTTTTTAGCTAAAAACTGTTTCATTTCGATAATATAATAGAAATTAATTGGAAAATAATAAATAAGTTTGTATAAAAGCTGTTTTAAGTTATAAAAAATAATTTTTAATGTACAAAATCTTTTATAACATTAAATTTACTAAAAAAAAATAGTTTTACCAAAAAAAAAAAGACCTAGAAACTACAGGCAGCTCAGGGAAGCCCAGGGCATCTCAAAATCGAAATTTTAAGAAAAATTAAAATTTTAATGTAAAAATTATAATTTTAATGTAAAAATTATACTTTAAATGTAAAAATTATAATTTTAATGTAAAAATTAATTAACTAATTAATTAACGAAAATTAATTCATTAACGCCGGGGTGAAGAGTTTTGGAAATGAGCAAAAATAAATACATTTCCTTATAGATACGTGGCTAAAAAGTTTATCCTAATAGTAAAATTTTACGCTCTTTCAGAACCTGACATTAGTTTTGATCTACAACCCTTAAATATACCCTAAAAAGAGTGGTGAAAGGGATAGATCAGGCATTATTAGGAAACGTTTGGAAAAATCAATGAAAAAAGTATCCAATTTTATTGAAAAATGCTTGAACATAATATTTTTTATATAAATTTAAGTAAACTTTGTATACATTGTGGTCTCATTCATTTTAGTCCTATTTACAACCCTTAAAATGTGCCATGTGGATAAGGGTAGTTACAAAGAAATTAAAATAAAATTTATTTTTTATTATTAAAATTATACTCTTAAGTAAAATTAGCTGCTAATTTCAAATTCAACATCAGTTTTGTGCAAAAACTTTGAAGCATTCTTTAAAATAGGGGTGACTTTGACAAATTTGCCATAAAGCATAACCCTAATGCGGCTGCTTTACCCCGTTCACCCCTATTTTAGAGGGTGTATCAACAATTAAAGTTTTTGCACAAAACTGACCTTAAATTTTAAATTAGCAGCCAATTCTACTAAAGAATATAATTTTAATAATCAAAAATAAGTTTTATTTTAATTTTTTTGTAACTACCCTTATCCACATGGCACATTTTAAGGGTTGTAAATAGGACTAAAATGAATGAGACCACAATGTATACAAAGTTTACTTAAATTTATATAAAAAATATTATGTTCAAGCATTTTTCAATAAAATTGGATACTTTTTTCATTGATTTTTCCAAACACTTCCTAATAATGCCTGATCTATCCCTTTCACCACTCTTTTTAGGGTTTATTTAAAGGTTGTAGATTAAAACTAATGTCAGATTCTGAAAAAGCGTGAAATTTTACTATTAGGATGAACTTTTTAGCCACATATCTATACGAGAATGTATTTATTTTTGCTCATTTCCAAAACTCTCCGCCCCGGCGTTAATGAGTTAATTTTCGTTAATTAATTAGTTAATTAATTTTTACATTAAAATTATAATTTTTACATTAAAAGTATAATTTTTACATTAAAATTATAATTTTTGCATTAAAATTATAATTTTTCTTAAAATTTCGATTTTGAGATGCTCTGGGCTTCCCTGAGCTGCCTGTAGTTTCTAGGTCTTTTTTTTTTTGATAAAACTATTTTTTTTTAGTAAATTTAATGTTATAAAAGATTTTGTACATTAAAAATTATTTTTTATAACTTAAAACAGCTTTTATACAAACTTATTTATTATTTTCCAATTAATTTCTATTATAATATCGAAATGAAACAGTTTTTAGCTAAAAAAAAAAAAAGCGCCAGACGGATTTTTTAAATTTTTTGATTTTTGTGACACTGAACAACTAAAAAACAAATTTCCATTGGAATCTCGGGGGTAATTTGAATTTTTATTTAAATTGTTTCAGGGGCACCGTGTCCGAAATTGTATCTGGACTTAAAATTTGCTGCAGAATCTGAATTTGAAATAAAAAAGTATACTTTCTATTTAAAATTCCTAAGTTGCGTCCTGCTGGGGCCGATGGTGTCCTAAGACCCTACTCTAATGACCCCCATCAGATATCCCCCTCCAAACTTAAGAACTTGTATTTGAAATATTTGATATTTGCTTTGTTTTAGATATATTTTAGTGTATCGTTTAAAATGACTCACCCTCTACATCCTAAATAATATAATATACTTTAACATCGATAAAGTTTGTATCAAGTAGGAATGTAATATTTTGATTTCAAGAAATTGAAAACATTGATAAAAAGAATTAGAACACTTTTTAGCTTATTAGGGTTATGTAGTCGTTATTAATCATTTTACATGAGAGAATAATTTCATGAGAGTCGAAAGTTCAGATTCAGTGGTACACTAAAACACCAAAACTTGTGAACTCCCTGGCATAATTATTGCTTATCAATCTTAGTATCAATTTTAAAGCTTTAAGCTTTATATATGTTGTTACAACAAATAATTCAATAAAAACATTTGTATCAAAATGATACACAGTTTCAATAAAAAATACAATTTCTAAAAATTTTAATAAATCGTTAATAATATAAACTCAAAAATAATTTTATCTTTTAAATATTATTTACAAAATCAAAAAAAAATTTTAAAATCAGATTTTGAAATTTTAATATAATTTCAAGTGCAATATAAAAAAAACAACTTTTTTAATATTATGCAAAATAGTTATAATATATAGAAATATTATTTTATGAGAGAATGAGATATTTACATATAAAGTGAAAAATATATGCATTTTTTGTTGTTGAATATTATGACAACATTCATCAAATTTATTTTATACATTATATATATAAATTTTTTTTCTTTGAATAATAAATCTTTTTAAAATATTATTATATATGCTTTAGCCTAGGCATCAGATTTAATATTTGTTAAGTTTTTGAAAGTCCAAATTCTAATGCTACCAAACGGATGTTTCAGAATATTTTTCAATAGAACTAATAATGATCATTTTAGAGCAAATATTTTAGTTCATATAAAATCTTTAATATTGCTATTCAAAATTGGTCTCACGAGCTTACAATTACAGAAACACAAGTTTTTGTTGCGAAATTAAGCATCCGCAGAGAATTTGATTTATAAAATAACGTCAAGGCTAATATACCAGCATAATGCAGTTTAAGGAATATTAAATTTTAAATCATTTTTTATATATTTTAAGACAGTTCATAAATAACACCACGATATAATATTATTTTAATTAAAAAAATATTTTTGTAAAAAGTGTAATGCTGCATAATATTATGTAAGATATATAAAAATATTGGTAGAAAATATTGCCAAGAATGACGATTTTGAATGTAAAATAAGATGGTTAAAGTAGGTTTTTCAGGTACACATCTGGCGTGATAAACGAGGTGGCGAAAAGCTCCAGATGTAATCTCTAAAGCTATATATATATATATATAGCATAGAAAGCAAGTGTTGCACGCAAATAATAATGCATAACAGCAGTTTATACCCAAATAGCGAGTCAAAAAAGGATGTTGATGCACGACTTGCATAAAATAGAAAATCTTTTACTTTAATAATAACAACTGACAGTTTAATATTAAGCTTTTAATAACATAAAAAATAAATGCTATTTTATGTAAAAAAATATATATATTATACCAACATAGTCAATTTAATAAGATTAACTATAAAAAATAAGCTCAAGTAATTTTAACCATATAGACATTATCATGTTTAGTATATGCACTAAACGTACAAAATCATTATTAACGGGTACAAAATCATGGTAAATTATATATGGTCCTCTAATCTCGTTTCTGATGCTTCTATATATATATATATATAACTATATATAGATAAAACCCATCAAAA
Organism: Anagrus nilaparvatae; assembly: GCA_022575985.1. Taxonomy (NCBI): domain Eukaryota; kingdom Metazoa; phylum Arthropoda; class Insecta; order Hymenoptera; family Mymaridae; genus Anagrus; species Anagrus nilaparvatae. The sequence continues at coordinate 20,949,166 of JAKSXM010000137.1, forward strand.
CCATCTCGTTTTTGTAGAGACCGTAAAGGTTATATATTTTACCTTCAAAATGCAAAAGCTTTACTGCTATATTTATATATATAGCTATATCGCGGTAATTTTTAAAGTGTTGTTAGACCAGTAATAAATTGTTAAAAAAAAGCGATATATGTGTAAAATTATACACATACAATAATAATAATAATAAAAAATACCACATATTATGTACATAATCGTAAATGATAAAGAGTTTAAATTTAATCTTTTATGTAATGCACCTAAACAAAATTTTATATACTTTGATTAAAATTTATATATTAAAGCTTTTTTTTTCATTTTTTTTTTTTTTTTTTTTTAATCAAATACAAATTTTTATTACTCTATGGATGATAAATTAGTTATTTTACTATTAAAAGCTTGTAACGTGTATTTTTGCTTTTATGTTTTATATTTATGCATTAAAAAAATTTTTTTAATTTATAAAGTGAATTATAAAATTTAATTTAATGGACTTTTAAATTAGATTTGGATTAATTTTTCTTTTCTTTTTGTTAATTAGAAAAATTATGGGTCGAAAAGTTATAAATAAAACTTATAACTGGTTTGTGTGTTCGAAAAACCAACAGCCATGGAACATGTTCACTTATAACAGTTTTAACCTATATTCCCTAATTATTATAAGTCCTAAAACCGAAATTCCAATAAATCCCGAAATATAAATTATCCTAAGTCAATACACCTAAAGTATTCTAAGTTCTTGTTCTTACAATATTCTAAATCCATTTGATCCACTCTCCCTAAAATCTTAATTTTTTAACCCCTCCTCACCCCTCTAATGTAAGGGACTTTTTCAGGTACTCCCTCTGAATTTGAACGCAACTATGCGCAATAGATCTTTGTTTTACAAGTATTCACATTTATTTTAAACAATTGCGCAATTTCAGCGCCACCTACCTGTGAATTCCTGCTTAAAAATTCAAGATAGAGAAGCAAATAAAGTACAATTTGTATTCATCCAAAAGATTTCGTTACATAACAATCTTTGCATTACATAATACAAAAATATAAAACAACCTAAAGTAGAAGAAAATGCTTTTGATTAAAAGTAAAATAAATTAAATAAATGAAACAGATCCATGCGATAAAAGTAATTGCAATATATTTAATGTATAGGGTTTCCTAAAGACACTTCAATAATATTTCACAAATTTTATAGGTTTTCAAAAGTCATTTTTTAGTTCAAAGATTTTCAAAGTAAATAATATTGAAACTATAGGAAAGCCTTTAGTTAAAAGTAAAAGTTTTTGAAAAAAGGCTAATTCAAAGATTGAAATTCATTGAAAGAAGCTAAAATTAATTAAGTAAAATATTTAATTAACCCTCCGCCTGTCCTCTATATTTTTACCTCCTCGGCCTGTCCTCAGGGTCGATATCGTCCGCGTCATTTTTTAACACCTTTAAAAACAATTTTTGGCCAAAATTTTTTTTTGAGGTTTTAGATAAACATCCCAATTAAAGATTAAAAAAGGTTTTTGGCTAAAATGTCCGCTCAGTTTTGCGGAAAAAATTCTGGAGCAGCGGAAAACGAGCATTTTTTCGATTTTTGGTTAAAAATTCATAACTCCGGCCCTAATGGGTATTAAGGAAAAATATTCTAGGGTTTTAAGCTTCAGATATATGCCTTCAAAAAAACCTACCCAGATTTGGCTCCGCTGAAAAAACCTTAATTATTTCGCAATCTGAAAATGGGCCTTTTTTCGAGTAAAAAAATTTTTTAAAATTGAGGTTATTTGGGATAAAAATCCACTTAGGGGCATTAAATGTTCAAAAAAGTTATTTAAAAATATACTTCACCCTATGTATAAGTAAAGAAAAAAAAAATTTCAAAAAAAATTAAGTTTTTTGGTCGAAATACAATTAAATTTTGGAAAAGTAAAAAAATGAATTTTTTTAGTGAAAACGGGTCAAAAACACGTATTTTTTTATGTTACATTCATTTGTACATGAGAAAAGTATGATATATGAAGAAATTACTTCATTTGGAGCAAAAATAACAAAAATTTTTACTTCCAAGAAATAGCAAAAAAATTCCCTCCGCCTGTCCTCAGGGTCGATATCGTCCACGGTCCAACTTTGCACACACGGTACGGCTAAGCGGCTAAACCAAAATTAACGCGGTTTGGCGTGTGTTCATAATATGTGCCTAAGTTTTTTTAGGTGGGGTAACCAACCATCACCCATTGCGCATGTCTGCGTTACAGCTATATCGTAAAAAGTCGATGGACGATATCGACCCTGAGGACAGGCGAAGGGTTAAAAACAAAACTTTAATGTATTAACATTTTTTTTCTTCAAAATTACTTTCCACTTATTAAATATAAAATATATAGATTTAACTTAACTCGAATAAATATTATAAAATAGAGACTATCCAAAAGATAATACCAAAATGAACAATAAAATTTTATTCACGTATAATGATACAAAGTGCAAAATTATTATAAAATGATGATAAAGTTATATCTATCTTTTGGTTCAATTACTTTAGTATAGTATTTCTATTTCTAAAATTCAGGATGAAACCAATCGTATGCATACGTTCGATCAGCTATAGAGTTAAATAAAGCCTTTAGATTTTTTTATTTTATTTTATTTTTGAGTCTTCAATTTTGTGAATACGGTTTCGTCTATATATAAAAATATAGATAAATTGAAAAAAAATTTTTTTATGTATTGAGAGAAATATATATATTTTTCACGCAAAAGATAAATGAAGCATAAATATATATATAAATGTATGGGTATGCGCATATACGTTCATTGAATCGGTTATACAACTAAAAAATAAAAAGAAAATTAGAAAAATTCAATTTTCTAGCTTAAATATCTCAAAAGATCAAATTTTCAGAGAGATAGAAATTTCTGAAATTTTCCATCCGGTGATTTTAGTTAAACACACACATAAATATAAATACAAATACTCAAAAGTTCACATATTATATTTTTTTGATTAAATGTCCATTTATATAAATTTTTAGTATCACGGACACGTGGTTCGGTTTAGTGGACAAGAGAAATGCCTTTTGAGTGCGATAACCGCACCACGAAAACCCTCTCGACACATGATACAATTTCCCTTTGGGCGAACATACAACTCTTGTGGCAAAGCTTGGCCTTTTATTTATTTCATTCAGGTTTAATGTAAATTTTATTTTTATATACATGTATGTAAACCTTTTTAACTTTAATTTAATTCATTTATGCCTTAGTGTCACCTTCTTTTTTTTTTATTTTTTCATAATTTTACTTAATAAAATTTTAATAACATTTGCACAAAAATATTTAAATATTTTAATATGGTGCATTATTATATATCTTGTTCCATTAGTTTTTAATCTAATTTTTTATTGTTACTGATTTTTAACTATGTTTATATGCATTCATTGCCATGCGGATATTGATGGTGAAATTGCGAGTCAATTTCCATTTAAATAAAAGTAGCTAAGATTTTATTTAAATTTAACAAAAGACGTGTTTTAATTTAAAGATACCCTACCTTCATTATTTATTGTTTTTCAATATTCCAGGAGAGGTATACTAAGCAACAAAAGATTTCATAAACCACATTAAAACAATAAATTTAATAAGGGGGTAATTTAGTATGTTAACTATTGAACAGATATATTGCAATTATAATTAATGAATTGACTTTATTATAAGAGAAACAGGGCATAGATTCTGCATTTTTATCATCTATCACATATTACGTGATAGTTACAATAAATGTTTACTCACTCGTGAAAAACAAAAAAAGTACTAACTTTTTATAAAATATTGACTTAAATAACCAAACTGTATCGCAAAAAGTACTACCGTTTCTAAAAAAATTTGTTTGAGCAAATGCTGAATCAGGTCCCTGGGCCTAGATTCTGCATTTATATCATCTATAACATATCACGTGAAAAACAAAAACAGTACTAACTTTTAATAAAATATTGACTTTTATAACCAAACTGCAACGCGAAAAGTACTACCAATTCTAAAAACATTTGTTTACGCATGCGCAGTACCACATATTGTGGATGGTAGGGCTGCTTATCACTGGGATATGAATGCTAAATTAGGTCCCAGTAGGTTATTTAACTATATAATTTAATTTTAGGTATGTAAATATAAAAATCTGGGAGTCATGTTAATTTATATACTATTCTAAAGTCATTTCACTTTCGAGAAAAATTTTATATCATAAAATATTGACAAAATATCATATTTTTTCGAGAATATTTTCATAGCTCTTAGCTTTGATTATAAAATTTAGTTAAAAAAATTAGTTTGATGAAAAAATGAAGAAATAGTAAATTTCTAATTTTCCAAAAAAATTACTTTTCAATGAAATTCATATATAAAGTAATTTTTTTCAATAAGGCCAAAATTATTCAAAATAAAACCTCCTAACCTTATACATAGCTGAATGCATATTTTTTTAAATTATTGATGCACTCTATAAAAAGAAAAAAAAATAATCGCTTCATCAGATTGAAAGTTAAAAATACATATTCCTTTATTTTTTGTAGCTATATTCTTTATCATCCCTGTATACTTATATATACGTATATATCTACTCTAAAGCTTTATTCTTCAATTTTTTTCAATCTATCTCATTCATTTTTTTTCATTTTATACAGAGTTTAACACTACGTTAAAAGCTGATCGTTTAAAGTCAATCACCAAGAGCAATTTAGTAATTGGCAATTTCATCTTTTAGTTCATTCATTCGTATATATAATTACATTGAAAAAAGTAAAAAAAATTCATAAGTGTTAGTTAATTTGAAAGAATTTATATACTTGTAATTTGTTAAAAAAATATTTTGTTGCATTAATCTACATTTATGAATATTAAAGCTTGAGTTTAGATCAAAATAATAAATACAAATACCTTAAAAATATGAGGTTATTTCATATATGAAAAGCAGTAACATATATTTTAAGGGTATTTTCATGTATAAACAGAAAGTAACAATTTTTGATTAACCTCGTATGCATATACTAAAATGTTTTTACTAGCCTCTGTAGCATCTACTTCAGGTATATTTTAGACATGTTTTTTTTTTTTTTTGATATATCAGAATAAACCTTTTTTATTTATAACCCTTTAATATATTATATACATCAAACATGTTTTTACTTGAAATTTATGCACATGTAGTAGTATTTTATTTTTTTTAAGAAAATTTGAATTTAGTATACGAAACAGCTTTTTTTTTTTAACTTCGTTGTGTACATTTTAATAAATAAGGGCAAGTGTGTAACAAGGGAGGAAAAAATAAAGGACTCATTTTTTTACTAGTTGATCGAGTAGCTGAAATAACGTATAATGAATTTACGCTTCATGGAACTAGCTAATTTGCTATAAATTTTTTTTTATTTAATGAAAGCTTTTATAACTCAAGGTATGGGTAAAAGCTTTAAATATTATTTACTTTTTTTTTATATAAAAAAAATTTTTTTTACATTTTTATGCTTATTTTTTTTTTTTTTTTTTTATAAAATATGTAAAAAAAAATTTTAATTAAAAAAATATAAATATTTTGATAAAATAATGGAGTTAATTAAAAAAATTTTTTATGATTTCATGTTAGATTAGTTAATTATTTAATTAAAAGAATTTTTTTTTAATGAAGCATGGAATATTTTTATTTATTTTATTACAAAAGAAATTTCTCATTAAATAATTGAAATTTAAAACTATTGTTTTTCCAATTTAATTATTATTTAGTATTAAATATAAATTAACAATCATTGACAAGGTATTTACTATTCATCTATTTAAATGTTAATAATTAATTTAAATTACGTAAATATAAATTATGCATCTATTTACACGTTAAATTTTTTGTAAATGACAATTTAAAGGGTTGCAAAACTCGTTCAATTTTTCCTTACAAAAATATTAATAAAATAAAATAAAATATAAAGCAAAATTTGATATATTTTTTTGAAATTTATAAATTTTATCAAAAACATATTTTTATTTTTTTAGATTTATACGAGGTTCTTTCAATTTGACATTTTGTCAGAAAATTTTTTATCTAATTTATTTGAGGATACTCAATAAACAGATAAAAAATAATTTAAAAACCAATGTCATTTTAACACAGAATAAATAAAATATAAAAATTTAATTACTCATAAAAAAAAATTATATCTGCTAGATAATAAAAGCAATTAAAATACGTTATATATAAATAAAGACAATTAAAAATTAATTATATGAACTTTATATAAAATTTCAAAAACTTTAATTATTTATTCATTTTGTTAAATATTTAATATAAAGCATATTTTTAATTATATATCATGCGATCTTTAGTTAAAATTTTGCAAAAACTTTTTCCTGTTAAAGTTAAATAATTAGAGGAAAAAATTATTTCATCGTAAAATTATGCTACAGTATTGTTAAAAAGTAATGTTTCAAATAAAAAAATTTTTTTTCTTTCAAAAGTTTCAAATTTCTAATGGAAAATATTTATATTTATTTATTAAAACAATGGATAAAATTTTCTATTGTATTTTCATTTTGTTCTATTATATTTAAAATTTCATGCACAAAATAATTAAAAGTTATTGTAGTATATTGCGTAACCAGAGTGTAAAATTCAAACCTAAAAGTGTGATTAAGAAAAATTTCTTTCTGCAACTTATTTTTGTCTAAAATTTTAGGTGCGATTCTTGCAACTCGAAAAAAAACCAACCCTTTTTGACTATACCTCAAAATAGTACATTATGCAACAAGTGGTGAAATTAAAATTTTACTAACTTGTTGCATAAAATACTATTTCGCAGTATTGATTTTTTGAACAAAAGAGCAATCAAGCCTTAGTACTAGAAGTTCAAACTTTACCTATTTGTTAGGTAATATACTATTTTCATCAGTTATAAAAAAAAACTTGAGCAGTGTCATCTTTTTGTGATCGAGTTATAATAACATATAAAAAAAGTCAAAACTTTGAAAAATAAAGTTACGTCTATAAGAATATCGACGACATTTTTCGCCTTCTTATATTCGTGATAAAATAAAAATAAAAATCCCTCCTCTGTTCATAAAAAAAAAAGTTAAAATCGCGATTCAAGCAATCTTTTTCGATCTTTTTTTTATGACTTTCTGAATAGAGGCCAAGAAAACTTAAAGTCATGTAAGACTTAAGAAGAAAAAGAAGAGTTGAAAAGAAAAAGAAAATCTCCAGTAAAGGAAAAGTGAGAGTGAGAAATAAAAAGTTAAGGAGGGGAAAAATAAAGCTTTTCGGTACCTAAAGTTCTCTCAACGCACTCATCCATCTTGAGTACTATGGCTGCGACATTATCGAGAACATCGAGTGTCGCTCCATATATAAATACATGTTTTATATAGATTTGCTTTTTTTTTTTCTTCTCTAAAACCTATTTTTCATTCTTCTTTTCTTTATTTATTTATTTTTCTTTTATTTTTCAACATCTCTTATTCTGAAAAATACAAAAATTCTTTTTTTTTATTCCTGATAATCTATCTCTCTAGCATTGTTTTTTTTTCACGAATTTATAAATTGAACAATTTATGGCTTTTAAAGTACTTTAGAAATCAGCATTTAAAACTTGACATCGTTAAATTTGTAGTTTTTAGAATTAAATTTCTTTTACTTTAAATAAATAAAAAAAGATAGTTTAATCTTTAGTATAATCTTAATGTATTCTCATCAATTTCAATGAATTTGCTGATTAGTTTTAAGAAAAACTATACAGTGTGTCTAAGAACTTTGGAAGCAGAAATTTTATACAGCAAACAAAACTAAAGTTTTCAAAATAATTTTTAAATTTTCACTTCAATTTTCAAAATAACAGGTTTTATCGTAGTTTTTTTTGAAACTGAAATATTTGGCCATTTTCATATTTAATGTGTCGTCAGTCTTTACGCATATTTTTGCTATTTGAATATATGAGGCGCGGATAAACGACGTCAACATAATAGGATTGGAACTGAGAATGATGGCTATTGATAAAAGCAAATTTAATATAAGTAACTATGCCTTTACATTATTATCCAATAATAAACGATTTAAAATAAAAATTATATGCCAGCTATAAACGCGCGGGTAAACGGCAGTAAAAGATTTTGAATTTTCGGGTATTAGAAAGTGTTTCCCCCTCCAGCAGATTTTATAAAAAATTAAAAAATATGGTTTTTTACCCTACCAGGACTACACTTCAATTTCATTTATTAGGATGGTATACTTTTTTATGCCCAAAAAAACGATTTTCGAAAAATTCAAAATTATATTTTGGGGTCCTAAATGCCCAAAAAAATTTTTTCTTAAATTGTTGTTAAGCTTTCTAGCCAGAGTATTATCTGTACATGGGTTGGAGAAATTAAATTAAGCCTAAAAAACCTTAATTTTGGAATTTTTTCGCTTGAGGGTCTGTCGTGGCCTAGAGGTTTAATTCCAACGGATTTTCGTGAGTCTTTTGACAACTTTTCAGGTGCTGCAATTTAGGCTAAGTTTGATTCTAGCTTTAATTGCGGGTCCAAATCACTATAATTATCCGGTAATAGCCTTAAAAATAAAATTCAATTTATTACGACGCATATTTAGATTTATGCAGATGAATTTTCACATAAATTGTGCATAACTTCTATAACAGTTAAAATTTTTTATAATTTGCAATATATTACGCTTATATGATACAATGCACGTTATCTATGTAATCAATCTTGTTCTTGTTTTGTATATATAATATAATATGAGCAATGTTTTTTAGAAACAAATCCATTATACTGTATGACTTTTTTATTTATACTAACTTGTTATTTATATCAGATTGAAAAAGATATAGGTATATAAAGACATTTGCTCTTTTTTTTAGTTGCTCATGCAGATAAATCCCTTTTTTTTTATTACTAATGAATCACAAACAAAAAATTTCCTAAATTAATGGAAATACCAATTTACTTAAAAAAATTGTTCATGCTACCAAAAATGTAAATAAAATTTTATAGCATCACGTATTGACCAAATCATAGAAACAGACAGTAAATAATAATTTTTACTAGCCATTTTGAAATTATTTACGGTTTTTAACACAATAAAATATTTTATACAGTACAATAAAGTATATGGTTCTCCCATTGGTTATATCTTGATTATTTGTTATCTGGTAGTTTGTGTCCCATATAATATATTTACATGTAGTTTGTATATAAAGTTCTTCTTCATATCTATAATTTCTTGTCACATGTATATAGGTTCTATTTATTCGGATATTTAAAGTTTGCTTGAACTAAAATTTAGTTTTGTTGCTTGTAGTTTTAAAATTATTATTATTTCGAAACTATTTTTAAGCTTTTTTTATATTTTTGCCTATATTAGGCTTTTATTAACTTTATTATGTTTGATTAATATTAAAAATACTAATCAATAACCTATAATTGAAATAGATAATAAATTTATTAAATCTTATTAATTTTATTGCTATTTTTATGATCCTTAGAATCATTTTGGTATCTAAAAGTAAATATTTATAACCAATATATAATGAAAATGGAATTAGTTGTATTAATAACTAATTCAATTTAACATTTAAATATAGAAAAAAGTTTTTATAAATATTAATATATATTTAGAATTTAAAAGCTCATAAACTATAGAGAGTATAAAACTAGGGGAGAAGTTCAATAAATCTAAGATTATTGAAAAATAAAAGAATTTTTAAATCGGTTATTGAAACTGAAGAAAAGGAAATGTTAATATCTTTTTCCCGAAAATCAGTTTATTTATTTTTTTTGATCTTTTATACGTACAATTTATGCCCTTGTAAAACTCATTAACGGAATTTTCTGCACTCGTTTTACGCCTAGGCAGGAAAAAAACATTGTAAGCATCATGGGCGAAAAATTTTAGACGCCTGCGTGAACACATATTTAGTAACCACGCTAGTACCAAAACTTTTGCGCCCTTGATAATTAACATACAATTTAGGTCAAAAATTGCAAAAATTCCATACTTAAGGACTAAAAACCTGATTTTGAACCATCTCCCTAATTAATTTATTAAATCATATTTGTGGTTTTTTAGCGAAATTTCGTTTCTTCTCATTTGCATAATTTGGCGATCACTTTTACTATCCCCACAATATAAATATTCTACGATTGTACTTTTCGCGTAATAAAACTCACAGTAATTTAAATAAATAATGTAAAATTAATCATAATAAAAAATATTTTAGAATTATTTTCTATTGACTTATGCAATCTGACATCTTTGTGAATATTTTCTCTCGTATTTTATTACTTTGTTAATTTTACTTCTGCTACTAAAATTTTTCTATAAATTAAATCATAATATTTAATTATTTGTTCATTTAAAAAAAAGACATAAAAATTACAATTAAAAAATGTAATTAAAATTTTTACTATTTCAAGAATTAACGAGACGGAAATATTTAAAAATAATAATACTTTGACCTCCTCTAAATATGCATATTAGATTATAATTTCAATTCTTCAAACTGTTTATCATAACAGCCGATGTTGTAAAATATTTCTTGTATTTCGATGCGTGTGGTTTTTTTTTAATGTATGAATAGAAAAAGGGTTTTTTTTTTAAAGAAAGTCACTTTTTATTACTATAGATTTTTGATAAATTACCCTTATACTGAGACTGACATTCATTATTGTTTGGCGGTATAATACCTTTTTTTTTTCCTGTGTTTCTTTTTTTTATATTTCAAAGTTTTCAAGTATGTTTATGTATAATATTCTAGCTCGTCGTTTTTATATTATATTTATATATATATGTGGAAAATGGTATATGAAAGCTTTATTATATGCAATTAAAATATCAAGTGGAATAAAATGAATCACATAATTCATGTGTACGTGTATATTAGCCTAGAAATTATCTTTTTATTGAGATATAAAAATTATTTTTTGGTATTTTTCGCCTGTAAATAAACGCTTTTTTAGGAATAAACCTTCGATATTTTTAAAATACTGTGCAAAAAACTAAATAAAGGACATTGAAAATTTTTTAAAAAGCTACTACTGGATAATTATAGTACTTTTGCCCCTGCCATCAAATCTAGCCCAAGTAGTAGCATTTAAAAATTTGCCCAAAAGCTCACGTTATCCCGTTATAATTAGACCTCCAGGCCTCGCAGACCCCCAAAAATTGAAAAATACCCCAAAAATAGGGTTTTTGGACTGAATTTAATTTATCCAATCCATGAACAGATAATACTCTGCACATTGGCTGAAAAACTTAACATATCCTTTTTTTCAAGAAAAATTTACCATCCTCAATTTTTTCTTTTCAGCCCTGGTAGGGTGAGAAGCAATATTTTTTAATATTCTAGAAAATCTCCTGTAGAAGGAACTACTTTTTAATACCTGAAGATTCAAAATCTTCTACCACCTGTTAAAAAGGAAATTAAATGTCCTAATTTTATAATCATTTAAAAAATATTGATATAAATAATTATGTATTTGTGCATTTCTACGAGAAAGTACTTTTTATGAGCACCAAAAATGAAGAAAAAAAAATTTACGAGGCCGCGACTGCCACCATGATTTTTTGGTAGTTTGAACCCTATAGATTGCAAAAAAAAGCGTGAACACGAATTCGGCGATGGATGCCAAAAAGATTTTGCCACTTATATCAAAAACTTCGTTTTTCGTATCTGAAGCTACCCAAAATTTTAAAAATAAGTTTTTAGGTAAGAAAAATTTTTTAAAACTAGGTAAAAAATCTGATTGCCAGGGAAAAATCACTCCAGAAGAAAAAAACTTTACTTTTTCCGATGAAATTTAGCCAAGTTATCGTCAATTTAAGATTTTACTCAAATTTGTCTTAAAACAGATTGAAGTTCTATATTGAAAAATGCCTGTTTCGCTGAACTTTAAACAAGCATAACTCGCTTGATTTTCATCGTAAAATAATAATTTTTTTTTAAAATCGATGTATTTTTCCCTGGCAATTCATTTCTTTATGAAAGAAATCATTTTTATTATACCTAATTTCCATTTTCCAGGTCAAAAGCCTTTGAAAACTGTAAGTAGCCAAATTTACTTAACACAGTTTTCGACCTAAAAATTAAAATTTGGTCAATAAAAAAGATTTCTTTCTTGAACAAATGAACACTCAGGGAACAATTAATTGATTTAAAAAAAAAAAATTATTATTTTACGATAAAAATCAAGCTAGTAATGCATATTTTAAGTTCAGAAACGTGCATATATATTTCAAAAAAATTTCAATCATTTTTAAGATAAATTTCAGCAATAATATGCTTTACTAGCTTGATTTTCATCGTAAAATAATAATTTTTTTTTTTTAAATCAATTAATTGTTCCCTGAATATTCATTTCTTCAAGAAAGAAATCTTTTTTATTTACCGAATTTCAATTTTTAGGTCGAAAACTGTGTTAAGTAAATTTGGCTACTTACAGTTTTCAAAGGCTTTTGACCTGGAAAATGGAAATTAGGTATAATAAAAATGATTTCTTTCATAAAGAAATGAATTGCCAGGGAAAAATACATCGATTTTAAAAAAAAATTATTATTTTACGATGAAAATCAAGCGAGTTATGCTTGTTTAAAGTTCAGCGAAACAGGCATTTTTCAATATAGAACTTCAATCTGTTTTAAGACAAATTTGAGTAAAATCTTAAATTGACGATAACTTGGCTAAATTTCATCGGAAAAAGTAAAGTTTTTTTCTTCTGGAGTGATTTTTCCCTGGCAATCAGATTTTTTACCTAGTTTTAAAAAATTTTTCTTACCTAAAAACTTATTTTTAAAATTTTGGGTAGCTTCAGATACGAAAAACGAAGTTTTTGATATAAGTGGCAAAATCTTTTTGGCATCCATCGCCGAATTCGTGTTCACGCTTTTTTTTGCAATCTATAGGGTTCAAACTACCAAAAAATCATGGTGGCAGTCGCAGCCTCGTAAATTTTTTTTTCTTCATTTTTGGTGCTCATAAAAAGTACTTTCTCGTAGAAATGCACATTTAGGATATATTAACTCTTGCTAAAGTTAGTTGCAGTTTGTTACATTATTAAATTATTGCTTACTAGTATCTTAATAATAACTCCGAATATGCATTAGTGGTTAAAATTTCAAAGTTATACATAAATACTCTATTCTAATTTGCTTATCATTTGTTCACAATACATTTATGGTCAAATTTCACTAATAATTTAAATTATTATCATTCAATTCTGAAAAAAAAAATTAAAATAATTGCTTATAATAAAAGAAAAAAGTTTATAAAGTGGATAATTCAAAGGCAATAAAAAGATTTTCCTTTTTTTTTATTTTTGGCAAAGAAATTGAAGATACGAAAAAATTGCGAATAATAGCATAGTATTAGTAAATACGCGGAATTTATTTAACAGCATTTTAGATTATTATTTTTATTCAATGCGGCATTCAAAATTGATTCATTTTTTAAATCATATTTTTTATGATAAATTTTTTTAATTTTATTCAAGCTAATATTTTATTATTTACTTTTATTAATTATATTTTGTAATTCAGAAAGTTTGAATTATGCCTTTTTTTATATATTTTGTAAAACTTTTTAATTTACTATAACCTCCTTTTATTCTTATTACTTTTATTATACTCTTAATGAGTTTGGATGCAAGAAAATGCATTTTTCTTTTTATTAAATATGCATAAGAAAAAAAAAGAATCTTTTTTAAGAATATGTAATTACTTAAAAATGTGCACAATATATTACGAAATATATATTTATACGTAGTAATTATACAATTTAAAAATTTTAATATGGACTTAAATATATCTTAAAAAATAAATATTCATGGGATAATTTAATAGTTTCAACAGAGCTAATTATGCTACATATTTTTTTTTAAATTATTTTTTGGGCAATTTTATAGTATAATATCAATTAATTCCAAATTCAGTCCTGAGAAAAAATAGGCTAACCAAATTTTGGGTCACTTAGTGCTCAGTGATGTAAATGGGCACCTAACACTAGTGAAAACTTTGAAAGTGTAAAAATAGATTTATTTTTTATATGAACTTCATAATTTTCTGAATAGAGCAAACTTTTGTAAACTTCTAATGTAGGAATCTTACTAACAATCTAATTGACACCCAGTTGGTGCACATTTACTATAGATGTTCTAAGTGGTTTGTCCCTTGGGATAATATAAACAAGTCAGAAAATACTTGAAAGGGATAAATAAAAATTAAGTCTGGCAAGACAGGCTGGATTATCCCATATACAAACAACCCTTATTTTAATGTTTTGTAAATTTCAATCATGTAACCTCTTAAAATTATAGATTGCGTAAAAGAGCATTAATAAAACCCTAATTTACAAAAGGTCTCTATCTCATATAAAACAGACACATAAGAGTAACCTCATTTTTCTTATTTAAATAATATCGGATTAAAAAGGAACTTTAAAATTACCCTCACTTTTATCAATGTATCAAATTTGTTGGATAATGACATTAGATTTAATGCTATAAAAAAGAAAATTTTTTTTTTTTAGCCTAAGTATATATTTTATTAGCACGTATTAGCATTAAATTTAAGATTATTTTAACCTTTAACTGCCATACTTGGAGGGTGACTTGTCACCCCAGGCTACAAAATCCGCGATTTTATAGACTTGGTATTTCAAAATAGTATTTAGGGAACACAAGTGTATATGCTATTTATTATATCAGTTATTTTAATGTTACATTGCTTTTTTGTTCATCTGTGGTGTCAGACGATTTTAAATTGAACATTTTTTTATGTCCTGCAGTATGCTAGCTAAAGTTTAATGAGGATGTATTCGCAATGTTGAAAAATTGAATTTTTATGTTTTCAATAAATGCTGTTTTACAAGATATAATTTTCGATCAGTAATAAAAATTATAATTAAAATAGAATTTATGACATTTTGGCCATTCAGCTAACAGGACTTAAAATGTAAAACATTTTATTGTACTTTTGTTTTGCTTACAAATGTATTAATAATGTATTAAAATTTACAAAAAGTAATTTTTGGCCTAGAGAAAACACAAATGTGCGAGTGGATGTGTGAGTGCATTAAGGAAGTATTGCCTTCACAGAATCCACCAGGGGAAGAATTAATTTAAAACTAGAAATAAAATTCGTTATGGCAGTCTATAATATCTTGGCATAGTCATAGTAAGATAACTATCAAAGTGGTAACTGCTATAAAACTAAGAAACTAGATAACAGTCATGAAAAAGACGATAGATAATTTAATATGGTTTGTAATTCAATGAATGACTAAGAATATTTGATATATTTGAGAAATCAAAAAGTATAACTAAAATAGATTTAAAATTAATCAGTTTTTGATTATAAACTATCGTCAAAAATAAAATTAGAAAAAAAAACTAATGATTAATGATATATTTTACCGATATTTTACTAATATAGTAAAAAAAACAAATTGATTTTTTACGAGCAAAAGTTTGCTAAATATTTCTATATAGATACATTTGATTTAGATCGAAATTCAATTGAAAGTTTTGGACAAGTTGAAACTCGTGATCTGAGAACAAAGTATAAACTTAACGACAATTTACATGAATTTACCTTTAAATATATATATATCTACATGGGTAATTTCATGTCAAATGATTAACTCGGAAATTTAATTTGCTTTTTAGAAGAACAAGAATATTTCTCAAGAGACGAAACTTTACCTCTAACTCGTACTATCCACTTTTACAATTATGATGCAGGAACTTTTAAATATTTATGTTGACAGTTTTTAACATTTTTAATTTAGCAAAACTAAAAAAAAAAATTTTTTTTTAAATGAAAATTAACGTTTTGCTAAGCATCAAGGATTTAACAGTTTTGACACAAGTGGTATTACTAGCAGGTTTCTCAGCTGCTAAGGTGCACAACGATCGTGAAAAATTGCACACCAAAATTTTTATACAAGTTTTTAACAAGCCCAAGCATATCGAAATTAATTTTCATCCTTCAAAAACTAATTGTTATTTTTTATGCAAAATTAATAACTAATAGCAGCCTCATATCTCGGATATTAAAATAACAATTACCCGGAGAAGATAATTTTAGGGAGCTCGTGGCCTCTTCAAGTTTTTTTTCTGAATACACAGCTGATACTGCGCCTTTATGTAGCCTACAGAAATCATTTCACTTGCGAGAAAAATTCAAACCATTAAATTTTCTTGCAATGACACTGCAAATCCCGTCCAAAAATTTGCATGGCTCCAGAACTCTTTTCAAAATTCTATGAAAATTAAACATTCTAGATATTTGTTTTATTCACCACGGCACTAGTGGGTTAAATAATTAATTTACTTTGCGAGAAAAAACAATTTTTAAGAAGTAACTGAAAAATTTATAGTACTTTTCAGGATCCCATCATTTAATAAAATTATATAAAATGTTTTGCATTTAACTTTTTATTACTGTGAAACAGTCCATATAGATAAATGCACTATATATTCAAATATTAAAACATTTAAAACATTTCATTGTAAAGCAAGATTAAAAGTAAAGTCAAATTTAATTATATATTTATATCTGCTTAAAATATTTGAATAAATTATCTAATAAATTAACTTTATATAAATTTTACACATATGTTACAATTTTTTTTTTTTTCAGAGTAATATTTTTTAATCTTATTAAATTTAAGCTTCTTTGATATATGTTAAAACCTATTCAACCATCAAAAAAAAAAAATTTAACTCGTAAATGTAATTTTTCTTTTCCATCTCATAAAACCCAATTAAATTCAATAAATCTAATTTTTTTTTTAAACCATTCATACACATACGTTTAGAAGAAGAAAAAAATGTATTTTAAAGTTAATAAAATTTTTTGAAAGTAAAAAAAATTATTTAACGCCTGTAAAAAAGATGCTACAGGATTTATTGCCAAAATTTTGCAAAATTGAATATATCAAGTTTTTTATGCTCGAATGCATTCTATTAAAATTATTAAGGAAAAGGATATTCATGAGATCTTACTTACTCTCTAAAAAATAACGTTTGAAAAAAAAGTGATTAATAATCTGTTTTTATTTAAATTTTGCTGAATTTTCATTTTTAATTTTGATTTAATTGTTTTTGAACATCGCTTTATTGGCCTCGTTTACTCAGGTACTAAAATTAGACAAGTTTGGGCTTACTTTTAGACTCAAATTAATCTTAGATTCAAAGGGCCCATTATGGATAATTAAGCTAAACAACTCATTAAAAGTCAATAAGAAAAAATTTAAGTACACTGTAAAAAGTAACTTTCTTAGATTTATAAAAAAAATAGAATTTTTTTGAAAAATTATCGGATTTTCAAAAAATTTTGTAAAATTATCGAAAAATTCGAGAATTCTCGATTTTTTTTTTGTGATTTTGCGAAAAAAGTTGTAAATTCACAACTATTTTTCGGAAATTTACAACTATTTTTTGTAAATTTTTGAGAAAAAAATTGTAAATTATCAATTTTTCGTACGAATTCGCAAAAAAAAATCGAGAATACTCAAATTTTTTATTAATATACTAAATTTAGTATAATTTTTTTGAAAATTTACTAATTTTTCGAAAATGTTCTAATTTTTTTTGTTAATATAAAAAAGTTACTTTTCACAGTGTATATTTTTATTCAATCAAGACCGCCCACTAGCTTTTATCTAAAATTCTATGGAGGGTAGTTTACTTTTCAGAAAGAACTGGCCATATTATATTTACGTATAAAACTGTGTGCTTCTTGTCACGTCAAGAACAAACCAAAAAAAAAAATATATTTTTTTTATGTCAGGTAGCTTTCTTGAGTTATGTCAGAAAAGTCTAGCTTCATAAGAATGAGCTAGGAAAAGCTTATTTTTTATATTTTAAAGCTTAAAAAATAACAATAATAATAAAGTATGAAAATAAAAAAGGAAAAATTAGATAGTAAAAAATAAAAAATATTATTTTCATTAATTCAATTTATTAAAATAACAAAATGACAAAGAATATAATTTATTAATATATATCGGAAGTCAAATATTAATCTTAATGTGTGGTCGTATTTGATATCCCGTACATTTCCAGTTGAATTTATAACTAAAATTTTTATTAAAGGGAATGTAACAAAATATTAAAAACTTTTTTTTAAAAAAAGAAGTAGTGTAACAGACGAGATGACGAAAAGTATGAGAAAAGAGAAAAGAATAGTTTTATATATAACAACAAAAGTGTATATATGCAAGTTTTTTAGCCTAGAAAACTCTGGAAAGTTTTTTTATTAGATCCGTGCGCGCTCGTTATTACTTCTTGTTTACTTTAATAGTAGTAGGCTGTGCGTTTTATGGTGTATACGAAAAAGTCTACTCTTATATTATTATTAAAATAAAAATTATTTTTCATACCCCCTTTTTTTTTAATCTCTCTTATCAAAAAGTTAAGTTTTCTTCTTTTATTTTTCTTTTGAGGAAGGTAAAAAGTATTTAAAAGCACAAGCATTTTTGTTGTAATGTCAGGTATAGACAAAAAAGTTTTTTTTTTTTTTAATTGGATTATTTAATTTATGGTATTTTGTATAATTTTTATTGTATTTAGTTAATTTTATGTTGGTATTTATGAAATTTTATTTTATTATACGGGTAAGAATATGCTGTCGATGAAAAAATTTATAAAAATTCATCAAAATAATAAAATTGAATAAAAACTATTTACTAAAAATTTTTATTTAAAATAACACAAAAATTAATTTAATCAAACAAAAAGTACGTCTATATAACAAAGCTTGTCTATTTTGCAGTAAAAAGATAATTATCTTGTTTTTCTTTGTTTAATGCATTCATTCAGATAAATAAATTTTTATCTAAATATAAATCAAACAAACTAGCAATATTTTTTTTACCGATAACAAAATATATATAAATTCATCAATTCTGGATAGATGAATTTGTAACAATGGATGTTATGTACCTTACAATATTGCAAAATTACTTTTGATTGCAAGCTTCGTTTCATAATTTCATATATGTTATTTCGATGTTATTTCGATTCGAACTCAAAACACGTAGTACGTGGTTATCCATTAAAAGAAATGTTTATATATGGCCATTTCTTTTGAAATGGACTTTTTATAATTAGAAATTGAATTTAGATATTTAGTACGATGAAATTTAGAAACTTTTAGCTGAGCTTTTTTGAGAAATTCAAAATTAATTAGTAATATCGTGGCCTCAAATTGAAGCTCCAATTAAAGAAAAAAATTAATGCTTAGATTCAGCTTAAACCAGATAAAAATGTCTATATATCCCAGCTAACTCGAATTAGCCTTAAGTTAAATGAAGAGATAATACAATAAAAGGGTTAAAGTCTCATTCAATTACGCGGGGTCTATAAGTACCTATTATGCATTTTTTTAATGAACAGAATGTAAACACTGTAATAATACTAAATGAATTATTTTCTTGCATAATTAATTTTTATTTATTTTTTTGAAAATAAATTTAAATGCTTTATTTAAATGTAATTGAATTTGAATAAATTATCGAAATGTAGAATATAATCATAATTTAATCCTAAAACGTATAATTATGCAGATTTTTTTAGGATAAATTTTATTGTATTTAATATTAATAGAAAATTTTTTTGAATAATGACTAACAAATTGTTGCAGAAATTTTTTATAAAATAACATTTGATTTGGGATATTTGTTTTTTTAAATAAATATGTTAATTTTTATCGTTAAAAAAATTGACCATTTACCCAAAATAAGGTAAATTTTATGCCTTAGTATTAATAATACAAAAAAATCTAATATTAATGTTGTTGCAAATAGTACACTGAAAAAAAATGCCAGTTGCCGCAACCGGGATTCATCCAAATGACTTGTTTCACTTATTTAAAATGCGAGCATCGCAGTATGGTAGGACTAAAAAAAAAATTTGAACCAAAAACAAAATTTTTTCTTCTTCACCTTTTTTTTGGCAACCGGATTTTTTTCAGTGTAGTATTGTACCATAGGTATTTTTCTAGTTTTAGGCTAAATGTGAATATAAAGAGTTCACAAATAAACATATGGTTTAAGGCAAAACACACGATTCTCCAGGCATTCAAACATCGTTTGTGGTTCAAAGAACGTCAGTGTTGATAAAATATGATTTAATATTCTTCTTTTCTAATTAACAGTGATACAAATATCCAATACACCAAAACTGCGGTACTTGACTTTGATTAACAAATTAACTAATATCATAAAACTACATAATTCAATTACACATAATATTAACAAGTCAAGATTTCTATAATAATGTAG
Organism: Anagrus nilaparvatae; assembly: GCA_022575985.1. Taxonomy (NCBI): domain Eukaryota; kingdom Metazoa; phylum Arthropoda; class Insecta; order Hymenoptera; family Mymaridae; genus Anagrus; species Anagrus nilaparvatae. The sequence continues at coordinate 20,969,463 of JAKSXM010000137.1, forward strand.
AACACACTGCACGTATATCGAAATATTTACACGTAATATACGAGATGCTTAGGTATATAATTAGATAAATATGCGATGTGTATTAGTGAATGAAAGATATTTAGTAAAGATTTACTTAAGAGAGTACTTAATTAACTGTAATGATTTTGATAATTTAGCTATAAAGTGGAGAAAATCAAGATTTAATATTAAATTTTATCGATCTTGTATTAGTACAAAATGAAATATTCTAGCTTACTTTGATAATTCTAATTAAATTGTCATATATTTATACTAAATGACAAGTTAAAATTAATTCGTTAAAATATATTTGCCTTTAAAGCTATATTTTAATGTGTGAATAATAATAATTGGTATTTTATGAATTTCGTACAGATATTTTAAATACAATTATCAGATACTAGCACTTGAGGCTAAAATACGTTAAAGCAGAGATAATTTACGAAAAAAGGACTCTATGTTATAGAATATTATTGAGGTAGGTATGTCACATTTAAATGTGCAATTCAATAAAATATGAGTAAAAATTTTTTACTATAAAAATATTATCTACATTAGCTTGGAAATTATTTAAATTTGTATCCAAAAAAGGGTCATTTTCTAAAAAAAATAATTTTGTTACTACAATTTATTTCATTTTTCATTGTATCTACTTTCACGTAACGTAAATATTGGCCTTATTATAATTTCATTTATCACGCATGTGTTAAATATTTCATTTACAATTAAAATTCCATAAATCTCTAGGTCAGTTACCCAGCATCACATAGCCACATTATGTAAAATGACACCTTTTATTTAAATTTTAAATAATTTTAACTAGAGTATTTTGTACCATATGTAACTAAATGTTAAATTATATCTAAAAATACACTGAGAGAAAATAACAATTGCATCAATGAAAGTAAAGTTTTTAAACCAAAATTTTAAAGAAAAATGTACAGTCTAATATATAAATAAAAATGTACATTTAATTACATTTTATTTGAAAATTAAAATATTATATTGTACTAAATTTTTTACTATAAAATTCACTAGTGAATACACCTTTGTCCTTTTAAATATATGCACTAAACTTTTTAAGTTAATAAAAAATTAATAATAAATTTAGTACAGCGAAATTAAATAATTATAAAAAAATTAATTTTAATTGATTATCAATGATAAAATATAATTTTAACTTTTTTGATAATTTGATAAAACATTTCTAGTCAAATGAATTTTATTAAATTATTTTTTTCGAAACAATAAAAATTCTTTTTACTAAATTTCGTACTAAATTTTAATCTAAAATAAAAAAAAATCTATTGGTTTTTTTTATACCCTTTTTTTTATTCGGTATAGTTTTTAAAGCCACTTGTTGAATTATTTGAAGTTAAATTTTTAAATTAAAAGTAAATTACAAAACTTTTTTTTTGTATGTAAATATTGGTAGATTTATTTTTAACGCTGACAATTTTAAAGTTTTTAGATTATTTGATATTCGTTAGTTTCTAAATTTAGGTTCAAAAATTTTTACGCCAATTTTATACTTTTGCTTTTACTGTAATCAATAACATAAAAAATCAATAATATTAGGAAAAAGTAATTTTAATCATACCTTTAAAAAACAAAATTTTACAAACTTTTTAAATGCTTTTTTGAATTTAAAAATAAGTTTTGAGCAATTTAAACTAACTTTAGGAACTCAATTCAAAGAAGATCCGGTTTTGTAACAAAAAAAACGTAACTTTAGGTAGTTTCTAAGGACATAGAAAAGAGTTTTTTGAAATCAAGAGCAACTAAATAATTAGTTTTAAGTTACAATAAGCTTCAACATCTTTCATCCCCAATTCATTTATTCCCTTCTAAAATCCCGTTTATATACGCAGTTAAAAGACTGTAAAATTGCCATAATTATCTCGTTTGACTTGTAAAAATCATCTTACTTTTATAAAGTTACAAAAAAACGAGCTATCCTTCAGAAAATGAATCCTTGCATCTAAACAATTACTTTTTACGATAAACAAAGCTTAACTTAACTTAATAAAATTTACTATTTTAATAATAATTTTTATGAGAAAAGTAATCAATTTTTTTAATCATAAAAACGTAATTTTTATTGTAAATAAAAAAAGTTGATTCTTGGGTAGTTTTAATAAGAGTTTTTTATTTACTTCATCCCACTTTGCAAATATTGTGTATAGTTTTATATATAGCAGAAGATCCTTTTTAGTAATCCTAAGGGGTCATCTGTACATAACTCGCTCTAAGATTAAATTATGTTAGAAAGTTACTGATTATCACGTTATCTTTTACCAAGTTTTAGGTTATCCTTATAAACTGGACCAAATAAATAATATAAACTTTAGTTAGGGTGAAACTTATTTTTAAAATTTTGTTTTTAAAAAATTTTTTTTAGAGTCAGAAAGGTTGTCAAAAAATTATTTATCTATTTTTATCTTACATTATTTTAATAAATAAATGGGGCATCATGAAAAAATATTGAGAATTATTTTGAGCAAAAATTTACCCAATGTAAAGGCACTTAAAATCATCGGAAAAGTTTATCTTCTTGCTTTTTTTTGTTAGTTTGATATCTAGGTTGGTAACAGCTGCTAAAAATATTATACTTAATTCAGGCCCAAGTTCCTAATTGAAATAGGATTTAATTTAATAATTTTTCTTGTGTATTTAACTCTATGGCTTAATTTAAAAAAGAATTTAAAACTAGCAAACTATATTTTATTTTGTGACTGTTCTATTTTTAAAAAAATATGGGTATCTCCTTATTTTTTGAATAAAAAGCCTGTATATTTAAAAATTATTTTCTAAAACGATATTTTTGTAAAAATAAATTTAGATACTTATATTATAAAAGTATACAAAGATAAATATTTTGATTTCATTATCTTCTCAAAGAGGAAGCACAATTTGCTACAATTTTATACATCGTCACTTTAAAGTATATATAAACTTAAAAAAATATAAAAATAAATAAATTTTGGAGCTAAAAAAATTTAAATTAATGTAAATATTTTAATCTTAAGAATTTTCGATGTAATAAATTTTCTATTTTTAAACTTTATTATTTTTGGCCACATTGTTATGTATAGAGTGGTAGAAAAACTAATAGTCAGTGACAAACTATGCTTTTATTGTTATTTTGAGTACAAAGAGTATTTTCTAAGCTAAAACAAATATTAATTTAAGGCTAAAACTTTTTGAAGAAAAACAAGCAGTTTTTAAGTAAATTTATCTTAATCTGATATAGAACTGTTAAAGCATTCATTAAAAGAGCAATATTATTTTTTTAATTTTATGAGTTTTCTGAAATTTAAATGGTATATTTAATAATTTATTCCATTAATCGAAAATTAGAGCATCTTCTTTTTCAAATGCCAGACTAATATGTCTATATGATTATCGTTATAAAAAAATAATTTTTTTTTTATTAATAATAATCGAACTATAAATACAACAACAAAATCAAAGGGTATTGTAAGATATAAGATTTATACGTGTAAGTTATCATACGCACATAAAGTAATTTTTTCGTTTAATCAACCATAAAAATGTAAGAAAACAAAAAATATAGATATAAATATTGTGTATATTAGTATGGAAGTTATTATAAAAATATTCAGTCCAAAAAAATCCAAATTGTAGCTGCATATCAGCACTTCAGATGTTTAAAACATTCGAAATGCAGCTTCAATTATGGACATGGAACTCCTTTTAATTTTGAAATATAATTGACAAGTTCTCTGGCATCCAGAATTTAAAATAATTAATTAAAAGCCCAAGCTAATGTCTATAAATATATCAATACGTAAATAAGTGATTCTGCATTATATATACGACCCTTTTTATTATAATCAAGTGACAAGAGTAATGATGATCATCAATAAAACGCTTATTCTATAAGCTCATTTTTATTTATATACTTTACATTGACACTTTACTTTCTCATAGTGTACATCTATAAATACACGTGTGTAAATATTTTACATAAATGCTTCAACTTGCTACTATACTGTACTTTTATTATTCCTGTGTGTAGTGAAATTCGCAAAATCAGCAAATGCAAATCTAATATTACTATAGAATGTTAATTTTTCTTTCTTTTTAACTTATACGATTTAAAGTTTAAGTTGAAAAATGTAATTATAAAAAAATTTTTTTTTTCTAATCATGAAGGTAATTAAAGTTTAACTAAAATTTAATTCAAGCATGAATTAGTAATTAATTAATCATTAAAAAAAAGTTTTTTCTAAAAAATTTAAAATTCTAAAAAAATATAAGAAGCTTGCATATTTTGAGGTTCATTTATGTTTATATTCACATGTACGAATATTTCATATATACAAAAATAAAACGTGTTTTTCTTATACATATACTACAACATACCTCTTTTAAATCTTCAAGTCTTAAAATGGTAAGAGAGGCAAAATAAAAAAAAATATTGCAGAAAGAAATGATGATGATCTCTGTAAAATGAAAAAATTACACTTTTTTTACTATTTTCCAATGTTTATTATCAGTTTGCACTGTTATATATATATTATATATATATATATATATATATATATATGCCGGCGTTTTTTATCTATCTTTTAGGTTATAAATAAAGAAGTAAATTTTATAACTGTCAAAGATCACTGTGATTCTTGATAAACTGAACTAATTTTACAACTATTTACTAATTATTTTATTTTATTTAAATTAGCAATCAAAAAAATTTTTTTGCTAAAATTTTAGTGACTGTATTTGTTAACTTACTTTTAATTTTTTCTTATTATAAGTGTTAGAATCACTGAAAACAGATTTTTTTATTCTGTTTGATAACAGAGCTTTTTTTGTTTGTTAAAAATTTTTATTTTAAAACATTTATTCACATACGAGATTTTATAATGTGAAAATGGCTCGAAAAATTAATAATTCGCAATTATTATTAAAATCACGTTTAAATTTATCCTTTTTATCAATTTAAATCGAATTATAATCACGTATTTTATAAATAAACAATGAATTTAATGATCGCGTGATATATAAACAGAACTACACAAAATTCATGTAAAATATTTTCATACAATGCATCTATACAACCGCGCTATCCGAGCACTCGCGCTCGACTAACCTCGAGGGGCTCAAACTCGACCAGCAGGCAAGCAGCAAGTTTTTCATTCTCTCTCTGTGTATATAAATGTGTACTTTCTACCTCTTTCTCCTTTATTCTCTCATAGTTTTGCACTATCTCCGTCATTCTTATAGGGCAATAAACTGACGACACAAGTACACCCACATATATACATATATACATCATATATGTATATAAAGATTGCTCTTCTCTTGCAATGTGAAGATATACCATGCGGATGCTGCGTGTTGCTCCCGTTGTTCACTGCCGGTTTATAATCCCCACTATCTCATACTTTCGCTCAGCTGTTCGTCTCAATTTAAGTTTCGCGCGTTTGCTTTTTTTATTTCTATAAGATGAAAACTTTAAGACTATGTGTATTGATTTAAGATTTTATACACACAAAAAAATGAAAAATTTGCAATAATTTTGAATAAACACTTTTTATTTTTTGGTTTTATTTTTAAAAAATGGAAATTTCGCAATAATTTTGAATAAATACTATTTATTTTATACGTGATAACTATCTTGAATGCACTTTATGTTTTAAGAACGCTCTTGTAACAGCTTTTGTAATATGAAGTTTTTTTAGGATTAAAATAATATAATATTCCTTTTCATCAGTTAACTCAAGCTTTCATGTTATAATGAGTATAGAAATTAATTTTTATTGTTATTTATTAAAAAACTTTTGACGCTTTTCCAGGAAAATTTCGTCTAATTAATGAAAATTTTTAAAAAGCTCAACAGAATTTTTGAAAAGCTCAGTAAGCTTAGTAATCAGAATTTTTTTTGCAATACTATGACCTCCCGAAAAAGAAATTTATACATGACCGTTTCATGTACTCCAGTCAAATCACGGAGGGGGTGGAGGTTAAATAGTTTGTGGCCACCATCAGGTTTTAACTACTATATATTCTATGTATATATATATTTTTGGTTCGGTAATCGCAAATTTCGAGGTCTTTTCTATGAGAAATTGGGGCTTCACCCTTAAATTTGCAAAAACTACCCCTAAAAAAGGGTAATTTTTATGCGTTTGAAGTTTTTGCAAATTTAAGGGTGAAGTGCTAATCTCTAGTAGACAGGAACCTGAAATTCATGATCAGCGACCCATAAAACTCATGTGGACCAAATCTGGCCACTCAAAATTCGAATGCATCAAAAATACCCATCTTAAGGGATACTTTTGTAAATTTAAGGGTGGAGCCCCAATTTCTTATAAAAAGACCCCGATTTTCATGATCAACAGCCCAAAAAACCTATAGTAGGCAAAATCTAACGGTGACCACAAACTATGCAACCAAAACATATTTGCAAAGAATTTCAGAGAGGTGCAATGATATCCGCTTATATTTTAGCAAAACTTAACTCTATTGGAAACCCGAAGCAACTCAATGCAATTCCGTATATACTTTTGAGTTGATTCAAGGTTGACCATTTTACCGAAATTCGAATATGAAAAAGCTCTGATTATTCTTGTTATATAATCTACAGAAATCATTTTACTTGCGAGAAAAATTTTATTAAAAATTTGTAATAATAACAGACCATATCAATATACAATTTTGATAATAAATATTTAAACTATAGAAAATAGTAAATTAATAAAACCCTGAAAAGTTTATTTTTTCATTTTTTTTTTTTGAGAATTGCAAGTTGCGGTAACTTGCATAAAAGTACATTCTATTTATATTATCCACAATATTTTTACGAAGCTTAAAAAAGCTCTTGTTGTGTATAAGATACGTTAAAGCAGTATCCAGAAACTGTCAAAGTTTTTAATTAACAAGTCAGATTAAAAAATAAATTTAATAAAGAAAACTTCACTTGTAGTTAAAAAATATTAATTTTTATACAAAATAAAAATTATGTTAATAAATATTAGTGAAATTAAAATATTGATTATTTAAAATTAAATAGCGTGCTTTAATTAAATAATGAATAAGGAAAGCACTTTTGTTTTTCCGATATATCTGATAATTAGTAAGTACATTATAATAGTAATAATAGTAAATCCTGCAGCATTTTCCATGCATAAAAGTTTAAGTTTTTTTGTTTTTTGGATCAATTTTATTACTGTCTAGAAATTAAAATGATATAGGAATATGGGTTATTGTTATATGTTTAATTATCAGGTTCTTATAGGTTTGAAAAATTAATTTTATATTCACAGTACTCTGCGATATTAATTTAGCTGTATATATAGGAAAATAATGATCTTTATATGCATATAAAAAGGATGAGTAAATGGTACTTTAAAATTTTCAACCTTTTGTTCAGATATGAAATTAAAGGGCTAGTATTGCATCAATAGTTAACATTTTTTATTGAAAAAAGAACTCTAGACCAGTTTTCTTTGTCCATTTTATAATGATCATATAGCGTACTTGGAACATCCAGTTTTGAATATAATGAGTTCAGCAATAATATCAAAATTATAACTAGATGTTTCTTCTTTTGTGTTTTACCTCTATAGACTTAAAAAGCTCAATTTTATAAAATTATAATTTTTAATTATAAATAAATGAGAACATAATAGAAAAAAAAATTTAAATGAATTATCTGTTAAATAATTTAACTTTCCTGAAATGCTAATTGTAACTGAAGATGCTAATTGCAACAAGGACATTTAGCGTTAATGATTGAAGATTTGGATAAGATTACCGACCATTCTACTGTCAATAATCACTAACTGAGAAATATAGATATAGTCAAGCCACCACTGAGCATTGTTCGTGTACCGAAGTCCTGCGTGGATAAAAGTGGATAATACGTTTTTTGGTCTCCTAAAACCGAATCTAGGGCCCATATTCATCTATTAGTGGCAAAATGATTTTTATTAACAAATCACTGAAAATTGGTTAAAAATTTTGGGTTAAATCCAACAAATTTTATAATTTTTAAAAGAGAACAAGAAAATTTTATGTAATTTGACCTGACAAATACAAATTTCCTATTTTTGAAGGCATCGGATTAATTGTTTAAATAATATTTAATTCTGTTCAAATTGTTTTAGTGCCTAAAAATTTTAAAAATTACCAGTTACTTGTTATTAGCAAATTATTACAAAAAATGGCTGTATAGATATGCTAATTGTAAATATTTTTTAAAATATTAATTTGGTGACTTCAAAAATAGAAAATTCAGGTTCTGCATGACCTGATTGGACCAAATAGGTTTATTAAGATTTTTTCCCCCCTTTTTAAAGTTTTGAAAATTGTTAGCTTCAACCCTTATAGTCCTTATGTTTAAATGCCATAAAATTGCATAAAAGTTCCATGGAAAAAAATGGGTGGTATTTATGTTTAGCGGGTCAAAAAGCATAAATACCACCCATTTTTTTCCATGGAACATTTATGGTATTTTAGGATTTTATGGCATTAAATAGTATTGATGGCAACAAGACTATTATTAAATTATGGGCAATTTTACAATAATTTACTATATGACGAGGACTTAGATGCATGAACAGTGCACTGAGTAGATTATTTCACCGAACCGTGGCAAAAGATTAAATTTCTACAAAACAAACCAAACTGTTAGTTTATAGGAATCTGTCGAGAACTTAACAACTGCCAGATAGCTAAGCTCAATAGTAAACGATTAGAAACCATGGTTGCAGTTGCTTATATTAATAATTAAAATTCTTGTCTTTTTAGAAAGTTTTAATTTTTACACTTGTTTAATCTAAGAATTTTATTACTTATATAGGTTCGAGAAATGATTTCACTTGCGAGAATAATTTTTCTAAAAAAATCTATTGAAAAAATTCCATATTTTCATTTGCTGCAAAAAATAAATGCTAATTACGGAAAAAAGTTTACTATTTTAATTTTTAAAAGAGATTTTTAAAAACACGTATTTTTCAACCACTGCACATCCGGAAAAGATCGGGAAAAGATGTGTTTTCTCGTCATTAACGCCGAAAAATCATATACGACGCGACTCTGGGGTATAAAAAAAGAATGCCCCAAATCACAGTTTATTGATTTTGTTGCTATATTATTATCATGATAATTACTCATTAAAAATTGTAATAAAGTTTTTAATCGTATATATTATTATTTAAAACAAGGAATTCATTGCGTAATTAGGAATACGCTTTTTTTAATAATTTTTTGATAGATTTTATTACAACGATAATTTCAAAACAAAAGAAAGAATTTAATTTTATCATGTCTTTGTTTTTTTTATGGCTCGGTACCTTGCTGCAGTATAATAAAGAATTTTCAAACTAAGAACTATAAACTTATGAATTAATTGTTTATAAACGTTCGGAGACCTTGTAAAATCTTGTGTAAAGTGGATTTTATGCGTTATAGTAATTAATTTCATTCAAATACACTTTAATATTAGCATCAGAGTGTGGTTTTTAAGTTATGCCTATTCAGCACGTTCTTACTCGTCAACAGCTCGTTTTGCCTATTTGGACTCTAAGTCCTGGATTAATTAGAAAATTGTAGTAATCAAATGATAATTAAAAAAAAATGAAGATTTTTAAATACATTTAGTGCCTTTTAAAAAATTACTCATTATTTTTAGCTCTCATTTGAAATTCTAAAAATTAATATCTAGGCTAATATATATATAGTTTCTTAATTAAAAAACAGATAGATAATTTTAAAGAACTTTCTAAACAGAGCTTAGATTTTTTGTCACGTAAATAAAAGAAAAGTGCAGCCAAAACTGATAGGATAATAATCACATTTATTAAAGTTATCATTATTATCAGTGAATACACAATTTAATACATATATATAAACTAGTTAATTTGATGAATATACATATTATTGTGAATGACATGCTAGAAGATTCAAGACAGTCCTTTTAGAAATTCTCTCTATATGATAAATGTTGTATTTAGTAGAGTACAGTAGTAGTATACACTTGACTTGAAAACTTATTATACTCAACTAATATTAATTGTATGTACATAATAGGAGCAACTTGTTTTACTTAATGCCAATTAAAATAAACAAAATGTTTTATACTCACTTACTCTTAATAAATGAGAGAAATTTTATTTTACTTTTTTTTTAATTTGTATGCTGACCTCAAAAAATTGTAAATTAAATCTGATTATTTTTATTTTTGGTTTTATATCTGATTTAAAAATTTTAATTATTATTATTATTATTATTATATATATAAATAATAAAGTTGAAAAGGATGTAAAATTATTTGAATATATACGTCCTCTTGCATTTTCTAAGTCCACATTTAATAACGAATTTGTCCTCGTCAACGATAACGAAACCGAGCTTAATTTATCCCCTCGTTTTGTATTTGCACTTACATACATATCCTTGTTTATGTGAATATATTAGAGAGATTGTGATTTTTTTTTTTTAATTTTAGATTCCATAAAATTATTTAAAAATTCTTAAAATTATTGGCTTTGTCGGGGTAATGTGGTTGAAAGGCCCAAATTTACTTCAGGACTTTAATTTTAACTAAAGCTAATAAAGGAGAAGTCTGTATGCACAAGTTTCTGCCACTTCATTGGAAATTATTCGTTTTTTTTGTCTAGACTGGAAATTTGAATAATAACGTCTTAATTGTTCGAGAATTCTAAATTATATCATATATCGCTCTAAAGTATCTCGGCGACGAGGTATTATAAAATTTTGTCTACAGCACACAAAAAATTTTTTTCCAAAATTTCTGAAAAAATTAAATTAAATTACCTATTTTTTGAACTAAAAACTAACATTTAGGCGTAAAAATAAAATAATTAGTAATAATAATCATATAATAAATTGTATTTAGTATTTTTGCAAATTTTTTAAAAAAGCAAATTCACAGTTAACACAGATTCAGTAATAATATAAATTGTTTGAAATTTAAGTCCCCAAGCGAATTCTGCCGCAGTAATTGTAACTAAACTTTTGAGCTTAAATATTCATAATCTTATTTTTGTAAGCTTTTAAAATAAGAACCACTCTAATATACAAGTACTTACAAACATATAAAATAGAAGGTTCAAAAGCGGAACAAAATATATATATATATATATAGTTTATGAGAATATGCTTTTCAAGATTTTACCACAAACGTGTTCATCTTGCTAAAAATTAATCACCTGAGTTCCTTCTTACTAACACAAATATACAAATTTATTTATTTATTATTCATATAATATAAGATATGCATTTTGGAAAATGTTAATTTTCTATCACTTTATTTGCTTTTAGCAAATTTTAAGAATTTTCTGTATTTCGAAATTTTACCATTTAATTTTGTTTGTTTATCTATCTAGTTCTTCATGGAATAAAAAATGTTTGCTTTTATTTTATCTATAAAGCTTTTTATCACTGGATTTTCAAAATATTTTTATATATACTCTTTGTTATTTTTTACCTTTGATTTTTGAGATACTTTGAGCTGAAAATTGTGAATTTAAGCTTTTGACATTTTTTAAGGTTTGTTCTTTGAGCTTTAATAACTTGTCACTTTCATGCATCTTTATTTACTTGAACTTTGAATCATTAAATAATCTCAAAAGACTGATAAGAAGTGATAGTTGTAAAATCTTATTTTTGAAATTTTGATATAGAAATTTTTGATATATAATCTAAGTTTAAAACTCAAATTAATAATTCAAAAGGCGTCAAATTTTACTTATTTTTTTAAAAACCTTTTCAGAATAAGCTACATACATAGATAATTTAGAAACTAGTAAAAGACACGTTTTATAAACATTTATCTATTTCTATCAGATTGTCTACTTTAGCATTATTTACATTGGACATGCAAAAAGGATACCCAGCAAAATTCCTAAAGTAACGATAAATATTTTCATTCAGAATGTCCTGCTTTGTTCTAATTTCAATTTGAGAAATGGACACACACACACATGCACAAAAAGTATGCGAATACTTACTTGGTTTCATACCTAAGAATATTCCAATCATAAACTTTTTGCATTTATGCATTGAAATAATTTAATAGGGTTTCATAACTTCACATATATTCATATTTTTTCCTTGAAAATTGACAGTTCAATTTTTTTCTTCTTTTTGTGTTACATATCTAAAAAATAAAGTTTTTTTTTATATATAAAAACAGGAATTGACGAAAAAAAAAGTTAGTTTAAAGAATATTTTTGCATGTTATTTTATTCAAAGATATATACTAGCATAGAATGAATGATTGAAGGATAAGAAAATAAAAAAGTGTCTATGAGTATAAAATGAAAAATAGGTATTTTCTGCATATAATACATTGGATGTGGTGAATAGAACGCAGCTGTGAATCTTGTTGAAAATTTTATATATATATGTAAGATATTGAAATTGTTTGGAAAAAAATTGAAAAATTTTCTTTTCTTTTTTATTTTTTACCTTATTTTATAGACTTACATTATTTTAAATTTTATAATAATTGGAAATCATTTTTCTTTTTTATATTACTGTAAGAGATGCTTCTGGTAAATCAAAATTCCGGCATTAAAATCAAATATTTCTCAGTTTACAAGTTATATTCAAGTTTCTAAAAGCTTCTGTGATTATCGAACGTAAAAAGATCAATCAATTAGGAAAACTACAGACTACCAAATGGATAAAGTTTTACCCTATTTTGTTATTCAATCTTATATATCTTTTACAAGATTTTGTCTATCTCAAAACTTTTTTTTGGAATTTTATTTACTATAATTACTACAATTTACTTAATCCATAATATACTAATAAAATATATATGGGCGATTATTTCTCAATCCGGCCACCCCCCTCTGTCCAAAAATGGTGGCAACTTAAAAAGATTTTGGTTTTCTCAAATTGACTGGAAAAGGGTCTAGTTTTTTATTCTCATTGGGCTTTTCAACTCTGTAAATCTACTGTGCCCATTTTAGGCACTGAGCGGCGGCAGGTCGACATTTTAAAAACAGAAAAATTGAAATAAAAGTAGATTAACGGTAAGTTTTTTGAAATTTTTTTCTCTTAAAAGTTGTTATTTATTAAAACAAAGAAAATGAGATCACTTGCGTGGTAATTGGTTGATTTCTTAAAAAGTTTTGTGGGTGCTATGTACTTTTTAAAAATGGGTAAGAAACGGCTACTTTGACTGATGATATCTCTGAACTTTCATATCCAAAATAAAAAAGTTTTAGTGCAAAATGGTAGTCTTTTGATAAATAATAAGTGTGCCAAATATCAAGGGATTTTTGAGTAGTTTCGGATTTAGTAATTTTAAGGGTAATTCTGAGACAAATTTTGACCCATTTTTTTAAGAGAATTAATACCCGAAAATTGCTAAATCTGAAACTAAGTTTTAATGTTTTAGTGCAAAATGGTAGTCATTTGATACATAATAAGTGTGCCAAATATCAAGGGATTTGATTGAGTAGTTTCGGATTTAGCAATTTTCGGGTATTAATTCTCTTAAAAAAATGGGTCAAAATTTGTCTCAGAATTACCCTTAAAATTACTAAATCCGAAACTACTCAATCAAATCCCTTGATATTTGGCACACTTATTATTTATCAAAAGACTACCATTTTGCACTAAAACTTTTTTATTTTGGATATGAAGGTTCAGAGATATCATCAGTCAAAGTAGCCGTTTCTTACCCATTTTTAAAAACTACATAGCACCCACAAAACTTTTTAAGAAATCAACCAATTACCACGCAAGTGGTCTCATTTTCTTTGTTTTATTAAATAACAACTTTTAAGAGAAAAAAATTTCAAAAAACTTACCGTTAATCTACTTTTATTTCAATTTTTCTGTTTTTAAAATGTCGACCTGCCGCCGCTCAGTGCCTAAAATGGGCACAGTAGATTTACAGAGTTGAAAAGCCCAATGAGAATATAAAACTAGATCCTTTTCCAGTCAATTTGAGAAAACCAAAATCTTTTTAAGTTGCCACCATTTTTGGACAGAGGGGGGTGGCCGGATTGAGAAATAATCGCCCATATATAAATTTAAGTATATATGAATAAAACTAAAATCTTTAAATTTTGTGCACAAGAAAAGTAAACAGTATTACTTTAATATACTAAAATTTTCTCAAAATATACTAAAAGAAAGTTTTTATAAGTTTATAGCATATATACAACACCTTCATCGAATATTTAAATCTCTAACTTCTTTTTATACTTCTGCAGTTTATATATATTTCTAAAATGTCAACTACCCTAAAATTATATATACTCGTTTACTTTGAGTATACTTAGATCAAAAACCTGATATATATATATAAATTCTTTAAGATTAAAAGCACATATATAGATTTATATATGTGTATCAAAGTCTTAAATTTCTAAAGACAATACAGTGCTTTAAAGCAATAAATTAAAATATGCGCATAAAATATAAATACATCATCTTTTATTCTTTATAAACTAATAAATTATTACTTTTAAGAAGTTTTTACTATAACAGTATAACTGAAAAACTTATATATATAGTTAATTACTTTTATAATTTAATGTATTTCAAAAACAATTTGTTGAGTAAATTAGAATTTATGTTTGTACCTGGTTTGGAAATATTGAAAAATAATGCTTTTGTTTATAAACAAAAAGAAAAGTTTGAATCTTTCTTAATTTTCTTTAATATACTTTTTTACTTTTTTAAGTGCATGCTAATATAAATTATTTTATCATGCACAAGAGACATTAAATTAACTGCACTGTGATGAATAATAAACTTTTTAAATTATAAACTTATTTGCTAAATCATAAAATAACATTTGAGTTTTCAGAAATTTTCTAAATATTATTTAATAGAAATTTTCTAAAATATTATTTATCAGCTAATCTAATAATTTTTTGTAAAAAAGAATCATTTGAAAATTGTTCTTAAAATTTTTTTAAATTTTCCTAACTCTCTACTGACTGTTCAAAATTCACTAAGTCAGCTTATAAATGTTTATCTTAACAACCTCGAAGGTTTACAGGTTCAAGGCATATAGCCCTGAGACTTTAATTTTGACCAGTTAAAGTTAACTTTATCGGGAAATTTTAAAAAATTTTATCAAGTTAAAAAACAGTAAAAATTAAATATCTCAAAAACTACGATAGTTGAGCAAAAAATCTATAGCCTATGTCGCTCGCAGACTTTTTTTCTTTATTTTGACATCAGTTTCATGCCAATCGGTTCAGCGGTTTTTGAGTATTTAGGGTACAAACAGATAGACAGACAGACAAACAAATATCACAACCACTATTCTGACAAAAATTTACTCTCATTTTATTTATTTTTTTAAATTCGATAGAATATCATTTAAGAAAACAAGTTCTAAGGAATCAAGTTTTGCCAGGTGCCCATGCTCACACGGCAATTTTCATCTAAGTAGGTTGCTTTTCGTTCTGGATTCTTTTTAGAGTATATTTTTAGGCCAGGATTTAAATTATTAGGCTCAATTTGTCCTGACGGGAACAATTATTCTAAATAATAATTAATTTTTACTATTTAATATAACACCCTTATTTTCACCTTTTCACCCCTAAAATTTTATCTAGTAGGTATTTTGGGCCGCTAAATCAGAATATTGACCTCAAAAACTAAGTTAGAAGAGTACCCTTATTGTCACTCTTTCAAACCTTAAAGTTTAATATTTCTTAAAAACTTATAATTTTAGTGGGTGAAAAGGTGAAAAAAAGGGTGTTACACCCAATTAACTTTGTTTTTGACGTCAGATTCTGATTTAGCGGCCCAAAATACTTACCAGATCACTTAAAAATTACAAACAAAGGTTATTTTTATTTGTTTTGGGACAATGTGGAAGGGGGGAATTGAGGGTGTATTTCGCCCCATTTAAAATCAGGAATTTTTTTTTACGAGACTTTTTCCTTGGGTCTTTGCGAGAAGATTCCACTAGGTTTCACCTAAATTCATCCATTTTCGTAGAAATTTCAGCTTCAACCTTTTTTTTACACAGACGCCTTGATTAGAAGTCACTCAAAAAAAAAGTAAAAATAATAAGCCTTGACGAAATTTTTTGACTTTTTTTAAATTTACGTTTTTTGTTGAAATGATTTTAAAAAAATCATTGAAATAATTTAAAATTAAAATAAGTCTCAGTTTTTTAACTAAAAACCGATAAAAAAGTAGTTAAAACAAGTTTTTTGAAAAGAAATTTCTGCAAATAATTGGAAATTGCAGAAGTTAAAAAATTTTAATTTAATTTTCAAATCTATCATTATTTGCATATTTACCTGCAAATACATTTTTTTATAGGGAATTAGTTTTTTTACATCTTTGTAGTTGCTAATATTTTTCTTCGATTTTTTATTGTAAATAATAATTGTTAAAATTTTTTAAAAAATCCTTTTAATTTAAAAAATTTAAGACAAAAATATAAATATTCCTTTAATATGATAATAGGTTGTAAATCAGTTTTAAATATGAAAAAATTAAATATTTACATATATTGTTTATGAATCTTTGAAAATATTGTAAATAAAAGTAGATTTATGGTACTTATTATAAACAGATTTCAGGAGGCGCGCCCCCTTTTTACACATAGTGATTCCCGTTTTTTTTTTTAAATGTATAATTTTATTTTCTGGAAAAAATTAAAAAAAAAAAAAAATTATTTACCTATACACTGAAAAAATTTTGTCTAAATTTGATACGTATTTTTCCGTTATTTCCTAAAAATGTCACTATCCGAATAATAAATATCTGAATGAAAATTTGAATTTTTACCGTATAATTATAATTATTACAGCTATGTATTAGAACCTCATTTAATAGTAACTTTCTCCAAAATAAGAATCGTTGCGTATTAAACCCTTTCTACATCAGATAATATTAAGGTTGAATCAGATGGATAGAAATAGCATTTTTTGGGTAAAAATTTCTGGAGATCGAAACTTCTGGAATGTTTAATATTTTTAGCCATTGATCATGTTATGTTTGCCTTAAAATTAAAAAAATAATTTTGAAAATTTATTGACTACTGACGGAGATGTTAGCGCTTGAAATTTCATTAATTTTTTAGGTACTTAATTAATCAAGACTTTTTTATAAATAATCTGATTTTAAAAATCTTTTTTAAAAAAAAAATTTTGATTTTCTACGTTTCGCCGCGAATAAATTTGAAAAATTTAGGTTAGGCCAAAAATCAAAAAACTTGAAATATATTTCACATTATTGTTAAAAAATGAGATTTTTTTTAGTGAATCGATGCTAAATAATGTCCTAAATATTATATTCAAAGATTTTTAAAATTAGATTATTTATAAAAAAGTCTTGATTAATTAAGTACCTCAAAAATTAATGAAATTTCATGCGCTAATATCTCCGTCTGTAGTCAATAAATTTTCAAAATTTTTTTAAAAATTTTAAGGGACTTTACATCCCCAAAATAATTTGGTCTAAAATCGCTAACTGCAAAAATAAAACTTGTTCAAATGGCTAATTTTGCATGGATAATTCGTAAACAAATTAATTTTAAAATATTCTGTACCGAGCGTTAAAAATTCAGTTATAAGAAATTATTTAATGTATTTTAAATGCAATTTGTCTTTGGAATTATTTGATTATTGCAAAATTAGCCATGTGAACAAGTTTAATTTAGTTAGGCATTTTATGCTAAATTGTATAGACGTCGCGTCGGATTGTTTTTTTTGGAATTTCAATGTATTGTTATTTTGTAGACGTTTTGTTTCAGAAAGGCTACAAAAATAATAATCTGAAATTAATAAATTTCCCTTTTTTCAATAAGTCAATCGTGAGAATGCACATATTATAAGAATTTTTATGCTTCAAAAATTATCAAAAACATAAAAATTTATGTCAAAAGTAGAAGTTTTAACTAGAAAGCAAGAGGAAGATATACTGAAAACTACATGTTATGTAAAAAATGCAATTCAGAAGTTACTCAAAAAAAAGTAAACATAATGAGCTTTGACGTCATTTTTTGACTTTTTAAATTTACGTTTTTTGTACTATAAGTATCTTAAAAAATAATTCAAAATTAAAATGAATCTCGGTTTTCTAACTAAAAACCTACTCCTGTCAAATCGCGGAGGGAGGGAGTGTATTTTCACTGGCCAACGTGAGATTTGCTCTACTATATGTTTTTTGGGTCACTGATTACGAAAATCGGGGTCTTTTCCGGGAGATATTTTCGGAACTTCCTTAAATTTACAAAAACTACCTCCAGAGAGGGATTTTTTTGATATATTAGCAAACTGAGTTTCCAGATTTAACCAAGGATTGGTCTAAGAGGGTTTTTTGGGTCGCTGATCAAGATAATGAATAATTAATATTTCACCCTTAAATTAGCAAAACTTACTCCTAAAAGGGAATGTTTTTGCTATTTTCGTACTTTTAGCGACCAAATTAGGTCTTTAAGGGTTTTTTGAGTCGCTGATCAAGAATTTGGAGTAATTTTTTATGAAAAATTAGTATTTCAACCTTAAATTAGCAAATACAAACCCTAAAAGGGGCGAATTTGCAATTTTTGCACTTTGGATGGGGTTGTTTTCGGTAATTTAAGGGTGAAGTATTAATTATTTACTAAAAATTCTCCCAAATGCTTGATTAACGATCCAAAAAACCCGTATGGACTTACTTTAGTTGCTCAAAGTGCAAAAATAGCAAAAACACCCCTTTTAAGAGTTGTTTTTACTAATTTAAGGGTAAAATATTAATTGCTCATAAAGAATTACTTCAAATTCTTGATCAGCGACTTAAGAAACCCTCTTAGACCAATTCTTGGTTAAATCTAGAAACTCAGTTTGCTAATATGTCTAAAAAACCCCTTTTGGGGGGTAGTTTTTGTAAATTTAAGGGTGTTCCGAAAATATCTCCCGGAAAAGACCCCGATTTTCGTAATCAGCGACCCAAAAAACATATAGTAGAGCAAATCTCACATTGGCCAGTGAAAATACACCCAAAACCGCGATTTAACTGGAGTAACCGTTAAAAAAGGAATTAAATCAAATTTTATAAAAGATCTTTCTGCAAATACTTGAAAATTACAAAAGCTAAAATTTTTTTTATTTAATTTTCAAAACTATTTTCTTTGTTTGCATTTTTACCTATAAGTACATTTTTTTATTGGAAATTAGTTTTTTTAAATCCTTGTAATCGCTAATATTTTTCCTCGATTTTTTATTGTAAATAATAATTAAATAACTAAAAATAATTAAATAATTAAATATAATTTTGGTTTTCTGTAATTTATAAAAATAATTTTTCCATATTCTATAAATTATATTATAAAATTTAAGAAAAAACAAATAATATAACTGTTTAAAAAAAAAAAAATATTTTAGAATGTTGGCCTCAGACAGAATTTAATATTCATAGTATTTAATCCCATATTGTTGAACCCATTGAAATTTAAATTATTGTGTTAAAATTTTTTTAATACATTTTAAATAATCCCTTATTTAAATCTTATTTAGTAATAAATTTCTTTTTAAATTCTAACAATTTAAAAAATTCAAAACAAAAATACAAATAATCTTTTATGATAGGTCGTAAATCAATTTTGAAAGATTTTTAAGATATGAATAAATTAAAAATCATTACATATTGTTTATGAAAGCGTGGTCAATGTAAGTAAATTTACGGTACTTATTATAAACAGATTACAGGGCGCACGCCACGCCTTTTTACCGTTCGATTTATCTTTTTCTAATAATGTATAATTTTTCTGGGAAAAAGATTTAAAAAAAAATTATTTTCCTATAAACTGAAAAAATTTTGTTTATGATACACATTTTCTAAAAAATTCCACTATCCGAATAATAAATATCTGGATGAAATTTTGATTTTTTGCAGTATAATTATAATCATTACAGCTATGTTACCACCTCATATAATTGTCCAAAATAAGAAACGTTGCGTATGAGTACCCATAATAGAAGTCATATGTTTGCCATAACGAATTCTACAATTTGTCCAATTTTAGACATCCTTTTTTAGCATAACATGAAATGAGAATCCTCTCAATTTCTTAGCCATCTAGGTGCAAATCTATCCAAATTACACCAAAATTGCATTTTTTGAAGATTTTGTAGTGCAATTTTTTATTAATTAATTAGCAATACAAGCAAGAAAAGTATTAAAAATAATATCTATAATAAAATTGCTCGCTAAATTTGAATTTGACATTAGTGTTTCGCCTCTGGATATACCCTATTTTGGTCCATAAAGGCAAATTTAATTAAATCCGCAATTTAACGCCCCTTTAAAAATCTCTAAATTGACTAAGAAGCTAGTTTTTTGATTGGTCATAGATTAGCAAAAATCTCCTAGTGGTTATAATGTATGTTATGTACAATATCCGAAATTGTACATCCCCAAAATAATTTGGTCTAAAATCGCTAACTGCAAAAATAAAACTTGTTCAAATAGCTAATTTTGCATGGATAATTCGTTAACAAATTAATTATAATTGATTTCAATATCAAATTACACTATATTATATTAAAATAAACTGCGTAATTTTTAAATCATAAAAATATTAGGTACCGAACGTTAAATATTCAGTTATAAAAAATTATTTAAAGTATTTTAAATGCAATTTAAAATTAAAAAAAATTTTTTAAATTATTTGTCTTTAAAATTATTTGATTATTGCTAAATTAGCCATATGAAGAAGTTTAATTTAGTTAGCCATTTTACTCTAAATTGTTTCGGAAATCATACATAACATATATACACGTCTAAAAAAGTTATATGCAATTTAGTGGCTTAATACACTGAAAAAAATTCCGCTTGTGGCTAACAGAATTTTTTTCTCCATTTTTATTACCCTAAAGTTTATTTTTTACTTCTGAGGTTAACATTTTACTGTTGGATCTCATTTGAGGTCATATAAGTCTTTTTTTTACAATTTGGCAATTTTTCGCGGTTTGAATCTATTTGGTACTTCCAAATTATATTTTTGATATCGGAACTCAACTTTAAAATTAGAATATCATTTAAGAAGTCAAGTTCTAAGGAATTAAGTTTTGCCAGGTCCTCATTAATAGCATTAAGCGTCAATTTTCATCTAAGTAGGCTGTTTTTCGTTCCAAGGATTTTTTTTACCTCCAGAGCATATTTTTATGCCAGGATTTAATTTATCAGGCTGAATTTGCCCTGACGTGTACGATTATTCTAAATAATAATTATTTTTACTAATTAATATATTTTTGGATAAAATATTTTTTGTATAAGATGCTGGAAAGAATCCTCCAGACTCCTTTTAAAATACAATATTTTGCAAAAAGTTTTCATAATTATGATTAATGAAATTAAAAATTTAATTTTTTTATTAATAAATAATTATTTATTTTTTTTATAAATAAATTTCATAAATTTTAAGTTTCTCCCTCTATATACAATACCGGGCCCCTCCACTACTTATACGCAATACGATTGGTCAGCGCTCAATTCATTTCTGCTCCCCACTCTTCTACTCTAGTTGTGTTCTCGACGTCGCATCTTCGTGATTTAAACTTTAAATCGCTTTGAACAGTTGACTAGTTCAGATCAATAAACGCTCTCTAAAATTTAAAAGTAAAATTTTAAATGTGATAAACTAACATTGTGATACAATTAAAAATTTTAATACTTTTTAAACTACATAGCTAATATTTTAGTAGCTAAAACCAGTGAAAGTTTTAATTACAGACTTTTTAAAATAAATAGCTATTATTTTAGTAGCTAAAACCAGTGAATTTGAATAAATAAATTCAATTTAAAAAAAAACTTTTAAATACAGATCATTATTGTATTATCCAGAAATGGAAGAAGAATATTTTTTTCGTTTATTAAATATGAAAGTTGAACCAGAAGATTATGAGGAAGAGTCAACATCACCCTTATCGTATAACATGGATGAGTCAACACCACCCTTATCGTATGAAATGGATGGGTCAACACCACCCTTCTTGTATGGCATGGATAGGTCAACACCACCCTTCACGTATGGCATGGATAGGTCAACACCACCCTTCTCGTATGGCATGGATGAGTCAACATCACCCTTATCGTATAACATGGATGAGTCAACACCACCCTTATCGTATGAAATGGATGGGTCAACACCACCCTTCTTGTATGGCATGGATAGGTCAACACCACCCTTCACGTATGGCATGGATAGGTCAACAAGACCCTTATCGTATGAAATGGATGGGTCAACACCACCCTTGTATACAGAAATTGAGAATAATTTCAAGGAAGATGATCTTTCCAATAGGGTTAAACGTGTCTATTCTATTAGAGGTAAGATGATAATTATTTAATAATTATACATCATCATATTTTTTATTAAAAGAGAAATTTTGTTAAATTTGATTCGATTAAAATTTAATGATCTTTTTCATCTTACCAAAAAAAAATGCAACCAAAGATATTATTTAAAAAATTGTGTAAAATGCTGAAACAGTAAATTATATTTTAAAAAAAAAATTGAGTTACTCTTTGTGAAAAAATTGAGTTTTTTTAATTATTAAAAAAAAAAATATTCATTTAAAAAAAAAAAAATAATTTCTTTAAAAAAAATAAAATTATTATTATTTAAAAAAAAAGTTTCCTTAAATTTTTTCCTTAAAACCCAAGAAAATAATCAAATTTTAAATTAATTGATCATTATTTTATGATAAAATTTATATAATGAAAAATACCTTTTTATTCCATGTCAAAAAAATTTTAATTAAATAATATTTTGATTAAATGATTCGCAATCAAATAAACAACAATGGACGTAATGAAATTATTGGAATATTAGACTAATTTTTATCATTTATTACAAATTATTTTCTTTAATTTTCTTTAATTAAATTTAAAATAATAAATTAGATTTTCTTTTCATAATTAAATAAATAATAGACAATTCTCTTTTTTATCTTTAAAAAAATAAATAATAAAGATTAAAATAGTTTTTTTAAATGTTCCTCTAAAAAATTTTTTATTAAATTTTAAGCGTAGAAATTTTTTTTTTTTTTTTTTTGTAAATATTTAAAGTATGCGTGAGAAAAAGATAAAATTATTTTAATCTTAAATTTTTTTTTACCCAAATAATAAGATTTCATTCCGAATTTGTCTCGACCATAAAAATTACCTCGCGACAGATCGCCCAAAAAAATTTAAGGATTTAAAGCTTGTTATTATTCTATTGTTTAATAAAATAGGATTTCTTAGGTACTAACCGGATTATTATGAATATTTTAAACGAAATTTCTTCTTTTATTTTCTGTCCAATTTAAAACTTTTTGTTCGTAAATTTTGAAAAATAAAAAAAAAAAATATTTTTTATTGTAAATGTCTGGCCGGAAATTATGATACATTTGGTCTAGAATATGTTTTTTGAACCGGTAAATTTCGGGAATCTTGGGGTGCCTTTAAATTTGCAAATTTATCCTAAACAAAGTGTTTTTGCAAATTTAAGGTTACCGTATTTATTTTCAGCTTCTGGTTCCTCAAATCATTAATAAAGCAATTAAAGAGTGCAAAATTTCATTATGGTTTGTGAATATTTCGACAATTTGCGACTTGAGGCTGTTGCAATAATCTCCTAATCCACCATCGTCAACTTTTTTATCATCCGCAAAAAATAACATACTAGCCAAAATCTTTTTATACTTTGGCAAAATTTTGTTATTTTTGCACCAACACAATTTTTTTAAAAGAATATTGGAGGTGGTGAGGACAGATTATTAGTACAACAGTCTCAAGTTCACTAAAACATTCAATTTCAGAGGTTAGCTTCACAATATTCACAAATCATAATGAAATTTCGCCTATCGTACATTTTCTGGATCCATTTTTTGAAATTTTAAGGAATCAGGGGTTGAAAAGAACTACATCACCCTTTTTGCAAAAACACTATTTTTCTCATTAAATAATTATCATATTAACTTCTCTCCCAGCGATTTGACAAAAATTTAACTTCTTTTTTAAAATAATTTTTTAATTAAAAATAGTAATAAAATCTTAATTCAAAGAAATATTTTTTATTTAAGGACTTAGAATAATTTCAAATTAGGCACTTAAAATAATTTGGGATAAAGCTGTTATAGGTCAACATGCCCCATGCTCGTTATTAATATTAAAACACCGGTTATAAGTTGTTTTTTGTAGACTTTTTATTGTCAGTTGCGCAAAATATTCCCTATACAATTTTAATTGCATAGCTTGTTGTAACTTATAAATTAATAATTAAAAAAAAAGTTAATTTTAAAATTAATCAAATCTGACTTAATATTAGTATTCCCCAAAAAGTTTTATATTTTATTATGAAAATTCTAATGTATTTAGAAAATTTTACGCTAATTTTTTACAATTTCTTTTTTTTATCTGTTTCTTTTAAATTCTTCTGAAAACATCGAAGTTTCCATTTACATATGTTATTCCCTACAAAATAGGGTTGTTGCATGAAAAAAATATTGCAATTATATTTGGTTGGTTTGCAGCCAGCATTAAAATATTTGATACGTATTTTTTTATTTTTCATAATAATTAAAAACAAGTTATTAGCAATTAAATATCGGTGGAGGGGACCAGTTTTTTAGATGCTCATAACTCTATTATTTTCAATTATTATGAAAAATAAAAAAATACGTATTAAATATTTTTAAATATATTTTTAGAATATCTAATAATCTCAATACCTTGCAACAACCCTATTCTAATCAATAATTAATTTCTTAGTTAGTCACGTGGGTAACTGGGAAATTCAAAGTTTTTTAGTTAAGCTTTTGCGAAAAATTATGCGATAATTCTTCAGTTCAAAAAGATTGGAAATATTTAACGGTATTCTTTTATTTTTTGGTACCTAATTATTTTTTCGTAAAACGAAAATTTTAATTTATTCAGGGAAAATGTATTTTTTATTGGGATTAAAGCTTTTTTAAATACGTTTTTAAAAAAAAAGTATATTAAAGTAATAATTAAAATTTTAAATTTTTAAATATTTACATTTTCATAAAAATTCAAAGCAAATTTCAAATAAATCAGCACATCCTTATTTTTTTTACACCTTTAAGCACTAGTAACGAAAAGTACTATATTTAATTTGCACGAAATAATTAAAATATAAAATTTAAAATAAAATATGATGATGAAAAATACAAATGCAAAAAGAATTCTATAGATCATTGAGATTTAATTGAATTTTTTTCGAATTACAGATTTATTAATTATGAATGGACAGCTGGTAGAATCAATTTATCATAAGATGCCATTACGTGAAGCTCCAGTGTATTTCAAACCAAGGCCATTTTGTAGTAGTCTCCAATTTTCAAAAGAAAACATGGTGCCATCGGAAAATGATAATACGGATTCAACTATGCCATTAGACAATACAGTTCCATTTTACCAGGAAACGATGTCATTGTGTGATAATTTTCCAGTTTTCGAAAAAATTGTGCCATCGGAAAATGATAATGCGAATTCAACTATGCCATTAGACAATACAGTTCCATTTTACCAGGAAACGATGTCATTGTGTGATAATTTTCCAGTTTTCGAAAAAATTGTGCCATCGGAAAATGATAATACTAATTCAGCAGAAAATGCTCCGAAAAAACGTCGTCGTCCAAGTAAGTCAATAAGAAGAAGAATTCGATTGGCGTACGAAGCATTAGAAGCTAAAGCTAACCAAGTACAAAGTCCAACAATATCATCAACTTGCGAAGCCAATGGAAACTGTAATGGTAAAAAAAATAAAAATATAAAAAAAGTTCTTCATATTAAGTTAAGAAATGGTCAAATTGTCAAAAAAAAGCACAGAAGAAAGCCTTCAAAAAATAAAGCTTTCAATCGAAAACGTAATGACAATTGATTTATAAATAAATATTAAAGTGTAGAATTTTGTATAAAATTATTCATGTAAAATGCATGCTAATGGAGTAAATAGTTTTTTGAAAAAATTAGAATCATAATGAAAAAGAAATGATAAAATTTTTTGAAATTTCTTTTAATTGTAGTCATTTTTGTATAGCTTTTTTAAAATTAAGTGTAAATATTTTAATTGATATATTTTTATATAAGTATTTGTTTATATGTGTAAATAAAATATTTTTGTATAGTGATTAGATTTAAGTTGTAAATATTAAGGTTAACAAAAAAATTGAAAACTCATTAAAAAAATTTAGTTATTTTAAGTAATTAGTCTATTTAGAATCAACTAAAATCTAAACTGCCTCATGTAAATAAAGTAAAAAATGTGATACATTAAATCAAAAATTGTAAAAACGTGTGATAAAAATAGAAAAATAATTGTTTAATTATTAATTAATTAATTTTTTTTTTTGCAAAATAGCAAATTATCTTTGATTATGTAAATATGAAAAGCGAAAATGTAAAATAAGATATTTTATCCAAACTGTATTTTTAGATAAAATTTTCATCATGTAAGTAAAAAATTGTTATCTAACAATTTTGTAAATATTTTTATATTTTTTTATAATAAATAATAAATTCTAAGTTAATTAAAAATTTGTCTTTAAATTTTTACTCCTATTATGACTTCCATATTTCCAGATAAAATATAAAAGCACCTACCTTTTTTAGACTCCCAAAAATTTCAAATACAAGTAAATAATCAAGGTTAAATAATTCAATTAAAGTAGATATTACATATTTTTTTAAATGTTTATTTTTATATAATCATAATAATAATATGAGTAGTTAACAATTTTTATTTTTAAATAATACTATAATTTTGCAAGAGTGTATAATTGCATTTGACCCAGTTTCAAGTAATTCTGTAACTCCCAAATTTTACACAATTTTCAATTTTTCAAAATTTAAAAAAATATATAAAAATTTTTTAAAACTAAATTTGTAAATTAGAAAAATAAAATAAATTAAATATTTTTAAATATTGGAAAGTTATGAAATTACTTCAAAATCTACAAATTTGCACCGGCGCTTACGTGATAACAGCTTCTTTCCTTAAACTCTTTGATTTTATCAAGAGAAAACAAAATTGATTCTATGAGATATAAAAATCTTTAATTAGTATAAAACGATCATTTTCATTTTATTAAAGCTAGGTTCCAAACTAACTTCATCAACGTATATTTTTGAAACGTTTTTATCTTGATGTTTAATTTTGGAATTAAATAATTTATTAATCATATGAATTAAACTTTCAACCTTTTAAACGGCCATTAAAGACATTGATAAATTATTAAATCATTAAAAACGTCCTCTTTTTCAGAGTGTTTTGCAATATTTTGCAACTACAGCCAAAATGGTCGAACAAATGCCACTTTTTCAAGATAATTTAAATTAAATGACAAAATTTTGTTTCTTTTACTGTTACAAATCAAAAAGTTAATAAAAAAGTTGTTTACGGCCTTATATTTATGGAATACTAAGTTACCAAAAAAAAAAAAAAAAAACTGAAATAAGTCCCAGAACCAGGTTTATTCTAATTCCTCATTCGAAATTATTCTAAGTTCCATTTGATGACCCCCCTTAAGCTGAACACATTTGATCAACTCCCTTAAATCGGACACACTTGACCCCCTTCATCGATTTTCAGATTAGTCAGATATCCTTCCGTATAAACATGCTACAAGTTTAAAAAAACCTTTAAAAGGGGTAGTTTTTGCTGATAGAAGGGTGCCCCCTTATATTCCAGCTATTTTTGACCCCGGATTCAATTCAGCGAGTCAGAAAACCTGTATCTTACCTTTTCACAAGTCAGTACGCGATTTTGTACCAATTACTGCTTTACTACTACAGTAGTTTGCCGATAGCGAAATTTCTCTTGTCGCAATTGAAATTTTTCTAAATGTATCTGATAAATGAGAATTTTTAACATGGAACGTGTTCATAGATACCTGAAAAAGGCCAACAGTACAGGGGGGTGGGCGTAAAATGTACGTTTTCTTCCTAGCGGGCCGAAAACACTTTTTTCGCCCCGCAACGAAATCGAAAAAAACGCGTTTTTACCCCACTGAGAAAGAAAAATTTCGTTTTGGCCGTGGGAACAAAAATAAAATACCCCAGATCGCAGTTTACCATCCTCGGCTTCGCCTTGGATGCTAATTAACGTGCGATCTGGGCCATTCTTTCTCCCTTGGTTAAAAATGTACTATTTCATGGGATCGGGAGGGAATCAAATCGACTTAAATTATTTTTGATTTAGTATTAAGTTAAATCCATTCAGATAAATTATTATAAGCTTCATATTAAAATTATTTTAAGTCCTTAACGGCAGGTTCGACTCGGTAAATCGAACATAACCTCTAAAACTAATTTGAGCAGTATATTTGCTCAAAAAATGATTTTAACGACATTTTTAGAGAAGAGGCACCTCAATAATAAAAAAATGAATTAACTTACAAAATCTCAAGCTGCAAAATGCTTTATTTTTCGAAAAATTTGCTTTTTTCATAAATTTACGAAAAAAGTGACTTTCTTGGAAAATATAGCATTTTGTAGCTTGTAATTTTGCAAATTAATTCATTTTTTTATTATTGAGGCGCCTCTTCTCATAAAATTTCTTTAAAATCATTTTTTGAGCAAATATACTGCTCAAATTAGTTTTAGGGGTTATGTTCGATTTACCGAGCGAACATGTCCTAATAATTCGGGATATAAGTTAAAACTGTTATAGGTCAACATACCCCATGTTCGTTAGTTGTGTTAAATCACAGATTATAGGTATTTTTTTGTTAACTTTTTATTGTCAGTTGTCGAACAAATTCCTTACTAAATTCTAATTTCATAGCTAACTATAATTTATAAAATAATCAATAAAAAAATTGATTTCAAAACTATTCAAATCTGACTTCAGATTAATATTCTCCAGAAATTTTTACACTTTATTATGAAAATTCTGATGTCTTCAGAAAATTTTACGTTAATCTTTACAATTTTTTTTCATTATCTTTTTCTTTTAAATTCTTCTGAAGACATTGAATTTTCCATTTACATCTGTGATTCCCCGGAAGGTTTGAATAAAAAATTAGTTTCTTCCTTGGTTACCTGGGTAACTGGAAAAATCAAAGTTCTTTAGTTGAGCTCTTGTAAAAAATTATTCGATGATTCGTTAGTTCAAAAAGATTGAAAATATTTAAAAGTATATATACTTTTATTTTGATACCTTATTATTTTTATTCAAGGCGCCAGCTATGTTAAATGGACCCAAAAATTTTATCAGCACTAGAATGGATCCACCTCAGTGAAACGTATGTATTTTTGGTCACTGAAACCGATTTTGAAGGTTTCATCCATTTTCGGATGGTCAGTTTTGAGTTATGAACGCTATATCATAAAAAAATGGGCAAAAAATTAGCAAGATAGGAAATGTCTTGAAATCAAATGCTAATTAAGCCTACTTTTGGTATCCCAATAAGGTTTTTGTGGTTACTAATCACGATTTTAAAGACAGATTTTTAAAAATCAAAATGGTTGACTCAAAATGGCGTATTTCTAGCCTCAGAAACCGCGATTTATGCTGTTTTAAGCATATTTACGTTATCTAGTAAGTTTTTTGGATTAGTTATGGCGATTCTGATGTCATGTTTTTAATTATCTGATTATTAAAAATTTGATCTCAGGATCGTGATCAACGATCCCAAAAACTTATGATGCAAAACGTTAAAATGCTTAAAATAGCATTTATTTCCGATTATGAGGTTAGGAATCTACTCTTTTTAGCCCGCTATTTTGATAATGATAAATATGATCTCAAAATCGTGACAACTGGTCCTAAAAACTTACTAGGATACGTAAAAGTGCTTGAAACAGCAAAAATCGCCGTTTCCGAGATTAGAAATATGCCATTTTGAGCCCGCCATTTTGATTTTTAAAAATCTGTTTTCAAAAACCTGATCAATGACCCTGAAAATCTTACCGGGGTACCAAAAATAGGTTCAATTAGCAATTGCTTTCAAGAATTTACCTATCTTGCTAATTTTATACCAATTTTTCTTAAAATAGCGATAATTACTCAAAATTGGCCATTCGAAAATGTTTGAAACCTTCAAAATCGGTTTCAGTGACCAAAAATACATACGTTTCACTGAGGTGGATCCATTCTTGTGCTGATAACATTTTTGGATGCATTTAACTCATTAACGCCGGAGCGGAGTTTTGGAAATGAGCTAAAATAAATATATTCCCTTATAGATAAGTGGCTAAAAAGTTCATTCTTAAAGTAAAATTTCATGCTCTTTCAGAATCTGACATTATTTTTCACCTACAACCTTTAAAAATACCTTAAAAACTGGGGTGAAAGGGGTAGGTCAGGCATAATTAGGAAATGTTTGAAAAAATCATTGAAAAAAGTATCCAATTTTATAAAAAAATGTTGAAAAATAATATTTTTTATGTAAATTTAAATAAACTTCGTATATATTGAGGTCTCATTTATTTTGGCCCTATTTACAACCATTAAAAGGTGGATAGGAGTGGTACTCCAGTCAAAATACAGGATTGGTTGTATTATCACTGACGAACACCAGATTTGTTCTACTACAGGTTTTTTGGGTCGCTGAACACGAAAATCTGAGTCATTTGGCAGAAAAATTGAGGCTTCACCCTTAAATTTGCAAAAACTACCCCCAAAAAGGGTTTTTTTTTACATATTCGCACTTTGAGCACTCAGATTTGCACCATACGGGTTTTTTGGGTCGCTGATCAATAATTTCGACTTATTATTCATAAATAATTAAAATTCCACCCTTAAATTGGCTAAAACTACCCCCGAAAAGAGGTGTTTTTGCTATTTTCGTACTTTTAGCATCCAGGATATACCCATGTAGGTTTTTTGGGTCGCTAATCAAGAATTTCAACTTCTTTTTCATAAATAATTAAAATTTAACCCCTAAATTGGCTAAAACTACCCCTAAAAGGGGTGTTTTTGTTATTTTCGTACTTTTAGCATCCAGGATATGCCCATATAGGTTTTTTGGGTCGCTAAAAAAGAATTTTGACTTCTTTATCATAAAGAATTAAAATTTAACCACATACTTTGGACGCTCAAAGTGCAAAAATAGCAAAAACACCCCTTTTAAGGGTAGTTTTAGCCAATTTAGGGGTTAAATTTTAATTATTTATGAAAAATAAGTCGAAATAAACCATTTTAAATATTATCAAATGTCAATCTTGTTGACCTCACAAACCCCTAGATACTGTTTTTATGCCAAAAAATTAAATTTAAAGCAATAATTTGAAAGCGATTTAAACATTCGCGAGCGATTTAAAAAGTGATTTAAATACTTTAAATACTTTAAATCGCGTCGTCAGCCCCTCGTTTAAATTTAAGTGATTTATATCCAAAATATACTAATAAATCATGCTTATTTATATTTTCTAATTGATAGCTTAGAAAAAATTAAGTTAAACCCCTTGAAATGTTCAACTACTGTAAAATTAGCAAAAGGGGCCACTCAAAATCAAAAACTAGATCGATTAAGTTTTTGGGACCCCCTATGGCTCTCCACAATACATCAACGGGGGTGACGAAATTGATAAAGAATTGGTTTATGATGTTAAAAAAAAAAATTATATTATAAATATTTACACAACAAGTACTTTTAATTTCTGATTTAAAATAAAACCATATTTTCTTCAGAGAATATTAAAAACAAAAAATAAATGTTTCCTTTTTGTAATTAAATTTTCATAAGGTTTTATTATTATGAGAATAAAGTAGTTTATAAATATAACCATAATATAAGCAGAACAAATCAATTTATGAAGCATACGAAATTTCAAAGTTAAATTTATGGTACACACAGAAAATATATCCTTTATCATCATAATTTTATACATTCGATACATAAATTATCCAATAAATTATTTTAGATCGAAAAAGTTTTTAGCCAAAATGAACGTAATTAAATTACAAAAACTTTGCAACAAATTTTCAGTAAAAATTTTTTATCCAAATTAAATATAAGCCAAATTTTTTTCAATTTTTTACTAAATAAAAAAAATTTTAAGCAAGTAATTAACAACCTTTTTTATTTAAAAAAATGTTAAATTATAAATAAGTTTGAAATTTCATTCATTTTTTATAATCAGTATACGAAACTAATTACCATTATTACTTAAAATATTAATTTACACGTAAAAAAAAAATTTCATATTCATGCTAAAAAAAGTTTTTTGTATAGCGTATAACTTTTCTTTCTTTTTCATTAACGTTCTTCAAGTTCTTGAAGTAAAAAAAATGTGTATAACACACACACACACACACACATACAAGCTTATATTACTTAGTGCAAGCTTCTTCTTCATTTTAATTAATCTGTTGATTTTGATTTTTTTTTTTAGCCTTTTTTTCATGTAAAAATTTTTTTTAATTTTTTTTTTTGAATTTTCAAATAATTTTAATTACATTATTTTATTTTTAAGTTAAAAAGCTTTTTTTATATAAAACTAAAGCTTTTAAAAAACTTTTTTTTTTTAAAGTGAAAGATATCAAATTTATTTTCAATTATTTTTTCTTTTGTAAAATGTTTTTTAAACAATTTACTATTTTTTTTTTTGTAAAAGAATATTTTTTTTCCAATTTTTTTAAAAGTTAAAAGAATCAATACAATAAAAAAAAAAACAGTAACTTTATATATCCTCGTTTTTGTTAAAAAATAATATTAATTTTACTTTTGCTCACTTTTTTTTAATAGTTTAGTAAAAACTAAAAAAAAATGTGGTTAACCAGAAAAAGAAATTAGAAAAAAAAAATCTCATTCGATCAGAGTTAAACTACAACGTACGAGAGAAAATTTACTCTGAAAAAAAATTGTATACATAAACTTTTACGTATGTGTATATAAAACAGAGAGAGGAAAAATTTCATGTCGTCAAGGGTGATATCAGAGAAAGCGTTAACGAACTGCCGAATCGGCATGGGGTTAACGAAAAAAGAGAAGAAATTTGAGGGTTCGAGTAAAAATAGGTGAGAAAGCTAGGGGAATTACAAATGGTCACAAATCAATGAAAAAAAAATAGACTCGAACAAAAAGTAAGAAATAAATAAATAACTGTTACACATAATTAAGTACAATAAAAGAACGTAAAAAGATTTGAAAATTGTGCAATTTAGAAAATAAAATGAAAAATCATGAAATTAATTATTTTTTATTTTAATATAATGTCATCGCCACGTTCTTGCATTAAAAAGTTCTAGTAAATTAAAAGCGAATAAAAATTTTTTCATGTAAAAAAATAATAAAAAAGAAAAAATAAAATAGTAGTAAAGTTTTTTACATTCTTTTTTTTTTCTGTATATATTTAAAATTTAATAGAAAAAGAACTAGCCCAAATTAAAAACTATATAATAAACACGACTAGTAAAAATAGAAGAAAAAGAAAGTAACTATAAAAGTAAAAGAAAAGAAAATTTCGTATGCAACGAAATAAAAAAAAAAGCTTAAAAAAGAAATAATAAAAAAAAAGGGATATATATATAATAAAGTACATGTTGCTGCATTAAGAAAAAAGATAAGAAAACATAAACACAAAAGAATTACAAAAGATTAAAGAATTACAATTTTAAGATGAATAAAACTGAAAACAAAAAAAAAGGTCGTAAAAAATTTTGTTGCGTTACTTAGATTTAATTGGAATAAATGAACAGCTTGGATAAACAATAATTTTTAAATCTTGATGTATAATTAAAAATTTTTATCATTAAACTATCTTTTGATTAGAACTTTATTTTGGTGCTAGCTGAATATAATGCATTATAGATAATAAGATAAAAAATAAGGCTTTTGTACACTGTAAAAAGTAACTTCCTTATATTAACAAAAAAATTAGAAAATTTTCGAAAAATTAGTAAATTTTTGAAACAATTTGTAAATATTCGAAAAAAATCGTAAATTTACTAAATTTAGTATATTATCGAAGAATTCGAGAGGCCTCGATTTTTTTTGTAAATTCGCAAGAAAAATTGATAATTTACAAATTTTTTTCGAAAATTTACAAAAAATAGTTGTAGGGTAGAGAAGGGGGTTTTCGCCAGTGTATACAGTTTTCGCCACCCTCGTTATTTGAACTTTAACCTTTTAAAATTTTTTTAAAATGTGGTGCTAATTACCTTAAAAGTCTAAAAAATCTATTTTTTAATGACTCATTGCATCTAGCCACAAGAATATTGACCCATTTCGCTAATATGCTTGGTGGCGAGAACCCCGGTTTTTCAGGGTTTTGGACCTAAAGGTTAGGCTTTACAAAAAATAAGTTTTGGAATTTACCAGGGTCGGAATTTTAATTAATAATTATCTTTCTCAAAAACATTTAAACACTTTTTAGCCATGCATTTGCATAATATTTTAAAATGTCCATAGTTTAATTTCAAATTTTTTTAATGGTGGCGAAAACCACCCCTTCTACCCTAAATTTCCGAAAAATAGTTGTGAATTTACAACTTTTTTCGTAAAATCACAAAAAAAAATCGAGAATTCTCGAATTTTTTGATAATGTACTAAATTTAGTAAATTCACGATTTTTATCGAATATTTACAAAACTTTTTGAAAATTCGCTAATTTTTCGAAAAAATTTTATTTTTTTTATAAATATAAGAAAGTTACTGTTTACAGTGTAGGAATTAATAATCACAAAGCTCATCTTCACTTTTACCAGTGCCTCTTTTTTCCCTTAAATTAACCCCTACCCCCTCCTTGTTCCTGATGTCCAAAATTAATGGACTCATCGAGTCTACTTATTTTGCTTTATTTTCTCAGAACACAATAAATTTGAACTAAATATTTTCAATAACTGAAGTTTATCATAAACTTTCAATACCAAAAAATAATTGTACGTCACTAATTTTAGTTTTAATATTCTAAATGAGTACCAAATAATAAAAATTTATATTACAAAAGCTCATTGTATATGCATTAATTGCAACTTTTTGCACAGATGCTTCAAAACACTATAGTAATATTATATAATATTAAGAGCTTTTTTACTGCAAATTTTTGAAAACACTTTAAAATTAAATTTCTTTGTTTTAAATTTCACTATTTAGCTTTTATAGTTTCAAAAAATTGTTTGTAAATAGTTTTTGGTACTCAAATCTTCTTAAATTCTTAAAAATACTTTAAAACTTATTTAAAACTCCTTGTGCAATAATTAGTTACAGAGGATTTCTGTTACAACAAGAGTATTTTAATTGCGAATCAATTCATTATCTACATCATCTAAAGTACACTTTCGTAACACACAATGTGTAAATAAATTGAGAACGTGTATGTAGAATAGGAAGCTTTGATTACTAATTAAATAATTATATATGTAAGTTGAAAATTACATAAGATATGTGAAAGACTTAATAAAATCTTTTTGTAGCTATAAACATGCTCTTTAAAATTCGTATAGAGTATTTCGTTAGCCGAGTCTTTCTGCATGTAAAATTAATGTTAATACCAGATTTTCTGTTACCCTTAAAGTATATAAGGAGAAGAGATACATAATGTGGTAAACATAATATATATAGCAGTTATGTCAACTTTCGGCATGATGCTGACTTAGATCCTGTTAGACATAATATATATATATACCATGTTTGCAAAATAAGCGCGTTACATGAATTTTCAAAGTGAAAGAGCAAAGATATAATATATACATTATATATTTATAAAAGATAGAAGGAGAAAGTTAGAATTGGTTATAAAGTCTCTTCATTGCAAGCATTGCAAGTATATCTTTAAAGTCTTGATGATGTGTTATCTTGTCAAATGCTGTGGTATTGACTTCCGTTTGATACTAGACAGAAATAAACTTGCAAAATTTAATATATACAAAATTATATATACACTGAATTTAAAGATGATATATTATATATTAGGCTGGTACTTATTATCAAATATATAAGATTTTTCTTTTTTTTATTGGGCTTTGACCAAATTTGAAATTTTTGCAGCTTTTTTCAAAATTAAGTAGGGCTCTATTGATTTTTTCAAATTTTTAATTGAAGTTTTTGGTACTTTAAAAATACAAAATTTTTTAAAATAAGAATCAACCTCGTATATATTTACTCATTAGTGAATAAAAAATAATTTTTTGTACACTTAAACAAGTCTTTATTTTACATGTATTCTGATAAAATCAGTAAAAGTTATAAACAATTGCATATGCTTATATTTTAGATTATAAAATTCGATATTTATGTAATTAAAATAAAAAAATTGTATAATTGCAAACAGACTGAAATTTTTTTAATAAACATGTCTGCAACTTAACAACGTAGAAATTTTATATGAAAATAATCGAATAATAAAAAAAGTAGAAATGAAAATTACATATATGTCGATAAATTTATAAACGTACCCTAAAATGTATATTTGCATATTCAGTTTTTGTATTCAACGTTTCTATTATTTAATTTTTTTCGTTAAATAATTTTTTTTTATAAAATCGATATTTTTAATATTTTTTATATCCTTTGACTACTATATATGGGTGATTCAAGTAAGTACTTGAGGCTTCATATGAAAAACAGTTTTCCAGTTTCTGTGCATTAAACAAGATAAGTTTTGGGAAATTATTGTAAAGATTCGAAATACCACATTACAATATTGCCCAAAAATGGCAAAAAGTTTCTGTTGCGAATAAGAAAACAGATAAATTTTAGATATAAGAAAGAAAAAGTTTTTAATTTTCGTTTAAAAAAAAATTTGATAAGCCAATTACTAAGCTTCAACAAATAATTTCAGATTCAAACCCATAAATTTGAAACAGTTTCTACGAAAAATCAAAGTCAAATTTTCTGAAAGTTTGGATTGCCATATTTTCGAAGAATGAGCCATATTTAATAAATATTTTTTGAAAAAATTGCAGTTTTATATATATTTATTGCTTTTATTACTATTATTTATTTATTTTTTCATTTTTTTTCTTTTTTTTCAAGGCGTAAAAAAAAAGCAATTTACTCATATACTTCTATGTGTTTATATATTGGATGTCGATAACAAATAACTTCATGATGTTAAAGGTAAAATAATAGAGTATACCTTATATATATTGGAACAAAGTAATTTTTAAATTCAATATTATATTTAAAAAAAAAAAAAAATTTACATGAAATTGGCAGGAAAAATTTTTTTCAGATAAATAAGCAATTTTATTTATATAAAAAAAAATTTATTGTTTTTTTTTTAGAATATGCTTGGTTTAAAATAAAATCTGAAGTGTAAAAGTGTATTATTTATTTTTTAATAAACTGAGAATGAGGTAGTAGTTTTTCATATTTTTTGAAAATTGTTTACACGCAGTAAGCCAGGGGATTGTTTTTGATATATGAGTCATTCTTGATACCTTACTAGGCCATGTCTCCCGATCAGGCTGATTTTTGCACAACCTTTTTAAATACATGTACAAAATATAATTTCTGTGAAATTTCAGCCCTCTAGATGCACAGGAAATAATTTTTTAGCAATTAAAATTCTTGTTCCTAGCCTAAAATAGCAATTTGAGCCAACCAGGGGCGAAATTTCAAAAACTAGGTCTGGGTCAAAATCTAGCCTAGGTGTCATTGTCATTCTTCCTTTACACTGCATAGGAATTGCTTCATAATTACAAAGGTTCTTTATGGGATCAAAAATATTCTTCAAAAATGTTTTTACCTTATTGGTGGCAAAAATAAAAAAAATTTTTTAAAACTATATTTTTGATCTCGTAAAAATGAATAAAAATTGCTTTTTAAAATTACTGCCAGACCAATACACTTTAATTAAAAAATTTATCGATTGTTAAAAACATTGAAAATTTTAACGTATATTGAAAAAAAATAATTCAAAAAATAAAAATTAATTATCTATTTTATTAGCTTTTTCTTTCAATAGTGTAATTATTTACAGTACAAGTATTTTCCAATGAAATAAAAAAGTAGTAATTAAAAAAACGACTACTAATTTAACAATGCATTGTAAATAATATATCCAATAGATACTTAATTGACATACACACACACATACACATACAAACAATAAAAAGAATAGATTTTTTTTTCTAATTTTTAAATCAATAAGATAATACAAAGCTTTTAGTTAAAAAACATGAAATTTTTAAAAAATATATAATTACAACCCTTTTTACATCTTTTTACACATGAATGAAATGAAGATGAAAAACCAACAATAGATTGAAAGGGAAAAGAGTATACAAGGTACAGGACATCAATGAGTGGTGAATTTCATTACCCTCGCTACAATAAACAGAAATAACGAGTTTAGTAATTTCGTTTCTTTTTTTTTTTAACTGTGTATGCATTTTCTCAAATTATCTTTCTGACGTTGCATTATTATATCCTTTTTTTAAATGTTTTAAAATTTTCAATAATTATTATAACAATGATTTTTGTAACTTTAAATAATAACATAATTGCTAAAAATTTATTTTAATCGAGTTAAATTTTTAAATTTCATATTTTTATTAATCTCTCAAACATTAAATTTATATTTTTTTTAATAGACTAAGATTTTACAGCAATTATTATTATTTTTTTTTTTTATTTCTATGCTAAGCTTAAAAACTTATTATATTAAAAAAATAAAAAGCAGAATATCAGGGAAAATCTTTTTTTAATTTTAAAACCCTGTCATTTAATTTAAATACTTGGTTGTGCATTTTATGTGTATGTGTGTTTTTTTTTTTATAATTATCCGCCTTCTATTTTATACATTTAATAAGTAGATATGGGTTGGTCCAAGTAATTTTACAAGAGCAAAATATTTTATAAAAATTTTATACATGGGAATTCAAGTATCGCAAATGGTATCGTTAGATTTTTGCACTAAGATTGGGTTAATCGCAGTTTGATAGGTTTTTTGCTCTTACTGAGCAGAAACACAAGTGAAATACTTGAAATACAAGCGTCAAAAAACATTACCTTCTGACGCTTTTGCTAGTGATCATGCTAGTGTCAAAACTTTTATAATCTTAATAATTAATACAATATTAAAAATATAATATTATAGGATAATTCAGACAGCACATAAATTATAAATAAGGCAAATACAAGAATGGTAACTCGCTATTTGTTAAAAGCGCAGGTAAATTATTTTTTGAGACAGAGAATGATATACTGTGATTTATAGTACTTTTTTTAAAGCCAAGAGAATTTAATACGATTTTTTTTCGCCTAAACAGCCTAAAAAGTCTTGTTTTTTCATCGACACAATTTTTTGTTGACTTTGGTGACGAAACACAAGTGAAAATCAACCCAATTTCCTTTAGGAATTAACTAACTCCAATAAAAAATTGTTTCCAATTTTAAAATGTCTAAAGAAAAAATTTTTGGGACAACCTGACTTGACATCCACGTACGAAAAAAGCTTTAAAAAAAAGGTCACTTAAGCAAATTCACCTGAAGCAGCCCATATATTTATAAAAGTGTATACATGTCACTGCATGATGTCACTTTTAATCTCACCTTTTTTCCTTTCTTTTCTTTGACTATTTTACCCTTTTGCTATTTTACTTTTTTTCATCCTTTTGTTACGTTTTGTTTTATATATATATTTTCTCAATGCGTATATATGCCTATAAAAAATACTCATATTATATATGCTACTATTTTACATTGCTCATTCATCTTTACCATAGTACACAATTGCATATATGGTACTTCGAGTACGAATCCAATTAGCACTATCTATTTAAAAAAAAAAGTGATAGTACTGTATAACCATGACACTTATACTACTTTTATATGTGTTTGTGTAATCAGGATTATGAGAGCAGAGAAATGGTATTGAGTAAAATAACATGATTTAATCAGCAACTCTATTTTGAATTTGATATATTAACGGTTTATAATAAACTATTGTTTGCGTGTTTATGATTGTTTTGTATTATTTGCTTTATAATATACATATGAGAAAAGTTATATTATTATCTGAACGTCTATAAATTTAATTTTGTTATATGAATATTTTATACTTATATACGAGACACAGTGACAAGTTGAATGTAAATGGATGATTTGAAAATTTAAAAATAATTTTCTGATTGAAAAAATTATTATTATTATTTTTTTTTTAAATAAAGTTTATTCCTTAGTTCGTATATACAGGGTAAGTCATCTTAAACGATACACTCAAATATCTCGAAAACAAGAAAAAAAAACTTACAACTGGTTTGTGAACTCGCAAACAACATACATGGAACATGTTTTAGTACTCCCACGCCCTGTCTATAAACATGTTGCAAGTTAATAACGAAAAATGTTTCATTTAATGGGGGCGGATTCGTATTTGGGCCTTAATGCCCCGTTGGGACCAGCAGGACCCAATTTAGGAATTTTAAATAGAAAATATAGTTTTTTATTTCAAATTCAGATTCTGCAGCAAATTTTAGGTCTAGATACAATTTTAACTAAAAAAAAAAATACAAGGCCCAATTTTTTGACCCAAAAAAGCTTCTATATGGCTACTACTATTCAAATCTAATGCCCCCCATCAGATGGCTCCCTCCAAACCTAATAACTTTTATATGAAACATTTTTAGTTATTTTGCTTTGTTAACAAGATATTAGAGTGTATCGTTAAAAATGACTCACCCTGTAGAAAGAAATTACAAATTTATTCACAAATTTATTCACAATTTTAAATAAGTAATAAGTTTTGTCTGGGTCAATATAGTGTCAATCAAATATTTTTATTGTAAGTCGTTATTATTAAATAAGATAATATATTTAAAAATTAATAAAAGTCTATAAAAATAACTAATAAAGGGTTTATTTACAGAAATAACGTGCATAGAACAAGTTTGCTAATAACGAAAATAATTATTAACTTATTCTTGTGTAGATTATTTTGTTTCAGATTTGAAGCCTGTAAACCAGATCCTAATCAAAATTATTTTAAGTCTCATTTTACCCACCTTGATTCTCGAGCCTTGGGGTACCCCTCCCTATAAGCATTTAAACATATCCCATATTAAAAATTGTGAAATTATCAGTTAGGGCCTGCATCATATTGCAGGGAATTTTTGTATAACCATTTTTTCAGAAAAGTATTTTTTAAATTTCAAAATTTCTTAAAATTGAGTTTTTCAAAGTTTATACTTATCGAGAAAAAACTATGAGAAAAAAATTATTTATTTTTATATCAATATTTACTTCACTATCTTCCATATACATAAATTTGAAATAAAAAAAGTTAACAGGTCACATTATAATGAACATAAGAGCAGCAACATAAAATTTAAACCTCTCTTTTTAAAAAAAAAAACTTTCTATAATGGTGATTGCATCGGTTAAAATTCACGTGTGTATTTATATTTATTATTTTTATATGCACATACAATGTAAGATGTGACCTTTGCAATATATATATATTAAAATGTAATGTATACCTTTAGATTTTTTATAGAATTTTATACTAAATTTTTTTTTTCTTTAAATTTATGATACTTTTTTCTATTTTAATTACGTAAGTAAAAGTGTAAAAATATTAATTTAATGTTTAGATTATAATGCTTAGATTTATGTTGAAATATATTAATAAACTATTGTGTCATCTAAAAAATGACACAAAGATGCAACCTATTTAGATTGATTATTTTTAACGTGTTAGCTTGTAATATGATTGATTAGTTAAATAAAATTAATTATTAATAATGAAATAACTAACAATTACCTGTTTAAATTATTTATGAGAGTTTTTATACATAAATACAAAATTAGATTGTAATGATGAGTGGGTTTATTTATTTATTAGAAATATTTATGTTTATATGGGTAGATCTCTTAATTTTTTGGATTATTTTAGAGAAACAAAAATAGTAATTATTTATAATTCAGGATAATAAAAATTGGTTAGATAAATTAAATAAAAAAAGTAGTACTAGAATTTAAAATTTTATTTAATTTTTTTGAAACTTTATTCAAACAATAAATAATTACAAAATTGTTATTATAGCTATAGAAAATAATTTTAAAATTATTAAATTATTAAATTTCTCTTTAATATTCCATTTAAGATTGCGTCATTTTTTAAAATCTGCTTTTAAATTAAAGGTATAAATTTTCATAAATAATAAAATAGATTTTTGCAGTAATACAAAACGTTTTCTGCTCATTAAATTTATAATTTTAATGATCAGTGAAATAAGTTGTAAGGCGAAATTAGTATTATAGATTTTAATAATTTTGAGATTCTCATTATTACAAGTTTTCCTTTATATCTTGATAATAATAAATTGTAAATTTTAGATGTATTTAACAGTTGGTTTAAAGTAAACCTGTGTGTTAGTGAAAATAGTAGATTATGTGATAAGTAAGTAAATTTAGATCTAAATGAGATATTGATGTAGCTTAGTTTAGAATTTTGTACCTAATTTTTTATGATTCTGATAGTATATAATGTGCAGGAATTATAAGGCAATAAAATTTAAACCTAGTTTTAAAACATAGTACATTTTTCAAAAGGTTAAAAATGTAGCCATTTCATTTAGACCAAGATTTTGACCACAAATATTTTCCGAAAAAAAATTTGCGAATTTTAAGGTTGATTCCGAGTTTTGACTGGGAAGAAAGACATGTGTATTTTTTTTTTTTAAACAACACCTATAAATTTTCAAAACTTTCGTCTAATCATAAGGAGAGTTCACCGTTTTTGGGTGATTTTAAAAGTAAAAAGTCATTTTTTAAGGAAAAATACGAAAAAGAATAATCAACAAAATTTTCTAAATTTGAACACTGAAGTATTCTATTTGTGGCTTGCAGAATTTTTTTTCTTGCTCAAATGATTGCTAATGGTTTGAAACGTAAAGAAAATTAAAAAAATTTTCTTTCTTTTTAAGAATTTTTTTTTGGCTCATAATACCACTGCGCGCAAATCGTAAATAAGGAGAGGTTCAGAGGGAGGAGGGCACACGGGAACAATTCCTAAATAATATTATTAAGTTATTGTTTACTTGGTAAATGAATATTTCTCAAAAAACCAGCAAAATTTTAATCTTACAAATTAACCCCAAGCTAATAAATATTTGTTATTTTTGTTTTTATATCCATTTATTATTCCGTAAAATTAGCATACTAAACATAAAGTTATTTATATTCTTGGTAAAAAAATTTTGATATTCAAATCCATAAAGAGTAAAAATAACAAAAACATTCTAAATATAAGTTAAAAATTTACTTATAATAAAAAGTACAATAAAAAAACAAGCAATTTTATATATATAGCAAACAAATACAAGCATAAGTATATATATAGATCCTCTTTACAGTGCCACACGACCAACGGATCATAAATTATCCATAACGTTTTACTGCGGATCCTTCTTTTTTTTTCTCTATTCATTTCACATCCGAGGTTCTTTTATGCATAACTTGCATCGGAGAATTTCGCCTATAGACAATGTGCGATAAGAATGAAAATAAACAACTTTAAAAAAAAATATATTTTTTTTTATTTTCTTCAAAATTATTGATGCATAAATATTTTTAATAAAACAAGTCTTTAATAATGAGAGGCATTTTAAAAAATTAATTTTTGCTTATTAAGCTATAAATAATTTTTGTATTGAAATTACATACACTTTTGTGAACTTTCTATTGTTTGATGGTATTCAGACTGGATACATTTCGAATAATAAGATTTATTACGGTTTATTGGATGACAATGTACTAATTGCTATTAAAAAACCAATTTTTTTGTTGAATAGAACAATAATTACTAAACAATTATAAAAAATACGTGAATTGGATTGAAAAATAATGAATTAAAATGTCATTTACTGGTATATTTGTTGAAATATAATTTCATGTCTGATTCAATTAAATTGTATATCGTCACCCGTGACGTTGAATAAGCGATATCAACTAATTAACTCATTGTCAGATCAAACGTTGATATTATGAATAATTTTCAAACTAATTATGAAATCGTATATAGACTAATTTTTGTTATTAGAGAATTTTTCTTAGCATAATTTATTTACGTTTATGAAAGCGAATCATAATTAAACAAGTCAGAAAACTCGTATATGACTCAGGGACCGAAGAAAATAATCACCTTTACAGTACCTTGTGTGGTCTAATATCAAGCAATGCATAAAATTAAAAAATTGCTTAATATAGGTATGTCCAAATGGTAAAATACCCATCCACTAATGTATAAAAAATTTAATAAATTATCCAATTAAAAAATTAAAAAATGTTGATACCTTATAATATATTTTATAAGCTTAAAAAAAAAAA
The DNA here is from genome assembly GCA_022575985.1 of Anagrus nilaparvatae. NCBI lineage: Eukaryota > Metazoa > Arthropoda > Insecta > Hymenoptera > Mymaridae > Anagrus > Anagrus nilaparvatae. The sequence goes on from JAKSXM010000137.1 coordinate 21,013,664, forward strand.
TTAAAATAAAAAATAAAAACCTTATTTAAAAAGTTCTTAAACACTCAGTTTCCAAGTTAGTAATAATAGATAAGATTATTTTATAATGAAGCAAGTTTAAAGTTTCTAGGTGATAACTTTATTCGTATCAGTCAATTATCGTTAACCGAAGTATTCTTATATAATAGTACTAGTTTAATTTTACAAATACACAGATATATTATTATAATAAATATATATATATATATATATATATTAAACTTTTTTCAGTGTCACCCCCATTAATTCAACCGGCCGTTAACGTGAAAACTTTTTCATTCTATAAAACAGGAGTTCACAATCTCCATTTCTCATATATACGATTCTTGAAAAGCTTGTCGAGGTAAACTCTTTCTCATTTATACACACACACATATATATACATATACTTATATTTTTTTGCCACTTTTTTTTGCAAGTGAAAATTTCTCGCATGATGACACCCACGTATAGTACCAGTCTTCTACTAAAGTTTCATTTTCCTATATATATATATTTATTTACGTATGTATATTTTTTGACTTTTTTTGTATTTCTTTTTTTCCGACTTTTATTATTATTATTATTCTTATTTTTATTATTAGTATTTTTTTTTTAATACTACTGTGCACTAAAGTATAATTAAAAAAGAACCAAATTTCACGCATATCAACGTTTGCGGCTCTGAACATTTTATATATTTTAATTTCCAGAGATATAACTCTATACATAATAAGTGAATCTTTAGATTTTAAGCCACTATGCGAAAATGAGTGACAAATTTTTTTTTTTTTTTACTAAAAGAAAAAAAGTATTAATGATAATTTAAGACAAGAGGATGAGTACTTTTTCATATTATAATACTTGATGGATTATACATGGTATTATAAAATATTATATAATTTCGTGAAAGGATTAAGAAATTTTAATAGTTTTGACAATTTAAATTAAACTTTTTAAATATGATAATAACATAAATCAAATATTTTTTAAATATATAAAAAAAATTATTAATCTTTTTTTGATACTTTGTTATTCAGATTTATGATATAAGAAAATGACTTTTAATTATAATATATAAAGATTCATCATAAAATCTTTATTTTTTAACATAAAATATTATCTTTAAGTTGTAAAAGTAATTACTAACTCAACGAAATAACTTTTTCAATTTTATAATTAGTAAAAAAAAAAGTTCAATTAATCAAATTTATGAGCTAGTATATTTAAAATTATCGACAGTTTTGTAATTAATTTATTTTAATAAAAAAAAAAGAGTTTTTTTATATTTCAGTATTAATTATCAATCATCTTTATTCTTTGTTTTATATTCTATCTATATGGATTAGTCCAGATAAGCTTAATGAAGGTAAAATTTTCTTGAATTCTGATTTAGGATTGTTTTTTTTTTTTTAATTAATTTTTTTTATATAAGGCAATACAAATTTTAATTTGGAATATTTTTATTTTTATTAGAGGTCAGAATGCGGCTTTGCTAGCTTCAATAAAGTGATTAATTTTTCTTCTTAAATTTAAAATTTTGATGAAAATTTAAATTATTCTCACAAGTGAAATGACTTTTCAAAATTATATAAGTAGTTCATAATTATGCTAATGGCTAAAGATGCCTAAACTTGATACTAAATTGATTATGTTGTATAATGTTGTTTATCCATATCCAATTATCCGAAAAACCTTTGTAAACTTATGTTTCAAGGAGCCTAGATTGCTTTGGATATTATAGGCAGATTGGGAGGAACACAAGTAATTACGTACTAGTTGAATACTCATTTGAATATATAAGCTTAAAAATAGTTCCTCTAAATTCTCTACAAAACTATTTTGAATTTTAAAATGTTTTCCTGAACTGCTAATATCGCATCCTTATATAGTCTATTGATATCAATTGATTTGTGAGAAAAAATTTTACTATTAAATTGCATTGAAATGAAACCGAGCAAAAAAGACGTGTTTTTTATAGTAAAAAAATGAAAACTATGTTAATATGTAGTCTATTCATCAGGAATTCGGAATCAAATTTTTCTCCCAAGCAAAATGATTTCTAAAGATTATATAAGGAGACGAGAGATCTTAAATTAATATCAATTGTAATTTATCGCTTTATCTTTGATTTTGTGAATAGCGTTGCAAACTTGCGAGGTTCCATAAATGTACCTGGAATTTGATTCAGCATTCATATCACAGTGATAAGCAGCCGTACCATCTACAATATGTGGTACTGCGCGTGCGCAAAACAAATGTTTTTAGAAATGGATAATGGTAGTACTTTTCGCGATACAGCTTGGTTATGAAAGTGATATGTTATAGATGATATAAATGCAGAATCTATAGGCTCTGTTAAACTCATCCAAAAATTTGAATAGCCCCTGAACTCCCTAAAGGTTTGAATATATGGAGCAAAATTTTTCAATAATTTAACTGTTTATTAACTATCACTATAGAAATCTAGTAGAATTTTACTCCACGAACTCAAAAAATATAAGAGAGTATACTTTTTGATAAAATTAACCCCGAAAAGTTTGAATGCGAAATTCAGCAAATCACCTTTTCGTAGGCATCCTACCTTTAGCTTTTTACTCTAAACAGGGTCTGATTCTGTAGTGATTTCAAACTTATAGCCATGAGGGCATTTTTTTAAAAATAATATACTGAAAAGAGACAGAAACATTGACTAAAGATTGATATAACCAGGATATATTTGTACATTCAAGCCTCAGTAAACTGAAGTTAATATTTTTACCAAAAGAATATAAAAAACTATAATTTTTAGCCAAATAAAAGGCAGCTGGTATATATATTATTATTGGATTTCGTAAATCTATTTGAAAAATATATAAATTAGCTTTGATATACTGTTTTTAATAAAATTTGAAATTTTTTTAATAAATATTGTATGCATAAAGCTATAATTACGTATATAATTAACAAACAGCTATATATTTTTCAATATAATTTCCATAAAATTTCTATGTATAAATACACACTCTCTGAACCCCATGCAAATAAATTTACGTTATCATATTTTCATTCGCTTCGAAAACTTAGAAATCTAATATTCGATCTTCTCCTTTTATATATACGTATTCACATACATCTCTTAAAATCTCGATTAAATTTCGTGTATATAAACCGAAATATATACTGGTTTTGGTACTTGATTATATAAATCTTGTCCTTGGATATATATAATAAGACTAGATCAAGTTAATAACTTCTTAATGCTGCTTACAGGATTTTACTATTTATAAGACTACTTCTAGGATTTATATTTTAAGATATAATACAACATTGAAACTTTATAAAAGATTTGTCCTTGTCGTTTTTACTATTATAATATCTAAGTATATCGTACTTTTCTTCCTTTACAATATTCTACAATAATTTTCTTCAAAGATCTATGTATGTATATTTAAGTATCTTTTTAAAAGTTTGAAAGTTATATACAGGATCTGTAGGAAAAAGCGATGATGGTACACAAAGAAACTCAATACATTCTTATATTAGAATATAGATTTTCAGGTTAAAATTATTATAAAAGCCTTAGGGAATTTAAAGAAGGAAAAAATAAAAATATACGTAAGTAAACCGGAAGTAAAGTTTGTATAAAGGAAATAAGTTTTATTCATGTAATCTTACAAAATATATAGGTATACTTATTTAATGTATTCATGAAAACTTAAAAATTATCTTCTTACCCATATATATTTATTTTCACTGATGAGCTTTATTATATATTAATATCTACGCATTTTATATAAACGTAGAACAAAATTAAACTTTTCATGCTGAGTTGGCAATATGATACCTCTAAGTATGTGTATGGTATTAATAAATGGGTATATGTGTATATTTTTTATGCGTATATTAGCTAGGTTGTTATTTAATTAACTTGTTTTTTTAATTTTATGGTTTCAATATATTTAGATTTCCAAAAAATTTTTCTTAAAGACAATTTTTCTGGGTCAAGAAATTAGTAAGAGTCGAATTTGTTAATTAATGTTAACAAATGTATTCAAATTTATTTTAAAAAATATCTCGTTTTTTAACTGGTAGATTTAATAGTTTTTGTCAACTTGTAAATGGTTCAATCTCGGGTTCAATAGATCATATTGCCTTCAGCAAGTTTCTTCGCGCGCACCTCCTTAGTTATTTAATAATTTGCAAAATATCTCTTATTACTAACTAGTCGATTTTATAGTTTTCGGAAACTTATAAATATGCATTTAAAAAATTTTGCTCAGAAAAATGCTTAATTTTGAGATCTAAACTATTAAAAATTCTAAAATAAAATCCAGGCTAATATATATTAATTTTTTTAATTCTAAAATATGACATACATTGCGTAAAGTTTTCATAAAATCTGTATACTATTTTATCAATATTTTATGAAACTAAACATAAATATTAAATAATTTTGTATGCAAAAGAGTAAACAGAGTTTAATTAATTTTAAAATTTAATTTTTTGGATACCCTAATACTTACTTATATCACTTGTTATTAAAGACACGGAAGTATGCCAGACATGAATTTCCTTTCTACATTATTTATACAGAAGTATATTAATATCTAACCAAGTAAATAAATTTTTAATAATTTCAAAAAATTCTAAAATTGCAATAATAACTTATTAATAAGCTTGAGCATTTTGAAAGAATTTTCAGGCGTAAAAAAAAAAGTTCTAAATTTTCGAATGAACGATAATAACAGATATGATTTTCAAAACTTTATTTCAAAATGTAAAATAATTTTATTCAATAAGAAAAAAAAAGTGATCCTGTAAAAGATTTTTTTTTCTCTGAAAAATAAGTTACCATACTATCAATCTATAGAAAGTTTATTTCTATCAGTAGTAAAAAGTACGACTGAATAAACAGAGTTTAAGATTTCTTTAGTAGAAATCAATGCAAGTAACTAAAGCATTGATTTCTTTATATTTATGAAAAACGAACTCAATAAAAACTTTAACAAAAAGTCAGATCAAAATGGAAGTATAAAGAAGTTTTACAGGTAAAGTAAAACAAATTCGTCTATACAGAAGTTAAAAAAAAAAAAGAAAATTATAGATTTACTAAAACTCTACTATTGGAGTTTTAAAGTTTCAATACCTTATATAGATGTATTGGTTTATATGTATACTTTTTACTTTGAAAGTGACTAACTTGCATAAAACGAGCGAAAAAGCTTGCATAAAAGTGTTGGAGAATAAAAGATAATCCTTATTTAGTTAAAAAATAAAGTAGCAAGAATTTTTGTATTAAAAATAAGAAAAACTAAAAGTATGAAATTTTTGTTGCTTTTAAACTAGGAAAAAGTTTGTATCATTATTTATTTTTCATTTGATAAACTAAATTTTGTTTATTATAATTTTATAGGGACGGATTTTAGCCTGGCCAATTAAAAAAATTTGGTTGGATGACCATTTAAAAAATTATTTCAAAAATTATTGTTCGTATAATTTTTTTAAACTTTTGACACGAAGTGGTTCTTATGGAGCAAATTTTTAGTTAGGGCTTCTTACTTTTCGAATATAGATTCTTTAGTGGATTCCTTACTGACTGAAACTTGTAGAAAAACTACTGTTGTCTAAATAAACTGCCACTGAATTGGAAATTAATAAGCTCATAAAAATGGTTTAATTTTTAAGGATTTTAAACTAAACCTCATATTTTGAGTTAAATTTTTTTATTAAAAATTTTATTAACAAATATAAAATAGCTGATATAATTTCAACATATCTATCTAAACTTAGTTTTTAATGGATTATGTACTTTTATATACACATATAAAAATCTACCTTTAATTAATAAGCAATAACAAAACCTTAGTATAAATTAGACAAAAAAAAAAAAAAAAATTGTATTAAATTAAATATTTTATTAAAATAAGCAACCAATTAAAATAAAAAACAAAAAATTTGTCATGAATCATTAATTTGTGCGTTATTTGTTTCTTGATTATCACGTTTTCTTGGATGTCTGTTCCATATTTCTTTTTGTAATGTTTCTGGTATTTCAAGTGAAAAAATATCATCATCGTGTTTTAATCGCCTTTTAATTTCACGTATACATAATTCTTTTAATGTAAACATTGGAAGTGTTATATAAACATTTGTTCTTTCTATTCTGGTACCAACTGGTATTTGATCGCGTCTCATTCCACGATATCTTTCTGTCCATGATTGTGGGAAGAATACTTTTTGACCATTTGCTGGAAACCTGAATTCAAAGAAATTCATTTTTATTAATTTTGATGAAAATATTTTAAAGACAAATATGATTTTTTAATTTGTAATTTAAATAATTTTTTTAGAAAAATTTATCCTATAATATTTAATTACAGTAAAGAATTGCTCGAATTTTTTAATAATGGGTGAAATTTGATGCAAAAAAAATTAAGATTCTTAAAATTATAGTTTACTAAATCACCACTACATACTTCCACTGATCAAAAGAAAACACCATTGTTTCTAATGAAACCGAAAATTCGTTCCATAAGAGCCAAAATTGTAATTTTTTTGAGGAAACTTAAATTGAAGAAGGTATCAAATGTGTACTAATTAAGGGGAGGGGGGGAAACATAATCCCTGCATTTTGATTGTGTTTACATAAACTATTTATAACCTTTAACATGGAGCATGTCAGAAAACATATTCATAGAGAGGAGAACTTAGAAAAGGCTACCAGTGCAGGGGAGCATTAGAGAAACATTAACGTTTTAACAGGAGGTGGTCATAAATTGGCGTTTTTAAGGGGTGGGTGGACTTAATTTGGGATCAAAACAGGTTTCAAAGACTTAAAATAATTTGGAATAAGTTAAAATAGTTATAGGTCAACATGACCCAAGCTTGTTGGTTGTGTTTACATAAATCAATTTTTTATATATAATGGACTAAAAAAACCTTTCGCTCAATAGTTTTTTTTACCCTACATAAATAAAAACTATATATTTTTTTGAATTACAATTGAAAATACTTGAGTATATTATTAAAAGTTTTAAAGTATGCAAATCAAGAAACTTCAATTTAATAAAAACTTTATAATATTAAAAAAAAGCGAGTATAATTTTTTTTTCTAATTTCAATGTATGTCCTTTAAAAAGAAAAATTACTCAGTTTGTAATTACTTAGTATTTTATATGCTAAAGAAGGTAGTTTGGAAAATGAAAAATATGACTATGTATAGCAAGATGTATCCATGTAATAATGAAAATTTTAATAAATTCTTAATAATTTTCTCATATAAATTAAGAAGTTTAATACACACCACAGGGAAATGTAAATTATGAAATCTAATTTTTTTTTTTTACAAGCTAATTTTAATAATAATAATTTTTAGTTTTATGTATGAAATTTCTTTTATATTTTATAGAAATACGAGATAGATCTCAAAATTAAAGTTTTGAGCAAGTTATTTTATTTTAAAATTGAAAAACTTTTATTTTCTATTTAAAAGATATTCTGGGAAAATTCGTTTTAATTTGAAAAAAGATTTCAAAAATTTATTCTAGGTAATTTTTTTAATTTAAAAAATAATAAAATGTGTAAAATAAAGAACTTTTGAAGTAAAAAAATACAATGCAGTTTTAATTAATAGATTTTAGTATCCATAGTTTCAAAATTCTGTAGATTTTTTTCATATTTTTTCTTTACTAATTCCTAAAAATAAAAAGCAAAACATTTTTTAAATAACCAATAAAATAACTAGTGCAACAGTTTTACTAAAAATATCGTAACTTTTTTTTTTCAATCAATTGGAATGTAGGTATAACAAAAAAAAACTTTGTTTTGTTGACTCTGTACTATGAATCTAAAAATAAATAAATAAAAACACGTACATTTTTGAAAAAAGTACTAAAATTAAATTAAATCAAACTGTAGAGCTGCTTCTAAGAATTTGTTTAAATGTTCAAACAATTTTTAGAACTTAAAAACTCAAGCAACCCTTCAGTGTATATGCACAATATCAAATTAATAACTATGAAATAAAATAAAGATCTGTAACTAGAATTTTTTGAGTGATGCTAAAATCGATAAATAAGTTTTATTTATAAAAAAATTAAAATAGAAAATATAATAAATTAAATTTTTTAAATACAATCAATAAGTCAATCATGAGTATTTTTAAATTCATTGACACTTTCTTTAACAATAAATTATTAAAATACATAAAATTTTTATGTGACTTTACAAAAATAAATTTAATTATCTGAAATTTCAGTGCAGTCAGACAGGTATTTTTATTTTAAGCTTATATTTTATTTTGTATGTTACGTATTTTTCAGTAAAAATGGGTTTATATTTTTTTTTATTTTTGTTCTTTATTTTTGACCGATTACCCTCGATGTGGCGTGGATGAAACGTGTCACTTTATAGATAGTAGTTTTTTAATTTTCAGACAATTTTGAATCTAGAAATCATTTTAGTTGTATCAGTTTAATTGTCAACCTACATACTCCAGCCAAATCGTGGAGGGGGGGGGGGGTGTATTTTCACTGGTCAACATGAGATTTGCTCTACTATATGTTTTTTGGGTCGCTGATCACGAAAATCGGGGTCTTTTCCGGGAGATCTTTTCGGAACGCCCTTAAATTTGCAAAAACTACCCCCAAAAACGTTTTTTTTTTTATATTAGCAAGCTGAGTTTCTAGATTTAGCCAAGAATTGGTATAAGAGGGTTTTTTGGGTCGCCGATCAAGAATTTGAGGTAATTTTTTATAAATAATTAATATTTCACCCTTAAATTAGCAAAAACCACCACTAAAAGGGGTGCATTTACAAATTTTGCATTTTGAGAGACTAAATTAGGTCCTTAAGGGTTTTTTGGATTACTGAACAAGTATTTGGGGAAACTTTTTATGAATAATTAATATTTCACCCTTAAATTAGCATAAAAAAACCCTAACCGGGGTGCATTTCTAGCAAATACTCCTTTTAGGCGTTGTTTTTGCTAATTTAAGGGTGACATATTAACTTTTGATAAAAAATTCCCCCGAATTCTTGATCAGCAACCCAAAAAACCCGTATGGACCTAATCTCATCGCACAAATTGCGAAAATAGCCAAAACACCCCTTTAGGGGTTGATTTTGCTAATTTAAGGGTGAAATATTAATTATTCATAAAAAATTACCTTAAATTCTTAAGCAGCGATCCAAAAAACCCTCTTATACCAATTCTTGGCTAAATCTAGAAATTCAGCTTGCTAATATATAAAAAAAAACCCTTTTTGGGGGTAGTTATTGCAAATTTAAGAGTGTTCCGAAAATATCTCCCGGAAAAGTCTACGATTTTCGTGATCAGCGACCCAAAAAACATATAGTAGAGCAAATCTCATGTTGGCCAGTGAAAATACACCCTAAACCGCGATTTGACTGGAGTAAAAACCCTTGAAAAAATATAAATTTAAGGTTGAAGATCTAAAAATAAGAGCTTTTAGACCTGTTTCACGGAAAAAGCGTGCCAGTTTTATGCAAAAGCTTATTATTCAAAAATTATTTATTATAAAAAATCGTTTAAAGTCCAGGTAGTAAATTTATATGCAAAGTATGTTTGGATAATGAATATCTAAACGATATTTTTTACCATGCAGATAACCAAAAATCTCTAAAAATATATTTTTTCCAAGCATAAAAATTTAGTATTCATTAAAAAAAATTACCTGTCTTTGGATTCTTCATCGACAAATATCCAAGGATGTGTAACAAATGTGTTGATTTCAAGATATTGTCTTGATGAAAGTCTCCCATAAGATACCAATTGTCCTTGATAATCAATCCAATAAATAAGAACTTTGAATCTTGTTGTATTGATAAATTTAACTAATGATTTTTGTCTGTTATGAATTGATTTCAAATCTCTAATATCCATACTGTCAGACGTAACATTTAAATATTTTTCTAACTTCAAATTTTATTTTATTTAATCTGAATATTTTGTTTAACATTTGGCACTGGGTTAAACTTTTAAAAAAAATTTTAAGTTTTAGAAATCAATTATGTTTTTCCAAGAAAATTTCTGTAGTTATTAAGCTGCAAAAGTTGTGATTGAAACTTTATAGTTGTTGTTGTTGTAGTTGTAGTTGTTGTTCTTAAGAGGGACTAAAATCAAAAAAAAAATAAAAACAAAACAAAAATAGGATAATTCTAGGACGTTCATAAATAATTTTAATATATAATAAGTAAAAAAAAATCAACTGTTGTGTGTGTGTGTAAGGTGTATATGTAAATATGCTCACTTGGGAATCGAATAAAAATTTTTTTATTTTTGGTATGACGTCGAAAAATCTCATGAGAATTGATATGATATTAATAGTTTTGCATGGTTTGCTGTTTATAGATAAAAGCGTACTTCAAGGATGAATAATGAATTTTATTTTTCATTTAATCAATACTAAGGTATATGAATATTAATATTAAAATAAAAAATAATTTATATTAGAAAAAATCGTATTTTATATATAAAAAAGTTGAAATCTTTAAAACCTTATGGAAAGTTTATATTATAATCCGATTATTTGGGAAAATCAATGAGTAGAAAATTTATCTATATATTTAGGGTTATATATATATATGGGCGATTCTTTCTCAAGCTTTCCCTGCCAAAAATAAAGGCAATCTTGATTGTTGATATCTCTGAACTCGCAGGTCAAAATACAAAAGTTTTGTCGCAAAATTATAGTATTTTCAGATTTAGAAATTGAAGGGTTTATTCTAAAACAAATTTTGATGCATTATTTAAAATAAGTAATACCCAAAAACCACAGAATCCTAAACTTCTCTATAAAACCCTCCTTCATTTGACACACTTATTAGGTATGAAAATACTACCATTAGGTATATTAAAACTTTTTTTTTGCGATTGTAGTTCCAGAAATATTAGCAGTCAAAGTTTACGTTTTAAAAAAATACATAAGAACTCAAAAAAATTTTTTTTTAATTTATAGTTAAGCTCCTTTTATTTCAATTTTTCTGGTTCATTTGATCTGCCCCAGCTCAGCGCCTAAAATTGGCACTTTAGACTTACAGAGTTGAAGAAGTCAATTATAGAAAAAAACCAGATTCTTTTCCCGTCAATTTGAGTCAATTGACATTTTAAGTTGCCTTCATTTTTGAACAGGGTGGGACAGCTGGCTTAAGAAAGAATCGCCCATATATATACCAATATTCATTACTAATACTGTAAAAATTAATGGATTATTTTTGATTGCTTGAATAAATTATTTATATACTGTTTTATTCGAGAGCAATAATAGATTATTAAAAATTATTATTTAAAATAAACTTTATAATTAATAATAAATATTATCCTTTTGCTAAAATTTTAATTTATTTTAATACTTCGATTTATATTTCCACTGTTATTATAGCGTGATAAATTTAAATTATTTTTCTAAATGAGATCGGACGAAAAACTGATGCTGGAATAGTCTTATTAAAACTATTCGAGCATTTTTAAAATTCTATAATTTTCGGAAGTTTCTTCGTTTTATTATAACAGGCTTCATATCCAATTCAAAAAATAATATGCTACATTTGGACAGAAAAATAAGACTTGACCCAAGTAAACAGTAATTTAGGTATTTTAATGGGCAAGGGTTGTATATGATTTTTCTTTGTTAGTGGCAATAAAAAGTCTTTAGAAAATACATGTATTCTAGTAACTGACAAGAAAACTTGACAATATTTACAACCTCTTGTAAATTTTGCAAAGAAAATAATTACTTTGCGAAATAATTAGTAAATTTTCTGAAAAATTAGTAAAGCTGAAATAATTATTAATTGTATATAAGTCAGTCGTTTTAACAAAATTTTACTTTGGTATGCAAAAATTAATCTGATTCCAAATTAACTTGCCCACCCAGGCTCAAAACATGGCGAAAAATTTTCAGCATTTATTCTACGCCTATGTAGCTAAAAATATTGTTAGCATCCTGGGCGAAAAATTTTATATGCATAATTATTTGATTAAAATGTAGCCAAAAGAAAAAGACAGCGAGAATCGACAATAAAAATAAAAAATTTACTTATTATTCATAAAACTTTTGAAAAGGAACTCAATCAGACGAAATTTGTATTTAAAATTAACATATAAAGTAAAATCTACCTGGAATTCTAATCATGTATAAATTTATAATAATACTTTATCAATTATGCAAATAATATATTTGTAAAATAAATTAATAAAATTTCGAATAATAATAAAATAAAAATCAATAAGCTAATAAAAGTAAGTTTTATTAAAGAATCTGAATATAAAATATTTGGATAATTTTATCTCCAGAGAGACAATATACTTAGAGAATTCATTTACAAAATCCAAGCGCGTTAATTATTTAATTCAATTATGTCCATTTCTATATAATAAAGGACGACTTGGTTAAAACTCATTTTCCCTTGACTTTCTATCTCTTTAGTTATATTTTCTATATATATTCCCTATCGAATTTCCTGTAGCTGATTCACAGTATAATCTATAGAGAACAATAATTAATGTCGCGAGTTTCTCGCACTATCCCTGATCGGGTTGATATCGAATTCCTTCATCTCCAATTCTAACTTCTATGTTTGGTTATAAGCTCTGCTATTTCTGCCTTTTCAGATTATGTACTATGGTATTCTACATTGTTTTAGACATACTAATCGAAACAAGGTTTATTATATTATTTAATATTTCAGTAATAATAGTTTTTCGAAAATAGAATAAAATTTCATAAAATATTATTAGAAAATGACATTTAATGTCTTACGTATCCTTTTCTCTTCTGATATTAAAACGAGTTACTTGGAATAAATTAATTAAATTGAAAATCATAAGAAAACTATTATACGATTAATATATAATATAATTCATAGATTTAACCTCTTAAAATGTAAATTTAATATGTGAAATCGACAATTCCTTTGAATATGTGAACTGTTTTCGAATTGAAATTCTCATCGCAAATATAATCTCAAAGGTATAATTTAATCGATAGCCTAAGCCAGTAATTGACGATCAAACATAAGATGAAGAACTTTATTATTACAAAGTTAAATTATATATTCCTGTATTAAATATTCAAAATTTATATTTAAGACCAAATCGATTTTAAATAAAATTTTAATTAAATAATTACTGTTTAATTATGGGTTGATATTTTTTTTTAATTTATGATAAAGGGACTGTGTTTGTGTCTAAAAAATACCAAAAAATATTTCGCTTTTTTTGACAATTTTCGAGTCAATTATTTTGGATTTAATATGGAAACTAACCCTATTTTCAATAGCGTAAAAAATTTAAAAATCAAATTTTTGTAAAATTCTTATTAAAAATTTTATATATCGATGGTAATTACCCAGAGAATATTTTTTCACTGAAACGTACCAAAAAAAATTTTTTTAATGTGGTAAAATAAAAGTTTTTTAAATTAAATTCAGCCATAACCAATAATTAATGCCTACAGTTTTTGCTGATTTGTTTTGTAAAATTAATTTCAGTATTTACAGTCTAAAAACTACAAATATCCTTGAATTTCTAAAAATGCAGAAATAAGATTTAAAAAAAGCCATAAAAGTAAATAATTTAATTAACTGACAAAAGTCATAAAAATCTAAGTATGTAATAAAAAGAGAAGCTTTTATTTTTTTCTAAATTTCATTTACCCATATCAAAGTTAAAAGAAAAACTTAAAAAGCTAAAATAAATACGTTTGGTTAAAGTTTGACTAATTTTATCAGACATTAGTTATGTTTGTGTATGTGCAGAGTAAAATAATTGACATGTATAAGTAAGTATATATCCGAAAGTCTCAAGTGTATAAGTTTACAAATATACGCAAAAACTCCACATAAGACTGTTTTTTTGGCATTTTTTTTATTTCAATATATACAAGTCAGATAAAAGCACTTACGAACTCTTTAAAAAATGCATGAAGTCACTTTTTAAGGTAAATAATACTTGAATTTACTATAATAAAAAGTAAAATAATTTACCATGAATAAAAACAAAACATAAATATATAATTATTAATATTCTTGGTTTGTAGAAACATCAGATTCATGAAAATTTCTCTGCTATTTCACACTGAAGTAACATTAAAGCTTTCAATGCTGATTTCAAAGCCTCGATATCCAAAGCCATGTCTTTGGTTAATTTTACATCTTTCTCTTGGTATCTTAGAATTTCTCGTTGTAAGTGGTTGGCTTGCTTCAAAGGAAAATAAGGGTATATTTAAATGTTTATAAAGGATATATTATATAATATCTTGTCGTACTTGTGGTATGACTCAGGAAAATATAGTCAAAAGCAAACTTTACAATTAAATGATATAAGATAAATTATTAAAGTCATACGAGTTTAAATATTATTCTTGATGCTTTACAATTTCAAAAAATAACAGAATTTAATATTATCTTTGAAAATATATATATAATTCTTAGTTTTATTTGAAAAATAATAGATGTGTTTTTAAAAAAAAAATGAAGAAAAGTTTACTTTGGAATACGCTTCATAATGCAGAAATTTCCCTTAAGCTAACTTTTTCTATATAGCGTCTTATGCAACCATGTTGAATATTACAACTTTTCGCTTTTTTTCTTTATTTTGAAATAATAAAAACGTACTAGCAACTAGTTTTTCAATTTTTATATGGAACACTTGTGTAAAGCTAAGCACATACTTTATAAAATGTAAATATTAGATTGGGTAAAATTTTGAAAATTTACTATTTTTGAAGAAAAAAATGAGCATTAAAATAAAATATTGAAAAATTATTAATTTGGACTAATTATAAAGAGAAATTTTTAAATTACAAGATTTTTAGGTTTTGAAAGTAATCACTGACCCTAACTACACCCAGTTTAATAGAAGCACATTAATAATACGTGTGATCCAATTAATTCAACCTAACAGGCATCTAAAAAATAAAAGTATTTGTTTGTAAAAACTTAAAAATACATAGCCAAAGACTGTATCAAAAATATATGATAATAAAAAATCTTGGTTGTATGATTTTAAAGTCATAAAAATAATAAAAAAGAATCGACCCAATAAACGATTTTATGAATAAAAGTTTCATTATTTCTTTTCATTTACATTTAATATTTAAGTTTTTTTTTACTTAAACTTTTATTAAATAAAAAAAAAAGTTATAAAACTTGGCATCACGAAATTTCATTATTTATTTCAAATATGCATATTTATATTATACTTTAAATTATACTAAAAACTTTAAAACAAAACTTTTTTTAAAAAATATTTTATAATTATTTAAAAAATTTTTTTAAAAAATATTTGTTTAGCTCAATAATAAAAAACTATGTATTCTCTTTTTGTTTTAAATAATGTAAGAAATGTTTTATGTTCTTCGTTTAAATCACGTTTAGAGGTTGTTTTATACATTTGTATGAATTTTTCGTGTAATTTAACATTTTATAACTTTTTTTATGATGTATAAGAATAAAAAATTTTTCATATTCAAATAATAAAAATGTTACTAATGATAACACAGATATTATATTACTGTTAGTAAATTACGCAATTATAATATTAAAGTAGATAGACTGTAATTATTAACTTTAAAGTTCTAAAAACTGTTACCTGATAATACTTTGGTTGAATTATACTAACATTTTTATTTTTCAGAAAAATTATGAAATTAAAATGTGTTCTCAATATTTAACTAAATAATTAAATTTTAAATGCAAGAATTTTTTGACTGAAAAATAGTATATTTATGGCTCGTGTCCAAAAAAGTAAAGAATGGCCCAAATCGCACGTAAATTACCTTCCGAGGTGAAACTAAAGTATTCTTTATTTGTAAACAAGGGCCGTATAAAATTTGTCTGCATCAGTGGCAAGAAAACACGCCTTTTTCGGCTATGCAGTGGCCGGAAAATACTTGCTTTTTTGTCGCTGACCAACGAAATTGAATCAGCGAGAGCACAATTTAGCCATGAGTTGGGTAAATTTAGAAGATCTCTACTCAAAGTCAGACTCGAAACCATAAAAATACTTGCCTTTGGGACCTGATTCAGCATTTATATATATCATAGTGATAAGTTGCCATATCATCCACAATATATGATACTGTGCATGCACAAACAAATTTTTTTGGAACGGTAGTACTTTTTGCGATACAGTTTGGTTATTAAAGTCAATATTTTATTAAAAGTCAGTACTTTTTTTGTTTTTCACGTGTGAGTAAACATTTACTGTAACTATCGCATGATATGTGATAGATGATATAAATGCAGAATCTATATCATCTGATTTAGCATTCATATCACAGTAATAAGCAGTCGTACCATCCCATCCACAATATGTGGTACTGCGAATGCGCAAAACAAATGTTTTTAGAAATGGTAGTACTTTTTGCGATACAGTTTGGTTATAAAAGTGACATGTTATAGATGATATAAATGCAGAATATACGCCCTAATATTCGGCAAGAGCGTAAATGGGTTGTTAAATCTCAGCCCAATTTGTCATTCTTAAAAAGATGCCCATCATTTGTCTTACACAACCCATACCCACATTATTTTCTATAACTTAAATATATTTTAAATATGCATAGTTTACTAATAGTTCGTTTTTGTTATGTAGCCTTTAAAACTCATTTCACTTGCGAGAATAATTTAAATACAAAATTAAAAAGACAAATTGTTCTTGATACAACTAAAAAGCAGTATGTTTTAAAAGTTTAAAATTACCTTAACTTTGGGTAATAATAACTTAAATTATTCCCTTAATTAATATTCTCAAAGAATAAGCAAGAAGACTGCAGTAAATCTCTTGCATAAAGAAAATAATATTTCATAAAAACATAAACCCTATTTTCGAACTTGTCATTTATGTCATCACGAAAAAAAAACTTTCCCTTACGATATAGAAAAAAATACATACGTCAAATATCGATTTAATCTTTACGCGTCTTTCTTGTGATCGTTCAAGTAGCTCTAGAAATTTTTCACTTTGGTTATATTCTTGTTGTATTCTTTCATGATTTTTATCTTTTTTTTCTTGTCTCTTTTCAACTTTGACATTTGATTCAACAGATTTCAATGAGTCCTTTAGTTCAGTTAACTGCACATATGAAATGTACATAAAAAACGTATAAATACATGAGCTTTTTGTTTTATTTTTTTTTTTATGAAAAAAATACCATAAACCTTTGAAAAAAAAAGAAAAAGTTTTATTTTATATATATATATATATATCTTTTTTATTAGATTACATATAAAAGACAACTCTATAAATATACGAAAAAAGTATATAAAGACTTTTATAAAAGGGACATTTCAAAGCAAAGTTACTGGGTTTGTTTTCTTATGTATGTCTATGCACATCCACATTTATTAATATGGATAGAAAATAAGTTGGACGGTATGTAAACAGGGTAAACAGTTAATAAAAAAATATTATGAATATCTACGTATTATTATTTATTTTTGAAAGCCAGTAGTTTGCATACTAATAATATAACAAGGAAAGATCACGAATTTTGGGGGTATCAGAATTATTGCTTAGAATAAAAATGCTAACTGAATTAATTGAAACAGAATTAATTTTTTTTTCAAAAAAAGTACCTTGTAATCTATTAAAAAATACTTTTTATCAATTTAACTTAAATTTGACATAATAAATTTCAATTATATTAAATTTTTATTTATTTTTAATTCCAAAGATTAAATCGTTAAAAAATAAATATTAACAAAACTTAATGACTTTGAATAAACTTCAAAGGATTATTTATATAACGTAATATCAAAATGTCTTGACATTATTAAAATACTAAAAACATCTTATACTCTTTATATTTACATTAAAACTCCTTTCTCTAAAGAACCTTTAACCTTTTGTAAATGACAGAGTTTAAACTGCACCTCTTTTGTAAAATTTATGTCTATAGGTTTAAGAAACAATGGAAGAATTTTATTAATGGATATAATTTTATTACATAAATCTTTTTATGTGATAAAATTTATTTTTTTTTTATTTTTTATTTAAATCATTCGTTTTTTGCATTAATTATTTTATTTTTTGTTTATTTTGTAGTGCTT
Organism: Anagrus nilaparvatae; assembly: GCA_022575985.1. Taxonomy (NCBI): domain Eukaryota; kingdom Metazoa; phylum Arthropoda; class Insecta; order Hymenoptera; family Mymaridae; genus Anagrus; species Anagrus nilaparvatae. The sequence goes on from JAKSXM010000137.1 coordinate 21,031,718, forward strand.
ACTTGTGATGAAATATTTTGGGTTATTAAATTTATTTGATTTGATTCTTTAATTAGGTCATTCCAGCAATTTGTCATTTTTAGTAAATCGTGTTTTCTAGCACGTAGTTCGCGTAGTAAAATACAACAAATTAATGAATTTTTTTTATTATCCGAGCCGTTAAATAAATTTTCTTCACTTTTTCTTAGATCCATTTTCCATTCTGCATTATTTTCGGATTTTAATAATAAATCAAATGATTGAGTTTGAATCTAACAAAAATTGTAATTAGTTAAAAGAAACTTTAGGCCCCAAAAATTAATAATTCGTGATATTCTTAAATTTTAAACAAAATAATTATTTTGACTAAATAAAAAGAACTTCAGTTCAATTCGGAGACAAAGATTACGTTAACTTTGAAAATAGGTACATGGGTTTTATTTGTGTAAATTTCGGCTCCAAATTGATCCATCGTTCTTTTCGTCTAAATTTCAAAATTAATGTTTGATTCTTTGCCACTTAATGCTGAAGAAACTAGTGTCAAACAATAATTAATCAGAGTATACAAAAACCTGAATTTTCTTTTTCAAATTATCTATAATTTTTGACAAATAACATGCACAATTATCCGAACATGGACATTCTGAACTATCTTCTCTATCATTATTAATTTTTACATTATTTTCATTACACTCTAAATACCAATAACATGAAAAATTAATAATTTTAGTTTTACAAAAATTTTTAGAAAAAAAAATCTAACCTTCAATTTTTGTGTCCTTAATTACGTCGCTTTCGTTCAAGCTAGGTGCATCTTGAAATTTAATTTTTTTTTCCTTATTATCATTGTAGTCATTATTACTATTATTATTATTACTATTATTATTAAAATTACATTTTAATTTACATAAAAATTTTTTTTTTTTACTTTTCAACTCTTCCATAATTTTTCTTTATTTGTTTTTCACATAAAATGTAACTTTTATACTTTTTTTTTATTAAATGAGTAAAAAAATTGTTCATTTATTTAATATAAATAAAGTAAACATTTTTATAAAATTTTATGTTCATTTATAACCTTTTTTTTATTCGTAAAAATTAAATGCATATTAGCCTGGAAACTTAAAAAAAAATCACTTTGAATTTTTGTTTATCATGTGAAATTAGTGGCTATAAATAAAAATTTTTCAAATTGTAGTTTATTAAATCATTTTAAAAATTCGAAGTGATTTTCGGTCCTTTATTAACCCTAAAATTAGCTTCATAAGAGTTTATGTCTTTTTTCACAATATTTAAGATTGATTAATTGCATAGTAAAAAATAGAGCACTCATTATTACTACAGATTAGTAACTACACTAAAAATTATTAAATTTACTATACTTGCAGTAATATTAATACAGGATCGTAAAATTACTAACCTGTAGTAGTATTGAGTGCACTATTTTTTACTGGGTGAGATATAATTTTAAAAATCTTAATTTTTTAATATTTTACAGCAGGGCGAGCAGCCTTTCCAGAGCGTTTATCGTATGTTTAAAAAATTTTTTTTGAAAGTTTAACGATTTTAAGACGTATTTTTCGGAAATTTGCTTCCCCCCAGAAATGTATTCTGGATCTTCTGGACAAATATTTATAAATTTTCAGAAATAATGTCCTAGCTATTATACACAAAATATTTTTCTTAAAAATAAATACATAAACAAGAAAAGCTTTTTATATTTATAAAAAAAAAACAATCGTAAAATACCATAAGATTTGTGAAAAGTACGTAAAAAACTTTCTTCATTTTTTTCCTAAGGTAATCTTTTATGCTATTTCTGTATTTTTGCTTCGTAAAAAAAAAAAATACAATTTTTCGTTGTTTAAATATAAAATATTTTAGTAAATGATTATAACGATGTCAAAAAAAGATTTTAATACATTTTTTTGTTCGTACAAAGAAAGAAATAATAAAAAGACTTTTAAAAAGGGAAGAAAATTTAAAATATGAATTTAATGTATTCTTAGAATACAATGTCAAAGAAATGGACAGTTAAGTTAAAGTAAACTTTCTACGTCAAGTTCAAACCTAGTGGCTAAGTACTTAAGTACGTCTTTGTTGTTTTTACTGTCTCCTCCTTAAATACAATACATTTATATCCTATCTTGTTAAGCTAAAGAGACTAATCCTAATGACAATGTAAATTTTATCTATGTATTTGTGCGAATCCTTTAATTGTTGTATACTGTTTTGGTCGTTATGTAGAATTTATTTAAACGTATATGTAGTTAAAATAGCAAAAAAATAATTAATTTTTGAATTTTTGATAAGAAACTCATTAGTGTGATTTTGCATTACTAAAAAATTTAAGCTCAGGTACTGAGTTGGAAGGCGATTCTTCATTTTATAAAGGGTACGTATGGTATTGGTAAAAATTTAATTTCCCAAAAATTAACATTTGATAAAATTAAACTTATTTGTTCTATTGGTAAAAAAATAACAAAAATACATTGTCTTATAATTTTTCACATGTTGAAATTCAATGGCATATTCGTTACATTTTTATCCATTTTGTGGGTACGTCAAAACGTGACGTACAAGATATAAAAAAAAATTGTATTCAAGCTCAAAATATTTATAGATATACTTATCTGCACCATACAAAAATATGTAAAATTAACTTCAAAAACGCATTTTTTTTTTTTTTTTTTGAACAAAAAATCAACTGATATATTTATACGTGACAATTTTTTTATATAAGATAATATCAAAAGAATAAAATTCAACATACATGTGTTTAATGTATGCAAAAAGTGTAAAATTTTTTTCCTTTTTTTGTATAATAAATGAGATATATTGAGTGTGAATTCTTTACATACATAAGAAAAGAAAACAAAATGCTTTTATTTTAAAACATTAGCCTGGTAGTTTAGCCAAAAATTTATTTTGATTTTAGTTTACTCGAAAAAATTAGACGCCATTAAATAAAAAAAATGAGAATAAAATATTTTTTGGTTTTTGACTCTTTTGAGGCTCCTCTTATAAAGCTTATTTTGGTCCAAAATTTTAATTTGTTATTTGGACATTTTGAGTCAAAAATGGTATTTAGTTGATAAATTGAAAGTTTAGACCAAGTTTAAGCTCAAGATTTAATTCGAAGATATTGAAAATTTTTTTTCAATACAAAAAAACTTTCTATTTAATTTGTTAAATACAAATCATTGAATTTTGCTAATGAATTGGAAATGTTAAATTTTTGTTAAATTAAACACCTAAATCAATGAATAAAATAATTTTTTTTTAATAATTCCCAAGCTAATATACAAACACATAAAAAAAAGATTGATCTTATATTCTGCATTCGAAGCGTGTAGAATATTTTCATGACAAAGAATTTTCTTAGATTTTTGACGTATTGAGAGAAGGATTTTATAAATATAAAACTATAAGCCTTTAGTAAAATTTATATACAAATAAATAAATATTTGGTATATCCACCTTTTTTTTATAAATTTTTATTTTCAGTTGTATTTAAATATTTGTTAAAATAGTTAAGCAAATAAAATCAAAGTCAACTTTGTAAAGGCGAATAAAAAAGGACATGTAAAAGTTCAAAATAAATAATTCTGATTTTTAATTTGTATTTAAAGTAGCACCAAAAAATGTAAAAAAAATAAAAAATTTCCAATAATTTAAATACATTAAAATTACTTTTTTCAGTAAGAATATCCAGTTTATTTATGAAACAATTTTATGAATGGCGTACATATTATCATATAATATGCATATACGTTTGAACCTACAAACTTCAGCCCAACGAAACCGCAAGTGTTCACTGTACGCAAATAGTGCTAACAGTTAGAAGAATGATGCATCCTTTCCGAGGTTAACCTAGATGATTTTTGTATCCTGGACGAAAGGATGATAGAAATTTTAGGAAAAGAGGTATAGGTTTATCATATACAGAACATATTCCTTTATAGTATTGCCCATAGTACGTACATGAACTTTTATGTACAAATAAATTTATATTGAAATTCATTGAAACATACAAAAAGTTTAAGCACATAAGAAAATTATTCATGCAAATAAACCACATTCAAATTATTTACTTATTCATAAGAAAATACTGACCAATACGAATTGATCACTAAAATTCAATTATTTAATAATAAGAATGATGCTCTTGAAATTTTAATTCGTATTTTTCGAGGTATTATTTAAGGTAAGGAGATCGATAATCTTTAAATGATTTAGCAATTTATAAAAATGGTTTACTGCTATTACAAAACTTTTGTTAGATCACCAATCATTCTATTTTATCTTTTGATAAAATAATTGATTTTTGTATTTAGAATCCCTTTATCGCAGTATTTTTCTATTACTTGCGGTAGAACCGGGTTTCACTTGAGATAAGTTGAATAATTTTTTCAGTGTATACAGAAAAACATCTGCAAATAGCTATTTGGTGCAATATGAGTCTAGGCAGTCACAAATTTAATATAAACCTACAATAATAGCTTTATAAATGATCTGCTCTAGTCCCCATAAGGCTGGTTCTGCAAACGCCGTAAAAGGGGGTTGTAACCGCAACCGCAGAGACGAAAAATCGAATTTGTGACTTTTATATTGTGAAATTTTAATATAATTCGGGTTTTTTTATAATAATACTTATCAAATTTATTTCAACTGGTTACCTAGATTCCATATCTATATTTGTTTTTAAAAATGAGTTCAAATAAAAGTAAAAATGTTAAAAATAGTAAAATATATGATGAAATCATTCTGTATATAATTAAGATTAAAATAAATAAAAAGTAATCGTTCCAATTTTAAAATCAATATTCGGATAAATATTTTATTTTCATGTAATATATTGTATTTTTACACTGTAAAAGTTGTTGCTTAAATATTAAAATAAGTTTAAAGAAATAAAATAATTTTGTTAGTAAGGCCCAGCCAAGGCGTCGAATATGCGCTTATTCTTTTGAAAAATTTTTCCACTTTCCTTATTTAATTCAGAAGATTTTGGCATAAAAACTTTTTATATTTAATAAAAAATAAGGCTGCATGCTTTTGGAAAAATTTTCGAGTATTCGAAATTTATTCAGTGTATTTAAGAAAAAAATATTTTCCGTGTAAATTGATAAAATTGATAATAATCTAAACGAATTAAAATAAATTTAGTTAAATAATATAAATTTAAAAAATTTTATTTAGTAATAATTTTTATCTAGAATAAATTTAATGTTCGTTTAAAACCAAAGTTTAACGTAGTAAAAAATAATAAAACATAAAATGAAGACAATATTTTTAACATATTTGTATTTTAATTGTTTTTTATTTAATGCAGTAAGTAAAAACAATGTTTTTTTTTTTTTTAAATTATTTTACTAACAATAAGGGGAGACCATATGGGTCGCCAAATTACAATCTATAGTTATGGATGACTTTAATATGTTGAAAAAACACCCAAGATCCTGCCCAAGATACTCTCCGTTTATTCCAACGTGCCTTATGAGCCTAGAAACGCAGGGCTCAATATTAAGGACGCTCTGACCGATGAATTCTCCAACTAAGACATATAAAGGTTGTTAGAGAAAAGCCTCAGGAATCGAAGTAAATATTACATTAGTCTTATGGAGAAAATTCCGGAAGTTAATTATTTTTCCCATGAAATTGGAATCCCCCAATGCAGATAGTGATAGATTGAAAGTTCAAAGCTTAAAGAATTTATTGGTATTTTTTGAATATGAGGTATACGTGCACTGTAAAAAGTAACTTTCTTATATTAACAAAAAAATTAGAACATTTTCGAAAAATTAGTAAATTTTCGAAAAAATTTTTAAATATTCGAAAAAAATCGTATAATTACTAAATTTAGTATATTAACAAAAAATTCGAGTAATCTCGATTATTTTTTGCGAATTCGCAAGAAAAATTGATAATTTACAATTTTTTTTCGAAAATTTACAAAAAATAGTTGCAAATTTCCGCAAAATAGTTGTGAGTTTACAACTTTTTTCGTAAATTCACAAAAAAAAATCGAGAATTATCGAATTTTTCGATAATATACTAAATTTAGTAAATTTACGATTTTTATCGAATATTTACAAAATTTTTTGAAAATTTACTAATTTTTTGAAAAAATTCTATTTTTTTTGTAAATATAAGAAAGTTATTTTTTACAGTGTGTGTAATTTCGAGTAATTAAACGAAGAAATTTTTATAACATTGAGCACTGCATTCCTATAGGTCCAGAAGGCGCGCTACAGAGAGTACCTTCCGTATTTTTTTAATATATTAAATTCATCCTATAAATTGTAATTTATAATTTGGTGACCTAAATGTTCGTGTTTGCCATTGTAAAAAAATTTATAACCGGTTTGTGTAACTACACAACGAGCGAGCGTGGAACGTGTTCACTCATAACAGTAAGAAATTCAAAAACCTTAATTACAATGAATCCTGAAATATAAATTATCCTATAAATCCCTAAACTTTCAAGTATTCTAATTTCTTGTTCTTATCGGGGTCTGATCAGGCTCTGACTCCCACTTCAAATTATTCTAAGTCCATTTCACCCCCTCTGCCAAGCCAGACTTTTTCAAATACCCCATCCAATGAACACGTTTTATGTTAATAAACAATTTTTAAACAATTTTTTATATTTAATTAAAGAAAAGTCAACCAAGTAATGAACAAATTTATTTTGTTCCACATCAAGATGTATTGTCGAATCTTGAAATATTAAAAAAAGATTTTAACCATCTACTCCAAAAAGCAACAGTATTAAATCATCTAAGTGAAGAAAAATTTTCAAATCATGATACAAATTTATTAGATATAAAAAAAACAATGGAAAATAAATTCAAAGACGAAATGGAAAAAATAATTGAAAAGGTTTTATAATTTTAATTTAATTTGTGTAATTTGTACAATTAAAAATTATATTTTACAGCTTGAAACTAAATACAAATCGGTAGAACCTGATTTCAGGCCACAAAATTCAAGCGAAATTTCGATATGCAAGAGTGAATGTAGAAATAGAATTGATGACGTGAAAAAACGATATAGTAAAATGCTTGGTGTTTTACTTGAATGCAATCAAGCAGTATTAAAAAAATCATTAGATTATGTTACTAAAATAAAAGAAAGCTTTAATGATTTTCTTCGATATCTAAAGAGAAAACATGATTTCGCTGTGAAATGTAATAATGTTGAGTGTTTACATTTGGTAAGTTTTTTCTGTTTCTATTTATCGTTTCATTAATGATTAGGATTATTTATATTTAAATATTTTTTATTGTCAGGGGTCCTTAGCAAAACAATTTTTCACCACTGAGTTAAGAGATGCTGAAAAGCAAATCAAAGAATTTAGTGAATATGAAGATGATTATGAAGAAATGATGGATTGCTATCCAAAAACAGACATTATTGATGATTTTACTAATAATATTCTTTTAGCTGAAAATCAAATGAATCATTGTTTAAATAATAAATTCAATACAAAAAATTAATTAATTGATATTTTATCTTCAAAAGATGAATAATTATTTGTTATCTACACTGAAAAACACACTTGTAGCTAGCGGAATTTTTTTTCTTTTTTCAAACGATAGCAAATGACTTGAAACGTAAAGAAGATTGAAAAAAAAAATATCTTCTTTCTTTTAAGACTATTTTTTTTTGGCTCATCATATCGACACGCGCAAATATCATTTGCAATCGTTTGAGCTTGAATAAAAACTCCGCTAGTCACAAGCGGAATTCCGTTTTCTGCAAGCGGATTTTGTATCATTGTATTTATATTTATACATTTATACTATAGATTTCTATAAATATTTATAAAAAACTACAAATACGGTCAAATTCTAAAGTACTTTTCAATGTTGCGCATGAGCATATAATATTTATTATTCAATTTTCTCATTCTACGGCTTAAAAACAAAAGAGAAGGTACAAAAAATGCTTGTTGAGAAGTTAAGTATGGGTAATTGGGTATATTCCATAGTTAGAAATACACAAGATACACAAACACCAATATTTATAAATATTGGTATTTGTGTTTTATTGTCAGAATTCAAAAGTCCTTTAGAAATTTGATCTTGTAACACGTGTACCTGTGTAAATAATGATAAAATTCTTTATCAGCAATAAATAAAAAAATATTTTTAGGCGTGATAAAGAATATGTACTTATCCTCTAGCATATAAATTTCTGTTATCTATAAACATTAAGTAATTTTAATAAATAAAAATATTTCGATAATTTTGAATTTTATTTTTCTAAATTATCATCTACACTCTTACACAATTCTAATTTATTTGGTTATTCAAAAAGTACTTTTTTACGATTACCAGGCAAAAGGACGAAATTTTTCAAGCATTTAATACATTTTCAACATATTATCATAATTAAAAGTAATAATTAAAAATATTTATTAATAATAATAATGTAACTATTTGACTAAAGTATATCGTTCAGTCAATGTACAGATGTCTTTGCGGTTATCGGCTCACCACGTAGCCACAAAACCGTAGCTCAATTAATCTTGATTGATCTGTAGACCATGTATTTACAATATAACAACAAAATATACACTAAAGCTATGTATACTTGAGACAAACTACAAACTAAAATGTAAATATTAACAATCATAAATAAAAGATTATTTTAATACATTAATCAATATTATTTAAATAAGTAATTTTATTTTATTTTTTTTTTATTGCATGCTTTTTTGATTGTTTGACAAGTTTTCTTTAAAATTTAACATTTGCGTGTAATAAATCATTGCATGTTACAAAACTTTTTCCTTTTATAAAGAAATAAATAATATCTTTTTTAAATTAATTCATGCGTTTTATTTAAACGTTGATTAATTTTTACATTTACACGCAAAATTTTTTTTTTTGGGTCGTTCGGCCATGTGTAAAAATTTTTATCAATTTTTGATCTTTGTACTTAGTATATACGCTCAGATGGTTAAAAAAATATTTTATGCAATTAGACATAATATTTTAGGCACTCAAATTTTTTATCATAATTTTATACGCTTTTTACAAATGTAAAAAAAAATTTTTTTATTTAATTACACACAATACACATTGAATGTTTTACATTAAGTAGAACATATAGCCAAATTGAATTATGGTACTTAAGAAAGTTAGACAATCAAAAACAGGTGAAAACTAAAGTTAGACAGCTTAACCTAAAGTAAAGTTAAGAAAGTCATATATTCTGCATCTGCAACACTGTGTTGCAGCTGCATTCCTAGTATTAAGCATTTGGAACTAAAATATAAAAAAAAAATTAATGATAAAAAAGATTTTTTTTGTTTTATTAATCAATTGTTTAATTGAAATTTGATGAATTAAAAATATTTTTTACTAAAGTCACGTAAAGTATGTGCTTTCCATACTGAATCTCAATTTTGAAAACTATTCATCGAATATTAAAAAGCAATTACTTTAGGTAAAACTTTTTTTTTGCTTTGGTTTTTATTACTTTTTAGACTTAATTACTTTTCAAATAAACCTTCATCGTTTAATAAAATAAATTTAAAGTCGTATAGGAAATTTTTGAATATAAATGCAGTGTTAAATTTATCTAAAATTGGCTGGAAAATTTTTAAAATTCTGAACGTAAAAAATTTGAAAATTAAAAAAAAATGTTTATTCTGTAAAAATCTATAACCTACTACTGCAGTTATATATTAAATTATGTCAAATATAAATTTCAAAAACTTGGTTGTTCTATTCATATTATTTGTCTCATTGTTATCTTTGCTTGCATGAATTTCAATTAGTTTACAAATCCACATTATATATGCTTAATAGTGTTTGTTAGTCTAGAATAATAGAATATTAGTAAAACCTAGAGAGTAAAACTTTATGTTATTAAATAATTTTAACATTTTTTACTTTCTGAAATTAAGATAATTTAATAAAAATATAATTTAAAAGAAATAACAAAGTTTCGATAAATTTTCAACAGGAGCACAAATATTTATTATACTTTATTATTATTAATTTTCTTCGCTTTTTAAATTTATTGCTATTTTAAAATTTTATATACCTACATTATCAAAAGTCAACATATTTTCTGCATAGTATATGTACCTATGAAGTCTATTATATGCATGGATATATGCTATTTTCCCTTGAGATGAATTCTTGTGCACACAAATATGCATCAAATATATAATACACCTGACTTTGTTCTAGGTAATGTTTATAAAGGAGAAATTTTCAATCTACAAATTACATACTTTAACTGGATAAAATGTATAATATTGATATTTTAAAATTTTAAAATTTTTTAAAAAGTTAAAGTTATATTAGAGTACAGATGTTTAAACCATAAATTAAATCTGTTTTAGTGATTAATTAAATTTTCAAGAAAACATTTGTATTGCATGGTTGATAGTATGTAAGCATTCTTTTAGATTAACTATTGGGCCGTTTATTTGTATTTGAATACTTTCTGAAATTTGTCGTTTTCCCCTACATTTTCTTGGTCCATTATTTTTGGTTTTTGTAAAATTGAAAGTATGATGATGTGTGGTCAAAATAACAAATTTTTGATCTCTTGTATGTTCTTCAATTCTCATAAATAATAGACTTTTTTCTCTCCTACATAATTATTAGTGCAATCATTGCAAGTAAATTTGTACACAACACCAGTTTTGTTTTCAATTTTGTCAATTTTGACTTTTCAGAACTATTTTTTTCATGTCTTGCTTCAGTGATGGGATTATTTGATAAACATTTTTGTCCAGTATTTTACTAATTTTTGGATATAAACCTGGTTTGAATGGAACTTTAAAAAAAAATTTGTTCCTTTAGATGTTGTGTTGTGGTTTTATAGTTCTTGGTACCGTGTTATTGTTATTTTATAGCAAATCTCACCTTTTGTTGATGTATTTTTCAATAAAATAAGATGGATATTTGTTAGCTAACAGGATGTTTTTGATAATTAATATGTTTTTTTTTTCTAAAACCTTAGTCCAGTATAGGTCAGTTTATAGAAACCAGTATATATATATTTAAATTTAAGATTTAAACTTTTAGATTAAAAAATTGAATACCATACTATTAACCTGAAAAGTTTATAAAGTTTGAAAAATTTCTTTCTATATTAAGACATACTTTAAATAATTCTATAAAATATTCTATATTTAAAAGTTGTCTAAGTCAGTTTTAGTCTATTGGGACCTAGAGACTAAATAAGATTTATTAGGTCACTAGGGTTCCAGAGATTAAAGCTACTGAACTCGAACGGACAAGAGATATTTTGTATACAAATTATAATAGGTGAATAAATAATTGTACGTTTAAATTTGCATGTTAACCCTCATAAACAAAAGTGTCAACTTGATTGATTTGTTTTATTTAAAATTAGAATATTTTTCTTTAAAGTTTTTTGAATAATAATAACAAACAAAATTATCAGTGACCAAATGTATTTCTGACACGTACTGAAATTCGCAAAATATTGGTAAGATTTGTTTTCCTCAGGCAACATATCTATATGATTAAATTTAACTGCAAAAGTAAATAATTTCAGAATACAATAAAAAATGAATTACTTAAGTTAAAACTTCAAACTATTTTAATTGAGAAAATTCTTTATATTTTCAAAAAATAAAATATCAACTATTAAAGCATGTAAAAAAATATCTTGAAAATATCAAAACAATTCCAAAAGTTTAATGTCATTTAAAATAATGGGTATATTAGTCCGAAAATTGTTTTAAAAAATTTATATAAATTAAGATTTTTAATTTCTAAAATAATAATAGACGTAGAAAAATTTTATTCTTAATAGGTCAATGGATTTTCCCAACGGATATTTATGTTTTTTGGGTCGTTGAGCACGAATATTATATTGGTTTATAGTGATTATGGTTGATTTACTTGCACTATGCAAGTTTAGTTTAATTTTTGGGGGTTTTCTTGTATATTCGAAAATGTTACTTGTGTTTTTTGGGTTGCCGAATAAGAATATTTATATCATAAATAGATTTTTGATATCATAAAACTGTTGAATTTTGGCACCCAATGGAAATTAATTACCAATTAAAATCCATTTTAAAAGTAATTACCAAGCCAATATATAAATAACCAGCTATTCATCCGTAATAAATATAGCTAATTCTTAAAGAAATTTTTTAAGTCAGACAAAATGAGCTTTAGTCGAGAGAGTTCCTTTCGTTTCAATGTACATTCCAAACGACATCAAAGTTGCTTTTCCCTTCTTATCCTACATCTCATAAATGCCAATGCTTAAGTTTCTTTAGGTTATATCCTTTATATTGTCCAGACAACTATTACACATTTATACTCTATAATGAAAGTTGAAAATTCTACTTATGTTCACAAAATGTATATATCGTTTGTTGTTATACTCCCCCAATTTATATGGTCCGAAAAAAAGTAGCAAGTAAATAATACAATAAAATAAAAAACATAAAAACGACAAATATACACCCTAAATCATTATGTGCATATGCGTTGTTAAATTATCCATAACGAGAAGAACTACACAACGGTTACTTTGTCATTCCTTCCAGTTCAATAAAATTTCATTCTGTAATGCTTGATTTTCTATTTATGTTAAATATTACTACATTAATATTATATATACTTCCATATATTATATTATATTGCACGTATATATGAGTATTTTCAGTAATTTTTTTTTGTAATTTTGGAAAAAAATCATGTGCGAGGAGTTAACCTATTTGGTAATGATTAAATTTTACTTATAGGGGTTGTTACTATTTTAGGAATCTTAGTTGTCGAGCTGGGTTAGATATATGACTCAACAAAAAAAATTCTGTCAACTTTAGAAAGTTAAATCTCCGACCCAGGGGAATCATCTTAGAAACTTGGAATTCTGAAGCTTTTCTAGGATTATAATAATAGTAATCGTAATAGGTTAGAATTGCATTATTTCAAGAAGCAGCAAAATTACTCATATACTTGTAATATATAAAAGTAGTAAAGTGCTAGATTGTGTCGTTTGCGGGCCTATAAACGTAAAAGCCCTTCCTGAATTCGATATAACTTTATACATATATACGTGTTGTTTTATGTTTTATGTTATATATTGGTTTTCGTTATAACTATTCATATATAATATTATATATAATATATATATATATATTTACGTATTTAACATTTAACGAGGAAAGCTAAATCCGATCGAAACAGAAACTAAATCGAATAATATCGTGCGTGATTAATGCAAACATGCGGATTTATATAGATTTTATAATAATATATATATTTCTGATGCGGGTAACTCGTTCATGACGGAGATTCGAACCGGTTATGGACTATTCCTTGTCAAAATTGAATGGATAATAAATATCTATATATATAATACATCGATCATAATTTTATTACAATATTTTATTTTCTGTATACAGGATATTATTATTGATATTTGTTCATAATTTATACATGATATAACCTACAAATGTTTTTTCAATAATTTATGGAATTATGAATAATTGGAATAATTTTTCAAAATGCAGTTTAATCAAATTTTAAAATTGTGTTTTACGATAACTATGGGTTTGAAAGTAAATTTATGTAACAGCTTGATTTTTTTTCACTTTTGTTTATGGACATAGAGGTTAAATATTAATTTCTACCTTGCTTTTTTGGGGTAAAATTTTCAGTTATGCAGTGGTGCCTTGTAATAAGAGGTCTAGGGTGATCATGGTTTTCTGAAGGTGAGAAGATTATCCTTCATCTTTAAAATTTTACATTTTGTCTAAAATTTCTAATAGTATATTGAGAATCCATGGCGCCAAAATTTTGGTATTAGCGTGATCACTGGGACAAGTGTGATCGGCGAAGCCGGGCTCGAGTGATATGTGTTAATACTAGTTTTCAAGGTTTTTGCCAATGTTTACGATATTTTTTGCCAGTCCATACTAAATAATTTGTTTACTTGCCTTAAACGGATTTTCGCTTGATGCAAACGAAAAATTTTTTATTAGCACAAGCATAGAACAAGTGCAGAAAATTCCGTGCCAAAGTTCACGCTCGAGTTACGGTTGATTTTTCTGGCAATATATTTTTACAGTGTATATATAAAAAAAGGAAGGAAAAACCAACAACTAAATAAATATTTAAAAACATTTTTAAACATAAATATTAATTAGTAAATGCGTATTTATGCATTATGGATTCCAATAAATTAAACCCATTAAATCTCCAAAACTTGTATAGATTTTATTTTTTATCGTTTTATTCAAAAAGTGCGTGTAAAATTTTATTGCTTTTTTTTTCTAAATAAAACTACAACCCTATTACCAATATATACTATAAAGGTAACACATAAACATAAAACATAAAATTCATGGTAGTGCTTTCCGATGTAAATGTACCACATACCATCAGAAACCATGATGCTAGAAAACCACATAATAGATATTGACTCATAAATGGAAATAATACTTAATTTTATGATCATAAATTTATACATGAATTAATTTTATAAAATTTAATTATTTAGCAAAATATTGCTTGTAATTAATCGATAAATCATAAAAAAATTTTCTAAATCTTTGATTATGCGTAGTATTCATATTGTGTGGTATGGCAGACGTTATTAGAAAAAATTGGCAAAAAAAAGCTATGGTTGAAATATTTTTATTATGTGAATATATTGACTTGAATAGAGTTTGTGAAAAAGATATAGATTTCAATGTGAAAAAAAAAGAATATTGTGCATAGAATCCAGAAAAAATAATAAAAGCAGAAAAGGGATGATCAACAATACGTTGTGTATGTTTTTAAGCTTACAGGCAATCGAAGTTATATATATTTTTTCTTTATTACTTATTTTTCAATTTTAAGCAAGATTGATAAAAAAAAAGTACAAATAAACAAATATATAACACACATAATTTTAGTTTTTTTAGGTATCTGAAATTTTTGTCATGAAATTTTTAGTGAAAACTGCGTATTAAAAGTAAGATGTCTGTATTTTAGAACGTGTTTGTTTATGAAATAAAAATAAAATTCAGATGAAAAACTTACCTTCGGGAAAAATTTCAATCATTTTTTTACTGCATTTTTCCAGCCCTAAGCGATTCCTGAAAAATATAAATATATATTTTTAATATTAATATAATAAATATATTTATTATTGATATAATAAATTTTTAAATTAACAATAAATAAAATTTCTGAAATTTTAAGCAAAGTTTTAAATTAAAATTTAATTTTGAGCTATTATTAAAGAATTTGGTATTTTAAACTTTTTTTTGTATTTTTAAAACAAATTGTTAAACAAAAACTGAAAAATTCGAATTATTTAGTGATTTTGTAAGATTTTAATGTTAAAAGTTTTTCTTGTCGACGAATACCTACATGGGATAATAAAACTATTTTCGCAGTATTTCTCAAACTGCAAACCTAAAAGTTTGTTTCAGCTTATGCACATTCATGATAATAATTGGAATAATTGAGCTAACTAAATGTGAATATATTGTTAAGATTATATCAAAAGAATATACAATTGAATGAATTTCTAGATGCTTCAATAGTTTCATGTAATAAGTAAAGGTTGCAATATTTGAGGTTAGAGTAAGTTTTAACGTCTATCTAATTAATTAGGGAAGAAAATGCAGGTTATTTCGAACAATATACTTATATTTCAATGTAATCTCGAAAAAATATTTAATAAAAATTTATATAACATGATAAACATCACATTTTATAATCAACAGCAACATAAATTAAAACTTGAAACAACCTAAAAACATTAACTATAATTTTAATTCTATTCATCGCATTTACAGTGTCGGGTAATTCGATAAATTGAATTGCTCGAAGAAAAAAAACTTCTTTTTTTTAAAACGATGCACAATGTACTGTATATTATTATCGATTATTATCAAAACAATCTGATATTATTTGCTGCATAACGATTTGTAACTTGAATTTCGGAAAATATATATTTTTGCGATCATGAAAAAGCACCGCCTTATTACTAACAAATGCTTTTTCAAAATAATGTTGTAAAAAATTTTTTCTCGAAAGTAAAATGATTTTCAAAGATTATATAAGAAATTTAATGAACTTAGCTGTTTCAATAATGAAAGAATAATAATATATCTATAGATTAGCTTGGTATTTATTTAAAACGTTGCTTTAATTTTTGCATTAATTGATGAATTTGAGTGCTTGATGATTATGTGAAGTAAACTTTAAACTTTAACTTAACATTATGCAGTAAATTTTTCAATTTGTGAAATTTGTGTCTACTGCACAACGTTGCGTCCAATCACATACATATAATGAATAATAGAAAGTCTCTTATTTTAGGCACTATGCTCAATTGGTTGCATATCCGCCCTGATTTTATCCACAGAACTCTTACTAAAAAAGTGGGCTACAAAGTACGTTGCTGGGGCTGCATGCTAAAGTCGTTGTATGGTCTATAGTAGGTGTATACAAATTAAATAAGGTCCTATACCAAGTATCGAGATACTTATTTAACTATCTGTATAGAAAAATATAGATCATATTGGTGTTGTATAGTATATGTACACAAAATACAATACAGACGAGATACAGATACCATTTGCATTAGCGTATGTCGTATACGCGTTTTTTATTTTTCGTATAGAAATAACATGGGTTAAGTTAATTTGACATTAATAATTTTATAAAAATTAAGTATTAGGTTACACGTTGAAGCTATTGCTGAAACAACCACTTTAGCATCCGGCCCCTGACGGCACGACTATTATTAAGTAACACCATGCACCGAAATTAGTGCTTTTATACCGTGTCATCAAATACACACACAGGTTTATTAATAAATATGTATTATCAATAAATAATACTGCTTTTTATTTATTAAACAATAAAAAATATACGCTGATGCCAAGACAATATGGCGAAGCGAACGTTTACTTACGCGTTTACTTGCATCAACCTTAGTCATGTGTGTTTTGATTTGGGGAATAAGCGTAAGTTACTTGGAAGAGAATTATAATGAATCAAGTAGTAGGTGCACATGAAGGTTAATTGTTGCATGATTAGCAAATGAACCCTTTTGTAAAAAGAATTACAGGATATAGGTTTGAATACGGGATTGGTTTGGTATATTAACATGGAACATGTTCATTGGATGGGGTATTTGAAAAAGTCCGGCCCGTCGGGGGGGGGGGGTGAAATGGACTTAAAATAATTTCGATTTCGGGACTTAGAATATTTTAAAGTGGGATTAAGGGCCTGATCAGGCGCTGATAAGAACAAGAACTTAGAATACTTTAGGTTTCTGGACTTAGGGTAATTTATATTTCGGGATTTATTGTAATTTCAGTTTTTGGATTTATTATTGTTATGAGTGAACATGTTCCATGCTCGTTGGTTGTGTAGTTACACAAACCAGTTATAAATTTTTTTTTGGAGTAGCATATAAAATGCAGCTTTTGGAACTTTATTTAGGTACTTACATTACAAGAATAATTTTAATACAAATTTTCCATGGAAAGCATTTAAAAAAAACTTAGAATAGTTTTAAAAAATGCATATTCATTTTATAATATTTTCAAATATTTTGTAGAAATTCTAAGAATACTGCAATTTTTATTGTGCTTTCAACAAAGTAAAGACCATTATTATCTTTTATTTTTCAGTAATAAATTTAAATTAATAATTTAAAAGTCAACTTCATTTCTATAGGCACTTAAATAAAAACATTTTACTTAAAACCCTTGCTAACACGAATAACATTTAAATAAATACTAAAATCATAATTTTTGCGAATCGATAAATAAAAACATTGAAAAAATCAATATTTATAAAGGTACTATTTATTCAAGTGTTATTACATGCATAAAGTCAAAAAAGAAGATATAAAGATATAAAGAATGGATAAGATATTAGAAATCAAATCAGACGTGCAATTTTCAAATTACAAATACGTGATATCTGTATAAGCACAGAGATTTGCATGAATTCCATATTACATATATATATATATATATATAAGCATCGATATGAATAGAACTGAAAATGCCTCAATAATCAGAAATGCGTGTACCTTCGTCAGGGCAATCAACAATTGGAAAGCGCGGTCTAATAAATGCTTGTCTCGCAATGTACTATTGTTCAAATACACACTTACTAACAAATCTATATATGTAAAGGAATAATATATAGGTCGGTAAGCCCATGAGGGCTATAGAATGTATAAATGTATGCTTATTATTTATGTTAGAATACTATACATAAATGTGTTATATAGAAGTTTGAATAACAGGTTCTACTGAATTTTCAATGCTTTTGTATTATGTGCGTATGTGTGTGTGTGTATCCTATAAAATCGATTGTTAATTTTGAATTTATTGATGAAAAACTTATGCTTATCTTTGAATATATATAAAATATTTATGTCACCAATTTATCTTTTTTAAATAAAAAAATTTTTATTTTTCCCTTTTTTTCCCTAATTTATGTTTTATAAAAAATATAAATAAATAAAATAAAATTTATGTTACACTAAATAAAATTGGATAAAAAAGAAATATAATCACAATTAACTTTTTTTTTTATGTGAACATTATGTCTCACTTTTTTAACTTTATACAATGAATTAGCCTGAAATATCGAAGCGATTTTCACTGCTGCAGCAAAAAAAAAGGATGTTTTAATGTGTATTGTAATTTTATATATATAGAAGATATTCGTAGTTAAATATTTATGTGATGATTGTTATTTATTGTTACAAAAAGTTTCTTTTTTTTTTTATTGTTTTATCAGTTTAGCTTTTAGAATTATTGAATAACAAATTTATATTTATTGTTATCTAAATTGTTTTTTTTTAATTTTGATTATTTTATAGCTTTTTAAGTGGTTTTTATTATTAATGATTGGTAACCTCGAATTTTTTGAACTTTTGAAAACTAAGATTCTTACTGCCTCCCTAAATCTATCAAAAATTCAAAAATATTTTCTTCCTAAGCAACAATCTATTAAAAAACCCGAAGAAATCGAATTATCTTATCTTTAGCCAATAAAAATTAATTTCTTAATTCCTAATTTCCTGTTATCAATTTTAATTCCTCGAGTAATACAAAGCCTAATCTTCGCATCTTCCAGCGTAAACTTAATTTTTTTAATATCTTTAATCTTATCTCTTATTATACTGAAACTTTTTCTTGAAATTTAGCATCTGTAATGGTACATAGCCTGAGGATACTACTTCCATGGACGGTTTTTGAACCTTCAGAACAATATCTCCAGTTTCGCATGTAGAATACAATGAGATCTTAGCTATATGCATATTCTAGTAATCTAAAGTCGCTTTATATATAATATACAGAAATTCTAATAGATATATATATATATAGTCAACATTAATTTGCCCTGAGGAAATTCGCGTTTAATTTGCCGTGTTGTTGAAATGTAAAGATATAAAAAAAAAAAAATAGAAAGTAAAATAAAAAGAAAAATATGCAACAGCAGTCAGGAAGTTAGTAAAGGGGCTGGTTAGTAGAAAATCATGAAAAGCGTAGCGGCTGGAGAGAATCATATGGTGTGGTTAACGCTTGTATACGTTCCTCGTAAACCTATTAGTTAAGGGAGCTCTTTGTACTATATATATATATATATTATAAATATAAGTCACACGAAAGCACACATTTATACAATTTATATTAGCATTTTATAAATTTAATAGGAATATTCACACATACATGTGTACTTTAATGTTATGTATGTATGTACGTATAGAAATTATATTAACAAATTTCAGTATACACGCTCATTTAACCAGCTATGCACTTCTACAAGTACATAAATTTTTAAATATTTTTACATATTTTTTTTTAGGTAAAACATGAAATTTATGTTCTGAGAAAAAAAAATTTAAGCGGTTCCAAATGAACCTTTTTTTTTTAAGTGCGTATACCTAAAATTTTTAATTATCATCACTTAAATATTACTTAATTAACTTTTGATCTTTACGAAGCTTGTAAATTACTTGGTAAATTACGAAAGTACAAATATTTACCGAGTTTTTAACAGTTTCTTCGAAAAAGCAGTGAAATCTTGGAACTTAAACGTTAAATTTTATTTATAACCTAAATTGCAATCACGATTTTTCATAATTTATATATTTAAAGAGCTTTTTTAAATATTTAAATAAATTTATCCTATTTATGAAATTAAGCCATATATTTAATTACTCTTTTTAAAAAATCAAACCTAATTTTGGTCATCTAAAAAATTACTTAATTTGATTTTTAAACAAATACATTCCTATTTAAAGCCACTTTAGCAAATAAGCACTACTGCATAAATTAAATAAACATTTGTGCAAGTAAATTTTAAAAAATACAGAATAAAGAGCTTTAGAAATCTCTTTACATTCAGTATAAGTAATTATATTTTCTAGGAATTACAAATTTTCATACTAAAATTTTGCGAAATAATTATACACTTATTTTAATTGGGGCATAAATATATAAATATAGAGATTTTTATTATGTAAAATTGAAAAGTAAATTTTAAATCAAAAGGTAAATCTTGGAATTTCTTATTTCATGAATATGGATGTAAAATTTTTCAGTATAATGCTATATTATTAATAATACTGAATTTTGGCTAAATTATTATAAGACATTCTGTATAGACTTATTATGCTAGGTATAATCAAATCAAAACATTTGTATATTTTATTTAAAATTAAAATTCACAAAATTATATATTTTACATAAAAAAGTAGATTTCTGCAATAACCCAAATGGAGATGTCAGTCATGCAAGTATTTTTAATGCATAATTTTGAGTATTTTTATTTATTTATTTAAGGTGTAACAGCAATAAATGAATTTAATCGATTTAATTGATCGATTTACTGTATAACAGTAATAAATGAATTTAATCGAATGAGCAAAATTATTCAAGCTTAATTATTCAAAAAAAAGGTTAATTCATATGTGAATTTTATATTAACACCGATAATTAATAATGGTAACTTGATGAACTTAATATAATTTTAAAATTGCTGATTGTCTTAATTAGAGTGAAAATAAAAATGTATATTTTCATAAAAAATCCAATAATTTATTGATAAACAGGGAATTGGATCCTATATGTTTAAATGTAAAACTATACAGAAATTAAGAAAGAAAATTATGCAATTCAGTTACTCTAATAACGAATGAATAGTAGTTTTTTTAAGGGTATGTTTCGATTTTTTGAAAATTTTTTTTTTATTTTTTTTTTTTCCTAATTTTGTTTAAAAATATCTTAAGAATATGTAAAAAAAATTTCTAAATAATATCTGTTACCGTTTTTGAGATATTAATATTTTTGTAAGTAGTTAACGCCCTGAATTTATTAAGTGGATTAAACTTTAAATGCGCGTTTTTCTCAAAATGATATTTTTAAAATCGGTATGCAGAATATCTCGAAAAATAAAGCAGATATCGACATGAATCTTTTTTTAATGTCTTCAATATCTTATTGGCCAATGCATAAACTAAAAAAACTACATAAATTTGCAATTTTTTTTTCTATATTGCAATGCTTAGATGAAATTCCGTGCACTAAAAACTGATTTTTTATTTATTTCAATTTTTGTTTTGCTTTTTTTTTTAATTTTTAAGTTTTTTTTAGTTTACGCACAAAATAAATTATAAATAAAAAAAACCTCATTAGAATTTTATTATTTATATATATATTTTATTAGAATCGTGCATACCGCAAAAGATCTCATCGCCGCGGCCTCAACTTCATGGAGTTCTGTATGAAAAACTATGCATACAGAAAAAATACAAAAAAAAAGTTCATTTATGACTTACTTGTAGCTGTAAAAAAAAAAATTTGAACATTTTAAATAAATTCACTTAAAAAAAATGTTTGAAAATTGTCTTATTTTTACCTAAAAAATCGAAACATCCCCTTAAACATTTAGTGGCTTTGTATATATTATTTGCTCTTACGAGAGTAATTACAAAAATTAGCCCATTTTATTTTGCATTGATAATTATTTTTTTTAGTTTTTGAGTACAATAAGTTTCAGATCAAGCTAAAATATCGACGAACTGTATGAAGAACTTGGACTAATAATAAAAGTACCAGCATTTATCATTATAAATGCATCCAAACATTTCTAATGCAATAACATATTTATACCTTTGATTTGATTTTGAAAGCTTCATCCATGTTTCGATGGTCAGTTTTGAATAATGAACAATATTTCACCTAAAACAAAACACTTAAAAGAACTGATTTCTAAATTTATAACCAGTTATAAATTTATAGCTCAGTCAATAATACTTTTAAAGATGTATTTTTGCAAATTTTCTGCCCATTTTGGGCAAAATATCTTTGCACAAAACTAGCCATCGAAAAACTGATGAAACCTTCAAAATTTTTTAAAGTGATCAGAACATGAGGTCTACTAAGAAGACTAACTCAACTATATTAAGTCGAAATGTCCAAATAAAATTTGCTAAAAGATACATAAATTTAGTTATTTTACAACTATTTAATTTATGCTCATCCAATTGCATAATTTTTGAATAACATTGTCCTCAATTTTTACACCTTTCATCTCATGCATGAAACATCCTGTTTAGAAAGTATAAAACAATTTCCGCATGTCAAAAAAAAAAACAAAAAACAAAAAATCATTTACGATAAAAAATTTTTTAAATAAATAAATTGGTATTAAGCAAGCTTATAATTAAGAATCTAGAATATTTCATTGAAGCTTTTCAAAAGATAATAAAATATAAGAGAAGATTAATTTAAAATAGATATATAGTGGATAAAAGATTAGATTTATAAAGGATTCTTGTAAACTATAACCATTTTAAAGTTAAACCAGGTTAACAGCTTCTTATTCTTCTGATATCAGCTTTTCTTTAATACACTCCTAACCTTATATTATGACTATATATAGGTAGATAGATAAAAGTATGCAAAAGGGAGTATGTATATGCAGAATTTTCCTCATTCGGCTAGCTATATATGACTTGCATCATTTGCATAACAATATGGAATATGGTATACCGTTTACGTTTATTGCTAAAATACATTATAATATTATACGTAAGGTTAGAAAAGCCAAACGCACGCTTTCATTAGCCCCTTATCTATATATATATGTGTGTGTATGTGGGTATGTTGTAGTAATAAAGGTAATAGAGGTGTTGAGGTTAAAAGTGAACTTGTAAAATTTGCAATAATTAACTATCATTTATCTTTACTCTATTGTTTTGTAAAGTGAATATTTGTAAATATCTTAATTGTGTGATATTTACTAACAGATATTTTAATTATTCTTCGTTTTTTATGTATTCTTTTGTTTTATTCATTTTATTTTATTTTTTTTTTTTTTAATCTGATTAGATTGGTATCAAAAATACATTTGTTTTATTTTTTATGGTTTAAAGTTTTGTAGAACGACATTAATTATAAATTATTTACAGATTTATAATGAGTTTAGTTATTAATTTTTAGATTATTAAATTAAATTAAAGAAAAATTTTTTTTTTATCTTAATTTTTTATAATTAAACTTAATTAAAAAAATTTAATTTATCTGAAGATTTATAAATAAAGAAATTGAGAATCTCAATTATTCTTCATAAAAAACGAAGATGATCTAGGTAATGAATAAATCAGATGATTGAATAAACGTTAAAAGCAAACAGAAAATAAAAGTTTAAATTATGTTAGGTAAAACTAAAATAAAATTATATACCTATAATATGAGTAAAAGATACTCAATCAAAATGATAATGAAAATAAATAAAAATATAATTAGAAAATAGGGTTTTTAATGATAATCTGATACAAAATAATATTTTATTAAAAATATATATATTTCAAATATATATTTTGATAAATTTTTGCAACAGATGACGCTCTGATAATTGATTATTAGTGGTATTATCAAAAGATATACACAAAAGATTTACACAAAAATGTTTTTAATGCAAGTAGATTTTTAGGAATCTATTCCGAGTCTACGCTAAACTGGGATCCACATATCAAAGAAATCACAAGAAGATGTTGGGGAGCCCATCTCACATATCTCTCTACTCTGTATAAATCACTGATACGATCTAGTCGACCGTCAATAGCGCCATGAGGAGGCAACTTCGTGCTACTTCGGACGAGATTTCGGCTGTTTTCGGTTCGTGTCTTTTATATCAAGATATGGATTTAAATCACCCCTTAGGCGAAACTCGCGCCCCCCCCCCCCCCCAAATAGCCTAACCTAACCTAAATCCTAAGGGTGCCTTTATAACAATAAATGGGTTTAAAACGTAATAATTAGCGCACGGGGCCTTCGGCCCTCCTTATGCCCTTAGCACTGGAAAATAGTGTTCAAAAATTTAAATTTCATAACATTCAAATAAATAACAAAATTTATTGAATGGGAATCGGCTCCGTTATAACTAAGAATAATATATCAATGGTTATAATGCTATTCTGTAAACTCTTTACTCAACCGAAGACAACCGAGCTCTATCAATAGCCGGAGATACCCGAAGCAACCTCCTCACTGCGCCAAAGACCGTTTTCTATACGATCTAAGTTAAAATATGGCAGTTTTCTCTTCAAGGATCTAAAAGAGAAGCATAAAAATAAGTTAGTCCAAGTGAAAAATAAAAATTGTCAAAAAAATTCTGTTTGCCCTTTTCATCAGAACTTTTATTATTAGAAATCTTGATTCATAAGGAATTTTAAACAATTGAAATGGTTTTAAGCGAATAGAGCCAAAAATTCTAAATATGAAAAAATTTTAAAACTCACTTAAAGCAATTTATATCAGGTTTTTTGGACTCTTTGGTCCGGCAAACCATTTTCATTTAAGTTTTTCACTGTTTCAGACCTTTTTCAGTGCTAAAAGACGAAAAATTAAAAAAAAAATTTTTTTGACATTTTTCTATATATACCCCTTTGGATTTTTGGAAAAATAAAAATTGTCAGGAAAATCTAGTTCCCCCATCTCATCAGCATTTTTTTCATTAGAAAACTTGGTTTATAAGGAATTTTAACCCATTCAAATGGTTTTATGCAAATAAAGCCAAAATTTCTAAAAATCCAAAAATCTGACATGTTTCCAAGCATTTTTTCATTCATTTGTCCATAAGTCTAAAGAATTCTATGGTCTCGTTCTTATCAGGGCCTGATTAGGCTCTGACTCCAACTTCAAATTATTCTAAGTCCCTAAATCGAAAATATTCCATTACACCTCCTTTAAAAACTTCAATATATCACCCCACCCCTCCCTCCTGAAAACGTCAATATTTCTCCTGCCTCCCCGCCGATCTGGACTTTTTTAAACACCCGATCCAATAAACATGTTCCATGTAAAAAAAAAATGAATTTTATGAATTTTACTTCAAGTATAGTAATTTTACTTCAAGTTTCGATCTGTCTTGCCTTTAATATCAGTATTGTAAAAAGTAATTTAAGGTAGATTAGAATTTATCATAATTAATTTTTTCGTGTATGAATTTTAAAGCATTTACTTGAAAGAAAATATAATTTTTGTTGTTTTAAAAAAATTTTTTTGCTTTTTTTGGTCTATTAATTTATATTTTCAATTTTAACAGAGAACGTGTTCATAGGGAGGGGTACCCGGGGTACCCAAGAGTACCTGAAAATCAAGGTAGGGGATTTAAATGGTTCTTGGATTAATTTCGATTTAGGGATTTAGAATAATAAGGTTTTAAGGACTTATTTGATTTTACAAGGTACTTTATGAAGCTAAAATGTTTGTAATAGATAATCAGTCAGTAAACATAAACATGTTCCACACAAGTTGTTTGTATACATATATAGAAACTCGTTATAAGCATTTTATTAAAGAAGTGATCTAATTTCATCAAGAATTTGTATTAAATAATATTTGAAATAAAAAATTAATATTCTAATTATCCTCGGCTACCCTTTTTAGAAATACTAATCCGAGTACAAATAAATTTCTTGTCCAATCAATCCCCTATAAAAAGGAATATAATCTTCAATAACTCAAGTGGTAGTATTTAGAGATGGTGTAAAAAGCTTTAATTTTGGAAATATTTTCTTGAAAAATGGTACCTGTTGTAATTTGTTCATTATTGAAGATAAAAGTGAGTTTGTTAAAATAACTTTCAGATCAATAGATTAGTAAATTTTTGCCATTCCTTTGGGAATATTTTTCATGTAAAACCACAAGACTAAATAAAACAAGTAAATCTTAAAACTCGTGCCAACCCTTGTAATTTATTCATTGACTGGGCATTGTTTGGCTATATCAAATTGTTATGTATATGCATATTGTATAGAATCAAATATATATAAGATGAAAATTTCGCGTAAAGCGTGCCGTTGGTATATACACCGAATAACTGAAGCTATACAGATATGAATTATGAGATGCATATCTTTACTAGTATGAGTATATCTACGAGTACAATATAATATTCAAGGAGTAAACATAAATAATATTTAGATTTGCATATTTAATACAGAGATTGCATTGGATTAACAAATGGAAACTATAACACGAAAAGCTAAACCGTGACGTAAGAAAGTGTAATAGAAATATGCATAGGAAGAATCTGAAATATACTAGATATTCGAAAAGAAAGAAAATGAGATAATGATTTTACCCTTTGAATGAAAGCTTCTAAGAAAACTTTAAGCTAGAAAGAATGTTTTATAAACTGCAAATTTATACCATTTAAATTAAGATTGCGTGATTATAGAAAATATACATATTATCATTTTTTGAATATATAATTTTAGGTTTGGAATAGTTTTTAACTTTTTTTTAAATAATCATAATTTATTAGTGATTTAACCTATTATTATTATTATTCTATCTATGCAGTGGATAAATGGAGTTGTATTTAAATGTTTTTAAAGTGCTTTAAAATTGTGCTAAATTTAAAATTATTTAAATACACAATTGTTATTTACAGAATCTCATATATTGCACCTATTTCATTTGTTTTGTGTGAAAATTGTAAATTCAAAAAAAAAATTAAAAAAATAGAAAATTTTCCAAATTTTTAGCTTTCAAGAACCAATTTTCAATTTTGTTAATTTCTTCAAATGTCGTGTTTTTTTTTCCAGTGTATGTTCAACCTAAGTATTTGCTTTATGAACACCCAGGACACCTCTCAGAGAATATTTTTGTCTAATTTGTGGATAACTTCAGCCTAATGCATGCGGGCTCAAGTTAAAATTTATTTGAAGGCATATTCATGTGTACGTGATCCAAATCACATAAACCACGACGTTAGAAACGTAGTTTTGCGTTTACTATATCTCGATGGCTTAACTTGCTACTTGAATATACGCTGGTAAAATAGAAATTTCATAAGCTTCATTTTCACGAATTTTCAAAAATTTAAAATGAAGCTGCATATATTTAATTTTTTATACAGAATTATCGCAAATATTTATAAATAATTCAAAATAAAATTTTAAATAAGATTCTTTACAGAATATAATAGGGTTCGTACTCAAAATGCATGTGTATCAAAAATAATCAAAGAATTAGCTATTCACACAAATTTGCTAAAATATTAAATAAAAAAATGCACCTAAAAGATCCTTCTTAAAAATTTTACTAAAATAATTTATAACAATGTTTTTAGTTTTGAGTGCTTATCTTAACAATAAAATTACAAATCATAAAGCTGTTTCATAATATTTTTCTGTTATCATTAATATTATTGAGTAAGAAATTGATAGAAGAAAGAAAAATGTTTACAATGTCTATTATAACAGAAAAATGTAACTAAATAATGTTAATGCGGTTGTAAATTAAATGTTAAATAATTTTAATGCCTATTAAATAAAGATTCTGAAGACTATTGCAAATTGGAGTTGAAACGTTGGCAATATAAATTACTGTTTAATTTTTTTTTTAATGATCCAGCAAGGTTGTGTAAATCACTGCTTCTATAATTTGAAATCTGAACAAAAAACAAAAATGTTTCGAACCCAAGGTTCTCATTTTATGTATATGCAGTGTGAAGGAATAATTTAAATTTGTAATTTTTGACATTCTGCAAAGTGGTACGATTGTAAATAAGCACTTCTGTGGTTCAGATTGCACCTAAATAAATGCCCTAATGAAAAATATTGGCCACCCTGTTTTTTTGTTACCAAATAAAATTTATAATTTATTTTTTAATATTAAATTTATTAAAATTCATTATTTTAAAGAACTCGTTAAAGAATTTTATAAAAATTTCAATAGCGGGTAGGATTATCTGATAGAATATACCTGGTAGAAAATATACCTGGGCAAGATTTTTTACAGTGTTTTGTTAAAAACCAAGAATTTTGTCTGTTTCTGATATATGAGTCATATGGCAATCGAATAAATCAAACTATTAAAAAAAATTATTAATAAAACCAGGGTAAAATAAATCATGAACAAAACTAATTTTTATTAATATATTAATATGTATGAATTGAAATTCTAATAGTAATTGTTTGATCTCGTGTTTGATTCATAAAAAAATTTTAAATAATTTTGCAAATAAAAAAATTTAAAGATCTTTTGCAAATCTTCTAATCTAATAAAATAATTTATTTAATTTAAAAAAAAAAAAAAAAAAAAAAAAAAAAAAAAAGTATAAAAAAAATGTTTCCTTCGAGCCGGATTTGAACCAGCGACCTATGGATTCCTATTATCAACCAACTACAGTCCACCGCTCTACCAACTGAGCTATCGAAGGTATTGAAATAAAATTTTTTTTGTACATTCATATACCAACAGTAATATTACCTTGAATTAAATATTTTTTTTATACATTTTTGAATAAATTATAAAATTTTAAGAAATAATTATAAATTAATATTTAAATTTATTAACGTCTGCTTCACTTTTTATATCTTTTGATGATTAAAAGCATTTGTTATTGCCATAAACAAGTGTGCATTCACTAAAAAAACTAAGGGGGGAAATAATTATAAATTCAAGGTTTAAACAGAGATCAGTAATACCAGACAATTACTAGTGTCTATAAATAAATTATGAAGAGTTTCTTATGGTTTTTTATAGTATTTTTTTTAATTTGAATATTTTAATTTTGTTATATTTTTATGACAATTAAATTGTATACTAATTTTATTTAAATTTAATAATTATCTACCATAATTAATAATTAGTATTTTTACTTGATGTTTATAAAATTTTAAATTTTAATATTATATTTAGATGTATAAAAAAAGAGCGATAAATTTATTCTAATAATTCTAATATTTTTTGGAGTGTCTAACAAAAAGTAAATAAATAACCTATAAAAATTTAGCTTACCAATCAGCAGTCGATAAAAACGACGAATATAAGACAATTTGTAAAATTTTAAAAACAAAAAAAAATATAATTATATTTGAAAAAAAAAATTTCTTATGAAACCTACTTATTATGCAAAAATCTTATTAAATATTTATATTTGACATCACTTTATCACAACTTTACAGATAATTTTTTCATAGAAAGTATAGTGTTAAAATTTAAAAAATAAGTTAAAAACTATTTTTTTTGCATTACAAATCTATTAATGCCACAAGTATAATTTTGCAAGATATTGTATTACATCAAACATGACAAGTTTTGTTTTATATACTGATGTTTTGTGTAGTCTGCAAGATTATATTTACACTCTCGATTTCATTTTAACTACGATGTCTTCACTATATGTGGCAACAACGTATATATTGTATATTATTTAAAAAAAAATAAAATACAATTTACCGCATAATTTGAAAGAAAAACAGTGTAAAAAATTTTATAGCTTTTAAAATAATAAAATTTAAATTTTAAATAATTAAAAATTTAAATTTTTAAAAATTTTCTGCTATTATACTTATTAGGCGGGAAAAATTTGGCAACAGTGCAACTATAGGCAATCCTCCAGCTTATGCAAAAATGTAAAATGCGTGTTTCATAAATTTACTGCTCTATAGCTATATAAAGCGGCAATGCAAAATAGCCGGTGTTTGTCAACAAATGAATTCATAAAAATTTTATGTAAAAAAAATATATAATTGTTTATATTAAAAGTGATTTATTTAATAATAAGTTGTGTTAAACCACCGTTGTCCTAAATCGTTGTTGACACCGCATATTGTGCGCAATATTTTCCTCGAGTACTGGACCCGGGCGACGACGCACAAAAGAAATAAAATATGGCGGATAATGATAATCGGGATAAAGAACATCACAATAATCACCATCATAATCAAAATTACGTTGGCCCAACTTTACGAGAATCAACATTAAATAAACAAGAAAGAAATAACTTTATGACTCTTTCAAATGGCAGTGGTAATGGAAGTGGTGGTGGTGGTAGTGGAAAAGCTGGTTCTGGAGATGATGCAGATAGTCTTGAGGAAATTCCGCTTGACATCGGCGAGCATTACCTCGTGCGCAGATCCGATGACTCTTGGCGTAAGTTGCAAAATACTAATAAAAGTGTATATATAATTATCATCTTTTATTTAGATAGTTTTTGTTTTACTTGAAATTTTTCTGTTTTTTTTTCATAAAGTAAATTAAATAACAATTTTTAAACAAATATTGATTGAAAATTGAAATATTTGTATGATATAGATCCTGCTGAAGTAATTCAGACTCGGTTTAATGAATCTGAAAACCATTATGAATATTACGTACATTATGAAGGCTACAATCGAAGGTTGGATGAATGGGTACCTAGAGATAGAATTATGTCAAGCAGATTTGACATGAGTGATCGAAGCTGGAAAAATGGTGATAGGAATCAAAGCATTGATATTTTATCTGACTCTACTGACAGAAAAATCACAAGAAACCAAAAACGACGTCATGATGAAATAAATCATGTGCAAAAAGTAAATTATATATGATTTGATTTAATAAATTTGAATTGAAGCATAACTTAAAATTTTTTTGTTTGATAGACATATGCAGAAATGGATCCTACAACAGCAGCATTAGAAAAAGAACATGAAGCTATTACAAAAGTTAAATATATTGATAGAATACAAATAGGTTAGTGTTTAATCCTTTTTTAAATTTATTAATTAAGACTAGTAATGCATCCTGTTGTTGAAAAGGCTTTATAGTGTTTGTCCCATTTTGCCCTTTAGGCCTTGCAAAGAAGGTCAATTCAATGTGCTTTTCTTTATATGTTATAGTTTTTATTTTAATTTACATTTTAAACAAAAAAAAATCATTAAAATTATAATTAAAAAATAATTTTTTTCAGGTAAATATGAAATTGATACTTGGTATTTTAGTCCATATCCTGAAGAATATGGAAAACAACCAAAACTCTGGATTTGTGAATATTGCCTCAAGTATATGAGATTAGAAAAAACATACCGTTATCACATGGTAATTTCACATGCTAAAAAAATTTTCCTCATAAGTAAGATTTAAAAACATAATATTACTTTATTTATAGAGTGAGTGTACCCACAGACAACCTCTTGGAAAAGAAATTTATCGTAAAGGAACGCTTAGTATTTGGGAAGTTGATGGAAAAGAACACAAAGTTTACTGCCAAAATCTTTGCCTTCTTGCTAAATTATTTTTAGATCACAAAACCCTCTATTTTGACGTTGAACCGTTTTTATTTTATATTTTATGTGAAATTGATAAACATGGAGCTCATTTAGTAGGTTATTTTTCAAAAGTAAGTATTTTAAATAATTAAAAATAAGGTTAAATTAAAAGCTGCAATTAATTAATTTTCTATAACAAGGAAAAAGAATCTCCTGATGGAAATAATGTTGCTTGCATTTTAACTCTTCCGCCATTTCAAAGACAAGGTTATGGAAAATTATTAATTGCATTTAGTTATGAATTAAGTAGAATCGAACAAACAGTTGGTAGTCCTGAAAAACCATTGAGCGATTTAGGAAAACTATCTTACAGAAGCTATTGGAGTTGGATTTTACTTGAAATACTAAGAGATTTTAGAGGTACATTAAGTATTAAAGATTTGAGGTAAGGAAAATAATTATTTTTAAAAACGTTTTTGTTATATGTTTCAACAAAAATAAACATTTATAGCCAAATGACCAGCATTTCTCAAACTGATATTATATCTACCTTACAAAGTATGAATATGGTTAAATATTGGAAAGGACAACATGTCATATGTGTAACACCTAAACTCGTAGAAGAACATATCAAAAGTAGCCAATATAAAAGGCCAAGGCTAACAGTAGATTGTAGTGCGCTTAAATGGGGAGCACCACCTCGTAAAAATATAAAACCTGGAAAAAAATAAACAATTATTATTAACTGTAATTACATAGGTATTTAAAAATAATACTTGGTTGCCTTAATAGTATCATTCCACTAAGTTTTCAAATGTAATTGTATAATAGTTAAGTTTATAATTTTTTTTTTAATATATGGCACATAGTGCATTAAGTAGGCGATTAATTAGATATGTTGATCTCAAGAAAATGCAATTATTTTGTCAAGAGTATTTGATGCCAAAATTTTTCAAACTTATTTCCAAAAATTAATAAAAAAATATCAAGAGTCAAAATAAAGTAAATTTTTAAAATTTGAATTTAAATAGAAACAAGAATAATACAAGACAAAACAATTTTGTGTTTCATTTACTTTATTCTTGTTTTTGGTAATTTAAAAATTGTTTTCCAAGTTTCTAAAAATCATCAGATTTTTGAGAAAAATCATTATTACAAAATTATAAAATTATTTTTTTTAATAAATAATGAAACTTGTTTGAAAATATAGCTGTATTTTCTTAAGATCATCATACTTTTTTTAAAAGTAATGACAAAATATTGTCAAAACACAGTATTAATGATTTTTTTTTTTTTTTTTTTAATTTTGTAAAAACTGATTTTTTTTTTTTTTTTTTTAATTAACGTGAAAAAAATATATTTGTCTTTTTATACTTTATTTAAATATTTATTGTAAATTATTTTTAAGAATTTCTTTAAATTGCTACTCACAAATTTGTAATTTGAATGATGTAAATAATTTAAAACCAAAAATTTATAATTTTGATGAAGATCTATGAATATCCTTTGCTAATTCCATAGCATACTTGGAAGTTCCAGGAGCTGTACATATGCCATATCCTCCATGTCCATAATTGTGAATAATCTATTTTATATTTAAAAATAAAAATATTAATTTCTCTTAATAATCAAGGCTATTTATTTATATACCATTGCATTAGAATATCCATTGTTAATCAGATCAATCTCTACCCTAACTCCGCCATTTCTGAATGGTCTTAATCCAGTTTTATAATTTACATGTTGGGATTTTTTTAAAGAAGGTACCAATTTCTCACATCGTTCACGAATTGCTGTAGCTTGATATTTACATATTTCAAGATCCCAAGATTCTAAATCTCTAACCCCCCCTAATGTGCAAAGTCCATCAGCTCCAGGTATAATATACGTTCCAACATCTCCATAAAAAAAAGTTTTTAACCACGGAGCTCGCACTTTTTCAACTTGTCCCCTGACGGGTACAAGTTTTTTATCGTTTAAAAGTTCTTTTGATCCTAATCCAGTGCAATTAAAAATTATGTTAAACTCTTCAGAAAGTGACTTTAAAGAATTTAGTTTCTTTTCTGCCATTAAAACACCATTCTGCATCAACCTTGTCATTAAAAGTTTTTACATTATAAAAAAGTTTTAGATAAAAAGAAATTGAATAATAATATTTTACTTGTTATAAGACCAACTTAAGTATAAATTTGGTTGAGTAATTAAAGTTGTCATAAAACTTCCATATTTCCAATTATCATTAACTAAATTAAATTCTCTTTCTGTAACTGTACGATAAATTGGAAGTATTTCTTTCATAAGTTGGTTCTAAATAAAAAATAAGCAAAAAATGGGTATATATAGGTACTGTATTAATATACGGGACTAAGAAACCAATGATACAAGCCCTTGTGTTTATATGGTGTTTATCAGATAAACTTATTGCTTTTTTGAAAATAAAAGAAAATATTTGTTTTATGGTGTGAATCATCTGTTAAAATAGCAGACGGCTTTTTACTCCTTTTTTAAAATTTTTTATTAGCGAACATTTATTTGGGAATAGCACCCGTAAAAATTAAAATATCGTAGTTTATTGGTTCCTTTTACCCTAAAGTAAACACCTATAATAAAAAATAACAAACTTCTACAGTTTCTAAAGAATTTCCAAAAACATATCCAGAAATACTTGCGACACCCGCTTTAGACCCATCTTTAGATCTGCTTAAATCATTATAAAAATTGTAAGAATCGTTTATCCATTTTCTGAAATGATTTTTGAAAATAAAAATAATTTTGATGAAAAATAAAATAAGTTTAAAAAAATGTATAGGTATACCTTGTCAATTCTTCATTAGGACCAATAAAA
Organism: Anagrus nilaparvatae; assembly: GCA_022575985.1. Lineage (NCBI taxonomy): Eukaryota > Metazoa > Arthropoda > Insecta > Hymenoptera > Mymaridae > Anagrus > Anagrus nilaparvatae. The sequence goes on from JAKSXM010000137.1 coordinate 21,066,084, forward strand.
GAAGAGCCTACTCTGAATATACCAGCAGCAACATGACTGGTTGTTTGTTCAAAAGATTCGGCAATAACATTTATTTGAGAATTGGGCCATTCATCCTTCAATAATAGGGCTGTAGTTAACCCTACAGCTCCTCCTCCAACGACTGCAATTTTCATTTTTTAAAGAACTTGAACAATGTGTAGAATTAATTGAAGCTTTGACAGATGCAGACTGCATCATGCAGTACGTCTTATCGGAACATAATGTAAAAAAGTAATCAGGGGGAGCGTATATCATTCGTACGCGTACCGAATGATTTACGCTTATCTATATCAACACACCAGAGCCCTATACTCGAGCGATAATAAATCTTTTTTTTTTCAAGGTGAGACGGGAAAATCAAAAATATTTAAAAATTGTTTATTATTTATAATTTTATTTTTAAAAAAATTTGTATATACATTACTTATATTTACAATGTTCGCTAACTTTTTTTTACATAATTATAAAATATTATTTATAAATTAGTTAATAAACTAATTATAAATAATCTATGGTTTAGCACATAACAATATAATAAAATAATTAAATTTTATTTTTCATATAAATAAAAAATAAGTCATTCAATAAGCTACTTTAGCTAAATAAAAAAAAAATTTATAAAGTAAATTTATCAATACAAATTTAGCGCTATTTGTTAAATTTCACAGTTAATGATTAAAAGTATAATAAACAAGATATACATGCCTTTATACAATTTATTCTATTTCTTAGCAATCTAAATTTTATAGAAAAATCTATGTATTTACAAAAGTTCATTTTTTCTACTATTAACTTAATTTTAATTTGCATTTTATTTCAATTTTAAATACAAGTAATTATTTAAAATTGTAAGTATTTAAAATATTTAAGTTTTATTACTTTAACTCAAAAGTTGGTTTAATGGAGCCCCGTTTAATGGTGGAGGCGGAACTAACAAAGGCAAAGGTGTTGGTGGAGGTGGTACTTGATTTGAAGGTGAGTCAGGATTTATTTGAGTCTGAGGAATTATTGTTTTTGTCAGTGAATTGAATCCTGAGAGATAACTTGGCCATAAATGCATTGGAGGAGGTGATCCTGGTGGTGGTGGTGGTGGTGATCTATCATACAATTCAGCATAATTATCTATTAAAGCAGTGCTTGATGCTATTTTTGGTTTCTTTAACTTGATTATTTTTACCTATTTAAAATTAAAAAATTAATAAAAATTTGGTTGTTTTCACAAGAACAGTATACAATACATATACTATCGGTTTGAAAAAGATACGAACCTCTATTCAGGTGCACTTTTGTAAATTACAAAAGATTCTTCGAGGTTTAATTTGAAAACAATGAAATTCACAGCGGGGCGAAGTTCGTATCTTTTTCAAACCGATAGTATGTTTATATATATATATATACCCCCTCACTTATATCCGAAACAAAAGCTCTTTTGCACTTTTTTTTAAACTTAATAAATAATATTTTTTTAAAGTCTAAATCAAGCTTTGATTGAGTGGGTGAATGCGCTTATATATATGGTGAATTAACAAAAAAGTTTCCTTGAATCTATGTGTTTAAAATGTCAAAAATGTCCGCTGTCATTTTGTTTAACTGTAAACTTATGCTTAGATCCAGAAAATTCATTTTTTTCAAAAAACAAATTTTAATGCAGTCCTCTTAGATTTTAGCTATTTTTAAGCTTCCCACCATCTTCATAGTGTGCAATCCATATTTATGCACTTTAAAGCAATGTATGAATTTTTTTTTGCTTTTTCAATTTTAAATTTTTAAAACGCTAATACAAAATAAAAATGTCAAAAACGTCTACGCAGTTTTCTCAAAGATTGATGAAAAAATAAGGTATCAAAAGTAAGAGAAAATTTTGTGGCTTCAATCAAGAGATATTTAAATATTAGTCTCAAAATGTCAAAAACGTCCGCATAAATAAAAAATCCCATAAGAATAAAACGTATAATTTATTTTCCCATTTGTAACAGTACCTTTTAAAAATTTTAAGTATTTAAACCTTCAAAAACATAAAAATAAAAAAAAAAAATTGAAAAGTAATAAAAAAAAGTAATAAATAATAAGTGCTGTGTTGTAACTGATAGAAAAATATACTGTTCTAGTGAAAAGCAACTATATATATATTTTTTTTTACAAAATATTAAAACCTTATTTTAATACCTTAATTTTCTTTTTTGTTTTTTGCGGCTTTATCCTCTTAAGCTTTTTTCTATTTTTTTTCTGTAAAGTTTTTGATATATTTAATGGGAAGTTAAGTGATTCTGAATTTGGTGGAGGAGGAGAAGGCATATCACCTTCGCCTCCACTAGGACTTGTGCCATCTCCAGGTTTAATTCCATCAGCAAATTTGACAGATTTCTTTTTTCTCTTTTTTTCAATCAATTTTGAATTTAAGAGACTAGCAGGATTTAATTCATCTAATTTTTCTTTATCAGAAACCTCCTCTTTTTCTAGATCTAATTCTCTACCAAATTCATCTACTTCACTAATTATACCATTTGAAAAAGTTGTTTTACTAAAGAAAAATAGAAAATAAAAATTATTTTCTCATAAATTTTTAATAATTTAAACAATTTTATTTACCAAAAGCCAGGAAATATTAGAATTCCTTTTTTAGGTGCTTGCAAACTAAAATCAACCTCTTTGTCTAATAAATTTTGAACAACTTCTTTACTTTCATTTTGCTCTTCTTCTTCTTGTATTTTTTCTTGTTTACTAATTTGATCTTCATCTTCATCTGCTTCATTTTCAAACTCTTCTTCTTCATAAGCTTCGTCTTCTTCAAAATCAGGATCATGAGAAGAATTTAATGATTTATTTATATTTTCAAATACATTTGGTTCTATGACTTCTTGTGAAAGACTGCTAATATTTTCTGTATTTATTAAAGAATCTTTTGCAAGATCAATTAATATATTTTGTTTACTCAATAAAGAGGTATTGATATTTGAACCAAGTATTTTTTCAGCACGTTTTTTTGCTCTTTCAAATCTTCGTCTTTCTTTTTCTTTTCTACGAATTTCTTTTAACTTTTTACGCTCTTCTTTTTCTAGGCGACGTGCTTCTAATATAGCTTCATAATTGTACACGGGTGCTATAATTTCTGTAATAAAAATAACACCAAATTTTAGTTTAATAAAAATCTGTATTAAGTATACAATAACTTATATTTAGAAATTTGTTAATTGTAATTTTTACTATGGTTTTATCTTATACAAATAACATTTAAAAATAAATTATGCATGGTTTTTAGTCGAATGTTTGAAGGACATTATTTTTGGACTATTAAATTTATTGAAATATACTTTTATGAAATAAAAATTATATAAAAGCAATATATTTGTTTAAACTTTATTTACTAACCTTGTAAAACTGGCTTAGGAGGAGGCACTATTTCTGGGCTAGTTACTTGAGTAGGAGTTGTAATTTGTTTAACAGGAGAAATTGGCACTGGTTTTGCAACAGGCATAGGAACAGGATTTGGTTTTGGTGAAACTGAAGTAGCTGGAGAAGTTGAAGTTGCTGAAAGACTAGGTTGCTGTGTACAAGACCAATCTAGAGACGTAGTTGGTACAACTTGTATTATATTTCCGATTCGTAAAATTCCGGTGGATTGATTTGTATTTGTTTTGTTATTAGCAGAAAATTCCTGAAAATTGCAATTAAAATATTTGAAAAAATAAATATTTGTGAAAGATTATTGTGTCAATTAAATTTTGTTAAGTAATTTTTATTTAATAATTTTTTTCGGGTTCTGATTCTGCATACAATAAAAACTCGTGATTTTAATGATTGCGCGATTCTCACATACGGTATTAGAAAAAAAGTTATATCTCTGCAAAATGTAGATCATGCATTTTTTGTTGTTTATGACAGTATTAAATCAAAAAATTATTTGCTTTTTACTTTTTGAATGGTTTAATATTTTTTAATCCTGTCTGTAAATTTTTAATCCTGTCAGACAAGATATTTGTAAGGCGATATAAGGGTGGTTTGAAAGATTATTCAATGTTTAAAGTTTTCTTACTGAAAAAGAATCTTAATTTTCTTACTAGCGGGTCAAAAACGCTTCTTTCGCCCCGCGGAGTGATTGAAAAAATGCGTTTTCTTCCCACTGAGAAAAAGAAATTGCATTTTATGCCTTAGATCGCAGCTTACCATCCTCGGTTTCGCCTCGGGATGGTAATTAACGAGTGATCTGGGCAATTCTTTTTTTTTTGCTCCCTTGGTTAAAAATGTACTTTAGCTGACTAAAATCTAAGTTTTTTGCAGTTTTCTTTAACTCACGGATTTAAAAATCGTTCTGGGACCCACAAAAATAAAAAATCGAATAAGGTTGCTTCTAATAAAATTGGGCTACACAACGGAATACAGACCCTAAAATTATGGCATTCATGAAGAGAGCAGCGATCCACCCAATGTATAAAATGTTAAGAAAATTATGCACATGAATAAATAATTAAGTAAATAGAAATTCAAGTTTTAATTACCGTGTTAACATTGTTTAAATTGATTCCAGGCTGTTGATTAGATGCATATTCAGCCATATAATTTGATGAAGTCAACGTACTTGGATTATCTTTTTTAATTCCTAATTCAAGTTCCAACCTATAATAAATTAAATGTGATTATTGTTATATTTTTAGAAAATAATAATACAATTGTCAATTAAATAATAATAAACCTATCATCCAATGATATTCTTTTTGGAGAATTAGGTGAAATATTATTAACACAAGGATATGTTAGATTAGAACTGTACATTGAATATTGATATTCATTTTTGTTTTCCATATTTTGATTAAAATTATATTGAGTTGAAGATTCATCATTTAATCTGTTGATTATAGTTGAACCAATTGAATTTTTTTCTAATAAATCAGATGCTCCAGTTAATTGAATTATAGTATCAATATGTCTGTTTCTCTCTGCTTGCAATTGAGGACTATCGATTTTGGGAGTTTTATCAGATACAAATTTTATATCTTCAATGAAACGATTTTTTATTGGTGAAAGAGACCTAGGAATAAAGAATTAAAAATGAGAAAAAAAATGAATATTTGATGAAAATTCAAATATTTTACCTAGAATGACGAGATCGTTCTGGTAATTTTAGCTCGATACTTCCCAAACGAGATCTTGAGCTAGACCTACTCCTTTTGCGATTTCTTGATCTTGATTTTGACCACGACCTGGACCTAGACCTAGACCTGGACCTGGACCTGGACCTAGACCTGGACCTTGATTTTGATCTTGATGAAGAACTTGACCTTGTCTTATATCTGGATTTTCTTAATTTTTCTCTTCTTGATAATGATAAACTCGGAGATCTGCTATCTCTTCCTCTGTCTCTTCTATCATAACGTCTATTAAATAAATAATTTTAGCGTTCTTTTAAATATAATAATTTCATAAGATTTTTAATATAATCAAAGATCTTATTACCTGTTTCGATTTCTAGATGACGATTGACGATCTTTTTCCACGCAAATATCATGTAATTTAATTTCATTATCAAAAATAAATTCGCTAACATAAGAGTCTAGTTTACCCTCTGGAGTAGAATGGTCAAGTTGAAATAATCTAATAAATAAAAAAATTAAGGTATTTTAAGTATTTTTAATTATTTAAATTTTATTTATTATTAGCATTATCATAAATAGCTTTATATAAGTTTTACCTTTTTGTGTGCAAAATTTCATTTTCAATTTCTTTTTGGTGACTTTCTCTGAAAATTTCTAATGGATCATAAAATTTGTTGATTTTACTTATATCAAAACCATCATCAAATTCTTTTTTATGATCTTTAATAGTTTCATATGCAGAATTTTTTTTTAAACTTCCTAAAATGTTAATACACATTATTCATTATAGTTTAGATGAGTTTTTCATTATTTATACCTTTGGCTGGACTTCTTCTACTCCTTCTATCTTTAATTCTTTTGTCCTTATTTCGAGGGCTTCTGCTCCTACTTCTGCTTCTACTCCTGCTCCTGCTCCTACTTCTACTTTTACTTTTTTTAGTAATACCATGATCTTTTTCCCATAAAATTGTGGGACTATTTCTGCGTCTACTTTTCTCATTTGATTTCTTATGTCTACTTTTATTGTAACAATCAGTTTTTTTTTGTTTATTACTTTTTACTTCTATTTCATCTTTATGTTTTGACTTTGAATCTTTTGAATCATCATCCAAAGATTTAATTTTACTAACTGAAGTATCAGTATCTTTTGATTTTTGGTTAATTGTTGATAATTCACTAGAAATATTTGTGTTATTAGAATTTTTTTTAACTTGAGGTATAAGAGTTTTAATAGGAATGAATTTTAAAATTTCTTGATTATCCTCTTTTTTTTTTGTTTCTGATACTTTTGGTTTTTCTTCTACATTAAGGGCTCCTAAATCCAAAAATACACCTTTGTAATTTGATGTGTTGGGTCTCTCAAAATCAGAATTAATTTCAGCAAGAGGTGGTATTGAAAAATCTGATGCATTATCAATTGCGATTGATTTTTCTTTTTCGTAGTTTTTAAAAGAAGTTTTAACTTTAGTGCTTAATGATAATTCATCCTTTGGTTCAATTAGCTCAGAACCTAAATTAGAAAATTGATGTTTATAATTTTTTAAAATATGTGATGGGCTTAAATCGGTATCTTTCTTTGCTAAAGCTTCTTCTAATAATGCAATTTCTTTCATTTTTTGTTTCAAAGTTTCTGGAAAATCAACAATATTTTCGTCATTCAAGGATTCATAACAAACAGATGGATCAATTTTTTCATTGCAATTATGAATTTTTTTATTTAAATTTTCAAGTACAGAAGTATCAAAAGAAAGCTCTGTTGTAGGTTTTGGTACTGGTTTTGGCCAATCATTTGATTCTTCTTCCCACATTACTGCTGGAGCATTTATATTAAATACATCAGTTGTATTATTTTCAACATCCCAACGACTTCTTTTTTTAGGTTTATCGCTAGGTGCAATTGGTTTATTCACAACATCGTCTGATATCTCGGACTTTTTTTCTATATCATCAGTTTTGTACATTGATTCTTTAACTAAATTTTCAAGAATATTTGGATCTTTTTTAGTAGTACTTGATTTCATGATAGATAATTGTTGCCTTTCATCCTCTTCTTCTTCATCTTCCCATATTCTTACAATATTATGTTTTTCTTTTCTTTTTTTACTATCTTTAATAGCTTCCATTTCTTTTGTTATATACATATCAGTTTTTTCATCATAAACCACTTCTTTACTAACAGCTGATTTGATTTTATCACATTTTTTAATTTGAGAATTTTCTTTGATTAATGGTTCTGAAATAATTTTAGTATTTGTTTCTTTAGTTTCTAAAGAATCTTGTAAATTATCAAAACTATCGATTTTCCAATCATTTGAGAAATTATCAGTTTGCCGTTTTTCTAACTTTAATTCTTTGAGCGATGGTACATCTAAAGAATCAAAATCTGTATTGGTCCATTCCGTTGATTTTACGTTAACATTAACAATTTTTTTAAGCATTTCTAGATTTTCTTTTTCCCAATCATTTGAAAATTCTTGTGGAACATTAATCATGTTACTTGCAATCTCTGTATTTTTTGATTTTTTGGTTTTCACATCATTTTCTTGAGGTTGAGATTCTTTTATATCTTTAACAGAGTTTCCATTTTCTTTTTCTGTGGACTTACTAATTTTAGATTTTTCAAGTATTTCTTTAGAATCAACAGATTTGTTATCCAATTTTTTACATTTTAAATTATCTACATTGATAACATCATTAGATAATTGAGGACTTTTAGATAGAGGTAATTCTTCATGATTCTTATAACATTCTGAACCTAATGTTTCTGTTAGTGCTGATTTATTTGATTCTGAATTTTCACAATTATTTACTGAATCATTTAAAGTTTTTTCTAGAGGCATTAATTCATCACTTTTATCAGTTGAATAAGAAATTTTTTTTTGTTCATGCTTTGCTTTTGTAATAGATAATTTATCTGAGTTTTTGTTCTCAGTAGACTGTTTAACTTCATTTTCTGTCGTTTCATTTGCTTCATCATTATATTTTTTGCATTTTTTCTTAGATTTTATTTTGTTTTTGTCTTTTTTCAATTTAACATCTGATTCGCTACTACTCGAATCTTTTTTAACTTTTCTTCTGCGTTTTTTTCTGTGTTTCTTATTCAATTTTTTAATTTTTTTCTTTTTTTTTTTACCTATTTTTTTCTTTTTCTTTTTACTTATTTCTTCTGAACTTGAATTATCAGTATTACTACTACTACTACTACTCTCTGAATCACTTGATGATACTTTTTTTGAATGTTTTCTGGTTTTTCTTCTTTTTTTCTCTATAACTTCAGATTCTGAACTTGAAGATGAACTTGATTCACTGCTAGAACTTGTTTGCCTTTTACGTTTTCTCTTGACTAGCATTTTTTTGCTAGTTAAATTATCATCACTAAGTTTTTCTTCTTTTATTTTCTTATTTTCCCAATCACTAGGTATTGACTGAGATTCATCAGATGATTTTGAATTATTATTATTTTTTTTATTTTTTTGCAAACTAGTTCCATTTAATTTTTCAATATCATTTAACATGGCTGAACTATTTTCATTAGCTTCCGTAGAAGAAACAAAAGTACTAATTGCTTTATCTTTTTCAATGTCGTTTGATTTTTTTACCGGCGATAACGAAGTTTTTGATGAATCTTTTTTTACTTCTTCTTGCGATGAAGTAATTTCACCACTCGAAACCATTTTCATAAACTGTTCATACTCAGATTCAAGTTTTTCGTCATTTACAGTTTGGTTAAATGAAATTGGTAAACTCACAAGTTCTAAATTAAATTCATCTTCATCTTCTTTTTCAAGTTCTTTATTTTCATCAATTTTTAATTTTTTTGATTTTTTTGTATCATTAATTGCGATAGGTGATTTAGTTTTTTTTTTCTTTATTGATTTTGATTTTGTTTCATCTGAAACTGAATGAAATAAAACTTATTTTTAAAGATATTAATTGCAAGGAATGCAATAATATTTTGTTTAAATTTAAAAATTTTATAATTAATTAAAGTGAAGAATCTACAATATAAAATCAATAAATCAAAATTTTGTTTTCTTAATTTAATGATAAATTAAAATTAAATTATGATCAAAAATTAAGATTAAAAAAGTAAGTAAACAAAAATTGATAAAAAAATAATTCTAAAATTAGAAAATCAATTTTTTGAAATGTCAATTGCTGAAGGATGATTATTGGTTTCTAATTTTCAGTGCATTGGTTCTAAATTGCATAATAACGTACAAGTATTAAAATTTTCAGTAGCAAAATTGTAAAGTAACTTATCAATTAATTTTTAATATTACGAGTGTTATTATAAAAAATAATTTACGATTTGTTTAATAAACTTGATTTTTTATTACCAGACTTTAATTTTGACTTTTTCTTTTGCTTATCATTTATTTCACTTTCTAGTTGTTCCTTAATATTTTCATTTACTTTTCTATTATTGACTGACTTTTTTTCTAATTCTGGACTTTTAGATTTTGGTATTATAGATTCTTTTTTATCATTAAGATCAATATTTACTGAGAATGTAGCTTTAAAATTTGGATTTTGAACAATATTAAATTTATTTTGTTCACATTTTGTAGTTTTCTCATCATCGCTAGATTCATTTTCACTATCCCATTTGGATCGAGGATATGATGGTATATCTACACTTACTTTCCTATTAAAAGTTTTAGATGGATCTAGAGTCTTATACCATAATCTTTGTTGATGAGTCTCTTCTCTTTCTGAAGTTACAATTCTAAAATTTAATTAGTATATTAGTTGAAAGAATGTGGGATTGAATTAAAGATTAAAAAATTTCAATAATCTTACTTTATTTGTTTGGCACTGCAAATGTCTTCCATTCTTTCTCTTCTGGTAGGTGATACAGCATTTAAAATTTTCTGCCGACTTAAACATGTAATAAACCTTGGATTTTCACTATATTTTATATAAGGTTTTGAATTTTTTATTGTTTTAATTCCTTCGGGTGGAAAAAATAACTTAGCTCCAAGTTTACCATCAACTTCATAACTTTTGCGAGGTTGACGATGATCACAAAGCATTAATAATTGCTCTAGGCTTTGAAAACAATCATTACCATTTCTTTGTTTCTCTAAATAATCTCCATCTCCATGTTTACGGTTTATATATTCCTCCATTATATAAAATTTTTTAAAATCTTTCCAACATTTACATTTTAATAAATCTTTTTCTTTTCTTTCTCGCGGCTTATCTCCGTGAATTTTGACTCTCATGTCTTCACGTTTTTCCATTAACTCAACCTGTTCCATTTTTCTATCTCTTGAAATACTTCTTTGACTTTTATTATAAATCTTTTTGTCTGTAGATTTTCCTTTTAAATCGTTATTTTTATCAGTCTCAAATATTTTTTCACTGCTATTTTCTAAATCAAAATCATAGTCTAATTTAGAATTTTTTCCAACATTTTTATCAAAATTTGATTTTGATTCTCCTTTACGTAATTTTTCAGATTTTATTTCACGTTTTCTTTCAATATCTAACCTTAAGTCATCTTTATCTAATTTTTGATTATTTACATTAACTTTACAATCATCGTGACTTTCTTTTACATCGGCTTTAACTAGTTTAAAATTTTCAATTTTAGAACTACTTAATTTTTCTACATTAATATCTATACTTTTTTTTGACTCTTTTGAATCTTCTTTATTATCTGAATTGGATTGTTTTAAATTTTCCATTTTATTATTCTTTTTTTCATTGTCTAATTTTTTTGATTTTTCTGATGAATTTCCATTTTTTTTAGAAACAATGTCATGATTATTTTTTAAATTTTCAATTTTCTGCTCATCTTCATGAACTTGGATATTCTCAAAATTAGATTTTTCCTTATCTACTACATTATTTTTATTGTCATTATATTTTTTAGGTTTAACTAATTTTGTATCTATTTTAGAAGAAATTTTTTCTAAATTTTCTTTTAATTCATGTTTTTTATCAGATTTTTTAATTTTATCTTCAGGTTTACTATTTTCAGTAAACTTTAATTCTCTTTTGTCTTCACTTTCTTTTGTTTTTTCATTATAATAATAAGACTTATTATCATTTTTTGAATGCCTTTTTTTTTCTGATTCTCCTAAACCTAATTTTTTATCTTTTGCTAAAATATTTTCTTCTTTATTTTTATCATCTTCTTTTAAAATCACGGATTTTTCATTATCAGTACTTATTTCAGATTTTGCACTCTCTTTTTTAGTTTTTGATTTTTCTGCATCATTTTCATCTTTTCTATCTCTTTTCGACTCTTTATGTTTTGTTTTAGAATAATTTTGATCTTCATGAGATAATTTAATACTTGTTCTATGTCTTGACGTGCTTCTAGATCTTCGTTCTCTGCTTCTGTTTCTTCTAAAAATATAATTTAAATATAATTTTTTTCCATACTTCGTTGAAAATATAAAAAAAAAAAAAATTAATTTTGAACCTATTCCTAACCTTTTCTTTTCAGGGGAACTTCTTGAGCGTCTATAATTTTCTTCACTTTTTCTGTCTCTGCTATGATAATCTTTACCTCTTCTACTCATTAAATTTTTTAAACCATATTCTTTAACTTCTAAAATAATTTTATAAGTAAATGAATAGAATAATTCATAAATTTAAGAATGATAATATTTACCTTGAGCAATCAATTTATTCCTGTTTTCTTCTCTAACAATCTCTTCTATAGCAGAGATTTTTTCTGTCCCTAAGGGTAATAATAAAATTTGTATTCTTTAACCCAAACTACTAAAATTTTATAATGAACTATTTAAAAGAATAGTTTTACTTACGTTTAGTTTTATCAACTTTATATTTCAATTTTTTTACTTTTGGAACTGCATTAAATTTATTGGCAAATGCCATTAATCTCTGTTTAGCTTTTTCTTTCCCTAAGACAGGTTTTAAAATTTTTGGACTCTCAGTTTTGGTTACATCAGTACTGTTATCATCTTTTGTACTTTCCGGGGTCTCGGAAGTTTGATCTAAATTCAAATTTGGATTCATTGCTAAATCGACACTTGGACTCTCCATTTTGTTTTTTTATTATCTAAAATAATTATATCTTTGAATTTAAAATATTTGCTTAAATAAAAATGAAATTATGCATACTATCTTTACACATTATTTATAACAAAAATTTTGATAATCAAACAAAAATTAACTTGATTCAGTGCACCTTAAAAATTTTTTATTCTTATATATTTCTTACAAATAATTGTGTAAATGAGTACAAAAAATATGAAACTTTCAATATTCAGAAACACCTGATAAATTTTGATTTTTTAACATTCAATTAGTTAATAACAGAATTTTTTAACTTGTATTTGACAAAATTTTCTTTTACATAAAATTAGCTAAATTTTTTTTAAAAATTGTACAATTGATGGGTATAATCTAACCAATTATATAGGTCATTATTATTTATATACAAATTTTTAAATTCTTAAAATTTAAAGCACTGTAACATATAATAAATTAATGCATTTCTAATTTTTTAATTTATTAAAGCACCAAAATCAATTAATATTTTCCTTGCATTATGCTGTAAACGTTTGTCTATACTCAGTCTACTGTCATTTTTTCAACAATGAGTTTAAAGTATCCACTTTAGATTACAATCACACTAATGCCTTGAATTCGGATTTAAATTAAAAATGTTAAATTTATAATTTTAGAATAAAACTAAAACATGTTCAAATTTTATAAAAATATTCAATTATAATAACTAAATTTTATAATACTGAAAAAATATCACAAGTTAGTTCAGTTATATATGTGACTTAGTATATTTACCTTTGGATTTAAAATTTTTATTCTATCCGATGTTTTTACTACTTGGTATAAAAAAATAATTCATTTTTAACAATTATTTTTAATAACTTTATATACATTTTTGTTAATTTTTTTACATTGTAAAAATTTACACATACAGTTCGTCATACATAAAGTCAGACATTTTTATTTCTTCCTCAGCATGCCATGGTTTTAATTTACCGTGGATTGCGTGGGCTCGTTTGCTGTCCGCTGCGTGATCACTAACTCTTCAGCTTGAAAAACAATGTATACTTTTTTTTGTCTTAACATGCCGGGTATACATTAAAGTTTATTGTAAAAATAAATAAAATATTGTTATTTATTTAAAAAATAAAAAATAATAATTTACTTATATTCGCTAGACAAATAAGAATAAAAGAACAAGATAAGCTGGAAGAGGCTACAAACAATTTAAGGTTATTCGTTACTCCAAAAATAAGTAATTTAGAAATTTAGAATTATTATTAGTCAAGAAAATGTAAATTAATATTATTTATTTTTTTTAGAGGTGTCAAGATTTAAATATCATATTTTAGCTTTTGTATTCACATAAGCTAAAAATATATACACATATATATAATAATCCATAAATTTAATAAAAATAAAATAACTTGAACTAAGAAAATGAATCAAGCAAGAGTTGATAAGTTGGTTTCGAAACTGAAAATTAACTTACTTCCAAAGCCCCGTAAGCTAAGAAATGTACTAGGACCAGAAGGTCGAATAATTAAACTAAAAAAAACTCTGACAGCGCTTTTAAAATATGAAAGACTTGAATTGAATCATAATCGAGCTGATGAAACAAGAGGTTATGCAGAAAGATTAATATCTGAAGCGATTCGTTATGGACCAACAGATGAGAGAATGATGCAATTAGCAGATCATTGGATTATAGAAAAACAAATTATTCACAAATTATTTGATGTATTAGTTCCTCGCTACCAAAATTATACATCTTCTTATACAGCTTATTATAAATCACAAAGAGATTATCCTGGATATTATTATAATAAAGCTATAATTGAGCTAAAAGGGAATCCTTTTCCACCTATAGTGAAATATGCCTCTGATGGAAAATATTTATTACATAATGTACTCTTGAGTGAAGCTAAGAAATCATACCATTTGCAAGAGGAAAAATTACTTCCTCCTCAAAGTTCGCAATAATTAATTTTAAATTAAGGATATTCATTATAAATATTAGTTATATAATAAATGATATTTTATATTTAATTGAAAATTGATTTTTAATTATTCAAATTTTTCCTTTTAATTATCCCATTTTTGTTCATAAGAATTAGTAGTTAATTTTAAATAATATTACAATCTGTGGATGATAAAATTTTACTTTATGATTATGTTCCCAATTAAAATGGTGTAGAGACAGTCTTGTCGGCGTTTTTTATAACTTTAGATCCAGCTTGAATTGAAAACATAAAACAATATCAGCCTATTCTCTGTTTTAAAAAATTGAATTGTTGAAATAGATATTTTAAATAGTTATTTTAATTATAAAAATGGTTTTTCATGTTAATTATTATGTTTTATCAGGTTTTATCAGAGGTTTTATGCAAAATTTTATACTTATTTTCAATTTAAGCCGGACCTATTAAAGTTATAAAAATCACCGTTTCACAGCTCCAATTTTCTTTTAGAGTGGGGAAAGACCGGAGCCGGACTCCAATATGCATGCCAGATGCATAAAATAGTGTATGTTCGTAAGTTTTGAGCATCATCACATGTGCTTTTTATAATTTTCTATTGTTGTTGTTCATGAGAGTTTATTATATAGAATAAAGTTAATTATTTTTCATTTTAGTTTTAATTATTTTTTTAAATTGTTAACAATTTAAAAAAATGGCAGAGTTTGTGGAAAAAAGATGTGAGGACATGATTCCTGTCCTCGAAAAAATGGGAAATTTAAAGTTATTTACTAAGCAAGAAATTCGGTAAGTTTGGTTATGTTTATTGGTTAATATATTTATTTATTTAATTATTTTTCTTACTAATTTTCTAGAGGTATTGCTAAAAAACACAAAGAATTTGAATATAAAATCCAAAGACATACTAAATCTAAGGAAGATTATTTAAGATTCATTCAGTATGAAATGGATTTAATGAAACTTGTTACCCAACGTAGAGAGGTTTGTAATTATGTTATCCAACATTGTATTTAAAATTCATATAAATTTGTAAAATAATATAATAATTTTTAGAAGTACCAAATTACCCAAAAAAAAAATATTGATTATACAATAGCAAATAAAATTAATCAATTGTATAAAGAAGCTATTTTTAAATTTCAAGATGATATTAGATTTTGGATAGCATATATGAAATTTTGTAAACATTTGGTAAAAATTAATTTTGTTGTTATATATTTTGTAAAAAAATTTAAATAAAACATTTAAAAATACAGAAATTTCAAGCTGATGTTGGTAGCATGATTGGTCGTATGTTACAAATTCATCAAGATAAACCTAAATGTTGGTACATAGCAGCTCGTTGGGAGATAGAAGAAAATAAAAATATCGAAACAGCAAGACAACTTTTATTAAGAGGACTACATTTTCACACAGACTCTCAGTTGCTTTTTACAGAAATTTTCAAGTATTTTTATAATAAATTTAATTTAAACATTTTTAAGTTATCAAAGTACAATAAAAAAACTTTTAATTTAGATTAGAATTAGATGAAGCTCTAAGTAAAAAACAAGATCCAGATATAAAAAGCAAATCAAAAAATGCAGTTGTTGATAAACCAGAAATAGATAATAAATTAAAACGAGTTTTTGTAATTTATGAACAAGCATTTAAAAAAATCAAAGACATAAATTTTATCATTGAATTATTATCTATTGCTAATGAATATGATAACTCGGAAACATTACAAAACAAAATTGTCAGGTAAGTAAAATGCTGAACCAAAACAAATAATTAAAATTAAGTAAGTTGTATTATTTTTTAGCGATATGGTAAAAGAATATACTCATGAGTGGCTTATGTGGGACACAATGGCGCATCGCGAATTAATGGGCTTAACGCAACCTACAACTGAAGGCGAGGAAACCCCAATGGAAACTGATGATTCTGAGTTAAGTACATTGCGTGACCGTATTAGTAATTGCTACGAAGTTTATCAAGCTGCTGTAAAGAGATTAAAGAATGAAGAAATATGGTCCTCTTTTATTGATTGCATGCTAGAAATCAATCAAGAAACAGAATCACTACCAAACTTTAGAAGAAAATTACTAAAAAATGCTTTAATTCAAGGTCATCAAGCAAAAAAATTGAAAGAAAAATATTATTTATATTGGGTAAAATATTTTACATCTTTGAATACCTAAAAGTTTATAATTACACTTTTTTAATAATCAAATTTTCAGATCGATATGCTTAATACAGATCAGATTCATATGGATTCAAAAGCAAAAGATAAATTATTTGAAGTCTTATGCTGGGCTACTGAAGCTTTGCCAAATAGTGAAAATCTTTGGCAAGCTAAATTGAATTTTCTTTTTAGCACTAACCAAGAAAATTTAGCAACCGAAACTTTTAATAAGGTAAGTCGTTTTTTTTAAAAATAAATGGATCCTAAATCTCTTGCAAATTTCTCATATTTCAAAATAAAGTTATCTAAATCTCAATAATTAATGTACCTATTATTTCTTCATTGATATCAGCAAAATTTATAAAAGCCATTCCTTATCTAAAATTTAATTAAACCTTTTGTATAATAATTTATTAAAATATATAAAAAACTATTAATCTATACTTATAAAATTTTAAATTTATTTTTTGTAATAATTTATTAAAATAGCCCATGATATTTAAGAATTTCATAATTTCATTATAATAAAATATGTTAATTACTTGATCTTTATGATTGACACAATGAATAAAGGAAAATGGAATACTACCCATTTATTGTTAAAACATAATTTCGATTTCATTAATAAACGTCTTTACAGGCTGCAAAAATTTTAAAAGACAAGGCTGTATCTTTATGGAAATCCAGATTATTATATACTCAAGCTAAATCGCCAGAAAAAATGGAGTCATTTTTTGAAGATGCATTAAAAAGTACGCCAGGAATAAGTAGTTTTATTAAACCACTTTACTTAGAATGGATTGTCTTAACAAAAGGTTTGTCTTCACTAATGTTTTTGTATATTTAAACATAATCTTTTATCACTATGAACAATATTTCTGCTTTTTTTTTCATTTTCATTTTCGTAATATTGAACTTGTATTGCGTTTTTTATACTCTATAAGACAGAAAATAATTACTTTCTTCCTTAGGATAATTAAAAAATTTCTGTAACTCTCTGTTTGGTTCTCTAATCTTGGATCATACTAAACTTTTACAAAACTTACAACGGAACATGTTTATGTTCTGACTATAAACATTCTAGCATTTAATACTTTGTAAAATAAGTCAAGAAATTATTCTAAGTCTCTAAACGCGAATCATTTCAAGTCCCAAAATTGAAATATTTACTAATCCTATTTACTCTCCCCCCCTCTGTTTTCAGGGGTTTTAGAGCACTCCTCCCTATAATAGTCATTAAAACTGAACTAAAAATTTTACCAAAGATTATTTTTTTTTCTAATTATTAAAAATTATTTATATTTTTTACAAGATATTGCAACTGCTCGAAAGGTTTACGAAAAGTTATGTTTGATACCTCCAGTTTGTCTAGAAATTCATAAAAAAATGGCTAGTTTAGAATTACTACAACCAGAAATATCATTAAAATACGCTCGAAGACCCCATGAGAATACTACAATACAATGTGGAAAAGATAATACTGATGTTTGGATGGATTTTATATCATTTGAAATGAAACATGGTGAACCAACAAAAGTATCTGAAATATATGATAGAGCAATCAAAACGTTAGAGCCTTCATTAGCAGACAACTTTATTACTGAATTCAGTTTAATTAAAGCAAATCCCGTATCAACAATTCAATAAATATTTAAATATGAAGCTATTTTTATAATTTTGTAAGGCCTTAAGTTACCTATTTAAAAATAGAATTAGATGAAAATTTTTAACAATAATTACTCAAAATTATCTAGAATGTTTTAATGAATTTTAAGTAGTAAATTTTTGTTTGAAACTATCTGATTGATAACACCTTATTTAAAAAATATTGTATAAATATTTAAATATAAATATATAAATTGTTTATTAGGTGATATTCTATTTTTTAGAATTAATTTATACATGTTCTCCATTCATTTTTATATTATTTAATGCTGGCAAAACTACTTTGCTTTTTGTAATAAATTAATGAATTAACTAAATTTTTATACTTTTTAAATTTGTAAATAAATAAAGGATGTTTTTTTATAAATTTTTATAAAATATCTATATATTAATTAAACAATTAAAACATTATTATTGAGAAGAAAAGTTTTGTTTTTTATTATTACTTTAAAACCTAGTTTTATTTTACATTTTTTGGAATTCCTTCTTATTTATAACAGAAAATTTTGTTTTTCAATAACCACTAGCTTGCGCTTTTGATATTTTTCGAAACTTATTTTGCGAGTTCTGAAAAAATAGTGACGAGTAAGGTTCCACAATTTATTTATCTTTTTTCCAAATTTCAAATACAAAACAAAGTATTTTTTTTTAAATTTACAGTAATTAAAAAGGAAAGAATTTATGAAAAACTTAAACTCAAAACAAATTCAGGTTTCTTTTATTTTAAGACCCCTTTTTCAATAATGCATTTTCTGTTTTTTTGATTTTCTTGTTTATAATCATTTCACGAATGTATACAAAAATTTTTAGGCAACAAAAAAAATAAATATATATTAAGATATTTCGGTTTAATTAAGCTATCGTTCTAAATCTTAGTGCATTTTCTTTATTATTGTATAGGGCCTATTGTAGTGTCAAGTCCGTAAAACCGATAAAAAAAATGCATTAAAAAATTTTTTATTGACTATTTTAGGCGCATTTCAGGACTTAAAATAATAAAATCTCAAAATAACTATTAGCTATTAAAAAAACGCTGCCAAGTAATTAGCACTGTGGTTGCTCACTAACAATAACAAATAATGGTCTATTTTACCTAGTAAAAACGATAATTCTAGATATTAGTACTTTTATGGAAAAAAAATTAAATACTACGTCTCAAAAGAAAAAAGATATTGCTATTTTTTTTATTTTTTTAGGTAAAAAAATTTGAAAAAATTAAGTATCAATTGGAGATATCGGGTAAAATCGATAATTCTAGATATAAGTACTTTCATAGGAAAAAATTAGGTACTGCGTCCATAAAGAAAAAAAATATTGCTGTTTCTTTAATGTTTTCATGCAAAAAATTTTGAGAAAAAAATTTAAAAAAAATTGAGTATCAGATTTGAGATATCTAGTAAAAACAATATTTTCAAAAATTAGTACTTTTATAGAAATAAATAAGGTGATACGTTCAAAACGAAAAAAAATATTTCTGTTTTTTTTATTTTTTTGTTTGAAAAATTTTTGGGTAAAAATTTTCAAAAAATTAAGTTTCAGATCCAAAAAATTGACTATAAAGTATATTTCTAAAACTAGTACTCCCACAGAGAAAAATGAGGTACTACTTTCAAAAATTAAAAAAATATTGCTAGTTTTTTTATTTTTTTATGCATAAAGTTTCGAGAAAAAAAGGTTCAAAAAATTAAGTGCCAGATTGGAGATATCAAGTAATAACCATATTTTCGGATAATGGTACTTTCATAGGAAAAAATTATATTAGGTACTACATTCAAAAAGAAAAAAAATATTGCAGTTTTTTTAATTTTTTTTAAATTTTAAGAAAAAAAAAATTGGTATATTTTGTATTTTTTTGTAAAAAAAATTTTCAAAAAATTAAATATAAAATTCAAAATATCGTGTAAAAATGATACTTCGAAGTACTAGAATTCTAGATATTAGTACTTTCATGGAAAAAAATGAGCTATTAGATCCAAATTAAAAAAAAAAAGTATATCGAGATTTTTGGGTAAAAAAAATTTTTTAAACAAAATTAGGCCTTAATACCATAATGCTTGTTAAATATCACCGGATACAATCATACATACATATACATACATACATACATACATACATACATACACACACACACACACATACAGACTTTTTTTAAAAACCGGTTTTTTAGCTTCCTGAGGTCTCAATACGTGCTTATATGTCGAAAAATCAAAAAAAAATTTTTGACTGATCACAATGGTTCGATCCTCTATGAGGAACCAAAAAAAAATTTCTGTTTTGCGGCCACAGACACAGAAAAATTTTATACGGCCCTTTTCCATAAATAAAGAATGCCCCAAATCACAGTTTCCCATCCTTGGCTTTGCCTTGGACGGTAATTTACGTGCGATTTGGACCACTCTTTACTTTTCTGCACTCGAGCCGTAAATATACTATTTTAATATACTATTTTTTCTAGAGAGCTTTCTTGAGTTAGTCAACATAAAAATTAGCTTATTGAAGTTGTATTCATAAATTACTTGAATTTTCGATTATCAGGTGAAATAATATGCCATTTACTGAAAAAATTGATTCCCAAAATTATTGCTCATTTGATTATTTCTAAGTATTTCCATAAAATACTTAGTTTCTTATATATATATAGCCAATTTGTGTTTCCACAAAAAAGGCCATTGTTATTTTTGAATACTCGGTGGCAAAACTATTGGGTGTGCTTAAATGTATATGCTTTTAAAAATCTTATTTTTTTGAATTTTAAATAGCATCTAAAATTCTACTCGGTAATCAGAAGTACAAGCGACTTTTGATAATAAAGAGCCAGGCTAATATAAATATAACAGCTTTGTAAGTTTATAATACACAGTGAACAAAATATACAGAAAATAATATAGTTAGTAAATGGTGTAAGTTAATATTAAACTAATTAAAAGATAGTTAATTAAGGGGTCATATAAGGCATACGAATATATTTAAAGCAAAGAAAACATTACTCTTGGGAAAATTAAATCATTGACGTTGTATATATAATTATATGAATGTATATATACGTATAACTTTCTCTTAACTTTAAACAAGGACGATATTATGCCTGCGGTCACTATATGCTTTCTGAACTAAAATGCAACCATTTCTATATAAAACCAGGGCATGTCAGATTTTACTCGTAATATTAGTCCATACACACACATACATTCATATAATTTACGCACAAAGGAAATCAGCATCTCATGTTATATTATTATATATAATTTGGTACGCCATACTAACTAACACACAGTAAATCGATAATGCACCTAGAATTCTTAAAAGCTATTTTGGCTTGAAAGGATTAATTTAAGTCAACTATAGAAAATAAAATTAATTTTTGGATTTACTTTATATATATTTTGCAACAAAATTAAAATCTTATTTCATAATGACCCAGTTTTATCGTATATTTATTAATCAATTATTATTAGTCAAATTAAACATATCAATTTACTCTTTGAGCTGAATTTAATAAATCCATTAAATTTCTATATTTAATTAAATATTTTACAATAACCTCAGCTAAATATTCGATGCACTTATTATTAATAAAAAATTATATATATTTGTTTATTTAAAGGATTTAATACTTTTTTTTTAATAATAGTAGTAGTGTCTGATGAAAACTTTGTTTGTACTACTTAAAAAAAATAATAAAAATCTTGATTAAATGAAATTGTAATTAAAACTAAAATAATATAAGTTTTTTTTAACTTCGAACACTTTTTTTTAAGAAGGAAAAATCAATTAACAAATGTATTGTTAAAAAAAATTAATTATTACAATTTAATTAAGGAAAATATATATATTTTATAACGTTTTATATTTGGGTATCAATTTTTTGATTACTAAAATTTAATTAAATTAAATATTTTATTGTATAAAATTTTCAATTGGAAATCAATATTGGAATTGAAATTAGGTTGTTAATTTTAGTAAATTTACAGGTTTATATTTAGTCAGTAATTAAAAAAAATTTGAATTATTCAATTTAAATTGAAAATATCATGCAAGAAGAAAGAAATTTTTTCTTTTAAAATTTTGTTTTGTCAGTTTAAATTTAATAAATTTGAATAACTACGTAGAAAATTTTTTAATAAAGTATTCTAATAGTAATTAAATCGATATTTTCATGCTTGATTTCGATTTAGAAAATCTAGAAAAATAAAAAGTATTGATAAAATTGACAAGTGGTTGTCGAATATTTCGACACTTTGATTTGTGCAAATAAAAAATATAAAAGAATTAAATTCGTAGCAATAAAATATTCAATTATTTGATATTAATTGTTTATAGCATAAGAACAATCTGTCAAGGAAATTATTCGTTTAGTTATATTTCCATAACTACTAATTTTATTGGCAGATTATTCGGTTAAAGATTTTTTAAATTGATCACGTCAAATTGAACATTTAATCAAATATGTTGAAAAACTTGATTTTTAAGGTTTTATGCTTTTTTTGTTTATTTTTTGCATTTTTGAATTTGAAGAAAAAATTTATTTTTGCGTTTTCTTTTGATTTTTTTCCAAGAAGTTGTATTTATAATTTTAATCCAGAAAAAAAAATTTATTCAATTAATTTGAATAGCAGAAAGCTAATAGAATTGGAAAAAAGTACAATAAACATAAAATACAATAGTTTCTATTTTTTTGATTTTTCTACATATGCTTCATTCTCTTTCTTTCCATTTCTCTCTTTAAATATTCTCAAACACAGGTAAATTTGTGGTTTTGAAAACGGAAAGGAAAATTATCGTGTCAAATTGCCTGTCATGGTTTTAGCGGTTACATTCGCTTTTCAAATATCCGTTTAATATTGCCCATTTATATTTTGACCATATAGCTACGAATTTATATATATGTATTATAGCCTGGCATTTATTTTAAAAAATTGCTTTGATTTTCGATTACTGGGTGAAAAAAGTTGTCAATTACCAAAAAAATAAGATTCCCAAGCGCCTTTAAAGACTACCAAATTTACGGGCTTTTTTACAGAAAATTTTTGGACTTAAAAGCGGCCATGTATTTGATGGCAATACTTAAAAGTGATTAAATGAGCTATAATTTTGAGAATCTTATTTTACTGGTAATTGGCGAGTTTTTTAACCAGGTAACCAAAAATCCAAGTAACTTTTAAAAATAACTTCCAGGCTAATATAAAAATTTACATATATTTGCTAATATAAGATTCAATTAAATGCTTTTTTAAAAAGTTATTTTTATTATTCAAAATAAAAAATATGGCAAAATTTTTTTTTTTTGTCACTATAAAGTAATAGAATTATTTAAAACATCGTTTGATCTAATATATACAAATTTATTCTATTATTACATAATAAATTAGTTGTGTATGTATAATAATTTAGTTTTATGTAATATGGCGCACATGCAGATTCACTTTACTTGATGTGAATCATTTGTACTGAAAATCTGTTAATTTTCCTAATTGTATGAAATTATATATCATATGCATATAAATTATGTCTGTATAATAATAAATTATTAATGTTTAATAAACTAGTAGTTTTGGGTGCTTAACATTCTAGCTTGCTGCTTTTACATTAACAAGTACAACAATAGAATATAAGAAATTTAGCAATTTGATAGAAATCAGGTTAAAAAAAAATTTATAACCGGTTTGTGTAACTACACAACCAACGAGCATGGAACATGTTCACACATAACAGTAATAAATCCAAAAACCGAAATTACAATAAATGCTAAAATATAAATTATCCTAAATCCAGAAACTTTCAAGTATTCTAAGTTCTTGTTCTTATCAGGGCCTGATCAGGCCCTGACTTGCACTTCAAATTATTCCAAGTCCCCAAATTGAAAATTTTCTAAGTCCATTTCACCCCCCCCCCCCTAAAAACGTCACTTTTTCACCCCCCCTAAAAATGTTACTTTTCAACCCCCCCTCTAAAATGTCACTTTTTCACCCCTCCTAAAAACGTCAATTTTTCACCCCCCCTATAAACGTCAATATTTAACCCCCCAACCGAGCCAAACTTTTTCAAATACCCCATCAAATGAACATGTTCCATGTTAAAATATTCCCAAAACTCAAATTTGGTTTCAATAGGCCTCAAGTGCTTAGAAAAACTACATGTTATAAGATAAGGTTTTTTATGCTATTTTCAAATAATCCCTGTCAAACATGTTGCCTTATTTAATCTCATTTAAGAGCTCACTTTGAACCCCTAAAAACTATAATTTTAGCACAAATTATCTATTTTAAAAGGATGCCTCTTAGTATTAACTCTCATGTGCGTCAAATGAACCAGTATCAGTTCTACTAATTAATCCATGTAGGAAATTTGATTTGCTCAGATACTTTCAAATTTGTAATGGAGTACCTATTTTTAGACCCCAAAGTGTTCATTTTAGTAGTACTTTTTCTGGTGCATTTTGGCGTATTTCGAATTTATTATAGTAAATAAATTAAATAATTCTTTTTAGCATTTTTTTTGTAAAAAAATTAAAAATTTTTCAGTATTCATAAACAAAACAACTTTCAAAATATTTTCCAATTTCTCAAAACAAAAAAGTTTAAAAAATAAAAAATAAATATTTTTATCTGTCTTTAAAAAATCGTAACATATTTTTTTAAAAATGCATTCATTTGAAATAAAATTTTAATTGAATATTTAGACAGCAGAATAATTGAATGAAATCATTTGCAGCCATCAACAGTACTTTCATTGGCAAAATAAAAATTTTCCTTGATTTGTTACATTAATTTTTAAAAATCAATGTTTTTGAAAATTGTAAAAATGTAAAAATAAATTATTTTAATATAATTAAAAAAAACGCTGCCAAGTAATTGGCAATATGGTTCCTCATTAGCAATAACAAAATGTTGTCAATGTTCTATTTTACCTAATAAAAAATTAAAATATTAGAATAATTGTGCCAAATATTCTAAATTTAATAAAGAAAGTGGATAAACTTTCTCCTGATACCCAAAAAATTTTCAAAACTCATAATTCCAGGTATTAATACTTTCAGAGAAATAAAATAGGCACTACATCAAAAAAAGAAATTTTTTTAACTTTTTTATGTAAAAAATTTTTAAAGAAAATTTTGAAAAAAAATTAAGTATCAGATTGTTGATATCCAGTTAAAAAGATAATTCTACATATTAGTATTTTCAAGGAAAAAAATGAGGTACTACGTCCAAAAAGAAAAAAAATTATGCTATTTTTTTAATTATTTTATGTAAAAAATTAAAAAAAAAAAAAATTTCGAAAAATTATGTATCAGATGGAAAAATCCTTTACAAACAATAATTCTAGATATTCGTACTTTCATAGGAAAAAATTAAGTATTACGTCCTAAAATAAAAAAAATTTTGGCGTTTTTTGTAATTTTTTCCGACAAAAATTTTGAGAAAAAAATTTAAAAAAAATTAAGTATTAGGTCCAAAAAATTACTATAAACGATATTTCTAAAACTAGTACTTCCATGGAAATAAATTAGGTACTACGTCCAAAAAGAAAAAAAAAATTGGTATTTTTTGTATTTTTTTGTAAAAAAAAAAAACACACACACACACACAGACTTTTTTTAAAAACCGATTTTTTAGCTTCCTGGGGTCCTAAAACGTGCTTATATCTCTAAAAATCAGAAAACAAAATTTGACCTAACACAATGGTTCCTCTATGAGGAACCAATAAATCTATTATTTAAATAAAAAATTTTCAATTATATGGGTAAGTCATATGAATGCTGCTACAGCTTTTTGTAAATTATCCAAAACCCCACAAAAAATGGAAAGAAAAATGTGAATGAAGTTTGTAATATTTTTAATAATTATTATCGATGCTGTTTTTAATTGTCAACCATAAATAGTCCGGTCGCCAGAGCAATGCTATTTAATGCCATAAAATCCTAAAATACCATAAAAGCTCCATGAAAAATATGGGTAGTATTTATGTTTATTGACCCACTAAACATGAATCCGGGGTCTATTTTGCAAAATTGACCACGAATTTTGCGAAATGTGTTATCATTTTTTTCCATGGAGCTTTTATGGCATTTTAGGGCATTAAATAGCATTGCTGGCGATAGGACTAAAAAATAACTGAAATTGATTTTTTTTAACCCTAGACTACATCAGAACCAAAATATTTCAAATTTAAAAAATTTTTTTTGACCTAAAATTTTTCAGTCAAAATAGCTATTTTTAGACAAAATATTGGTTTTGACTTTAAAAATTAGGTATTATGTAAAAAAAGAAGAATTTTTCTACATCAGCACATAATATTTTTTATGATAATCATGTCTGCTAGTCAGTTTTTGCTGTAGCTGGCATAAAACGAAAAACTAATAAAAATAATAAAGACTAATAATAATAATGAATAATAACCAGTAATAATGAATTTCCTGAAACTAGGACTTCCATGGAAAAAAATGAGGTATTACGTCCAAAAAGAAAAAAAATTTTGATAATTTGTTTATTATATAGTACAAAAAATTTTTAGAAAAAAAATTAAAAAGAAATTAGCTATTAGATATAAAAAATATCATAATTGTTGTGAAATATACATACATATACATACATACATACATTTTTGTGTGAAAAATTTTGCTTCCAAAAAATACAAAAAACTTCTATATTTTTTTAATTCTTTTTGGACGTAGTACCTAACTTTTTTCTATGTAGGTATTAACAAACATTAATTTCAGCTGATTTCTTGGATCCATCAAAGCATACAAGAAACACCATTTTTTTTTCTTTTTGGATGTAGTACCTCATTTTGAGAGAGATATATGATATTCATATGAATATTTGTCATTGCTTGAGGAACCATAGTGCCAATAACTTAGCTGCGTTTTTTATTTTTTCAAACTTTGTTATTTAGTTGACAGTTATTTTATTAAAAAAGTTAAATATTTGATAAAGCTATTTTGAAGTAAATTTAAGAATTTTGAAAATTTAAAATTCTTTGTTATGAAAACTTAGGTATTAAACGTCGAGTTTGAGGTAAATATGGGCAGCATTAATTATGCATATTCTCTAGCAAGCATGCATATATATAATGCTGTAATAAGGTACGTACATATATTATATATAAGGTAGTGATTAGGTAAAGGAAGTATGTTAAGACACGCTTGGGATTTTAACTAATTCCTTGTATGTGACGATGCATACATCAAGTAGTTATGAAGTCTTTATAAACTAAAATTTATTCTTGTAAAATTTTCTCTTTTATATATAATATAAAAAAAATATACATATATATATATATATATATTTATTGAAGAACCACTTCGATTTACTCACATCGTTTACTATAGTAAAAAAGATCTAAAATTTTCTCTAGGGATTTTATGCGGTTTAAGTAAACTAGCGTTAAGGAGACTCGAGAGATATGTTTGTGTAATTGCATACAAACTCATATACACATTTACTTAAATTTACTTATCTTAAAATTTAATTATCATTTTATTTTACTATTTTTTTTCTTTTTCTGCTTCTTCTTCTTTAATTTTTTTATTAAATTTAGTTATTCTGCAGTAAAATGTAACACTTGTTACGGTTCGGTGGAAAAAAATAAATAAAATTAAGAGTACAAATATATAAATAAGTATGGGTGGCTGTGTTTGTATGGTTACAGACGTATTTTTTAAAATATTATTAAAATTTATTACATTATGCGCATATAATAAAATGAATATAATAAAGTATGAATTTATTTTCATTAAAATTTAAAAAAAGAGTCTTATAATTTAATTTAAAGCTTGAATAATTTTTTCTAGTAACAGAAGTTTTACAACCATATATGTAAATTATAAGCTCATGGTATTAAGAAATAATTTTTTGCATTTTTAGCCAAATCGTTGGTAAAAGTAATGGTGTCATATTATGTGTACGGTTTAATGATGATTTTGAGAACGTAGCACAGTGATCTAGAAAAAAAAAAAGAGGAAAATAATTTGCTTTGATCGAGAATTTAGCCAATTTTAATGCGGTTTGCGGCATTTTTCTACTAAAGCCCTCTATTTTATGAAAAAAACGTCGACAAAATTATTTGGCTTCTTTTTTCACCCCTAAATCGCTAAAATCCACCCCTAAATATGAAATATGAAATATTATATTAAAATTATATATTTGTGAATATAAAAAAAAATAAATTTATAAAATGAGGCAAAAATGAAAAATTTATCAAAAAATAACATATTTTCTTTTTTTTTTAATAAAAAACTACCCTTAGGAAAACTCCTAATACTCTTTTAACAATCCTAAATTTAAATAAAATTTTTTTCTAAATAATTAATCAAGGATTGTTAAAAGAGAATTAGGAGTTTTCCTAAGGGTAGTTTTTTATTAAAAAAAATATGTTATTTTTTGATAATTTTTTCATTTTTGCCTCATTTTATAAATTTATTTTTTTTTATATGCACAAATATATAATTTTAATATAATATTTCATATTTCATATTTAGGGGTGGATTTTAGCGATTTAGGGGTGAAAAAAGAAGCCAAATAATTTTGTCGACGTTCTTTTCATAAAATAGAGGGCTTTAGTAGAAAAATGCCGCAAACCGCATTGAAATTGGCTAAATTCTCGATCAAAGCAAATTTTTTTCCTCTTTTTTTTTTTCTAGATCACTGTGCGTAGGTGTATATAAGATTTTTACTATAAAGTTTCTGTATCAATTTTAACAAAATAATGCAGAAAAAAATCAATATATCAGTAAGCACATATATTTGTATGCACCAAATGGTACGTGCCTCACGTTTCCAATAGAAGCCTCTAAATTTATAACTAAACTAATTTCATAGGTATATTTTCATTACAGCAATATTAGAAATGTCAATAAAATTAGAAAGTTTTTAATAATGCTGAATATGAAGAACTTTAGGAAAAGTACAAAAGCGTTGCATTGCTTTAATTGAGCTTCAGTATGTACCTATATATAATGTATACGCGTATATGTTAGACTGGAAGTTATTTTAAGAAGTTTGGATTTTCGATTAGTGGCTAAATTTAGTTGCCATTTACTAAAAATATAAGATTTCCAAAATGTTAGCTCATTTTATCACTCCTAAGGTTTGACACCGAACGTGTGACAATAAATTTGTTTCAAAAATTCACTTTTTAAAAGGTCATAAATTTATTTGGTGGAAATACTCTAGGAGAGATAAAATAAGATTATTTTGAGAATCTTAAATTTGAAAACCTTTTTCACCTGGTATAGTCTAGGCGCCAGCCATACTAATCACGCCCAAAAATTAAATTTATTTTTCCTAGGATAAAAATAGGTGGTATTTATGTTTTTTGACTCGCTTAACACGAATACGGGGTCCGTTTTGCGAATATCTTGGTTAATTTTTGGTTATTAATTGGCCAATAATTTGGCCAATTTTGCAATAATTTGTTAATAACCAAAAATTAACCAGGATATTCGCAAAACGGACCCCGGATTCGTGTTCAGCGGGTCAAAAAACATAAATACAACCTATTTTTATTCTCGGAAAAAGAAGTTTAATTTTTGGGCGTGATTAGTATAGCTGGCGCCTGTATTAGTAATCAAAAACCTAAGCAAATATTTAAAATAACTGCCAGGGTAGTATATAATATAAGAACAAGTGTCTTTCACTGTCTCCTGTGTATGTGCATAGCATTTGCACATTTGCATTTATGTATATAGCTATTTGCATCTCGGAGTTGATACAATAGTACGAAGGTTCGAAAATAGTGAAAATGTTGTTAAAGAAGAAGTATTAAGAGAAAGAGAGAAATATATAAATTTGCTTATGGAAATTCAAAAGTATGACGTATATACCAGAAATGCGTTAAGTGGTAATAGCTTTTGTCCTCAAATATTAGTTTATATACTAAATGCAGACGCTCTATGACAACATTTTTTTATGTATTTTTAATGTATGAGGCTAATTTTTTTCTAAATAAAATTTATCTTTTATTAAGTTTTAATGATTATGGATTTTTTGAAAATATATATACATTTTTAATTCTAATTTTATATGCAAAGAAGATAGAAATTTGAATTAATTTACATAAATATGTACTGATGCAGTAAGTTTTGTTGCATTGTTGTTTGATTATATAATACACATGTATATATTTATATATATATTCACTTGTTGTTGATTAAATCAAAAACTACTTGCAAGTGGAATATTTTACTTAAAATTATAAAATAATCTTTCTGATGCATATTAATAAATCTTAAAATTTACTCGAATATTATTATTATTAGTTAAGGCCTCAATCTGTATTTCATAGTCACTTTTTTGCTGATAGGCCGACAAAATTTTATAATGACTACCAAATTAATGTTTAGATAAAAACTTCAAATTTAATTCATATTTTAAATAATTATTTTGCAATAATTAATTAATTTTGTGGTATACCCAAGTCACTTAATTAAAAATTCTTTAAAAAAGATGGAACATAAGTTCTAAAACATGTCGTAAATGACAAATAACGAAGTTGCTAGACGGAAAATAGGTAAAATTTAAAATTAAATTAAAATTAAAATTTAAATTAGTTCCCTTTTTTTAAAGAATTTTCAAATTTTAATCCGATTTGGAGCATCCTTTATTTTTCTGATCATATGTCGTAAGGTAACATTATTTTGTTCCCGATTCTTCGTAACATTTTATCATAACAACCAAGGAATCGATTTTGGAACTTTCTGCCTATATTGAAACTTGTATTCAGGATACTAATTCGACCAAAATTTCGTCCTAATAAATTATCCAAAAAAAAGAATAATTAGTGAATTTACCAATATAATAATTAAAACCACTAATGTGTTAAAAATTAAATATTTAATTATTTTAAAAATTTTCGTAATATTAATAAAATTTAAAATATGCATTAAAATTAATAAAGTTAAAAGCTCAAAAAGTATAAAAATTGTACATTAAAATAATATTTATATTTTTTGAAACTTATGATACAAATAAAATAAAATATACATATTCAAATAACCTACAGGCATATAAAATTTAATAATAATATAGCGAAAATTATAATTACGTAAAAATCTTTTATTATTCTGTAATGTATATGTCGTAGTCTTTTAGACGAATTCGATTATTAGTATAAAAAGCATATTTTATATTAATGAGTTTTGATCAAGTGGTTTGGTCTAAAAAGGGGATGATAGTTAGCCTTATAGCCAATTCCTTGAGTCTTGAGAATCTATAAGTAATTTATACTTGAATGCATAAAAACAGTTATTAAAATTAATGAACGAATTTTTCTATTATGGTTAAGTCCGCTGTACCCATCATTGATTGTAAATGAACAATTTGAATTTCATATCTCAGTATTAAAATTTTAATAAATTAATACTGTTTCGAGTTTCAAGGAATCTTTCCTAAAGCTAAATATTTCCCCACCTTTTAGATCAATGCTTGCTCGAGATTTATTTGACATTTTAGGCTAAAAATCCAAATCATGCAATGAACTGCGGCATATAAATTAAATAAATGTATAAAATTGAATGTCTATAATTATTTTTAAAATTAATTATAATTTCTAATAAAGAACAATAAATTTATATATATATATATATATGAAAATATACGTTAAATTTACATAAACATACAATATTTATAAAGCGAAAATAGTAATTTTACTAATTAAAATTTTTGTTTATTTTCCGTTACACAATTAAAATAATTAAAATCAATTAACATACATATATATAAAATATCTATTATATTAAGTAAATTAAAATTTTTTTTTTCCTATTAGATTTATTTTATTTTCCAAGTAATCTAATAATATATACGTTGATATATATAAATATAACGTAGGATATAAATAAGAATAATACATAAAATTATTTTATGCATCATTGAATATACATATCGGAAAATTTGATAACCCCATATAAATTACTGATTATAGTTTATGGTATAAATGAGGGTCGCGTGATAAAATTGATTTTACTGATTTACAAATCTGACATATTCAATGCAATTTATATATATTTATATAATCAGTTTCTCTTAGTCTATAAATTACGATATATATATAGAAAATTTTCTCTATGTGTGTGTAGTATGAAAGTTTCAAACGATTTCCTTTTCACTAAATCCAAGTTACTTGATTAAACCAATTGTGTGTAATACTAAGTTATTGGCCTTAAGTGTCAATGAATATGAAAATCTATTTAACGAAATGCATTAGATAGCTTTTTATTAACTTAAATCTTTAAGCTTAGGTCATTTTAAAAGGTTATAAAGTTTTACATTTTGAAAATTTAATAGAGGATCAGATTTTAAGGGTAATTTACTAAATGGATTATATTTTTTTCATTTAAATTATTATTTTGGTATTATTAATATGAAATTATTATACTTATTACTAGTAAATTAACTTCGCTATTTTTGGTACCAAGTCCGGGGCTAGATTTATTTAGAATGGAAAAGAGAACTCTTCTAATACAAGCAACCATTTTAAGATGAATCAAATGGAAACTCTGGGTCTTAAAAACTTAGTGAATTGTTTTACAACTCGTACAAGTTGTTTGAAATTACTAATGGAGGCAAAATTCAAAGAGAACAACAAAAACGTTTTAAAGCTAACCACATTTTAAGAACTCAATTATTTTAAATTCATAATTGCTAAAAATGCTTTTATTGTCCAATCAAAATAAGAGAAATAATATATGTTCAAGTATGAATGAAGTAGAAAATAAAAAAAATGTAGAAATAAGCAGCATAATCATTTACATGTCACGCTTAAAAATCGTTAGCTTTACGAAAAAAATGATTATTTCGTACGTGGTATCAACTCATAGTCTTGAAATGAGATTCTCAAAAAAAGAAAAATGTTAAAAATTTTATGAAAAAAATCATGACAAAGAATATATGTATATCTATAAAAAAAAAAAAAGAAAGAAAAATCGAAAAGTATAGTTTGTAAGAATAGAAAATAAAAAAAATAACTACAAAAGATCACACTTCTTTTACAGGGTTTCTTTTCGTAAATTGGATTCTCCGCAATATTTGTAAGAAAAGTCTCGAAATTGTATACATAAGTTTCATGAATTTATATGTATTTGTATGTGTGAATTTTATAGTTAGAAGAAACGGACACAAATAAAAGAAGAGGCCAAAAGAATTGAATACGGTAACTTGACTCTTGTGTTCAATGTGCTCTAAAAAAAACTACCTCTAAATTTCAAAAAAAAAAAAGTTTGCTATACTTTCTTCTTCTTTTTTTTTCTAAGATAACTTTGAATTAGTGGGTTTTCAGGTTGAGTATCTTCTTTATAGAATTTTCTTTTTATACTTTATTTTATTCTTTGTAGTTCATTTTAAACCTGTCACTAATGGTTGTATGTTAACATAGTATAAAATTTTTTCATACTTGATGTTTATATTTTCTTTACTTTGTTGTTTAATTTTCAACTCTTATGTACTCATTTTTTTTGTTTGATATTCTTGGGTATTTTCTTTGAAGCTGGATACCCACTTTTTAATTTATTGAGTTCTTAGAGAAATTATTAGTAGTACTTTAAATACAATGACATCATTAGATTGAATCGTATATTCATGCAAAAAATTAGACAAAGCACTCGCGGTTTTTCAAGCATTTTACTTTGAATTAAGATTCAATGACCCAGAAATTAGAAGATATTCAAACAAGTTCAAACTGCCTAAAAGTTATGCTTAGTATTAGTATAGTATATTAAGGGGACATAGAACCAAAAAAATTGTAAATCAGTTTTTTTGATTTTTAACAAAATTTATTGATTAAATTTTAAAAAAATGAGTCTCGTGCCCTCCGCAATAAAAAAACACATCAAACTAGTCCAAAAAAATTTTTAATATTACCATCCCTTCGAGAATTTTTGGAAATTCAAAAAAAATTCTAGATTAAAAATTCTTGAAGGGATGGTCATATTAAAATTTTCAATTAGACTAATTTGATGTGTTTTTTTATTGCGGAGTGCATGAGATTTAATTTTTTAAATTTAACCAATAAATTTTGTTAAAAATCAGAAAAACTGATTTACAAATTTTTTTCGTTCTGTGGCCCGTTAAGTATCAAGGGCGCAAAAGTTTTAGCACTAACGTAAGAACTAGCACGAGTGCTCGGCAAAGCCGGACAAAAGTGGTATGTGCTCACGCTAGTGTCTAAAGTATTCGTCTTTGGTAATATTTTTTGCCTACCTAGGCGTGAAACGAGTGCAGAAAATGCTTTGCAAAGTTTTACGGACGAGTTTTACGCCCGGGAGGGCAAAAAAGTTTTGAAGTGTTTAGGGCCGGTTTTCAAAGTTCTTGTGTTCAAATTTCTTTTTACGTAATGCTTGAATAATAAAAGATAAAAAAATTAATAAAAATTAGACTTGAGATTTTTTACCAAAACATTTCGAAGATATTTCGGCATTTATGAACAAAATTTTTTCTGTGTTAATGGTTTTAAAAATTAGGCAAAGGGTCCATAAAACTGTCCTGGCATCAACTTATAATTTTTTTCGAAGCCCGAATGCATCTGTGAATCCTTAAAAAAATAGAAACTTAGAGGATTATCACAAAACAAAAAATAATTTTAATCTTATTAAAAAATTTATTCATCTATATTTTTTATATTTCTTGGTATCACGTGCATAAAAAATAAAATAATATACCTTGAAAATATCTAACTTTTGCTTAATTTTATTTTTTCTTTTTTTTTAATTTGAATATACGCTGATCGTGAAAAGAATTGGAAGATGTTGCCAATAATCGAAATTCGTATAGAAAGAACGTTGTAGTTTTCTTTTTTTTTGTGCAAATACTGCTGAAATTGCATTTACAAAACGAGATATTCAAGTAATTGACTTGAGAATTTTTTTTCGCCTTTTAAAAAGCATGAAAAATAATAAAAAAGGAAAAAAAAATCAGATTTAGCAAATGCAAATTCTTTTATGCGTTAAGAATCTGTTACTTTTTATTTAAAATTTAATCAACAAATTTTTGAAAATTTTTATATTAAATAAATAAAATTACATTTTTCTGATTTTTATTAAAAAATTTAATACAAAATATATGGGCGAATTTTGCTTTGTAGTTTATTTTTAGTGTTGAGTAGCCATGTTTTCCATAGTAAAGTATTCGGCTCGAAGGACCAAATATTATAGATAAACTATAAAATTAATGATGAAATTAGTCCCTTTTTCGGACTAAAGGATTCGGCTAATTATAAACAGAAAAACTAAAATATAAATTTTATTTTATTTATTATTATAAAACTCATAAAATCAAATGCATTAATTAATTTTACAATTAATTGAACATAATAACAGAAATAAATAATTAGCTTTAAATAACATATTTGTTTAAATATATTTTGAATAAGTAATTTATAATTTCTGTTAACAAAAGATTTTTACATTAAAATCAATTGAATAAGAACAAAGGCTCTAATAGGTAATATAAATTAAAATTTTAATAATAATGATAATATAATAAAAATAAATAAAAACATTTATTTAGCCTATTAAATATTTATTTTTATAAACAAATAATTTTAATATACGCAAAACGATTGGAATTTTTGAAGATTAATCGCCAATTTTTTTACTGATATTTTGTCAAATTAAGGTAACTTTTTTAAAAAATACTGAGATTTTATTTGAATAATTACATAGCGCT
Organism: Anagrus nilaparvatae; assembly: GCA_022575985.1. NCBI lineage: Eukaryota > Metazoa > Arthropoda > Insecta > Hymenoptera > Mymaridae > Anagrus > Anagrus nilaparvatae. The sequence goes on from JAKSXM010000137.1 coordinate 21,101,653, forward strand.
CGCCGTTTTTCAAGCATTTTATTTTGATTTAAGAGTCAATTGCCCCGAAATTAAATATATTCAAACCAGCTGAAAATGCCTAAAAGTTATGCGGAGTCGAAATAGTTTTTTAAGCGTTTAGGGCCGGTATTCAAAGTTACTGTGTTTAAATTTCTTTTTACGTAATACTGGAATAATAAAAAATAAAAAAATTAATGTATTTATGTGCTACAATATGATTTTGGAAATTAACTGTTAGCAGCCATTCGGGGTAATAAACTGCCTTAGGCTAAAAATGCATCTTTTTCAGTGAATCATCTCGACGAACTGAGCTCATCAAATACTTTAGGACATTAAATCTGTAAACTAGTATCAAGAAAATGTTAATTAGAACTAAAAAGAATAGAAAGGTAAGAGTTAAGTAATAAAACTTAATAAAAAAATGTCGCATCAAATATTGATTTCTTTCACTTAACAAGATATATATTGAATATAATTGACAACCAGATCTATTTTTTATTTCAAATCTTATTTTATTATTTAATATAAAATTTTTTCATTTTTATTCAATTATTAAATCACTCTAATTTTGTAACTGTCAAAGTATCATTCGTTAAACTGATTAAATAATATAATTAAATTTTTATTTTTATTCTTAAATTATTGACGATTTGTAATTTTTATGCAGGATAATTTTTTTTAAATATTTTTATTTATTTATTTATCTTTAGATATTTTTATAAAAGTAGGACTTTTCGTTACATTAAAAATGAAAAATTTTATGTACATATAAGCAAGATTAAACCTAAAAATAAATAAAATCGAACTTTGCTCTATAATTATTAAAAATAACACTAGCTAGAAATAAATGCAAAAAAAAAAAGAAATTTTATTTTCATAAAAAATATATTGTAATTTTTATAAAAAAAATGTATAAAAGAACATAATATTAAACAAATATATTATCAAGTATACATATGTGACATGTTACATTTAGATAGTCTCAGCAGTTCACTGAAAATATTAAATAAAGTAGATACAATAGAAAAAAAAAAAAGTTAAAAAATATGCTTACATATAAAGTTAACAATGGAATAAAGACAAAAAATATACATAATTTTTTTTTTTGTCAAGCTGATATGTACATATATAAATATATAAAAGTAAAATGAGATTCCCAGATGTTAAAATGTCGAGAGAGGTCACCAACTAAAGCTTTACTCACTGTATTGTGGCATTTTTATCAGTTTTTTTTCCTTCTTTTATATATAAGAAGGTTTTTATGAGTTTGCTTTACAAGGTACATAATATGAGTAATAATGCTTTTGACCATAAAAAAAAAAGAATTGTAAAAAATATGTTATAGAATAAATTATTAAAGCAAAAAAATTATGTTTGTAAAAAATATTAGGTTTGTAATAGAAAATAATTTATGAATATTACTTTCAGTTTTTTTTTTTGTTTAGTTAAGACAATGACTCTAACTTTTTGTTTTTTTAGGTTTAAATAAATCAAGGTAAATTGCATGAAGGTTTGTTCGAATAAAAAAGATCATAAAAATTAATTTTTTTTTAACTTGTGATTAATAAATAACAAATTTTATTCCATCTCGAGTGTTTTCTAAAGTGCTACGTTTTTACAAAGTCAGTTATATCGAAAATAGTCCTGGATTTTTTACAAAAAGTCTCATCATGTCACTGTGCTCGCATTTAAAATGAGTGAAACTCAAAAACATAAAAAAATATTTTTTCACACACGAATCAAAAATTCAAAAAAAAATCTTCTCACCATCATTTTAAAGTTTAATTTGTTGAAAAATAAAAATAATTTATTTGCAAATGTATAAAGCGAGCTATAAATTGACAAAAAAAAAAAAAAAAAAAAACGTTAACACAAAACTAAAAAAAAAAATAGGTGAGAAAATGAATAGTACATAATAAAAAGTATTATGAAAAAAAGACAAGAAATACAATTTTTATATATATATTTGTATGTGTACAAGCTACGTCTACGTGAACCGAATAAAAGTCTCCTGACAGCATGAATATATTAGAAAAGATAGTAAAAAAAAAAATTTCTTTTTTACAAAGAAGGTAAAAAAAAAAATCTCATTCTTGCCACCAACAATTTATTTTGATTCTAAATCGTATACTTTTAAAATATAACTTTTTATTTTCATGAAAAATGTAAATAATACTTATAATCAAAATTGTAATAACTACTCATATTTTATATGAGAATAGTTTTATTTATTTTTATTTTCTTTTTTTTTTTTTTTTTTTTTTTTTTACTGAATTTTTATTACATAATTATAAAAATATAGAGCTGTATTCTTGTAAAATTTCTTTTTTTTTTAAATTTTGAATTTAAATTATTTTATAATTAAATTTTTTTATTTTTTTTAAATCCAAACTTAAAATAAATCAACTTGACAATTCCTTTTTAAAAATTTTCTTTCTGTGTAAACTATAAAAAAGCCACGTTATACCGAAAACATATTTTAAATGAATTATATTTTGCATTATCACGAAAAAGAGCATCCCGAGTTTTGGATGATATATTTACCTTTTCCTAAATTTTTTTGATTTCGTTAGATAAATAGTAAATTTAAAGATTTAAAAATTGTGTAAAAAAATTAAAATTTTGGTACATATACACAGTTTAATTTAAGTATTTAAATGTGAAATTGACTAAGCAATCTCTAACTATTGATTCCCAACAAGTAATCGTACTTCAAAATTTACACTCTATAATAGGTTTAATTAACGATTCACAGGATTGGATAATAGCTGTCATGATCAAATTGAAAGATTAGATTAAGATTGTGGGCATATTAAGACCACAAATGTAATTTATAGATTTACTATACATAGGAATATCTAGTAAACATATCTATGAGAAGATTTTTAATAATAACATACAGAGTAATTTTTTAGCAACTTTTTTTTAAATTTTTTGATTTGTAACCGAAAAAGAAACAAAATTTTGTCATATAATTTAAATTATCTTGAAAAAATGGCATTTGTTTGACCATTTTAGCTGTAGTTGCAAAATATTGCAAAAAACTCTTAAAAAGGGGACGTTTTTAATGATGTAAAAATTTATCAATGTCTTTAATGACCGTTTAAAAGGTTGAAAGTTTAATTCATATGATTAATAAATTATTTAATTCCAAAATTAAACGTCAAGATAAAAACGTTTCAAAAATATACGTTGATGAAGTTAGTTTGGAACCTAGCTTTAATAAAATGAAAATGATCGTTTTATACTAATTAAAGATTTTTATATCTCATAGAATCAATTTTGTTTTCTCTTGATAAAATCAAAGAGTTTAAGGAAAGAAGCTGTTATCATGTAAGCGCCGGTGCAAATTTGTAGATTTTGAAGTAATTTCATAACTTTCCAATATTTAAAAATATTCAAATTATTTTATTTTTTTCTAATTTACAAATTTAATTTTAAAAAATTTTTATATATTTTTTTTAGTTTTCAAAAATTGAAAATTGTGTAAAATTTGGGAGTTACAGAATTACTTGAAACTGGGTCAAATGCAATTATACACTCTTGCAAAATTATATTATTATTTAAAAATAAAAATTGATAACTACTCATATTATTATTATGCTTATATAAAAATAAACATTTAAAAAAAATATGTAATATTTACTTTAATTGAATTATTTAACCTTGATTATTTACTTGTATTTGAAATTTTTGGGAGTCTAAAAAAGGTAGGTGCTATTATATTTTATCTGGAAATATGGAAGTCATAATAGGAGCAAAAATTTAAAGACAAATTTTTAATTAACTTAGAATTTATTATTTATTATAAAAAAATATAAAAATATTTACAAAATTGTTAGATAACAATTTTTTACTTACATGATGAAAATTTTATCTAAAAATACAGTTTGGATAAAATATCTTATTTTACATTTTCGCTTTTCATATTTACATAATCAAAGATAATTTGCTATTTTGCAAAAAAAAAAATTAATTAATTAATAATTAAACAATTATTTTTCTATTTTTATCACACGTTTTTACAATTTTTGATTTAATGTATCACATTTTTTACTTTATTTACATAAGGCAGTTTAGATTTTAGTTGATTTTAAATAGACTAATTACTTAAAATAACTAAATTTTTTTAATGAGTTTTCAATTTTTTTGTTAACCTTAATATTTACAACTTAAATCTAATCACTATACAAAAATATTTTATTTACACATATAAACAAATACTTATAAAAAAATATATCAATTAAAATATTTACACTTAATTTTAAAAAAAGCTATACAAAAATGACTACAATTAAAAGAAATTTCAAAAAATTTTATCATTTCTTTTTCATTATGATTCTAATTTTTTCAAAAAACTATTTACTCCATTAGCATGCATTTTACATGAATAATTTTATACAAAATTCTACACTTTAATATTTATTTATAAATCAATTGTCATTACGTTTTCGAATGAATGCTTTATTTTTTGAAGGCTTTCTTCTGTGCTTTTTTTTGACAATTTTACCATTTCTTAACTTAATATGAAGAACTTTTTTTATATTTTTATTTTTTTCACCATTACAGTTTCCATTGGCTTCGCAAGTTGATGATATTGTTGGACTTTGTACTTGTTTAGCTTTAGCTTCTAATGCTTCGTACGCCAATCGAATTCTTCTTCTTATTGACTTACTTGGACGACGACGTTTTTTTGGAGCATTTTCTGCTGAATTGGTTTTATTATTTTCCACTGACGTAATTTTTTCGAAAAGTGGATTATTACATAATGGCATCGTTTCCTGGTAAAATGGAACTGTATTGACTAATGGCATAGTTGAATTCGCATTATTATTTTCCACTGACGTAATTTCTTCGAAAAGTGGATTATTACATAATGGCATCGTTTCCTGGTAAAATGGAACTGTATTGACTAATGGCATAGTTGAATTCGCATTATTATTTTCCACTGACGTAATTTCTTCAAAAAGTGGATTATCACACAATGACATCGTTTCCTGGTAAAATGGAACTGTATTGACTAATGGCATAGTTGAATTCGCATTATCATTTTCTGATGGCACAATTTTTTCGAAAACTGGAAAATTATCACACAATGACATCGTTTCCTGGTAAAATGGAACTGTATTGACTAATGGCATAGTTGAATTCGCATTATTATTTTCCACTGACGTAATTTCTTCGAAAAGTGGATTATTACATAATGGCATCGTTTCCTGGTAAAATGGAACTGTATTGACTAATGGCATAGTTGAATTCGCATTATTATTTTCCACTGACGTAATTTCTTCAAAAAGTGGATTATCACACAATGACATCGTTTCCTGGTAAAATGGAACTGTATTGACTAATGGCATAGTTGAATTCGCATTATCATTTTCCGATGGCACCATGTTTTCTTTTGAAAATTGGAGACTACTACAAAATGGCCTTGGTTTGAAATACACTGGAGCTTCACGTAATGGCATCTTATGATAAATTGATTCTACCAGCTGTCCATTCATAATTAATAAATCTGTAATTCGAAAAAAATTCAATTAAATCTCAATGATCTATAGAATTCTTTTTGCATTTGTATTTTTCATCATCATATTTTATTTTAAATTTTATATTTTAATTATTTCGTGCATATTAAATATAGTACTTTTCGTTACTAGTGCTTAAAGGCGCTTAAAGATGTAAAAAAAATAAGGATGTGCTGATTTATTTGAAATTTGCTTTGAATTTTTATGAAAATGTAAATATTTAAAAATTTAAAATTTTAATTATTACTTTAATATACTTTTTTTTAAAAAACGTATTTAAAAAAGCTTTAATCCCAATAAAAAATACATTTTCCCTGAATAAATTAAAATTTTCATTTTACGAAAAAATAATTACAAGTTAATTAGGTACCAAATAATAAAAGAATACCGTTAAATATTTCCAATCTTTTTGAACTGAAGAATAATCGCATAATTTTTCGCAAAAGCTTAACTAAAAAACTTTGAATTTCCCAATTACCCACGTGACTAACTAAGAAATTAATTATTGATTAGAATAGGGTTGTTGCAAGGTATTGAGATTATTAGATATTCTAAAAATATATTTAAAAATATTTAATACGTATTTTTTTATTTTTCATAATAATTGAAAATAATAGAGTTATGAGCATCTAAAAAACTGGTCCCCTCCACCGATATTTAATTGCTAATAACTTGTTTTTAATTATTATGAAAAATAAAAAAATACGTATCAAATATTTTAATGCTGGCTGCAAACCAACCAAATATAATTGCAATATTTTTTTCATGCAACAACCCTATTTTATGGGGATTAACATATGTAAATGGAAACTTCGATGTTTTCAGAAGAATTTAAAAGAAACAGATAAAAAAAAAAATTGTAAAAAATTAGCGTAAAATTTTCTAAATATATTAGAATTTTCATAATAAAATATAAAACTTTTTGGGGAATACTAATATTAAGTCAGATTTGATTAATTTTAAAATTAACTTTTTTTTTAATTATTAATTTATAAGTTACAACAAGCTATGCAATTAAAATTGTATAGGGAATATTTTGCGCAACTGACAATAAAAAGTCTACAAAAAAAACTGATAACCGGTGTTTTAATATTAATAACGAGCATGGGGCATGTTGACCTATAACAGCTTTATCCCAAATTATTTTAAGTGCCTAATTTGAAATTATTCTAAGTCCTTAAATAAAAAATATTTCTTTGAATTAAGATTTTATTACTATTTTTAATTAAAAAATTATTTTAAAAAAGAAGTTAAATTTTTGTCAAATCGCTGGGAGAGAAGTTAATATGATAATTATTTAATGAGAAAAATAGTGTTTTTGCAAAAAGGGTGATGTAGTTCTTTTCAACCCCTGATTCCTTAAAATTTCAAAAAATGGATCCAGAAAATGTACGATAGGCGAAATTTCATTATGATTTGTGAATATTGTGAAGCTAACCTCTGAAATTGAATGTTTTAGTGAACTTGAGACTGTTGTACTAATAATCTGTCCTCACCACCTCCAATATTCTTTTAAAAAAATTGTGTTGGTGCAAAAATAACAAAATTTTGCCAAAGTATAAAAAGATTTTGGCTAGTATGTTATTTTTTGCGGATGATAAAAAAGTTGACGATGGTGGATTAGGAGATTATTGCAACAGCCTCAAGTCGCAAATTGTCGAAATATTCACAAACCATAATGAAAAGCTGAAAATAAATACGGTAACCTCAAATTTGCAAAAACACTTTTTTTTAGGATAAATTTGCAAATTTAAAGGCACCCCAAGATTCCCGAAATTTACCGGTTCAAAAAACATATTCTAGACCAAATGTATCATAATTTCCGGCCAGACATTTACAATAAAAAATATTGTTTTTTTTTATTTTTCAAAATTTACAAACAAAAAGTTTTAAATTGGACAGAAAATAAAAGAAGAAATTTCGTTTAAAATATTCATAATAATCCGGTTAGTACCTAAGAAATCCTATTTTATTAAACAATAGAATAATAACAAGCTTTAAATCCGTAAATTTTTTTTGGGCGTCGCATGACGTGAGCATATTTTTACGGTCGAGACAAATTCGGAATAATTATGATTTAATCTTTTTATTTTGAAATCTTATTATTTGGGTAAAAAAAAATTTATCATTAAAATAATTTTATCTTTTTCTCACGCATACTTTAAATATTTACAAAAAAAAAAAAAAAAATTTCTACGCTTAAAATTTAATAAAAAATTTTTTAGAGGAACATTTAAAAAAACTATTTTAATCTTTAATTTATTTATTTTTTTGAAAGATAAAAAAGAGAATTGTCTATTATTTATTTAATTATGAAAAGAAAATAATTTATTATTTTAAATTTAATTAAAGAAAGAAAATAATTCTAATAATTTGTAATAAATGATAAAAATTAGTCTAATATTCCAATAATTTCATTACGTCCATTGTTGTTTATTTGATTGCGAATCATTTAATCAAAATATTATTTAATTAAAATTTTTTTGACATGGAATAAAAAGGTATTTTTCATTATATAAATTTTATCATAAAATAATGATCAATTAATTTAAAATTTGATTATTTTCTTGGGTTTTAAGGAAAAAATTTAAGGAAACTTTTTTTTTAAATAATAATAATTTTATTTTTTTTAAAGAAATTATTTTTTTTTTTTAAATGAATATTTTTTTTTTTAATAATTAAAAAAACTCAATTTTTTCACAAAGAGTAACTCAATTTTTTTTTTTAAATATAATTTACTGTTTCAGCATTTTACACAATTTTTTAAATAATATCTTTGGTTGCATTTTTTTTTGGTAAGATGAAAAAGATCATTAAATTTTAATCGAATCAAATTTAACAAAATTTCTCTTTTAATAAAAAATATGATGATGTATAATTATTAAATAATTATCATCTTACCTCTAATAGAATAGACACGTTTAACCCTATTGGAAAGATCATCTTCCTTGAAATTATTCTCAATTTCTGTATACAAGGGTGGTGTTGACCCATCCATGTCATACGAGAAGGGTGGTGTTGACTCATCCATGCCATACGAGAAGGGTGATGTTGACTCATCCATGCCATACGAGAAGGGTGGTGTTGACTCATCCATGCCATACGAGAAGGGTGGTGTTGACTCATCCATGCCATACGAGAAGGGTGATGTTGACTCATCCATGCCATACGAGAAGGGTGGTGTTGACTCATCCATGCCATACGAGAAGGGTGGTGTTGACCCATCCATTTCATACGATAAGGGTGATGTTGACTCATCCTCGTCATACGAGGAGTAATCTTCTCTTTCTATTTTAATGTTTAATAAATTTAAATAATATTCTTGTTCCATTTCTGGACATGGTGTTGAATCATACTCGTCATACGAGGAGTATTCTTCTTGATCTTCAACTTTTATGTTTAGCGCTAAAAAAGCTTCTTGTTCCATTTCTGGATAATACAATAATGTTCTGTATTTAAAAGTTTTTTTTTTAAATTGAATTTATTTATTCAAATTCACTGGTTTCAGCTACTAAAATAATAGCTGTTTATTTTAAAAAGTCTGTAATTAAAACTTTCACTGGTTATAGCTACTAAAATATTAGCTATGTAGTTTAAAAAGTATTAAAATTTTTAATTGTATCACAATGTTAGTTTATCACATTTAAAATTTTACTTTTAAATTTTAGAGAGCTTTTATTGATCTGAACTAGTCAACTGTTCAAAGCGATTTAAAGTTTAAATCACGAAGATGCGACGTCGAGAACACAACTAGAGTAGAAGAGTGGGGAGCAGAAATGAATTGAGCGCTGACCAATCGTATTGCGTATAAGTAGTGGAGGGGCCCGGTATTGTACATAGAGGGAGAAACTTAAAATTTATGAAATTTATTTATAAAAAAAAATAAATAATTATTTATTAATAAAAAAATTAAATTTTTAATTTCATTAATCATAATTACGAAAATTTTTTGTAAAATATTGTATTTTAAAAGGAGTCTGGAGGATTCTTTCCAGCATCTTATACAAAAAATATTTTATCCAAAAATATATTAATTAGTAAAAATAATTATTATTTAGAATAATCGTACACGTCAGGGCAAATTCAGCCTGATAAATTAAATCCTGGCATAAAAATATGCTCTGGAGGTAAAAAAAATCCTCGGAACGAAAAACAGCCTACTTAGATGAAAATTAACGCGTAATGCTCTTAATGGGGACCTGGCAAAACTTAATTCCTTAGAACTTGACTTCTTAAATGATATTCTAATTTTAAAGTTGAGTTCCGATATCAAAAATAGAATTTGGAAGTACCAATTAGATTCAAACCGCGAAAAATTTGCCAAATTGTAAAAAAAAGACTTATATGACCTCAAATGATCCAACAGTAAAATTTTAACCTCAGAAGTAAAAAATAAACTTTAGGGTAATAAAAATGGAAAAAAAATTCTGCTAGCCACAAGCGGAATTTTTTTTTCTGCGTATGAAGCCACTGAAATGCATATAACTTTTTTATACGTGTATATGTTATGTATGAGTTCCGAAACTATTTAGCGTAAAATGGCTAACTAAATTAAACTTGTTCACATGGCTAATTTAGCAATAATCAAATAATTTCAAAGACAAATAATTTAAAAAAATTTTTTTCAATTTTAAATTGCATTTAAAATACTTTAAATAATTTTTTTATTTAACGTTCGGTACCTTATATTTTTACGATTTAAAAATTACACAGTTTGTTTTAATACAATATAGTGTATTTTGATATTGAAATCAATTATAATTAATTTGTTAACGAATTATCCATGCAAAATTAGCTATTTGAACAAGTTTTATTTTTGCAGTTAGCGATTTTATACCAAATTATTTCGGATATTTTAGTTAACATATAATATTATAATCACTAGGAGATTTTTGATAATCTATGACCAATCAAAAAACTTATAATTTTGCAATTATCATTAATTTCAAAGACAAATTGCATTTAAAATACTTTTTATAACTGAATTTTTAACGTTCGGTACAGAATATTTGCATTAATATAAAACAGTGTAATTTCACTTTAAAATCAATAATAATTAATTTATTAACGAATTATTTGCAAAATTATTAGCAAATTGCAAAATTAACTAAGTGAACAAGTTTTATTTTTTTAGTTAGCAACTTAGATCAAATTATCTCCGGGATAGTACTTATTTCGGATATTTTACATAACATATATTATATTATAATCACTAGGAGATTTTTGCAAATCTATGATAAATCAAAAAACTAGCTTCTTAGTCAATTTAGAGATTTTTAAAGGGGCGTTAAATTGCGGATTTAATTAAATTTGCCATATTTGGACCAAAATAGGGTATATATAGAGGCGAAAAACTAATGTCAAATTCAAATTTAGCGGGCAATTTTATCATAGAAATTATTTTTAATACTTTTCTTACTTGTATTGCTAATAAATTAATAAAAAATTGCACAACAAAATGGTCAAAAAATGCAATTTTGGTATAATTTGGATTGATTTGCACCTAGATGGCTAAGAAATTGAGAGAATTTACATTTCATGTTATGCTAAAAAAAGATGTCTAAAATTGGACAAATTGTAGAATTCGTTATGGCAAACATATGACTTCTAATATGGGTACTGATACGGAACGTTTCTTATTTTGGATAATTAAATGAGGTGGTAACATAGCTGTAATGATTATAATTATACTGCAAAAAATCAAAATTTTATCCAGATATTTATTATTCGGATAGTGGAATTTTTTAGAAAATGTGTATCATAGACAAAATTTTTTCAGTTTATAGGAAAATAATTTTTTTTAAAATTTTTTTCCCAGAAAAATTATACATTATTAGAAAAAGAGAAGTCGCTGGGTAAAAAGGCGTGGCGTGCGCCCTGTAATCTGTTTATAATAAGTACCGTAAATTTACTTACATTGACCACGCTTTCATAAACAATATGTAATGATTTAATTTATTCATATCTTAAAAATCTTTCAAAATTGATTTACGACCTGTCATAAAAGATTATTTGTATTTTTGTTTTGAATTTTTTTAAATTGTTAGAATTTAAAAAAAAATTTATTACTGAATAAGATTTAAATAAGGAATTATTTAAATTATTTAAAATGTATTAAAAAAATTTTAACACATTAATATACATTTCAATGGGTTCAAGAATATGGGATTAAATACTATGAATATTAAGTTCTGTCTGAGGCCAACTTTCTGGAATTTTATTTTTTTTAAAACGTTTATACTATTTATTTTTTCCTAAATTTTATAATATAATTTATAGAAAATGAAAAATAGTATATTTTTACCCATGGCCACAAAAGTAAAGAATGGCCCAAATCGCACGTAAATTACCGTCCGAGGCGAAGCCGAGGATGGTAAACTGCGATTTGGGGCATCCTTTTTTTGTGGCCAAGGACAAAACATAATTTTTCTTGCTCAGTGTCGAGAAAATGCGTTTTTTCGAATAGCGCAGCGGTCAGAAAACACGCACTTTCTGGACACTAACAAGAAAACTATTTTTATAAATTACAGAAAACCAAAATTATATTTAATGGGAATTTTCCTGCAGTTTTGATAAACGAAAAATATTTAAAGTAAAAATTTTAGATTTTAGAGGTAAGAAAAAGCTCATATGAGCCCAAATGAGATATAAAACTAAAATTTTAACCTCAAGTAAAAATAAACTTTAGGGTAACAAAATAGATTCTGGTTAAACAAGAAAGCTTCGCCAGGAAAAAATTGCCCTTTAAGGGGTAGCTCTTAAGGATATATAGTATATTTACGGCTCGTGTCCAGAAAAGTAAAGAATGGTCCAAATCTTTTATAAATTAGCTTCCGAGGCAAAGCCGAGGATGTAAATTGTAATTTGGTGACTTCTTTATTTATGGACAAAGGCCGTATAAAATTTGTTTGCATATGTGGCGAGAAAACACGCTTATTTTTGGCCACGCGGTGGCCGGGAGATGCGTGCTTTCTGGCCACTGACCAGAAAATAAAATTCTAATCTTCGGAGTGAAAATGCAAAATTTTGGTTGAAAAAAAATAGTTTCGACCGAAAAAATGGATCCCATGGAAATAAATCGCCACTTGTTACCCGCAAGACAGTTTTTATCAACCAGAATTTTTATTATACCCCCAAAGAATCTATTTCTACTACTTAACCACAAAAAGCCGATTTTACCCTCGTGGGGTAATTCGTATTTTTCTAGTAAAAAGTACTTTACCTCGGCATTTTATATTTATTTTAAATTTAAATTAAGTTGGAGGAAAAAATTGCTCTATGTAAAAAAAATAAAGCCATAATTTAGTGCTAATTAATTAAGCTCTCAATAAAAAAAAGTATAACGCTTTTTTGTATCCTTTGATTAAAAAATTTTAAAAGCTTCTAAATTTTTTTTGACGGTCTTACGTACGTCAGGATTTTTACCTATCGGCATCTTTGTCTTACACATGTATAAAAGTACGGATTGCAACTTCAAATAAATAAAAAAGTTTTTTCAATAATACTTAATTATTACTATCAAAGCTTAAAAATAAATTTTATTAACTTAATTTTGGCATTAAATAAATTATTTATTATTTAAATAATATTATTTAATTATTTATAAAGAAAATAAATAAATAAAAAAATAAAATAAATGACTCTACCTCAATAGCAGAATAACGTTAATTTTTTATACATTTTTTAAAGTAAAACCATAAAAAATGACGGTCGATTGTAAATTTTAAGGTCTCTTTTTATTTATTAGGACATTATTTATCAAGACACTCATAGAAAAAAATATCTAAGTTTTGTATTTTAAATGCTTTTTTTTCATTTTTTAAAATTCCCCATAAGAGCCTGTGTTAATTTATTTTTTATTTATCTATTTTCTCAAAAACTGTTCGGTCAATTATAAAAAAAAAAATACGTGTAAAATTAAATTATATTTACTTTACTTTCTCCAAGTTTTAGCTTTTTTTTGCATTTTACCTCGGACGTACCTAAGACCTTAAAGCGATGGTAACCGAAATTTTGAGGAAAATTTTGAATAAAAAATTTTTTTATTAGTTCAAAATTAGCTCCTAATTACCACTAATTTATGTAATATATTATTTCCAGCTACTTTAATTACGCCTTCAGTAACTAATTAACTATATGTATTTCAATTTGGTATTTTTAATTATATTTTTCTAGGAAAATATCATTTTGCAACAAGAAAAATGTATAATATGTCTGTAACGTTAATCCAGAGATATTTTTGTAAAAATGTCATTTTCTAATGACACGTAGACAATTATAATCTTAATTGACAATCATAATTTTAGTATGATGTAAAAAATTTTTTCTAAGTACGTCATTTTTGGAGCTTTTGGTATTTTTTGGAAGACAGATTCGGCGCCTTTTCGTTTGTTCAAAGTTTGACTTGCACTCTGAACAGTGTTTTTCAAGTAATAAATATTTTTCTTTTGAAAAAAAAAATACAAAATAGAAAAGTTAAATATTTAATCTACTATTTGCTTTCATCATTTAAAAAAACCTAAATATAAAAAATATGAAAATTGCAAATAATAATTTTGTCTAAAAAAAAAATCATAAAAAATTTTGAAAAATGAACTAAATCATGCCAACGAATAGATCCTTCCTTCTTTTTAATCTAGAAACCTCAAGGTAATTTTTATTTTTTATAAAAACAGAAAAGTAAAAGATTCAATTTGATAAAAGTCTTGAAACCAGTTTCAAACTAATTAGCTCGGTGAACTTCGAAAGAAAAAGTAGAAAAAAAGGTTCTAATAATACGAACGATGATTTTGATATAATTATCAAAAATTGATGAATAAAGCTATTATTAAGTTTTAGCAAGTGAGTTTAGAAGTATTTAATCTGAATTCACATTCATACATGTGAATTGAGGGTATAAATTAATAATATTCATTTTAATATTCGTTACGTTATTAATTTGTTCTCATTACTCAGTAAAATATCCCGTATCACTTAAAACTTGACTTATCAAACAAAAATGTTATTGAATTTTCAAGTAAAATTAAAAAATTTTTATCAGTTTTAATTTAAATAGCATAAAAATTTCATATTTATTGAGTCTTCAAAAAATTCATAAAAAATTTTCAAATGTTACGTATATTTTATGAAACCAAAATGAAACTATAGTTCGGTGTTAAAATTGGTACCAAAATATATTTTGTTTAAAGTACTACTATAAATAAGCTTTCATGCAAGATTTTTAAAAAAAGAGAGCTGATTTTTCTAGAAAAGAAATCAAGAAAATTTTTATCCTTTTGATGCCCTTATTGTGCTCCAAATTTGCGAAAAAGCCGAAAAATAAGCTTATTTTTATTCAAATTGTCTTTTCTCAAATAAATATGGTTCAAAAATCTGTTTACAGGGCTTGAATTACTTCTAAAACTTTAAATGTTTCAAGGAAAAAAATACCGGTGGACTTATAGTTTGAAAGCCTTAAGTTAAAAAATAACAGCTCTTAACAGATCACTTTTCAGAAATTCCCAATTCCCGCTAAGTCATGTGACTCCAAATAATCATAAAATATGAAACCCCTCAACTTTTTAGCATTCTAGGTGATAAATAAGAACCAAATTAAATTGTTTGAACATTTTTCATTTTTTTAATGCTATTTTTTTTGTACTTTATTAACAAAACGAGATAGAAATTAGCTTCTGGACGTAATCCAAAGAATAATTCCTTGCTGCAATCAAATTTGTAAATTGTTTTTCAAAATTTCGCATCTGGGTGGCTAAATCTTTCCAGCTTCACCCTTTTAGAAAGCTCAAAATTAGATTTAAGGGGCTTGTTTTTTTATATGCCTTGAGTAAGAAAAAATTTGGTAACTTTTTTTATAATATATTTAATATATTTATAACAAAAATTATGACTTTTAATTTTAAAATTTGGCCAATACCACCCAAATCTTCCAAAGGACGCTTAAATTGGTACCCCTTCGCAATTTCTTGCAAAATCTGAATTTTCAATGAGATTTTCAGTTCGTCCTGTGGCTTGTCAAGAAATTTAAAGTCAAGATTTTTACACTATAAAAAAAAATCCGCTTTTTGTAAGTTTTTTTTCCCATTTGCCGTTAGCGGATTTTTTTATCTTATCAAAGTATTGAAAATGACTTGAAACGCAAAGAAAATTAAAAAAAAAAAAATTTTCCTGCTTACTTGGGATATGTGTATATTGTTATGCTGAGATTTGAGAAATTTTTAGAAAAAAGAAAAGAAAAAATGTTTTTTTTTTTTATTTTTCTTTACGTTTAAAGTCATTTGCAATTGTTTGCGAAGAAAAAAAATTCTGCTAGCCACAAGCGGAATTTTTTTTTCTGCGTATGAAGCCACTGAAATGCATATAACTTTTTTATACGTGTATATATTATGTATGATTCCAGAAACAATTTAGCATAAATAAAAATAGCTAACTAAATTAAACTTGATAACATGGCTAATTTTGCAATTATTATTAATTTCAAAGACAAATTGCATTTAAAATACTTTGTATAACTGAATTTTTAACGTTCGGTACAGAATATTTGCATTAATATAAAACAGTGTAATTTGACTTTAAAATCAATAATAATTAATTTATTAACGAATTATTTGCAAAATTATTAGCAAATTGCAAAATTAACTAAGTGAACAAGTTTTATTTTTTTAGTTAGCAACTTAGATCAAATTATCTCCGGGATAGTACTTATTTCGGATATTTTACATAACATATATTATATTATAATCACTAGGAGATTTTTGCAAATCTATGATAAATCAAAAAACTAGCTTCTTAGTCAATTTAGAGATTTTTAAAGGAGCGTCAAATTGCGGATTTAATTAAATTTGCCATATTTGGACCAAAATAGGGTATATATAGAGGCGAAAAACTAATGTCAAATTCAAATTTAGCGGGCAATTTTATCATAGAAATTATTTTTAATACATTTCTTGCTTGTATTGCTAATAAATTAATAAAAAATTGCACAACAAAATGGTCTCAAAAAATGCAATTTTGGTCTAGTTTGGATTGATTTGCACCTAGATGGCTAAGATATTGAGAGGATTCTCATTTCAATTTATGCTAAAAAAAGGTGCCTAAATTTGGACAAATTGGGTGATTCGTTATGGCAAACATATGACTTCTATTATGGGTACTCATACGCAACGTTTCTTATTTTGGACAATAATATGAGGTGGTAACATAGCTGTAATGATTATAATTATACTGCAAAAAATCAAAATTTCATCCAGATATTTATTATTCGGATAGTGACATTTTTTAGAAAATGTGTTTCATAGACAAAATTTTTTCAGTCTATAGAAAAATTATTTTTTTTTTATTTTTTTCCCAGAAAAATTAAGTAATCTGTTTATAATAAGTATCATAAATTTACTTACATTTACAATGCTTTCATAAATAATAAAAATGATTTTTAATTTATTCATATCTTAAAAATCTTTCAAAATTGATTTACGACCTATCATAAAAGATTATTTGTATTTTTGTTTTGAATTTTTTAAATTGTTAGAATTCAAAAAAAAATTTATTACTAAATAAGATTTAAATAAGGAATTATTTAAAATGTATTACAAAAATTTTAACACATTAATATACATTTCAATGGGTTCAAAAATATGGGATTAAATACTATGAATATTAAGTTCTGTCTGAGGCCAACTGTCTGGAATTTTATTTTTTTTAAAACGTTTATACTATTTATTTTTTCCTAAATTTTATAATATAATTTATAGAAAATGAAAAAACTATTTTTATAAATTACAGAAAACCAAAATTATATTTAATGGGAATTTTCCTGCAGTTTTGATAAACGAAAAATATTTAAAGTAAAAATTTTTAATTTTAGTGGTACTCTGTAAAAAGTAACTTTCTTAGATTCAAAAAAAAGAATATTTTCGAAAAATTAGTAAATGTTTTGGCTAAAAAATACTCGTATATTAACAACAAATTCGAGAATTCTCGATTTTTTCTTGTGAATTTACGAAAAAAATTGTAAATTAGCAAATATTTTTTGTAAATTTTCGAAAAAAAATTGTAAATTATCAATTTTTCTCGTGAATTTACAAAAAAAAATCGGAAATACTCAAATTTTTAGTTGATATACTAAATTTAGTAAATTTACGATTTTTTCGAAAAATTACTAATTTTTTGAAAATATTCTATTTTTTTTGTGAATCTAAGAAAGTTACTTTTTACAGTGTATTTAATTATTATCGACAACAAAAAATCGAGAAAAAATATTAGCGATAACAAAGATTTTAAAAAACTAAAGCCCTAAGAAAAATAAAAAAAATGTACCTGCAGGTAAAAACGCAAACTAAAAAAATAGATTTGAAAATTAAATTAAAATTTTTTAACTTCTGCGATTTCCAATTATTTGCAGAACTTTCTTTTCAAAAAACTTGTTTTAACTACTTTTTTTAACGGTTTTTAGTTAGAAAACCGAGACTGATTTTAATTTTAAATTATTTCAATGATTTTTTTAAAATTATTTCAACAAAAAACGTAAATTTAAAAAAAGTCAAAAAATGACGTCAAAGCTCATTATTTTTACATTTTTTTTTTGTGACTTCTAATCAAGGCGTCTGTGTAAAAAAAAGGTCAAAGCTGAAATTTCTACGAAAATGGATGAATTTAGCTGAAACCTAGTGGAATCTTCTCGCGAAGACCCAAGGAAAAAGTCTCGTAAAAAATTTCCTGATTTTAAATGGGGCGAAAAATACCCTCAATCCCTCCCTTCCACATTGTCCCAAAACAATTAAAAATAACCTTGTTTGCAATTTTAAGTGATCTAGTAAGTATTTTGGGCCGCTAAATCAGAGTCTGGCGTCAAAAACAAAGTTAGATGGGTGTAAAGCCCTTATTTTCACCCTTTCACCCACTAAAAAAATCAGTTTTTAAGAAATATTAAATTTTAAGGGTGAATATAAGGGTGATACACTTCTCTAACTTGGTTTTTGAGGTCAGATTCTGATTTAGTGGCCCAAAATACCTATTAGATCCAATAAAAAATTTTTAAAAAATCTGTTTTTGAGAAAAATTAAATTTTAGGGGTGAAAAGGTGAAAATAATGGTGTTATATTATATAGTAAAAATTAATTATTATTTAGAATAATTGTTCCCGTCAGGACAAATTGAGCCTAATAATTTAAATCCTGGCCTAAAAATATACTCTAAATAGAATCCGGATCGAAAAGCAACCTACTTAGATGAAAATTGTCGTGTAATGATCTTAATGGGACCTGGCAAAACTTGATTCCTTAGAACTTGTTTTCTTTAATGATATTCTATCGAATTTAATAAAATAAATAAGATGAGGGTAAATTTGTGTCAGAATATTTGCACTAAATTATTGCTTATGTAGGTGTTACTTATAAATATTCTCATATAATATATCTTAACTATATCGGTAGTTCATAGCTATTTTTACTCAAGTCTAAGGTCGATGTCTTGGATTTAAAAAATACCAACTGCACTGTGTTTGGTATGTAAAAATATGGTTAATGGCCAACTTTTAAGGCTCTAGGTGGCTTGGTTGCGATTCGGCAGCATTTTTCCAATTTTGATTTTTTCGAATTCTCAGCCACCCGTTTGCTGTTTATTTTCTGGACGCCCTAAATAAGCCTAAAAAATATTTTCTTTATAAAGTTAGGTAGTAAAAATTCCCGCGCAATCTGAATCTGACCATATTTTTCCAGAAAAATCTCAGGAAAAGTCGGAAAATTGGAAAAGCCGGAAAATTGGAAAAGCTAAAGGAAACTTTAACATACAATGTTCTCAAAAAGCATCAATTTTTTTTTTTAATATTTTTTTTACATGGGTTTTCCCATACTTTTCATGCTAAACTCCTTTCTTGACAAATTTGCCATTTAAGTACTTAAAAATCAATTTTAGGCTCAAAAAAATGATTTTGAAAATTGTTCATTTTATGAATTTTCCAATTTTCTCGCTTTTCCTGATAGAAAATGAAAAATCTGGCTTGATTTTTGGATTCCTCGGGAAATTTTACATTGAAAACCTTCCTGGGTAAAATTTTAGAGGCCTCTGTGACGTTGTAAAAAAAATAAAAGTTTGAAAATATCAGTGCAACCTATAAAAAAGGCGGCAAAATTGTAAGTAAAAATTACAAATTGCTGATTTTCTTCCTACTAAAATACTGCATGCAAAACTATAAAAAAAATATAATTTTTTCAGTTAATTTTCTGGGCCATAACCTCATTCTCGGATACTGGTATCTGTTTGACAAACTGCTAGTTGGATTTTCTCAAGCATCCAGAATGGTGAGATTTTTCAATGTGATTTAAGAAAGATATGGGCGGATCTAGGAAGCATTTCTGGGAAATGGGGGGGGGGGGGCGATGCCCCAAAAAATACTTCTATAAAACGTAAAATTTCCAAAAAATAAAGATTTTTTTTTTAACAATACCTAATATTTTTAAAGAAATGCTTGACCTTTTTAATTTCTGATTCTTTTTAAGAAAATAAATTTAAAAATTTTGCATTACTTACACTCTATCGCCGGATATTTGCCCTTTTATATTGCTAATTTGGAATTTTCCCTTAATTTCTAAAGTTTTTTGTCAACTTTATTCTAAAATCTTTTTAAGTTTGATTTTTTTCTGTCATTTTTATCCTAAAAAGTTTGATTTTATGAAAGGATATATTTTTGTAATGCATAGAATAATTCTCTGCTTATTTTGTATGTTGCCCAGCAGTGTCCAGTGTTCATGGTACAAATTGTTTGAAAACAATGCAAAACAAATGTGTAAATTCATTACTGTGATCTTCTCTTTAAATATTTCTTGTATATTATATTTCCTTTGTGTAAAAATAATTTTTAATTTTTTAGAATAAATGTGAATTTTAACTTTAAAAAATGGTTTTTATTCAATATTAATTATTTTTCCATACCTTACTTAATTTTAAGAAATGATTTGAGAATTGATAAAAAAGCTTTTGTCTATAAATCTTATCTTACTACTATATATATTTGAAAAATTAATTGTGTGCCTGTGTGTGTGTGTGTGTGTTTCATCATCAGGGTCAAACCACTGAACAAAATTACATAAAACCGGTGTCAAAATAAAGATAAAAAGTCCGCGGGTGACATGGGCTATAGATTTTCTGCTCAGCTATTGTAGTTTTTGAGATATTTAATTTTTAGTGTTTTTGAAATTGATAAAATTTTGAAAAATTTTGAAAAAAACTAAAATATCTCGAGACTATTGACAAATTTTATTGTCACAAGTTTGTACTATAAAGGAGATTTATTTGCTAAAAACTTAATATTATAAATACAGAGATGTCCTCTACTATTATATATTACTTTTGTTATCTTTAAATAAGTAAATAAAGCATGCATAAAGCATTTTTTTTAGATTTGTTTTTTAAAGTTTAACTCATTAGATAGCTTTTACGATTAATTTAGAAGTTACAATAAATTCTACAAACCATATACTCTAATTACTTTTATGTTTAACAATAGTATTGACATTGTTTTACTAGTAATTCATTGTCTTGCAAAAACATTTTGTTTATATCGCTTTGTTACCTTTAGTCTATAGATTATACGCTTTGATAAAGAGAAACTTTGTTTATATGATGGATTCTGTTTAATTACTTTTTTTTTGTATCTATAGACTTTGTTTTAGATCCAACCTGTTTTATTAATTTACTAGCCAATTCTAATCAGTTTTAATTAACAGTAAAATAAGATTAGCTGCGTTTATAAACATTCGTTACAATTATTAAAATTGAGCTTATAGATACGTACAACTAAAAAAAAAAAATTATAAGTTTACTTAAAAAAGCAAAACATAACGAACAATTTTGTTATAAAAAATATTTGTAATTTTTCAGATCTTGAAAAGGGAGGGTAAGTTCCTCTGAAACGTTAGTAATTGAATAAAAAATCATAGTTCTTAATAGATCGATTTTATTATTTATAATAAAACCCAAAAAATCTATTTTAAAAAATTTGTAACGAAAGCAGTATTTATACTGTATATTTCATTATATCCAATTATATTCGTTCTTTTCAATTGATTTTATAAAACAGAATAATGAAGATGGACGTAAATTCATTTGTGTAGTACATATTTTTTTCTTTATCCATTATTTATAAGTTGCTCATAAGTTGCTCTTAGTACCATTTTAGCCCAAATCTCTCTATATCCGTCAATGGTGATCTCCTAGTCCACAAGTTTTTTGGCTCCTCTCGAAAAACCTTCTAAAAAAATCATAAAAACCCTTATAGATTATTTATTTAAGTTCATATTGCAAAAATTCAAAATAATCTGGTCTTAATAATAGTCCATTAATCAACCAAAAGTTTATGAATTCATTATATCGTAAAACAACATAAAATGATAAATTTTCAATTGCATTATAATTGTTTAATCAAAAATACATTGAAAATTATTAAAAAACATTATTTGCATTAATAATAAAAAATGAAAAAAGATGGAATTCTAAATATTCATTTGATAGTTAATATAATTTATTCGTGAATTTTAAACAGTACAGATAATAAATTTGATAGCATTTATAAAAGCACATATATATATATATGTGTGTGTGATATAGTGGGTATAGAAATTCAGTGTTTACGCGTAAATATTTGAATTTTCATAAAATTTACCTATATTTCATATATAGTATAATTATTCTAACGTGTTATATATTTTCATATAACGATATAGTTGTTGGATTCAACTAAATATTATATATGAATATATAATTCTAATTTTCGTTGAATTTTCACTAATATACATATATATATAACACTATAGGAGTATCAACAAAGTAATGCAAATATATGGGGAGCTCATATTTCTATAAAACCCAAATTGCTGATATTAATTTAAATGTCTCGAGTGTTGCTGATAATATTATTATTATTTACTATTGTTGTCTTGTGAAAATTAATATTTAAGGAAAAATCTTTAATAATAACATTTAATTATTTAATATTAATCTTCTTGTTTTATAATTTAAAATAATGTTTAAGTATTTTGTTCTTTCTTTATGCGTAATCTTCAAAATAATTCTCTGATTAATATGAACATTAAATTTTCTGCTGTATAGTACTGTTAAATTTATAAATTTATATTGAAACAACTTTTTCTATTGTACCAATATATATATGAATTTTGAGCTTTTAATTAATTCATTACAATTATTTATAAATCAACTTTAAGTATTCGATGAATAAATGTACCAAATATTACTCATTGATCAATTGGGAAATATTTTTTTTGAAATTTCATGCCCAAGAAAATTGATTTCTAAATTTCTAAATTTTTGAACGAAAATAAAATATGGTTTCTGAAAGTTTGTTAATTTATAGAATAAAGTTGACCAAAATCCGAAATGTTTATTTCATTTTGAAAAAACTCCATTAGCTATATGATTTATAAAATTCAGCAACAAATGATTTTTATAATATTTTTAATATCATATAGATTTTTTTGAATTATATATAATAAAGAATCACAGTACCTTTGAGATTAACAAAATACAGATTATTCGCCTCTTCAAATAACATGAATATTTTAGATACCTGAAATTATTATTTAAAAACACTTTTACTACACTAATGGGTTAAATAGTTAAAAGCCTCTTTTTTCTTTCAATTAACTTTTCATTACATGTAAAGTAAAATCTAAATATAATTAATACACAGTTAATTCGTTACGTTAAAAGCTAAAGCTTTTTTTCCCCAAAGCAAAAAAAAAAATTTAGCTCAAAAATTATGAGAAGAAAAGAAAAAAATTTTTTTTCTTTTGACATATATATAAGTCCAACATAAAATCTCTTTGATCTTAAAAAGATGTCCTCCATTTTAGTTGTGCACTCGCGTGTAAATTGTAAAAGAGTAACTTTTGCTTTTGAAAAAGAGACTTTGTTATTTAACTATAAAGAGTGATAAAACAACACTATAGTCATATAAAATATGAATAAACTAGAAAAAGCCACTGAAAAATAAAAATAATGATAATAAATAAAGTAAAAAAAGATATAACTTAAGTAATAGTAAAAAAGGTATAAAACAAGAGCTTGTGTTAAATAAAGGAATGATTTTTTAAAACTTTAGATGCTACCACTACTACTTTTATCAAATTTTTCTTTATTCTTTTTATAAAATTTAAATTATTTTTTATAATATAAATTAAGCAAATGTAAGAAATCAAGTACCCATGAAGTTGAAAAATGAGTGCATTTATAAGTGCTAAAAATATTTAATTCATTTTTTCCTCTATTATTTGAATTAAAATATTTTAATATATTTAAATTAATTAAAAAAAACCAATTAAATATCAATTTTTATTTCATTTTAAAAAAGATGTTATTATTAGGAAAATAATTAAAATGACCAAATTGCCTTTTAAATTGAATCCGGAATTAAACTAAAAAATCCTGAATTGTGGTTTTGTTTAAATTCTATACCGAATACTTTTGCCTCAATAGCATAATGATTATTTGTAATGGCTTTAGTAACCACATACTATAAACGGTAATAAAAAAACCACTTAACTAAATTGCTATATATGAACTTATTATTTTGGATTTAAATATTTTAAAAATTTTCATGAAAAAATATTAATCCAAAAATTATTATCAGAAAAAGTAGTAATTACAAAAAAATTTTATATTTTGTGCAAAAAAATGTTTTTTCTACTCACTTATTTGAATAATTTTAGAAAAAAATTACTCTAATTATTTCCAATTAAAAGAAAATAAATTTTGGTTATTAAATATTTTGTTTTATTAGCAATTATAACTAACAGGATATCCAAGTTTGATGTAAAAGATGATTACATATAAACCGAAGATACTTTTTTATAATATCACGTATTTTTCATTTTAACAGAGTTCATTTGATGAAAGAAAAAAATAATCCGATAGCCAATAATTTTTTTACGTGCTTTGTAGCTTACACTACAGATATATATATTTTTTAAAAGTCTTATTCACATATATCTGTGCTAACTATACATATATATATATATATATATTTATCATTTATATGTACATTAGACTGTCACTTAAAAAAAAAATTTAATTTCTCATCTCTCTGAGTGAAAAAGATTAATTAAAAAATAAGATACCTAAAATCAGAGCCAAATAATACTTTTAATTAGTAAGATATCTCAGTCCCATTAGAGCTTATGTAATTATTTGCTCTTATTTAAAAGTGGTATGAAACTCATATCTTAAGGATCATATTTTTTTTCAGTGATCGGACATAAAAATTACCCAGTAGTAAAACTATTCAAATGAAATTCTTGTAGTTAAACATGAAAAATCATACAAATGTAATTAGAGTAACTCTCCAAAAAAGTAAGTGTTTTTTTTTTAAATTAAAGTAAATTTTTTTTCATTTCCAGGCTAATATATATATTGAAAAGGCTTTTAGGATTCTGCACTTTTAAAAAGAATGTTTCATTCTTAGCCGATTTTGAAACTAGTAACATTGCATATGAAAATCGAGGTTAAAAGAAAAATAAATTTTAATTGCGAAATTTTTATTAATATTTTTTCTTTTAACCTACTTCGAGAGTGTATAACTCTTAATTTTTCATCAGAGGGCCTCAAACTGATAGTACTATCGTATAAAAATATTAAAAACAGAAACTTGAAAATTTTGCTAGTGTTATATGTACTATCAAATTTTGAAGTTGATTTCTGTACCCTTCTGCTTTCAATTTACCGTTTGTTAAAAAATCATAATTTCCTACAATGTAAAAAGTAACTTTCTTAGATTTCCAAAAAAAAATGGAATTTTTTCGAAAAATTAGTAAATTTTAACAAAAATTTTTGTAAATATTCGATAAAAATCGTAAATTTACTAAATTTAGGATATTATCGAAAAATTCGTGAATTCTCGATTTTTTTTTTGAGATTTTACGAAAAAAGTTGTAAATTTACAACTATTTTTCGGAAATTTACAACTATTTTTTGTAAATTTTCGAAAAAAAATGGTAAATTATCAATTTTTCTTGCGAATTCCCAAAAAAATCGAGAATCCTCAAATTTTTTGTTAATATACTAAATTTAGTAAATTTACGATTTTTATCGAATATTTACAAAATTTTTTGAAAATTCACTAATTTTTCGAAAATGTTCTAATTTATTTGTTAATATAAGAAAGTTACTTTTTAAAGTGTACTTATAAATTTATTAGTATTCAAAATACATATTCAAAAAATATACATATTCAAAAAATTGTTAACGAAGAATCCAGCCAAATTTTAAAAATAATTTCCAGACTAATATTTAAATATATATATTACGACTGTTATCCTACATTTTTCCAAAGTTCAATACAATCAGTTAAGCCTAGTCACGGACCTTATCTGAGTTTATCATAAGCCTTTAAACCATGAATGGTCGAGTTTTCTACTTGCAGCTGAGCTCTTTTTATAAAAAAATGTAATAGTTTCAGTAAGTAGCAAATATATCGGTTACATATATAGTTTTTCAAATAATTAAAATAAAGTAAAATTTTAATTAGTTTTTGGAAAGGATAATATTTACCTTATTTTTTTTATCAAATAGCTTCTAACTTGAGTTTAGTTCGAAATACCTAGTCAATAAAGTGGAATCTAAAAATGATGATCTCTT
Source organism: Anagrus nilaparvatae (assembly GCA_022575985.1). Taxonomy (NCBI): domain Eukaryota; kingdom Metazoa; phylum Arthropoda; class Insecta; order Hymenoptera; family Mymaridae; genus Anagrus; species Anagrus nilaparvatae. Next base: position 21,127,818 of record JAKSXM010000137.1, read on the forward strand.
ATGTAATCTTTCGAACTTAAATGTGGATCCTGAATTTTAAATACCTTTTCAAAAAAAATTTTATTGTCCCCGCTTCAATTTCTTAGTTAATAAATGACTTAATTTGCGAATATAAGCTCAGGATATAAGTGTGTACCTATATAAAGTTAATTTTGAAAGTAGAAGGGTGTAAAGAAAATATTTACTGGCTTATATTTCACGAGATATTTAGTGCGTTGTGCTAGAAAAAATACGTAAATAAATTTTAATTTGATGAATATAATGTAAAAATATTTATACAGCAAATCTGTTAAAAATTCAATTGTTTAATTTAAAACTTTATTAAATAACAAAAAAAAGCTTTTTAGTAATTTTTTTATTGAATTTATACAAACTATTGTAATTTTAAACAAATATTTTTTAAAATAGATAGGTCAGAAGTTCAATTTAAATCCGACGTCGTGTAACAAGCTAATTTTATAAATTTTAATAATTTAATCATAAATAGAATTTTTAATCTTAAAAAAGATATTTATTTAAACTGTTTCAGGTCACGATTTTTAAATAAATCATTCATATATTTTTTTAAATACATAAAATTTTAAATCTGATATATAATTATCGTATTGTTGAAAATATAATTGCCAAATTATTAAAATAGTTTTCTAAGTCTAGTATACATATTTTTAAATTCTGATTTTAATAAAAGAAACCAATCGAATTAATAAAATTATAGGTTTTTAAAAATAATTATATTTTTTTTGTTAGTGATTTTATGTAAACTAGACCCAAGTTGGACTTAAGACTGGCAGAAATCGGTCCAAACTATTTTTTTTTTTGAAATTGCATTTAATTTCTAGATCCCATTCTTGATTTTGGGCAGCCATTTACGTGTTTATGGCCTTTTCTCAAAATGTGCAGGTTCTATAATAGAACTTCTATTTTTTTGTTGGACTTAAATTTTTTATTTTATAACCTACTTTTAGCCCCAAAAAAGAAATTGCGAAATAACTCAATGTACAAAAGCTTCATATTAGAAAATTATATTTTTGTCCTCCCAGAATTAAAGTTTTAAGACTTGGCAAAAATTTTCTGCACTTGTTTTTACCTAGGAAGGCAAAAAGTATTTTAAAAAATTCACCTAATCTTAGACCTCTCGAATTTTTGTCCCCTAGGATTCATAACGTGGCAAAAATTAATTTTACTAATCGGCGCTTTTCAGCACCACATTTTTAATAACAAAAAATATAAGTACTCGTCTTGTTTGATCTTCTTTTCAATTTTCATATACCAAACTGCCTACTTAAGTTATGAGAAAATATTATTATTCATTAAAAAATTCAAATACAGTCAATTCTTATAAAAATATCGTGCAAATTAAAACTAAAGTTTATTGATAGTACAAAAACCGAAAATTAAAATATTCCTTTATAAATTTAAAAAATTTACCTTACAAAGAAAAGAAAAAAAAAAATAAATCTTTCATTTAATTTCAAGATTAGTTAATTGAAGATTCATTGAAAAGCAACGAAAAACTTAATCTCTCTCTTTCTGATTCTCGGGATATTTGACTATTATAAGACATAGAAATTTCTTTTAAAGTCATTTGAGACCGGGGAAAGAAAAGTTATTCTGTATATATATAACCTTTTCTTATAAACCTTCGAGAGATTTAAAGTCTGTCCTCTGGCACTTCCTATCCTTTTTTTTATACATTTTTTTTCTTTGTAAAAGGCGTAAATCACGCGACAGACGTTATTCGACTATTTCTTATATCACTGCATTCTTCTTTATATAAAGATTGTAACCTAGAAAATTACAAAAAAGTTTGTATAGATGTATAAAAAAAAAGGACTAACGGAAAAGAGTACACAAGGTGAATCGAATATAATATAAGGGACATAAAGAAAAAAAAAATAAAGGAATGATTTGCATAGCTCGCGCGAAAGGAATAATCGATGCCATTTAAATCCCTCTTTTTTTTCACAAAGTTAACTGAATGCATTTATTCAGATATATATATATAATGCATGCTTAAAAAGAAACGAATAAATTCAAATAAGAAAACTAAGTTAAGCTTGCAGCGAAAATAAAAATAAAATAAACTCCCTATTTTTTTAAAAGTAGGTATTATAAACTTTAAAAAATTATTTTATGTATTTGAATTTTCTTTTATTTATTATCTTGTATATAAGGATTTTCAATGAAATTTATCTGCTAATTACAATATAATAAATTTAATTAAAAAATTTCCTTTATTTATTTACCATTTTTTATTCAATTGTTTCTTATTTAGCCAATAAGCTTTTATTTTTTAAGTCAAAACTTTTTTTTTTTTTATTTATTTAAACAAAAGATTTATTTCTTTGTGGAATGGACTTTTTTTTTTTGGAATATTGTATTAACAGATTTGCATTACTGATGTTAATCAATTTTTTTTTACTTTCTTTTTATTCGCTTATAAAAGCACTTTATTTACTTATGTATCGACTGTATTGTTATTCAATGAAGTTCTCCCCCTTTTTCAAATATTCTATGTAATTTAATTTTGTTTTTTAGAATTTACTTTTATATATTCTTTTTACGAAAGTGGCGATTGGAAGCAAAACAATTTATACTTTTTTTTTTGAACCTCCTTGTTTAATACGAAAGCTGCAAAATTGTAAAACTAAATATGAAGAAATTTAGGATTACATAATTTTGAAGGATACTTTTTATTTATCGAATAGCTTTAGTTTTAGGCATGGTTAGGAACAAAATATAAATTTTGATATTACATCCTATTGTATTGTATTTTAGGATGCAAAGGTTGAACCTTACATTTTGAACCCTATATTTAGTACTTTGCCTTTATCAAAAGCGAAAACAATGATCACTTGAAAGTAAAAAACAGGCAAATTAAACAACCTTTTAGTAATTAAGGAAGAATTTATAGGTTTGAATTTGCAGTCAGGCGCATAAATTCATAGACTAACTTAGCTTTTGTTTTTGTTAATCGATTTTAACATTATTAGTTTTTAATAACTACACAAAATTGTTTTAAAATTTAATTTGATTAATTTTTTTGTTCAATTGACATGGCTTGATCGTTTCGTAATTATAAAAAATAATTAATTAAAAATGTATTTTTTTTATTATAATTAATTTTATATCGCGTAATTATAATTTTCTTTTCGTTCAAGCATACTTCAATCTTATGACACAAATAAATTAAATTGGTTTTTTAATAACTTGTAAAAGTAAATCTGCAAATATTATAATTATTATCATTATTATTATTTTTTACTTCGTTTTTGAAATATTTTTATTATTAGACAAAGCAAGCTAAAAAAATCAATGAAACATATATACTTTTTCAAATAATACTCTAAAAAAGTAGAAAAATATGATCAGTAAAAGAGAAAATATTAAAAAATATTTTTTGAATTTTTGAAAATTCAAGATTGAATCTTCATATCATTTTATTATACATACTTTACATAAATTTTAATTGAATTAAAAAATTTTTTTTCTTTATATGAATCAGTTTATTTTGATAAAAATTTAAAAAACCTATCAGATTCAGAGGATCTATGCCAATGGGCCTAAAAAAATAGGGCTCTATATTATAAGATTAGGCTATCTTTAAAATATTGCTGTAGGCTTTTTTCGTTAGTTATCAGTTTCCAGTTAGTTTCATTTATTTTGTGTAAGTGTCATCTTTCGAACTCCATAAACCCCAATTTATTTTCAGTGAATCAGTGAAATTTAAAAATTGATCATGTTGTACCGAAAACTGGAATTTTGTTTATTGACTGTTTTGAGAAGAGAATTACTATTAAAAATTGGGGCTTATGGGGTTTGAATTTTGGCCCTTAGGCGAAAACCTTAAAACCTTATAATATTGAGCCCTGTGTTTTCGAGTCCCAGAAGGCCCATTAGCCTAGATCTTCCATATTTGGTATGTTTTTTTATCATAATAAGCTACTTCATTACCAAATAGTGTAATTTGATATTCCAAATTTAGGGAACTTTCCTTGTTATCTACTGTTTTTATTATTGTTTATTTTATCATTTTATTTTTATTATTATTGATTTCGCAGGATGATTTTATATTCAAAATTTTAATATTATTTGAGATTAAAAAATATTTTGTTTATTATTACTATTATTATTATTGTTATTATTTTTATTGGAATATAATATAAAAAATTTTTGTGTCATAAAATAACTTTTGAGATCAAATATTTTGCTATGTGAAACAGCGCACCGAGTGCAATGGTTTTTTTATATACATAAAAAGCTTATTTTCTGTATTATATTGATATCGTTAAACTATGATATAATAAAAAAAGATGAGTATAGATTTTAACTTTTTATCATGTAATATAGTCTTTAAATATTATACATTTATTTGTATCGATGAAATATATACCCATATTTGTATTATATGAAAATATAAAAACGTGACCCTTTTGGCAAACATGGAAATCCGTTAGAGAAATCCTAGTAAAGATATGTTTAGTTTTTTTTTACCTTTTAAAATAAAATTTTTTATTGCAAATTTATAATTATTTTATATATATGGACAGTTTTTTTTCTTTTTAGGTAACAAAATTTTTATCTTTTCTGTTTCCTGACAGATCACGGATATTTTTTTTCGCCAAAAATTGACACAAAAAGGGTTAGAGTGTATGAGAACCAATTTACTTTTGCATAAAATATGTCCTCTCGGGCGTAAAGTTCCGGGAAAAATTTTGGCATGAAATTTCTAAACCAATTGTATACCTAGGCAAGCAACAAATATTGGCCGAAAAAATTTAGACATTAGCTTGAATACGTATCATTCCAACACTCGTGTTGGAGATCTAATTTTGCTCTACTTTTGCTCCATTGATACTTAATATACTTCTATAAGCTCAAGCATGTAAAATGTAATGGGGACAAACATTCCTGCAAATTTTATAACCGCAGTGGTTATGAATCTCAACAAGGGGGGGGGGAGGAGTCCTGGGCATTAAAGTGCAAAAACATTTTCGCGTTCATCGCGTTAGAATCTGTCTCGCTGCCAGTAAGTTCAGTTAGCCCGGAAGTTATTGTATGAAGACATAGGAAACTGTTAAAAAAAAAACTAAAAAAAAGTCCGTATAGTTAAAAAAAATCGAAAAAAAAAAATAAAAAAATTACACAATATAAAATAAATAAATTTAAATATTAATTAATACGTAAATGTAAAAAATGTTTGAAATAATAATATTTAATTCGTTTAATTGGATAAATTAAATTATCAAGTAAATTTGTATTTCGAATAAAAATACAGTGAGCTGACACGATGATTAAATGACCTCGACAACAAGAGCTTTGCATTAATCCTATTAAATGAATTTCTGTGGCTATTATTGTCTGAATAAAACTAGTATTTTTTTTTTTTTTTATTGCTGAAGTAACTCGATTTTTTTTCTTTTTTTTTTGTTCTTTTGTTACAAAACATGAAATGTTTTATTTATATTTATCCTGTTACCTAAAAAAAAAACTATTTTGAATATAAATAGAAATAAGTAACCTAATTTGAATTGTTTCGTATTATAAATAAAAAAATTAATATTTTAAATTAAAAAATTTTTTTTTTTTATTTTTTTATTTTTTTAAATTTTATTTATAAATATACAAAAATATTAATATTGATTTTTAATTTTTCAATAGTTATTTATTCATTTTTAAATTAATTAGTTAAATACTCGAAATAGAATAAAAGATTCTTAGTCATGGTAAATTGTTGCGTCAATATTGCCTTTTGTAAAGAAAAAAACATTCATAACCTCATCTAGAAATATTTATTATTACCAAATGCGATTACAGAAATTCGGCGCTACGCACCTCGTACCTTTAAACTCCGCATTTGACAAAATGAAAATTTTACGAGCCGGTTAAGAATGTGCTATTATTGGTTGCTAATAAAGTATTTGATCATTAGTTACACAGGTATACATGGAACAAGGTCAAATTTCTAAAAAATTTTTGAATTCTGATTACCAGAAACAGCCAGACACCCAAAAATGTTGCTAGGTAAGATGGCGGCTTTCCCATTTAAAATACATGTATTTTTTTGACCAATTAAAAACAGTCCCCCTGTCTGGCTGTCTCTGGTAATCTAGGGTCTCTATTGTGTATTAGAGACCCTAGATAAACCAGAGACGGACAGATAGGACGACCGTTTTTGATTGGTCCATGTATTTTAAATGGGAAGGTCGCCATCTTGGCTAGCAACATTTTTGTGTTTATATGTACTTAAATGAAAAGTCGCCATATTACCTAGCAACATCTGCCCGTCTCTAGTAATCTAGGGTCTCTATTGTGTATATACGAACAGAGCCCTCTCGCGCTTTCAACGTATAAATAATTTCTAACTATGGAATATACCCATACTTAACTTGCCAACAAGCATATTTTTATACTTTTTTTTTGTTTCATAGCCGTGGAAGAATGAGAAAATTGAATAATAAATTTTAAATGCTCATGCGCTCGCTCATTGCACAACTGAAAAATACTTAATAATTTGACCATTTACACGATTAGTTTTTTATAAATAATTATAGAATTCTATAAATTTATAAATAAATATATTTAGGTCAAAAATAATGTTAAAATTACTTTAATGTAAATTTCAAAGATAACGTATGAAAAAAAAAATAAATTTCACAAAGTAAGTACATATTTAATTGATACTAATTAAATTAATTAATTAATCTAATAATTTATCTATCTTGAATACATGCTATAAATAAATTTAAATAAAATCAAGAACCAAATGATTATTGATTTTATTCTAATTTATTATCTCGAATGATTTATTTTACTTCTCATTAACTAATAAATTATTACACTTTCAGAAAAAAATTTTTTTTTTCAAACGATAGAAAGCGAACAAATTTTTTTTCTTAGAATTATACAAATCCATATTTTTAGAAAGCATTTAAAATACATAAATTTAAAAAAGTGAAAAAAAATCTGTAATAAATAATAAAAATTTAAATTTAGCAAAAAAATTATTCAAAATGATACGAGAGGGTTTTAGCATAAAAAAATCAATTATAAGAATGAATAATTTTTGAATTCTATTTTTTGCATTAAATAATTGTAAAAAAGTAAAGTGTTAAAAAGAAAGATTTAGTGTATGTAGGACTTTTGTGTGTATGGAAAAGTAAATGCGACTCAATGACTAATAGCTTTTGATAAAAAGTGTCCCAGAAAGCTAAAAGTATGTGCTTGAAATACAACCTAAAAATCTGGAATTACAACAAACAAAAAAAATAGGAGAAAACAAAAAAATTTCAAAAATATTACTTTGTATTGTAAGTCCTAAGAGCTTATGTGCATATTCGACTGGAAATTTTGTTATAAAATGATTTATACCAATAAAAAATACAAATTTTTATAAAAATTATTGAACTAATTAAACAGATTTTCATTGTGAGTTAGGCTATATTTTTCAAAAATAGTTAGGAAAATGTTCTACATGGGATTCAATTTTTGTATAAAAAAAAAGTACCTATATAGAATAAAAAATATTCTTTTGAAAAAAATAACAATCACGTGATAAATAAGACGTAGTACGTTAAACTCGAGAAATCTTCTCATAAATCAACCGCGAGATTCGATATCTCAAGCTGTAATGTAAAGTTAACGTCGAAAACAGTATATATAGGAGGTATAAGAAAATCGTTGAGTAGTTATATCATGCATATATACACTGTAATTCTACCTGAGACAAAAAATCAATCTTTTACTTGAATCATTAATTATCCAGTCAGCGGCCAAATAGTACGTGTTTCCCGGCCGCTGCACGCCCGGCAAAGACGTGTTTTCTCGCTACTGACGTCAAAAATTGTATACAACCCTGGGTCATAAAAAAATAATGCCCAAAATCGCAGTTTAGCATCCTCGGCTTCACCTCGAAAGGTAAAATTATTTCTAAATACTTTAAAATGTTATGTTAATATGTAACACGTTCTTTATAGAAAAGGGTTAGTTAAAAAAGGCCCCAAATTCAGGGGTGGCCTTTTAGAGGACGGAGAGGGGGTGGTATCAATTTTAATTGCATTGTTTGTTTATTAGTTAACCAATCGCAGCTAATATTACAAAAAAACAAACATCAACAAATAGCGATGCACCTAATAAAATAAAATTCACGTCCCGCTCGGGATCACCGTGTAGAGTAATTAGGGATCATAAGTTAAAACTGCTAAAAATGAACATGTCCCATGCCCGTTGTTTGTGTTAACAAAAAAAAAAACAATTATAATTTTTAATGGAAAAATGTTTGAAATCCAAGCAAGAAAGTTTAGCAGTGTACTTTTGTAATACAAAATATACATATTCATATAATATAAAATAGATTTATAAACGTGTACATAAAAAAATATATTTAAGATTTTATAATATATCATGTTTTACAGTTCTCTATTTTAAAACTTATAAGTTAATAAGTCAATTTTGACTAGAGAATATAGATTTTACAAGTATATTTAAATTTTTTTTCAAGCACGGATAGCTCCAGTTTTCAAAAGAATAATATTTTATTTAATTTTTTTTTTGAAACGTTTTAGACTTATAAGGTAAACGTACCAGTACATAAGCGGTTAAAGATTTTTGTTTATTAAAATTGAAATATTTAATAAATAACCTTATTTTATGGTATAACTTTTTTTCTAATTTTTACTTTGAATCTTTACCAATACGATAACCCACGATTTTTCTCACAAGCAGTTTTATTTCATAAAATCAATCGACATTCACGATATGTATTTGGCTCCTACATATGAACTATCAAATTTCTGAATGGCTTGAAATGTTCAATTCTTTGTTTCTCATTGACTTCAAAAGATTATATAGGTTAATTTTTTTTACACAGTGATCCTTTAGTTTAAAAATTTACCCATTTTTTTTATTGGTACGAGTACCTTATTTATTGTTTATTAAAATTTCAAAAGTTAATAATGCAAATGGTTTTTGGAATCCAAGCTTAAATAAATTCTTTCTACTAAATTTTTTCACATAAAATATAAAATTATTTTTGAATAAATAGTATTCTCTAACAAGGTTGCGTGCAAGTTGTGACAGTGGTGAGGAGCTTTTGTTTGATAGGATTCTTTTGAAACATTGATAAAACTCATCGATCTTGCAGCAACTACAAAAAAAAAAAAACAAACTAAATTTAATACAGAACATTAACCTATATGAATATGCTAGACTGCTTCAGAAAATAAAAATTTATTTAGGTCTTTTAAAACAAAGGTAATAAAATATTTTCTGGAATTGTAAGCATGATTCTTTTAGAGGTTTTTCAAGGCATGTGTTTTTTTTTCTACTTATATTTTTTATCTAAAGTATGAAAAAAATCAAATTATGAACGATCGTTCAGGTACTAGTGATCATTCATGTACAGGTACAAATACCTTATTTGTAAACCAAAAAAATATTAGATATTAAAAAAAAGAAAAAATAATTAATATAATATTTTTTATTTATATTTCATTGAATAAAATTATTATTTTATATATCTAGGGCAAAAAAGTCTATTTTCTACCCTAGGGAGACGGGTTTTCTGCCCGTTATATATATCACGGGACAAAATATGGAGTTCGACTTTTGCATGCTGTCTACACTCGCTCGTGCATACAACTGCACGCCAAGTCAAAACCAATATTTTGTCCCTTGTAATAGCAATTTTTTTCAAAATAAAACAAAATTTATTCATTTTTATCTAGATATATTCATTTAACCAGTAAAAACTTTATAAACTTTATTCCTTTAGTACATATATATAATATTAGAAAAGTTTCTTGAAATATTGACATTTAATATTGTCATAAAATAAAAAGAATGGCATTCTTTAACTACATTTATTGAAACAAGTACATTCATAAAAATTTATACTGATAAATTCTATTACTTGTTCAATTTATACTAAAATCGGACATATCGTACAATTCTGATATATAAAATAAAAAAAAAAGAATTGATGCTAGATTGCCACTAGTTTAAAATTGATGTAAATGCCACTTGAAAAGTTTTAACTTTTTTTTTCTGCTTTTTGATTTATATACAAGTAATATAAAAAAAAAAAAAGAAAAATCAGGATAACGATTGAAATCGTGTGCAATGTATTTTATCTGGACTTTGAATGTACTATATATATACCCGCAAATATATATATATATATATATATAGATTGAAAGTAAAGCGATATTCCGTGAAATGGGATAATAAAATTTGTGGATCACTAGATGAATCTTTCAGGCTTTAACGTTCTATCTGATGATGATTATTGAACGAGTGTATATATATATATAAAGTTCAATTTAATCTGATTAAGTTCGTTTCATCGTCAATTGAGAATTTGTATTAATACAAAAGATATTGGTGTTACAATATGCTACATTTGCTTTTTTTTTTTTTATTATTTTTTTTTTTTTTTCATACATATAAAAGAAAGAATATATATTTTTTACTTCTTTTTTTATAGATTATATCAAATTTTGATTAATTTGGTATATTTTCAGAATATTTTTATTCATGTTATACGTTATTTATGTATTATTTTTTTTTTGCGTTGAATATTTTTATTGAAAATTTTATTGAAATAAAAATTATTATATTTTACTGAAAAATAATAATAATCATTTATTTATTTATTTTTTTTTTTAAGTCTAGTAACTCGGTTTAGTTGTAAAGGGAATGTTTTGGTTCGTCCTGGCACGGATGAATTAAATAAATAAACAAATCAGAAATTTGTTTATTTAAAATTGGGATTTTAGTTAAACAACAAATTGTTTTAGAATTACGAATGGAGAGATAGTTATTCAGGGATCGGTTAACTTGCTTTTATAAACTTATGGTTAAACAAGTTAATTTGTATAAATATATTATTTGACAGAAAATTTGCGGGATTTTAATTGGAAATACTTAAAGGTTCGTAAAGAAAATATGAAGAATTTGATAAAAATCTATCTTTAATTAGGGGAAAACCAGGTCGCTACGAACATTTGGCAAAATAAACATTTCTACGAGCTGTTTAAGAATATACTATTTTTTTGAATGGAATACCTAATTTTTTCTATGAGAGTTTAAAATGAAATTATTAAGGAAAAGATAACTTTTAGTTTTTTATAATGTTTTCATACTTCAAATGATAAGACCTTTAAGAATATTTTGTAATTGCTTGAGGAACCGTAGTACCAATAATTTGGCAGCATTTTTTTGGAATTTCTGATGCCCTAACTTACTTCTTACACATTGTATTTCCATTTAGAAAGTTTCTGAAAAATACCTAAGGCTACCTAAAATTTGTAGTTTTAAAATTTTTCTCGCAAATGGTATGAGTCTTAAAAACTATTTAATTTTAATAGTTCAATTAGAATTATTGAAGGGGTGGTCGAAGAAAATAGTGTTTGTTTTTCAAAATTTATATCTAAACTTCCTTGCTCGTTTAAGTGAGTTTGTGTCCACTACCGCTACTGAGAGTCCCAGGAAAACTTGACCCGTGCAAAAGTAGCTTGTCTGTTTTTTTTAATACAAATTACTAAATTAGAATTATTAGATCTCCAACAGCAGATTTTTTATTGCTGCAAAATTAATGATTTTCCTCTGTTATTTTCCAAGTGCTAATAAAATAATTATAAAAATATTTATTTATTGTCTTAATAGAAAAAAAAAGTAAAATTAAAATTTTAAAATGCTTTATCTTTTTAAAAAAACATTACTAAAAAAAAAAAAAAACAAAATAAAAAAATACTAGCTGAACAGATAAAATAAGTTATAGCCAACGAAATTGTATAGACTGTCCAAATAGTTCATAAAATCTCTTGAATTTTAATAAACTTATGCAACACTATAAATATATTTCATATTTTTTTTTACTTTTTGTTTCTTTACTCTTATCCAACAACAAGCGGTGTGTGTTTCAGATTTATGCCTCTCGACACAGGAAAGGATCATAAATTCAAATTCACTAGTCTACCGTTTTTATTTACTTTTTTTTTTTGGCCGGATGTTTATTATGGCTGTAGAAAAATAGAAAAAAAAAGTTACTGTTAAAAATATAACAAATGAAGTAAAATACGCTAAATTATTATTACTTTTTTTTTCTTTTTTAGCTTAAAAAAATGCATAATTTTTAACTAAGTAAATTATATTTTCATATATTTAATTGAGTTAAGATTTCTATTCATACAACGTATATTTTAGCAAGTTTAATTGAAAAAAAAAATTTTAAGAATATAAAACAGGAAATACACAAAATTTTTTTTTAGTTAATTGCACTTTGAACAATTATGAATCGAATTCCTATAAGTTTTAGAAAAAAAAAAATTAAATATTTAAAAAATAAAAATAAATAAATTAATATTATGCTTTCTAAAGACCTAAAAAATATTTTGTTTAACTATATTTGATTTATGTGAGTAATTGAAAAGGTGTGCAAATGTGACCCTAAACATATTTTGATTTTCTAAAATATCTTAGTCCCTTTCAAAATTAATATTGACATAATAACTTCATCAAAATATAACCTAATTTATGAAGATAAAGAGAAGTTCAAAATCAAAGTAACTATAGTTACATTAAGAAATTACAAATTCTAATTTATTATATATGTGTGACCTAAATAATTACATAATTATATATATTAAAAATTGGATATTTACTTAAATAATTAATTTTCATAATTAATAAAATAATTATAAAATATTTCTTACTTATTTTATATTAACTAATATGTGTCTTTTAAATCATCCCATTCACGACAAAATTTATAAAGCTCAACTAGACAGACTAGAAATTTAAATCAAAACTGATATTCTTTTAAAAATTCAAATTTTAATTTTAAGAAAGAGATAGAAAAAAGTAGCTGTTTTGCTTATATAATAACTGTATGTTAATGATATTCATAATATCTTAAAATCTTGTAAATGTTAAAGAAAAAGAGCTTTCTTGCTTACTTCAATTCTGTTAGAGCCGCGAGAGAATGGATAAAAGTTACGTCTCAGCTTCAGTACATACTATATATATATATATATGGGTGATTTTGCAAAATCCGAAACTACTCGATGAAATCCCCTGATATTTGGCACACTTATTATGTATCAAAAGACTACTCTATTGCTTTAAAACTTTTTTATTTTGGATCTGTAAGTTCAGAGACATCAACAGTCAAAGTTGACGTTTTTTAAAAACTACATAACACCCACAAAACTTTTTAAGGAATCAAGGGATTACTAGTACACTACACGTCACCAATCAGCATCTAAAAGAGGCACTTTAGGTTGACAGATTTGAAAGGGTAAATGAAAATAAAAAATTAGTCCCATTTCCCGTCAATTTCAGAAAACCACTATTTTTGGACAGAGGGGGGTGGCTGGCTTGAAAAAGAATCACCCATATATATAACTGGCGTAGGAAAGTAAATGCAATTCGTATTAATTTCAAGGAAATTAGAAGTTACGCCTTTGATAGCAATTAAAATTAGCATAAACAAATTCTTAACTATACTACTGTATATTTAACAAAAGAATATATGTTTCAGTATATTAACTCATACCTTTTTTTTTCTTTATTTTAATTATAACTGCTGCTATTTAAAAGTTTTTAATTTAAAATACGCTTATCAAATTACCAACAGAAATATTTCCATGCATAAATAAACTTGTAAGTATGCAAAAATAATAAAGAGCTTTCTTTTTTAAAACTTTTTTATAACCTTGTAAATTTGTTTTATGCCTATTTTATTTTAAAAATTTAGAACTTTGGTAAATATATTTTTTATTAATTGCCTTTTTTTGCGCAGAAAATATTGTACAAAATATTTCCAATTTTAAATTGCAATTAAGTTTTTATCTTGTGATTTTAACTGCTGAGACTATTGATTCATAGTTCGGAAATCGTGCTCAAGTATAATTTGTAAAAGCGATAGCAGTTAAAATTTTGGAAATAAAAATATGTTTTTAAAACTATATTTTAGAAAGAAAATTTTCAAATCAGATTTAGAACCTCTGATGCCGTTTGGTAAATCTAATACGCCTTATAGGTTTAACAAACCAGTTTACAACTGCAAATTGCTTTGAATAATTTTCAGCAGTTGATTAATATATATAAAAGTATTGTAATTTACAAAAATTTTGGAAACATGAATATAGTAAATATAAGCAAATAAAAAAATATTAAGCATTTTTTCGTTTCGAAACAATAATTTTAACTTTTTAGAATCAGCTCAAAGTAGCAATATTATTAGATTTACATTCTAAAAAGGATAATTTGGTCAATAAATTCAAATTATTCTATAATGTAAAAAGGGTAGTATAACTGTTTTATTTCTTTTTTATTACAATGTTTTATACAAAATGAATAATATATGTAAATTTATTAATATATTTTGAGGAAAAAAGTTTTCTTGTATATTTAAAACGATTAAAATTTATAATAAATTTTTTGCTGCATTTTACATAACAAAATAATAACAATTTTTTGTTTACAGTTTAAGGTATATTGTAACTTACACAGCTGTATGTTGAATATATGCGTCAAACTATGAATTTAGAACTTTTTCTCCATGAATGACGCTAGGATAAATTGTTCTAACATTACTTCAGTCGATATACGGGATGGAGGGGGGGTTCAAGTTTCCGGACACCACCAGATGTTTTTTGGGTTTTTCGGGTCATTGAAAAACCAATTTTGGAGTCCTACCTACAAAAAATTGGCGCATCACCCTTAAATTAGTAAAAACTACCCCTAAAATTTGTATTTCATGTTTTTGCAAATTTAAGGGTGAAGTTTCAATTTTTAGTAGACAGGGCCCAGAAATTCGTGATTAGTGTCTCAAAAAACCTTTGTTGACTAAATCTGGACACTGAAAGCGTAAAATTAGCAAAACAACCCCTTTTAATGGTAGTTTTTGCTAATGTAATGATGAAAAAATTAATTTTTCACAAAAGTCCTCAAAATTCGTGATCAGCAACCCAAAAAATCCATATGGACCAAATCTTGATACTTAAATTTCGAAAAAATCAAAAATACACCTTTTTGGGGTCGTTTTTGCAAAATTTAAGGCTGAAGCCCCAATTTCTCATAGAAAATACCCCGAAATTCGTGATAAGTGACTTGAAAAACTGTCAGGATTCCATTAATTTTATGAACGAATTAAAAAGAAGCTCTTACCTTTTCTATAAACTACAATGAAATACAGAGGTTGAAATATCTCAAGTATTCACCTGGATCATCGACTCTGATATACCAATCAGTAAGGAAGCGGTTTTACATAAATACTGCATTTGTTGCTTTATAACTTATTATCATGAAAAATTTACAAAATCACATTTTAACTCATATATAACTAACATTTAACCTTTTATTTACTTTAATGCATTAAACGAAATGATTATGAAAACTTTTCTAATCAAAACTATGTATAAAATGATAAAATTTTAGATTGCTCATGTATTAAAAAATAAAAACATTTTTTTTTTCGTTTAAAGTAAACTATGTATATTAAAACATAGTTTATTAATCCAATATATTGTTTTAAATTAAAATAGCATTATAACTAACAAATATATAATTTGAATATCAAAAGTATGCTAAGTAGTTAGTACCTATATATAGTCAGACATATTACTATATAACTTAAATATATTAAAAATTTTTAGTTTGAAAATTTAAAAGCTTTAAGTTTCTTGATAAATTAAATTTTATTGATATATAAGTAATATTATATAAACTTAATTTTCGAATAAATTAATTATAAATTCATTTAATTATTATTATTACTTGTAACATAAAATTAATTATATATTGCATAAATTTAATTAGATTTGTTATTAATAGTTTAAGTTAAATATTTACGTTGAATTTTTAATTATTGAACTTATTTCATTGTATTGGTAGTGTACCTATTTTGTACCTATTTTTTCTAATATTTACAAGAGTTAACTTTAACAGTGCAAAAACATATTAGTATACTTTTATTTAAAGGCAGATTTTAAAAGTAAGATTATTTTTTTATTATTATACGTGCACAAGGATCTAAGAAAACTTCTACCTGAATATTTTAGTCAGAATAAATTAAGGAATTTTTTTATTCTACTAACGGATTTAAATGTTTGCTGTTTTTAAAGTAGATAAATATATGTAGCAACATATAATAAAATAAAGAAATGATGTATGCTGTAGGCTACAGAAATTTGTTTTTTTAAAGTTTTTTACACAAATTTTGCCAAAAAAATTCAATTTTGTCTTCCAGTTTTAATTAATTTTAGTCAAAAAATAACAAATTTTTTGCTACTTGAATTGCTTATTCAACTACGCCGTATACAAATACGAATGATCTTTAAAACTTATACGACTTACTTTATATTCTAATATATGAAATGTAAACTTTACATCGTATACCTTACTAATACAATCATTTTTATGCATAAATTTGTTTCATTTACATATGTAAAAAGAAAAAATGAGAATAATACTAGAAAATAATTTTAATTTCTTTTTTTTCTGGTTACAAAACTCACGATATCATATGGTAATTTATTCAATGAAAATATAGACACGCACGTGAAAAAAGAACTTTTTTTTTCTTAAGAGAATTCAAGTTTTTTTGAACTTATGTAAAATTTTACATTACAGAATCATGCAAAATATGTACATATGTGTATATATTAGTCTGGAAGTTATTTAAATAAGTTTCTGATTACTGAGTGAAATTAGGTTTCATTCACAAAAATAATGAAATTCCCAAAGTATTATCACTAAATATACGGGTTTCAATTTATTTATTTAATGAGCTGTAATTTTTGGAATCTAATTTTTTTGATGAATTTAAGAAATTTTACCTACACTGTTAAAAATACCCTATGGTAATTATACAAAATTTTCGTAAATTAACGAAAAATTCGTAAAATTACTAAAAGAATTTTTTTCTCGAAAATTTACAAAAAATAGTTGTAAATTTACGAGAAATAGTTGTGAATTTACAACTTTTTTCGTAAATTCACAAAAAAAAATCGAGATTTCTCGAATTTTTCGATAATATACTCAATTTAATTTACGATTTTTATCGAATATTTACAAATTTTTTTGAAAATTTATTAATTTTTCGAAAAAATTCTATTTTTTTTGTAAATCTAAGAAAGTTACTTTTTACAGTGTATATTTACCGTAGGGTATTTTTAACAGTACAATAATCAAAATTCTAGGGTAATTTTTAAAATAACTCCCAGGCTTGTATATCTACTAAAGACTGAATTTAAATAAAAACAGTGAATAAAATTTTTATTTGTAAGCAAAAAAAAAAAAAAAAATAGAAAAATATAAAATAAAAAAAAAAATTTAATATTTAAATAATAAATAAATAAAATGTAATGCTTACCTCAAAAATAAAATTAAGTAATTGAAATCAACTAAAAAAATAAAAAATAACACTCGTAAAGCATATAATTCAGGCAAAAAATAGGAATAAAATATGAATCAATAAAAATCAATTATTTAAAAAGAGGTCAGTTTAAAGCCCTTTATAGGGCTATAGAATAATATAATGACCATTTTAACTTTAGAAAATATCTCATTGGACATTTTAGAATCCATACCTCTTTACTTTTCATCGCTTTCAAAGATAATCGGCTTGGCTAAGATCCAGAAATTTACTATATATAGGATCAAAATTCCAAAACCCTAAAGCATTCGTCTTTACAGGAAATATCTCGAAAAGTAACACCCTTTATACTCCACCTTTTTCTCATATAACTATTATATTCCTTTTGTTCTTTATATTATATCCTTTTTTTAATTTTTTTATGTACCATATATCCTTCTTCTTCTTTTTCTCCCTTTTTTTTTACTTCATTGACTTTTCCTTATATCATCGTAAAAACTTCAAAAAAAAAACTTATATATACAGTTTTCTTTCTGTCTATTATTTTTATGTGTATTTACTTGAGTTGTTGAATTTTCTTCTAGTTTCTCAGTAGGAAAGATTTTTCTTTTCAGTTAAAAAGAAAAAGTTTTTAGTAAATTTAAACGTTTTTTTTTTTCTTTTTAGAAAGAGAGAATGGGAAGTGAGTAGGTTCATTTAATACTAGAGCTTTTATGACGTGAGATGAATTTTAATGAATAAATTTAAAGGTAAATATACTTTAAATCTATGAAGCGAATATTTTTAAATTCTTTATCAAAAATCTTTATAATATTTTACTTGTTAAATTAAAATAATTAATTAATATTATTACTAATGAACTTTTATTTTTTAACCAATTTTATATAAATTAAAATAAATGTTTTTACAGTATACCATTAAAACAGATTTTTCTTTTTCAAGGGTTTTCTTTTATTTTTTTTTTTTTTTTTCATTTTCTTTTTACTGTTAAAATAGATAAAACTTTTTTTTTTTAGTTTACTCAAAAGAAAATTGGTTTATGTTAGCTTAATGAAGTCTTATCCTTACACGGTCCGGTTAAAAATTTTTAGATAAAGTCTAATTACTATTATAGCTAACTAAGTATAATTTTATTATTATAATTATTTTTATCATTATCATTATTTTTTTTACTTTTTATGAATTTAATTTTATAATGTTTTCTTTTCTTTGTTTTTTCAATATATTTGGTTTTCTATTAAAAAATCTTTTTAGAATCAAATAAAACTTTGATTTCAGGATGAAATTATAGAATATTTTTATTTATTTTGTTTTTTTTTCAAAATAATTAGAAATTAATTTTTTTTTTAGCGTACATTTACATGGTCTTTCTGTTTAGTAAGAGCACTGGAATTAAAATGATTTGCTTGGCAAAAGGATGGGCTATTTAAATGGTTTATCTCGTGATTAAGTCTTCTATAAATTTCCAAATAAGGTAATCCTTGAAATAGAAAACTATGAAATAAAAGGGAAACCTAGAGTGGCCCAAAATTATGCAATAGCATGTGTGTTTTTTTAATGTTTTGAGTTCGATCAGGGACGACATGTGTGTAAGATTGAAAAATTTTACAGAATTGCAACTCTGCAAAATTTTACAATCTTTCACACTTTTTGGTGAGATTGCGTTACGCATAAATGAGCCCAGCGGTCAAATTATGTCGGACTATATGTCAACATGTTCTCTGATTTAACTCGTCACACGTCATCACCGACTAAACTCACCCCTCGTAAAGCCTTATGCAAGTCACCTCAGAACCATTTATCACATTATTTCGGGTTGACTTGAGGCCATATATCTTCATTGGTTGAAGGTCCTTCCACTTTTTATTCCATTTTAGAGATGATCAATGTGTTCCATCTAGAATTGGCCTAAAAAGCTAAAGAATATTACCTAAAACTAAATTAAGGTTTAAATTATTGAAATAAAATTCAATTAAATAGTTATTAGGCCCTTTATTCACTTCCATCTAGTCTTCAAAAAAGATAAATAAATAAATAATTAAATAAATAAAAATCTGTTTTTGTCCTCTGTTATAGCTCCTTCGGTGCCGGTTTAACCAGGGCAAAACACATATTCACGGCTTTCAACCTTGCCCACCCTAAAGAGATAGGATTGGAAAAGCCCGTGTCCACTTAGCAACTGTGTCAGAAAGTTAATTGCTTCCTCATGTTTTCTTTGAATCCAAGGCATATCTTCTTTTATAAAACGCTTGGTTCATCCACTATCAGTACGGTCCTCCCAGAGTTTCTGGCATCGTATCTTTCCAAACATTCGCTTTGATCTGGTCAATCCCGCCCTTATTCTTCCTTTCGTATATGAGTTTGCGTATTTTGGCAAGGGGCTTAATTGGAATAATTTCAGCAATCACAAGAATTGCTGCTTTGGAGACAGTCCTATACGTGCATGCAACCCTTAAGACACCTTTCCTCTGTACTCATGCCTTATCATGCCTTTTGCATAAATAGCCTTGTTTAGCGCCTCTGCCCGAATTTTCGATCCATACAATATTATGGAGTTGGTGACGTACATTAGTAATTTCCGCTTGCTAGCCTTAGGGCCGTTCAGGTTTTCTATAAGCCTGCTCAGGGCTAGTCTCATAGTGCCTGCCTTATTGACTCTTTGAGAGATATGCTCCCAGTAGTTGAGGTTCGTATCCAAAGTTATACCCAGATATTTTACAAATGTTTTCATTTGGATGATGGTATCCTCATCAATTCATATTGGGATGACGGTATCGATTTACTTCCTCGTTTGTTTTTATCATGCAGACGATTAAGTTGTTTTGCACCTGCTGCACGTTTCTTGCTACGATCAGAAGGACAATGTCGTCCGCGTATCCAATCACGAAGCAGCCATCCGATAGCATTAGCCTCAGAATACCATCATAGGAGATGTTCCACAGGTTCGGTCCTAATATTGATCCTTGGCTTGTGCCAGCTGTCACTTTTCTGATCCTTTTCCCTTGGACTACCCGCTGCCTCAAATCGCTTTTCATTACACGTATCAAATATCTTAGTACTGTGAAGTCATTTAGATCCTTCAGGAACTCCGTCCACTATGACAAGATAAAAGCATTTTTGACATCAAGGGTAATCAAAAGAGTAATTTTACGGAAATAATGATTACCCGTTTGAGCTCTGATTATCGTGTATGTGGCCTCCTTTACTGTACCATACAAAATAAGTCTTAGCAAAAAAAGGGATCAATTATATAATAAGGATGACATAATGTAGTCGTAAAATTCAGTGGCTTATATAGAAGAGGCAATTAAAATTTTAAGACAGAAGGTTGAAATAATAAATGATTGACGTAAAGGAATAATAAAATTCGGAATATCAGTACTGGAATCCAAAATTTATTTTTATTTTAATTGTAATAATAAAAAAATTATTTAAAAATTACAAGTAAAATCGTTTATTTACGATTGCTCGAATTAGCATAAACTAACTTTCTATTATATTAATAATTGCCTGATTTAATTAAATAATTATTTTCTTAATTTAAAAAAATAAATATTTTTCTGTATGCAAATTAAGGAAATAAAAGAATTGAATAAAATTAGTTTGAAATTTTGCGTTAAGATGTATAAGAAGTAAGAAGAATAAAAAGGCTATATAAATGTACCCTGTATTTTGAAATATACTATGGCGCCGTTTTGAAATATCTTGACAGAAAATAAACTACTTTTACTTGTAATTACTTCTATAAAAATACAATTTTTATGCGCTAATTTGATGCTGAGCCAAGAAAACTAGTGTTTTATTGGTTTATGTGCGAGCGCAAGCCAAAATCATATTGTTTATGATACATTTTTTGTCATGCTAATTTTAAATCACTATTTTCGATATTTAGCATGCAGAAATGTTTTTTGTTTTGTTGAAATTTACGTTGGGTTTCTGCCCTAAATTTAGAAACAAAGACTTTTTTTGGAAGTTGAATTCAAAAATATTCGATTTTTTGATCAATGTTATTTAAAATATTAAGAAAATAATAAATAGCTTTATTTTTACAGTAAAATTTGCACAAAAAATAAGGCATTAAGTCAATTTTCTTGAATTATTTAGAGTATTTGAACAAAATTTTGGCACATATTTTAAAAAATCCCCAAAGCTTAAAAATATGCAGCAAAATCTGAAAACTTAGTGATCTATTTTGACGCCTTGAATTCATTTAAATTACTTTCACGAAATATCATATTTAGAAGCAAAATAAAACTCATTTGTATTCAGTTATATATATTGTATTCAGTTATATATATATATATATATATACCTTATATATATACCTCATACTATTTCATTAACGTTCGCTTTTAATTTTTAAAATCACAAACTAAGGTAATTTACCTTTTCAATCAAGACTGAATTTCCAGAGACTAAAATGATGGTTGATAAGTGTATTAAATATTGGGGTTTTGATGAGCGTAGAAAGCAGTGATGTAGAAACTCCACTTGAATTGTGTATAAATGTATATTAAACTTGACATTTATTTTGAAAATTTGTTTATCTTCAATTCTTGTTACCAAGGGATATTATATTTTATATATGAGACCCTAAAACTTTTATTTTACTAAACCATTAACATATTTCAATATGTAAGTGTTTTTTGGAAAAATTTTGGTCCAAGTAAAATTAGGTAGCATTGATAAAAAAAAAAAAATAAATAGAAATCAAGGCTTTTTCAATCACTAAATTAAAAACTCCAATATGCGAGTTTTTATTCAGAAAATTCTTAAATAAAGTGGAATTATAGATATATGACATATTCTCCTCTCGGGGACTACCCTATAAAATGCCCCAATTTAATTTGTTGTACATTTTTATTTTCTAATTGCAACATACAAATTCTAATATTAAGGGTTAATTATAATTTTATTTCGCAAAATAATATATTTTGTATTTTTCTGTATAAAATCACAATAACTTTTAAAAATAATTTCCAGGCTAGTAAATTCATTTCGTAATTAAGAAAATAAAATAGAAAAATAAAAAATTAAAATTAAACTCTACACATTCAAAAAGTGATCAAGAGTATAAAAAAGCTCAACGAAAATTAATTTAATTAAAGAAACGAGCAAAAGTATAATTCTTTTATTTTTATCTACATGAGTGTGAAGCAATAATGCAATCAATGTCGAAGAAAAATACTATATATAATAAAGTAACTTGAACTTTACAGAGTTTCAAACGAAGAACAATGATCATTATATACGTTATATAGGTTGCAGTTTTAACCTAGAGCGTATTTCATTTTTTTTCCTTTTTATTTCTTTCTATATATATATATATATATGAGCTTCAATTATTTTTATTTGAAATAACCATCGTTAACAACTATTAATTATTATTTTATTTAGTTCATAAATAAAAATGAAAAAAAAATTTTTTTATTATTCATTATACATATTGGTATTGATTACTAAAAATAATGGCTGATTTGATTTATTTTTAGTAATTAAAATATATAAATTAACAATTTATTAACTTCTTTTATTGTTATTTTTACAGAAAAGCATAAAATAAACCAATAATAAAATATAGTAAATTTAACGACAAGTGCATAAAATTTATAATTTTGTATTTAGGCCCAGGTAAGAGTATTTAATGATGAATACATCAATTATTAAATCTTGGCTCAATGCAAAAATTATTGAATTTCAAGTAATTTTAAGAATTATGGCAAAATTAAATTTTATAATTCCAATTATAGCAAATTTAATGAACGATTTTTGAGCAAAGTATGTGACGCCAAAAAAAGGGAATTTTTTGTGAAAAAATGATAGAATTCTTGTTTCTAAATTGGTATATGAAAGTCAAGAAAACACCCGAAAACTTTCAGTTTAATTTTGTTTGTAATCTAGGCCCCAAAAACAGAACCTAAAGTCAAATACGATTTTTTTAGATGCTAAATTAAAAGTGATTGACTTATTTTTCAACCTTTCCATTCACAAGCATTTAAGGTTAAGGAATCTCCCATATATATGAATATAATGTATATATAAATAAAAATATAATTTAATTCAGGATGATACAATAACAAAAACATAATACTATACTTAAAAGAAAAAAAAAACATAAAGAAAGAAAATAAAATAAAATAAAAAGATCGAAAACATATATCCGTAACCATTTATCGTTTTAAAAGAAATATTTTAGAATCATTCGTGCAATGTACAAATTCTATACTCTTTCTAACTAGTATAACTTTGACATTACTATGAGCACCTAAGCGAAAGAAAAGTCCACAAGCTATAATATTTCTATAGTACAGAGAAGAATCTATAATAAAAAAAGCCAAAGGCTAAAAGAATTTCCATAATCGATATTTATATATATATGATTCCTTATATAACAGTGGTACGTTTTTTTATTTCTGGTATCTCATTCGTACTTCAAAAAAGAAAAAAAAGGAAATAAAATAATCTCCCAAGAGAAATGTCGTTATTGCGACATGAAGTCACCGTATATTCGATGGTTATATTATAGTTACTTCTTATATTTTTCGCTTGTCGATTATTCGAATCGATGCTTTGAGAAACGATTTCGATGTGAACGAGAGATTCGTGACTGTATGAAACTTCAATTGAATAAATTTCAAGTAGATGTGAAATTAGTTTTTCGTTTTTCTTAAATTCACTTTTAAGACTTTTTTTCTTTTCTCAAAAACAATGAATTAATTCTATGAATGCTTTATTACATTTAGAAGTAATTTAAATTTATATTAAAATGGATGTTATTTTTTGTAATATGGAAATTTACTTTGTTAAGATCTTAAGCTTACAAGTAAGATAGCAAATATCAAACACATGAAATAATAAAAAAATAATTTAGGACACATCAAAAAAAAAAATATTAAATAAATTTAGCCCACAAAAAATTATGACAAAAAAATTTCTGACGCCTTAAATTTATAATTTTTAATATTGCCCACAAATGGAAAATTATTTTGTGTTACCTACAAGAAAATTAAATACAACATTTTTAGGTTATCGATTTAAAAAATCAAAAATTTTAAATTTATTTTGTTTCAGGGCAATATAAAATATTTTAATTTCTAGCCAAAATTAAAAATTATGAATTTTAGATGTCCAAAGTGTTTGTGGCTTAATTTTTAGTAGGTTAAATTTATTAAATATTTTTTTGAAATATGAAACACTTGAGTAACTTATCTTTTATATATGTTTCTCAAAAATATATTGTTTTTAAAATTTAGCACTTGCAAAAAAATAACATTTTCAAGAAGGTTACAAAAAATAATTATTCGTATCAAGATTTAATTTACCACTAGCGGTTTTTAATGAATCCAAATTAACTTTGACCAAAATTAAATGATTCAATAAGATATTGGAAAAATGAAAAAAGGTGTAATTCACTCCAAATTGACTAAAATTTGATTAAATTTGCTTTCTACTTTTAGTTGCATATGTGCGTTAAGAGAAGAGTATGACTTCCCTAGATAGAGGGCATCTTAAGTTATTTCCTCCCAGATGGCACAAAAAGTAATTTGGTAATTTAAAAATATAAAACTTTTGAAATGTAACATACAATATTATATTAATTAAAATATGTTTAATTAAAATTTATACAATTAAAATATAAATATTTAAAAAGATAATTCATTATTTAAAACTATAATAATATATAGTTAGATTTTAATACGAAATATAAAACATTTAATATTCAGATAACGTCCTTGAAGTTTATAGTTAAGTGCTTGTGAATGGAGTTTTCCGCTATTTCTATATACCACAATTGACTAAGAAATGGTATAATTAAATATATATATATATATATATAACTATATACAGAATATAAGATTTTTTTTAACGTTCTAATTTTATTAAGTAATAACCTTTAAAAATTACTTTTCATAAAATATTCATAATACGTCCTAGTAATTTTAGAAAATAAAAATATAATTAACTAAAATATAAAATAAAATAATTATAGTATAAATAAAAAATAATTACACTTTTCTGGTTTATCTTTAGTATATAAAAATTTTATGACAATTTGAGAAAGTAAGTTAAGGAGACAAAAAAAGGAAAATTTTTGAATATTTTTAGCCATCAGGGAGTCAAAATCGTATGTGAAACTCGGCACCAATATTTCTGTATTTGTTGTACAACTTTGCAGGAAATAAATGTTTTAATTACCATTAATGAAAAACTTGACGACATTAACTTGGTCACATATAACTAGTTCACTGAACACTCGTGATAATAATATCGTTAGTATCAAAATTTTGCACCCTTGATGTTTAATGTACTTAAAGGCAATTTTTGAAATATTACACTTTTATTGAAGCTGTTATTTTATTGAAATAAAAATTATGTATCAATTACCTAAAAAATATATAATTTCAAAAACAATAGAAAATAAAAAATATAATGATATAATAAAGATTAATGAACGCATAATGTTTTTTTTTTAATTTTCATTATTTAAAATATATTTTCAACGTATAAAATAATTGAGTTTTAATAAAATAATTTGTACATTAAAATTTTCCATATACAAATGGTTAATTATTCGAAAAACAAATTAAACAACCTGTAAAATATTGATTATTATTGTACATTAGAGAATAAAATTCTGTATATATTTATAACAAAGAATAATCATTATATATAACTATATATGGAAAATGGAAAATCATAACGTAATAAAAAATAGGAAACATATGCCATTGAGGGTAGTAAAATACCCATACATGAAATCAATTTTATATCTATACAAAAAAAATTATTAATGTATGGGTAAATTTATGTATATGTAAAGGATAAAAAACGTTAAAACAAGTTACGCTTAAAAAAATATATATATATATATAAATCGATATTTTCCGCACTTCACTTGCATTTATATATATTTTGTATGACAATCTGATTGGAGAGTTAAAGTGATTTATTACGTAATATCCAAACCGTGAACTGTAAAGCAATGACACGCCATATTGCAAAATTGGTATTTTTCTAATAAAAATTTGACGCGAAATATACAATATTTTTTATTATTAGCTTCGAAAAAAAAAAAGTTATAACTTTTGTACATTTCTATAACTTTTAGCTTCATTTTGAATGATTTGTGTGCAGGTTAAGTTTTTTTTTTTTTTTATTTCCTAACTCACATTTATTTACGATAGTAAATTTAAATTAACAAAATTTTACTAACTTATGATGATGAATATATGTTTGAAAAAGTTCTATAAACTTATTATAAAATAATCGAAGTTTTCACTTTTTTTTCACCTACACAGTATCACCATATTTCCTACAACTTCAAGAAAATAATACTTAATTTGCTATTTCACTTAAAATTACTTTTTTTTTCATTAATTAAAAGTAAAAACAGGTCAAAGATTTATTACTTGCAGAATGACCTACTTAAATGTGCCCAAACGAAATTTTGGTAAATTTTAGGGTTATAATTTTGAATGTACGAAACTTGTTAGAAATAGTGGGCCAAATTGAACTAGCAAATATGTATCACTAAAATCATCCAAAAAAACTTATAACTTTTGTGTTTTCACACAACCAACGATCATGGAACTTGTTCACTTATAACAGTTATAACGTATACTATAATTATTATAAGTCCTAGAACCGAAATTATAATAAATCTCGAAATATAAATTATCCCAAGTCTATAAACCTAATGTATTCTAAATTCTTGTGGCCTGATCAGGCCCTGACTCCCATTCAAATTATTCCAAGTCCCTAAATCGAAAATATTTCAAGTCAATATGACCCCCTCCTCCCTGAAACGACACTTTTTCACCTCCCCCCTCATACCCAGCTAGGTCTATTAAATACCCCTCCCAATGAACATGTTCCATGTTAAAAGACAAAAAATTAATTAATAAGTTGATAAAAAATATTTCCCCTTCATTATTTATCTAATTTTGGCAAACATTAGTTCGAAACATTCTTTTATTGCAAACTCACACATAGGCCAATCTTCTGGAGAAGAGTAAATGTAATGATGGCGTACCCGATTACCAGCATGATTGAAATATTCAAATCACTAAAAATAAAATTTTTTTATAAATTATAAGTATTAGTCTGAAAGTTATTTGAAAGTTTCACGGTAATCGAAAATTCAAGCAACTTTTTAAAATAACTGCCAGGCTAATAATTCAGTTTCTTTGAAGTCCTAAAGATCAAAAATGTAAAAAAAAAAAAAATCAATTTACAAGCATTATAGATTTTTCAATGCTTTTCTACAATTGAAATTAAAAATGTCAATCCAAGACCTAAAATTTTTCTTCAGTGACCTAGATCATAATTATTTCTACGTAGATATAAATGGACTAAATTTGACTTTTAATTAAATATTAATTGTTCAAATGAAGTTTAGTTTATAATTATATAAAGTTCAGTTTATAATTGATAAAAATAGTTTCGAAAATTCTTTTTTTTATTTTGAATCTAATTTAAGCACTTGTAATTAAGTTAATAAGTTTAGTATATAAAATCTGTTGTACAATTATAATTACTTCATTGGTAATTAAGGTCAAACATGACTCTTAAAAATATAACAAACTAGGCTATCAAACGTAAAGTATAAATAATATATTTAAAATAAAATTTAGTCGTAAAATAAATATAGTTTACAAACTTAAAATACTTTTTTTACTGTTATTTTAGAAATTATATTTTTATATACTGAAAATAAAGTGGTGAGTTTGTTTGAAATAAGGCCTTAGAAATTCAATATCTTGTTTTATACAATATTTTATAACATTAAGTCTTGTAATAGATCTTCAATACTAACAAATTTTAATAATAAATTCTAAAAGTGCTAGCTCTCTAATATCTTGCTGTCAATAGTTTAAATATATGCAAACTAGGTATTAATATTCGTCCTATAGTTACTTACGTTATTTGAATCCCAAGTTAACCTAAAATTACAGGACTAAAATTTCAAAACCCGAGAATCGATAAAAAAAATTTTCAAGTCTAATCTAATTTAGTGTATAATACAAAGTAACATTTCTTATAAAAATGATGGTATTAAATAACAGTTAGTACAGACTACGTGATTTATATTATATATAATTAATTACTTGAGAATTTTTGATCTTCTTAGTTTTTCATTCAGGAAGAGAATGATGGGTAGTTTCCTGTTTCATCGTCTTCATTAACTATATTTATATATTTTATATTCAATTTTTAGCATGTTTTTTAGTATATATATTTTTATTTTTAATAAAGAATCGCTTAATTGACAGGATTAAGAATAGAATTTTAAAATCATCCACAGAGTAGATCAAAGTGTACTATAATTCTAATTACATAGTAAATCATGAATTTTATTTTAACCTAAAAATTTTGATTTAAGTTTTCTTAAGAGACAATCTTATATGATTAAAGGAGGAATGACACAGACAAAAATTTTTACAGTAATTATTAAATAATATGACCTTTCCAGACAATGATAAAATTCTTAAATAAACAGTGATCATACTGATGATGCCTCACACTGTTTAACCAAGAAACGAAATGACCTTGGGATTTTCCGAAAATTTATTCGTAATTTTCCAACATAAATAAATTTTTAAACATCTTATTGATTGTTCTTAACTTAATACTACACTGTCTGATATGATATATTTAGAGTGTAAATATTACATCTCATATCAGGACGAGTATTTTAGAATTTTATCATTGTCTGGAAAGGTCGTATTATTTAATAATCGTAATTTTATACCAGACGTAAAATTAAAAAATTTTTACAGTAAATTATTCAATTATTTTTAATTACAACAAAGTAATTATAT
This sequence comes from Anagrus nilaparvatae, assembly GCA_022575985.1. Taxonomy (NCBI): domain Eukaryota; kingdom Metazoa; phylum Arthropoda; class Insecta; order Hymenoptera; family Mymaridae; genus Anagrus; species Anagrus nilaparvatae. Next base: position 21,157,020 of record JAKSXM010000137.1, read on the forward strand.
TATTCTTTATTTTAATCTCATTTGCATTAAAAATTAAAAAGTTAATTAAATTCAATATAATTATTAATTTTTTTATTCACTTATAAAATATTAAATTTAAGTTAAATTTATAATATATCAAAGTCACACACACACATATATATATATTTTTATATTTATACAGAGTCATATCTGTCACTGATTATTGATTTTCAATACTTACATAATATATGAAAATATGTTTTAAAAACTTTTTTTACAGCACAAGACAAGCAATAATTTGTAACAAAATTCTATTTGTCAGCTAGTTGGTCGACTGATGATCTTATGGATCTTTTTAGCGGTTATACATAGAAACTTTGCGAAAAAAAATATTTCTAAAATGTTAAACTTTGTTTAAAACTTTTAAACTTTAAACTTTCGTGTTTACGCAAGTATCTTATATTTGATGTAACAATATTGGTGTATTAGAAAAAGTAGTTATAAGTTAAAATATTATTAGGTTGGTTAACTGTATTATTGAAATATAATTTGTTGTATTCTATTATTAAAATAAACATTTTATGTATATTGGAATATTTCAAGCATCCAATTAAATTTGAATTTTAAAATAAACTTTTTAATAGCAGTAAAATACATAAAACATTATTTCATACACGAGAAAGAATTTTGAAAGTAAATAATACATTTTAAAATCAAGTTAGCTTTTTCACGAAAAAAGTAAACCTCTTGGATAAATAGAGCCATATTTTTTCAAACAATTAAATACCTGGTAATTTATTTTTACCTTAGAATATCACTTAAGTCTTATTTTACAGAAAAATCTATTTGCAAATCTTGAAACTCTAATTTTAACCTCTATTCTAACCTTTGTAATCTAAAATCCCATTTTCGTTTTCAAAATAGTAAACGAAGACCCAATGGGCTACAAAAATAAAGAACGTCCCATATTGAACATAATTTTCCATCAAAGGAAAAACTGAATATGAGCAAGGGTTGCATTGATACTTAAAATCCTAATTTTATTTAAAGAATCAATTTTTATTTAGAGTATTTTCTTGAACTTTAACCAAAATTAACTAAATTTTATATTTTTACATAGTATATTAAAAAATTTTTAAATAAATTAGGATTTTAAGTACATCAAGTACTTATAATAATAAAATATGTTTTTATTAATAAATATAAATTACCTTTATTATCTCAACACAAACACATAATGCACAACCACAAACAAAAGTTTACACATATGAAGAAAGTTCACCTTAAAGTCTTTGAGAAATGGTTTGGAAATATATATATATAAGTTTTACTTCTTACCATTAAGGTTATTCATCATAACTAAGCTCAGTAATTTTGAGTAGAAGTTTATAAGGTTATCAAAATCGCGTTTATTATACATATTGACAAGTGATCAATAATTTAGCTAAGATACTTATAAATCATAAAATCATATAAATGATGTATTAAAAATATATATGTATAATAAAAAAGATATAAAATAATGCCTGCTTTTTTTTTATTGGACAATTAATTAAGGTACGTCAAAATTATTCATTTTTTTATTTAATGATAAAAAATGAAAACATTTTTTTTTGAATTAACTAAAACTGTTTTACTGTGTACTTACTATTGATTATTTTTTTGCTTTTTCAGTTATTCTAGTTTTTTTAACTTTTGTAAAATTTTTGTAACTATTTTTTTTTTATTTCTAATACCTCATGTAAACTAACTTTTTTGAAACTAGGGCAGTTTTTTTGTTTGTCTGTAAAAGACAATTCTTAAGCCCTAAGTAGTTTTTATTTATTTTATTGTATCTTCTATAAAAATTCAGCTTATTCAGTTTTGAAGTCATGCACTGAATTTTGTTCTACTTTCAAAATATTTTTTAAGATATAATAAAAAAAATAAGATATTTTTTATAATTTTAACTGTAATATCTTCTATGCGAATATAAATTATTATTTAATAAACTGGTAATGTTAGATTTTAAAATAATAATACCAAATAATAAAGAGCAATACGAGCGAAAGAAATTTAAAAATGGCTATCTATACCATACGAGAGGGTACTAGAGGCAAAGGGATCGTGATATTTAAATTAAGAAAACTCAGGGTCAAGCGTGAGCTGGTATTCTCCTCTAGCTAAGAAAAAACTTGAGGGGACAACTAGTTCACGCACACGGACACCTGGGGGTAAGGCTTTATTTAATGGTAAAACAATATTAAAAAAAAAAAAAAAAAAACTTAAAAAGGTTATTTCGGAAAGATGCTTTACTTTACAGAAAAAAATCGATGGCCCTGAAAAGGGCCGATTGAAAATCCTCCCTTACCAAGTCGTCAATTCTATTTCCTCTTCTTAATAAAATTATTATACCGGTATGAGAATGACCGTTATTATTTTCTCTCTTTTTCTCTCTCTTTGCCCTTTTTTCTATTGGTTCTCCGGTGCGCTTTACTTAGCCCGCCGAAGTCTTTATATATAGGGTTAGAGTAAATTCGCGTCATTCAGAGAGAGGCTTTGCTTTGGACCACATCGCATCGAGTCGCTTGTTGATTTTTGCTGCCGTTGGTGCCGCTGCTCCTGATTTCATTTTTGCTTTGCCGTTGCCGTTCTCGAGGAAGGCTGTTGTGTGTGTGTGCACGAAAGAGATACTGAAGGTATTTGGTTCTTCTGTGGGGCTTGGCCAAGCTCGAGGTCATAGTTGGGACCTCTGGACGCCTAGTGTGCGTCAGTTCAGCCACTGGGGCTGTCGTTGGCTGCAGGTTGCAGGCCAGACATTAGGACTAGGACTTTCAGAGTCACCAGGTATTTTTTAGTATTTTGTGTATATGAGTGTGCATGTGAGTGAATGAAATTTATTTTAATATAGGTGAGAATTTTTGAGTGAGAACTTACAAAGCAAAGCCAACCGGCCCTTTTTAGGGCCACAAAATTTAACGTAATATTCATACAAAGTTCTTGCACCAGAGTATTAAAATTAACAGGTAACGTTACTAGGTAATTAGGTGGGTATAGGAAGTATTAAACCGTTGTTGTATTTGAATATTTTAACTTTTTACGAAACTTTTTTACGAAGAATTGGTCCCTAAAACCACACGCTTCAAAGATTCTCGTTATTATCAAAAAGAAAAATATTAGTAAAAGAAAGAAAAAGACAACATTAAAAGCAATTAAAATATATTTGAATCCTCAAAAAACTTTTAGCTTTAAATTACTTCTATTTTATAGTTTTCATCCAAAAAGTAATTTTAAAAGTAAATTTAGCTGTCTAAATTAGCACAAGCTTATATTCATTTGCCATTAAGCATAAGCTATAATCAAACCAAAAGTAAGGGTACTGTAAGTTTGTAATATATCAAGAGTAGTCACTTTTAGGACATTGATAAAGATGGTGAACCCTCGAAACTTATTTCTGAATTACTTCAAACTTTATTTAAATGTATATTATACAGTTTTAACATTACGGACAATGCTCGTAGTGGCAACCGAAAACTCAGATTTAGAGATCGAAAATGTATCCTTGAGTGTATGTTTTAAAGCTAAGATACCTTAACATTAAAAAAAAGGTTATGAAAGAAAGTTCTAAGTTTGCTTCAGGCAATGCAAAAATGTATAGTTAAAGCTCATTAAAAAAAAGTTGTAACCAAAATTTGCTCCACAAGAGTTTACTTAATTAGTAGTAGTATTCAAAAGTTGCTTTATATGCTTAAAATTTAAAAACCTTATTTTTTTTTGGTAAGTAAGTGTTACTAGCTAATCAAAGCAATTTTTAAAAGTAACCCTCAGGCACATATATATATTCATATACGCTTATACACAAGAATATATATATATATATATATATAATTCTTGTGTATATATTGAAATTGAAAATTAACCTCACTGAGAAATTAATTAGCTTTGTTGCAGACGTTCCCTGTTGTGCAAACTTGTTGGCAGTTCTAACTCTCTCGTATTTGACCTCGTACATGGTCGATCTATTAAACCAATTAAGTAATAAAATTTCATTTGTATGCGTGTGAAAATGCTTTTGGTGGTTAAATATATGTATATACATGAATATGCATGTATGTATATTAGTCTAGCAGTTGTTTTAAAAAGTCGACATATTTTTGGTTACAAACAAAAAATTAAATACTATTTTCAAAAAAATTGCGCAAACTTTTAGCTTATTAGGCATTTTTTTTTAACTGCCATCAATCCTTCGGGCTTTTGGTGAAGCAAATTTTCCTATTTTAGGTTATTGAAATTTTATTTTATGGTTTTCGAAGCTCCAAAATCAATCCTTTTGGCTTTTAAAATCCTTGTTGGCATCATGCAACAGTTTGAATTCTTTAAAAAAACAATGAAATTTATTTTCCCTCTTCTAATTTTCTGAAAAATGTGGCTTTAAATTAACACAAATTATAACACTAATTTTAACACCCAAAATTTTTCTTTTTAAATTTTCGTTGCTTTTTTATGAGGTACCAATTAGAAATGGTATTATGGCTTGAAATTTTTAGGACCCTATTTGCTAAAAAAAAATTTTTTTTTTATTAACTGTCTAATATATATACATATTATTTTTGAATAATTAAGATAATATAGTTTGACTGGCATTAAATTAAAATGAATTTTTTCAACATTTTTTTTTATCAAAGCTACGTACCTATATTTAACAAATATAAAATTGGATGCTTTTAATATAAATTCAAAATTAAAATTTAATGGATTATTCCATTAATTTAATCTTTAAATGAAAATGATAGTTATCCTACCATATAGCCTAATATAGTATATACGATAGTAAATATTACAGTATATCTAATACATTCGTCTGATCAAATATTGATTTTACTACTTACAATTAAACAAATTGAATATCTCGTAATAATTTAGCCTGTTTCTCGTTTTTTATTTAAAAATTTATTATTTTAAAAAATTAAGTATAATTTATTGTAAAAACAATATATTTATTTTTAATTTTCTTATATATATATATATATGTGTGTGTCTAATTATTGGCTGTGCTTCACCAGCGTGCGAACGCCCTCTGCCAACTCTCTCTATTTTTGCACACTACATATTGTGAAGCTTTTAGGTACTTGCGGGTTAGGCAGATTTTAAAATTCAGTTAGCCATATGAAAATTTGCTTACATAAATGTGCCTGCGCATTTACGTTTGTGGCTATTGTAGAAGGTGCCTAACAGATTTTAGTTTTTGTATAGGTTAAAATAGGAGTTTATTTTTTTAATTTTCTTAAAATAATACTTAAAATTTTTTACCATCGTTAATTTTTAGTATTGTAATATTTGTATATTGCTGTAAATAAACTTAAAAATATGTTTATTTAAGTATATAAATGCTCTGTGAAGTATATGAATGAAAAATACAGTAAACTCGCGATATAAAGAAAGACTATATAGCGAAAGGCTTGAGATAATTAACATATTTGATGGTCCCAACAGAAGAAATTTTGTTAGATTAAATGTCTTCAAACGCGCTTATTATTACGAAATCGCGATAAACTGAAATAGGATCGCAATCCCTTTAAGTTCGTAATATCGCGAGTTTACTGTATTTAAATTTCCATTTAGATTTATTGAAATGAAAAGATAAAGCAAATCTCTCATTTAAAACTTAAATAAAGGTTTTTGAAAACGACAAGAATCATTCAGATCGAAGTTCCTGAAGGAGTGAACGTTAATTATGAACAAGTAAACGTATTCATACCTCTTAGTTTCTATACATATATATATATATATACTAATAGAAATCAGAAGCAATTGAGAATAATGATAAGAAGGAGTTAGATCTAACTTGTTCATTGCTATGGATTAAATAAACGAGCAAGACGTCAAAACTTTCTCAATTAGTCCTTGAGAAGATCGATCAATAAATAGCTAAGTTTCTTCTTACTGCAGATAGAATCTTTAACCATCATTCGAGAATCAAAAGAATCGCAATAAAAGGTCACAAACTACACATTTTTTCGTAATTTCTACATATTTCTAATGTATAAATTTTTATTTTAAACTGTTAAGTGATTTTTTGAAAATATCTATGTGTTAGTATTTATTTTAGCCATGTATATGCAAGAGTAAAAAATGGGAATTTGCTGGTAGGAACTGTTATTTAACAGTATGTATTCAGTTCTCACTTGTGTCTCGACTCATTAAATAAACATATATTTATGCTTGATTTGTTGAAAAGTCCTGCTACATAATTATGGAACATTAACATCACGGTGTTTCTACATACAATGCATTCATACATTTTTTTAAAAAGTATGTAGCATGTCAGTGAGGATATAATAAATAGTATTTCAATTAGGCGCAGAGAAATTGAAAAAAAATTATTTTTTTAAGTATCAAAACTAACAGTGAATTTTTCAATTTTAAAACTTTTCCTCTTAAAACATATTAATATTGTATAGTTTTATTTATCAGAAAGTTCAAAGTAAGAGAAAATGCAAAGCTTGTAGACTGTGACTAATACTCACTTTTACTCTTTGGCACTCCTATTTATTTCATTTTTCATAAGTGTACTTACGGCTGTCTAGTTTTCTCTTTTCTTTCCCTTTGTACATTTTAAAACTATTATAATTTTTATTTTTTACTTATTGGATTTGAAAATATTATAAGTTCACATACACGCATATGCATATATGTGGCTCGTTTTCATTTTTTTTGAAAAAATAGCTTTCAAAAAATAAAAATAAAAAATTCCTTTTTTAAAGTCCAAACAAGGCTTTTTAGACTTTTTTCACCAATAGTTATTCAGTATTGCATAAAAATCACCATAACGAACCTTTTACATCAATTTATTACGTTTTTTCATACAATTATAAGGTAAAAACAGCTTAAAACCATTAAAAACCAAAATCGTTACATACGGCCTTAATATATGAATTTTTCTAGGCTTTATGTGTTTTAGAGAACAATAACATATATTTTTGAATAATTCTTACTAAAAAAACGAGTTTTGGAGGTAAATTTTAAAAATATTTAATAATTTTAAAAAAAATGAGGAATGGTAAAGGCTTTTTTATAGAAAAATCAAAATAATTCGTAGACAAATGAACAAAAAAACTTTTCCGTTTGGAAAGTAAAGTATTTTTATGATTGAAACTTGCCAAGTTTTTTATATTTTAATTACAAAGCTTCTTAATCGGAGATCCATGGGGGTACGGTAAAGGCTTTTGTTTTTGCCCCTTCGTGATTTCTGAACTTAAACTGATTTTGTTTTTCTATTTAACGACCTCTTAAAGTGCTCTTGGTGTGAGAATTTATTTTTTATGTATTTAAGTTGTCATTTATGCGATTTAGAGGTTTTAAAAATCTTTTTATGAAGAGAAATCAAATTTAATATAAATAAAATACGTTTTACGTACACATTTTGTAAAATCGTGTGACACACCTTCTCACCCTTGTAATAATTAGGAAAAGTAAGTTTAATTTTTTTCTGTATGGAAAAAGTTTAACCTTATTATATAGCAAGTAATCCCCAAATAAAAATTTTTGAAAATTAATTGATAGGTGTGAGTGACAGACACTCAAAGTATAGGAATCTCCTTTGTGACAGGGAACGGTAAAGGCTTTTTTGCTATATTTTTATGTTTTATAGTAGTTAAAACATTAAATTATGTTGATTTTTATGGTGTACCATCAAAAACTTATTGAAATTAAAAATTAAAAAAAAAATTTTTTTTAATTAATACATCTGGTAGTTGGAATCTTGTACGTCACTTTTGCAAAAAAAACGATAAGGATCCATGTATATCTTAGTACATATATATATATATTTGAAAATTTATTTGTCTGTCTGTACCCTAATGACTCAAGAACCGCCGAACTAATTGACATAAAACCGGTGTAAAAATATAGAAAAAAAGTGTGCGGGTGACATAGGCCATAGAGCCTCAGCCATTGTAGTTCTTGAGATATTTAATTTTTAGCATTTTTGAACTTGATAAAATTTTTAACAAAAATTGAAATATCTCGAGAGTATCAAAAAATCTTCACCAAATTAAGCACCAATTCTTAAAAATATATTCGAAACGGAGGTATATTTAAAATTTTATAAAATATGCTTTTGAAGCTGGTTAAAAAATTTTTTTTCGTTTTTTTATTTTTTATTGTATTATTTTTTCCGGCATTTTCCTAGATAAGTTATAAAACTATGGCCTATGTCAATTTTAATAATTTATTTGTGTGACTGCGTGTGACTGTGTATGCTTCATCATCAGGGTCGATCCAATGAAGGAAATTACATAAAACCGGTGTAAAAATAAAGAAAAAAGTCTGCGGGTGACATAGGCCATAGTTTTATAACTTATCTAGGAAAATGCCGGAGAATACTAATTGTAAAAAAACAGTAGATGCACATTCGGAAACCAAATTTAAGATAACAACTTCACTTGAATAGAAAAATGTATTTTTATGCAACACCAGTGGGGGGGGAGTCTCCTTTCTCAACTATGCCATTATATATGTTATGTCGTGTGTATATATATATTTATTATATACGTATAACGTGATAATATCTCTGAGCTATATTTTAATATTTACAAAAGCTAGCGTTAAGCTAAATGACAAGCGTGACACGATTGCACATTTAATTAAAATCTCTTTTAAGAACAATATTTATTTTTTTTTCTTTTTAAATTTGATTAGTTCTTTTTTTTTTGCTTCATTTTATTTTTTTGACTTCACTATAACATAAGAAAATTTCTGTAGTTTTAGAAATTTGCTTGCGGCAAGCGAAGTTTATATTCTTTTCAAAGTGTTTCATGCAGAATAAAAGTTAAAGAAAGAATAATAAAAGTTAAAACATTGTTTTTTAAATTGACTATGAATTGTTTTAGTTGCACAGTTTTAATAGCTTATTATTATTTGCTTTCTTGAACAATGCTTTTTAGCATTTTTTATACTACAATGGATTAGAGTCCTCGAACTGGAGAATCTCTTATTCATCCTACCCATAACCCTTTATTATTTTTTTTTGGAATTCTGTAATCGAGCTCTTAGACTTCAAATCCTGGAAATTTTTTGTCCAATACATCCAAATCTGAATTTTAGCGACCACAGACCATTGAAAGATTGCAGCCGACTGAACAAGAAGCTCTCGAATTTGACCTGCAAAAACCCAGTCTAGAATAGTGGAATACTTTTAATTCATATTATCTTTATATTACATTTCAATAAAATCCAAAAAAAATAAATAATTTTAATAAAATAAAAACAACAGATTACTCAAAAAATAAAGATAAAATATCAGATTATTAAAAGATTTTATTTAGAACTTGAATGAACTCTAAATAAATAGATTGTATGTATAAAATGAAAATAAACTCTCAATGAACATACTGGAAATCTTTAGCGAACTTACTACTTATTAAGTAAAGCATGAATAATCCGATTAAGGTAGATTATATGACTTGGTTTAAAATACGCAACGATTCATATTATTCTGTTATGAAATTTGTTCAAGAAACTAGAAATTTTATCTTTTGATTTAATTTTATAATTATTAATTAATATTTTGTTATAATTAGGAATTTTAAATACAAAAATTTATTTAAAAAAATTACGTTTTACTAAAAATATAGGTACAAACATTTCAAATAAAATAGATAGTTTTGTTTTTAATTCTAAATTTAAATTTAATTAAGTTTCGTTAATTTTATATAACGTAAAATTAAAATGTTTGTATTTTTTTGGTGAAAAAAATGTGTGTCCATTTTATTGGGATAAATATCGCATATATACCTATATACATAGAATGTATTGTTATCATTTTTAATAAATGCATATTTAATTAATGAAATACACAAGAATAACATCGAACAAGCTGTCGACAGAGACTGATCATTTGAAATTTCTACATAAATTGCTTGTCACTAAAAATCAATTATTAAAATTAATATATTTAAAATTTTATTTTTATTATTATTCTTTTACTAAAAATAATCAATCTTTTTAAAATAACGTATTTGTACAAAATATAATGATAATTTATTATTTTAATAGAAAATTAAATATTTTAACAAAAAAATTCATTTTTCTTGTCAGCGGCCAGAAATGACGTATTTCCCGGCCGTGGCGCGATTCAAAAATACGTGTTTTCTTGCCATGTACGAAAAAAATTATATTTTTAGCTTCGCATCAGATTCCAATTTACGTGCGGTCTGAGCCATTCTTTATTTTTACGGCCTGGGATAAATATACTATTAATAATAATTTATTATCTTAAGCCATTTATGCTAATAAATGTTTTATTTTAAACATAATTTCATTTATATCTTAAAATTATAAAATTTTGGTTGCAGCGGATTTATAATTTGACGTCCTAAATACGATGGTCTGCCCCTGGCATATAGGGAATAAACTTTCTGCATAAAAATGTAAATTTAAAGTGAAAATCAAATTCTTATTTAAAAATTCTGAAAATTGAAGCTTCTTCGTACTTGTTAACTTTGTTCCAGAATGCTTTGATATTTCATCCAGTTCTAAGCAAGAGAAAACCTAGCTAGATGGAAAGATATTTTGCAGTTAAAATTTTCATATCTTCAAAAGTAATAAAATTTACAAACTTCGAAGTTAAAAGCATTGTTACTTCAGTGTAATGAATATAATTATAAAAATTCTGAAGCTATGTTTTCTGCTTGAAAAAATTTATTAAAAAATAGGAACAAAATAAATAATAAAAAAAAAATATTGTTTTCTATGATTATATTTACTTGAGTACAAAATGAAAAATTTTTTACATAATTTGAACAAATAAAACATAAAAAGTTTATTGCTTAATTAAAATTTGAGTGATAAATTTAATATGGATCTTCAAAGCCTTAAAAGTTTTTCATTTTATAAAAACTCAGTTTTTATAGAAGCCATTGTAATTTTTATCTCAAAAAAGTAGTAAAATTTCTGTAAATTTTATATTAACTTTACGATCAAACAGTAAAATTACTATAATGCAAATTTTTTACTGCAGTTTACATTTAAAAAAAAAAATTAGACAAAGTTGTGCAAACTGATTAAAAATATAAAAGTTAATTGAAACAAAAGCATCGATTTAATCAAATAAATCTTTTATTGAGATTAAAATTACATAAATATGTAATCGATAATGTAAGTTCACACGTGTCTAGAAAAATCAATGATTAATGTCAAACAAGATGAAAAAGCAGATTATGTTTTATTTTTTATACAGGATTAATAATTTTTTTTTTTTACTCTACATAGATTTATTTTGATATACAAAACTTAAGCTGACAGTAATAATACACAAACTTTTATACATCCTTCTATTATATACTTTGACATAAAAATAAATAAAATTTAATGTGTTGTAAAAAAATTTTTTTTATACTTTAATTAAAAATAAAAGATTTTTATAACTCTAACTCATAAAATTTTCTATTTTATGCATGTATAAATAAAGTTTGTCATAAATTAAGTTTATTCTCATGTACAACAATCTCGAAGAAAAAAATCGTTTTTTTAGTGTAGGCTAAATCTTAAGTATAAAATAAATATGATGAACATTTTTGGAGTCATAAAACTTTGAAAATTATGAATAATTTACTGATCCTAAGTAATTTTATTCGACATCCAGAATCAAAGCTGCAATACTTTTATGAATACTCTAATATTAATGTGCTAGCCCGGATTTCCGTTAAAACCTTAAAAATTATTTTTGTCGTCACCCCCACTGGTTGTGAATATAAAAAGGGTTAATAAAACTTAGACCAAAAATTTTTCAAGAGTACAAGTTTTGCATTCTTGATGCGTAATTACTATAATTATTCAAAAAAATTTGGGTAAAAACTCATTTTCTGAAATGAAAATGGAACTCAGGGGATCGAAAAGTTGTCCTCTTAGGATATAAATAAATTCATGGTAACAACGACTATCCAGGGATTTAAATATAGAATTACTATTTTTAAACAATAGAATCAATAAATTTTTATCATAAATAATGCATTTTTACAGTATTAATAAATTTATTAATTTATAATAAGCTGAAACATTGTTTAGAACTAAAAAATGTATTTTTTATTATTTTTATTTACATTCTAAATAACATGTTCAATAAAAAATGTTAAATTTGAAAGATAAGAAATTTCATTTATTTAAAACATAAATCAGAATTTATATAAAGAAATTTTCGTTGTCGAATTATTTATTCAAAGTTTTATAACACCGGAAAGACATTAAAATTTAAAAACAAGAATATTATTAAATTCTATATTGAAAAATAAAATTATTGAATATATTAACAGGAGAATTTTCTAAAATTTAAATGTAAAAAGATTTGTTTTTTCAAGAATAACAAAATATAGGTATATATTCTCAATATTTTTCAAGCAAGCCTTTCATAAGGTTAGAACCACTTCATACAATGAGGCTATATTGTAAAAAGCATCCCTAAACATTTCAGAGAAAACGCATCATGAATAAAACATTTTATTTTTTTTCTATTCTCTATGGTGCGTATCAATATTTTATATTGATTGCGATCGATATATTTTTGTATCTTCGACCTTTATGTAGATAAATTTAATAATAATAATAATGATATATTTCATTATATCTATAAGCTATTCTTTTTATGTTAATTTTATCAGTTTCATTTATTAGATGGTTTTGGACAGAGGAAAAGATAAGAAAAATATATCCAAATATTTATCATTCTATACATATATCAATGACATATATGTATGATGATGAGTTCAATTTTTTGAGGAAATTTTATTATATTTTGAGATATCTGCTAGTTTAAAAAGTTTTTTTAGTTAATTTTTAATTATCAGGTCAAACAAAATACTAATATAAGAAGAAAAAAATTCAATTTTCTGCAAAGGAGATTATCTCATAGTACAGCTACCACATGGTAGATATAGAATCAGCTCTTATGGAGCAAGTAAAAGTTTCTGTTCGGAGGAGAAATAATTCAATACTCATGCTTAGTAGTAGAATTTTAGTTTAAATATTTAAGTCACTGACCAATTTTTGCAATGTTAAAGAAAACTATAAATAACTTTTCAGAAAACTTTTGTTACCAAAAAATTAAAGTAGGTCACCAGGACAATTTTTCTGTTTAAATCTACTTTATTAGTGAATTTTTCTACCTCATCCATATTCTACGACAATCTGGAAATTAGTATTTAATTTCTAATTTCTCTTAATTTACTCTTTTAAACATTTTTTTCAAGTAAAAAGCACCAAAACTTGAATTTATGCTAGAAAATTAAAAATATTGTTTTTGACCAAAAAATGGCTGTCAATTTTACGCGGTATTCAAAAGTCTATGCCGCCTGAGACCTTTAGGCCAAAACGAACAAAATACACCTTTCAGTCCAACATGGAACCATTTTTACAATACTTCAATCACTCTACGGGGGTTGGCGCTAGAAGCGCGCAGGGGGCGGAGCCCCCTAGTACATATATATATTATATGTATGTATATTATATTCATATCTATTTCGTACCTACAAGGTGATCTGTTACATCTGGTGTGTTCTATGCTTACATTGAAATATCAATATTGTAATAATTAAAATGAAATGTAATCAAACATATTAAATTAATTAAATTTTATAAAGCTTACATTATATATTAATTAAGTAATTTAATTAACAAGTTCATTAAAATATAAATGCAAACATTTACTATTGATTAATATTTCTGTAATAGAAAAGTTTGCCAGGTTTCAAAAAATTTAACACCTCAAATTTAGAAATCTTAATTTATACATTTCTTTACTTTTTTTTTAATTCTTTCAAAAAGTGCACAGAACTATATTGATTTTTAATTATAATGAAAATTTTAAGTCCAAGAAAGGCCAATATCCAAAAAAAAGGTTTTTTCCAGGTTCTCGTGAATAGTGAAATAAATACAAAATTTTAAAACTAATTTTTTATAATCCTGGTCATGTATTTATATATATTTGTATTTATCATGTATTTATTTATTCTGTTCTTCGGATTCCTAGTTAACTTTTTTGGCTGAACCATTCTTTTATAAAATTTATTAAAAAAAAATAAAAATATAATAATCATTTTTTGACGTTATACTGATAAAACTCCTTTTGAGCATACATAAACTTTCAGGTACTTTGATATTCATGTATAAAAAAAACCAATATATATATACATTCAAGAATTCTTTTTTTTTTTGTCACCTATCAAAAAATAAGAACTTTAGCTTGTTTGCATCGTTATTGGATGTTTTCAAGTATCCTATATTCACTTGAATACACTTTCTTATTCTCTATATATATATTGTCAATATCTTTATGCGCAAATACTTATATCCATTAGCTATCAACATTTTCTTGATTTATTAAATTTAGGTTTTGTTTTTATTAAATTAAAATACATATTTAATTTTAATTATATGAAATAAATTGAAAATTAAACTATAGTCTTATAATCAAAAATTTAATATAATTAAATAGTTTTGCAGTGATTTTTAGTATTTTATCTTTAAGAAGATGCATAAAATATAATGTATAAATAGGCCTTTATAACTAGCAAGGAAATTTCAGTCAATTACTTATGTATATATATATATATATCTAAAAAGGAACGCCTAGAGAATTTGAAATTTTCTAAAAGGAGAAATATATATAAAGCTTTCAACATTATGAAGACAATACACGAGTGAATAACTTGTCTAACTAGCTTTGACCTACTTTTTGATGTACATCATCCTTTAAAGATTAAACAAAAACACCAAAATATTCTTTTGCTTAGTTATTATAGAACTATATTTACCTAGTATAATTTTAAAACAAATATCACTGTTTTTTACTCTTTCTCTCTGTCTCTATCTTTTAATTTTAACCTTCCTATTGATATTATTATTTATATTATGCAATTAAATATTCAAAAATAAAATATGTAAATATTTCTGAAATTAACTGCGCATATTTATGTTTACGTACATATTTTATCATGTTGATTTTCTTATTTTTAATGAACCTTTTATAAAATTTCAAGGTAAAAAGACAATTTACTCGTCTGAAATTAGAAAATGAACATTTTTTTATTATATGCGTCAAAAATTATCACTTTTTTACCCAGCAGTTAATGAAAACCTAGAATAAAGATTAGGGTTTGAGCTTTATTTATTTTTGGTATTCGTTAGCTGAGCTCACACGAACATAAAACTGAATACGAGACACAAACCTATATGTTACTCCTGAGTCAATAAATTTATATTTTTTAAACATTAAAATTTACAAAAAAGCTTTTTTTGCCCTCCGGAGCGTAAAACTCTTGCTTAAAATTTAGCATAGCATTTTTAAGCTTAGGTAAAAAAATATTATAAGCATTACTTGAACAAAAAACTTTAGACACTAGTACGAAAAAAATATTAGTGATCATGTTAGCACTGAAAATTTTCAACTTTTTTTACTAAATTTACTATGTTGTAATATCGTCTTACTTACTTCATGAAACGTCACTGGATTGGGAAAATAAAAAAAAAAAATTATCAGTTAGCGATGAAATGAGCTATCATTTTAAAAATCTAATTTTTTTAGTAAATAGCAGCTAATTTCTAACGCTCATCAAAAATTCAAGCATATTTTCAAAATAATTGCTAAATGAATAGATCTAGTAAGTAAATTAAGGCAAAAAAATCTGAAGAATTAAAAACAACCAAAAACTTTTAAGTTAAAAAAAAGTATTTGATGTTACTTATTGCTTGCTTTATGTTAATTTTTTACCTTAAAATATAAATTTTTCATAAAACGTACAGTCGTAATATTAAGAGTACTGGGTATCATTTACATTAATTTGGCTTTAAAAAAATAAATAAAAATTTAAATTTTGCATCCTCTATTTAATATTAAATATTAAAAAGAAAAATATATTACAATTTTTAAAATAAATATCATGTATGAACAACAAAAGAAAATCTTTGACAATGAAAAATATTTGTTTAAAAAGTAGTTTCATTTTTTACAAAAGCATATTTTTTGTCAATAAAATATTTTCTTTATTTTATTATTCCATTGATATAGAATGCTTTAAGAATTCTATTTGGGTGTTTCAAGAAAAATATTGCAAAATCTTTTTTCTTTGAATATTACAAGCCTTTGTATATCATGGATTTATTTTTTATTTTTTTATATTATACGTTACAGATAAAAATTTTAAATATGCATGCACATCAGAACTACCTAACTGAAAACTAAAAATTTATGACTAATTTATGATTAGAAAAATTTTCCATAGTTTCTTTTTAAATTATAAAAATTTTACCCAATTTAAAAACACTTAAAATTGAATTTATCAAGGACTAAGATAGTTAAATGAAAAATTTATTTATTGCAAATTTTTCTTCTTCATTTGGACACCGTTTTTAAGCATTTTTTTCAAATGGCAGAAGCTAAAAAAGACGGTAAGATACGATTTTGATCATACCATTTTTTAACTAATTTTTTCTGAAATTCGTCATAATTTTTAAATATTCATTAACAAAGCTAAAAATTATTTATTAAAATTAAGCAGGCTCAAAATATTTACCAGTACATGCAAAATTGTCTACTTTTTGGCTTTCTTCTATTTTCGATTTACCTTCAAAAATGTTAAAACAGTTTTGAAAATTTTGCGGAAATGCACTAATAAACATGCCTTTACAATAATCCGATTGGACCAAAAACTATACAGGTCACCTACTTGAACTTTTTGAAACTTTGATTCATTGATTTTTGTTTTTAATAAGTAGAATAATTAAATTAATTTTTTTTTTTTTTAAATTAGAGACACTTAACTGAGAGCTTTTTTATTTAATGCGACAATGATATTTTTTGTTTGTTTTATGTATAAGAGCCTTTTTGAAGTACTTTGAAAAAGCAACGAGTCAAACGCATACCTCTTTGATGTTAAAATTATAAATAATTGTTTGATATTTTCATATAGGTAAATTAAATAATTTTTTTCATTTTTTGACTGCTGTTTTTTTTCAATGGGGATTTGTATATCTTTAGAAAACTTTAATTAAAATATACGTACAAATTTTTAAAACTTTATTTAATCGATGAAATGGGTTAGAATTTCAATTAAATTTATTCTTAGAAGTGAAAAGAATTTTATAGTTAATATCAAAAGGATTTCAGTTGAGATTAGTTTATTTTTCCATGCCTTGTAGTATCAAGCATCAGACACTGTTAAGATATTTGTATTAAAATTAAGCTGATTACGAGTTCGAACTTTAATCTATCAATCAATTTTACAATGTAAATAAATTTACCAGTAATAGAAAATTTTCCTGCTAGTTTAATAGATAATAGTATTTATAATAATCGTAAAATTAATTAACGAATGGATAGCCACATGAATATTATCTGAAATTGAATGGTAATTATTGTTTTGGTTATTTCCATGGAACTGAAATGAAAGCTTGCTCAAACAGTATAAACAGGATACAACAAAAAGATTTTAATCTAAAAGAAACGATAAATCAAATGGTTATATTAAGTCCGCGATAGTCAAAACTATTACTACTACTTTTTAAACAACTTTTTCGCCTTAGATGCTTTCAATATTTACCAGGAATGCTTGGCACTGATTAGAATTCAGTAAATTTATACAGTAAAGACTGCTTCATTAATAATCTGAATTTAATTACAGAATTACTAGAATACAAAATATAAAATGCTAATCCTTTTCCTTAGATGGCTTCAATATTCCTTAGGAGTGCTTTAGAAGCATAAAATAATGGGAACTGATAATAATTTAGTAAAATGATATAGATATTAACAAAATAAATTCTGGTATTTTATGTAACATAAATTATGGAATTATTAATTAAATGTCATAACAAGATACGAGGATATTATTAAATTTTGAATAAAATATTTTTGCTAAATTTTTTTCATCTTTTTAAAATAAATAAACTTTTTGCAATCTTTAATCTTGACAAAAAGCCAGTATTAAGCTTTTGTATCTTTAATATTTAAGTCACAATTGTCTCTTTGTCACATTGAATATATATTTTGTTGGATCGCAGATGTATACTAATATTTTACGTTTTTCTACGATTTATGCATTTATGTATACAAATAGAGTTTAGGTAGTATAACATAAACTTTATTAAATGTATTTTTTATATATATGTTTTACGTTGAGGTATGTTTTGTCACAAAAAGAATAAAAAAGGAAAATAAAAGAAGTTTAGTAAATGTTAGTGTTATAAAAAAAAACGTATAATATATATATGGATAAATTTTTTACAACTGACAATTTTTTTATATATATTCAAATATGAGAAATATATTTGAATAGACAAAAAATAGCTTTTATATATATGCATTTATGTAATTTATTTTTTTTTTGCTTTAAAAACATTCCGGAAAACAGTAATTCAGTAGAATAGCATATTTTTAGATGATTTTTTGTTCAGTCTATTTTTATTACTATAAGATGTAGGAAAGAAAAAAATATGAAAAATGAAAAGGTTTATATTCTACTTGGTAATATCTACACTTTTCATCTTTAATAAATTTCAAACAAATTTAGGTTTGCAATTTTAATATGGAACGTGTTTAGAGGGATGGGGTACCCTGAGAATTCATAAATCAAAAAGGGGGTAGGGTCAAATGGAACTGAGAATAGTTTATAATATTTAAGCATTATACCTAGCCCTCAGCTGTATAGTAAACATATTCCATGCATTCAGATTGTGTTTACACAAACTGGTTATAAGTTTTTTTTCACAGAGTACTATCTGGTGCACATGGAGCTTCTAAATAGCACTTAACTCTTCTTCCCAATTTAGTTCTGTATCTTTATCAAATATATTACACATAAATATATACTACTTTTTACACAGTACTTTCTGGTGCACATGGGGCTTCTAAATAGGCACTTAACTCTTCTTTTCAATTTAGTTCTGTATCTTCATCAAATATATTAGAAAAATCTAAAAGATTATTGTTCTCATTTTTCTTTTCGTTTAAAATCTTATCCCTGCTTTGATATTTTCAATATATATAATTTCATAATAACTGGCATATAAACTTCTGCCTTCTGGAGAAGATATTTCTGGTGAAACAATATTTTCAGAAACTGTTTTAGGTTTTTTCTTAACAGCATCCACATTTTCTGATCATGAATTTCGGCGTTTCATTCCTATTTTATTATTATTATAAATTACAAATTTATTATAAAAAACTTATTATGAAACTAGTAAATAATCAACGCATTCTTCTCCAAATTACATAAATAATATAAACACATGTACGAAAATAAAATTTCTGCTTTAACAGCTTCTGCTGGTTTAGATCTTGCAGGCGTAATTTTTAAAAAATTTATGAGGCAAAATAAGGCGAGAACGAGGTGTTGGAAATTTAAGGTTGAATCAGGTGGATAAAAATAGCATTTTTTGCGAATTTTTTAAGTAAAAATTTCTGGAGATCGAAACTTTTAGAATGTTTAATATTTTTAGCCATTGATCATGTTATGTGTCCCTTAAAATTTAAAAAAAAATTTTGAAAATTTATTGACTATAGACGGAGATATTAGCGCTTGAAATTTCATTAATTTTTGAGGTACTTTATTAATCAAGACTTTTTTATTAATAATCTGATTTTAAAAATCTTTAAATATAATATTTAGGACATTATTTAGTCTCGATTCACTAAAAAAAAATCTCAATTTTTAAAAATAATGTGAAATATATTTCAAGTTTTTTGATTTTTGGCCTAACCTAAATTTTTCAAAAAATCAATTTATTCGCGGTGAAACGTAGAAAATCAAAATTTTTTTAGTGAATCGATGCTAAATAATGTCCTAAATATTATACTCAAAGATTTTTAAAATCAGATTATTTATAAAAAAGTCTTGATTAATTAAGTACCTAAAAAATTAATTAAATTTCAAGCGCTAATATCTCCGTCTGTAATCAATAAATTTTCAAAATCTTTTTAAAAATTTTAAGGGACACATAACATGATAAATGGCTAAAAATATTAAACATTCCAGAAGTTTCGATCTCCAGAAATTTTTATCCATAAAATGCTATTTCTATCCACCTGATTCAACCTTAAATATCGGTCTTGGCTCAGTTTTAAAATTTTCAATCTCATTCTCGCCTCGTAACGAACGAGGTTGCCTCGGTACCTTGTAACAGGTCTAAACGCAATACCATGTGACGTAATGTACTATTAACATAGAACATGTTTATAGGGAGGGGGTACTTCAAAACTGGAAAATTAAGGGGGGGGGTCAAATTTGTCCTTTTTAAGGGGGGGGGTCAAATGGGACTTAGAATATTTTCGATTTAGGGACCTTTGGTGCAGAAGTACTTAGGGAGCATTGGTGCAGAAGTACCTAGGGACCTATGGTGCAGAAGCCCTTAAAGACCTTTGGTACAGAAGTACCTAGGGACCTATGGTGCAGAAGTCTCTAAAGACCTTTGGTGCAGAAGTATTTAGGGAGCATTGGTGTAGAAGTACCTAGGGACCTATGGTGCAGAAGTCCCTAAAGACCTTTGGTGCAGAAGTACTTAGGGAGCATTGGTGTAGAAGTACCTAGGGACCTATGGTGCAGAAGTCTCTAAAGACCTTTGGTGCAGAAGTATTTAGGGAGCATTGGTGCAGAAGTCCCTAAAGACATTTGGTGCAGAAGTACCTAGGGACCTATGGTGCAGAAGTCTCTAAAGACCTTTGGTGCAGAAGTACTTAGGAAGCATTGGTGTAGAAGTACCTAGGGATCTATGGTGCAGAAGTCCCTAAAGACCTTTGGTGCAGAAGTACTTAGGGAGCATTGGTGCAGAAGTCCCTAAAGACCTTTGGTGCAGAAGTACCTAGGGTGCAGAAGTCTCTAAAGACCTTTGGTGCAGAAGTACCTAGGGACCTATGGTGCATTGGTGTAGAAGTACCTAGGGACCTATGGTGCAGAAGTCCCTAAAGACCTTTGGTGCAGAAGTACCTAGGGTGCAGAAGTCTCTAAAGACCTTTGGTGCAGAAGTACCTAGGGACCTATGGTGCAGAAGTCTCTAAAGACCTTTGGTGCAGAAGTACCTAGGGAGCATTGGTGCAGAAGTACCTAGGGACCTATGGTGCAGAAGTCCCTAAAGAACTTTAGTGCAGAAATACTTGGATATAAATATTGATATTATGAACAGAATAGATACTTTATTATCAGTGTTAGTTATTAGTGAACATGTTCCATGCTCGTTGGTTGTGTAGTTACACAAACCGGTCATAAGTTTTTTTTTATTATGAAACGCCCTGCATATCTTATTATAATAATTAAATTTCTGAATAAAGAATTAGTACGTAAATTATTTAATAAAAAAAAGATAATATAAAAGAAATAAAAAAAAATTTATCTAACCTTATATTATTATTTATTTTTATGAGGCATTAACGTAAAATTAATGAACTTTCTAGTGTCGCATATTTTCATCTACTTTATACTGAATTAATTTTGTAATTATTTTACTCTACACATTTATATATTGTCTAATTTATATATTCACACATATATACAATAAAAAAAAATTTAACTACTCTTAAAGTAAATATAAGAAGTATAAAGTGAAAATTTTAAGTATACTTATAATAATAATTTTAGAGTAATAAAAGTTATTTATATTTGAATATTTAATATAATACATAAATATATAGAAAATATAATAACCTGATTACTGTTTGTTGTATAATTTTCTAATTGGGTTAAAAAAATTTTTTTTAAATGCTAATTTTTTTGTACATAAGTTTAATTAAGATTTTTATTTTTTTATAAAGATTAGTATTATTATAATTATGAATTTTATTTATGAATATGAAGTACTTACTTTAAAGTTTTTTTTTATCTAAAATATAATGATATTTATAATATAATTCATACAGTATTAAATCATTTGCAATTTTAAAATTTTTCAAGCATGGATAGAGATAATGGGCAAAAAGCCAAAACAATCGCTAGCCGCTAAATTTCCAGTCAACAAATGTTGGAATAAAGCCAGATATTTATACAATGTCCTGTACTTTTTTTTTTATTTTATACTTCTAAAATATTTTTTATATATATGTAACTTTCCTTCTCATTTCTGACTTTTCTTTTCGAAATGGTTTAGTATATATATCGTTGAATTTTTTTTATTTTTTATAGATATTATCAGCTATATCAGGTTCGTTGGATTCAGCCATTAACCACTTCCGACCAATTTTATATTTGTTATATACATGAATTTTTATTACTGTCCTTTTTCGTTTGTACTTGATATCTAATATGTTATTTAATTTATGTTATTTTTTTTTCTTTTTTTATCTACGTTTTATATATATATATATGCCTTGATTTTTAGCCAATGCCTGCAATATACTTATCAAAAAATAAGCTCATGTATGTTATATACTAGATTTCGGTTTAATTTTATTTAGTTGATACGAGTTTATTAAATAATATTTTTTTTTTTTTACTTATTTCTTGGGTAAATTAATAATGAATTTACTAATTAATTTTTTAATGTTTCTTAAGATTTTTTTTTTTTATTTAAAAAGTTTTTCTAATCCACTCTTATTGAAAGTACCTTGCTTTATAATTAATTTTATAAAAAAGTTTAAAAAAATATTTTTCATATTCCTCTTTCTACTTTTTTTTATCCAAAAAATAAAATTATAAAATTCTAAGCTACCTTTTAAAATTTGTTTTGTAGCACAGTAATGGAATATTTGATGAAACTTAAATTAATCTGATCTCTTATTATCATACAGAAAACTATGTTTCAAAAAAAATTCCAACACACTATGAGTCTATGGATCTATGGACTGTTTTAATTTTTTGATACAGAGAACTAACTCTTCGAATAAGTTAAATCAGATAAAACGTAGCTTAATCTTTTGAAAGCATTAAAATTCTATCTAGGCCAAAATAATCCGAGGTTTAATATACATATATGGTATTAGAAGTTCTGTGTTGCCCAAATAAATGGAAATCATAAAAATTTATCAGTATATTATAATGCTGTGTAAGCTATTTTTTTTAATAACGAAATAAATAATTTTTTTTTTATTCTCTAAAAGAAAAATTCTAAAAAAAAGATACTCTTTCTCAAATACTTTATTTTTGTTGCATACAAAGTAATTTTTGTTATAAACATGATATTTTTTTTCACTTTTACCTTTAATTACTTAATTCAAGCACTTTTTAAAAAAAATACTTTTTTTAATAATTTTTTTTTAGTAATTATTTGTTTACATGTAAATTAAAATAAAATGAACAATAAGAAGCATAAGAGTACGTTTAAAGAAGTTTTCCAAATCAGACTAAGTTTGTATTTTTTTTGTGAAGTAAAGTTTTTTGTAAAGTATTGCATTACTTCGCAGATCCTAAAATTCAATTTTCTGATAATTATGTTCTCTTTATACGTAAAACTCTATTTTAATGAAATTCTTATCATTTGTATTAAAATATCTTTGGTAAATGTGACCTTCTCGTCTCGACAAAAAGCAATTTATTATGTCTTCATAAATATAAAATAGACTGTATTTCATTCAGATTTTTTTTTATGATTTATTTTTATTTAATATTGTTATTATTTAAAGAGTACTTAAGATACTTCAAGTTTATTAAGCTAATTTTATTTCAAATATTATTTTATATTCAGATACAGAAAATAAAAATGCAATTTCATTTTTTTTGTTTACTTTTTAAGATGTTTCTTGAATTTTTATATTTCCTTTTCAACTTGCATTTTCTTTTCTAAGTGAGCCAACGTTATTATTGTATAAGGAAACTTTTTTATCTTTTCATAAATTTTATGAAAAAGTCATAACAGGAAAGTAATGCTTAGATAATTTGAATGTCATTTTTTAATTTTATTCAATTAGATAAAAAAAAAATAATGATTTAAAACAAATTTCAGTGAATTTTTATTTATTCGTTTTTCTAAATACTTTTAAAGTTATCTTATTAACAAGTTGATAAAACTTTTGAGACTAACGAAAGTAAAATGTATTTTATGCTTCAGTTAGAAATATTGATTAAAAGTTGTATTATTTATTATAGTTTTCAAAAATGAAATTATTTGATTTTAATAAACCTAGGAAAGTTTTTACCTAAACATTCTACCAAAACTCATAAATCTGGATTATACTAAAACAAATTATTAAAAGAAAAATACAAGTTACTAAGGAATTAATCTCTTTTATTTGCTAAAAGATAAAGTATTATGAGAAATATTGTAAATTAAAATCATAATTTTCTTAATATTTTACTTCTACTTTTACCAATTAGTCTGAGCAAAGCTCAGACTGTTATAAAAATCTATCTTTTTTTTTGTAATTTTGTAAATTAGATGTTTTTCAATTTAAAAATTTTTTTATGGACGGAAATCAAAGCTCTGGAATCGTCCTAAAAGTTTTTTGTAAGATTTAATTTGATGAACAAGGGGTAAAGATTAAACTAACAATTTGGGTGAAAATTTAACCCAAAATAATACTTACTAAAAGTGTATATAACCTACGCCAGAAGTATTTACCTCAAGAAAATTTCCCCCACTCCTAAATAAACATTTCTCCTTATTTGCTACAAACATTCAAACTATGTACAAACAAACAAACAAAATTATTTTGGTTATGAATGAATAATAAATTAAGTAGTATAAACTACGATTCTTAGTGCAACTAATGGCTTGGTAAACCTGTTTTTGCCATATTTCTATTTATTGAACCATTAAGTATTATTTTTACCAATTTTGCCAATGAAAAATAAGCATAAATATAGGAATACTTAAAAGTTTTTTAAAATTTTGACATTTACTTTTTTTATTGAGTTTTTCTTTCTGTTATTAAGAAAATGGGTTTTTAAGGTAAATAAAAGAAGGCCAAATCTCAAATCCTTTCCCTTTTTAGATTTACCTATTTTTATACCATAAAACTTAATTTTTTGACATTTAATTATTAAACGATTCCATAATTAAATTATTTTATTATTTTATGAACATTTTAATCAAATTTATTTTTTAAGACCTCTATTTTTATATGCGCTTAAATTTTTAATTAAATTTTCTTCTGCTAAAAATATCAACTGTTTAAGTCTCTGATTAAGCTTTAAAATCTAATATTTTTTGGCTTTAAAAAATGAATCTTTTTTTAGAAATACCAAATCATTAATTAGTAATTTGATTATTTATTTTTGTCATTTTATTTGAATTTCCATTTTTATATATATTTTTAGAAAAAACAATATTTCAATTTGTATTTGAAAAGCAATGCAAATTCTTGTTTAAATATTAAAGATTTCCCATGCATTAATTAAGAAAGTGAAAAATAATATAAATGATTTATAAATTTAATCTTAAATAAACCTATATATTATATACTGTGTTATATATAAATGAAAACCAAATAGTATACAAGATAGTCATAGTATAAATATTCTAAGTTCTGTCGTGTGGTTTTTGGTTTATATATGCATATACTATAACACACACACATATACAAATATAGATTTATATGTAAAACCGCAGTGCGCTGTTTTAACAAGTTAAGAGAAACTTAGCCCGCGGTGGGCCTTGCAGTATTTCTCGATAATATCGTGCAAGCTCGTAAAATCAAGTCAGTGTACCAAAGTATTAGATTTACTTGTTATATATACATCTTTCATAAATCTTTAAGAGAAATCTGAGCATCTACTATATCCACATATATATTGCAACTATTTTCTATCTTTCATTTTTCTTCCTGCTTCTTCTTCATAATTTTTGTACCTTATTATTTGTAACTAATATTCTCATGTATAGATTTTTTAAGGCTGTAAGGCATTCTTCAAACTTTTGACTCAATATATACTGAAATTTATCATATATGGTTATTAAAACTTTTGGTTATAGATTTTCTTATTTTTTTTTAAGTTTGTTTTTATAATATAATAAAAATAAATAACTATTTTATGGTATCAAAATATGGATTTATATAGCCGAAGTTTATAAGGCTTGTATTTTATTTTTTATAACAAGCCACCCACTTTAATGTTATCAATATAACTATAGGGGACAGCTCAATTTTTTTCAATCAATTTGTTCAAAATCTCCCGCACAAAATCGTAAAAAATAGGCCAGAAATTGGAAATATGGTCACTTGCAGCCTATTTTGAGAACATGATACGCTTCACTCAGGCTTATTTTTCTATTCTTAGGATTAAAAAAAAAATTATCTTGTCTTTATTGACTATTTAAACAGATCTAAAAATTTAGAACTGCTGAAAACAGATGACTTGCAAAAAAAATATCTTTAAGATAGCTAAAAGAAACAAAAAGAAACAAGATATTTAAAATATAAATTTTTGAAGCCTAAATTTTGAAGAAAAAAATATAAAATTATTTTATGTCAATATTGTATAATTGTGAACTATCAACTCATCCATTAAAATGAGAAATTTAAATTAAGTTTATTTTTATTATACTTCTTTTGTTAGAATTTTTTTTATGAAATTTAAAATAACATTACATTTTCTTAAATTATTTTTCATTATGAAAATTTTCATATTAAAAAAAAATATTTAAAAAAAACTTTACAAAGTACACATTAATGGAATCTAAGGAAAAAAAAATCAATAAGTTAAATGAAAAAAAAAAAAAAAAAAATACTTGTGCCAAGACTACAATATACTTTGTTACTTTTTTTTTATTCATGCGACATCTTGAAATGTCGTTGATTTATTTAAAAGAGGTCTAACAGCCACTTTCTAGTGTCTTGATGAGAATAAATGCGCTTTTGAATGACGAGACTTTGTTCTTAGAAGATTTGTAATAAAGAAAATAAAGACTTTCTTTTATTTTTTTTACGTCACTTAGTGTATATCTTCTTTTATTTACGTATACATACTTAAAAAATTAATATCGTTAGTTGTACTTTTTTTATATATTTTTTTTTAAATAAAACGAAAGTACTATTTGATTAAATAAATAACATTTTTTTTATGCTTTCCTTCTATAAGCTAATGTAAGCTTATTTAAAAAAAAAAATCAGATAGCAAAAGTAATGTTTTCGAGTTACATTTATATATAGAAAATAGAAATGGAATCTTTTTATAAAATCCTAATACGGTTTCTCAAGCACTGATTTTTTTCAGATAACAAGTAAGCTTATTTATAAAAAAAAAAAAGTTACCTTGCTTTTTTTTAATGTAATTTATTTATTTGAAATTTTACCATAAATATTTTTAATTTTTATTTTATACATTACCAGAAATTGCGTCTTAAGTATTTAAATAAGAAAAAACAAATTAGCAATAAAATTTTTTCTTTTTCTTTTCTTTTTATTTTTACAGTGATAATGACTTTTTTTTTATAAAAAATTGTTATTTTCAGACTTTCTATGTCTTTTATTTATTTAGGTAGAATTTAATTTATTTTTGTTCTTTTTATCAGCAAAATAAGTATGTAAATAAAATGTATTGTGCTTTTTGAGAAGCTTAAATTTTAATTATTGAAACTTTACCTATTTCGAAAAGAATTGCAGTATTTGTGGAGAAAATTTTGAGAAAAATATTAATAAGATCACTTTTATTTGACTAAAACATTTTTTCATGGAGTAGATAAGTCAGATAAATTTTGGTTTAAATAGGTTAATTTTTATTGTGCATTTCTGATTTTGAGTCGGTACAATTTTTTTACCAAGCGTATTTTTAGCCATATTTTAGGATCCGTCCAGCTCTAATAATACCAAAAATTTATGCAGTTCGCCTATAAGATCATAAAATCTTAAGTTTCAAATCCAAAAGGATAGTTTGTTTAATCTCAATCGTGTTTACAAAAACTGGAATTAGTTTGGTTGCGAGGTAGAGCTTCGCTCTATAACAAACTAAAAAATAGTTTAATTTAAAGTTACAAAAAATTATATTAAAATATAAAAATTTTATTTTTTAAAAACCTACTTCATATTATTTTATAAATATTCGTATATTTTAAAAATATTTTTTCAGATATTTTTTCAAATTTATAATAATAATTAAAAAAGAATACTTGACTACAGATTTCAAAATAAAATTTTTAAAAGTTAGTTATAAAAATATATGATCAGGTCTAGCTTAACTCACCGGACCAAAATAATTTTTTTCAATTTTTTTTTTAAATGGGTTATTTTAGGTCTTGGATTGACGTTTTGTCCGGAATTTTTGAAAAATTTTAATTTTGGCAAAAAATTTCTGATTCTAGAATATTGGTTTTTTTTAAGATTTTTGATTTTTAGGGCTTAAAAAAGGCTTAATTATCTCAAAACCAATGCCCTTTTTATACATACATATGATTTAGATAATTTTTTGGACTATCCAAAAAAAAATTTCTTCTGATTTTTTTTTTTTTTTTTTTTATTACTACGTTAATTAAAAGAAAAATATGTTCACTGCCCCCTGTTTAGGCTAATTTTGTCTTATTTTGACAGATTAAAATAATGATTATGGGAGCTCATTTGAATACCGCATCTCAAAAATTTTCTAGCATCAGAAATGTTTTGCCAAAATTAATATTTTTCAAAATTACTGGTAAAAACGTCAATATAAGACCTAAAGAAAGCCATTAAGAAAAAAATTTTAAAAACAAAATTTCGGTCCGGTGAGTTAAGCTGGACCTGGACATATATATGCAATTATTTACAACTTATAATTTTATTACATTTATAATTTCATATGAATTTAAATAGTTGAAGTTCTTTAGTTTTTGTTTGTTTTATTTTTTAATTTACGAAGCGTAAATTATATTAATCATATTTTAAAATAAAATTTTTTCAAAATAACTGATCTAATTTACAGATAAGTTTTTATTTAATTGTTTATGAAAAAAAGTTTTAATGCGAAGTACTTTAATTTCAAATTATAAAATAATAAAAATTAGGTGGATTTAAAAGAAAAAAATAGTATATTGAGATTAAGGGTGCAAAGGTTTCGGTACTCGCGTGATCATCAGAGCGAGTGCTTGGCGAAGCCAGGCACAAGTGATATGTGCTCACCATCTGGATACTATATCTCGAATCTAAGGTTTTTCGCCCATGGAACTTACAATATTTTTGCCCTCCTGAGCCTAAAACATGGCGTGGAATTTTCTACACTCATTCTACGCCAGTAGGCAAGCAATTCTGTATTCATCATTGGCAAAAATGTGACTCCTTTTCCTTGATGCATTATTTTACATAAGGAGTAGCTAATGAGTAATATTAAATATCTTATTATCCGTCTTCAGAGTGAATTTGTTTCATATATTAATAATACATAACGTGTTTCAGACTTAATTATTTCATGTTAGGGTACATGTGCCTTTTGAAAAGTGTAAAATTCTTTTGAAAAGACATGTATTCATATTTATTAAAAAAATTATCCTGTTGCCCCGAAGATTTCCATTTAAATGATTTGCTTCTACTCTAAAATTAATTTATTATTTTCACTAAAAGATTTGAATTTCAAATGAGATCATAGCTTCAAAATACATTAAACAAAAATGTAGAAAAATCTTGAAAACTGATCATATATGAAATACAAATTTTTTTTAATAACATGATATCTTCTTATAAAATCAGAAATTGAGATTGAATACAAAAATCTTTATGTATCATCTTAAGTAAAAAAAATGCATGTATACGAAGAAGCAAAGCATTTATATATACTTGTATATATGCGTGTATTCATATATAAATAATTCATAAAGTACAAAGTTATTCTTAAAAGTATTGGAAAATTTAAATGTAAAACACAAAAAATTATAATGTCAATATAACTTTTTTTTACATGAAATAAAAAAAATAAAAAATAATATTTTATGATATACAAGTTTTATATTAATTTTTTATTCACAAAAAATATGAAAATATACAAATTTTTTGATTTTGACAAAAGAAAAAGAATATTACTTCAAAAATGTTATATATGAAAATCACGTGTATGATATTTTGAAAAGCACGTTTTTTTGGCTCAAGGTTAAAATAAATATTACTTAACATTTTTTGTTGTTGTATTTATTTATTAAACAAATTAACGGAACGAACCCTTTTACAATATCTTACTCTAAATAATAGCCGTGTGATCATTATATTAAAATTTGAATTATTAGAAATAATTTATAATTTTGGCTTTATTCTCATAAAACCATTTGAATTGGTTAAAATTGATCCCTTACTAACTACTGTCTTACTACTCTCTTACTAACTTTTCTTACTTTCTTTCTAAAATTGTACTTGTATTAATAAAATAACATACTATTACAAATTTTATTTGTAAATCTTAATGAAAAATTATATATAAGAATTAATTTAATTAAATTACGTTGTACAAAAATTCGTAATTATGAAAAATTTATTTCAAAAGAAAATAAAAACAATGGAAATTTTTAAAAATTTATTAAGATTAACACAACTTTTAAAATAAGTTTTATTTAATAATGTATTTTACTTTGTTTATACTAAAGTTGTACATTAACTTTAGAATATTATTAAGGAACCGCAAACTTAAAGTTTTTCTTATAAAAAATTAGCAACTTTTAGCTGTATATTTTCTAAAATTTAGTTAATCTTTATTGTTTATATGAAAGCAAATTTTATATAGCATGAAATTTTAATTAATTAATGAGTAATAATTTTATAAAATGAAAGCATGCAAATATATGTTAAAAAAGTTTTTGACAATATTCATAAACTGTAACGAGCCTTAGGCTGTTAATTACCAATTTTGAGGTCCTGTGAATGAAAGATGTATGGAACACTCTTAAATTATTAAAGCCGCTTCCAGGGCTAGCGTGAAAAAGTAGCATATGCAACGGTATTTAAGTGCTATCTGATCTGGATTATGTGACAAAAACTATAAGTTATAGTGAGATAACTAGTTATAAATAGTTTTTTTGTCTTTGTCTAGCTTAAAGCTTTTGTTAGATTACCATGAAATGGCGAACGTCTAGCACTCAAAGGCCGTCTATATTTACGCCCGTATACTCCTATAGGTCTATTCTACATAACCGCACTGCACGGCGCAGCCTAATGCTATTGGTATAGGAGTCACGTGATGCCGCAAGCGCAAGCCTATCTTAATTGCATTGCTTTACAGGGTTGCGCTGTGTGGTGCAGTTATGTAGACTAGGCCATAGAAATGGCATGAGGAAAGTTTTATGGGAAAATGCAGTAAAAAGTGCAAAGGTTTATATGAAAAGAATATTTGCAAAGGCTCACATGACATATGAAACTTAACTTTATTGACTCAAATCAAGTCATGCCTCAATTCAAGACTTTTGTCACCAACGTCTGAAGATCCTGCAGATTTGTCACTTTTGAGAACTGGTCATTTTTTAATAGGTAGACGTTTGTTTGCCTTACCTGAACGCAATGTAGAAGATGTTAAAGATAATAGATTAAATAGATTCCAAAGAATTCAAAAAATGTTCCAGCACTTTTGGAGAAGATGGTATGTGGAATACCTTCACAGCCTTCAGCAGAGGAATAAATGGATGTTAAAAGAAAAAAACGATGTCCGTGCAGGGGCTTCAGTTCTTATTCGCGAAGATAATCTTCCCCCCCTTGAAGTGGGCTAGGGCACGCATTATCGATACAATACCGGGAAAGAACAATATTGTTCGCTTAGTCAAACTTAAGTCGGCTAATGGAGAACTTAAGCGTCTAATTTCAAAAATTATTCAATTACCTATGGAAACAAATGTATCCGTAGAATCTGATCTAAGTGATAAAGAATTATAAAGAGTATTGTAATTAAATTTCCCATTTATCTGTAATAAACAACAGAAATTAGATTTAAATTAAAAAATTCTTTGCTTATCAAGTTATGGTTAAATTTAAGTAAATGTATCAAATTTCATTAAATTCAATAGTTTTTCATAAGATTTTTTGTAACCTATTTAAAGTATGTTACTTCAAGGTAGCGAGCATGTTTGTTATTTGACTATAAGTTATAAGGATGAGACAAGCATTCATTGTATCAAATTAAATGTAGTGTTAAATAATTGTGTGCTTTCATTTCACCCTTAACCTAATCCAACCTAATCCAATATTTTACAACTTAGATTTATTCGGGTTTAGGGACTTGTAATAATTCATTTTAAGGGAATTCTTAAATGAATATTTTCGATTAAGGGACCTAGAATAGTACGTATTTAGGGAATCAGAATAATTTGGATTTAGAATTTTAATATCTATTAAAGGTGATAATTACAAATTATAAAGGTAGCAAATTGTATTTTAATTTTGCGTATCACTTAAGCATTATACCTAGCCCTTAACTGTAAGTAAACATGTTCAATGCCTTTTGGTTGTGTTTCACAAATCGTTTATAAGTTTTTTAATGAAAGGGGTATTTTAAATAATTTATAGTAGCTATTTCTTTTTTTCATATACAGGATCCTAAAACGAATAATTAGCAACTCAAAAAACATATAGAGTAGGCTAAATCTCATTATGGTTAATGAATATTGACACAAAACTACTTATAAAGGATGTCTTTTGCTTATTTTTGGATGTTTATCCAATTCTCTACAATCAAAACTATCATTTTAGTAATCAGTGAGCAAAATACAACCTTTTCAAGACCTTTTATCAATCTAATCTCAAAAACAAAAATGTAAAATCCTTTATGAATGCCCCTTACAAATTTATTTATAAAATTGTAACAAAATTATGTTATTAAATTTTACGCACGCGTTTTAAACATCGAATTTAATTATGTGGTAAAAATATTTCGTTTTTTTTCATGATTAATTTTTTATCATTGCATTTTTTTTATATTAATATTATATTCCTAAAACAGATTTTGTGAGTAAAATTTACAATATTTACTAAAATAACATGTAAAATAATTTAAATACATTCGTGTCACGTATAACACAGCGTGCTAGCTTTTTAAAAGGAAAAAAACTCTTTTCAACCATTAAAAAACTAAAAAAAAAAAAAAATTGAAAATACCTAGTAATTTAAAAAAAATAAAATGAAAATAACATATTTATTGTAAAAAAATATTTTTTTTAAAAACATATTACAAAAATACAAAGATAAAAAATATTGAAAATATTTATTGCAGCTGGAAAATTCGTTTGAAATTTTAGGTATAAACAGAAAAGTTTATAAAATTGTATAAAAACGTTGATTTTTTAGATGGAAATTTAAAAAATAATTTCATTTGTAAAATAAAAAGTTACTAAGGTTACCTAAAGTAATTTTTTTGAATTTAAAATTAAGTTAACTTATAATTTATGGGTTTAAAAAATTCGTATAAAAATTTAATTTATTTTCCTTTTGTCGAATCCCAAAAGACATTTAAGTTTTCTTATTTGTAATACGATTTTTAATGAGCAAACTTTTTAATATCCTTACATTTATTGCATGTAAATAAAAATTACTTTTGTAAAATTTAGGTCAAAATTCAAATATTTACAAATAAAAAAAATAATTAGTTATAAAGATATTTAAAAAGTAAAATAAAATTCATAAAATTAAAATCACTAAAATTTATTGTAATAAAACTTTTTTTTTTAAGTATATAAACTTTAATTATGAGAAAATGATAAAACTTTTGATAAAATATGTTTTTCATATTATATAACCTTTTTATAAGTATGCTGTTAAACAAACTAAGAAATTTTATATTTTCGATTTTAATATTGTACGTAATTAACTCTTGTAAAATTATGAAAATTATTTAAAACTTTTGAACTAGTACGTACTTTATTTTTGTGTTTACTGTATAAAAGATAAAAAAGAAAATTTTTCCTTAGGGTATCTTTTAACCAGGGTATCAAAAAATTTATTTTTTTACTTTGCCGTAAGGTTTTTTTTGAAAATAAGTAAGAAGAAAAGATATTTTGAGATTATATTTTTTAGTCATACTAAAAAAGTTTTGACATGGTGAAGCTGGAAATGAGCGACACGTGTTTAGGCTAGTTTTTAAAATTTTTGGTCTGAAAATTTAACTGTAAAAAAATATTTATTATGCACTTAACAAAGTATTTTTTATTCTCAGACGCTGATTGAACAATGAGATAAAATTTAATGTTTTTACTTTTCTACTTGCTCGCTATACTTGTGGGTACTTCATGGAAATTTAAATCTTAATTTTTTCCCTTGTTTTACAAATAGCTATTTTTCTATTTTTATAATTAATAGATACTATTTCATAATATATCGCTTACCAAATGATTATTGTTATTATGATATTCGTTGGAAATTATTTTATAACTTGATACCAAAAAATTTTTTAAGACTTTTACGAATACCTTTTTCTTTATATTTTAAAAATTAATAACTATTGAAATATTAAATTTTATTTATCAAAAAAATTTTTTTTTATCAAATGAAATTGATAACTAAGTTGGACACAGTTTTATTACTCACGAGATTTTGCCTCCCTAGAGAAACAATGACGTCCTTAAAAAAAAAATTTATTTTTTTAAGATAAAAGATTTATTTATTATGAGCATTTTAAACAAAAGTTTTTAATGCAGATAAATAAAAAATATTAAAATAATGAAAAACTAAAAGCTTGATAATTTTTTTTATTTTAAAACAATGTTATCATACATAACCTATTTTACTATACTCATCAGATAGAATTCAGTGAAAAAAAGAGAATAATGGTCAGGATGTAGCTATTTTTAATATGCAACAAATTAGAAGTATCTTTGTAACATAATTTGTAAAAAATATAAGCAGAAACAAATTAAATATTATTTGGAAACTGATATTTTGCAAGTAAAATGGAATTGAAACTGTTACTTCTATTCGTGAAATATGTTTCTAGGGAGGGGTAACCTGGAAATCCGAAATTTAAGAGGGAGGGTCAAATTTGTCCCATTTAATGGCAAGGGTCAAATGGGACTTAAAATAATTTTGATTTAGAGACTTAGAATAATCCGGGCTTAGGGACTTGTAATTTGGATTTAAAATCTTATCTTAAGATTTATCAAAGGTGATAATTAAAAATAATAAAAATAGCAAATTTTATTGTAATGTTGCTTAGCATTTATTTATTATACTTAGCCCTTAGTTATAGTAAACACGTTCCATGCATTTTGGTTGTGTTTTGCACCAACCGGTTATAAATTTTTTTATGGACAAGAGTAGTATACAAATAAATTTGGTGTTGTATATTTTCATAAATAAACCAGGTTTAAAAATTAGTCAACTTTTTCGAGCATTAAAAAAAGTTCCAAATTACAATAAAACTTCCGAATAAATAAAAGACGTATTTACGATAATATAACTTTGTCCTTTTCCTTTGCTTTGATGCAAGGAAACTACTAAACTACCTAACTTCTCGAAAGTTACTAAATCAATAAAATGAAACTTTACATTCAGGAATGTTATAATACTTTTGGTCATAATGATAATATCATTTAGAAAAATTAAATATTAAATTTACGAATATTCAAATTTATAAACTAATTTTCTGAATCTAAAAATTACGAAAATTATATGAATTATAGTGAATAAATGAAATAATTAATATTATTTTTCTGGTCGTAAATTTTTTTTTTCCTTTTTTTCAATTTTGTTATTAAATACTTTGTTTAAAATTTTTACTATTTTTATGAAATTTCTAACAAAACAAATTATTATTTAATTTTTTATTATCATAAAAACATTTTTCTATGCTTTGAAAAAAAAAAATTAAAATTTGTCATATACAGTGAATTAAATTAAGAATAATGAAACAAAAATTTTTTATAAAATATGTTTCTATATTAGTCTAGAACTTATTTTGTTTGGATTTCTAGTAAATAAGTAAAATCAGATACTATTTTCCAAAATAAATGAATAGCCCAAAATTTTAGTTCGAAAATATGTTCTATGGCTGACAAATATCTATTGGAGAAAATTTTAGGTTCCATATAAATAGCAATTTATATTTATGTGCTGGAAGAATGGACATAGAATGGTTCAAAGGCAATATTTATATTAGAAGTTAAATATTGTGCTTAAACTAAGGTTGACTCAATTTAATTTTACCAATAGAAAAAAAATAGGTGACAAAAATTTAAATATTTTTTTATAGTAACTGTCGAGTTAATATATATATATATATAAATATATAAATACGAAAATACATAATAAACAAAATTGAATAAAGAGAATGAAAAAAAAACTAAAATTCATTTTATAACTGATTTTTTTCCCCTTTTTTTAACAATAGTTCATGTAACTGTGTATTATTTATATTTAGAAACAATGAAAATAGCATGTATTATATATTGTATTTGAAACAATGTATAATTAAAAGCTTTGCAAAACTTTTATGAGATTATCTAAAAGTAAAAATTTTTGAAATATTGTTATTCGAATATTTTATGGTAGTTAATCTAAAAATTCGATAAATTTTTGTTAAAAGAAAATAATTATTCTTAATATAATAAAGTTATAGTTAATTAAATCGAAATTGGCACACATGGTAAAGTTTACTGATTTTATAATAAATTTATAAATTTTTGAATTAAAATAATATCCATGGTTAGAATAATTGAAACGAATATTGAAGTACCTCTAGTTCTAAAGTGTTAAAAAATATTCATACTTAAAATCTTATTTAAAAAACAAGAATTCACATTCCATTTTTCTGTCAATTAAAAACTAGAGCATAAAAAGAGACATGTAGAAAACAGAGACAAACAAAAAAATTAATTTTTCATTTTTATGCTAAAAATATAGTACATTTTTTGTATTCTTATAAAGTAACTTAATTTTGTTAAATTAAAAATAATTTTATTTAATTATTTTTATGAGTTTTTTAAACTAAATAGAACATAAAAATTCTTCTGAACTTTTGTTCAAATTAAATTTTTTGAATATTTAACTTATATACTTTAACTAAATATTAATTTTATGTATTTAACAAACATATAAAATTTTTACACGTATATTTCAAAAATTTATAGTATTTAAATAATGTAACATATGTTACTATTGGATTTGTTTACATTTAAAAATTCAATAAGATAATTTAGGTCATATTTATAATTATTAAGTTAGAAAAAATTATATTTTCCTGTAATATAATCCTACAATTTTTCGTTCCATGTATTGAATTTACAATTTTTGTCCAGTATTTTACAGTATATTTGGAGTCAAGGGTGCGAAACTTTTGATACTAGCGTAATAATAAGATAATGGAAAAGCCAAGCAAAAGTAATACGTGATCATCCTGATATATTAAGTTTTTTAGCCATAGTGCTATAAATTCTTTTTGTTTGCCTAGGTACTCAACTATCGCAAGGCATTCAACAAGTTTTACGCACGAGTTTTACATCCAGACACAATAGGCCAAAACGATATTTTATAAATAATCAGCAAAAAATGTCCTTCCCCGTTAAAAAATTTGATAGAGATTGATAAAAATGCAATAGTTTAAAAAATTGAATCTTTGCCTAAAAAACGCATCTATCTCAAAACCATCTTTATCAGTACCTGTTGCAACTGCAGTGGTTATAATTATCTAGAAAGACATAATACATATAAATTTAATCAATACTAGTAGATGAATATCTTTCAATAAACCTGTTGATGACGACACGATTGTTAATTAGGTCATACAAAAAAATAGGTTTAAAAAAATAATAAAAAATTTAATTAAAAAAAAATATTTTTTAGGGCAAACAATAATTAATTAATAATAAATTTTAATAAAAGAAATTTAATATATGTACCTATTAAAATGTATATCACATTTCTGATATGTTTATTAAAAATATAATTTTTTTTTTTTGTTTTTAATTCTGATCACGAATATTTTATAAACAATTCATATTAAAATTTATTAATTTATATTTTTATTTTTTGAAAAAATAAAATATAGGTTATATTTTTTTAAATAATTTATTTGAAATAAAAAAAATGGTGCTTTATTTATTAAAAAAATTCATTTTTTTTTTAATAATGTAAAAATTGCCATGATTTTATTTGATTTCGAAAGCATGCATGATATACTTACAAAATACAACAATGTTGAAACTATAAGCCATACACTGTAAAAAGTAACTTTCTTATATTAACAAAAAAATTAGAACATTTTCGAAAAATTAGTAAAATTTCGAAAAAATTTGTAAATATTTCGAAAAAAATCGTAAATTTACTAAATTTAGTATATCAACAAAAAATTCGAGTATTCTGGATTTTTTTTGTGAATTCACAAGAAAAATTGATAATTTACAATTTTTTTTCGAAAATTTTGAAAAAATAGTTGTAAATTTCCGAAAAATATTTGTGAATTTACAACTTTTTTCGTAAAATCACAAAAAAAATCGAGAATTCTCGAATTTTTCGATAATATACTAAATTTAGTAAATTTACGATTTTTATCGACGATTTACAAAATTTTTTGAAAATTTACTAATTTTTCGAAAAAATTCTATTTTTTTTGTAAATCTAAGAAAGTTACTTTTTACAGTGTAGTTCTTACTTTAATTCTACTCTGCATTAATTGTAGTATACAATAAAACATAATGTAGCTGAGACTTATATCGAAAAAAAATAAATATTTTATTTTAAAAAACACCTAATACATTATGTTTTATTGTATACTACAATATAGAGGAGAATTAATGCGCAGTGGAGTCCGGGCTTTACTGTATAGCTATTGTAATTTTAGGTAATTCGTTAATACAGTGACATAGATTTGACATTTTGTCATTTGTCCCCTTTAGAATTTCCTATACATTAACGTTATGCCTATACAAATTTATTCTATGGACAAATACTTATTGTTTTGGATTAATAGATTTGTATAAACAACAATAATCCAGTAACGTGTGTACAACTAAGTGTAAATCTTTACTGTTATCTCGTATAATATTATACATTGTGTTTTGTATATGCATTTAATCGATTTATATATTAAAATAATATTTTAAAAAATTGTATAAACTGATAATAAAGTTAATTTTACTACTGTTTATAAACTGTCGTTAATTTCAAAGCTATTACTTTTACTATTACTTTCAGCCAATGTACATTTATTTGTATTAATTAAAATTTTTATAATCGACTTTACATACGTTTATTTTCGGTTTATTTAAACTGGTAAAAATAGAATTTAATGAGAGACGGATTTTATCTCAACTGGACTAAGGGATCGCAGAAGTTTTTAACTGGTTTTTCCCAAAAGTAAAACTAAAAATAAATACTTCCAGCCAATTTTAGCTTTCTAAGTCAAGTCAAAAATAACAATCCGTTAATAATGACCAAAAAATATTTTTACTCTGTAGTTCTTAATATTAAAAATTTTCAGCTTTATAATAGTTTCAATTTTTTTAAAATTAACTATTTTAAACTGGTGATTTTATGACAATTGTGTGTATAATAATTTTTATGTAAGGTACAGGCAAGAACATACTTAATTTAGTTGCTAAATTTAGTTAAAAACTGTTTGAGTGAAGATTAAAATTACAAAAATTAATCCTAAATTTGATTGATATATGGCTAAGCATTTTCTAAACTTTTTTTAATGTAATATTGAATCGAAACTAATTCAGCAAATAATTTATAAAAATTCTAAGATAAAATACCTCAAATAATAAATAATATATTTTGTTAAACGTTTAGGTCATTTCAAAGTAAGTAAAAGTCATATTTCCTTCAATATACATGTACTTTTATTTATATAAATATGAAAATTAAATATTTGCAGATACATATATATTCTATATACATTTATTTATATATACACGTATTTACTCTTAGTTGGGTTATTTGAGAAGGACGTTAATATTTGGTATTTGAAACGAATAGAATGTTTCTATGTTTCTTTGATAAAGCTTTAAGTTAAAACTAAACCATCCATCTTCTCGTATTATATATAACCCTAAGCTTATTTAAAATTGCCTTTTGTTTCCGCGTCCAAGCAATGTTTGACACAAAACCTTTCGAAGATAAACGAATGTTCATCAAAGAGATAAATTATCTTTGTATAAATACATTCATATACATTTATATATAGTTTCTATGTGGTCATTTATAGTTTCTAATGCATATATGTTATTGAAAAATTTATTAAATTTTAATTTTAATTGTGGTAAATATTAATAAATTTTAAATTATCATTTACATTTCATAATTAGTTTAAATTCAACAATCATTTATTCAATTTCCGGGCAATTTCTAACTTATTATGTTTTTACTTATTGTTAGGCTGCAAGTAAACGAAAATTTAGGTCTTCTAAATACCCAGTCTGTAGGGCATACGAGATTTCTGTATCTATGTCAAAAAAATTGAAAATTATCCTTATCGAAATGCATCTTTGTTGTAAATACCAGATTTGTTTACTATGGTGGAAAATTAGGGGTTTGCGGTAACCCGAAATGCCGAGTACTCTACCCAAAAACCCGATTTTTTTGGGGGTTCTTTGGAATTTCAGCCAGAGAAATTTATCGATTCATTTTATATCTGCAGAATTTTTTCAAAAAATTTCGGTCAAAAAATGTCTCTAATTTTTAAAAAACAAAATTTGAAAAATTATAAGATATTGAAAATTTTGGGTCATAAAGTCTCTTATTAATTAATGTTAAATATAAATACATAATTCATGCTTGACAATTTGTGTGTACATTTTGTATCTAAGTATCATAACATGAATCTAAACGATACTAGAATATTTGTTTAGAATACATAACCAATAATATGTCTCCTGCATTACCTATGCTAACGCACGTTCAAATTTGAAACCAATATTTGACTGCTTTATACATAGTGAACATTATTTGGTATTTTATGTTTATTTGTCCAAGTATGTATGATGAACGTGCCAAATTATCATATACATATATATATATTTCATAGTATAAAACTGACTTTGACTAAATAAATTTTTTTTACTAACTAAAAATATTGTCATAAAGTGTTTTTATTTATTTTAAAATGTGAGAATTAATTCCAAAGTTTTATAGTATATTATTATACCGTACATAATAGCGGTAAGCTTTTTAAGCTCTTTGTTGAACTCTTATACTTTAACTCTTTTGATGTCTTTCAAACAACTCTGAGTGAGCGGCTTTTGTAACCGTTTATAATTTGTATGTTTTTAATAAAGTATTTCTCACGATAAGTGATTTAATTATTAAATTAATACGCAACTAATTTTTAAATAATTAAATTAAATTTTAATGAAATTAAAAAAAAAAAATTCTTATTAGGTATACCTCTAATTTATTTTTTATTAATTTCATTCTGATAAATTACCTTTTGGAAAACAGGCAGGATTTTAATTAATTATTAAACGTGCCTGGATCACAGTTACTATAGAATATTATTTACATACAGCTTTAAAAGCTCTATCTTGCATTAAAAGAAAAACCATTTTTTTGAAAAAAGTATTTTTCAATTCATTTTTGAGCAATATCGGCCGTAGTTTGCATATATACAAAAATTTGTACTTTATCTCAATTTCCAAGATTTTGGTATTAAAGTAAAGATTCATTCTTTAGTTTATTCTTAAAAAAATAAATTAATAATTAAATATAATTGTCAAATCCATTACACAATTATTAATAATCCTATCATGACAATCCATGCAAATGTAATAAGTGATTGCAATTAAAATTAATCTAAATTATCAAATTTATATTATACTTTTGTAATTAAAATCTGTTCATTATCGAAATGTCAATAATATATTTTTAACATTTTAAATATTCAGTAGATAACTTATATTCTAACTAAAAAAAATTTTGTACTTTTCGAGTAATTTTAATTTTTGAATACGAAAGTAAGAAAATAAGATTAAAACTTGACAAGCCCACTTATTTTTTGTTTTTCAACAACTTTTATATATATTATGTATAACTTTTATTGACATAATTCACAAGAGGATGCAAAAATAAAAAAAAGTAAATTTTATTTGCTATGACTACTCTTATTTGACCTCAAGCATACTTATGTAGTATTTTATATAAAACTTGCATATGGTTTATTATTAATTTTAATATAAAACCTTGACTTGTTAGAAATAAAACTTTTTTAGTTTCAAATGCAAGGAGTAGGTTCGAATAAAAATCG
Source organism: Anagrus nilaparvatae (assembly GCA_022575985.1). NCBI lineage: Eukaryota > Metazoa > Arthropoda > Insecta > Hymenoptera > Mymaridae > Anagrus > Anagrus nilaparvatae. The sequence goes on from JAKSXM010000137.1 coordinate 21,198,974, forward strand.
TCGTACCAAGAATTCTTTTACAAGGGTCAATTTTACGTAATCCCTTAAGTGTTTTTAATGAATATCACTTTTTTTTAAAATTTTTCGAACACCAAAAGAATATTTTTTTTACATTTTATTTTGGAGGCTTAAAAACATTAATTATCTTAAAAAATTGCAATTCGTTAAGCGAATTTTCAAAACCTAGAACTAGAGAAAAATTGGACTTAAACTAAAAAGAATACGCGTTCTAAAACAAAGATTAAAATTTTCTAAAACAATGATAAAACTTCAGCAAATGTCATACTTTATTCAAATTCTAAATGAGGTAATAATATAGACAATAACAATAACAATTATTTAAATTATTATCTGGTACTTAAAATGTAAAAAAAAATTAACTATAATACCTACTTTATAAATATTAATTTTGATAAAAAGCTTAAGTTAAATGAAGTAATTATTATAAATATATTCCATGAATATTCCATTATAAATTATTATTTTTCTCATTAAATTTCAACCCAATTTTTTTTTATAATAATTTTCTACTAAAAACTATATATATATATATAGAATATAATAATGAAACTCAATCAAGTATATAATGGTTATATTATCTTTTTTTTTTTTTTTTATTATCTTTTCTACTTCGGTCAATCGACAAGCGAAACCATTTATTTAAATTAAATATAGATTAAAATTAAAAAAAAATTACTTTCTAAAAAAGTAGTTTATATATATAAGTATTTAATAGTTATTACAACATCAATTCATGTATCATTTATAATATATTTATTTTAAAGCAATAAATTTTCATTTATTTTCTCTGATACTTTTTATTTTTATTTTATTTAAGTAGGTAAAATAAGAGAAATAAATTTTTGTTATACCTTGATAGCTTTATGACCTCGAGTACCTTGCAAGCTCATCTAAAATAAACATCAGTTATATATATATATGAAAGAAAAATAATAACAATAGTAATAATAAATAAATAAAAAAAAAGTTAAAAAAAGAAGAAATTAATGTGCCTGCAGACTTTATAACGGGAATAATATGCAAAAGTTTTGAAAGCAGCAGTTTGCTGTGGTTTTGCTTGTGTCGTATATATATATATATGCCAAGAAATTGAAGTCATAATTGTTCAGTATTGCCTAAGGCCAAAAGTACCAAATCGACGCTATAGGACGAAGATACAAAACTAAAAAGACGACGAATCCGTACGCTCAATTTCCTTCTGGCATTTTTCATTTTAAAAAGAAAAACTTTTGACTTAATTTCCTTCTTTCTCAAGACTTTTTCTTTTACTATTTGAATATATATATATATATATTTATATAAAATTCTTAGTATTACTAATTGTAACAATTTTTTTTTGTACAAAATTTTCTTCTCATTATTTAACCTCTAATAACACATTTTTTCTAGTAGCTTTCATCTTTTATTATAATTTTTAAATATAAAGTTGTTAATTTTTATTGAAATTACCTTAAGTTATATATTCTTTTCAACAAATATATATATATATATGTTGTAAGAAATTCCTTAATAAAAGTTTTTATTTAAAAGTTTTTTTGTTTTATAAAAAAAAAAGTAATTTAATTTTTATTTGTATTTTTTTCTTACTGTGTAAAATATCTTTTTTTGTATTTTAATAAAGATTATTAATTATTAATAATATAACAATGCGATTGATAAGTTTTTTTTTTGATTTTCTAATTTATAAAATAATTATATTGTAATAACGAATTTCCGCTACGGAGAAATAATCAATGTAATTATAATTTGTTGAATAATAATAAGATTAGAATTAAGCTACAAAATTATCAATAACTCAATAAATAATTTATACCTTGGAAAGGTAAAATTTCCTAATTTATACTATGATACAAGTATAATAAATAAATACACGAGTATTGTTGTTTAATGAAAATTGCGAATAATAGTAGTATATGCATGTATAAATAATTCTTTTATTTTATTCAAGATTAAAATTTTTTAATGTGATTTATGTCTACCTAGGTATACATATTCAAAAATAATTAAAATAAAGAGACCAAAAAATGTAAGTTTCAAAATACAGGTTTGAATTATGAAACAATATTTCATAAAGCTAAAATATTTCTTTTTTGTATTCATTCTTCATATCAAGATTGATACTAAATATTATGTGTTTGATTACCTGTAATGTTGGATACCTGATCCAAATACTAAAAAAGGTCTGAAACCTTGAAAAACTTAAATCAATATGGTTCTCCGGGTCATAGGGATCAAGAATCCTGGTATATATGGATTTATGTGAGTTTTTAAATTATTGCATTTTTAGAAATTTTGACTTTATTCGTATGTAACCATTTGAAATGGCTAAAATTCCTTATATACGAAATTTTCTAATAAAAAAAGAGCTGATAAAAAGGGCAAACAGGATTTTTGTGAAAATTTTTATTTTCCCAAAATGGAAAAATTACCATTTTTTTTTTCTTAAAATTTTTCGTCTTTTGGTACTGAATAAGGTCTGAAATCTTGAAAAACTTAACTCAATATGGTTCTCCGGGTCATAGAGATCAGAAATCCTGGTATATATGGATTTAAATGAGTTTTTAAATTATTGCATTTTTAGAAATTTTGGCTTTATTCACTTAAAACCATTTGAACTGGCCAAAATTCCTTATAAACGAAATTTTCTAATAAAAAAGTGCTGATGAAAAGGGTAAACAGGATTTTTTTGAAAATTTTTATTTTTCCAAAAATCCAATGGGGTATATATGGAAAAATGTCAAAAAAATTTTTTTTTTAAATTTTTCGTCTTTCAGCACTGAAAAAGGTCTGAAACAGTGAAAAACTGAAATCAAAATGGTTTACCGGACCAAAATGTCCAAAAAACCTGATGTAAATGGATTTATGTGAGTTTTTAAATTATTCCATTTTCAGAAATTTTGACTTTATTCGTATGTAACCATTTGAAATGGTTAAAATACCTTATAAACTAACAATTAAATTTTTTTAGTTGTCTAGCTTTTTTTCATTTTTTGTACGAATAACTCAAGCTTGCATAAGGCTTTCATTTAAAATAATATATTTTAATTAGGAATTTAAAAAAAAAATTTAATTAAATAAATTCATTAAAAAAATATTCACAAAGAGAAGTTATTTATTTTAATAACTTTTAAAAGCTGAAAAAATAGCTATACAAAGGCGTATAGGAATCCTTATTTGTTGTTTTAACAAAAACAAGATTTTATATATAAAACTGTATGTAAAAATAACCATAAAATAAAAAATTTTAAAATTTTTTATTGTAACTTATTAAATACTGATTGGGCTGCTTAAGTTTTTTTCTCTAATATCTTTAGCAGAAAAAATTTATGAAAAATAAAGTTTGTTCAAATAAACTGAGAACTTTTGGATATTAAAAATTACTGTTTTAATAAAAAGAAGAATTTAGGTCAGTATTTCAAATAAAAATTTGTTTAATTTGGTGACCCGCTTAATCTTATACCTCCTTGATTTCTATATAAATAAATGTTGATGTCTATGTTGCTCTCCTAACTTAAAACAAACTAAGAAAGTTTTTTCTAAGTTTCAAAAAGCCACGTAAACGTTTACTTATATCCTTGCTTAAAGTGATTTTAGTTTAAACTAATATACATGACAAAATTCTTAAATCTTTTATTTAAAGAACTTAAATTTTTTTAGCAAATGAAATATAAATGGATATCAAATATTTATAAAAAAAAGAGTTTATAATTGAGTCCAGTTATACAAAATTTTAATAAATTTCCTTTTTAAAATACTTGGTAAAGTAAATATCAATATTAATCTGGCTCAAAATATTTACAAAAGAAATTAAATATATAAGAAATTAATTTTGATCTTATAAAAATCAAATACAGTAAAATATCAAGATTCATTAAAAAGAAAAATAAAAAGATTTCAATTTACGTGATTTCAAAGATCTCTTTCTCTTCAGCAAATATATATAACGTTTTTAGGAACACAAATCATGTATACTATGCACATATAGGTATATACACTGACCATTTCAGAAAGATAAGCTTTACTATTGGCTTAGTGCCTAAAAATGCTTGACTAAACTTCACGGCAGTCAGCTATTAGTAGTCCAATGGCCTTCCTTGAGTATAATGCCTGAAGCAATTTTATCTAGCATATATAAGAAAATATAAATTTAAATGAAAATTTTAAGTCATCTTATGCATGTTATATATAACCTTTTCTCAACTATAATATTCATTTTGGCTGGAAAAATACAACGCAAATATCTATCTTTCTATTTTAATTAATATGTTTCTATGTTTGATATTAGACATTTTTTTTTAATATTCAGTTTTGGCATATACAGGAAAATAAATTTATAAATTATGAATCTAAATGTAGAATATTTGAATTTATTGAACAAATGGATCCAAAGTTAATTCCATTTGGTCAAAAAATTCAAATTATTCTATAAGTTAAGTAAAATGGAAAATAAAATCAGTGATATCATTAATCTAAAAATATAAAACCAAATCAAACATGTATCATGAATTTTTGCGTATGTATATGTGCTGTACTATTGAATATTTATGGTATTCTGTAAATCAATGACATTAATAAAACTCTATACTTTATTGTTTTTCATAAAAATCCTTGCTAACTAGAGCGAGGAGGATAGTTAAAATCAATGGTTTCTTCGTTGTCTGGAATTCTAGGCAAATGGCCAGGGATTTAGATGATTCTGACAGGCAGTATTTTTGAGCACAGAAAAAAATTTTATAGTAGAAGGGGCTTCTTTTATTCTTGAAAGGGAAAAATGAAATAACAAACGCCATACCAGAAAATAGACATTTTGCAGCATAGCTAGGAGGCTAAAAAAATGGAGCCTAAGTTTCTGAATTGTAAAATAAAATCAGGAAATAGTACAAAATTGTTAATGAAAAAATAAAGTTTATTGAGTGCCCTTCAAAAATTCCATATAAAAGCGTGATAAATTAGCTACATAACATGTGAAAATGAATTTCCAAATATCCATAAAAATTTTTTTTAATAAACGTTTTTGCAAATTGTTCTCAAGTCTTGTAAACTTCTTATTATATATTAAATTTTATAAAGAATAAAAAAAATATTTCTGCGTAAAGTTTGTTAAATTGACACAAATAACTATTAAACTAACTTTAACTTTTTTTCAAAAGAAAATATTTGCTGAATTTTTAAAATTATAAAAGTATTATTAAATCTTTTAAAAAAATCAAACTATAAAGAATTTTATTTACACAAGCAAATAAAGTTAAAAAAAGAAAATATAGGTATTTTTCATTTGATAAAAAAATTAATGCCCGTAAAAAAATATTTTCTTATAGTATTTCAAACAAAGTTAAAGTCTTAAAAATAAAATATACGTTGAAGGTCTCTGTATAAATATATTTTATTTATAAATAAATATACATACATTTTTTTATAAATAATAAATATCCATTTGTATAAATTTTATGTATATGAACTTGTTTTTAAGTTTTTTTAAAAATTTGCATATTTTATCTTCAAAACTTTTCGAATCTGAGGTATTATTACTTGGATTTAAAACAGTAAATTTTTAGCCTTCTAATATTATACGAAGTGGCATAGATACAAAAATTTTGGTACTACTTACTAGCTTGGTCACTAGCACGAGTGCTCTGCGAAGCTGGACACGATATGCTGTCTAAGCGTACAACGAATGTGAAAATTCCGTGTCAAGTTTCATTCTTGAGAAGGTATATTAAGATCTATGGCTAGAAAATAAAGAATGCACCAATTTCCTTAGATTTGCGTACCATTTAGGGGATCTTTACTTATGGCCATCTATTTTTGGCCCAGAGGGACTAAATAGCTAAAATTGAAGCTAAAAAAGTTCAAAGTTTATTTGCTTTATATTTTGTGCAAAATTAAAAGAGTTGTTTATTTTAATTTTTGAAAATAATTAAGAAACAGACTCATATAACAAAAGTTAGCAAAAAAAACTTCGCATAAAACTAAACAAAAAGCAAAGTAGACGGAATAATAGCATAAGTATACAAAAAAAAGAAAAAAAAAATGAGAAAAGGATAAAAAAGAAGAAAAAAACAAATGGAATTATATGAGAACAAGAGATAGATACTTTTTAAATAAAAGAGAAAGAATGAAACGTTATTGTTGTAAAGGGGGTTTAACGTTGAGTACCTAACCGGATGTTCAACAAAAATTTAGAGAATCAAGAAAAGAAAAGATGAGAGGTACGAGTTTTTCCGCCGGAAATATACAGAAAAAAAAAAAGAAAAAAGAAAAGTTTATTTTAAACAGACTGAACGACAAATTATATGATTCTAGAAATGAGCCAAAATTAATTTATGCACGTTACTATGACTATAACGCCTTATAACTTCCATGATATTTATTAAAAAAGAAAAAGAAAAGAGTATCATTTCTTTTTTACTTATAAAAACTTAACTTTTTTATAAAAAAGTCATACAATATTTTATAAAATAATATGAATCTTCTAAACTGTTTTACAAAGTAAGATTTGAAATAATAAAAAATAAAGTTTTAAGATAAAATGACATTTTCATTATAAATTAAATAGTTGATTTTCCTTTTTTATATTAAATATTTTTTAATATAATTAAAAATTTAATTATAATTTTTTAAAATAAATGATTATTTAATATGGCAGTTCATTATTCTTGAAAGTATTTTTTAATTCAGAAGGAATTTTTTATTTTTTAAATGCAAATTCTTATATCTTGTAAAAAGCAAGTTCTTTTTTTGCTGTTTATAAATAATTTGTTGAAACATAGACTTACAGCAAGCGGAATTCCGTTTGCCATTGGAAAAATTGTTCCATTTATCACAAGCGGAATTAACATGGAACATGTTCATTGGATGGGGTATTTGATAAATTTTGGCTCGGCAGGGGGGGGGGGTGAAACGGACTTAGAAATTAGAATAATTTGAAGTGGGAGTCAGGGCCTGATCAGACCCTGATAAGAATAAGAACTTAGAATACTTTAAGTTTATGAACTTAGGATAGTATATATTTCAGGATTTATTGTAATTTCGGTTTTTGGATTTATTACTGTTATGAGTGAACACGTTCCACGCTCGCTCGTTGTGTAGTTACACAAACCGGTTATACATTTTTTTTCATGCTTAAACGATCGTAAATGATTTGAAAAGTAAAGAAAAAAAATTTGTTTTCTCATTTAAGATATGCTCGCAGTGGTATGATGACCCGAAAAATAAACATTCTTTAAAAAAAATAACAATTTTTTTTTTCAATTTCCATTGCCTTTCGAGTCAGTTGCAATCGTTTGAGCGAGAAAAAAAAACTCCACTATCTACAAGCGGGATTCTGCTAGCCGTAACTGGAAAATTTTAGCTCGTGACAATCGAAATTTTTTGAAGTTTTATTTATAGGCCATCCTCATAGATGTTTCGAGCTGATTAATTTAGGGCTTATTTAATTTTCAGATTGGGTAGTCTGTACCGCGACTGAGAAAGATAACTTTTCTGGAATAAGTATTGGTAATGCAATTATGTAAATTTTACTGAATTTGTTGAATTTGCTCTGTTTCAATTTTATTCAATTGTTTGTAAATTCATAAGCTTTTACATCAGTTCAAATGGAAATCATTCAAAAATTCAAGCCAAACAACCTGGCAGTGTAAATTATGTATTTTCTGTCACATATGATTACTTTTGCGTGAAAAATATTTTTCATTCCATACATTTTGCTTGAAACTAAACTAAAAATGGAATACATTTTTTTATTAAAAAAAAAAATTATCCAATGAAAAATAAAAATAGCTGTTTTTTTAGATTATGAAAACAAGATAAGGGATTTGAAATTGGCAAATCTGACATGTTGGATTTCGATTCACTTGAATGAACGCTGACGCTTCAGTCTTCCGCGTCAATAATCCTCTATACCGTTTAATTTTACCTCGAAAAGAAAAAATTTTTTTTTATTACTGTATTCTATAATCTTACTGTTTAGTCACTATTTTTCAGTAACTATGACGATCGCGAAAAATATAAAAAGTATTCATTTTTTTATTTTCTGTATAAAGTTCAACTAAACTGATAAAAAAAAAAGAAATTTAATTTATGCATAAAATTTTTTACTTAAAAAACAAAATTTTGAAGTAATTATTCAAAAGAATTAATTAAATAAAAATTCTGATAGATTTAAATAATCTTTTTTCTATAGTTTGAAAAATTAAAAATTTTAACTACTAGACTTTAATCATTTCTTTCTTGATAAAGAATCGCTGAATTAAGTTACATCGATAAATAATGTAACTTTTATAATGCCACATACAAAAGAGATAAAATACTTACCAAAAGTAATTAATTATTATTATTTTATAAGAGTACTTTAAAATTTTAATTATAAATTATGATTACTTCTCGAAGTCTAAATATTTTGAGAGTGATAAAAAATAAAATAAATAAAAAACTTATCATAACTTTATTTTTTGTTACGTTAGCTAAATTTATTTTATATGTGGAGTTTTCCATGTTAATTTTTATGTTAATCTGGATCTAAGAAATTTTCAATTGAGCTTTATAATTATGTTCTAATAGCAACAGTAAAATTCATTCTCAATATTTGAGAAGATTAAAATATTTCAAAGTTTATAATTTAAAATTACATTTGCTTTGAGAAAATTTTTTGAGAATAGAAGAGTGCTCAGTAAGTTACAAGAATTATCGACGACACAATTCAGAGCAATGAAAAAAATTTAGCATTTTGATTAAATTAAATGCTATTCTTATCTATGGTTTAATAATTATTTAACCTATTTTGAGTTATACGTGAAAATAAGATAAAAAATAATTAAATTTTCTTAATGGAAAACTCCATGAATAGTTAATAATAAGTTGTATGTGTAAGACATCAGTTTGGTTATGTAACTTTTATATATACTTAAATCTTTTCTCCAAGTATGAAGAAAGTTTAGTGACAAGTTAACTCCCTATGTATAGTAAGGATGAATTTATGGAAAATGAACGATGTGTTGAAAAGTTGTATGTATGTTTATAAATTTTCTCTTTTATACATATAAATAGATTCATGTTTACAATTTTAAGCAAAGAGCTTTCAAAGCTCCTTCCTTGTAATTTCTATATATATATATGCAACATCTTGCATCATGATTATTTGTACATACTTTACATGTGTTTGTTTATATAACTTGCTTATTAGCTCATTTATTATTAATAAGAGATAGATTGGGTTCAAAAAATTTACACTGTCAATAATGCAGTGGTAAATTTTAATGTTGCGCTTTTATAATTGATTGCACAGTTATAAATTGTTTATATTTATAATCCAAATTGTCAATATGGTTCTGTTGATTTTAGTATTTTTTATTTTTCAGATTGCTGTGCTTGGAATTTAATCATTAGAAATTTTGGAGCAAAATATTCAAAAATTTTTGGAAAAACCACATGAAATTTCTATTAAAGTATATTAACCAGAAAAATGCATTGTATTATTCCAACTAAAAAGAAAATATATATAATTCTAAAAATCAATATATTACCTTTTAAAAGATGTATAAGGAAAACATTCCCTAAATCTTCTTTATTATTTTGCTAGAACCACAAAATTTATCTTCGTATTAGTAAATATATATATATATATATATATAAGTAATAACAAATAAAAAAAAAAGTTTAATAAATATTTCGATTTCATCTTAAATAAAGAAAGTTATATAGAATTTTTTTTTTAGCTCGAGCAATATCTCATAATGTATGTTACAAAAATAAAATTCTTCTTTTATTAAATAGAGATAAGTTTAATGGATATTTTTTTTTGCTATATTTTAATAAAAATATTTTTATTCATCACTTTTTTTATAAGTATAAAAAAAATTAATTATTGGATATTCTATTTTTGCAGATTTCTGAATTAATTACGAGTATTTTATTAATGTTGAGCTTTTCGGAAGCCTATTTTAAAGTATGGGAATACCTATAAAATTAATTTATTGTATAAACAATAATCGTATAATAATATTTGTAATAAAACTTTTGGTTTAATTATTGAATATACGATTAATATACAAAATTTAACAGTTATTCACATATATAACACGTTTACTGAGAATTTAGTACATCAAAGCATCAAAGATTTATTATAAAGTTATTACAAATTAATGTACAGCGCGGAGAGGTATTTATATTTTTATGTACCTTTGAAACGATTTAATATAAATTCAAGTTTTTATGAAGCCTTTAAAACTCATTTTACTTTTTAAAATAATTTTCATGTATAAATAATTAAAATTATTTCGTTTGAAAAATTATTTTATCTAATTAGTACCTATTTTGAAGAAAGCTTTACCTTTTAAACGAGAAATTTTCTAATTTTTGCTAACAAGTTTTTATTCTTGGAACTAGTCGTCTAATTATTATATAAAAAACAAGTTGTAAAAAGAAGGATCAATAATTTAATTAAAATAAATGTGCTTTGATTTAATTAATTAAAAATATCACAGATTAATTTTATTTTTTGGACTTAAGAGGGGCGCCTCTTAAGATTTCCTTTCGACTGTCCAAATTTGCCTGTTAAATTTTTTGGTAACAATGAAAAATAAATAAAATTATTTTTTATTTAATTATCTTAAATATATTCAAAACTACAGAGCGCCAATAGTTCAATGGATAAGATTTTTGACTATTGACTGGAAAGTCGTTTGATAGATTTCGGTTAGAATTCCAGTGCGAGCAAACAAAGGTGAATCCAGGAGTCTTCTCAGGGAGCGGTAAATTCAGTATAAATTTACGAGATTTTATAAAATTTTTTAAAATGAATAAAATTTTATTAAAAAACATACACATTTCTGCCACTACGAGAAAATATCATTAAAATATATTTTATTTAATAGTACATTACGACACATGGCGAGACAAATAAAGAATGGTCCAAATAATAGGAAACCGTAATTTGGGGCATCTTCTTTATGGCCAAAGGATAATATATTATTTTTATCTTCGCTGACAAAAAAAAATATTATAAAAATAAAAATTTGCTAATGCAAACTGTATCAAACTCTAGGTGACGCGTGATGCAGAAAAAGTCTTATATCATGCATAGAGAGATTTTTTTCAAGATTTTTCGCACCTCTTTGAAAACACTTGCAAGCTGTAAACTTGCAATTCTATGATTTAAAGAATTTTCAGCATAGTTTCTACGCATGACTTGCTTAAATTTAATAGTTAGCCCCTAAAGTTTCTCGCATATGGTCAAAAATATTTTTTTGCATATTTTAAAAATTTTTAAAATTTAAAAGCCAATTACCAGTTTGAAAATCAAAGATTTTAATTCTTAATAAATTCATAAATACTAAAAAAATTTTATCAAAATGGTTACTAAATAATAACCGCTTTTCAATTCTATTTTCATATACTTCAATCAACAGTAGTATTATAAGTACATATTGATCCACTTTTGTTTATGAAATGTCAATATTAATTAATGTATAAATTAATATTTTTTTACTATCTGTGTAAATAATTCCATAATGTCAACAAAAATATTTTTCTGGCTTTTAATCATATTAAATAATAAAAATATGTGCATTTTGTTTGAAATTGTTTTAAATTACATGTAAATTAAAATCGATAATTTTCTACCAACCATTTTATTAATTTAAAAAAAATTCAAATTAGCATTTAAAATCAAGTACTCAGTTTTATATAAAAGTGCAAACATGCAAATAAAACTCTTCATAATTCATTGCCTCAACAAATTAATAAGTCTGAGTACAAACCTTTTCCAATATAATGTATCTGAGTTTTTCAGTCTACAGTTTTTTATTAATATGAAAATTTTATTCTTTTTTGCTAGTGATGAAGATCAATGTAGACATTTTTACGGTAATATTGGTAAAGCAATTCAAAGAAAAATTTAATATGTTTAAAACTAGGTGCGTCCATGTATCCAATTATTTAGGTCTGGATAGGTATTGATTTTTTGGATTCGGATAGCCTGTAAATTATGATCTCCTCACAGACCTATTTAAAACGTTTAGATAGCAAGTTAATTTTAATGTACTTTTTAAGTTAGTGATTCTAAAATTAAGTTATTAAAAATCGAGTCTACCTTACTAATTAACGTGCATACTTTTTACCAATATGGTTTATTTACCAAAACAATTTGTTCAGACCGCCAAATGATCTTATTTTACAGTAGCCATTATACTAAGTACTACTAAGTATTCTTTTAATTTAGTTTTTATCAGGTAAAGAAACATTTATTTTAAAAGAAACAATTAATTCTTAACTAGGTATAAATTTCTATTAAAATACTTTAAAAATCTTTTCAATTAACGATTGTTTGGTTAAAGAAAAAAAAAACTATTGTCAAAAATAAAACTTGAAATTTTAAATTAAAATACTTACTACTCTTTATTTTAGTTTCAGATTGAAAATCTGTAATTAAACGGTATTGAAAAATTTAAATAAGAACTTTTGTTATTATTTAACTTTTAAAAATAAAAATCAAATATTTGAAATCAGCATCCTATTGTATTTTTTTAACTGTAATTCAAACTTTATTAAAAACTTATAACCGGTTTGTGTAAACCCAACCTAAATGCATGTAACATGTTTACGACAGCAGAGGGTTTGGTAAAATGAATAAATGTTACACAACATTACAATAATATTTTCTATTTTTATTATTTGTAATAATCGCTTTTGATAGATCTTAATATTCTAAACCCAAATTACAAGTCCTTAAACCCGTATTATTTTAAGTCTGTAAACATGAATTATTCTAATTGTAAGTTCTTAAACCTGAAACCAAACCCATTTGTCCTTCTGATCTAACCTAACCTAACCTAACCTAATAATACCCAAATCTATAGGTTAAGTTGATTTTAGCAACCCATTTTAGTGTTTACGTAAGGTTGCATTAAGTAAAGTTAGGTAAGGTTAGGTTGCGTTAGGTTAAGTTAGGTAAGGTTAGGTAAGGTTAGGATAAGTTAGGTTAGGTTAGGTTAGTTTAGGTTGCGTTAGGTAAAATCAACTTAACCTATAGATTTGGGTCTTATTTTTTTCTAACTTTTGTGCCTTATTTTACTTTCTTACATTTGGAACTTCAAATGTCCAAATATATTTAAATGCATTTTTTTGGATAAAATATAAATTAATATTTAACCTACGTTTAAATAGTGAAGCCCTAACTTTTAGATCGAGAAGTATCTCAAGAAATACTAAAAATTAATATATTTTCTGGTTACTAAATAAAAAAGTAGTTACACTGAAGGGACTACCCTTAAACCTAACCTAACCTAACCTAACCTAACGAAACCTAACCTTACCTAACTTTACTTAACGCAACCTTACGTAAATACTAAAATGGGTTGCTAAAATCAAGTCATTCCACATAAATCATACACATTTGAATCCTACTCCTCCATGATTTTTCACTTCATTAAAATATGGTACGTCGAGGTTTTCACCCACAGTTACACCAGGCAAATTTAGTTTATGCAGCTGATCAATAAAATAACTAGTACCAAAATATATTAACTTTGTTTTATCTGGGTTTAGGCGTAAAGGGACTTTACGGGCCCATACTATGTGTACTTTATACAGTGATACTATGTGCTGCTACGTTAAGAGAAGCAACAGCTTCTGATACATTTTATTAAAAACTAACCATTTTACAAAAATTTTAATACTGCTGGGTATTTAAAAAATTTAAAGTTATTTACAAAAAATCAGTATTGTAAATAAAGGCCAATTTATTATCTATACTATTTCAGGAATCCAGTATTGCAAAATAGCAGAGTATTTGTTAGGTCAAATTATGAGTAATCAGAGGGAAAAAAGTAGAGTATCGTATTAATTGACAAAAGTTTATACAAACTTTTTATTTCAAAAAAAAAAAAAAGAGAATGAAACCATGTAACCAAATAACAGTCATCTGGTTAAATTAAATAGGATTAAACTAAATAAAAAGTTTATTTTTTTTTTACTTTTAGTAAATTAGCCCATATAATAATAAAAAGTAATGTTTCTTTTTTTTTTTTAACATAAAAAAAAATATTAGACTAATTTTTCGAGAAAAAAAAGTAATGTTTACATAAGTAAGTAAATGATAAATTTGATAGAATTTATCTTTTTCATATTTAAAAAAAATTTATATAAAAACGTGCCAGAAACATTTATTTAAAAAAAAAAGTTTTATAACTTTTTTGAGAAAATTTTTATGATATATTTTTTAAAAAGTATTTTAATGTAAAATAAACAAACTTATATTTTAAAATTATAATTTTTTAAATAACAGTTTTATTACTTGATGTAAAAGTAAACATATTTGAAAAATCTATAAACAACTCATTTAAAATTTAAATGATTAACCCCTAGATATTTTTAGTAAGGATAGTGCATAGAATTTGGGCCATCGATTCAATGATATCTTATAAAAAAAAGTTTTTGGTACCTGGTATAGGCTGTAATCCCAAATCCAAAATTTCAAATAAAATAATCTAAACGCACCAAGTTAATTATTTCATATAGCTACAAAATCCATCCAACTCGATGAGCCAAATGTCATAAACTTCCCTTATAAATAAATTAAAAAATTATCCATTGTTTCAAGTCTACTTGTAAAAAAATATAATTTTCCAAGCATTATAATACCAATAAATAAATGTAAATTTATTCATAGTTAAAAACTAGTCAGTTGTAAAAATAATACATACATAATAAAATCAATAAAAAAAAAAATAATAATAATGAATAAAAGAAAGTGAAAGAAAAAAAAATTAAGTATAAATAATTCAACATTTTCAAAATTTCCATTTTATATATATTTCCAATTAAACTAAAAAAAGTGTCTGTAATAAATATATGAATCTAATAAATCTTGATGAAAATATTACAAATTCATATTTCAACAAACTGTTCACCTAGTTTTTTTTTAAGTTTTAAGTATAAGAAATGAACTTTTTTAATCTTTATATATATCGTGATCGATCTAAACTTGACTTTTGGTGACATAAAAAAAAATAAATGTGTTGCTTCATTAGTTAATTTAATATCATAGCAGTTTGCACGTTATTTACATATTAACCTGGAAGTTAATAAATAAAAATTATTTATTTTTAATATAAGCTAGAAATAATAATCCCAAAAAAATATAAAATTTCATGTTTTTTAACCTAAATATTTGCTTACTTAATTTTTTTTTTGAAAAATTTTTTTTTACCACTCATAATAATTTAAAAAGATAAACAAAAATAATTCACAGTCTAATATACATACATACAAGTTTTTATGCTTTTTACTCACATCTTTCAGAATCCATTATCTAAAATGACATCATTGCCTATCTTAAAGCTTTTTTAGATATAAAAAAGACTAAACATTTTTTTTTTTTTTATTACAAAGAAAAAAAGCATCCTAAGAAAAAAAATAAAATAAAATAAAAGAACACTATAAAATAATAATGAAATATTATATGTTTATATCGAAAAATATATATATATATATATATAGCTGGTGGTATTATCAGTAGTTATTTAAAAAAAAAAAGGCCGACTTTTGATATATAAAAAAAGAAAAGAAGGGTAGTTTATAAAAGGAGCATGCGCGTTATCTGGGTTTTTGCAACATGATTTTAGCTTTAGTCTTTTATGAACAGTTTAACGCGGTATATGATAAGCGATAGATTTCTACTAGTTTCTTTCTAGTTTTTAAGTTTTTTTTTAGGTTAAAATATTAATAATAATAAATAAATAAATAAAAATTTTCTATATTATTTTAAATTTTAAAAATTTTGTGAAATTCAAAAAAAAAAAAAATTTTTTTTTGGGTCTTTAAGTAATTAATTATTGGTGGTAATTGGAATTACATTTAATTGTTGTGAAATTAATTAATTTCTGTTGTTGTATGTATTAAAGTGTGGTGAAGTAATTAAAGAAATAAGAAATAATTATCTCAGAAGATTCATTAATTAAATTTTAATTTTCATCAAAAAAGTTCTTTCTACATTTTTTCTGAAACTTGAATGAAGTTAATTATTGAATTTATTGATTTTCGGTTTTTTAATGAACGTCTATTATAGTTGATTAGTGTAAGCAGTTTTTTTTCTCAAGAAGATTAAAATAAAAAAAGTTTAAAAAAAAAGAGTAAACTTTATAAACCTTAACTGTGTGTACATAAAAAAAAATTTCTGTTTTTTTTTTTGTTGTTGCTTTGTATCTTTTGGCCTCTGTGGAACTCTTGTGAAAAAAGTAGAAGACCGAAGAAGAAAAACTTTTTTTTTTTTCATATATAATAAGTTATTCAGTCACTTTTGTGAATGGGAAATGAAAAAGAAACTACATTTAAACTTTTTTTTTCTAAATAAACTTTAGTATAAGAAGATCTAGATCAAATTTCTCTCTTTTTTTTTATATTCAAAGATTTCATAGTAATAAATTTGTAGGTAAAAAAAAAATCAAAGTGAAAAAGGAAAATAAATTTAAATTTATTGATAAGTTATGTGAATAAAAAAAAAAATTGACAGGCCAATTTCGAGTAAAAAAAAAAAAATTTATGTTTTGAATAAAAAAGTGTATTAAAATACATAAATAAACATTGAAAATTTTAAAACCTGTCTAAATATCGTATTACTAGTTTCTTTAAAAATAAAATTGATCGTGTGTGTTACAGTTTTCTTTAGAAGAAAAGTGAAAATAAAAAGGCTAAAAAATATTTAATGCAAAGCTGTTTAAAAAAATATAAATCTTATATAAATAATAAGCTTTTTAGGGTATGAAATAATAATAATAATAATAATAATATTTCGAGTAAATATTGTATAAAATGAAAATAACAAGTAGTAATAATACACAAGTAAACATAAGTTAAAATTTACATTTTCTCACTCTCTATACTCAACTGCTAATGCTGCATTAAAGAAGATTTTGACATTATTTACATAAATATATATATATAAAACTTTAAGCCAATTTGTGTGTACAAGAAAAGTGAACGTATATATAAAAATTTACATACATGAGAGAAAGAAAAAACTAACAGCAAAAAATACCTTTTTTTTTTACAAAAATAAAATGCTAAGGATATGACTAAACAGGTAATTTTACCAATTTGTTTTTTTTTATATTTATTTGTTTATTTATTCATAGATGTGTGTATATTAGTCTGGATATGAGTTTAAGTAAATGTTTGTGTGTTAAATGGCCTAAAGAAGGTTCAAAAATTAATTAGACCCAATTTAAATCGAGTGATCAATAAAATTGGGTTTTTTAGATGATTTAGAGTACGTAAAGAGGCTCTAAAAAAATTTTATTTTATTTCGTAAAAGGAACTCAGGGATAAAGAATCAAAGTAACTTTTCTAAATAACTCCAAGGCGTTATAGAAAGAATAATAAAATTTTTTTTTTTGCTTTTTACTTAAAATATACTTCAAAATTTCAAAAATAAATAAAATATTGTATTTTTTAGTATTTTTATGTTCATGAGAGAGAATAAAAGAAAATTTTTTGTTAACAGCCCTTAAGCAAAAATAAAAAATTTAACATTCATCAAATGCTTTTATTTTCTCACTGGAAAAAATAAGTACATACGTCAATAAGTAAATATATATATTAGCCTGGGACCCAAAATTCTCTTCATAAGAACCCATATATTTGGTGGTAACGCTTAGAAGTGAGCTTACTTCTTTGATGATTTGCAACCTTTTTCACTCGGTAATCGAAAATCCAAATAACTTTTTAAAGTTTTTGGCCTCGGCTGTGGTCTAGTGAATTAAAACTCGCTATTTTAGATTTTAGAGCTAAGAGTTTTATAACTGTGTATTGACGTTATTCGTAGTATGAAAATACTTTCGTAAACATATACAGATTTAAAATTCTTTACCACTCTGAAGTTAGGATCCTGTTTTCATCATAATATTTTAAAGAAAAATCGAATAATATAAAGAAAACAGGGCCTGGGTGGAAGGCTAGACACCGCCATAAAAAGTGTCTCACAGGAAGGTTATACATAAAAAATATACATTTATGTAAATTAAGGTTCAAAAGCCTTCGGGCGTTTATCCCTAGTAAAAATTAAAAAAAAAAAAAATGGTGGATCGTGGGGAATATTAACGAGGTTTAATTTGGTATAGCTAGTAATTATTTTGTTACCTGAATTTCTATTATTGTAGTTTTTATGATTTGATAAATTTTATATAATACTTCGGATGAAAAAATTTTATTACACAAAACATCGTATAAGCTAAAACAACCTTTCTTTGTAAAAATTCAATTCGAAGGGATGCAGGCTTACATGATTTGCTCAATTTCAGGTAACTAATTTGGCTGAAACAAATTCAGTGTATAAAACATTGAGGAACCAAAAAGAACATTTCTTCCGAAAAATTCGAGCCAGGTTATTATAAGGGGGCGCAGCTCCCTTGATGGGGGGCAAAGCGATCAAAGCGAGAGCCAGAGACAGATAGTATATATATATATATATATATGCTTAGGTTCATGTAAGAACGCAGGACCAAAATTTTTAGGAGAATGTAAAAATCGATGTTAGGACTTAGATTGACGTTTTCACTCGAATTGGCGAAAAATATTAATTTCAGCAAAAAAATTCTGATGCTCAAAAATTGGTTTTTTTTAGCTTTTTTTAATTTTTCTTCCTAATTACGTAATGTACTATTTTTTAATTTATGAAGTCTATTTTTTTCTAATTCATGAATTTTTTTTTGTTTACAACCAACACTTCAGTAGTATTGAATATAATCTATAAAAAAAAAATAAAAAAACAAAAAAAAAAAAAGATAAAGAACGAGAAAAAAACTTTAGGAAAATGCGAGAAAGAGTTTTTCTCACATCCCTAGAGATTGTTCATTTTATTTTTGTGGCTTATTCTAGCGTAAATGGCCCCACCTACCCAACCGTAAGATACATTGCACCTTTTTTTTGTATTATTATTATCATTATTATTATAAGACATCCTTTTTTTTTTTTTAATATGATATGTAGGTTAAAAAAAATGTATGTATAAAATGCTTACAATATTAAATATGTACGTATATAAGTTTAATCTTTGAACTATATTATTAAAAAAAAAAATTGTATTTTATGTATAACATAATCGTATTTAATCAGGCTTATCCTACGTATTTTTTGCATATAACCTTTCTTGTTCTAAATTTTTTTTTTTAGTGATTATCTTTAAATTTAATAATGCATCTTTTTTGGAATAATAGTTCATAAATTTATAAATATGTATCTTTATTATTCTGTTATTATATTTTTATTTTGGTTGTGAGGGATAGATTATCTTAAATAAAAAAATATATTTATAAAAAATTTCATAAAGATAGGGGCTAACTTTGCAAATTATTGGTTAAATAAGAATGTTATTTGAAATAAGTAAATAATCAAAATATGAGCCTTATCAACCTCAAGTCGTTGATAGTTACCAAGCAACTATTTTAAACCCTAATTAAAGTAAATATTTCCAAAAAAAACCTTGGATACAAAATGATTTATATTGATAAAATTCTAAAAAATTTTAAATAGATTTTTATAGCGTGGCGAACAATTTTATTTGAATTAGGAGCCACTTTATGTACAATTATAATCTTTTGCGTGCAATTTGTTAATTTTTAGGAACCTCCAGACCACAACCTGAATGTAAGCCCTTAAAAATTATACTACCTCTAATCAGATTTAGGACCTTGGCTAGGGGTTGAAAAAAATATACAATTTTTCTGAATATTTTTTAGATTTAACAATTTACTATTTAAAATAACGCTGTAAAATCTAAGGAATTTTGAGATATTGGGCTTAAAAATTGAAATTCTCGTATTTATATTATTTCGTAAATATTCCAGTGTCAAGAATCATTTAAATTAATCAAGCATTTTTCTAAAACGATGTAGTTTAAAAAGGTATGCTATAAAATAAATAGTTTGTACTTTAATTAAAAAGAAATTACAGCTAAATTAAATAATGGACATCTTTGTAGATAAATTAAAAATATATTTCACTATTTTTGTTAAGAGATATCTCAATTTACTTTATTACTAGTCTGTACTATATTATAATGTAAGGGTAACCAGAGAGAAGATAGTATGGGAGTGAGAGAAAATTAACACTTTGTACTTTGATCTGTATTAATGCTTAGAATTAGATATTTAGTAGGTAATAGATTTTGGGAAATTACTAGTTTTAGAATAAAAGGCTATTAATGTAAAAGAGATGTTGTTAAAGAGAATTGTAGATTATATAGAAATTTAGAATGGAATTGTTTAAATAAAAGTTATCTCCATGGATATTAAATTTATTCATTAGTCGATGGCAGTTGAAAAATAGATTAATTAATTTGTTGATTATTAGGCTCATCACTAAAAAATTATGATTCTCAAAAATTTAAAGCATTTAATCACTTATTAATATTTCCACCGATTTCATGCGTGCTTAAGGTTGAATCAGTTCATTTAAGATTTCTGAAAATTGAAACTTCTGGAATCTTTAATTTTTATAGCCATTTGTTAAGTTATATTTTCCTTAGAATTTATTGACTGCAGACGGAGATATTAGCGCTTAAAAGTTCCTTCATTTTGAAGCTACTAAATTAATCAAAACTTTTTTATAAAGTTTCTAATTTTAAAAATCTTTGAATATAATATTTAGAACATTATTTAGCATCGATTTACTATAAAAAATTTTTTATTTTCTATAGTTTTCCCAAATTGGTATTTTGAAAATTATAGGTTAGGTACAAAATAAAAAGTCTTGAAAAATATTTTATATTATTGTTAGAATTTTAAATTTTTTTAGTGAATAAACCAAAGAAATTACCAAAGGGGTCATGCTCACCTATAAATTTTCTAGGAAAATGGTGGAAAATACTAATTGCAAAAAAAAGTAGAGGAGCCCCCCCCTCTCAACTATGCTAGTATATATATGTATGAAAATAATTTTTCCTAATTAATACTTTTTATTTTCTTTTTCAAAATTACTTATTGTTTTACACAATTAAATATAAATTATACATTAGAATAAAATTTTAAAAACTTCAAATAAAATAACAGAGTAAATGTAGGATATATAAAATACTTGATATAAATTTTTTTAGTTGTTATAATATTTTCATAAAAGAAAAAGTGAAAACATCCAAAAAGTACTATAGTAAGTTATATTTTAACTTTTCTTACATCATAAAATAGTTATTTTATTATAGTAGAATTAATTTAATCTTTTGATCTTTCAAGAGTTTTGTAATTTTAAGTTTTATAGAGATACTTTTAAATTAGTTAATCCATGTGTACTTTTAAAGAAAAACTATTTTCAATGTATTTATACTCTTAATATGTACTCATATATTTTAATTTAATTTCAATTTAATTTTATCAATAGATAACAAAAAGTACTTATTTTATCATGTAATTATTAAAAGTAAAATTAAAATTTTTCAGATAAAAAATTTAAAAAATGAAAAATATTAATAAATGAACTAATATATTCAGATTTGTTAACAAGAAAATTAAAAATAAATATATTTTCACTGAGTAAATCCATTACTTTTATCCATTTCTTTTGTAAATTGTATTAAAATTTTATAATATAAATAATTTCTAAACGCATATATACACATAAAAAAATTAAAATTATTAAATTCAATATTACTCAATAAAATATTAATATTTGTATATTTCGATATTAATGTTAATATTTTATATTTTTATGCTTTTTATAAAAAAAAAAAATTGAAATATTCTTTTACTTAATATTAAAGTTTTAAAGGAAACTTTCTTAGCTTTTTAAATGTATATTAAAAAAATAATAATAATAAATAAAGATGATGCTCTAATATTAACTTATTAATTGAAATATTTAAAAAATATATATAAATTTGTTCAAGCATATGAAAAATTTATCGATGACCTATTAAAAATTTTTTATATTAGCGACTAAGTGCTTGTCATAAATAATGATCAAAAGATTTAGTATAGTTAAGACTCATTTAAAGAAATTCACTTGTATGAAATAATATTTGAGTGCAATTTGTGTTTTCTTTGCTGATTTTTTTTAAAAAACACGTAGCTTACCATCCCTTTTAAAAATATCAATACTTAAATATAACATAGAAGTTCTATGAAATATAATTAAAAGTAATTAGAATGCTTTATTCAGATTATTCAAAGCATTAATTTCTGTAGGATTTAATACTGAGTTATACTACTTAAATTTTCAAAATGTTGTTAGAAGCTAGCTTTATATTTTATAGCGATATACTAAATTGAAAATTTCAATCATTTAACTAAAGATTTTTTTAAATATATCAAATTGAAATTATTCACATGGTTAAAAAAAAAAAATCAATAAAATAATATAAAATTTTATACGAATTGATCAATGTAAAATCCATGATATAAATTGAAAAAGAGAAGCAAGCATTTTTTATAAATATAAAGCTTTAGTTTTTTTCTCTTTATCCAAAGATTCTTGTATAAAAAATTTATTTGAAATTTTAGGAACTAAAATATTTATCTTTTTTCGGCAATAAAACAAAATAAAAAAAAAAAAAATCGATAGTAAATATCTTTTGTTAGTATTAAACATTGTATATATTAGCCAGGTAGTTAATTCGAAATGTTGCTTCAATTTTTAATGATTGTGAAAGTAGATGCTATTTACCAAAAATTTAAGATTCCCAAAATTATTTAATAACTTAGAATCGTCTCCAAATATAGGAGGTCTTTTGACACAAAATTTCGGTTCCAAAAGGAATAATGTTAGTGTTATGTGTTTGTTTGCAATAATTTGGAATGATCAAGTTAGCTTTCGTATTGTAAATTTTCTCTTTTGGTAAATAGCAACTAATTTACCTTGTAATAGAAGATCAATGCAACTTTTCTAGATGCTAGGTTAATATTTAAGTCAATTTGACCCATCCTAAAAGCTTCAATTTTCCACCTCCCCCCCTGAATTCAGGGCCTTTTTTAAATTATGTATATTTACCAAATGCGATCATAGTCCCTCGATACTAAGCACCTTGGGCCCTGTAAACCTTTGCTTTTGGTGTTATTATAACTTATCATTCGTTTTATAAATAACTATTTTAAAATACATCTATTGTTAATTCAATAGTTAATAAATCTTATTGATTTAGTAATTTCATTTCGCAAATTAAATAAATAATTCATGGAGTCTAATGGATTTATTTTATAATAAAATTTATTGGGCAAATATAATTTTTAATTGAAATATTGATGTAATTTTATTGAAAATTAAAAATTTCCTTAAAAATTTTTCAACAAGCATTTTGCTTACTTTCAAAATGCAGAAGTAAAATCCATTTTTCATCATGATACTGTTATAACGTTATTATTTTTTCTAATTTTTGAAAGATTTTCACTTGATTATACTTCAAATTTGTGCTGTAATTTTTTTATAGAAATAAATTTATTTTTTTAAATCATTATAAAAAAAAAAAGTTAAATAAAAAAAAAGAAAAGAAATTCAATATATTGTTTTTTACGACCAATAAAAGTAGTAAGATAGTTGGAGAAGTTTCAAGATTATAGCGAATAGCGAAAGAACAGTGAAATTGCATCATTTTCTACGCTGATACAGGTACTTTTTTTATTCTTTTTTTGTGTTCAAGGTACTTTAAAGTAATTTCTTTCATCACAGTATATAACTTAAAGTAAAGAAAAAAAAAAAGTTTAATATTTTTTAAGTATTTTTTCAACAACAATGACAATTTAAAAAAAAAATTTATATTCTTGTTTTGAATAGTAATAAAAAAAGATACAAATTTAAATTAAAAAAAAAAAATTAACAAATATTTTCTTTTTGTTTTTTAAACAATAAAAATAAAAATTTATACCTATATTTATAAAATTTACTGGTGCATTATTTTATTTTTGTTTTTTGTGAAAAAAACGATAATATTGAATTTCGTATGTTACATACTTTTACATTAAAATATTTGAACAAAAAAAAATGGTTACATAAAATTTTTTTAAATTTATATTATCAAATTAATCCATTATTTCAAAAAAAAATTTAATAAATAATAAAATTTCAAAATATGAAAAAAGGTTTTTATCAATATTTTCAATTATAAAATATTTTACGTGAATTTTATTTTATCATAACAATAAATTTAAAAAAAAAATAAAATACAAGGTGAAAAAAATTGTTCCTGAGGGAAAAATAATTTTTTCTTTGCATGATAAATCGCATACACTGTTTATTTAAATTAAAATAAATATTTATATGACATTCAAGTTTATTTAAAACATATTTTTAAATAAATTTTTTTAGTAGACTCTGCATTACATAAAGATTATTGCAGGATATGTATAATGATTTGGTCCCTGCAACTAAACACAGCCTAAGTAGAAGAATTCGAAAATTGGCCAAAATACCCACAGAAACCGTTGGAATTAGACCCCTAGGCCATGAAAGGCGCCCGAAAACCTAAAAAATACCAAAGAAACACAGATTTTTAGGCTTAATTTAATTTTGATGATCCATGAACAGATTTATTAAACTATTAAATTAATAAACAAATAAATTTCTAGATATTTAAAATGTATCCTATAAACATGAAATATTTTTTAATAAATTATGATTAGTACTCTGGACGTTCATAATGGAAAACTTAAAATATTAACACTAGATCCGAAATTTTTTTTTTGGGCTTTCGGGCCTTTTAAGACTAATAAATTTGTCTTTTAGTTTACGACGTACTAGTCTACTCTCGAATAAGTTATCGATATTTTATTATTTACACGCAAAAAGAATCTATTAAAATTAAGATTTATGAATTTAGTAAATCTAAATTCATAAATTTAATAAAAAAATTAATGGTAACTCATCATAAGAGCCAATTTCATGAAACGGGATTTCACTAAATTTCTGATAAAAATATTATTGTGAATAATTAGAATTCAATTATAGTGTCTGTAGAAATCTAGTATAAATTTTAACAATGAAATTGTTCCTAGAATTATGGTCAAATACATATAACTGCAGAATTAAATCGTAAATTATTACAAAAATTAAAACATTTAAATTAATTCTTGACGTTATTATAATTTATTTATTCATTTTTAAAAGCTTAAATATAACTAAAATTAATATGAAATTAATTTTTTAAATAAAATATTTATTTTAACATATTTCAAATTTTAATTTTATAAATACTTAAAATTAATTAAAACTGGATTTAATAATATATTTATTAATTATTTTAAATTCTGTAAATAAAATTAATTAATATTTGAAAATTAAACAAAGCAATTAATGTGTAAAAAATAATAAACAACAAACAAATAATTTTAAATAAAATACACAATAAAAAATTCTGTTTTTTACTAACTCTTCAATCATGACTGACATATTCAAAATTTACAAATTTTTTTGCTTGTTTTATGCATAAAAATCAATTACAAAAGAAATACAAGAATTAAGTGTTATGGCTGACTTAAATTTATTGTATTTTTAGATATCCGGAGTTATAATAAAATTTATTAAATTTGAACTGAAAAAATCTTTTCTTATATATATTATAAAAAAGTCTAGAGTTATCTTATATCCGTGGTGTCGAATAAATTGACGAACTTAGAAAAAAAAAATCTACTACTACAATAAAATAAAAGTCAAAGTTAAGTAATATAGATGACGCCTGGATTTTTCAATATCCTGACTTTTCTTATTGGTGCTTATTTATCATTTTGTAAAAATGTGCAATTCTATACGTTTATATATTAACCTGGAAGTTAAAAAAGTTACTTCTTTAATTTTTAATTACCAAACAAAATTAATGGTAATTTAACAAGAAATAGAATCACTAAAATTGATTCTTATTTAATAATTTCGCCTAAAAAATAGAAATTTTTTTAAATAACTGCCAAGCTAGTATATTGTCATAGTATATTTTACATTTTACAATATTGATTATTAAAAAATAGGTAATAGTAAAAAATTACTGCTTATCTCTCTACATTATAAATAATAAATATGCATATATATATATATATAAATTAAAATCTATTGTTAAATGATTGGCATGCTTTATAATTATAAGAAAATCGGGGACGAAATAAAGAAAAAAATATACTTTTATTATTTGCATTTTTTTTATTACATATAGTATATTCTTAGAAATTTATCAATAGTATTTAATATTTTCTTAAATATTAAAAAACTCATATATGTATTAAATATATATACAAATGCAGTATATCAATGATCTTTATTGAAGTTTTGTAAAAATTTATATGATAAAAAATAATCTATATTTGACATTTTATAGGAAACATTATTAATCATATGTTCAATTATAATAAAAAATGATACTTTTTCTTTATACACTTGAGCGATCAAATAAAATACATTTTATTGATATATATGACCTTATTATTGCACTTTGTGGTTTTTTATCTACTAATCTTAATATACTTTCTTTTTTTTAATTATTCTCAGCCTAAATATTTATAACAAAGAATATATAATTTTAACCCAAATAATTTTTATAATCGGTTAATAGGAACCATTTTAGTCTAGACAGATTAATTACTGACATATTTATAAAACTATGAAGTTTTTACAGTATATAATTGCTGCATTGTGTCAATATCAGATAATAGATATATTACAAATATATAGGATATTTCGCTTCTATCAATACATAGTGAAGATTTTAAAGTATACTTAAGGAATAAAAACCTTTCCTTTTGCGAGAAAGGGTGCCACGTAAAGGTGGTATTAAAATAATAATGATATGTTTTTGACCGAATACCAAAATATAAATCAATAAAATTTTTTAATCCAGTATAATCCAGTTAGCGGCATTAATTAAACAAGGAATCTCACTAATATATTTTAAACAATGATGTATAAAGGATCCAATTGATTTTAAAATAATTTTTCAAAATAATTAAACATTGGCACATTCTAACATGAACAATCAGAATTTTCATAAGCACGTGCTCACTTATACGTCACAGAGGTGATTTTAAGAAATTTTTAGAACTGCACAAATGCAAGCTGTTGACCAAAAAAAAAAGGTCATCAGTAAGCAATTGAGAAAAATAATAGTAATAATAACAGTAGAGTCTTTCGGGATATGTATACATGTAGGTTCAGGAATAAATACATGATGAAAAGCAATTATTTAAACGTAAAATATTTCATTTATTGCTCTGGTACATGACTTTATTTCCACAGCACACATATAATATATACTATTTTTTTAATTTTTTATTTAAACATTTTTGGTCAGCAGTAATGTTTATGTCCAAAAATTCTTGATCAGATTGACGAGTAACATATTGCAAGTCTAGAGTTTCTTCATTATAAATGTTCAGTGGCGTACCTAACTTAAAATTTGATGAAATTTGACTAACTACCACTCTTGTCGGAAATGTATTTTCACTTAACGTCAATTTTTTGCCATCCGAATACACGTGTATCATCAACTTTCCAATTTCATTTGCACACTCTCTAGAAATTTTTGTTATCGCTTCAGATATTGGACCAGCTTGGGCAGCCTCAAGAGGTGGCAAAGATGAAATTTTATAGGCTCTTACAGCTTCCTTATGATAAGAAGAGTTAAAATGATCGTTTACGACGCCTTGACGAAAAATAGTTCCACCATCCTGTTTATTATTTTTACAAAATCGCAACACAATTTGTTGTTCATTAAAACAAGGTATGCACCTAACAAAATGTCCATTATTTTTGTGCATATGGAATAATAACCTTGATTGATTTAAATCTTTGTGTTGAACAATTTTTTTAGATTCCGCTAATTCATTTGATCCAAAATTTTCACAGGAATTTATTTCGTGAATAGATACTTTGTTCACACTATTATCACTTTTTTGACTTGAAACTTATAAAACTTCACCAGACCCTGAATCCTTATTTAAAATTGGTTGTAATACCTGATTAGGAACAAGATCTGAAAAACCATCTGATTTTTTAAACCACTTTGTTAGTGGGTTTTGAAGAGAATCATTGCACTTTCTTTTATGATTCATGTTTTTTAATGTTTTGTTTTATCTGTTTTGAAGTCAAAATGCAACTGATTGATTTTAAAATAATGTAAACTTAAAAAGTTTTTCTTTGAAAATATGTAGAGGGGATAAGGGATGATTAAATAATCTTATTGCATCTAGAAGAGAAAAATTTTAATTGCAGGTCATAAATTATTAAAAGTAAATCAAAAGAAATTTTGGAAAAATCAAAATGTTAATAAGCCCTATTGTCAACAGAAAAATAAAATAAGTCATAAAATTTAGATTTTTATACTATAAATAGTTTGCTCTTGAAATCATAGATAAAGACTTAAAATCGCCTTACGTATTATTTTGTGATGTGACTTTTTTTATATAGTGAAATATATTTACAAATTTAATTATCCGCTTTTGTCTGAATTTAAAAGTAGTAAAAACAAAGGCGTTGGAATACGCTTTTATAAAAAAGTAATTTCCAACGCCTTTGTATTCACTGTGTGAGAAATTTTGTGTATAATAATCAAGAATATTTACAACTGCACAATTATTGACTTAGCAACTGCACAAATTGGCCAAACAACTGCACAAAGTGTGTAGAACTTCACATTAAAATCACCTCCGATACGTCACAATATAACAATACTCTATATGTCGAAAACTGCCTTTTCCTATCTCTTATTTTGAGTAATATTTCCTTTAAAAACAATCAATCAGTATACCCGAATCCGATCAAAGCTTAAGCTTATAAAATCTTACCCAGCCGGGAATTTTATGCAGTTCGGATCACACAAAAATATACTGATAATGAAAATTCAAACAGGACTCACCCAGTCGTGGTTCCCACGCAACATTACCTTTTTAATCTTTTCAAAATCATAGAGGCCGCAATGCCCGCACTTTCTTCTTCCTTCATCTTCTTAATGCGCAACGCATTGCTTGCACTTGTCAATTATTAATTTTAATTTTAAAATTATAGGGGTCCTTATACTATGATACAGATTCACTTAAAGTAAAATTTAAAAAGTTATACAAATTTTTACCATTTAAAAAGCAGAGCAATAATTTAGTAATTTTCCTAAAATTAAAAAAGAAATTTTATTTTTGCTTAACTTTAATAATATTATCTCAAAAAAGTAAAGATTTTAGAAAACGTTATTAAAATTTAAAAGCGTATTTTGCATTAAAATTTAATATATATCTGTGTGTAGTAATTTACTAGTATAAATTTGTATAAAATCTAAAATATCAAGGATTCTTTTAAAATTTATGAGGGTATAGTTTAAATGGTTTGTTGGATTTCATACTATTTTAGCTAAGTTAACTTTGTTATGTAAGATACTATAGGATTAATCGGCTAATGTTTATTTCCCCGAAGACAAAAACTTTCCCTTTATTTATTTCCCTGTAGATACTGACTTTTCAAGCAAATGCCTAAATATAAAAACGATACTTCTTTTTTCTTTACTAAAATATTAACTATTTTTACACTTGGGATTTTATTATAATTACATATATATAGAGTTTTGTATGAGATATGTAGGTGAATTTCAGACACCTTTCTAGAATAAAAAAAAAACTTTGATTTCTTTTTTTTATTAGAATGTATACTAAAGTTTAATTTTTTCAATTAAATTTTCTTAAATGTTATTTATTATTTTGAATCTCTAATTTAATTTACGATTTTATTAGATAAATTTGTATTATATATACATTATGGCGTTACTTATTTACCACCCTTTTCGTTGAGAAAAATACCAAATCGATTATGGTACCTTAAGTCATAAAACTATATTCTAAAACTATACTTTAATCTAAAAAGACCAAAGGGGATCATGACATACCCCCAAGCATCATTGTGAAAGCACTTCCATCTATTGCTTCCCATCTCACTAAATTATTCAATGCCTCATTGTCAAAAGAAAATTACCAGTACCTTCATTAACAACTGATTTTAGACCTATATCATTATTCTGCTTTTTATCGAAGGTCCTTGCAAAGCTTGCCCATGATCAGATATTCAGCTTTTTAAATAATTCAAAAATATTAGACCCCTTTCAAACGGGATTCCGCAAATTTAATTCCGAAAATCGGTAAAAATCAGAAAACTGGTTTTAAAAACGTTTTATAAACCTTAGAAGCCATGTTAAAAACTTTTTACTACTAAAATATTTTAAAAGCTTGCTAATAACAAAAAAAATTTAAATAAACTGTGAATTGTAAAATATTTGAATCTAATTTAAAATTTATAGTTATTTCAAAAGCAAATATCTATGCTAATTGCAATTTGACTGTTTTATTTATTGATTTTTTGTAAAAATGCATATTTTTTATTTTATTGGCGAGGCAATCAAAAGTAGCTTTTCTTTCTGAAATTAACACCTAAAAATAACCTCTTATGTTATAATTTACAACTTTTTTTAGATAGTTGGTTACTAACAAGTTTTTAGATCATTTTAGTAGTAAAAAAGTTTCAGAAAGATTTCTAAATGGTTCTTAAAAATCTTTTCCTGGCTCTTATCGATATTTATTTGTGAATCACTACACTGCATTAACCAGTATGTGAAAATTGTTGTTTTGTACAATAGTTGTATGACCCAAAGTATCATATTCAAACCAGTATTTATCTCAACAGTTAATTTGGGAAATAAGAAACACCCTAATATACATATATATACATATATATATTACTGCATTTCCCTTATTTTTTAAGTTTGTATAAAACCAATTAAAAGAAACAATAAATTTTCATTAAAATTTGCAAGAAAAATATAGATATTTAGTTTTACCGTGAAATTAAAGAATATTTATTGATATAAAAAGTAATTTATAGAACGAGGCTCTACATTCCATACGGAGAAAAATTTTTATTTTTTCTGGTTACAATTTAGAGCAAAATTCTAAAAGAAACTTCATATTTGAAATTTAAAAGTTTATTATCGTGTAAATGAACAGTATACATTTTTCTTAGAACCCTAATGAAGAAAAAATACCATTAAAGAAACGGAATTTCTGGGATCAGTGGCAAATTCTGGTCAGTAACAGGATTTCGGGTACCCAGAAATTCTGGCCAGAATCTGCCTAGACCTCATAAATTCCGTTGCTTTTATGTAATATTTTTAAAGAGGTAATACAATATTTTTTAATGCATGTTAACGCGCGTATCAGATAGTTCGCTTTATTTTAATGATTCGCTTTATTTTGCTCATTTTTAATGCCAGCTAGTATACTTAACTGTATAATTTTTTTAATAACATACCTGTTAAATAATAATTTCAACATTATCGTTATAATTAATATTAAGGTTTCAAAATAAATTTTAAATTATTATTTTAATTACGTATATGGTTAAAATTAATTTATATATATATATATATATAAATTTAAAATTAAATTCGTATATATATATATACATAATATAATAAAATAATCTTAAAATATAATATTATTATTATGTACGACATAATAATATAAAGTCAAATGAATTAGTGACATACAAGTCAAAGCAAATTTTAGTCATAAAATAATCTTTATTATAACATATATATACATGTATATTAACTGAGTTTACTGAGTTATATATATCCAAATGAATATATTTAAATATATATATAAAAGGAATGATGTATTTAATGAGTAGCACAATATAATGTTAGTAACACAAATAAATATTATGATATAACTAAAATGTTGAAAAAATAAAAGCTTAATAGAGGTTTTTATTATTATTATTGTTAATAATATGATAATTCCATTAATTTATAAATTATAGCATCAATTTATAATCGTTTATTATTATTATTGTTATTAATTTATACAATTTTAAGTATTCATACTATCGATTAAATGATTATATATTTTATGCTTTATAGTCTAGTTGAAATTTAAAATGAAGTTACTTTATACTATGTCATTAAAATAATGATGCCAAACTATTGGTACTGAGGTTCCTTAATGAAGAGAAAGTATTTTCTTAAACTAGAACTGCAATAGAAAATAATTAGATATTCTTAGAAAAAATAAAAAACAATAATAACATTAGTTTTAGTTTCAATGGTGAAAATTTTCTAAAACCAGTACTTCCTTACAAAAAAAAATAGTTTTTTTTGTTCAAATAATACTAAAAAAAAATTAGTACCTTATTTTTTGGTAACAAAGTTCTGGGTACACACATACATATACAACCTTGCAAAAACATTGATTTTTTAACATCAATGGATCACGAAATGCTCTAAAATGCAAAAAAATCAAAATTTTACCTTTAACAAAGGTTTATTCCTGAGGAACCGATATTTAAATTACTAGGGTCTAGTTTGCTTTCTCCACCACTAAATCGCTAACGTTTTAGTAGGATTTCATCTTAAATGACTAAGTAAGATGTAAAAATAAGTTTTTAGGTAGAGAAAACATGCTACAACATTAAATAAGATGTTGATCGTTATTGGAACGCCTTCGAAGCACTATTGGTCTTGAAATTTAAAAAAATTTATTTATATTGTACAATAGTTTATTTGTTTATTTATTTATTTAATAGTAACTTATTAATTTATTTGTTTAAATATTATATTTTGAAATTGTGTACTTGCAATTATTCTTAGAGGATGCTGATTTCTAAGGGTTGAGGGTAAATTTGTAATTTCTAAAATTTTGCTGGAATTTAATTTTTAACTTATTGTTAGTACATTCTAATAACAACCCATATTGAATTTCAACCATTAAAGAAACTGATCAAAACATGGCCAAAAATTAATTAAAATTATTTAAAAAGTATGCAAAATCGTGTAATTTCATAAATTAATAATCTGTACAAAAAAATAAATAATTTTATACATATATACTACAAGTTTTGAATTAGCAGTATATTTTGTACAGTATAGTAAAATATTGAAATGGGGTGACGATATAGTTGTTATTTTTATGATTATATTTCTAAGCATTTTAAGTAGAAACATAATCATAAAAAATTATTATTCTAGCTGTCGTAAAATTTTTCTTGCAAATAAAATAAAATTATAACAAGAGTTAATTTCAATAACTTCTTAAACAAATACAAATTAACCAAATATAAACTTTTCCAACTAAATTCTTAAAAAAATATTTTTCTCTAAATATTTAAACACACGTTAATTATTATAATTTTCAAATAATAAAAAACTTTTCGAGTTAGATACTTAAAAAGGACTATAAAACTTTTATTTTTATTATTTTCAAACAAATAAATGATTATAATTTATTTTCTTAACCTATAATATAGACACGAAAGTGTTTCTGATTCAATGTCTTAAGTTTGATCGTATATTTAACTTTATGTATATGTAAAATATACACAAAGAAACAATTTACTTTTCCATTAGTTTGCATGTCATTTATATTTAACATTTTTTAACCACTAATTAACCTATATATATGGGCACGTCCAGGGAAGCACGACCAGCTGAAAAATAAAAAAAAAAAAAAATATTTTTTTTGGGTCATTTTTTACCTGGGATTTGTGAAATCACTCATACTTTACACTTCCTGATGCATTATTTTGAGATACGGCTGCTCCAAAGTTGAATTTTTCAATTTTTTTGATTTCAGCTGTCCAGTTCAACCTGAAATAACTCAGAACCATTCAACTTTTTATATATACATATGATTGGGAAAAACTTTTATTTTTACCTGAACTACCTAAAAAAAAAAAAAATTTTCCATTTTGACTTATTTCACTTTTTTTTCTCCTCGACGGTAGCTTTCAAACATCCAGAAAATTTGTTTCGCCATGATTTTTTTCCCTTTTTTTTTTCTTAAAATTTCCTCCAAAGTGTCCCATTTATGCCCTGAAAATCCTGGGATGTGATATGCCATGATCGGTCCACAATCTTAAAACTTGGTTCTTCCGTTTACCTAAAAATCCATAAAAATGTTAAATATTAGAGTGTAAAATTATTAAAATACTAAATTTAACCTTACCAAATTGTTTCTTCTGTTAAATCTTCACTTTCAGGACCACATAAACATGTTGTAACATATAAATAAGATCTTCTAACATTTCTGATGCTAAAACACCCAAGATCAGCCTCGCGTCAGCATCCAAAAATAGAAAAAAACTGGAAAAAAAATGATTTTGGTTAAAAATAACTACAAAAATAATTATAAACTATTAAAAAAGACTGAAAAATACTTAAATTAACTTACCAAATATGTTTATAAGCAAATTAGAACTTTAAAACTCCATACTGACAAAATCTGGAACCTGGAAAAAAAGTAAAAAAAAGAGAATAATTCTTAAATTTTTAAAAAAAGTTACATAAAAAAGTTTTATACTTATCTGATCTCTATTTTCCTGGTGCAACTTCATCTTCTTCATATAAATTAGTACCTAAAAAAAATAATTAACAATAATTAACAAAAACATGTGTACCTTATACCAATTGTTTATAAAAGTGATGATAGCAGACCAAAAAAAATATTACAATAAAAGTGTCCTCATCATGGGCATGCTGAAAGAAACCAAAAAGAAACTACCAGAAACTACTTTATCATTTGTTGGTTTCATATTTTTTTTTCTATGATGCATTATTCTCATGATGAGGACACTTTTATTGTAATATTTTTTTTGGTCTGCTATCATTACTTTTATAAACAATTGGTATAAGGTACACATGTTTTTGTTAATTATTGTTAATTATTTTTTTTAGGTACTAATTTATATGAAGAAGATGAAGTTGCACCAGGAAAATAGAGATCAGATAAGTATAAAACTTTTTTATGTAACTTTTTTTAAAAATTTAAGAATTATTCTCTTTTTTTTACTTTTTTTCCAGGTTCCAGATTTTGTTAGTATGGAGTTTTAAAGTTCTAATTTGCTTATAAACATATTTGGTAAGTTAATTTAAGTATTTTTCAGTCTTTTTTAATAGTTTATAATTATTTTTGTAGTTATTTTTAACCAAAATCATTTTTTTTCCAGTTTTTTTCTATTTTTGGATGCTGACGCGAGGCTGATCTTGGGTGTTTTAGCATCAGAAATGTTAGAAGATCTTATTTATATGTTACAACATGTTTATGTGGTCCTGAAAGTGAAGATTTAACAGAAGAAACAATTTGGTAAGGTTAAATTTAGTATTTTAATAATTTTACACTCTAATATTTAACATTTTTATGGATTTTTAGGTAAACGGAAGAACCAAGTTTTAAGATTGTGGACCGATCATGGCATATCACATCCCAGGATTTTCAGGGCATAAATGGGACACTTTGGAGGAAATTTTAAGAAAAAAAAAAGGGAAAAAAATCATGGCGAAACAAATTTTCTGGATGTTTGAAAGCTACCGTCGAGGAGAAAAAAAAGTGAAATAAGTCAAAATGGAAAATTTTTTTTTTTTTTAGGTAGTTCAGGTAAAAATAAAAGTTTTTCCCAATCATATGTATATATAAAAAGTTGAATGGTTCTGAGTTATTTCAGGTTGAACTGGACAGCTGAAATCAAAAAAATTGAAAAATTCAACTTTGGAGCAGCCGTATCTCAAAATAATGCATCAGGAAGTGTAAAGTATGAGTGATTTCACAAATCCCAGGTAAAAAATGACCCAAAAAAAATATTTTTTTTTTTTTTTATTTTTCAGCTGGTCGTGCTTCCCTGGACGTGCCCATATATATTATGTACATTTATAAGAAATAATTAACTTGACCATATATATGAGCAGTTCCATTACTTTTTTGAAAATTGTAGTGCAGGAGATAAAAGTTAGTAATGTTGGTATATAGTAATAATAGTGTAAAATAGAGATTAATAATGAAAAGTTTAGAAAATTTGATAGTTTGAATTCCGGCTCCTGAATATTTTTTAACAATATTTTCCTTGAATTTTAAGGCATTTGCACGAATGTTAAAATAATTTCTTGAAATATCAAGCAGGCATTCTAGTATAGCTATCAAAAATTTTATGTTATCAAAAATCAATTAAAATAACAATAAACTATTCGAATCATCTCAAAATTTCATGATCTAATCACCCATATAAAGTAAAATTCAAGAGTAACATTCAATGCATAAAATTCATTTTTTATAACTACATAAAAATTTTACTTTAAAATTCAAGCAATATATTTTTACAGTGAATAAAAGTAAGTAAGTCGCTCATATATATATAATTTCTTACTAATTGGTTCTTTACATGTATCAGAAAATTCATAAATACATGCTTGAGCTAATTTTAAAAATACAATAGTATTTATATTTTACATTTTATTTTTCTGTACAAACTACTTTGCTTACATTCTAAAAAATATTTAAAAAAATAATAATGTAAGTTTTAAAAAGAAAAATCTTTTAAATAATAAGTTTGAAATTTTCTAAAAAAATAATTTTTTTGTTCTCTTTCATTGTAATATTTAGTTATAAAATATGAGATAAATATATGTTATATATATATAAAAATAGCGAGCAGCATATATACAGAGTTTTAAGCGTATTACTGCAATTTAGCATGCAAAAGTTATTATCTCAAATTGTCTGAAAATTGCACCTCATACCACATTTTACACTACTACTATTATATTTCCATCTTTTTAAATGTATGTATAAATAAACGAAATACAAAAATATTCTCTAAGTATATGTACATATATTTAATAAAACATACAAAATAGTCTTTAAAATAGTATATATAGTACTGTCGATGTAATAGCCAGTGCTTTTATACTTTATACCTTATACGAACTATATATATTCCTATGGGTCAACCCTCCGGATGCTACTTACTCGTACTCTTCCTTCCGCTAGTTCATCCTTTATATTCATGTTTCTATTCAACTACTGGCTTTATAGCTTTTCTATGTTATATATAGACTTGCACCTTTTGTATCTATCTTTCATTTGTTAAATATTATATCCATATATATAGGTTACAAAATTTACTTGTTATAAAATGTGATAATTCTTTTTTATATTTATTTATTTTATACTAATTCTTTTTTTATTTATACTAAAATCTAGTTATGTTCTCATTGTATATTTTAGCATAAATCATTCTTGTAATGTAAACATTTTTAATCTGTTTTTAGATTTCATTTATGATAAATAATTATTTGTTTAAAAAACTTTTATTTCATTTTTATTTAATTTAGTTGCATATGTAAATTTATTTTATATTTATTTGTGGACTGATAATAACTTTATCATTAATTTGTGCAATAATTTAAAATTCATAAATTTACACACAAAGTGAATTTATTGAAAAATAATGCATTTTGTAGTTTGAAATCTTGCAAATTTTGATCGCTTAGTGCGTCAGTTTTTTCAATTTTTTCGGATTTTAAGTTACCAAAATTGATTCGTTTTTTAAAGAAAGAAATAAATTATTTAAATATACAGACATACAATTTTAAGTTCAATAAATTTAAATCTGAAATGATTCAAAACCCTTTATCTATATAGTTAGACGAGTATGTGACTCGTCATGCAAGAAAAAGATAACATCTTCGTTTGGCAAGCATACTTGTCACACCACACTTCGGGGTTAAATTTAGCCCTTGGCTGTTTACATGGTCCTTAGTCTTTCTCTGGCTTTGAGTAGGGGACATTAATTCAACCCACTTCCCGCTAAATTTTGGTTCTACTGGCTCAACTCTGCCGACTTGGCCCTCCTGTAAACGGCTCCAAAATTTTGCTCAAATTAATTTTAGGTGTTATGTTTGAAGTCATCTTTACAATCTTTATTTTACAATATAAGATTTTTCAATTTTTGATACATAAAAAAATTATTTATAAAAATCTTTTTTGCAATTTTCTAAATAATTTAATATTAATAAGTAAAAATAATTTAATAATTATTTAGAATAACTAAATATAATGAAATAAGATATAATTACATGCATTAGTCCTTTGACATGCTTATTTAATACTCATATGTCTTTCTTACTGGACAGCCTATTTAAATACTCATTTTAATTAAGTACATAGAATATTATATTTTATTATACACGTTACATAATAAACTTTAATTAAATTTACGTTAAATAATAAAAAATATAATTTTTTTCATTCATCTTAATTAATTAACTGTATAAAACTTAAATACATGACAAAGCATCAAAAGAATTGATAATAATAAATAATTAAATTACATTAGTTTAATATATAAAATTATATTTAATATAAATTTGTAAAAAGAGAAAAAATAAGAAAAAATATCATTAAATTTTAACAAAGCGAAAGAATTTTTTAATAAAAAGAATAAAATGAAAAAATGACATTAAGATAGATTTCATTGTTAATTAGAATTATTCATACTATTTTATACTAGTTTAAAATATACAATGAAATACAAAAAAAAAAGGGTCATGAAATGAAATTAGATGACAAAAATATATATTTAAAATATACAGCAGATGGCGTGACGAATATCGCGTTCAAATTGCAATTAAATGCCTTAGGGATATTGCTATATATACCAGTAATCATCACGCTTTAAAAATAAAAAAAAAAGCTTTAGGTTTCTCGCACTTAAATGAAACAAATGTGTGTTTGCCAAAGTGTGAAATCTTACATCTGTACCGCCTCTTTTGTATAAATATAATTTTTTTTTCTTTGTTTATGAGCTGATGATAAGATACTGTATATTTTAATATATATGGAAGTTTTCAGAAAACTAAAGCAAAGTGAAATTATTAATCTAATAGACTGGAATCAAAGATCATTTTAACAATTTTCAGAAAATTATTGGAAATTCTCCTCCTCCCAAATTCTCTCCATATTGGAAATTTCTTCCTTTGATATATTTCGCAAACAAAAAATGTTCTAATTTACTTTTTCTTTAAACCTCTAAAAACACTACGTCCCCAATCTAGAAAAATAAAGTTTGTTTCAAAACGAACGTATATTGATAACCTGTGATTTGGGACTCACATTTTCTAGGGTAAAGGGTGGTATACGACTTTTCTTTGTCAGTGTCCACAAAAAATGTCTTTATTAGCGAAGAATATATCATTAGTCTCGCAGCTATGTTCTTACGCAATGAGAAATTAATAAAATCTAATTCAGATATGTAACAACAATTTTAATGCTCAAACGTTTAAATAAAATCAAAAATATCTCAGTTGCCTTATTATATTCTGGAATTAGAAGGATTTTATCAAATAATAATTTGCTATATTACACAGTTATTGTTACAAGTAACCAATATTTTGTTAAAATAAAAAAAATAAATTATAGTGGGAACACGCCTGAAAGATGAAACGTCGAGGACAAGGGGGCTTCTGAAGGGGTAAAGGGGCTGGTCACCAGTCAGACTATTTAGTATTTTGTGTGATCTAGCATATTACAAATTTAATGAAAAGTATCACAATTTTTTTTAAAGATCTAACTTTTTACACAAGAGGCTGTATATATGATCAGTAATTTACCATTTCGTTCCATAAAACTACCAATCAACATTTCAAATTACTAATTTGGCATGAAACACTCCTTATACATTATTTTCGTTTGTTAAACGTTCGTGACTAATATAAAAAAAAACTTGTAATTTAAGCATTTAACTTTTATTTGATTTTTTATTTTTATCCCCCTTTTTTTATAATGATAATTTAGGTTAATTTAAGATTAATCATATAAAATTTTATTAGCTTTAAAAACTTTTTCTTTTTACATGAATTTTTTTTTTTTAGTTTTATTTTTCTTTTAAAAATTCAAACTTTTATCAAAAGAAAAATTAATTAGTTTATAAAAAAAAATATCAATTATAAAAAAATTAATTGTTTTATTAGCTTTTGAATGACGTCAATTTTTTCGAAATTAGTAAGTAAAAATTTTTTTTCTTAAAGTTTAGAGAAAGAAAAGAAGATCTTTAAGTAATTGTAATACTTTTTTCTTTATAAACTTTAAACTTTTCTTGTAAAGTTACACCCAGCTAAAAAAAATCTTAAAAACAAAACTCTTTGTAAATCGAAATATACGAAACCAAAAGTAAAAAAAAAAAATTTAATTTAATTAAAAGTAAAATGAAATGTCATTAAAATAATGTCAATAGAAAATCTAAATAGTAAAATTTTCACATATATAGCTTTTGCTTAGTAAACACATCTTAAAAGTTTGACTAACTATTGACTTTATTTGATATTTGGTTAATGTAAAGTACATGAAAAGTAGTATTATTTATATGTATTATAATTAGTTAGAGTGAACTTTACGTATTCTCAAATAAATGTATATATAAATTTCTAACTTTTCGTATATTTCAATAGTAATTACTTAGAAAAGACTACTTCTTATTAATAATAGAAATATAATAAGATAATTAAATAATTTGCATAAAACGATTCTATTTCACAGAATTCAATATAATAATCTTCCTTTTCATACATTTCTATGCTTAAAAATAATAATTTTCGGTAGAAACCCAAAAGTTACTTGTAAAATAAACTATAGTAATTAGTGTAATAATGTTGAATTATCATTATCATATGTAAATTAAAGTTTAGATTTAATTCATACGTATAAGCTAAAAAATCTTTTTAATTATTCTCTGAATTTTAAGTTTTAATCATATGCAAACAGCTCAAACTCCAAAAATTTTTTAAGGGTGTCCTAAATTGTAGTTTTCTAGTTCCATATAGGTCGTGTTTATTAAACTCATCAAATCAATTTAATTAATATAAGCTTTTCTCATTAAAATATACGCAGATCCAATAATCCCAGAACAAGAAATTATTATCGTATCATAAATTTTAGCATTTATTGACGCAGGACTTAAGTTCTAGGAGGTAAAAATGATAATTTTAAATAAAATAAAGGCTTAGGTACTCAATTCACAAACTGAATATTTTAATAAATTTAAATTTTTCTAATTTTATTTTTGTCCAAAAGAAATAAAATGGCGGAATTTCCTTCATTCTTTTCCAAGAAAATTTTAATTATTAATTGTATTTGCTTACAGAACCATGTAACTTATGTAATAGAATACTTAAAATAACTAAGATGGTATTTAAATTTGTAATCTTTTTCTGGTTGCGCATATATTTCAAAATATTCTGTGGTTATATTTGTTCTACTTAAGTATTAAATTTATACTATTTGAGGTCGTAAAAATAAACAAGAATTTTACGAGTGCACTATTATGCATATGTGCGTATTTATGTTTCTTAAACACAAAAACGAAATATTAAATTTATCTTTTATGCGAAAATTTTCGTATTATCTTGAATATTAAATTATTTCTTTGCTATAGAATTTAATTTTTATATACAATATTTATTTTTTTACAGTCGTATAAATTTTTTTTTTACCGGTTTTATTTATGTAAAATTTTTATTTGTCAAAGACTCTGAAAGCATATTTTAACTGGTTGGGCTAATCTCGTAAGATAATTCAATCTCTGCCATTAATTATTTTTCTAGCCATAGTTTATAGTATAAAAATAATTACAAAAAAATTCAAGTCGCAGCAAGCAGTGTAAGCATGATTGAGGTTGTACATTATGTTTGTCAAATTTCGAAAAAACGTAACTTTAAGGCCAAAGAAGCTAATTTGTCAAAACATCGTGTACTCTTTTCTACCCCCGAATGAAAAGTCCATAAAAGTCCAAATTACCTACTATGATTGTATTATTAGTCTAAAACTTTTCATTTTTTTCCATGAAAATTCATCAGATTCTGTAAAAAAATGGCCGAATAGGTGCTGATTGAGCCTAGGCATCTCTCATTATATTAAAGAAATTATCTTAATTAAAAAAAAAAACAGACTACTACATTTGCTTACTAAGAGTTTTACTATTAGTATTTAGTTTTAATTTTTAACCACATATCATTTACATATAAATAAATTTTCTATAATATACATATAAATGAATACACGCATATAATACATACATAGTATAAACTACTATATTGACTGATATTGTGAAATTCCCGCAACACAAGTTCATTTAATTTCACGACTCAAAGGATTTGTTGATTCTGATATATGATGCTGTCATTATAAAAATTACTATCTACGTTAAAATGAAATTACTTTTATAATAAAATTTGACAAAAAGCTAACGATATATAATATATTATTAAAAAAATCTAATTCATTTTTTTTTAACGCTCTTTATTTAATACTAAACAATTAATTGAGATAAAATAAAATAATAAATTTAAATAAAAAAAAGTTTAATTAATTTAAATTATGCATAATCCATTTACTATTTATTAATTATGCATCACTAAGCAATATAATCTATTTCACCTTAATTGGTTAAATTTTGCTAAATTTATCTTTCGAATAATATTTAATTACCATTAGTCCATTATATGTCATTTCTAAATTATTTATAAAGAATCTGGTCATTATTGATTGAATTTTCTTTTATAGACATTATTTTAAAGTATTTATAGACAGATTTAAATTAAATATTTAAAGAAAACCTAAGCTTCAATACGGAGAGAATTGAACTCTTGACTCCTGGTTTACAATGAAATTTGAAATTGGAATGAAATTTGATGATCATTGATTTTATATGGTACCCATGGAGAAAACTTTACCTTTCCATGGTGCTCAAGGAAGTTCAAAGGTCATTTAAAATCCTGGGTTGGTTTCACAAGGCAATTTTAGGGGCCAAGCAAATTTTTTTTATCCCAAATGTATGATGAAAGAACTTAAAAAACAGATTTTTGAATGATTCAAAATTGAATTTCAGGGTCTTAAAGGGGCCGTAAAGGCCCCAAAAAAGATTTTTTCTTAAAAAGTGAAGATACGTTAAGTTTTTTAGCCAATTTACAAT
Source organism: Anagrus nilaparvatae (assembly GCA_022575985.1). Taxonomy (NCBI): domain Eukaryota; kingdom Metazoa; phylum Arthropoda; class Insecta; order Hymenoptera; family Mymaridae; genus Anagrus; species Anagrus nilaparvatae. The sequence continues at coordinate 21,241,718 of JAKSXM010000137.1, forward strand.
TATCGTTCATGGGTTGTAAAAATTAAATTAAGACTAAAAAATCGCTTTTTTGGGTTCTTTTTGGTTTTTGGGGATCAGTTGTGGCCTAAAGGTCTATTTTAAATATAGGTGGTTGAAATTTAAAGACAAAAAATTTACATATAAAAATACATTAAAATTAGTTTATTAATAATATTATAATGTAAAATGACTTAATTTAATTACAAAACACAAGAATACAAATCTTTTCTTTAGCGGTACGTTTACGCGTCTGCCACTCTCTTCTTATTCTCGTTTCTCTTACGTCTACATAATATACTCATACATACACAACACATGTCTCTGCACAATCTAAATACATGTATATAATATTTGTATCTTTCTCTTACATTAATTTAATCCTCATGCACAACATCCTTCTTCTCTCATTCTCAGCAGTCTTATTCTTATGGAGTGAGTTTTTTGTAAAATTTTTGGATGCTACTACTTAGGCTAGATTTACTTGCGGGAGCCAAAGCACAATGCTTATCCTGAAATAGCCTTTTAAATCAATTGCATTAAAACTAATAAATTTATAAATTTTTGCTGAAATTTTACTTCAACATACAAGCAAAGAGTGTCCGAAGAAATCACTGAAAATCCGCCCCTTTTTTTGCAAACTCGTTAATTTTTTGTTGAATTTATCTCAATTAAAATTTTTCTTTGGAAAATCTTTGATATTATGAGCTTTTTCCAGAATTAATTTTAAAAAATTTCTCCACTTCTAATACCCCTTGACACTCTTGAATAGTAAATTAATTTTAAACTCTAGTCATAATCTGGTTTGAGAGATTTAAAATCAATAACCAGCTTTAGAGAAGGTCTACTGCAGGTTTTTTGGGTCGCTAAATCCGAATTTGAGCATACTAATGATCAAATAAATGCCATTTCTTAAAGAGTAATTAAAAAAATAATGGATTTATTTGATTACGTACCAAAAGTTATTATGTACCAATATTAGAGCTAATTATAGAGGGTGAAAATAACCTCAAAGTAAGAAATAATTGAAAAAATATGATGTAAGTTTATAAACTAACTATATTTAATTTTTTTTACTTTTGTATTTAAAAACGTTTTATAGTATTTTACCTTTAAGTATATAATTTACTGACCCTTCGCAGGGGTGAAAATAAATAAATACTAACTATAAAAAAAAATGAAGAAAACGTAATTATATTTTATTTTTCAATCTTTATTTTACAAAAAAACTGACCTGAACTTGACCAGTAATCTACAGCAAATAAAAAAGCGAAGGAGTCATAGGAGTGAGGGAAAAAATATTTTTGTTAAATATTGGAAAAGGCACATAATAATAAAGATTTTGCACAAAAAAATAATATTGCAAATTAATGAGTTACAAAAAGGGGCGAATTTTTCGGTCACTCACTCACCAGAGCAACCTGTCAGTGTGGTCATAGAAAAATAGAGCACCAAAATATTTAATGTATATGTCACATAAAGAAAGACTAATATAAAAAAAAATCTTTAATTATTGTCATTTTACTTATTAGAATCACGTAACATGTGTATCGTTATTGTAAATTTGATATATAGTTTTTAACACGTGTGTTTAGCAATCTCAGAGAATATATTAAAGCATCTGTATAATAACAATAAATTTTGTACAGCACTAAAAAATCTCACCCTTATTCTTTAATAAATAATACGACATATATATATATATGCAATAAACTGGCATTAACTTCATTCTGAGTCATATACATCCCCTTTTATATTTTTCATACTATAAATTCCAACAGCACGATTCTTAAATGATACATCTAATAAAAGCAATAGTAATAAAGCTTATGTAAAACTTATAACATAAAAGAGACGTACAAAAAAAAGTTAAGATTAAATAATAATGTGCAGAAACTTACGTATTCAGTAAATGTGAAAAAAATAGTATTAAAAGAGGCAAAATTGAAATGTTCTCTAACTAAGAGATTGACGCACTTTTTTCCGTAAAAAAATCCTATTTGAAAAGCACATAAAATATGCAAAAAGGAACACAAGTGTTTGATATAGCAAAGAGTAGCATGTGTATTATACATACTTTATTTACACCCACATAAAAAAGAAAGAATTTTATTATACTATACGCAGATATACAATGATAGAGGGTAAAAAGTAAAAGAGATAATCCATGGGGTTGCATCTGTCGAGCTTATAAAATATTCCTGATTCGAATATCCCCTTTTGGCGAGTTGAAACAAGCAATTTTATATAAATAGAAAGATACACACACATACACACATGCACACATACATATCGACGATGCGGTTAGTTTCAACTCCTCTGCTATAAAGAGAAAACCTAAACAGATTAAACATACTGATTGGATGAGCTTCGTGGACAGCATTTACTTAATTATTTTCGTCTATATATACATAGTTAACCTTTTTTTTTTCTATTTCTTAACGAACTAAATAAATAAATTTTTTATTTAAATATACTATTGAAAATAAAAAATTTATTTAATTATGCCTATAAATTTTCTTTTATTAGACATTCTTAGTTTTCATTACTGTAACTTTCAATATTTCCTATCTCATTTCTAATGTAATGATGCTTTGGTCGATATGCGACAGATGTACGGACTAATTCCTTTCTTGGTTTTTTTTTTTATTATACCAACCCTTACTATTATTCGCATAGACAAACAAATGTATATGAGCAAATCCTAAGAAATTTTTGAATTTTAACTAAGCCTCGATCCATTTTGTGAGAATTCAGGCGCTATCTGATGTTTAGGCTGTAGTCTACCCTCTATATATGAAACTATGTAATGAGGCATTTTTGCCCGTTACAAGCAAATATTAAATATTAAATTATTTAATAATTCCAAACACACATACACGCACATTCGCGCGCCTCAAGTATTCAAGACAGAATATTTCCGCCTAGCAACAATCAAATTTTAAAATATATTATTTTTAGTTTAAAAATATTCTAATAGAAGATTAATAAAAAGCAGCACCGATCAATAAAAGTCATTGATTTTCATGTTGAATGATAATGATTTATAGTATCAGCCGCACGGTGCTGTAATAGAAGATTATGCCGTTTCCTTTGCAAAACAAGTATTCTGGTTTTAGCTCTGGACAGCGACGTCACGCGCGATGTCCATAGAGCAGTTCACAGTTTCAAAACTCCATGGGCCAATTTTTTTAAATAAATTAAATAATCATTTATAAAGTTATAATAATTATTAAAAGTGAAACCCATATTAAAATTAAATCAATAAATTATATTAATTAACCGACTACGAAATTCTACAAAAGCTTTATTTTTGCTAAAATAAACGCAATTCGTAGTATATAAAAATTCTTATGAAACAAAAAATTGAGCTTAAAAAAAAAATTATTTGATGAGTTGATCTAGACTTGCCCATATATATAGATGCTAAATTCCTATGACTTTCTCTTTTTATGTTTTCTCCACCCCCGATATACTGTAATCTAAATTTTTCCGATATTCTTTGTTTCTCTTTTCATTCGGAATCGCATGTATAAGCAATTATGTATGTATGGAATGTCTATAATGGTTTTATATCATTTTTTCTCTTTTTATTTCTCACGTATACTTAGATTAGACTTTGACTAATTTTGGATAATGTCAAATTTTAATATATCTAATAGAAAAAAAAAACTTTTTTGAAGCTAATGCTCTCTTTTATGTAGGTAAATAATATAATTTGAATCTAACGATCATATGAGAGCTGTAACTATTATACCTACAACACGTCGTTCACAGGCTGGTATAGTTCTGACAAATAACATGATGCTTGATAAAAGTTACATAAATTAAAAATAATAAAGTAAAAAAAAATCATAAAGAATTATCTCTTTAGGGCTGGTATTAACAACATTTTACTATGATTTTGAGTAAGCATTTTGGAGCATTATTTTAAGTTAAGAGTATGAATTATCGACCTTACCAGACCTAAAAAGATAATTCTTTATGATTTTTTTTTTAAATTTATGTAACTTTTATCAATCATCATTTTTTTTCAGAGCTATACCAGCCTGAACGACATGTTGCAGGAAAAAAGTTACAACTCTCATATGATCGTTAGATTCAAATTATATAATATCTAAAAGGAGTCAAAAATCTGAGAAAATGGAAGTTTGTAAAAAACTGCAGTAACCATTATTTTTAAGCCTATATGACTAAATTAAGTTTGTATAATAAAAAACAAAATAAACATAAGCTGAAAATATCTAAATTTATTTCTATTTTTTAGCAAGAATAAAAATATACCAATAAACTAAGATTTAGTTAGAAAAAAAAGACACAAATCCAGCTAGAAAATCCAAGAAAACTCCAAAATAAGCCGAAATCTAATATAAATATCTATAAAAGTTAAAGGCCAAATTTATGTTGTTCAATGTATGTTGCATACGTATACACAGCATCATCTCCTAGAAATTCCAAAAATAAAAAAAAATATTATATTATTTATCCAATGTTCAATATTAACCTAATATCCATGCATTTATTACAAACACATATGCATACGTTTATTTTTTAGATTTCTTTTTTTCATAATATTATATCGAACACGTTCAATATCATATTTTTCGTTAACAAATATTAATTTTTCTTTCGTTTTTTTTTTCATATAAATATTTATATACGTGCGAAACTATACAAATTTTTTTTTTTTAAATTTAACTCTTATAAATATAAATACGATATTTATAATATAATACAAATAAAAACTTTTTTATTAAATGAAATTTTTTTTTAAAAGTAGTAAAATATTTGAATAAAATTTTTTTTAAATCAAATATGTCATTGAAGTTTTGAATGTTCAACAAAGTATACCAACATAAATATATAAACAAAATTTTATTTTATTTTATTTTTTTCCAGCAATTCTTCCCAAAAAATAATATTTAAAAAGACAAATTTTAGGAAAAATTTTGCGTGGTTTAAAGTACCAGAAACCTAAAAAAGAATTTTGAGGGATATACCATTTTTCGATTTTTAAGACTTATCCAGCTTGTTTACCACACAAAAATGCTCGAATATTGTCCTGAAATGAATTTGCAATAAAAAATATTAGATTAAATAATTGTAAAGCACCAGAAAGTTATATAAAATCTAAAAAGATAAAATATTTCTAGGTTAAAACATAGTTTTTCTGGTTTTTACAGAATACATCACTTTCTGATTAAAATTTAGAATTAAACTTAAAAAAAGGTTTCTTGCCCAATATATTAACCTGAATAGTCCATGGACTATACTGCAGTATTCACAAAGATTTGAAAGTATTCGAAAATATTTAAAACTATTTGAAAGTATTTGGCCTGGGTCAAAAGTGTCAAATTTAAGGGCTATAAACCGGGAAAATAACGTATTTTGAGTAAGAAAATCCCTAAACCGGAATTATTCTGAGTCCCTAAATCGAAATTGACCCCCCTATTTACATGAAATAAAAATTATTTCTTAATTCCTTCATATAAATTTTTTTTTTTTTTTTATTATTAGAGCTTTCAACTTTTACATATAAAGAAAAGTTATTTAGCTGATACATTGTTATATTACAGTTTTGTCATACAATATTTCATTTTACAATTTTATTACAAATTTACTTATTAAATACCATCTTCTCTTTTTTTTTTATACATTTAAATTACAGTTTTGCAAAAAGTTTAATATTTTTTTTATAAATATGCTATTTGGTTCACATAGAAATATCTTTATATCAAATGGATTCATATAAATTTAAATTACTATTTTTTAAAACCCAATTTTCATATTATCAAAGTTCATGTAAATATTTCTTATCAAAATATCTTAATATTACATAATAATGATTGCGCGAAATTTCACGACTGGATAGCTGTCAGAGGGGTAGATTTACAAATCCATAGTAGAAAGTAACTGTTAACTCTATCTGAATATTAGAGAATAAGAAAATATATAGTGAATATGTATTTGTGACACGTATCAAATATACATATATACATATATATATGGTCATGTTTAGATATTCGAGTATGCGTGAGCGTTAACTTTATTGGAAAATCCATTGCACGTGCTTAATATAAAGCTTACGTGATGTAAATATCTTAATAACTACATACTATTATAAATTTTATATTTCGTGATAGACGAGAACTGTTAACAAAAAAATTTATAACTTAATTTATGTACACACATAAAAATTATTATATTTAATAAAAATGTCAAGTACCTAATTTCATTTTTCGTTAAAATTTAGAATTTTTATTAAAATTACTAATTAATATTTTTTATCGTTGTTTTATTAACTGTTGAAAATAAATTTAATTAAAATTACTTTTTTTAAAATAAAAAATAGGTAAATAAAATAAATTAATTTAAAAAGTTAAAAACAATGTTAAAAGTATCAGATAAATATTATAAAACTATATAAGAACTGTGAAAGCTTTAATGAACATTTGTAAAGTTTTGTCTATATATATTTAAATATATAATGGATAAAATACTTATATATAATTTAAACAAAAGAGCTTACTCAAGTTCACTTAATCATTATGAAGCTCGATGAAATTGTTCGATTACTTAGAACATTAAACAAAATGTCCCCAACATTCCTAATCTAATTAAATCCTGCGATAACACGATTAATAGCAGTTTAAATTTCAAAGTCACATAGAAGCACGCTTCGACCTTAACTTTTCTCTTTTCGAGAAATTTTCTGATAAGCAATGCAGTGATTATAATTAATCCTAAACTGTTTTTCCTTATCACTAAAACTTACTGAATTTAATTTATTTATGTATTCATACATTTATACGTACAAATACTAGAAAATTTTAACCGAATTACTTTAAACTAATATAACTTCATTTCAAATAGAAAGTATGCTTAATTTAATATTTTTGTTTTTTTCTTCGTTTTACTACTTCTCGTAATTACAGTTGTAGCTTTAATTTTTCGATTATTATTTTTGATAATAAATTAAAGTAAGTATATTATTCAAGTGCTTTTCTGGTTGAAATGTTGAATTTTTTTTTCATAATTACCTAGTAAATAGTTATATTAACTCTGAATTTTAGTTTTTACAAAAATTTTATTGACTAGGCTAGACAATTAAAATACCCTTTTATGAATAAGGATATACTTAGAGCCAGCGGTACATTGATTCATCGAATTCCAAATATAAGAGGTAGTTTATAGATTTATTGGTAGTTAAACAATTTATGAAACAATTTAAAGCTAGTTTAAGCTCTTGTATAAAGTTTTGAAATAATTTCACTTAATGTCCATCAAAATAAAATTCAAAATAATCTGATAATATAATAAGTTTTACTTTTTTTCATCAAATAAATGTAATAATAATTCTTGCAAGGGAAATGAGTTCTAAATAAGCATTTAAAATATCTCTTGGAAATAAGATAAATCATGTATATAACATAAGGCAATCATTGATATCAATATTTTTTGATAATATTCTTGTAAAATTTATCAATATGCCATACAAAAACAATATGACACGTTTATTCAATCGCTGATTTCAAATTTGGGTTTTTTAACACTAGGCGCGGTAGGTTTGAACGCTTGATAATCTAAAAATTCTGGTATTTCAGGTTTTTTTCTTGGAATGGACTTTACCCCATGAAATCGTTTTTAAAATCGTACAACATTCTATAAACTTTTCTTATGAGAGCTTAAAAAGGCCTAAGATGACCAATTTTTAAATTTGTTTACATTGCTGGCAAAATTCTAATTTTTAATGAAAATTCATTGTTATTTACCCTCAAAAAATCCTACTTAAATACAACTACTAATTTCTAATTTTTAAAATTTTTTCTTGCTTTCTAGCACCTTGGATTCTTGAAGGTTTTTTTTGGGGTCAGAAAAATAAAATTTTATGCTAAAATTTACTGTTACCTTTCAAAAAACCATAATATATTGTAGTTAAAGTTTTCTTATTAAAAAAAACCTACTATAATAAATTTATAACTATGAATGTATAAAAATTTTAAAATTATTATACTAGAAAAAAAAAAAATAATAATAATAATAATTAAAAATTAATTAGAAAATTTTTATAAAAAGGATTAATTTACAAATAATTAAAATATTTTATGCAAATTTTTATTTATTAAATATTCTTTATAATAAAATTTTAATTATTTTTCATGAATAAAAAATAAATTAACTAAATAATTAAATTCTTTAGTTTATAAAATTAAAAATAAAAAAACATAAGGTAACTTAGATCCTACTATAAATTTCAAAGTCCTATACAAAATCACATTTTTTGCAAAAAATATTTTTTACAATTTTATTGCTCATATTACAATTATTAGCTCCTTCACTCAAATGAGGGTACTCAGAATAAATTTCTATAAATTCCCATATTTAAATAACACTAAAATGGCACTTTTTATACTTTCTAAAAAGCCGCTAAGCATAACAGGGGTTATTTGTTTTTCAAACAAGCCAAAATAAGTATAAAGAGTTTTTCCAAGCATTATATATAACCTCCAAAAAAGACTATAGGTCCACAAAGCAAAGTATTCATATATATAAAAGGTAGACAAGAGAGATTGTAAGCGATAAGTTTTTGTTCAAAGTTTCGACTAAAAAAAAAAAAAAAAAAAATTTATATATAAGCTTGTATATTATAAAGTTTGTTTTAGATTTTGCCGCGTTTTAAAATAGTCTTTTCTTTATGTTTAATAATGTTAAAATTTATTCTGTTAGACACTGTAATTTAGCCAAAACTTTTAAAATGGAGGCATGAATTTTATCTTTTATTCCTGTGTTATTTATTAAATAAATTTAAATACGAAAAAGGTAATAATTATCTTGAGATAAATTGCTATTTAGTAAAATCATATATATAATTGTAAGATAAAAGTAAAAAAGTTAATTGTTCATTATAACTTTTTTTACGGTATTAAACTTTTGTATTAAAAATTTGAATAATTTAATTTGATGCATAAATCTAGTTTTATATATTAGCGATAGTACTAAAATATATATATTGAGATTGATCGTTTTCATCCCTATCACACTCCAAAAACTCAATCGTCAGCAAAACCGCAATGCACCCTTGAATAAATACATAACAATGAGTTTTAAACAAGAAAACTTCAACATGGATTATTTAAAGTCAAACTTAGTTCTCGTACAAGAGTGAATCTTCTAAATAGTTTCTGAGCTTCTCATTCGGTATATATGAATATGACTATAATTCCCATTAACTATAAATTCATGTTCAAATTTCTTGTTATTTTCATTAAACTTATATTTTATTTTTCATTTTATAGAGGTTTCGTACCTTGTGAATTTAACCACTATTTTAATCTTAGATCGATTCTAATAATGTAAAAATATAATTAAAGATCTAATAATTTTTTTTTGGTATTTTATTTTAGTATACAGTTGGCCTGATTTTTTTATTTTTTTTATTTATAGAATAAAAAATCGATTTTCCTCTTTCATTTGATAGAATTTATCATGTTTAGGATTTTTAGAGTAATTGACAAGTTTTAAATAAAATATCCAATTTCAGCTTTGATTACTTATTCTATTTTATTTTCAGACTTTTCGAATCGTTTTTATGTGTGTGAGTGAAACTTTAGTATTTTTCAATAAAATATATTTTTAATTTTTAAAATATAATTGTTAACTTAAATAATACTAACCAAAAAAAAAAAATTAAAATGAAATTATTAGTTCATTTACTCTTAAAAATTGGTTAAATAGTTTATTAATTTCTTGACTAGAAATGAAGAAGAATGACATTTCAGTCTTAATTAATAGTATATTATTTAATATTTATAAAACAATAATAATTTTAAGTATATTAGCTAGGCTATTATTTTAAAATTCAATGAAGGCAGTAATTGCCAAAAAACCAACCAATAATATTTTAGTCCATAAGTATTAAAATTGCATTTTTTTAGTAAGAAGATAAAAATTTGATTCTATTCTCCACAACTTAAAATTGGTATTACAGGAATTAAAATTTTTGTTTATTAACTATTTTAAAAGTTAAATTCAGGCTAATGTATATATATATAAATGCATATAATTTTATGAAAATTTTATCATAATTATCCTGTCTAAAGCAAATAACCTATTATTTCTTTTACGTATAAATAATAAATGTAGTACACACAATACTTCTACAAATGCATGAGTAAATATATACGCACATACAAAATCATCAATATATATATATATATGAAAGTATATAAAATTATATTTTATGAGAAACTCTACGTTATCATTATCATATAACAAAGTTTGGACTTTACTATCTACTATTACTATAGAATCAGACATTTTACCCTCTTCTCTTCCTCATATATGATAAACCGTAATTACAATTTATTATTTAACCTCCCTATTCATGTACAAAACCATTTTATGCAATATAACGATTGGTAATTTCATAAATTTTCACCCTCTTTTGGTTTATTTTATTTTATTTTATTATTTTTTACACCTTTTCATATTTTTACTTCTTATTTTAATTATTATTAATTATGCTATTATTTTATAATAAGTGTAAAATTTTAAATAACTTACAAAGAATTTTGTTTATATAATAATCTACTTAAACGCTTTGGGATGCAGTCTAAACTTGAGAAACGTATAATGTTTTTTCATTATACACGCTGCAAAAAAGGTCTTTCTTACTTTCTTACTTTCGGGCGATCTTTTTTTCGCTTTTAATGAAAAACTATGTGTTGAACACGGGAAAAAATGTAGGAAATTTTACTTTCAATGCTGTCTATACTCGTTCGCTACGCTAACTCGTGCATACAACTGCATTGAAACCCAAATCCTACTTTTTTTCCCTTGTTGAACAAATAGATATTAGTTTAACTGGTTTTGCTTACCTTGAAAAAATTAAATTAAAAAAACAATATTATCTTTATACTATTTTAAAATGGTTTAAAGCGGATCAATCTTATTGGATTCTATGAATTTTGCTAATGGAACCAAATTTTGGGAGGCCTTAAAATCCAAAATGTTAAACACAATATAGCAGATTTTTCAATTCCCGTACATTTTTCCTAATTTTTTTTTCCTAATCCAATATTCCTAAAATCATTTTACCTAAGAGGCAAATTTCCTATTAAGGTGTTACAATACTAAAGCCGCCATTTTGTTTGTATTTTTTTCGATTTCTGAATTATCGACGCTACATATGTATGTAAAATCGTATATGTATTAGTATAATACTAGGTTATTTACATACTTTTTATTTAATTATTTAATAATTATGCAATGAAACAAGTAAAACAAATTAGAAATATAATCTTTGAGCTTTTATTTAGCATATTATTTAAGTTTCATTAATCTGTGTAATCGCAATCATACTTTTCACAAGCTCCAAAGATGATTTTCCATAAGAGCAATGTTAAACTACCTACACTTTTTTCTTGATTAAATAATAATTAGGCAACCAAAGTTGTCAAAGAAAATTTATTTCATTTCTTAAAGACTTTATCTTTATGTTGTATATGTTTCATTCGTTTCTGTTATCATAAATTTTTAGTATTGTAACACCTTAAATATAGGTATGTCAATTTAATAAAACAACAATTTTTATATTTATTTGAATTAAGGTTATTTATTTTGAAAATAAAATTAATGAAATATTAATCAAATTGTGATATTATACGATAAAAGCTCAAGATATTCCATAACCTTGTCATCTTGTTTATATTCTTCGTATTTAAGAACTATGCTAAAAATTCGGTTTTGTGCATCGCGCCACTTTTTTTGGGGGCTGCTTTCACTGCATACTCAAGACCTAATTCTACCACAGCAATCTCCGTATCTGATTGTTCTCTTTGAATATTTCTAATAAATGAATAAATATCTGGATGATGTTTGCCAACCATCAACCTAAACTTATTGTGCCAACCTTCACTACAGTTGTTTGTTCTGTGTTGGTCTTCGATAGTTCTTGCGACCAATCACATATGTTTCTTTTACATACTCAGATACAGGTTATAAATTTTCTGAAATAAGTTCTTCCAGTTCAAGGAAAACTTCTTGAACATCTACAATTGGAACAAATGCTAAAGCCATTAACATATGAGAGTAATTTTTGATCTCACGATTTTCAATATCTGCATATTCAGTTTGTAATCCTTTTTCTTGTACTTTCCTATAAATATCATGAGTAAAGTGAAAGCACCCAGAATAAAGTGCTTCAGGAAAAATTTGTCGATAAGCATTGATGATTGCAAGCTCCAAATTCCCCATAATTCTTAACCACATAAAATTTTGAATCCTAACTTCTGTAGCTGCAGACAAAACTATTTCAAGAACATAGCTATATATAAAACAGTTTCCTTGGGGGATAAAAGTGCGTAAACCAAGGGCAATGCTACGTATTCCACAGGAGCTTCCAAATTTGTTCTGTTTTTAACAATAGTACCCATTATCGTAAATACTTGTATGAATATACTGGGAGAAACCTAATAAATAATAATAATAATAAGTATAATATGTATTCTTAAAAGTAAGTGATAATACGCACTTTAAATGTTCCGTCAAGGAACCATGTTTTGCTTCTCGCTAATAATTATAAATTCCGACGCGCAGCCAAAACAATTAGTCGATCCGTTTCCGACATATTACCACCTAGAAGGAACCTTTCATCTGTCAAACTATTTTGGTACTGCTATGGAAGCTCTGCCAAGTCAGAAACGCTACGTGGATTTACAGGTAAATTTCGACGACGTTGTCTCCTAATGGATTTTTTGGGTATCAGGACATTCTTCGGCTTTGCGTTTTTAATTACTTCTGATAATATCAGCTTTTGTTTCTTCTAAATTTGCTGGATGTTCATGCTCTGAATACTTTGGATCAGTGGATAAAGGACCTTTTGCAACGATAATATTTTCATCAGGAGTCTTAAAAGTTATTGCTGTTGCAGATCATTTAGTATTTCCTTTCGATCTTATGCAAGTCCAATATGTTCTACTTTTTCTTTCTTGTACATAATAGTATATAAATCCTGCATATAACAATTTTTTTCCAATAATTTGTGGAGATGAATCCATATTATTAATTATTTATAATTTAAATAAAAAAGATTAATAATAAAACTTAAAAATTTATTATAATTTTTAAAAAAATATGTAAAAAATTACCTCAAATTTAGATGAAAAATAATAAAAATTATTATTAAAAAAAAGGTTATAGTTAAAAAAAAAATAATTAATTTGCCTAAAGTTGGATTTTAATTTCATTTACTTAATGTTTTTTTAAATTTAAATTAAAAAAAAGTATTATTAGGAAAAATTACAATAAATATAATCCAATTGAATATATTTGCCTTTGTAGCCCAAAATCGTACGATTTAAAATTGAGTCTCGACTTCTGCAAATACTTTTGGTCTAAACTATTTTTTTCAGCTATCCAAAACTTTATTCTGATTGCAAATATTATTTACCTAAATTATCTATAAATAGATAAAAATAAAATCTTTTTTTATTTTTTATTCAATTTTAAAACAATACCAAGAGATTGATCAATTTTCATTTATAATAAACAGTAATCCAAAAATAAATACATTGATTGAAAAGGATTAAATTATTCGCTTAAAAAAAAAAAAATAATAAAAATTAAAAACAAACAACTTGTAAAGTCACTAATGATATGTTCCATTAATTAGTACTTATCTCTTTATAGTAGATATTTAAAAGCTTCAATCATTATCTATCTCTCTCTTTCTCTAAGAGTTGTTACCAATAAAAGAATATATATATATTTATATACATATAGAAACGTATACATAGAACAAAAGCCAGAGAGATGACCTCAGTGCCAATGAGAATAGAACAAATGAAATTCGGGAATTGAGGTCGATCTATCAGAATGAATTCTGTATTTTCTGTATATATTGTTCCGCAAGTTGTTTCTTGCTCTTGACAGTTAAAATATGTCTAATTATATATCAATTTTTATTTAATATTAAATTTTTACATTAAAATCATGATCGATAACACTAGGATTTTGTTAATCCTATTTATTCGAAGTGTACTCAATTCTGACTATGTGCTACATTGAATGAGCTTTATGTAGCTGTTAGAATTTTTTTTTACTACATAGGATTCCTTTAGATGAATTGCCATCAAACCATAAAACTTAAACTCTAATGCGATTACAAGAAAGATTTATTTATCTTTCTTTTTTTTTGTCTTTTTTGTTCTTGTATTTTATGAGTAAATCCGTTAATGTGATCTTTTTACGTTATAATTGTAATAGGTTTTTGATGATCTACATTTTTTTTTCTTTTAAATTAAAGGTCATAATTTTTTTTTATTTTCTGTAGTTATTTATTTTATTTGGCATATATACTATTAAATTAGTAAATTAATTATTTTCAAGGAAGCAATAATTTAGCATATTATAATTATACTTTTCCGTGGGGATTACAATAAGTTTTTAGCATGAACTTAAAATTTTATGAGTTTTTTGGAGGGTACTTTTTTGATCAATTATTTCCAAATAATTTACTAATGAGAAAATAGTATAAATACTGTATAAATGCTGTTTTTCGTTCTAAGTAATTAAATTATTTGATGAGTTTATTATAAAGTAATAAACACGATCTGATCATTCAGAACTATGTAAGTACAATTTTTTCATTCAAATGTTCAAAAAACCGACCTGCATTCGGATGTGTAAGGAACTTTTTACAATTATCCGATAAACTTTTGGCAACAATTAGAGCTCTGTAAAGTACACTGAAAAAAAAAATATTCGCTACCGAAATTGTGGTAGGCGAATTTATTTTTTTGTTTTAAACAATACTTTGAAACGTAAAGAAAATTTAAAAAAAAATTCACTCTCTTAAAATGCAATCATAGGAATGGTGGTACTGAAAATTTTTTTTTTTTTACTAAATAGAATATTATATTTACGGCTCGAGTCCAGAAAAGTAAAGAATGGCCCAAATCGCACGTAAATTACCTTCCAAGGCGAAGCCACAGACCAGAAAAAATCTTATACAACCCTTGTCCATAAATAAAGAATGCCCCAAATTGCAGTTTACCATCCTCGGCTTCGCCTCGGAAGGTAATTTACGTGCGATTAGCGCCATTCTTTACTTTTCTGGACTCGAGCCGTAAATATACTATTCTGTGTCTGTGGCGAGAAAACACGTATTATACGTTACAGTTCTGGCTGCCGCAACCAAATTTCCGGTAGCGGAAATCTTGAACTAGAATCTTGATTTGATCTTTTTTTCAGTTTATTGGCGCGAACTGAAATAAATAAATTATAAATAAAAATATATTCATTTTGTGCACAGTTGACACCACTGACTTTTGGAGCTCTTGTGGCCGCCTGCAAGAGTTTACTGGATCTTTATAAAAAGTCCCGAACTTCAATTTTTTTATTACTGCATCTTGCAGATATGTCACAGAAAATATCCAGTTTTACGGCTTTTGTGGAGGAAGTTAAATCAGCTTTTCACATTTCGTTGTAACTTGCATAAAACTGACTTTTTCCGCGACGATAAGTTGATAAATATCTTTACACCTATACTTATTTACATCAGGTCCCTCAGGAATTAATAAAAATATAGCGCCGAGGATTATGACTGTGCATTTAAATATTGTCAGCCTTTGTGGATAATTAAATTCCAGACTTAATTAAATAAGCAAAATAAATCCGTTATCACATACAAACAGTTTTTTCAACAGGTAAAACCGTAAATTCTAAAATAATTAAATTTTGTAAATTTAAAAAATTTGTTAATTTTTTATTCAAACAAAGAATATTTTTTTTGACCTTCTTGATAGGTGATATTTCTGTAATTAAAAGACAATATTACAAATCTTCAATTATTTTTTTCAATTTAATATAATCTTGCATTTAACGAAAATTAAAAGTATCAACATTTTTTATTTTAATTTAGCAGCATCTGACACTTGATTAAACACACACTAGATTAAATCTAACTACGTTTATTTTAAATCCATATATATATATATATGTGTGTGCATATATACATAATGAAGGAAAGCTATTTCAAATTCTCGTTAACTGAAAGTGTACTCTGGAGAGTTTTTACTTTTTTTTCTCAACATTTACAGTGTTTCCAAAAAGCTTTCTTTACCTCACATTGCACTTTGAGAAATGAAAAGTTTGTGTGATAATACTCCTATTTTCAACAGTTTTTAAAACTATTTTTTTTTGTTTTGTTTTCTATTATACAGAAATAATAATTCACGTTAATTATACTGTGAAAATTTGATTTATTCATAATAAATTAGTGAAAAAAAATTATACTCGACTAATATAAAATCTTTATGTATAATAAATAGGATTAATTGGGATTGAATATCTACTGACCATTAGTATTATGAGATTTTCCATTCATAGAAGGATTTTCCATTTTCTTTATGTCAGTCATTCTTGATACTTTCTTGTTCATTGAATACAAAATATTTAATGTATGTGGCTTATTTTCTATGTATTAAAAGTTTCTTCATTTTAAGATATTAGTTCCATTTTCTTATGTGTTCAAATTTATCTTATAGAATCAGTGTTCCAGTTAAGTTTTAAAAGAAAAAAAAAAGATAAAATAAAATAAAAAAGAAAAAAAATAAATTGTCTAAGGATTGAGTTTCTGGGGACATAGTAAATCACAGAAGAGGAATGATCATTGAAACAAGAAAATTGGTTTCTAGATATCGAATCTGCAAGTTTTTCAAAGTTACATGTATACAAGGTAAAACTTAAAAGAACGTACATGCACTAGTGAATTGGAATGAAAGTAGGTTTTAGTATCTTCATATATATGTGTCTACACACATATGTACATATATATGTATTAATACAATTACAATTATATTTGAGTGTATTTGTGTACATGTACAAAGCAAAGAAATTGAGAGAAGAGAGAATTTCTCTGGGTTGAACATGTACGCACTAAGTACAATAGATCACGCTCACGCCCAGTTTTAAATGAAATGTGAAGTAACTTGCAGCTGCAACAGACATGGACTATTGTCATTGAGGAGAAAATTCGTGATAGTTTTTTGGCTTCAAAAAGAAATATTGTTTTATCTCCTTTTTATCAATTAACTCTGTAGTTTTGAAACATTTCCAAGAAATATTTTTTTGCTTCTGACTTTCATATATATATATATATATCAATTATAACAGTAAGAAAAAATTTAGTTTTTTTTACTTTATATTACAAAGAAAAAAATTAATAGATTTTTTTTCCTGTCAGCTAATTAGTAGTTTATATATTTTATTTAATAGGGCATAAAAACAAATGTCTTGACATTTATTTAAAAAAATTTTAAGGCCACTGTCTCTTTTTTGTGACGATTTTCAAAGGATTTTCAACATTTTTTTTCTCAGCTGTTTTATTATAAAAGTTTACAAATTTATTTTTAAATAATTACAAAACTATTCTAGATGACATAAAAAAATTTTTGTTTCATATGCTTTTTTTTTACAGTTTGTAGATGGCGTGAAAGTAGAGGCTCGAAAAAAAAATTGAAAAACGGTTCCCATCATAGCGCCTATGGTAGGCATCAAAACAAAAAAATAAAAAGGCATATTAATCTCTATAGCTTCCTCTTGTATGTGAACCAACATTTAGCAAAAAATACAAAAAATTGACCATTTGGTGAACCAAAAACGAAAAATGCAGTTTTTGACGTTAAAAAATGCGCGTAAAACGGACAATAAAAATTTTTCTGATGCATAAAAAGCTGATATTGTTGGTTCACATACCAGGTATTGCAATAACGAAAAAAATGAAACAAGATTCATGTCGATAGCTCAATTAGTTTTTGAGCTAGCGTGGGAACCGATTTCAAAAAAGTAGTTTTGAGAAAAACGCGTTTAAAGTTTTTAAATGCATATGTTTTCATATGACTACGACCCATAAAAATCGAAATATCTAAAAAACATATTTTTTTTTTTGCTTGAAATTTGTTTTTTAGATTCTTGAAATGTTTTAACATAAGATAATGAATTAAAAAAAAAATGAAAAAAAAAATCCCAATAAAGAGACAGTGGCCTTAAATAAATTTTAAATTTACTTTAAAAAACAGCTTTGGAAAAAAAATAACTATGTAAAAGAATAAAAAATTTTTTTGCCTTTCAAACAAAGCTCGTGTTCTTAAACTGACACAGTTTTTTAAAAGTTCGACTTATGTTATACATTCATCTTGTCGTACGTTATTTTTGGTACAGCTTTTTTTTAAAGATAAGCTGAATTTTTAAAAGGAAATCAATGATTTTGAATTTACTTTAAAAATGTATGATAAAAAATTAATATAATTTTTTTATAATATGAGTCAGTTTTGCAATAATAATTTTTTTTTTGGTGTACTAAAATTTATTTTTAAAAATAGTAATTATTATTTCATAAAAAATTTTTTGTTTGTTTATTGTCAGGGGTTTACATTATTTATTTTCATAGAAACTTTTGTTATAAATCTTATCTAAAATAAACTAAAAATAAAACAAAAAAAATAGGATTTCATTCAAAACAACTAAAAATATAACTAAAAGTAAATATTCTATACAAACAAATATATTATATTTTTTATTTACAATGTAGTAAACTTTGGTCAATATAAAGAAGACTAATTAATCAAATATTTTTCATCTTTTATTTTTAGTTTATTTGAAATATTGATTTTTTAAAGTTTTTTTACGAATGAATGTACCAATAAAATTAGGAAAAGTATATTGGTAAATCATGGATAATCAATTTTTTTTATTATTTGCATAAGAAAGCAGTTACTTGGGCAGTAAGCATAAAGTGTCGTTATCATATTAATAAAAGATCAAAAGTATGTTTCTAAACTCTTTCCAAACGATACTCATAATTCATCTTCAAGGAAAATTCGTAATTGATGTTATACGTTGTATAAAACGACCTATATCTTATGTCTCAAGCTCTTCCTTACTAAAAAGAGAAAGCTTTAAATGTTAAAAGTTTAATAAAGAATTTAAAATTAATTAGTTTCAATAGTTTTTAAATTAACCCAATTTATGAAATATTTTACATTTAGTACTCAAAGTATTTTAAAAATTGTTTCACACATTTTACGCAACAAAAATTACAAAATATGGAATCTTTTGGGGGGTTGAAATATACATAAGTGGTTGCTTATAATAAATTATGTAACCCAAATATTTATAGTATGTAAAGATTCTTTGTAAGTTCAAATAGTGCGTCACCACAAATTTTACAATTTCTTAAAATTAGTATATTCTTTTTTAAAATTAGTTTTTACACTTTTGATGTTTAGTACAAAGAGATATTTTTTATTAATTTTCAAATATTTTTTTATAATTAATTTCACTTAATTTATTATTTTTGAATAATCTTAATTGAAGTTTCATAAAATATTTTACTCTCGTATTTTTAAATTTTCATAATCAATATTTTCATGAATTATTATAAGTTAAGTTTTTAAGCTAAAAAAATTTTTTTTCTGTATATTAAAAAATTATAACCATGCTATTAATCCTTTTAATTCATACTTTGAATCTTTTATATTTTTGGATCAACTATGCTTTTAGATCAACTATAACTTCGAGTCAATTATCCATTTGGATCAGTAACTTTTAGTTTTTAGATTAGTAAGATTCATACATTCCTTTTATATGCTACGTAGTTTCCTAGTCACGGCCCAGCATGTAATTAATAGTGAAAACATTTATTTATCAAATTGAAATCAAAAATTATAAAAACAAGCAGTTACTAAAAGAGATATTTGTGATAGAAAAGTTTTGTTTTTATCATTCTTTCGAACTGACGTCCAATATTTTAAAATCATCCAGTTACTTAAAGAGATATTCTACAAAATGTAATTCGTGACTCGGCATCTTATTAGTAGGAAAAGTTTTCTGTTTATCAACCCTTCAAACTGACGTAAAAATTTTTTAAATCAACCAGTTAGTTAAAGACATATTAATAAAAATGTAATTTCTGAGATGCAGCACATAAATTATCGTATAATTTCTGTTGCAAGGTTTGGTCTGACTAAATATTGATGTAACCACTGATTTTATTTTCCTAGGCATCCATTTACGAAAAATTAGTTTTTGGTAAAAAAGAATAAAAAAAAGTGATTTGAAATTTAATAAAAGAAAATATATTGAGTAAATCACTAAGAAAATGAAATGACACATCATAAACGTATTTATTTTATAAATGTCTTTTTAAAAAAGTGTATTTGCAGAGCTGATATAAAAAAGAAATAAGTAATAGGTCATGGGTGATAAAAAAGATAATTTACTCGAAACTTTTAAAGATGTAAGATCTATAATGTCTTAAATATAAAGACACCAATGCTGTTTTTTAGTAGATAGCAAAAAATAAAGTTTATATAAGCGAAAGCTTCATCATGGTAGTTGTCGATCCTTATAAAGATTAAAAAAAAAAAAAAAAACTAACATTAATGTTCTTCTTTAGAATTAAAAATGACATTTACGTGACGTAAGTTTTTAAATTGACAAAATTTTAAGATAAAAAATGGCCTAAAAAATAAAATTGACTTTTTTTTAAATTTTTGTACCAAGAAAAATAAAAAAAACATGAGTAATTTAATATTTTTTCTCAAGATAAAATATTTTGTCAAAAAAAATAAAAATATATGA
Source organism: Anagrus nilaparvatae (assembly GCA_022575985.1). NCBI lineage: Eukaryota > Metazoa > Arthropoda > Insecta > Hymenoptera > Mymaridae > Anagrus > Anagrus nilaparvatae. The sequence goes on from JAKSXM010000137.1 coordinate 21,262,358, forward strand.
TTTTCAAAATTTTAAATTTAATGGAAACTTAATAATATGAAATTTTTACGTATTGTCTGTGCTCAGCTTTTTTAATATTAACGGAACATCTGTTTCGAAACACATAAATAATTTTCGTTTGCTTGAAAATTAATAAAAAAAAAATAGAATTTTGAGTGCGTATATTTTTTTTTTATTTGGAAATTCAATAAATTTTATTCGAAAAAAAAAATAATATTTAAAAAAAATTTCTTTTTTTTTATTTTGAATAAAATTCAATATGCTTGGAATTTTAAAAATTTATTGTAGAAAAAAAAATACGGAAAAAATTTTTAACAAACTTTACGTTCCATTTCAAGCACCATTAAAATTACTGCCTGTTTTTATAGTTCTGAGGGAAATATTGTATCCACCTGAAAACTTCAAAGGTCTTGAGCCTCCAAATGGTATGAGAAATGATATCAGGTCCTTTAAAGTTTTCCTTTGTAGTCACATACCAAAACTCCAGTCAGGTTGCTGTGCTTAAATTTTAATTGAATTTTCAATTTCCAATAATTTACTTGAATATTCAAACCAATTTGTTTTAATTTTCAAGCATTTTCTTGGAATTTTAAGAAAATTTTCGTTAAAAATTCAAGCAGAGCAACCTAACAGTATCCTGATCTAGAGATAACTTTCCTTATCGTATGGAAAGGGTTTTGAAGTTACACTGTAGGTTTGGGAGATTAAAATATATAAAAACACTCTAATTATGACCTGTAGCTTTAATGAAATCATTAAAAAATTCTATTGTTAAAAAAATAGTATGCAAAAGCCAAAATAACAATAATAATAAAATGATTAATTAATTACAATATGATAATTAATTAAAATAAAAATAATTATAAATAATAAATTATTACTTCACATTTAAAATACATTAAATATTTATAATACATTGAAATTTCTAAAACACGTTAAATGTATATTACATAATACATATATTTAACCATACGTACAGAAAGTTGATGGTTACGGTACTTTAATTTAATGTCGACGTAAATACTATACGATAATTAATAATAAATTTACGGTGTATAGGTTATTGTATTCCACATACATATACACAGTTAATGTTAAGTTCCTTTAGTTTCGCTTGCAAGTCATACATGCAATAAACTATATTATTATTGTTATTATTATTGTTGTTATTATGATATATATTTTTCTTTTTTTTTTTTAATGTTGTAAATTTTGTTTAAAAATATAAGACTTTTTTTTGATCGTGTTTGTTATGATTTACTTCTCTGAAATTTTTTTAACAATTATTTTAAACTGTAAAAAATATTATCCTGAAATTGGTTATTATTCCATGAGTTGAAACGAATACTTTTGACTTTTCTGGACAAGAAATCGTAATATACTACTACATATGTACTGATACACGTATTTTGAAATTGAAAATCTTTAAAAACAAATTCTTAAACATAAAAATTTGTAATGATAAAGCAGCTATAAAATACGATAAAAAAGAAATTCTAAAATCTTAAAAACTTCAATTTTACAAAAAAAGAAATTGATTTTTTTAAAAATATAAATTTACAGTAAGAAATAAAAAAATTTTTTTAAATTCGTTATTTTTATTACAATAATGTAAGAAATGTCTGAATGAAATATAATTTATTCACTAAAAATAAAGCAAATAATTTTTACTTAAAAATACCATTTGAATAATTATTTTAAAACCTTTTAAAAATCAGATAAATTTTAAATTATAATAAAAAAAAATATTATTCTTTCAATATTTATTAAAAATACATTGATTTTTTTATATTTATTTAATAAAAAAGCTTTTACCTCTTTATTATATATTTTACACCAAAAAAAAAATAAAAAAAAAAAGCTATATTTAATCCTATGATTAAATTGAAAATGTCAAGCTAATTTTTTGAAGCCAAATAACAACTGTTAATCTTATTTATTTAATTAAATATATATGAACAAATACAGGTTTAATAAACTATATATGTTGTATTTAAAAGCGATTTATTTTATATTTTTGATTTTTTAATGCCAAAAAAAAAATATTTGAGCTTTATAAGTCATTAAAAATAATTAATTATTTTTTATTCATTTTTTGGTCGAAAGTGCTTGGTTTCATTTTTGTTTTCGTTGCCGAAAGTTGTTCTTTTAACCCCGCATATTGTTAGGAGCGAAATTAAAAACAAGGAAAGAAATAGAGAAAGAATTTTAGTTTGTTCATTATTGCCAAAATAAAAAAATAAATAAACATGAAAGGTTAGCTAAAAATTTAGATTTAACGCACTTTCGATCAAGTATAAAGAAAAATTGTGTATGCAGTACGGGATGAAAGTTGATCGCCCACCGCTGTGTAATATAACATTCAACTTTCCTCCCTAATTGCGTATTGTACTATTTCTTCAATAAATTTTTAATATAAATAATATTTTTTAGGTATTCAAATGCCCTTTGTTATTGAGCAAAGCTCTATCTTTCCCTAGAAATTTTCTAGTTTTTGTGGGCACAATTTAAAGGAAATTATCTATTCTATTCTGTACTTTTTCAGATAAACAAGCTTTGGAAGTGGAATTTCTTTTTTACTTGATAATTTTCGAGATAATTTTCACTACAACGCTGCAACCTTGCAAAATTACCCAAAATACCTTTGGTTGACTAAATTGAACCCTTTTATTCTAAGCCCAGAAGGTCCATTGGAATAAATGGAGCATATTGGGGCGTTTTTTCAACATATCAAAGCCACCTTTAACTATATGTTTAAATTTGATTTTCCAAAAGTAGCGGTCCCGCCTTGTGAGTCAAGTCTTGAGTACGAAACTTACGCCCAGGCGAAGAAAAAAATTGAACAAAGATGCTAAAAAACAAAAACTATATAAAATATAATGAGTAAGTAAAGACAATTAAAATCAAAAATTGCATAATTAAAAAAAAATAGTATCTTTTTTTTAGGTGTCAAAGATAGTTTTAATTATTCTAAAAATATAAAGCAATTTCTCTGAATAAAACACAAATTGTATACAATAAATTCATATTGTTCCATGTTTACACATTTATCATTAAGAGTAGTTTATTAGTTATATTAAATTTTTTTTTAAAATTATTTTATGTTTTAAACAAAAAGCTTGCTTTATATTTTGGTGACCCTATAAAAAACAAAAAGACTATTTTATATAACTATGGTGATAGGAATGAAAAACGACTATAAATATTGTTTTTGTCATTGTATTAAAGTATTCTCTAGAGCATGAAATAAAGCTTGAGAATGAGTTCAAAAAAGCTACAAAAAAAAAAACCTTTGTATTTTTAGTACTAAATATTGTACACATGAGATATTTTACCAATATATAACGTAACACATGAGATTTAATCAATTTATTTTTATGTTTTTTTTTTCTGTCTTTTTTTGTCTTTTTTATTTAAATTCAATAATAAATAAGGAAGTTTTTGTTGAACAAAAACTTTTTTGAGATCCTTTTTATTTCAGCATCCTAAGGTACTCGTACCAGTACATGAACGATCACCAGTACCTGAACGATGACCGTATTTTGTATTATTTTAATATTATGTGTGAGTTTTAAATAATAAAAATTGGTAAATATTAAAGCTAAAACATCACTGATTAATTTAAAAAAAAAATTATTTGCTTATCTTTCGAAAATTTTGAAAAACGGATAATTGAAAAAAAGTTGTACTCAAATGATCGAATTCCTTAAGAATTTAACAACGTTTTTAGTTTTTTTCTTAAGGAAACAATTAATATTTAAATTAATATAAACAAAAAATAATTGTTTTAGTTATTTTCTACACACTCTCCCGTTTTGATTTCACTATAATAAAACCTTTTTCTTATTGTTTTTTACTATAATCGTGTCACTTTAAAATACAACATCAATTTTCAAGCTTTGCTCCAAAAGCTGAACGGCGTTCAGCTTCTGGAACAATAACATTAATGACCATACTTAATTGAATTTCGTAACACTTTTATTGATAATATAACATTATAATTAATTAATAACAGTTGAAATAATTTTTTAAACTAATTTTTAATGTATAACTTTAAAATAAATAATTTATAACAACTCCTTTTGGTTAATTATTATACAAACATTTAAATTGAAAACGTTCATATAAACAAAAGCTAGGCACGTGAAAGCGCGCGCAAGTAATACACTCTCTGTAATTCTGGATTCTGGACTATAGTCTATGCGTGTATGCGTGTTCGTGTGTGTACAACTGTCAATTTTAAAAATGCAGAGGATTCTTCTGCTCTAAATTAAGTATATTATACCTATATAGGTACAACACGGAATGGCAAGTACACTGTCAGTATTGTTTTCATTTGTACAGTGTATTTTTTCTCTTGAGATAAATAATCCAGTAAGTTTATAATATCTTTGAATAAAAACTAACAAATAAGAGAGAGAAAGAGATAAAAAGAAGAATCAACAATACCTATACTTATTATTATTAATAATCAAAGGCGTAATAGAAAAACGTTACTGAATAGTAGGTATATTGCGTAGATTTTGAATTTGTTTAAAATAGGTATTATTTGATAATCAGAAATGAATTATTAATTAATTTTAAGAATCTATATTCTTTATTATCAAATATAGCAATTAGTAAAATTTTTTTACGTTGTAACAACAGTTATAGGAATACTTCTTTTATTTACCTATTTTTTCATCTCGTTTTGTTCTGTTAACTATTTTTATTATTATTTTTTTTTAAATCCTCTGATGATTATTTTTAGTGTAAAATAGTGAGAAAGTTAAAGAAAATTATGTTTAGTGTGAAAAATCATTTAATGATTACGGGAGTATATAGTTAAAGCTCAAAACGGTAACGTTAAAATTTCATGAATTTAACGTTAATACATATTATTATTAAAAAAATGCATTAAAATTAATAATTAAACATTCTAGTGATAAAAATATACGCTATTTATAACCTAAAAGACTTTATTTAACGTTATAAAATGAATAATTTCAAATCGTTCAGGTATTGGTGCACTCTACCATAAACTATGGAGCATTTTTGCAATTTTTGGTCGTTCATGTACTGGTGCATTAGACATGTCGTGAATATTGCTTAATTCTAAAAAAACAAATGCAAGTTGGAGCAATATATGGGTGTCAAAATGTAGATAATGAACTAATTTTAATGTTAAAAAAAAAATTATGCAATAATAATAAATATTTTGCCTGATATTTCGTTTTTAGTAAACGAAAATTCTTAATCGTTCATGTACTGGTACGAGTACCTTACGTTAATTTATTTTTCATGATAATACAAGTAATTTATTTCTCTTCTATTTCTTTGAGTACATATTTCTTAAAACTAAATTAAATAATCCAGAAGCTAGAAATTTAAAATAAAATTAAAATATTTAATTAAAAAACGAAATCGGCATATTCAACAGTAAAATGACCTTTTAAGGCGAGAATTATGAGATGCAAATTTAAAAAATTTTTGAATATTAAATTATAACGAGCGGAGGTCAAATTTAATTCTCACGTCCATTGTTCGCAGTTTAAAGTTTTAGTTTACATTGGCGAGAGTAAAAAGTTTTATTGACCTTAAAAATAAACTTTTAATTATTTTTCAGCAATAAAATTAGGAAAATTGCCATTCTTAAACGGGTCTTAGAAATATCTTATTTGGCAAATGCGATTTATTATAAGATTCTGATCGAATTTTATTATAATAAATTCCATTTCTAACACAAGTCTCAGAATGTTTTTCCTTCACAAAGGACAATAATGACTTTCGAAATTGGAATAAAGTCATTATTGCCCTCTAGTAGAGAAAAAACATTAGGTACCAACACGCAATCTACTTTGGTTCTATTTACAAGTTTTTTTATTATTTATAATCTAAATTTTTATTAAAGCCTAAGTATACTAACAGAAAATACCAAAAACTTTACCATTAATTAATTTAATTAATAAAAATTTTTAAATTAAGTACTCAGAATAATTAAGAAAAATAAAATTGAATTCAGTGATACAATAAATTAATTAACATTTTATTCAAATTGTTTTATAAAAAATCTATTCAATACCGTGGTTTTAAATTAAAAATTATATTAAATCTTTAATCTTTTAATATGTGAAATAACATTAAAAAATACAATAATTAAATAAACTTTTTATAATAAAATTAAAAAAAAGCATTATTTATTATAGAAACTCATTAAATTCTGAATTAGGTTACATGGTAGATAAAACATTATTGTTATTATTATTATTATTTAATTAATGAAACTTTATTTTTTTTCTTTAAATATCTTTTACTTAAAATTTTGTTCTGGAAAGCGTATAAAAAATGTTGAAAAGAAAAAAAAATTAAAATAGGAATCATTAAACTCAAGTGCTATAAATATATATATGGCGTCGAGGAAGAATCCGACAAGCGACACATTTTGAAAAATCGATTTTTTCATAAATTCATATTTATCTTCATGATAAATAAAACTTTAAAGTCATAAGCAAAAAATATTCAGTATAAATTGATTTAGAAAAGAATAAAATGTTAAGAAACTATAATTAAAAACTCTAAAGCCACATTACTCGAAAAAGTAAAAGTGGCGCTTATCGGATTATTCCTCGATTTCACAGAATTTATATATATATATAATTTAAAATCACTGAAGAGTTTTTTTTATTTGCCAAAATGTCCATAGAAAATAAATACTGGCTTCAATATTTTTTTTAAAATGAAACTTGAATACTTATTTTCATTCCTTGTGAATGTATTATTCCTTGATTTGTATCCGATTTATAAATTTTGGAATATTAAGGTTAATCTTGGAGATTAAAAAATTCAAAAAGTTTTGAGCAATCTGATAAATAATTTTCTCTGATAACTGATAATTCCACAATAACTGGAAATTTCATCCTAGTAAAGTGGAATATAATTTTATATCTATTTTCAAGTATGTTACATTTTATTTTGATACTCAAAATTTAATTTACATATGCTAAAGTACATCGTACACTTAAAATAAATATTCTACTACTTAAATGAAAAACAGCAAAGCCAAAAAATATTTACCATTCAAAAACATACCTAATTTAGATTTGTTATAAAACCTAAGTTATGTTTAAAATGTTTATAAAAGTTGCAAAAAAATATCATAATTAAAATAAAATAATTTTCTAAACAATGCGTTTTATAATCATTTAATCAATAAATATAATTTTCTTGTTTTTATCGTAATTAAAATTGTATATTACTATAATTATAATGTAAAATTTTTAAATTGCATAAATTAATAACAACAAACGAGTAAATATTATGTATTTAGCAATTTGTAACTATAAAATGAAAAACAAGCTTTTATACATATCTACAAACATCTATCTATAGTTTTATGTAAAATAGTTTTCAACATAGTTAATTTACTTATACATTTAAATATATTAGAATATGTGTGTAAAAAGATGACAATAGTAAGGCAAAACGATAGTATACATTAAGGTATTTTAATAGTAGTCACGAATATAGGAAAAAAAAAAAGAACTACGATTCGTTAAATCGTTCAGCCCTTGGTTTTTTTGCTTGTAAAAAAGTGGGTCGCGTCTACAATTTACTTTCTACATCACGATCTGCATTAATGTTACTTTTCATTCCTTTTTTTTTATATTGCTGCTATATATAAGTTAAGCACGAAAAATACTCTTTACTTATACTTTTTTTTTTCTTTTTTGGACCTTTACTCTATTTTTTATCATTGATTTACTCTTTTTCATCCAATGTCAATAAACTGATTTTTAAGCGTACATAAAACTTTTAAAAGTATACTGAGTACTTGAAGAAAATTTTAATTAAGGAAAATTTACGTTGACTTAGTAAAGTTATATATATTCGATGGTTATATGACCTTCGAATTTAAATTTTTCAAATATATATGGGTCAATCTTTACAACCTTTTTTTTTTTTAGTATTGGACTTTTTAATTTGATTAAAATTTTAGTATGATGAGAAAAAAGCTACTGGGCTTTCTAATTAAAAAAATTTTTTGAAACTCAAATACTTCAATACGAAGGTATATATATGTATTTTTTTAATTTATATAATTTACAAATTTTGTTTTTACTCCAAATTTAAAAAAAGAAATATGATTATTTTTGAGGTCACAATAACTTTTTAAAAATTTTTTCAAATAATATTAAAACTATTTTTTCTTGATAAAATCTTGGCCTTAAAGATTAAATTTTTATCAGGTGGTAGCTATTGACTTTCTTTCTTAAAATATAAAAATTGTTTTCTTTAACTTATTTTAATAATAACAGGCGAGATGTGACTGCTGAATATTCGTATTCTGGGCAAAAAAGGGTTACCCAGAAAAACTCTCTGAAAAATATAAGATTAAACAACTAGGTGGTACCAAAACTTTTAGGTTCTTGATACGTAATATACTCGATTGAAATTAAGTAAAATGTTTAAAATTAATTATCTGAAAAAATATTAATAATTTGCTTTTTTTTTAAATAACTAGGAACAGCTCATATACATTAATCATGAAATTAATATTCTTTTAATGAAGGATTTTATTTTTTATTTTATACTTATTAGACACATGTTAATTTATAATCACGTTTTATGGTTTTTTTTTTCATATATAATTATAGTTTTATTACACATATTTTTTATTTTAAATAGTGTTTTACTTCCATTAATTTAATTAATAATATCATTTAAAGTAATAATAAATTTTTAATTATAAAAATATTTAAATTTAATGTAATTATAAAAAAAAAGTTCTCAAGGGATAAGTTAATGGATTAAAATCAAAATTTTTTTGAAATTAATTTTTTTTTTAATCGAACACCGACGTAATATTACTCTCGATTATAGTTTTATTAATTGTTTTTTATTTGTAATTACACTGCTCTTTTAGCTGTGAACATTTTATTTTTCGTATTTATCTTCAAAACGTGTATTGCACCGAGAAGCGAACGATACACTTGGGTATTTAGAAAAAAAAAAATTAACAAAATCAATTTATTATTTTATTACAGAAATATTTCAAGATGTTGGGAATCTCACTTTGTGAAATCTAGCATGTATAAAAATATTCAAGAATAAAATGACATTGTCAAAAATTTAATTAAAAATAAAACCATTTTAAAATAATTTCAATTTAAATATGTATAAAAAAATTCAATCCAATGGTAGTGATGAAAGTAATATTTCTGTATTTGGAAAAAATTTGCACTGCTTGTAGTTTTTATGCTTCTGGGTTGTATGGTTTTCAACATACTTTTGTTATATTTTTGGGTTATAATTCTACCAATACTGAAAATCGAATAGTTATTTATTGTTGTAGTAAAAAAAATGGAATCGATTTGATGTCAGAGTAAACTATTTGGGTGATTCAAAGTTCAAATAACTCTGAGGTTTAAGTTAGCTTTTAATAGCAAGGATTTGGAAGTTTCAGAGGGATTATCCGAAAAAAAAACAGAGTCCAAGCAAAGATCAAACGAAATCTAAGAAGCTTTTCTCTAAGGGTATAGTGTAAAATTTGTAGGTAATCTGTAACTTTATTCAATTATATTGATCTGATTTATTCAACAATAAACTGCATAAATTCTATTTCCAAGGGACAACGTTACACATGGCCTTTCAGTGGCCTTTTAACCTAAATTTGCCGAAAATTTAATTGTTTTTTAAGGAAGGATTGTGAAATTACTTAGGGATGACATTGTTTATCTTCAATCCACTTGCACAGTCTTCTTTCTGTCTTCGTACCTCCTGAAAAAAGGGTTATCTTATTCTTCCCTCTAATAATGAAAAGTTTTGTATTTGATACGTGTACTGTAAAAAGTAACTTTCTTAGATTTACAAAAAAAATAGAATTTTTTCGAAAAATTAGCGAATTTTCAAAAAATTTTGTAAATATTCGATAAAAATCGTAAATTTACTAAATTTAGGATATTATCGAAAAATTCGTGAATTCTCGATTTTTTTTTTGTGATTTTACGAAAAAAGTTGTAAATTCACAACTATTTTGCGGAAATTTACAACTATTTTTTAAAATATTTCGAAAAAAAATTGTAAATTATCAATTTTTCTTGCGATTTCACAAAAAAAAATTGAGAATACTCGAATTTTTTTTTAGTATACTAAATTTAGTAAATATACTAATTTTTTTGAATATTTACAAATTTTTTCGAAAATGTTCTAATTTTTTTGTTAATATAAGAAAGTTATTTTTTACAGTGTGGTGATAATGAATGATTAAACCTCTTGTTGAAAGAAAAAGACACTTGGTGTGTGACAGACGAGGGTGAACTAACCGCAGCCAATTTTCCAATATTATTGTATTGGAAGAAATATGTTCAGATACAATAAAGTCCAAATAACTAAAAAAACTAACTTAATTAAAATATAAAATATAGTGTAAACTACAACGATAAAGATAATAAACAAATGCAGCAAAAATTTTATTTTGTTATAAAATATTTTCTAAAGTTTTATGTGGTAATTCAAGTTAGAAGATTTATTGCTTTAAATATATTTGAGAACTCGAATAGTCTCGATATATATACAATATAATGTTCATGTATATATGCATATATATACATAGAAAGTAAAGCACAACATTAGTGGCATTCCTCTGTCCACTTGTATTTATCTATATATGTATATATTTTCTAAAACATTTTACTACCCACAATTAATCATTCTTGCATTTTAACGTTTATTATAATACAAGTTTAAATAAAAAAAACTTTGTTTTTAATATTATCTACTTATATATTTATTTGTATAGCAAATTCATTGTATATACTTCTTTTTTAATAACATTTTTTTTTATATCTGCATTATTTATATTATTTTTTAGTGGTTAGTATTGCAGTATAGTTTTAATGTATATTAGGGTGTTACTAAATTTTTTTTATTTTAAGAATTTTTAGCTAAAAGAAGCATGTACATTAATAATCCTAATTAGTAAGACTAGTTTAACTAAAATTATTAACCGTTGTTCATGCTTTCGAATCTAGACTAAGAAATTATAAAACAAAAGTTTTTTTTTCTAAAATGTACTTAATTACACTGACCCCAAAAGCAAAGCTGATGTATTTACAAGAACATGCTCATCTAAAAATTTGTAGTGAAAATCTGCCTTGGATAGTTGGTAATTTAACAACAACAAAAATATTTTAAGAACTTTTCTTTTTATAAAATGACTTTTTAAAACTAAGTATCAACCTAATATACACGTAGTTAATATAGTTAAATTAATGTATTCTACATCATAGATTTTAACGATAATCCTTTTTTTTTTAATCTTTAATTAATGAGTTGAATTTTATGCATAAAAAATATAGTTTAGCAAAAATACAATAAAGGAACTAAATAAATAGTTCTTTTATTTTTTCATTTAACTTAATTAAAAAATTAAAGTTGATAATAATTTTAAAAAAAAAAATAATTATATTTTAATTAATATATATAAAATGTTGAATTTTATAAAGAGAAAAAAATTCAATGTTTAATATTTATTTAATGTACAAAAACACGAAATAGGTATATATATATATATGTATAAAAATCTTAATAAAAAAAAGGAAAAATATAGTAATATAATTTGGCATCGTTGTATTAAAGTACCTCAAATAAATAAAGAGCTTATAGAAGAGAGAGCTCTTCAAGATGTTATAGTACTACTTCAATATAACCTCTTTAAATTCTAGGTACAAAGCAGATGGTGCTATACTTAGAAAAGAGATGATTGCAAGTTTTGAAGGCAGCCATTTGCCATTCACGTAATATTCTGAAAGATAATTTCGCGAGTCATTTCATCTTGTTAGAAAAAAAAAGTAAAAAAAAAAAAAATTTTTCGATTACAACTAGTATTTATAAATGTCAGTACCTTTATCTTACATTTTATATTTTACTAACTTTTTAGTAGATAATATATCCGTACTAAAATTTCACTCTTGAGAATAGTTTTATATTATTTTCAAAGTTATAATACTTGCTTAATTATATATATAATACATACAAATTTAATTATTCTAAATTAATATTAAATTACTTTGAAAATATATATAATAAATGGTAAAATAATTTTGTAGTACACTGGATATTGTGGAAATATTATATAAATAATAAAAAAAATAATTTTTTCCAGCAACAAATAAAAATTTATTTAAATAATATACATATATAAATAAATGAGAGCGTTGGCTTCAAAAAAGTTACTTTTTAACAACAATTTATTTAATTATTAACGTTTATAGGTTCTTTTGGATCCTTTTCAAAATTTTTGACAGTTACCAATATTCTATAGCAACAAATTTTGTTAATTATGTACATAAAACTTATATTATTGTATATACAAATATTTATTGTAAATATGCAGTATTAATTTCTTAATTTTGTTTGTAATTATATTTAAAATTTATAAATTTGCAGTAAATTTTGAAGAGGGTTCGAAATAACCGAAACATTAATAATTAAATAAATTATTATTTGTAATTGAATATATTAGCCTGGGAGAAATTTTTAAATAGAGTTATTTGGATCCTTAATTATACCCACAAAAATTAACAAGCACATAAATATGAGTTCAAAATTTTTAGCATAATACATATAAATAAAATTAGTAACCATAATAAAAATTACAGTTTTGTTTACTATATGAAGTACAATGTAAAAAGTAACTTTCTTTTATTAACAAAAAAATTGGAACATTTTTGAAAAATTAGTAAATTTCCGAAAAATAGTTGTGAATTTACAATTTTTTTCGTAAAATCACTAAAAAAATCGAGAATTCTCGAATTTTTCGATAATACACTAAATTTAGTAAATTTACGATTTTTATCGAATATTTACAACATTTTTTGATAATTCACTAATTTTTCGAAAAAATTCTATTTGTTTTTGTAAATCTAAGAAAGTTACTTTTTACAGTGTATGGTTAATGACACTACAAAATTTTAGTAAAACTTTATTTTAGTTTAATTTTTTTAATTAAATAATTGTAAAATTTATTTGTTACACGCCAAAACATAATCAGCATTAAATATAATATAGTAGAAAAATTTTAGTTGTATTTGTTCAGAAATGATACGTATATATATCATGGCTTTAGAAATAGATAATAAATAAATACCTAAGGGATTAGTACGCTTGACAAGCTTAATTTAGGGATTCATTTATAAATTATGTATACATATATGTATATATCTACGTATACAGAAAAGCAAGCAATTGAAATTCCTGTAAATTTAGAGTTTATGAATGTTCACTTAAATGTTAAAAAATTAATTACGAATTCTAATTAAAAATAATTAAAAATTGAAATTTACACAAGAATCAAAATTAAACATGTAAATTTTCTATAATTAATTAAAAATTTTTCAAAAATTACCACCCATTTTTCCATTTCTAAAACGATTTATTTATTGCGGAGTTCTCTTTGGCATAAATTTTAGTATGTTGTGAGTTCATAACGGAACTGCCATTTGATCAGAAATGCTGCATCTGCAATTGAAACGAATATGAACTGATTTTTAATAATTAATGTGCATTATTTAAGTACCTAAAGTTATTTTTGAAAAATTCTATTTTTTAAATTTGTTCATTTTGTTAGCTTATGCAAATCAGACTTTAAATAATTCAAAAATAATTAATTATATAAAATTTTTAAATTTTAAATTCAGCAACTAATTTTATTTTATGTATAAATATATACAATAATAATATCATGTAATTATAAACAAACTTAAAATTATATTTATTCATGCTTGCATTAAATTTACTTTTTCATTTTACATTATTAAAATTCTCAGAATTTTATTTTAATTATAAAATGTTTTGAATGTGTTCAAACAATTTAATTTTATTTAAATTTAATTTTACAAATTATAATACTAGCTGTTGTTAAAAACTAGGCCAGAAATATCAGATTCCCATTTTTGGAGTTTTTTAATAAAAAATGAAGAAATTTAATATTCCTGTATGAAATTATTTAAAATAATGGTTTGTTTAATTATTTTAAGTAATAAATATTGAAAATAATTTTTGCCTAAAAATAATATTTTATAATTATTTTAACTTTTTGAAAACGACGATCATATTATTTTTTGGACTTTTTAAAAAGTATACGACCATTTACATTAAAATCTATATATGCTTATATGCCCAGAATTCAATTGGTGAAAAAATTTATAATTGATGTGCATAAATATGTAAATAATGTCGTGGAATATCTTAACCGACAGCTTATCTAATAAAAACTTACACGCTTTCTAAAATATCTTCTAAAATCGTATTAATCCTTAAGTCGAAATTATTTTCAGCTTAACCGTATCTGAAATTCTACTTGATTGAAGCAATTTCTACCCCCTCTCTGCTGATAATCTTCGACCTAAATAATATTAAAAAGAAGGAATATCATTTTGAATATATTATCAAATAGATATATCGATTAATTTGAAATTAATTAACAATAACCACTTCGTTTCGGTATAATTGGTTGCGGTAAATCTCGCTATTTTGCGAAAACACAATATTCTATTTCTTCATATTCTGTAGAGGAATTTGATTTTCCAATATAATATAATTTCGTAAAAATTATTTATTGTACATTTATTTATGTATTACCTTACAGATATATATCTTACTAGTCTTACAACTATATATATATTTAAAAATTTGAAAATTACTTAATTATTTAATAATTTATTTGTGTGTCTCTGTGTGTGTGTGTGTTTCATCATCAGGGTCAAATTAACGAACGAAATTACATAAAACCGGTGTCAAAATAAAGAATAAAAGTCTGCATGTGATATGGGCATATTTTTGAGATTCAGCTATCGTACTTTTGGAGATATTCAGTTTTTTACTACTTTTGGGAAACTTTCTACTTTTGGGAAAATCAAAAGTTTTTGAAAGTTTGGTAAAAAGTGAAATATCTAAAAAATATAACATTTTACTTTCTGAAAAAGATTTAAGTTGGTACTATAGGGTGTCAAACATAATTTTGTTATGTATTAATACATAAATTTAATACATTAATACATTCTATTTAAATAGAATAATTGAGTCTGTCGTGACCCCTAGTTTCATCAAATGCCCTAAGTCGTTTGAAAGTAGGATAAATTATACCTCCTCTCTATAGTACCAACTTAAATCTTTTTCAGAAAATCATTTTATAATACGGCCACGACATGGTACGACGTCTAACAAATTAAAGCAGTTTAATATTATTCATGAATTACATGAATTTCTATTTATGAATCATAATATTTACCCGTGCAGACCGATAAATAAAATTTATTGCTAGTTTCTGTAACTTGAAAATATTATATATTTTGTTCGCTTACAAATTTTATATTACATTTTCCTTATTATTAACAAATAGAATTCACAGAAATTTATTGATATTTGTATGCATATATATTTGGATGATTCTGCTAAAACGTGAAAATAAAAAAATAAGTTAAAAAAAATGTTTTCAAGTTTTTCATTTTTTTGAATGAAAATATTATTTTTCTGTAAAAAGCAACTTCTTAAATTTGTAATTTTTTCCTAATAAAATTAATACAAGTGGAAATTGAATTTTCCCATATATATTAAATGAAAGTATTTTCATACAATGGTATAGCCCGACTTGTTCGTTCGGGAGGGTACATATTTTCGATTACTTTTATTTGGAAATTCAAAATTTTTTCTGCGGGAATGCTTTAATTAAAAATCTTTTGCAAAGCAAAGTATTAGAAAAAAACTTTAGTTTCACTTATATTTGAAGAATTGAATCGGGGTCATATTGCTTAATAGAATCATCGTGAATAAAGAAATAATGAATTCTTATTCTGGGACAAACCATAAAGGGGACATTTTGATCATATTTCCAATTAAAATGTTTAGTAAAAAGCCAGGAAAACAGATCAAAGTAATATTTAGTGTAAAGACTGTAAAGTAACAATAAGTTTGATTGTATTTCATTGGTTATTTGGACAATTTCACATTCCAAAATCAACCATTCAAGAAAACGAAAAAAATCTACATTTACATGGAATCAGCCGTATATATTTATATATTTTTTAATATGTATATACACCAATCAATAGGTCTATATATTTGATAAAGGTTATATGTAAATACGTGTTTCCGAAAACCTGTAATTTTCCAAGCTGGTTCATCTACCCATATTACATGATATTTCCGATAGACCTGTCAAATATTTAACAGATAATATATACATATTAATACAAATATGGATTTGTCCAACTAAAATTACCTAATAGAGTTTTGTAAATAACAAAGTAAATAACTTTTGTGTGTAGACCCGCTTGTGTATATAATTTTCACAAAAAATAAAAGAAAAATTTTTAAAACAAAAAAATTTAACATGGAATACTCTATATATATTACTACAAAATATAAAAATAGAAATTTTAATTTTAACTAATAGGATTAATCGAGAAATTTCATGTAAATAGCTGAATAATTATAAATTATGTGTTTAATCAAGCATTTATTTTTAAAATTTTAATAGCTAGGCTTTCAAACTTTGCATGCAAAAATTATAGAATAAAATAAATTTTTTTAGCGTATAATTATTATATTTTATTAAAAAACCTAAATAAATTAACTCTTTATTTCTAACTCTTTATTCTCTTTATTAACTCTTTATTCAAAGATTGGTGAAAATACTGCCACACCCAGGACAAAAAACAAATTTCATTATTTCTCCAAAGGCTGGTTGTCTCTTGTAATGAAAAACTCTATAATAATTGCAGGAGATATATTGTTACTTTAATTGAAAGTAAAGAACAATAAGTGTGTTGTCAACACTTATTATATAATTTGCTCAATACTTTGTGCTCTGTTCCTTCAAAATAAAAAGCCAAATAATCAGTTTTTTTAATAACTAGTATTAACCGCGCGTCGCGCGCAAAATGATTTATTTTCTTAAATACCAAAATTTATTCTTACTTTAATTTTTTTATTCATATCAACTACTCGACGTACTATAACTAACCTCAAAAATAATAAAAATATAATATAAACAATAATAAACAATTAATTTTAACCTATATTAACAATGAAATTTATATGAGCCAATCAGAATGACTCTTTAGCTATAACAATGTACATAGTTACTGTTGCGATCAACATGTCCTTTTTAAAAAAAGATACTTCTAAATTTTATAGGAAAATTATTTATACATAAAAACGTCATTTCTTATTTAACAGAAAATTAAGCGAGTTTATTTATTTTTATTGCAAAATTTATCATGCATAAAAATTTTTTTAATCATTATATTTAATGATGAAAATTTTTTTTTCGATGCATATTTTTTTTAATGCGAATTATAATGTACTACACTGTAAAAAGAATATATATATAATCTTTTAGTACACTAACTTGTAATATCTTAGTGCACTCATCAATGCACAATTTATAATATATATAGTCTATATTATACATAAAAACTAAAAATTGGAATGAATATAATATTTGAAATAAAATTTTTGCATATATATTTTATATACATGAATGAATATTCATATATATACTTTTAAAATATTACAATGCACATTATATTATAAAATGTACCAATTTTTTTTTTTAAATAAAAAAATTTTATTTTAAATATTATGCATTTTTTAATGTGCTGCTTGTTTGATTTATTAATAATTTTTATTTAATATTTTTGTTACAGTTATATAAACAAAGGTGACGAACTGGAGAGTTGGCTAATATCAGCATTATGCGTCTACTCTTGATCTTAGTAACTCTGACTTTAGAGTTACAAATATATTTTGCAGGTATTTATTAAACTATTTTTGTAATTTTATTGGAGTACAGTTTTTAAATACAATTTTTAAAATAAATTTTTTGCGAAAATAAAATATAAAAAGTTAGTTTTATCAATTCAAGCATAATTTTTTTATAAAATTTTCCGCAGTTTATTCATATTAAATAGTAAATTTCACATTTAATTTAAGAAATTTTCTTCATATTAAGATCTATAATTTAACTAACTACATTTTCAAGTTGATTGGTTCGATCTATCAAAAGTTACAATCGTTTTTCAATAATTATAAAAGTTTAGGACTAATATTTTATATATATGTATGTATGTAAACTTTATTAAACTTTAAGTTATAATTGTGCTTTTAAAGCACTACAATTATTATACAAACTTTCTGAAAAATTTTATAATTACAATAATTTTATAATACATTATTCTTAAACATTTTTTATTTTTATTTCTTTCTTTTTTTAAACTATTATTGTCCTATATTATATTATATATCACTCAGTCCGTATCAAACGCTACTTAATATTCTTCTTTACCACTATTAAACTTATCAATTTTTCTTATTTTCACTTTAATATTCTGTTCTTCTTATTCTTCCATTTATTATTTTTATTGAGTATCTTCATTATCACATTGCCTTTTTAATCTCCAGTCCATTCCTAATATAAACGATAGGCCCTTTCCTTCTTCATTTAAAACTTTTTTTAATTCACACTTTATTGGATTATTCACACATTTTTCGAATAAATGACTAGCAGTTTCTTCTTCCTCTTTACATAGTCTGCATTTTCTTTCTTCATTATTCCTCCAAAACTTACTGCTTTTATAAATACATCCTGTTCTGTATCTTGCTATTTTTTGTATGTTATACGCATTATCTAAGTACTTAGGTATTTCATCTTTTTTCCATTCTTCCATCAGGACTTCTGCTATTTTTATATTGTTTATATATCTTGATTCAATTATACTATTTATATCTTCATTTTTTGTCATCAATATACCTTCTTCTCTTATCTTTTCACTTACAACTGCACCATTCCTTAACCATTCATCTATCTTTTCACTACTAATTCCTATTTCATTTAATGATTTAATTTTTTCTTCTACATATCTTGACTTTTCATTATATAGATATTTTCTTTTGAATATTTTTAACCTTAAATCTCCTTCGTTCAATTTTGTTATTTTCTCTTCATATTTAGCAGCTCTCCTTCTTGTTTCATTTATTATCTTAGTCGTCTTTGTTTCTCTTCTTACTATATAGTCTGGAGTATTTCTGTCTAACATTAATACCCATTTTATATATTTTTTTTGCACAGCCTCTAAACACTCATACTTTTTCCATCCCCAAATTTCGACTCCGTAGAAAGCAATACTTCTTATCATTACATTATATAATTTCCATCTCTCTTTCCACTCATTACATAACAGTCTTTGACCTTTACCCCATATTCTTCCTAATAATGCTTTTGCCTTTGCTGATTGATTTTTAACATGTTCATCATCTTTGTTATTATTCGTCATTAAATAACCTAAGTAGTTAAATTTATCAACTACTTCAATTTTTTCATTGTTCCATAAGATTTCTTTGTTCATTTTCGTTTTCTTACTTCTTCTTTCTCTCACAATCATTAATTTTGACTTTGTTGTATTAAGATCTAGCTTCTTTTGTAATAAGTATTTTTTAAATACTTTCACCATTTCTCTCATTCCCTCCTCAGTAGATGACATGAGTACTACATCATCAGCATAGCTTATTGACCAAATTTTACTATTACCTATTATAATACCTCCTTCGTTAGCTTTTTTTAGCTTTTCTTCCATATCACTTACATATATATTATACATTTCAGAACTAAGCTTGCATCCTTGGCGTACTCCTCTGTATGTCCAAATATTTTATATATATTTTTCTAATTATTTTTCTGAAATTAATTTAGTAACAAAATTTTTTGATTTATTAAACTCGACATGATACGTGGATGCCATCTGCAATCACTTTTTTTTTTTTTTTTTATTTTTAACGTATCACGCAGTTGTTTTAATTTTTTCAAATTTTATATAATCAAATAATTTAATTATAATTTTTTTTTTTTTTTTTTTTTTTTTTAATTTAAAAAACAACTGCGTGATACGTTAAAAATAAAAAAAAAAAAAAAAAAGTGATTGCAGATGGCATCCACGTATCATGTCGAGTTTAATAAATCAAAAAATTTATTAATTAGCTCTCTGTGTCGATAAAGTCATTAAAATAACATTCTTAAAAAATTATGAGCAATAGAGTCATGAAAAAATATCTTTAGTAACAAAATATCTTAATTAAAAAATGCTTGAACAGCTATTCTTGGGGAGAACCCAAGAATGGATAGTCCAGAAAAGAAACAGAACCATAGTTATAATAATATAAATATTTCTAATATCTGGTTCAAAAGAGACGTGACATTTAGTAAAGACCCTTTTTAGTGTGCTTTGGCTATACTCTTTGGTATAGTACAATCACATAGAATTAACAAAATTTAATAGGCTTAATTGGTTACTAATAAATTTTTTTATTATACTGAAAATAAAATTATTAACTATATTACTAAATAAAATATATATTATTTGTTGTAACTTCTACTCATAGCAGGTGGCATGAAATTAGTGTTAGTCCTATAATCCGCCTTGGTGGTGTGAGTGGTTTTAAACTGATATAGAAAGTGAATAATGACTTAGAAAAAGTCTCTGTTGACTTTAGCTTATGACCTCTTGGCATAAATATATTTAATATAATTCTCTCTATATATGTATATGTGTGTGTTATTTTATTACAATTTCATTAAACAAATAAATAAAAACAAATTTAATTTTTTACACTTTTAGATTTAAAATTTAATTAAATTACAAACTTAAACTTTTTAAAAAGTTGCTATACAGTTTTTGGTATGTGTATAAGATTAATTGAATATATAATTTTTTTGAAACTTTATAAAAATTAATTATTTTTATGAAATTCACTTTTTTTAAATGAAAAATTATAATGTTTTAAAAAAGTTTTCTTTCAATAAAATTGAATAAAATTTTCCAAGAAGTTGAAGATTTAATAAAATCAATTTTAAAGTGTTTATATATATATACATTAGCCTGGCAGTGAATTTTAAAAAATCGCTTGGATTTTCGATTATCGGATGAAAAAAGTTGCCAATTATCAATGAAATGAGATTCCCAAAATTATAGCACATTTATTCACTTTTAATTATTGCAAAAAAATTTATGGGGTTTTAAGTCCCTTTTTTTATTTAAAAATAACTATCAGCCTAATATAAATATTAAATATATATAAGTTTTAGTAAGTAAGGGAAAAAAATATTGAATATTCATAGGTTCAAAAAAGAAAGAAAAAAAGTTAACGTGATTTTGAATATCTGAAATATCCTCTTCTTAAGAAAAAACTTTTAAGTCAATAAAGAGTTGGTTTAGTAGTTTTTTAGGATGAAAATTTATATTTAAAATTATATTTATATTGTTAGAAACCTCTACTTATGTATAAGTACATAAAATATTTATTATGAAATATTAAACTTTATTGAAATTTTTATCAATTTTATTAAAAAAAAAAAAGTTTATATAATACTAAATTTTTAATGCTCTTACATGCATTACAATAAATATTGCGTAATGCTCCGAGTAGAAAAATAATCTATTACCAAAAATGGTAATTAATGCATTGCAGATTAAAATTTCTGTAAGCCCATTTATTTTTTACTATTTTGTAACGCTTTGGAAAAAAAGTTTTATTAATTATTTATTTAACATTTTTTTTATATTATCTTGTCAAATTTTTTCAAACTATTCAGTCATATTCTAAAACAATTTCTTTTTTTTTTCTATTTACCATATAAATGGTAATAATGAGCTCATTAAATATTATGTGTTAAAATCTGTATGAAAAAATAATTGTTCACTTCCAATTATTAAGAAAAAAAAAATCATAAAATAATTTAAAAATTTTTTAATTTTTATGCATCAAAAATTCATTTAATTTTGTATCATTTAAGTTTAAAACTTTTTAAATGCATATGCTTCAAAGTACTTCTTTTTTTAGCTTATATATATATAAAGATTTATTTTTTGAGATATATTCTTTCAGCCGTAGAAAATAAAAGTGCTGGAAGAAACATGTGTAGAAAAACTTCCTTCTTAAAAAAAAAAAAATAGTAAATAAAAAGGATACTGATATACACAATGTTTAAAAATCAAATTTATAAAAAACCTTGTATATAATACGTCGCACCAATGCACACTACATAAACTTATTTTTTGACAATTTTTTTTTTCGATATATATTATTTTAAAACAAATATTAAACTATTTTCATGTGTATTAGTATATTCATTTTAAACTTTATTGTTTCTAAGTTATTAAAGTGTCGTTTAATGTCTTGCACTTATTTTATTGTTTCTTTCTTTTTATTTTATTCATTAAACTTTTTTTTTTCTAAAACCCATTAATCATTTTCTTAAAAAAAATTGTAAAAAAATTCTGCACTTTTTTTTGCTTAATTCTAAAAAAAAAAAAAACTTATAGGGTTAAGGATGGGGTGGTTGACATCGATGCGGTTTCGGTCACTTATGGTTTCTTGTAAATAGACGCTGAATAACTAAAAAAAATTTATCACAGAAGTTCACAATAAAAAAAATGTTTGTAAATAATTTTTTTTAAAATAATGCTTGTAAAGAATATTTTTTTTATTAATTAATTTTTTGTCAATTAATGAACTAATGGACTAATAATTGACTAATTGGGTTTTTCGATTTTTAATATTAAAACTTACTTAATATTTAAAATAGTATTTGAAATTCGTAAATAGGTTTTTTAACGTCAATATTTATTGTTAATTTAGATATTATAAGCGTTTTTGAATTTAAATACGCTTGAAATTTAATTTTAAACCGGTTTGAAGTAATTAATTTTTTTACTGTATCAAAAACCACCCCTCGACCCAAATTACTTTTTGTGACTCAAAACAATTTTTACTTACTGTTTTTGGTAAGTGTCTCAGTTATTCAATAATCAAGGTGCAAGTTAAATTTTTTGTTATTTTTAATAACGGCGTCATTTTTATTACATGCTTAGAAATAATCGGTTAATCTGAAAGTTTAGAACCTTGAATTCTCAGACAAATACATTTTCCGTAATAAGTACCAGGCTAATGTTTGAAGAGTGAACAAAATAAAATAAAAAAGTTATCTCTCAGTTAATTAACAAATTTTTATTTAAATTTATACATTATTATTATTATTTATTGCCCAAAAATATATACATCATCTTACATATAATTTTATGGAGATATTACAAATTATCACTCACAAAAATAATATAAAAATAATGCTATACCCTAGAGATTTTCAAGAAAATCTGTGCAGGGATAGGCAGTATAATTTAATTATAAATATAAAATAAAAATTAAACTAAAAAATTATACAATTGAAAACAGAACTAAAACTAAATAAAAATATAAACATTATAATTTGTGAAATAATTTAAATTAATTTAAATTTGCAACCAACCAAACGAATCAAAATAATGTTAGGAATGTCCCCCAGCGTTAGGTAGACTAGTACTAAGCAAACAACTGAATTTTTAATAATTTTTTAAGATTATTTTGTGTTTTATTTTGGCATATCTTTAAGGTTTTAGGTAGGCTATTGAAGGTATTCATAGCAACTATTAGTGAGCTATTTCTAAAGACCGACTTATTTATTTTAGGCAAGATTAAGATTTTATTTCTTGATTTGGAAGATGATTTAATGTATCTTTGTTGAAAATCATCATAATAATAAATTAATGAATTTAATACGAATTGTTGTTTGATATTTAAGAAGTTTAAAAGATCACTGTTGGTTCCTATAAATTTAGTTACTTTATTTTGATATGATTGGAGTATTCTTAGACTGTTATTATAAGCACTACCCCAGACAGAAATTCCGTAGGAGGCAATACTTAGAAATAAAGAGTCATATATCATTTTAAGAATGAAATTATCAAGGTATCTCAATTTATAGAAAACAAAAGTTAGGTATTTTATTCTACTAACAGTAAAATTAACATGGGAGTCCCACTTCAAGAACTGGTCCAGATATATTCCCAAGTATTTTACCGTTTTTACCCTTTCTATCTTCATATGATTAATATGAATGAATAGGTCATTAATTGGGATGCTAGATTTCGAGGAACCAAAAGTTATATAAACTGTTTTTTCAGGGTTTAATGTTAATTTATTATTAGTGAACCAGACCCCAACCAGTGATAAATATTCATTCATCATTGCTTGAGCCCTGGTCCAATCATTTTCAATGGCAAAAATTGCTGTATCATCAGCATAAGAGAAAATTAGCGGTAATAACTTTAACAGATCATTAATATACACTAAAAAAAGTAGAGGCCCTAATATTGAACCTTGCGGGACTCCTATATTAATAGTTAGAAAATCACTAATTGTATCACCATTCTTAACTGCATGCTGTCTATTCAAAAGGTAATTTTTAATTAATAGATTAGTAATACCCCTTATTCCATATTTTTCCAATTTTTCTAGTAAAATTTCATGCTGTACTGTGTCGAATGCTTTTTTTAGATCAATAAAAGTTTAGATCAATAAAAGTACATAAAGATATATATCAAAATTAATTAAAAATGAATATAAGACATGCTGAAATAAAATTTTAAATGTATATGGGAAATTTTTTCTGTAGTGGTAAGGAATCTTTTAAAAACGAAATAAAATCTATAGTTATACAGCACTGTTCCGTAGGAACTATTCGTGCCGATCTCTTTTTTGTATTCTCCTTTCCAGGTGGGCTTTGTGACGGAGTCCGAGCCCTCTTCTTTCTTTTTTTAGTCAGAGTCCCTGATGCTTCCTGTATAGGAATATCGAGTCTTTATTTTCCATTTAATACCTCCTGCTGCAGTTCAAAAATTGTCTTCAGCCTGGCTAAATATTTTTCGAACTGAGCTATGCCGATTTTTGACAGTCATATTACAGTTGTTCTGTACTTTGACTGAGACTCTCATCTGAGTAATATCCCTCTCCATTTTTGCGAGTATTTCGGTGCACGCCCTGTTGTATTCCTTTGATTCCCGGAGATATCTTTACACATTTTCTTTCTTCTTGCCTTCATCAAGCTCAACTTTGCTGACATAAGGCAATGAACATGTTGTCTTCTCTAAAGGGGCCCAAAAAAAACTTATCTAAACACAACCTAAATACATGGAACATGTTTATTTCCAGACGACGATTAGGTAGAATACAAATGTTACTCAACATTACAATACAATTTTCTATTTTTATAATTTGTAATTATCACCTCAGTAGCTGTTAAGATTCTAAACCCAAACTATTTTGATTCCTTATACCTGAAATATTCTAAGTCCCTTAATCGATATTATTCCAAGTACCTAAGCCTGAATTATTCCAAGTCCCTGAACCTGAATGATTACAAGTCCCTGAACCTGAATTATTCCAAGTCCCTAAATCGATATTATTCTAAGTCCATAAACCTGTATTATCCTAAGTCCTTAAGCCCAGATTTTTCAAAGTCTTTTAAAAGTATTTTATTTATATATACTTACCTAATTATTCTAAGTCCCATTTGACCCCCCCCCCCCCTTAATTTTCAAGTTTTGAAGTACCCCCTTCCTATAAACATGTTCCATGTTAAAAAAGGAACTATACGTGTAAATAAATGAATAAATTTATATTTTTAAATTTTAATTTAGATTTAGAAATTTCTTGTATTTAACTATATGACAATTTCATTTGCACCTATTTTTAAAAAATTATTAATTTATATTATTTTTATATTGTATATTCTTATAATTTTGAAATATATGTCAAAATATTATAGAGAGATTATGTCAATAATTCCACTCAGCTATAGAGTCAGAGAACTGGTCTTGTAAACCAGGGGTCGAGAGTTCAATTCTCCCATAAAATGTTGGGTATCCAGGTTTGAGGATGTTATAATCCAAGCTTAATTAAAAGGATTGACTTAATTAGGAATTTGTATTGCTTTATGCCAAACTAATCATACAAAATTTATGGAAATCGAAATTACGCTGGAACAAGTCCGTGCCACTAAGCATCTATAATGATTGGAAAATCTTCTGCGCTTAGCTGCCATAATAAAACAAACTTGAATTTCTTCGTTGCGTTATATCATCAAGCGCAAGCTGGATTAAAATATATAGATTTTGTGACGCTAGCAAGCGTGGGTATAGGGTTAGTTTATATGTCAGATCTTCTTTGAAGACAAAAGTTGATGACACAACTTCTTTGCTTAAAGTCTCACGTAGCACCTCTGAAATCCCTAACTATACGTCGTCTGGAGCTAGACTGTTGGTAAAATTATCTAAGATAAAGGATTACATTTATTTCTGGACGGATTCAATGAACGTATATCATTGACTGAGAAAGCCATCAAATCAATTGAAAACCTTCGTGGCAAACAGGATATTTATATTCAGAGCAATACGGATATTTAGTGCTGGAAGCATGTAAGGTTACAAGGTTACATAAGAAGAAAATTCTGAGGACATTGGATCTTGCAGGCAACTGACAAGGGATTTTCTCAAGAACAAATTATGAAAGGAGTTTGCTACGTGGCTCAAGCTGCCAAGCAGTCAATGGCCCAAATCTGCGAAAAAAAAACATTCTCAAAGGAATTAAGGCTTTAACGAGGAAACGTGGAGCTGAATGATGGTAGACTCAATGATCTAAGCCCCTTTTTGGATGCAGGCGGCATTTTGGAAATAGGTGGAAGAATTAGAAATGCTGACATACCCTTCAGACAAAAACATTAAATGCTATTACCAAGACGTAACTACGTTACGGATCTGATTATATGACATCACCACGAAACCAAGTGACCTTTTATTCCATTCGACATAGGTTATGGACGGGCGTAATCAGGTTCGCGAAATAGTAAGAAAATGCATCACGTGTTGACGGTAATATCTGCAAACGTGGATACTCAACAAGCGTGTGAAAGTTTCAAAGCAATTTAAAAATTGGTAATTATGGACATAATAAAATTACAGAAAACAAATTACAGTTTACAGGCTTAGAAGGTGTCACCTAATTAAAAACAAATAATTATTTTTGTAAATTATTTCAAAATAAAATTGCTTGTTGAAATTTTTTTGAAAAAACGTACTCTAAAAAGAAAAGTCCATATATAAAGAATGGCAAAATATAATATCAAATGAAACTGAAAGACACATAAAAAAAATAAAAAAAAGTCTATGTGGAAAAAATGACAAAATAGTTAATAAATTGAAAATAATATAAAAAAAAGTTATATAAATGTAGAATATAATTATTAAATTTCTTACAAAAAACATACAAAAAAAAAATTTTTTTTTTAAATTTTTTAATTTAAAAAAAAAAATTGTTCATTAAAATTCATGTATGCATTTATAATTTGCATATATTAAGCATGTTATAATGCATATAAAAATATTCGTAATAAGCAAAAATAAATGAAAAAAAAAGGTTTTAAACCACAAAAAAAAATAATAATAATAATTTTTTTAATTTTAAATTTAAGCTTTTATAATATAATAATAATTATTTTTTTTTGATATGTTAGATTCTAATGATCAAGATAGTAAAAGATGATGATAAAAATTTAAGGGGTTAAATGATATTCTAATTTTTAAAATTTGATTATTTTTTAGTTGCAAGTTTTTGTAAGCGGTTTTAATAAAATTGTATAAACTTATTAATTAAAAACCACGTCAATATATAAACTAGTTTTTTGATTGTGAGTGATTTAATTGTAAAAAAAGAAAGAAATTAAAACTATAAAAGATATTGCTTAATTTTGATTTCTAATATCTGGCAAAAAATTGTAAAAATAATTATCTCTTTGGCTCTAAAGAAAAAAAAAGACTAGGGTTGGCTGATGTCTGACAAGTAATTTCCGTTTATCTTAAAGCTTTAAGTCGCCAGCGAACTTTCGTCTCGTTAGCACAGACTCTTGGCAACCTTCCGACCGGACGTAATTGTTATTTTCGGAACTTCCGAGTTTTATCAGTTTCGAACTTGATATCACAATATAAAAGTCTGAAATATTTTTTTTTATTATCAAGAAAAAAAAAAAGAATTATATACGATATTATCCTGCCATTGTGAGAAACGAGAACATAGTGTAACTTTTTAATGACTTCTATTTAGTCTTCCCAAACTTTATATTTCCTTATTTACTTTTTTTTTTATTCAGGAAAAAAAAATATATATAAATACTTAAGTATAATAGAAATATAAAAATTTAGAAATATATATATATATCTATATTTTATAGTAAAAAAAAGCATGATAAAAATATATATAAAAGTTTATACCGCTTTCATCGTTAGTGGAACGATCAATAGTTAAACGATTACCGTAATTCTAAATTTTCACTCTCATAATATTTGATTTAAAAAAAATGGATTTTTAATTTATTTTTCACACCTTATGTTTCAAAATAACCATTTTATTAGTTGTTACATTTAGTGACAAATTTAGAGTTAAAAATATGAAGAATTTATAACATTTTTTACAATAAACCTCTATATTTTATCTTGGTAACGCGGAATTTTAAAAATTTAAATTACGTTAAAAATAATCTGTTTAAAAATAATTAATTAAATCTGGTTGTCATAATAAATTGAAATAGTAATCAGTATAGTATTGTTTTCTGAAAACGCTAACGTTTATGGTTAAACTTTGAATGCAGATAATAACATAGAAGGTATGTTGCTGCAGGATTCCCTGGTGCATATATATATATTATATATATATAAATATATAGTACAAGTAATGACGAAGTTATTCAATTAACCACTTGGTATACAGCGTACTCTATGTACATGTATTTAGAAAAGCGTTTATATGCGTGATTGCCGCAACGGTGGCAGCATTAATTACAGGAAGGTTAGCAACTTACTTGAAAATTGTTATTAACTCCATTTATAATATTAATGATAAAATGTCTTTTAATTACCCGTTTTTATGAAATAAACCCAGTTTTCCCCTTTTAATAACTACATTTCATTTACTGCTTTCCGTCTGACGATAAAAGTTAAATCTAATTACTTCTTCAATATTCAATACGTATTGTTCAAATGGAAAAATTTTTCTTTATTGCCCATGTCAAGTCATAAAACTGTGGTAAAAGGAAATTTGTCATTAGAAACTCTTGGACACAAAATTAACTGTCCTTAATGCTATTTTTTTTTAGTCAGCTAAAGTTACCCAATAATTAAAGCAGGAAAAACTCGGAAAATAACGTATACCGCGCGATACCTTGAAAGCTTTAGGCCCTGAGAAAATAAAAAGAAATGATATGTTAGCTAGTTACCTCTTAATTGCGCCCAAGCAAACTAAAAATTTTTTCGGCAAAAGGTAGAGCTTCGCCCTATATAATAAAATAATAATGTTATTCAAATAATTCTCTACAGTTTAAATGTTCACATAATTTTGAAACAAAGTCGTAAGGAATAATTTAACAGATCTGGTCCTAAGTTTGGCTCCAAGTTAAATCAACCTAGACCAAACAAGGCTTGAAGCTTAAATAAAAATAAACACAATAAACAACTAATTATTAATATTTTAATTACTTTAAAATTAAATAAAATCTTGATGAAAAATATAAATTAAAAAGATAATTTCAATTTATATCGTTACAGGAAGTCAAGCAAAACTCGACTCAAATGCTAATACCGTGGAATCGAAAGAGGAAAAAAGTAATAGAGTTCAGGAAGATGTTCCTGGTATGGTCAAAGATGTATTAGCACAAAAAGGGGGAACAGCAACTCTTCCTTGTAAATTAGATACGAGTGCTGGAATCGTAAGTATAATTTTTTAAAATATTTTTATTGCCATTCATACAACAACTTAATTTCTGACATTTTTTAAAAATTTATTTTTAGAGAAAAATATATAATTACAAAATTTTCAGTATCAAAAATTATTTGATTATATAATAAATTTTTTTATTAATTAAATTAGAAAAAAAAATTTCACTCAAGTAATAGTTTTATTTAAACAAAAGCTAAATTTCTGGAATCTTCATTTTTTGTCATCTAAGAAAATTTGACCAAATGTCGCTTATTTTTGAAAAATTTAAAGTGCCAAACAAAAAAAACCCAAATTAAATAAGTTCAGAATTCTCGAAAAATTTGATTAAAACAAGAAGTTTAATACGATTTTCCAAATGATTCCAAAAATCAGAAATTCAGTTATTTTTATTTTACAGTCAACTTAATTATACAAATCAAAATTAAATAATTATTTAAAATACAAAATCGTGAATATAAATAAATAAATCTTAAAATAGAAAAAATAAACTAAATTACAGTCAGTTGTCGCATAACAGCAGGAATATCCAGATCTTTATTTTTCGAGAAATATAAAAAAAAATTTTAATTATTGATTAAAGCAGAAAATTGATAATTTAGTTACCTAATAATAAACAATAAATATATTTATTTTAATACTAAAATTTTTGTTTTAAATAACTCAAAAATTGATTAATATTTATTTTTGTTTAGATTAAATCACAAGTTTTTATTTTCTATAAATTATAAATATAGGATTTCCTAAAGATTTATTTTTAAATTAAAAATTTAATAAAAAACAAATACTAAGTTAATTAATAACTATAAATAATATTCATTAAATTAGAATTACATAAATATACTTCAAGTTAGGTATACATAAATTTAGTTTAATTAAACTTATACTATTATAAAATTAACGTCTTTAGAAATTTGTATTTAACATAATTATTACGATGAACTAACAAATGTATATGAATGCAATATTTGTAGTATTTGTTGTATCATATAAACGGTTTCGGTTTGGCCCTATTTTCCTTTTAATGATCTTTTTCGTCAATGCTCGAATAATCAAATATGACTGAATGGAAACATTAATTTCTATTCATTGCCGTAGTATAATTAGGCATATTACTGTGGTAATTATTAATATTGCTGTAATGTATTGATTACAAAATTGTTTCTCTGTAAATAAACGTATTATTGAGTAGGGAATTGAACAAGGGGCTGTAAACTCAGCGCGCAGTAGAAGTGACTTTATGGTCTTTGGATTTATAAATTGCTCAGGGTTAAACAATTTGATTGAGACCAACCAGATTTTATTTGGCCAAAAAATAAAGTAGCAGTATTATTTGAAAATTGTTTTAAGAAATCCTATCTTATAAAATGGAATCCTTTGTGCCTTGGCTCATTCAACTATATTATAGGTATAAGGAATGTTTGTTTAACCTAACTCGTTTTCGTGGTTTCTGATTAGGAATCTGATATATAAAAGATAAAATTTTAATATGGCAAATGTGCATATAAAATTAATAATCAAATCAAAATATTTTTTGTTTGGTAACCTTTTGGATAAGAATTACAAATACAGATCATATTGGTAATCAACGGTCACAAAAACCTCCAAGAAAAATATAATTTACTTTACGTTTACTGACAAATTGTAATATTTATTAAAAAATGTATACCTCATTAAAATAATTTTTATAAAAAAACTGTAAAAAGAAAATGCAACATAAATATCTTTTTTAAAACTCTTCAAACAATTTTTTATAAAAACAAATTTATTTTTTCATTTTACAAAGAATTTTTTTTCAGTATATTTTGCTACTATGCTAATTAATTTTTTATTTTTTTTTCATTTTTTTTTTGAAAAATTATTAGTAACGTTGACGTTTAACGTAGAAAGGCCTTTTGTTCAAATAACTTTAATAATTGCTTAAAGTTCAAAAGGTTACTGTATTATAATATATGTGAAAAAATGTATATATATATATATATATATATATATATATAAATATATAATATTATTGATTATTTAAAATAAAGTAAAAAAACAGAAAAATTTTTTATGTGCTTGGAAAATTTGATTTTCTTTTAAATTATCTTATGCACAAAATAAAAGTAATAAAATTTCATTTGAATTTTTATTTTCTTTACCGATTATTTATTATTATTTGAAGAATTATATCCTTAATTTAATCAACATTCAATATCTAAATTTAAATTCAATTAAATTAAGAAATTTTTTAAATTTAAACTAAAGTTTAGAAAAAAAATGGGCAATAACTTGAATAATCAAGTTAAAATATATAAAGTTTAATGCAAATTCCGATAATATAATGATGATGCTACGAATTTGCTAATTAATTCGTAAGGTTACTTAGAATTTGTTATTCAAACATGGAAGTTTTACGTTTTGTATGCTGACTATGCTTGCACTTATATGAAGCACATAAAGTTTCCAAAACAATTCTAAAAAATTACATTCTCATTTTCGTAGATTATAATTTTCTTAGTATATGGAAAGATCGTTAAAAAATTAAAAAAACAAAAAAGATAAAAAATATTACTATAAAATTGGAAAACCATTGGTTACTTTTAAATACTTCAACCTTTATGCAATGACAATGTTTAAACTAATAACGTCTCGTACAATTCTTTAACCTCAAGGTTTATATAAGCAGTTCCGATTGGTCGTGAAAATTCGTTTGAATCAAATAATAATCATTTTGCTTTTATTTTTGCTTTAAGCTTGAAATATTTTACTTCCTATAATCTTTATCTTATTTCAACACTTTGCTTTTATATACTACAGTAAATGTGTTCATAATGCGTATGTAATAATATTGTACATGTTACCGAATAAATCTTTTTACTTAGTGATCATAAATAAAATTCAAATTGATGTATTATTTAATGCAGCTGAAGATAGTTTAATTTTTTTAGAGTCAATAGATTTTAAAGTATATTTAATTATTCAAACTTTACTTAAAATGACCCCAATCATTTTTAAATGTCATTTACTACTTTCGAAAAATTGAGATTTATTCGGTAACATATATAGTATGTACTGTTTTGAACCGTATGTACATACATGTGACGCTTATTTTCAGCTCCCTCTGGACGAACTTTGCCATCCAATTTTCATTTCCGGACGATTTGCACGCATTCGTACGTGATTCTCATTTAATTTCCGTTTCCTTTAGTCTACGTCTATTTGTGACGTATGTGTATTCAATATATATATATATATATATATATATAAATAACACATTGATGAATTTTGCACCCTCTGATGTTACTAATTTTCATTTTGTATCTTTTTATTTCGAAAACTTGAAAGGTCCTGTATTTATTTTTTCGGATTTTTTTTTTTATTAAATATATTTTCTTTTTTATACTCATTTAATTGTTCATTGCTCTATTTCGTTTTTTAAATTTTTTTCTGTAATTGTGTCATTAGTAAAAAACAAAATAAATTTCTTTTTCTTCTATTGGATAATTAAATAAAAAATTTATAGAATGTCACTTACTGAGTTTCTACTTCGTTTGATTCAATGTTTTTTCAATTCTACAAGGATATTTAAACACACACCAACACACACATATTGATAAAACCTAAATATCCTAGAATTTATGAATCATTTAGGTTAATGATCACTAACTTCATCCAGTAATCAAAATCCTAACGATTTTTTTTTTAACTACTAGGGAAACATACTTTGTATAGCTAAACGTATTATTCTACCTAATTCCGACCAATTAAAAACTCTTGGAATTCCGGCTATTTACAAATAACTCTTATAATACTCTTGAAATGCATTGGAATCTCTTTAAAAACTCTTATAATTCTTTGAACTATTTATAAAAAGTTTTTTGTACATAAAGCTGACTTGCACTTGAAACAAGAAAGCATTATTATAATTTTTCAAATTAAAATTGCAATTTTGTAATAAAACATTAAATATTTAACTATTCAACTGTTTTTGAAAGATTTATTATTTAAAATTTTTTATTACAAAGAATTAGAAAATTAAATTTATATTTTAGTTAATGCAATGAAAAAATTATTCCGAATCCATCAGGCTGAACCCTAATTTTATGTCCCTTAACCCAAATTATTATGAATTCCGAAATCCAACCCTTGTATCTAAGGCCTTTTTCAGATACTCCACCCCTAAGGAAAATATTACGAGTAGTAAATAAATCTTTAAAAAAATTAAGATTTTAATAATTTGCCTATATTTTAGATAATAAAAATGAACGCATAATTTTTTACAGTGTATTTAGAATATTATGCACTTTGTACGAGTATTTTAATTTTTAAATGTAAATATAATATTTTTGTAGTAAGTAAATGTGATTGCATGTGCATTAGTGCATAAATTAAAATAAAAGAATTTTATTTTAAAATTTTAGCGTTTAATTTAGTGAAAATAATTTAAAAATTAAAATCGCTACGTAGCATTTCCGATTTTTCTTTTACTTTTATATAAAATCATTTTAACATTTTTATTTCAATGCATACAAATTATCGTAATTGTGAATTACAAAAAACTATGTTTTCATTCAATTTTTTGATTAAAATGAGGAACGTATCAAATATTTAATGCACATTCAGGAGTAAAAATAAATTATTCGTAACCGATTTATTCTAATATTAAATTTTTGTGTTATTAATAAAAAGAGTGCAAATATTTGTATAAATTTGTTTAACATTGCTGATCTTTACTAAAATTTTTGAAGTAAGTAATACTTCAATCAGGGTGAAGGCCTTTACACCTAGGCTGCGCGTCCCAAACTGAAGTTATACCTGAAAAGGTGATTCCAGTTTGGAGCATTACAGCGCCGGTTTGTTTTTAGTGTTTTAGCCAGTAAGAATCTGGTTCAAGCGTTGTGAACGCGTGTCATGATTTAGTCTCCAATTGCTACATCATTATTCATCCATGTAACCAAAGGCGACCATCGGGCCTTGTGGAGCTATATATGCGCTTCCCGTTATACGTAAATTGAAGCTCAAGACCCGTGGGTGCGTAATTTCACATAATTTTCCGAGAAAAAAAGTGGTACCTTTATTAATTGTTACATATAAAACAAGCATTTAATACTAAATAATTAGCAAATATATAACCATCAAAATAAGCAATGTATCAAATAACTATAAACATTCTATACAATATTAAACAGCTTTGAATAATTTAATTGAAATTGCCTTTATAAAATAGAAATTAGTATTTTATAATAGGTATTATCTTAAGTTTTTAATCATTCATGACTCATAAAACAAATTAATTTGATAAAGTAAAAATTTTAACCATTTAATATCCGTTATTATCAACTTTATTCTCTTTACTCTAACAATTTTAGTTTAAATTGAGTTAGAAATTTATATGCTAAATTAATCTGCTACAATACTGTTTCAATTTTTAATCATATTTTAGTTTTATATATGGGGTATTGATATTCTTTATTTAATTGAAAAATTACTCAAAATCTGGTTGATAATCTTATTGACATATATAAAGAGCATCCCGGAATATTAGGGAAAAATTGACAACAGAATGAAATCTGAAATACCTTTTACAGATATAAAAAAAGAAAAAGTTTTCGCCCCCAGCCACCCTCCGTGGGGCAGGGGGGGCAAAAATATGTTTTTCTTTTTTTTTTTTCAAAAATTCATATCTCTGGTTCTATAGTACCAAAAAAGGTCTGCAAGTTCTTCAAAAATTCTTCTTTGATACCTTTTCACATACAAAAGTCAAAAAATAATTTTTCCCACTTGAGGAACCCTTAAATTCAAAAATACTGAAAACTAAAATTAAAAATTTAACTCTTTAAAGCTCAATTACTTTTCTAAATTTTTTATGTGGATTTTCGGAGATAACAAGAAGAGTTTCAACTATTTGGGAAGCCAATTTACTTCTAATTTTTACGACAGGTTGTAGTCGTTGAAAAAATATCTTCCATACCCTCAATTTACCTGAATTGGCTTCCTGGGCCTAGAAATAAGACCCTCTATCAGGGTTATACGCTATATAGGATTCATTTTTTAAGACCTTGCGACCTTTTTTGGTATGAATATAAAGATATGAATCTTTGAAGAAAAAAAGAGAAAAAAACACGTTTTTGACTCCCTCCCTGGCCATTAAGGGCAGTTGGGGGAAAATTAAAGGACAGCTTATTCTTTTTTTATTTATAAACAATTTGCAAAAAGTTTTTTAGATTTTATTCTGGTGCCGATTTTCCCCAAATATTGCGGGATTCTCTATCAACCAAAACAAATTAAATTAAATAAGCCAGTAATCCAAAATCCAAGAATTTTTTTCTTTTAATGTCAGGCTAAAGTATATATACTTTTATATTTTTTCCAATAAAATGAAAATTTAAAAAAAAGTTTTAAAATCTAATATAAAATATTAGTTTTATGATTAGCAGTGATTAGTATACTGCTATACTTTAGAAATATATATATACATATATATATGAAAATAATCAAGAATATTATGAAAGATATAATGTTTGAAAGGATTTTGATGAATAATAAAGATAATAAAATAGCAGGAAAAGTGCAAGTTTAGTAGGTCATGTTACTTGATACTTTCCTTTTATATATAACTTTTACAAAGTTACTTGAGTTATATAAATTGTAAATCTTATAGGTCTAATAAGGAATTATGAAAACTTAATATTACATGTTATTAGAAAATGCATTAAACTTTCATGATCTTATATTGTGAACAAATTTTTAATAACTTTTAATCTAATGAAAATGTATTTAATGCAAAAATAGTATGCCAATTCATTCCAACATTATTCCCAAATTTACCCATTTTAGTTGAAGTATAATACCTAAAACAAATTTTGGTGCATTGTAAAAAAATTTTCTAAATAAGCTTATCTCAAGGTAAAACTTTTCTATTTTTTACGTAAATTAAAATAAATTTTAAAGTTAATAAACTTAGATAAAAAAAGAAATTATTTACACAAGATAATATTTTAATGTAATGTCATATATAATTAAAGCAATGGGATTCTATCTATAAATATTGATCTATTAAAACAAATATAATAATGTTAGTTTGAAGTACGTTTGGGATATCTATGAAAACATGAACTATTGAATTCTCATGAGAATAATGTTTGATTGGTGTGCTATTTTTTAAACTAATTTATATAATGATTTATTATTTTCCCTTTTGTTTTGCAAAATTTCAATTTTACGAAATGTTTAATCATAAAATAAATTAATTATTTACATTTCTTAAAAATATTTATATTAGTAAAATTTTTCGAAAATAAAAAGCTTTTAGTGTTCTGTTATGGAATAATTTTTAGTCTTATAAGACTTAATTTTTATAATGAGAATTAGAAATCTTTTAACTTTCTTAATCCAGAGTGTTGAAAGGCTTAATAACAATTTTTTTTTTAAAGATAGCCTGATATGCATTATTGAATGCAAAGATAATTTATATCTGCCTGAAATTTTAAGCTAAGCAACTTAACTAGTCTAGAAGCTGTATGTGAAGATGTGTGAACTTTTTTCCTAAAGACTACTTGTGAGAGGTAAATAATTGGCGATATTGATTTTAAATTTTAGACATCGACCCCAAAAACAAATTCCTAATAAAAACCATATTTTTTGGTCATCGTTTTAAAGTTTATTAAGAAATATTTCGTAAGAAACTTTTCTTATTACCCTTAAAATAATAGATTGTATGTTTTTGAGGTCGTTGAATAGGAATATTTTGTCTGCGACTTCAAAAAATTTCTCGTTACCATTGGGCAAATATTGCCACATTTTTTGCGTTTTTTCTACGTATTTTATGAGATACTTACTAAATTCTTATAAATAAAACTGAAATTTAGATTATTAGAGTCACTGATTCCAATTGTATTTTTTACTTAGGTCCAGACTCCAAAAACTTAGCCCAAATAAAAACATCGTTTTTTTGGGTCTATTTTACAGGTTTTTTTTTTCAAACCAGAATATTCTTATAGAGCAATCCCAAAAATAAGTTATCTGTCATTATAAGGACAATTAGAAAAGTTGTTTATGAAATATGTCTAAGTGATCATCGAAGTTGACCAAAAAATATTGTTTTTTGGGATCTGAAACTAAAAATTTAAAATTAGTAAATGTATTCAAAAATGTATCAACAGCAAGAAAATATTTATTTTTAACGCTTTGGACTTTTTGTCATTTAACTAACTACGGGGCAAAATATAGGATTCATGATTTTGTTTGACCTTTAACCTATATTTTGTCCCTGATATAATAGCTATTATCAGCTTAAATTTACAGAATTCTATTATTTTAATTATTTATTTGATTCAAAACAAGTTTCAGGATCTTAAAACCACATAAACAATCAAGTTTTGAAAGTAACTTCTAGGCTACTATATATATATTTAGGTTGTTATAATACAAAAAAAAAGTAAAATCGATGATAGAATAGAGTATATTTCTGAATATTTTATCGAATATATATATAAAAGAGAGAATAAGAAATAGACAACTATATATATATTTATATTCAAATATCAATCGATATTATATAATAACCTAATATTCATCATGCTATCTATTCAGTGATGAAGTAATTTAGTCTCTTTTTACTAGCTCAATATATTTATTTCATTTTATTTTTTATCTCTTTTACATTTTTTGAGATATTTTTTTTTTTATGTTATTTTACAAGACTTGAAATAAATTTAAATTTTCGATTATTTCTGTTAATTTAAAAAAACCTGATCCATAATTCAAATATTTTCAATGATCAAGGTAATAAAGTCAGATAAATAGAAGTTTTAAAAATTGCTTTATACAATATTTTATTTATTTACTATGACCTGAAAATTGTCCTAGAAATTTTATCATTATGGTCTGGTAAAACAAAATGATACTAGCATAATTTTATGGAATATTTTTGCGTATGCAATAATTTTCTCTGCATTCACCTAATTATTTATATTATCATAAATTTTCATAAAATTAAAGATCACGAGTGATGTTGATGCGTATAATTTTAGTTAAAATTACCTGAAAAATGAAAATTTATGTAATCAATAAATTATGTTTAATAAATTATGTTTTTAATAATAATAATTGAATTTCTGGAATAAATCTATTCATTGCCTTTAGCTAATATGTTTTGTTTATTTTGCCTCTGGCTAAATAGTGTGAGGCTCGTCGATATTATTTTTTTGGTACTAGGTTCATAATAAAACTGTGTTTAATTCATGTAATTCAACTGCAATGTATTTTTTTATAAAATTTATACTCTTTAAGGTTTTAAAACTGTGTATTTTAATAGCAGATGTGACTAAAAAAATTTTTTTAAATTAGGGTTTTTTTAGATTTACGTATCCTATAATATTGTATATCGTGTGATTTCATCGAAGTAGCTTCTAACATTTTCTATAAAATTTTATTTCAAACAAATTTTTTTGTTTTTTTTTTTATAAAAAATTATTGTTCATGGTTATCTACAAAAAGGCTAAATAGTGTACGTACTGACGAGCCTCACACAATTTATCCAGAGGAGAAATAACCAAAAATTATTAGTTCAAGGTATCGAATAGATTTATTCGTATTCAAATTATGTTTTTAATTAAACATGAACTTACTTAAACGATATAAGTAGAATTCACCATTTCAACTGCACAATCAATTAGCATATAGAATATAATCTTAAATAGGCGCAATATAGAAAAAAGTTGTTGGGCTTGAATTAATGAAAAAGGCTCTAATTTTATAAAATTTGTACTTGAGCTTATCTTGTTATTATAAGAATGCTGTCTCGTATATTTTTTCCTCTAAATCCATGCCACAAGAACTGAAACTTTACACGATTTCACAAAGAATCGTTCATTTACAAAATACGTACATATAACCCAACAAAAAATGTTCCATATATTAAAATTCATTTTCTTTAAAATTCTTACGAAAATCAAATAATCTTTTGATAAAATATGAATTTTTAAAGACTATAATATATTAGCTTTATTCACGATATTGCATTTATTTATACGATATTTATATAATATATGTATTGGATATGCTAATGCAATTGATATACATTTATGAATCTTTAAATAACTTGAATATATCAAAATAATATTTACTATCACATAAATGTAAAAACAATGAAAATTTTCTTATAAATCAAAATTTTCTAATTATTATCATAAATTTTCATTTTATTTTAATACGTAATAAATAATACTAACGAATTCATTATTTTATATATTTTTATTATAAAAGAAAAGTCTGTATTTTATATTTTTTGTTTTCATTTATTTAAAACCTTCTGTTACGTTTGAAAATATTTCAAATAATGCTTGACGTTCGTAGAGGATTTATAAATAAAGAAAATATGCAATAAATCCAAAAAAAAATTGTATATATAGTTGTAGCTTTCGATTAACCTACCATCATGGTAAAAAAAATAATAAATAAATAAATGACGTTTTGATATATATATATATTTAAACCCGCTTAAAATAAAGAATTTATCAAATTTTACAGTTTTGTATTTTTTGGGCTAAATTTTATGATAGATGTATGATTAGGGATGCCATTCAAAGCATCATTATTTTTTGACTAAAATAGAGGTATTTTTATTAAAATTTAATTTGACAAAAAAAAATTTTTTACTGCAAATTAAAAAGGTTATAAAATTTTATACATTTTAAGAGATTTCCCTGAAGAGAAATCAAATATAATGATTTAAAATTTTATAGGGTATTTTACTGAAACATTAAAAAAAAAATTAATTTTCTAAATGCTTTTAATTTATACATTTAATCATAGAATTTAATTTACTGATGAGAAAAAGTTAATGTGTTGAAAAGTTGATATATTTAGGACGCAAAATTACATTTTATGGATTGGAAAAAGTTTAATATTTCGAAAAAATATTTATGGGCTTTAGCTTTTAGGATCTCAGATTATCTTCTTAGTTATCTTTTATTTCCGGAGCCTATAAGTAAAGTATCTAATTGTTTTTACGATATTTATAAAAACTAATTTTTTTACAAGACTCAATTTTATGATTAAGATCGCAATCTTTTCAATAATTTTTTTTTTTTAATTCATACTTTATTGGGATGTCTGAAAGTCGCTCAAAAAAATTTTTTTTATTTTCTATGATCTTTTAACCATTTTAATTATATTAGATATTAACCCTTATTAAATATACAAGTTTTAGATAATTAAGGCGAAAATTCTATCAAAAATTAGTTTTGCAATGATCACATTATTATTTTTGAGCTATCCTTCAGCTAAAACTAAAGCTACAAAACAATACAGAATTTTAGTATATACTTTTTTTTTTTCATTTTCATTTTTTTTTTATGCAATATAAATACAGGATACTTGATATTTACCCTTTTGTATAACTTTGAATATTGAAATTTATCAAAAGAATAAATGTTGGTATTTTTTTATTCCTTTCTCATGCGGGAAAAAAGTTTTGGAAAAAAAAATTGATAAAATATAGTTTTTAGATGTATTATAAACTTAAACAGTAGATATTTTTTAAAAATTTATATTCAATACTCATATTTCTTTTACTTTCAATATTTGATCAGTAAATTCTTTTTTATTTTTTGAAAAAGGAGAATATGACACATAGCGTATTTTGAAAAATTATGTATTGCAAAATAAAAAAATTCATTTTAGGGCCGAAAAATGAGGGCAATTCAAACAATTTTTTCATGCACAGCTTTTGTTGTTGATAAAATTAAATTTTATTTGATGAATTTTCTAGTTTTTAGTAATTTAATAATTATTTCACTTGCAAGTAAGGGAATTTACTTCCTTTTGATTGGATTCAACCAAAATCCACTTGCTATGAATGGAATCAATTTTCCTCAAACAGATTCAACTTGTCATATGTAAAACCGAAAAAATCATAAATTCGTTTTCTATATAAATTTATAAAACAATATTTTAAAAAAAACAAACAAATTTTTCAATTTAAATAATCGATTTTTCCAGAAAAAGGTTTATTTTTTTATTGTTATAGATTTTGCATTTCATTCTATAGTAAAACTTATCAATAAATTTTCTTCCTCATAAATTTAACCCGAAGGCTAACTTAGCTACATCATGTAAGAAAGCGTGCAGTAAATTTATAAATGCCTTTATGTTGCATATATATATATATACCTTTATAATACACATATGAATATTTATGTACACACATTTACACATACACCCATACGCCTATAAAATCATCTTTCACACGCATGAACCTATTTATAATATAAAGTATAAGAGTATACTTTTATAAGCTTTTGATATTTTAAAAAAAATAACGTTTCTCATATTCTAGTAGTTTTACATTATGACCTCTAGCTCTACATACACTTATATTACCTGCTACTCTTCTTAGATGTTCCATATATGTGTATATATATTTTTTTATTCAACTTTTATATATTTTAAAACTTTTAGACGTAATAGCTACCACATGAGAGCTAAAGAATTCTGTTACAGGTTAATTTTTTTTTATTCTTCCTGAGCTAACCTTACTTTTAAATTCTAAAGCGTCTAGGTTTTGACTTAATAGCTATTTTTCTTCTCTTTCTTTTTACTTAATGACTTGCACTTTCTTTTGTCACCTTTTGGTATAATTCATTAGGAGTTTTATCCATTTTTTTTTACTCGATAACATAATTTTTCAATTTAATACTTTTCATTTATTATTTTTTTGATAACTATTATTTTTATTTTTTATGTTTTTGATTTTTACAAATATCAATTTAAATACTGATTTATTTTTTTTATTTTTAGTATTTCACGTTGAAAAAATGTTTAATTCTTGTTCTAAAATAAAGAAGCAGTTCACGTTAGGTGTATGTGCTTTTTCACTCGTTTTATGAAAAAGATACTGTTCTAGTAAAGTTATTACATAATCTTGAATTTGTTTCCCGACCGAGTAACTACTGTTTTTTACAATTGGTATTTTCCGCCATTTTTCTAGAAAAATTATAAGTTAACATGGCCCCCTTGGTACATACCCGGTGTTCCTTAAAAAAAAACAATATTCTTCTGCTAACTAAGTTCTCAAACAATCCTGTGTTTATTTTACCTATGCAAAAACAATTAACTTTCGTGTAATTTTTCAAGATATATATTTTTCCTGCACATGGTAAAAAATAAACGCTGCCAAGTAATTTACACGATGGTTCCTCATTAGCAATAACAAAATGTTTTCTTGATGTTCTATTTTACCTAACAAAGTATAATGTCACAAGAAAAACTATAAATCATCTTTTCCTTGATATTAATATCTCATGGATAAAATTAGGTATTATATAAAAAAAGAAGAATTTTTCG
This sequence comes from Anagrus nilaparvatae, assembly GCA_022575985.1. Lineage (NCBI taxonomy): Eukaryota > Metazoa > Arthropoda > Insecta > Hymenoptera > Mymaridae > Anagrus > Anagrus nilaparvatae. The sequence goes on from JAKSXM010000137.1 coordinate 21,305,357, forward strand.
AAACTAGCCTATAATCATTTTTTATGATAATCATGACAGTTTTTGGTGCAGCTGGCGTACAACATAAAACAATGCATAGCAGCAATATTAAATGCAGACTAATAATAGTATAAATCAGTATCTAGCTTGTGCACCTGGGTTATCAAGTCCCTAAAATTGAATGATAAGTAGATAAATAATTTAAATTTTCTTCACGTAAATATTTCTAAACCCATTATTTGAACTCTTTTTTGCAGGCTATTGTTGCATCAACTAGAAACATTCGCCTTTTATGGATGATTTTGCATATCTTCCTTTTGGCAACATTCTTGAAATACCCTTCAATCCCTACATACATGTTTTATCTTTTAAAGTGACCAAGAATGTATTTTGACGTTAACATTCTGCCATTACTCCAGTTAATAATTTTGCTATTAAAACTTAAAATTAATAGGTACAAAATATTAAAAAAAAAACAATGCAATTTTAAATAAACATTTTTAAACAGAGCATTGAATGGACGAAGGAGTTTATTATTCAGTAATTCAATTTTCAATGCTTATATTTTAATGTGTAAATGAATGTTAAGTTACTTTAAAAATTTCATATTTTCAGTAGCCATTGTAATACTTTTTTGCATATACTGAATAAAAAAAAATTCAAATAAAAAGTTACATAAAAAAAATTTTTTAATTAAAAATTTTTAGTTACGGTTTATTTTATTTGAAAACTAGTTAAATGAAAAAAATGACTTTTTTATTAACAAAAAATTTATTTATTAATTGCGAGTTTAAAAAAGGGAGAAAAAAAATTACTTAATTAATAAAAAGTCTCATTTGATATATAAATATATAGAAAATTTTTTTCTTTTATAAAATTAAAAAAGGTCATATAAGAAAATTTTGTAATTTAAAAAAAAGAAAAAAGTAGTAGTAGTTAAACTATCTCATAACTCTTTTTTGATTTAATGTTACGTCAATCATTCAAGTTCGTGACATTTTTTAAGTACAGATAAAAAAAACTATTATAATTTTAAAAAGCTGAAGAAAGATTTCTCGTCAGTTTTATTTTTTAATAAATGTATATCAGACACTATGATATAAGTGTGTTTATATATATAAAATATAGTTACTTAAAAGGAATCCTTGTGTGTCAAAGAGAAACTTGCATACCACACAGAATACATTCCATGACATATGAGTGTAAAAAGAGAAAGAAGTCACATGAATAAAACATTATATCGTCCAAGTTTTATGCATGTGCATCAAGAATTTAAGAGAGTATGTAAAAAAGGAGATATGGAACTTGATTGCATATAAGCTAGAAATGGTATGCTAAAGTAGTTACAAAAACTAAAAACAAGATTTTAAATTGTATTAAAATACTTTCTCTTAGAAGACATAAATAGATTATTAAAAAAAATTTTAAATTCAATTTATTTTTTTAGTGTTCTAGAATCAAAATCTTTTCAAGAAAATTTTTTACAGCATAATATTACAATTAATAACTTCTTGACGTTATTACTTTTTAATTATTCGTGGAGCGACTACAGTGAAAAAAAATCAGGCTATACCGGAATTGGATTTTTTTTAATTTTTAATTATTGCAAACGTCTTGAAACGTAAAGAAAATTTTGAAATAATTAGTTTGACTCATTTAAAATGCGAGCAAAGTGGCATGGTGGGACTTAAAACAAAATTTTGAACCAGAATAAAAAATTTTTTTAAACACTTTTTTTTAGATTTTCTGTTATTTGCAGCCAGATAAAATAAAAAAAAATCTTACTGAAGTAAAAATAAATAAATGTTCACATAAAGATTATATTATAGGGCAGAGGAGGGGATTCTCGCCATGGTATACAGTTCTCGCCACCATCGTTTTTTCAACTTGAACCTTTTAAATTTATTTCTAATTGTCTTAAAAGTCCAAAAAACTATTTTTAAATGACTCGCATCAACCAGCCAAAAGAATATTGATCCACATAGAAGCGAGAACCCCGGTTTGTTAGGGTTTTGGACCTTAAAGGGTAGGTTATACAAAAAATAAGTTTTGGAAATTACCAGGGTCAGTATTTTAATTAATACCTACCTTTCTCAAAAATATTTAAAAACTTTGCAGCTATATACATGCGTTTAAAATAGCCAGAGTTGAATTTCAAGAAAAAAACCACCTTCTTTACCCTACTGTTGACTTTTATTTAAGTATTCTTATTATAAAAGTGTTTGTATACACATAATAAAGTAAATTAATTTAATTTTAAAAAAAGTGAGATAGAGAAAAAAAATCTGATCCAAGCATAATTATTAAGCTCAGGTTCACCATTGTAAAGGATGTACTATATATATATTCAAGTAAAAAGTGTCTCTCAACTTTATTTTCAAGATCTATGACTTCCAAGAAAGTATAAGTTTCCGGTTATATATATTTTTAAAACTTGAAAAGAAAAATAAGGAAAAAGACTTTTCCTTGAGAATTAAATTAAATTTTTTAACTTATATTTTTATTATTTATAATTATTTTGCTTTTTAGTATGCATCATTTTGTATTATACTTTAAAAAATTATAAATAAGGAAAGATTCATGTCACAAAGATTTTTTTTTCCTTTCTTTTTTTTTGACATTTATTATGTACCTATTTCATAATTGAAGATTTAAAAAAATTTTTTTTATTTTTTAATATTAAAAAATAATTTCAGTGAAATCAAGTCTTATTTTTTCTAACAATTTTATTTAAATAAATTTAAAACTTTAATAATTGATAATAAATTTGTTAAAATATAATTTTTGATATATATGAGTTAACAATATCAGTTTTTGTTTAAAATAAATTAGTGAATAAATTATAAAGACCACAGTTTTCCATTACAGTTTAAAAAGCTTTGTATTTAATAAGAATTAATACTACTAAAAATCCTTAACTTACAAGAGCTTATACTCACTACGTACTCATTCTTCATTTGTATAGTAAAAGTGTAAAACTTAATGAATAATTAAATAAAAGCAAGTATTTTATAATTATAACTTAATTAAACTAATTAATTTAAGTAAATAATATGAAATTAAAAATAATTAAGTAGTAATGCAATATAAATAGTCAGACATTTTTATACTTGTAATTTTTAAATTTTTAATTTAAATAATATAACAAACAAGAAAATTAAAAAATTTTTTTCTGGTCTTTTTGGCTGAAAAGAATTTTTATGTTAGATACACAGGTATCATATTTTTACATACTAAATCTAGTCCAATCGGTTTTTACCCATAGAGTAAATAGCTTTCTCATATTTTTCCAACTGTAATATTTCTACCATATAACTCGTATTTTCTTAGGCTAAAGTTTAAGAAAATTTTGGATAGTTTTAAATTATTGATATTTTGAAGAAATAAGATAATACTAAATTACAATTAAATTTCATTTTTCATAATCCGAAGTAAAAACGATGCCAAATAATTCACAAACATCCTTTTTTTAACTTCCTACTTCTATGCAAAAAAAATCAAAAATGAAATTTTTTACTATCACAATGGTTCTATACAAGGAACCAAAAACATACATACGACTAAAGAAAATTACCTCAATTACTTCAATTAAGATTAAAAACTTTACCACTTTCTATAAATTTAACGAGAGCCCTCGATTTTCTTGCAAACAGAAGTAAAGAAAAAATTACTCCCTTTAAAATTATCCTTAAAGAAAGTAACTAAATGTTTATGTAGCAGAACAAAAAAAAAACTAATAAATTTTTAAAAAGGGTACTTAACCTCGGGATTAAATTTCAAGAAATTTCTAACAAGAGGCACTTAATTAAGGAGTTTTAATTGAAATTTTAATATGCATCCTACTATTTATAAAAAATCAAGTTTTTTTAACTGATGTTTTTATAATCTGACTGAATCTAGTAAATTAAAGTAGTAATTTTTAAAACTTTTTAAAAATTTGGGATCTTTTTTAGAATATTCAAATGCACTAAGTTAATAAAGTATTAAAGTCTTTTCGAAGATTATTATAACTATAGTTATAATTTTACATTAAAAAAAAAAAATGATATTGAAGCTTGAAAAACTGTTTGTATAAAAAAAATATTTTTATAATTTTTTATAAAGCAATAATAATAACAGGAAAAAGAAATCTAGTTTGTTAATATTTTATTTTTAAAAAGCTTTTTACTTATAGGTATATATAATATGCAGTTTATTATAGGTATATATATATATATATATATGAAAAAAATATTTATTTAAAAAAGAAAATTTATTTTTTATTATATTTTATACATCCATAAAAAAAATTGTTTTATGCAACGCTTATAATAGTTACTTTGATCATTGTGCAGATAATAATTTTATGATTTTATTGGTTTTATTACGTTAGAATGAACCTTTTTAAATCGATAAATAATAATATTTAATAATAAATATAATATTGTAATACCAATTTTTTATAAATATTTACTTTTTTTTATTCACAGTATTTTTAGATTAAAAAATTTTTTTTCTGGTTTTATTTATTTGTGTATGATTCTATTTTTTATTAACTTTTTATTTATGTTACGAGTCAATATTATATTTGTAAGTAAGGCAGGCAAAGAAAAAGCACAGAAAGAAAGACTGGCATGTTTGCTGCACTTAAATTTAGGTCAATTATGGTTTGAAACTCAAGAAAATATATAAAAATGGTCATTTTAATTTTTTTTTTTGGTAAATTCAAGTACCTACTGAAGACTTAACCAAAACCAAAAAATTTATTTCAAAATTTTTTTGGTTGTGGTCGCCCTTAAAACAGGGTAGAGCGATGCAAAAATTTTGATACGGTTTCGTTATATTTTTACTAATATATATTTTAAAATTATTATTTTTGGGCATGTTTGTACTTTTATAACTCAAGATCCGCTGCACCAACAGTAAATATAACACCTGTGGTAAAATAAATCAATAAAAGCTGGAAGTTACATAGGCTATAATTTTTATCGTAGTTTTTGCTATATTAAATTTTTACAAAAAATTAGATAAAATATAAAATATCTGAAAAGTTGAAAATTTTATTGTAATTTTACCCTAGAGAAGAAAAATTAAGAAGTCTTATTTTTGTCAAGAATTATATTATAAATTTTTCACCTATTATTTGAGGTCAAAGATAAGAATAAAACGAAAAAAGAAAAATATAATGTTTAATTGGATAAAAGACAGATTAAAAGATTGTTCCACAAAAGAAAGCTTATACTTAGTATTTTATTAAAACAGTGCATTGAATTTACTCTCTCGGTGGTTTGTTAAGATTTTCATGAGATACAGTTATATATATAACTATATATATGAGAGTATGTTTAAAGAGAATGAAGACTATAAAGGGTGTTACGTGCTTGCCACTATCCTCTAAAGTAAAGTATATAATTCTCATTGTATAAGGAGTTTAAGTTATTATACAGAAAGTGTAGGACAGCTCTTTCAAGCGTATACATACGTTTATCAATTAACTTCTACTTCATATACAAATGCATTATTGTTATTAATTAATTAAGACAATGTATGAATTAAATAATCATTTATGTGTATGTCGCAGTCGTTTTCTTAAATTCCGTCACTTTATAAATATTTTTAAGTTAACATGGAACATTTTCATTGGATGGGGTATTTGAAAAAGTCCGGTTCAGCAGGGGGAGGGGGTGAAAAAGTGACGTTTTAGGGGGAGTAGGTGAAAATTGACGTTCTTAGGGGAGAGGGTTGAAAAAGTGACATTTTTAGGGGTGGGTGAAATGAACTTAAAATATTATCGATTTAGGTTCTTAGAATAACTTGAAGTGGAAGCCCTGATAACACCAAGAACTTAGAATACTTTAGGTTTATGGACTTATAATTTATATTTCAGTTCTAGGACTTATAATAAGTAGGAAGTATACGTTAAAACTGTTATGAGTGAACATGCTCCATTATCGTTAGTTGTGTGAAAACCCAAACCAGTTTCAGTTTTTTATGAAGTACCAATCACAAAGGATTAAATAATTGAAAATGACAAAATGATGTATAAAATATAGTCTTTTTATAAAATGACGATACCGTGTTAGACACTGAGTATTTTAGATTAAAAAAATTATAAAAAAACTGAAAATACATAAAATGACTTAATATTTCATATTTTACAAAGTGTTAAATTTCCGTAATAAATTGTATCACTGTTTGTACTTAGCCTATTAGTTAACAAAAAATAAATTAAAAAAATAAATAATAATAAAAAAAATAAAAGAAAGGAAAAAGGAAAAGGGAAAGGATATTTAGATTAACTTTATTAACAAAATTTATTTTAACCCATTAACGCCCAACCGACAATTCCTGGACACTCGCATATTTTTATATGAAAAAATTGAAATTTTGGGCCAAAAATGGTACCTAGTAGGTATTTAGGGCTGCTCTTTCCGAATCTGAAGTCCGTTTTTACGTACCACCCCTCGGGGGTGCGATAATAACCCCCAAAGTGGGGTATATTTTAAAAGAATTTTTGAACTTTCTTTATAATGTTATTTAGCTAATAAAAACAGTCGATTATTATAAAAAATTATTGCTAGAACCTTTAAAAACCTCAAAAAATAAAAGAAAAATATTTTTACCTGCTTTACCCCATTGGGGAGCAAATTATGGGGGTGTGGGGGATGGACTTTTTAGGTACTTGAATAAATTGAAATTTTTACCTAAAAATGTTATCTAGTAGGTATTTTAGGCTGCTCTTTCCGAATCTGAAGTCTATTTTCATGTACCACCCCTCGGGATTACGATATCAACTCCTCAAATGGGGTAAATTGTAAATATACTTTTAAAGATTTTTTAACGATTCAACTTTTGGAAAAGTAACCACTTTTCCAAGGTTGCTCTTTAAAAAAAATATTTACACGAACTGTAAAAAATGTCAAAAAATCACGTGCATATCAAAATACCTCATTTCAACCCCTTAGAGGGGTGGTAATGGGGCGAACTTTATAAATAAACAAGATTATAATTTTTAGGTTTAAAAATGGTGTCTAGTAGGTATTTTTGGCTGATTTTTCCAAATCTGAGGTCAATTTTTACATACAACCCCTTGGGGGTGCGATATCAACCCCTATAATGGGGTAAATTGTAAATTTACGTTTAATGTTTTAAAATTATTAAAATTACGCAAAGAAATAGCTTACTAGGTATTAAATAATTATATACGCACGTGATTTTTTGAAATTTTTTATTGATTGCTTTCTAGTTATTTTTTCTAAAGAAAAACCATTGTTTCAAGTGTTGAATCGTTTAAATATTTTTGCGAGCATATTTATAATTTACCCCAATTTAGGGGTTGATATCGCGCCCCTGAGGGATTGTATGTGAAAATGGAATTCAGATTCGGAAAAAGCAGCCAAAAGTACCTACTGGACACCATTTTTAGGCCTAAATATCATAATTTCGTTTATTTATAAAGTTCACCCTATTACCACCCCTCTAAGGGGTTGAAATGGGGTATTTAAGATATGCACGTAATTTTTTGACATTTTTTACAGTTCGTGTAATTATTTTTTTTTAAAGAGCAACCACTTTTCCAAGTGTTGAATAGTTAAAAAATTTTTTACAGTATATTTACAATTTACCCCATTTGAGGAGTTGATATCGTAATCCCGAGGGGTGGTACATGAAAATAGACTTCAGATTCGGAAAGAGCAGCCTAAAATACCTACTAGATAACATTTTTAGGTAAAAATTTCAATTTATTCAAGTACCTAAAAAGTCCATCCCCCACACCCCCATAATTTGCTCCCCAATGGGGTAAAGCAGGTAAAAATATTTTTCTTTTATTTTTTGAGGTTTTTAAAGGTTCTAGCAATAATTTTTTATAATAATCGACTGTTTTTATTAGCTAAATAACATTATAAAGAAAGTTCAAAAATTCTTTTAAAACATACCCCACTTTGGGGGTTAATATCGCACCCCCGAGGGGTGGTAAGTAAAAACGGACTTCAGATTCGGAAAGAGCAGCCCTAAATACCTACTAGGTACCATTTTTGGCCCAAAATTTCAATTTTTTCATATAAAAATATGCGAGTGTCCAGGAATTGTCGGTTGGGCGTTAATGGGTTAACTTGAATTGAGTCGCTTGTCCGAGCAGCAGCCCTTACGTTTTATATAACTGTGCCCGTCCTGAAAAGGGCAGAACTTATGATGCTTGCTGACGCTGCTCAGAAATTACGAAATCGATAATATGAAAAATTCACTTACATACACACACACACACACACACACACACACACCAACAATCACACAAAAAATAATACCAAAAAATATCTGGATGTTGAAATACAAACACTGACTGGACCACGCCCAGCCACGGCCATGCTGGCCCACTTTCACTGCACGCGTAAGGTGTACCGAAAAAAAGGAGTTATCTGCAATGCCGACGTAACTTCTGCTTTATCGAATCGCGAGATTGTAGTTGTATTGTAAAACAAAATGTGTGAAATCTTGGCTGGGACTGTGCTTTTCTCTATCTGGGGTCTCTTCGTCTTTGGGACGGCTGCTTCGCTCGATTGGAGTAGCTACAACCTCTAGTACAACGCGACAACTAATGTGTCAGGTGGGAAGAATCAGAAGTGACCTTTTTTTTCGGTGCGCGTTGTTGTCCCTTAGCTAAGTACAATCTACAATCTTTCTTATCCAGGTATCCTCACACGTTTAAACGCCAAAGACACTCCAAAAACACACAAAAATCCAAAAAATACAAAAAACTTCTATTGGCAGTGGATTCAGCAAAAAAGAAATTCTCTCGGATCAGCAAAGTCGTGCGCTTAGCAAGGCGTATCCTCGAAGAATTCGGCATGAAGCGGGAGAACAGATGCTATACCTCCTTTTCTCTCTCTACACGCGTGCATTGATTGGATGAAATAAAATTAATAGGATTAGGAAGTTATTTCTAATAAAGTTTAAAATTTCACCCTTTATAGTTTAGCTGAATCGAATTTGTTATTAATAAATAAATCGACACGAATATTAAATGTAACGCGAAAATAAAGAAATTATACTATGATCAGTTGTAGTTATACAATTTATGTTATTTTTTTTTATTATGATTTTGTATATTTCTTTAGTATAACCAGAGAACATAACCGATCGGTGACGCCATCTTCACAATAACAAGAAGCCGCCCTTGCCTCCCACTCCGCGCGAGAGAAAAATACGGCGCCTCGCGAATCATGGTATATTGTGTTTAGAAAATTATGATAGATTTTTAACACTATTACTTTTATAAAGTGAAAAAATTCAAGAATCAATTGTATATTTAAATTTGTTCAATTATTTTTTATATTATATATTTTGAAATCTAGTATTTTAAGTGGTTTAATTTATTAAAATGAAAGAGTATTATGAGTAGATTTTATTTTAATTTTAAATGAATTTTATAATTATTTTGATATTTTTGAGCTGCTTACTACAATAAAAAAAAAATTCTACATTAATTTTAATCTTTAATCTTTCATTTAATTTAGAGCTGTCCCCATTGGTTATGCCTCAAGAAAAATTTAATGAGTTATAAATTAATTAAGACAAGATTTAAAAAAATTAATTGAATCAAGTTTACTAAATCAAAAGATTGATTATTCAAAAAAATATTTCAAGATTTCAGTTCGTATAAAAATATTTGCCTGTGCCTTTCGAGCGATTGCCCTCTGCACGCTCTAGAACCAAATTCTATCGAGATCTAGGATCAAGTAAGACTATCTGAAGCAATTTAATTTAATTTTTTCAATGTGCGTAGCAGCTAGAAAGTATTTTTTAAATGAAAACGCATGTTTAGATGATAAGTACAGAAATATTTCATAAATTATAAACAAAAATAATATTAATATTGTTCATTCACTGGCCTGTTACGGACATTAAATGTTAAAAAGTTAACGTAGCTATAAAACAATTTATTAATGAAGATATGACTCATCAAAATGAAAAAGAATGATTTTAATTTTTTTCTTTTTTAATATGTTTCTGTACCTAGATTATGAAATGTATTTTAGTATATATGAATATTTTATACTTATAAAATATTATTTTATTGATTTTATATTTATATGCTTAGCGTTAATAACCTGTTTAATGTAATACATAAAAATAATTTTGATTTTGATTTGTAATTTTTATTTTTATTAATAAAACAAGTTAGTTTGAGTTTTATAATTTGCGAAATTTAAGTTGTTGAGATTTTATTTCTTCAATTTTGGTAATTAGAATTTTTGGGCTCTGAAAATTTAATTTCGCCATGTTTTCTTAATTCGAATTATTTATCAAAGGTAAATAAGAAATAATCGCTTAACAATTATTTGCTTGAAGTAAGTTATAATTAAGTCAAAAAAATGAATTTTTAATTGCAATAAGATTTTTATAATTTTATTTTTTTTGTGTTGTTTTTACTTTTTACTTAACATTGCTTTCTATTTCTGCAAGATTTACTTACTAACCAAGCTTTTTTATAATCTTGCAACTACAAAGTATACAAAAGAGATTTAAATTAAAAAAGCTTGCTTGAAGTTTGACCAAGCGCCAAGTATCCCGTCTTTTGATAAAACTAATTAGATAAAACTCCTTTTTAAAAAAATTTATAATTAATAAACTTTTTAATTTAAAAAAAAGTAAATTTTCAAAAAAATATTTAAATTAATTATAAATTTAATGTTAAATAAAAAAAAAGTTTTTAAATTTAGGTTTTTGAAAATAAAATTTAAAAAACCTTAGAAAAGGGCAGTCCATTCAATTTCCCAAGTATGTCAAAAATAGCTCATTATAAGATAGAATTTTTTATGTTATCTTTCAAATAACACTCCTAATTTATTTTTTCATGTGGTAGGTCACAAATTTTTCATTTTAAGGGCTACCATTGAGGCACTCTGATATCCAGGGTCGATGTGGGAACTCAAAGACCATGGGTACCCTTTATTAGGTGTGCGCCAAAAAAAAAAAAATAAATTCCACCTAGCCAAGTTTATTTACACTGGGTGGGCGATCCCTTCCTTGTAAGATTATTGCATTTGCTTATGTTAATTACAATAACAAAAACCTAACTTTATTTAACTCTGTACATGTTCTTGTTTTATTTTAAAATCTTTAAAATCTTGCACCTTGTTAACATTTTTGGTATTCATAAAGTTTTAAGAATTAACATAATAATACGATATATACAAAATAGCATATAAAGCACCAAAGGTGCAAAAGTTTTGACATTGATATCGTAAGTAAGAAAGTTTGGCGAAAAATCATTTATAAAATAACCATTTTTTACTTATTCTGCATTTCGAAAAAAGTAAAAATATCCCTTTACTGCAAAAAAATGCGGTAGTTGTAACTGTAAATTTTTTACAGTGTATGGTATTTTATATTTTTTAAAATCAATGCAAACCTTTTTTGAGTTCTCTTCAGAGCAAACATAACATACGTTACACAAAAAAGCATACTTAATTCTCTTTAATTAATGAAATTTCAAGTTGATTTTAATGCAAAAAAAACTTAAAGTACTTTAAAAGTCTTTTATTTAGTCTTGCTTATAATTTCTATAAAAGTTTGTATAAATAGCTAGTCTAAAAAAAAAATAAATATAAATAAAAAGTATATATTGTATATGTAAGCTTATACTATAAAGTTAAAGTCGTTTTATTTACAGATGCGTTTTCATATGTACCTATTTTTTAACGTAAAGGTATATAAAGAATGTACATAAAAAAAACTTTTTAAATGAGTATATTTTTAACCTTTGTAAAAAAGGAATTTTAAGTACTTTTATGTATATGAGCTTGATTTCTACTTTTTTTTTATCTTTTTATGCCATCAAAATTCATAATAAAATTTGTTTTCTAAGGCATGTTCCTCAAGTCTCTAGTCTCTGAGTTAGGTTGGCTAAAACCTAAATATCCAAACATTCGAAAAAAATGGTGAAAATTTTGCAGGTATCTTACAATGCAGAGCTAAGCAAAAATGGCGATTTTGGCACGCAGTTCTAGTTTCAATTTTAGTTTCACATGGTTTAAAAATGGTTCAACTTGACCACTTTATCCGTTCTCAAAGATATCCGTTTACGGAAAATTTTTGGACTGATTCGTTTTGAAAAATCAGTGGAACGGATTTTTGAAAGGCTGATCCGTTTCAACATTTTTTTAAAAACGAACTATTTGAAAAAAATTTTCTTTTCAATGATTCGTTTCAAGAGTTTATATAACTAGACTTTAAATTAATATAATCTAGACTTGAATATAAAAAATAAACACATACGTACATAAAATATTTTTTATAAAAATATATTTTTTATAAAAATATTTTGTAACGATTTTTTGATAAGTTTCACTGAAAATGACCATACGTGCATGACAGTTTGCCTGACTTCGTTTCAATGCATTAAATTTTATTATTCGAGTTAATGTTCAGTTTACAAAAGTATTAGAAAAAGCCAACTATTTTTCAATTTAAAAATTTTCGAAACAAATGTTTTCAAGCTTAATATTAACATAAAATTTCAACATTTGCGTAGTGCAAATATTAAAAAAGCATAAATCAAGCCCGTATAAAAAAATGTAAAAACTTATATTTATTTTACAAGCTATGGGTATATTGTTTATGTTTTGATATAAGTTCTTATGTAAATTAGAAAGATACTAATTATAATTTTATTTTTTATGCATATTTACATACATGCACATAAAAATTTTTATAATTTAAAAAGAAAATAAAAAAATGCAATTCTTTTAAAACTACTGTATTTTACGTTTTCTGTATTTACTTTTTTATTTAGTTATGCATTTTTTTTTTTATTTAATTGAATAATTTAATTGTTGAGAGAATATTGTGTTGAAAGATACTAATTTTGGATTTTATGAGTTTTATTTCAAAAAACCAAAAACTGGTTTGAGTATTTACACAACTAACGAGCATCTGAATACAGTTGAATTATTCGAAGTTATTAAATCGAAGTTATTACCCTAAAAACATCAATTCGAACAGTTAAAATGTAGCAATAAATATAAAATACTTTAAAGTTAAAACTAGCACTCACTTAAATCAGAGCTAAACATTTTTTTTATTAGGAGGTATATCATATCATCGTAAGCTTTTGCATAAAACTGTGAAAAAAATGTAGTTAAATTTTCAAGAGCTTTTAATGTATCTTCATTAAACGCAAATTAAAAACTATTTTAAAATTTTAATTAAATGCAATTTAAGGAAGATAAATTTTTTTTTATCACAGAGTTTGCAACAGAAATTAAAAAAAATTATCTAGAATTTTTTTTTATTACAATTTTTTCCTACTTAGCGAAGAGAAATTTTTTTAATAAAAAATTATATAAAAAGCTTTTTATAATTTTTGGTGCAAATTTAATTTAAACACTTTGAGTTTTTAATTATGTTTAGCTTTTTTACTAAATTGGTTAGAAAAAAAATAATTCAAATTGTTTTCAAAAGAATTTTCTGTCTTTTTTTGGCTAATCTTGACTTAAAATACATTTGCTCGCCAGAAAATGCATCTTCGACTTTTTTATTTGATTTGTTTAATGTTTCTATTGTAAAGGACAAAGTTAAAAATAAAAATAATATTTTAAAATATAAAAGTTTAAAAAGGATTGAGAAAATTGATTTTTCAGTCCATATGAAAAATTTGTTTTTTTTCTATTCCTTAAAACGTATGGCAAAAAAAATAGGTATAATAATAAAATTTGTTTTTTAATCCAATTTAACAAAAATGTGTTATAAAACTTAAATAAAAATAATAATTTGTTTCCTTGATATAAAAATTTATTTTTGGTATAAAAATTCAAAAAAAAAAAATATAAAATTCCAATAAAAAAGTCCTTAGACAGCAAAAAAGAAAAACAAAATTTCTGTAAATTTACAAAAATTTTATATTTTTTTTATTTTTTTTTCTTCAATTTCCATGCACAATTTTCGTAATAAAATACCTTATAAAATAATTTATTATTTATAAACCTTAAGTAAATTATTAAAATATTTTCTAAATTCCAGTCTCTTAATTAATTTCTAAAAACTATAATAAATACAAAATAAAAAAAAAATAAATGAAAAAAATAAACAGCACTTTGATTAAATACATATTTTAAAAGATTTTGAATAATTAAAGAATATACCAAGAGAATACTTAAAGTCCATGGGGATAATATAAGTAATTATTATTCCTGTTAAGTAAAATTTCATTTTAATAGCTATCCTTAGGGCAAGTAAACTTTCAATTAAAAAAAAATCATTATTAATAATAAATGTATTATTAAAATAATAATAATAATAATATTTATAGAAAATAATAAGGTATATTGAAGAAAATTTTTTTTTTCGATGCAAAAAATTAATTATTTTTTTTTATATGCTCGAGCAGTTTAAAAAAATAACTTTAAATTATTTTTCTTTTTTTTATCTTCTTTATGAGTATATTATATATATATATATTGCACATTTGACCTAGTTTCAAAAAAAAGAAAAATTTTTTTTATATATAATCTTTGCTTTTTTTTCTGATAGATTTTGTGTGAATGTAAAAATTGATATTTTTATGTCATTTAAGTTTTTTGTAAGTAAAAATAAAAAAAAATGTCATTAAATTTTCTGTAAGTACATACTTTTTTGTAATTCTTGGTAAATCATTTTTATTTTTATTTTTTGAAAATATTTTTTTTTTTTAGACATTTTTAGATAGATAAATTGAATTTTTTATTTGTCTTTGAATATGACATTTTCGAGTTATCTTTTTAGATTTTTAAGATTATCAAATGTGACATTTACGAATAGATCATAAAATAAAAAAAAATCTTATAAAACAATTCCTAATTTTATTTTAAAAATTCTAAAGTTATAAAATTCCTAAATACTAATTTGAAATTTTTTAACTTTTTAAATTTTTTATATCATTTTTAATTAAATTTTTTTTTTTATTTCCTGTGTGAGTGTAAACTTAGGTAATACGTGGAAAAAAAATTTTTTATATAAACGTATTTGCATATTTTCTATTTTCTCTGAATCAGGTCATACAAGTCTATACAAAAAAATGTGATAGTTTGCGTTTTTATATTTAAATATATTTCATGAGATAAATTCTTATTTTTTTTTAATATTTGGCTGTCGATAATTTTTTCAGAAAATATGTATTAAGATTTTAATTTTTTTTTTATATTATGTAGATTAATTTACATTTTTCAAAAAGTTTAAAAGCAAAAATTTTTTAAACATTTTTAGAAAGAGGATCTTCAAAAATTAATATTATAATTTCATAATGAAATTTATTGAATTCTTTCCTAACATATTCTGTATTGAAGAGAAATTATTTTGCATTTTTTCAAAATATCCATGTGTGGCGGCCTGATCTTATCATTACGATAGTATTTTGAGTTAGCCTTAATATTTAAACTTAATAATAGTACTCGATTCTTAAGCCAACTAATTATCTTTATTTATGCAATAAATAAGACTATCAGTCTTCAATATCCAGGCTAAAAATTTTACAATATTTTAGGCTAGCAGCTTGCTTTTGTACTAAGTCTGTATAATCGTTATAAATATAATTATACAGTAGAATCCCCTAGGCAGGACAAAGCTAGAATTAAAATGATTCCTAGGCTACAGGTCTCAGAACGAAGTTATACCTTAAACGAAATATACAATTCCTGGTCTGGGGCTTAAAATTTCAAGGGAAGTTTAACTTGCGAGTTTTAGTCAATAAAAGCCTAACCCATCAGCATTAATCGCTTTTTTTAACGTTGGGTACAGATATGGAAAAATTCTCATTAATTCATTTGCGTTATTTTAGGTGGTCATCAAACTTTCCTATTTATATTCTCCTGGATGTTTCGAGGATCTTGTCCTAGGGCGATATTTCATTGTTTCTGCAATACTTTACACCACCCTCCCGCCTCCAAAAAACATACATAAGAATTTATCGTAATTTAAGCTAGTTTACGCCTTACTTTCGTCTATTTTTGGAAAAGGTGGTGTCTGCGCATAAAAAAAAACTTATAACTGGTTTGCGTTTTTACACAAGCAACAATCATGGAGCATGTTCACTTATAAAAGTTTTAACGTATACTCCCTAATTATTATAAGTCCTAGAACCGTAAATTGTTTTAAGTCCATAAACCTAAAGTATTATAAGCTGTTCTTATCAGGGCCTGATCAGGCCCTGACTCCCATTTCAAATTATTCTAAGTCCCTAAATCGAAATATTCTAAGTTCATTTGCCCCCCCCCCCCCCCTAAAAACGCCACTTTTTCACCTTTTCAAATACCCCCCCCACTCACACTGATTCAGAAAAAAAAGCGGCAAAAAATTAGTTTCAAGCGAGGTTTTAATGAATTTTGATGCGGTTTGCGGCATTCAGTTCCTAAAAATGTGTATTTACCGAAAAGTATGACAAGAATTTCTGATTATTTAAATTTTTACCCCTTAAGTACTTAAAACTACCCCTTAAAAAAAGGGTTTTTTAATAACATTCATTTTTTGCAAAAATTAATTGCCAATCACTTTTATAACTTTTATAAACATTAAAAATTCTAAATTTTCATGAATTTAAAGTAGAAGAAAAAAAACTGCTCCTATTAAAACCAAAAAAAAAAAACTGCCCCTATTAAAACTCAAATTCCAATTTGCAAATAAGCCTTAGAATTTTAAGGGTAGTTTCAGAGGTACTTTGGGTTTTAATAGGGGCAGTTTTTTTTCTTCTACTTTAAAGTCATGAACATTCACAATTTTTAATGTTTATAAAAGTTATAAAAGTGATTTGCAACTAAACTTTGCAAAAAATGAATGTTATAAAAAAACTCTTTTTTAGGGGCAGTTTTAAGTACTTAAGGGGTGAAAATTCAAGTAATCAGAAATTCTTGCCATACTTTTCGGTAAATATACATTTTTAGGAACTGAATGCCGCAAACCGCATCGAAATTCATTAAAACGTCACTTGAAGCTAATTTTTTGCCGCTTTTTTTCTGAATCAGTGTGCCACCCAATGAACATGTTCCATGTTAAAATGTTTATAGTTGAAAACTAAGTAAATTAAAACTGGCTGGAATTTAAAGGTGCGCCTTCTCTGACAATCCTAATTCAACAAAATCGCAACCTGCTAATAAATATTTTGTATGTTGGCCGATTAAAAATTCAACGGAAATTCTGTTTGTGGCGGCTAGAATTTTTTTTTCATTCCAACTTTTGCAAATGACATGAAATTTAAAAAAATAAGAAAATAATTATTTTTTCTAAGATAGTAGCCACGTGCCGTCGTAAGACAACACTTAAAAAAATTTGTTTGGGCCGGAGCTGTGCAGCTCGGACCGGTCGTAGTTGCACAGCTCATTTGCCTACAATTTTTAAATCAATTGCAACAGTTAAATTAAAAAATTAAAATTTTGAAAATCTACAAACATGATATTATCTTTAATTACAAATAAAAATGCCGCGTTATTGTTAGTCTCCACTAAATAAGTATAGGAAATTTATCTAAGATAGAGCATCGCTCTATAATTATGCAATACCTCTATTCGAAAATTTCCATTTTAATTAACATACATTCTTTTAATAATAAAATTTTAGTACTAATATTTACGTAACATACATAAAAATAATTGAAAATTTTACATGAGAAAAGCAAATAACGTTTTAGTAAATATTAAAATTTGATATTACGTTTTTACATTATAGGTGTGTTAAAATAAAAAAAATTTTATATTTAATTATAAACACAATAAATCAATATATATTTTTATTTTCATACGAGATATTTAAATGTAAATGAAAATTTTTATTGAAAAAAATGAGAATGAAGAAAAAAAGAGTTCATTATAAATCAAAAAAAGTATTTTGTCATTCCTTAGAGAATAAAAATATACAAAAAATTTATTAAATTATAAAATTCAGAACACGTAAAATGTAAAATTGATAATAAAATAAAAAAAAAATGTGTTAAATGAATTTTTTATTTTTTTATTTTGTTATAGGTCACTTGGGTACGTAGAAAAGACAGGCAATTGTTAACTGTCGGTGCAAATACTCATTCAGTAGACAAAAGATTTATGGTCAAACATACCAATTCAGAGTGGTCACTTCTATTACAAAAAGTCACTCATGAAGATGCAGGATTGTATGAATGTCAGGTAACTAATCAAAATAAAAAAGAAAAATAACTAAATCTATTTTTTATTTTATTTTAGTCATTACTTAGATTTATTTATTTAATTTTTCTTATAATTTTAATTTTATTTGTACATAAATAAAAAAAAAATTTTTTTTTGTGTTTAGGTCGCATCGCACCCAGCAGTACAGCATTATTTTGTACGTTTAAGTGTAACAGAAGCATATTCAGTAATACCAGGAGCTCCAGATTTGCACGTTAAACAAGGTTCAAATCTCCAATTAGAATGTAAATTAAAATTAGCAACCGAAGCCCCATTATATGTATTTTGGTACCGCAATTCACGCATGATAAATTATGATTCTGAACCTGGTGTTAAAGTTGAATTAACAAAAGATGGCGCTGTATTATTTGTTGAAAAAACACAGTTAAATCATGGTGGTAATTACACATGCTCACCAAGTAATGCTAAAGAAGCATACGTCATGGTACATGTTATCGAAGGTATGAGATTTTAAAATTTTAAATTAATAATATTATTATCTTTTGTTACATATATGCATGTTAAATTTATTCAGTACTAAATTTAGATTTAAACTTAAAAGTAATTGTATACATACGTTATTGTGTTACCTTATACTTATGCAGTTCGTACATATAATAAATACTTCATGTATTATGTACAAGATATCATATTTTATATCTATTGTTTATTTTACTAAAATATGCTAAACTAAAATATTACTACAATCCTAAATCTTAAACTTTTGGTTTGTTAAATTTAATTACTCAAAAATTACAATTTATTATTGCAAATTTTTAATTTTTATCCAATATTATTTGCATGTACAAAATAATAAATTTACATTTGCAATTTACATTAAAAATTTGGTTTATTGTAATTTAAACCATGTAAATAGTTAAGATAACATTTGAGAGAAACGTTTACTCAGAGAAAATTTTTAGAATTTATGACAGTGCACGCCAGAAAATCATTTAATGCAACTCTCATAGTGTACATGGAAAAAGCTGTGGTTACACTGAAGATGAACTCGGTTACCGATACCGGAATTTTTTTCAGTTTATGTTTTGAGTCATGTAAAGGAGCCTTCATAATAAGGAAGATATGAGTTACGCCACCGAAAAACTACGTCACAGGAGATTTTGACACTGAGAGTTCGCCACAAAAGTATGACCACCAAAAAATGTTGACACATAAAAATTGCTTACAGAGTATAATATAAAAACATTTTTTGGATACGATTCTAATTGACCAACAGTGATTTTTACACGAATGTTTTTAATGTCGATTTTTGATATGAAAAACTTAACCACCTATAAAGTTTAACACAAAAAAGTTGACCACAAGAATATTTTTTCAACATTTTAATCTTTTACGCAAAATTTTTTGTAAAATTTATCTCTATAATATTATAAAAGGGGAAAAAAAGTACCACATAGTATGAAATGCTTTTATTTTTTTTTTTTAATATTCTCGTGTTCAATTTTTTGGTGTCAAACTTTTTGGTAGTAAAATTTTTCGTGTCCAAAATGGACATTCAAAATATACGTGTGAAAATCACTGATAATCAAATAGAATCGTATCAAAAAAATGTTTTTATATTACACTCTGTATGCAATGTTTATGTGTCAATATTTTTTAGTGGTCATACTTTTGTGGCGAACTCTTTGTGGCAAAATCTCCGGTGACGTAGTTTTACGGTGGCGTAAGTCATATCTTCCTCGTAATAATATGATTCACACATATATTTCTCTTTCACTTGGTCCATTTTAACTGTATTCCAAGTTAGACCATCCCTTGGTACACAATTTTTGAACCATATTTAATGTAAAAACAGTTGTAATCTAAAATAAAAATATCCATAAATATAGTAATTCTAAAACTAAATAATAAAACTATGAAACTTTTGAAATGCTTTAAAATGAGATGTCGAATAAAATATTTATTAATAAATATAAAATTCAAACTAATTTTTAATTTTGTTAAAAACTTTATTATAAATTAAATTCTCACTCAAAGATACTTTTTTTTTTTATAAAATATGTGATTCGTTACTCAGTCTGGAAACTTTTAATCATAAATAATAAATAACTTTGTATATAATTAATTTAAAATTAATTTTCAACATTTTTAGCTGTTATAAATAGTTTATATTTCGAAGAATCAGTCAAAAAAATAATTATTTAAAAAGTAATTTTTAATTAAACTAAAAATATTATATTTAAATCAAATTTAATAATAAAATTTAACTATAATTTTGAATATTAAATAAAAATTTCTTATTTTAGATTTATAAAATTTAATTTTTAAAATATTATATGCTCAATAATTTGTTGAAACTCTACACGCAAATAACATAAATTTAGCCCAGTTCATTAAAGATAGTAAAGCTTAAATACTCATGTAAAAGGAAAACGTATACTTTTAACTAAAGTTAATTAATCTGATTTTTAAATTAATTAATTATCAACGTACATTATTTATTGTTATCTTGTTTGATCTTTCTTTATGTAAAATATTTTTAAATTCTATTTAGATGATTTATTTTTATGCAGTAAGATGAGTATTTTTGTATTAGGATTACTAAATCTATCGCCTGAAAAAATTAAGAATAAGGAATTTATTGATCAGTAGGGCTATAAATAAAAAGACAAAAAATTTTTAATATGACATGTAATATTTATTACCAAGACAAGAGTTTACCGACCAAAGAACAATTTGTTCTTATTTCTGGTCAAAATAAATATTGTTAAATATATTATACTAATAAACCACGCAATAAGTTTTATTTTCATTTTCGTGTCTGAAGAGGTACCAGATCTTAGTAGAAAATGTTGCATGCCCTATTAAAAACTTTTTTGTCTTTTTATTTATAGCCCTTCTGATCAATAAATTTCGAGTATTTTTGGTTTTATAATAAGATAAAAAATAATTTTTAAATATTTCAAATTTGTTGGATTTATTGTGTTTTTCGTTTATTGTATTAATAAAATTTATAAAATTTATTAAAATATCTTTAAAAACCATGCACAAGCTTCTCATGAGAGAGTTAAGTAACTCGGTAATATTTTTACACGTACTTAATTCTTTAAAAGTAATATATTATTAAATTGAGATAATTTAACAAATTTTAAAGTTTCCAAAGTTTATTTTAATCTCTTGAGTCGAAATCTTAGCCCTATTTGGTCCCACGTGGTTCGAAAATGTAAAAAATATAAATTCTTTACTTTCGCTTTGATTTTTAATAACGGAATTTTAGGTGGTTATATTTTTTTTTTGTATTTTCATATCTCTAATATACACCTTTACTTTTTATTTGCTTGATCGAGCTTAAGAGTTAAAATTTAAATTCTAAATGTATATACAATAATATTTTTAGAATCAATGTTCCAGAAAGAGAATTTGAGCTTGTACGTACGTTTTAAAAAATTCTAAAACCTGTCTTCTGATCTCTGTAACGGTTACAAAAGTTTTTCAAAAATTCTCTTAAAAGATTAAAACTGTAGTTAAAAAAATTTTTTACATATTACAACATTTGAAAATGAAAACTTAGAATGCAATTTTATATTCAACGCTACTGAAGCTAGATACTAAAGTAAAATAAAGGATACTTCACATTCTATATAATGAGAAATACCACCCCAATAAATTGAACTAAAGGGTCGAAGGATTCAGCCCATAACATTTTCCCCGAAAGTAAAGCTAAAAATAAGTACCCTCAGCCAATGCGGAAAAAAAATAAAAAATAAAAGGTTACAAATAAATTTTTAAACCTCGGAATCGAATTTTGTGGCAAATTCCTCATAAGTGTCAAAAACACAAAAATGGTCTAAAAAAACCAAGGATTTGACATAAGAATATAAAATTGGCTGAGGATATTTAATTGTAGTTGTTCTTTAGAAAAAAAATAGTTTTTGTGATTACTTCGACCCTTCAGTTTAATATGGGCCCAGCCGTGGCCTGATATTCGAATTTTAATTTTAAAGCTTTTAAAATGAAATAAGTTAGATGTGAATAAGAGACTGAAAAAAAAATGTATTAAAATTTAATATAAAATAATAAAATACAATAAAAATCTTTGGCATTTAATCAAAAAAATTTTGTAAAAAATTAAACTACTATATATATAGAATAAAATTATGCAAATTTTTTTCTTTTCTAAAAGTAGAAATTTAATTTTAGCAAATATACATATGGAATAAAATTAAGTGTGAACTTATACATAACTTTATTTTATAGAAGAGGAAAAGCCTGCGGCTATGCACGGTGGGGATCGTCGTAACTTGAGCCCAGCAATTTTGGCGAGTAACTTTCTCGTCTCATTTCTAGCAGCCGTCAGCTGGAGGATACCAAATTTTACAAACATTTATCCTACGTGAGCAGACTTTCAAACGATGTTTCAATTAATGCTACATCCTCTCAAGTAGCAACAACTACCTACCCTTTAGCCAAAATTTAACACTTTATTATCTACTTAAGTAAAAGTGAAAATTTTATGACTGTATACCTCTAATACTATAATAATCGTAAATAATAATATACATTTATGCATACATATAGCCAAAATCTATATATTGTACAATATTTATATATATTAGACTGGAACTTATTTGCTATGAAATTCGTATACTTTCATTATACAATAAAAATTTTAGCTAAAAAAATAGGACAGAGTCGACAATTATAATAGTTTATCTTGTAAAACAAAAATATTGTTGTAATAATTGTCAAAAAATCGTCGCGAAACCCCTGCATCCATTTCGTGCTCAAATTGGCCAAAAATACCCTACCGGGAATGCAAATACTAAGTATCACAAACCACGTGAGTTTTGATTAATATTTACGGTAGTACCATAAATTATGAGCTTTTTGATACATATAAAGTTAAAAAAAAAAAATTATTTAAAAATCAGTTCCAGCCTAATATACACCCGAATAAAAGCATGTATATTAATGTACATAAAATTTATAGCTCAGAAAAAGTTATTTAAATCCAAATACGTAAGAAATAAATTGAATATGTCTTGTAGTAGGTTAATGAAGTATATAAAAATCATTAATGCAGGTTTGGATTCATGATTTATTAGGTATTTAAGTATATGTTGTTGTTTCTTAAAATAAATGTCGATATTGAAAAGTTTAGATTATAGTAAAAGAAAAAAAATAAAAAAGTTCATGCGGTTCATTTCTTTACAAAAATATATAAAATGATTGATTTTTACGATAGATTTAAAACTGATATAGGTCAAGTATTAATTTTTTATATCATACTTTTTAATTTTGAACAAAAAAAAAATATTACTATTATTATGTTTCCCAGAAAAGGTACATAAAATAGTTTATAATTTTAATTGAAAATGCGATAACCTTTGTAATTAAATTGAGTGGTACGAAAATTGTTAAGCTTTTTTGTATGCATAGATGTAACACAGTGTGAATAATTTAAATTTAATTCGATTAAATATTTCAAGAGAATACATTGAGATTAAATAAAAGTGTATTTGTGTATGTGTCTTTGAAGTTTCGTTAATTAAAAATTTTTTTTTTTGAAATATTTCAGTGAAGTAAATAAAAATTAAATAAAAGTGAGATAATTTATACCTAATAAATAATTGTTCAAAAAATTTAAATACTAATTAATATGAAAGTTAAATTGTAAAGTTTTAATATACCAATTATTTATTTTTAAGTAAAATGTAAGTCTGTAAAATAATTATTAACTTTAAAATTAGTTTTTACATGAAAACTAATAATAAGAAACTATTATTTAACTTTTAGAAGATTATTATCTTACTTGCACTTTTAAAGAAAATATTTATTTTGGTTTTAAATTAATTTTCTAATCGATTATTTATTTTTATAATTTTTTATAACTTTTTTTTTTTTTAACAGGTGACATTTTTTTTACAAAGCCCTTTTCTTCAACAGATTGAAATTTAATATTAAATCTAAACTAGCATTAAAAGTTTTGTAGTGTAGTTGGAAATTATTCACGATTAATCGTCAAAAATCATAAAATGTTAGACTAGATTTAATCTGGAGTTTTAATCTGGTGTAGAAAGGGCTTAAGTAACTTAACTAAATTTTACATAATTTTTTGTTTGTTTATAATCTTACTAATAATATTTAAAATAAATATTTAATTTTAAAAAAAAATTTTTTGAAAATCCATTCAAAATTTAAAAATTAAATATTAATTGTAAATTTTTATACTTTCAAATGTACAAAAATATATATAAATTGAATATAAACTATAATTTTTAAAAGTCAATAAGAATTCCGATAAATTTTATATAATATACTTGAAAATAATAATAATAATAATAATAATAGGAATAAAAAAAATTCCTACAAAAAAAAAGAATGATTCAAAGAATAAAAAAAAAACAATTGTACACGTTGAAATTTGTGACAAAAGAAATTTCTCTATTAAGCATTTTTTCCTTAATTAAGTGTGCACTATTTCACTTTAATCAACAAGTTATATCTCTTTTTTTTTCCTTTCTTTTGTTTGTCATTATTATCTTTAATCCTTGTCTACTTTAGCAGTTTAATTTAATTGTAATTTAATCAGAACTGGGTAAAAACTCTAATTTCGGATAAGAGTATGAAAATTTATATATTTTGAAATTTGGTACGCTGATCGCGTGTTTTATTTGTACTATTGGCTTTGAATGAACTTTAGGCATGTGTGGTTAACCGAATTTATTTGGTTACTAGATCCGAAAATTCGGTTTTTTGGGGTTTTTTTAATTTTTAGCCAGGGAAATTTTCGATTCACTCTGTACTTCAACCTATATAACTTTTTTGAAACATTTCGGATCTTACCCGAAACTTGATACTTTTCAGGTAACCACACAGTCCTAATAAATTTAATTTATTGTTACGAGTTTATTAATTAATTATTTTGAATTTTAATTTAATTTGTATAATAGTTTACCAAGTAGTAACTTACTTAATTTATTCGTAACTCTCTAATTTTATAATTTGTTAATTAAGCCTAAATGTAAAAGAATAATATTAATAATAATTAAATAAGAAAGCATAAGTTACATAAAAAAATATAGCTTATATATAAATGTAAAATGTTAAAAATAATGATAAAATAATGGATAAGATTATATGAATGTAAAATGAAATGATTAATAAATAATAAAATAAAAACTTCTCTATTGTGCTAAAAATGTCAAAATGAATTCTTACATTAAATTAACGTATTTATGAATGTGTGTGATTATATTAAATAAAAATAAAAAAATATAAGATAATATATTAACTTGGGTATTATTTTATTAAATTACTTTGATTCTTGATTAGCAATAGATTTTTGGATCAGCAGAATGTCAATAAGAGGAGGTCGCTACATTTGGAACTGAAAATTATAGAGGCTTATTACTTTGAAAAGATATTCAGATATCTTTAGTTTATTACAATAGGCTTTCTGGGCTTAGACATGTCAAAAAAATAATAATAAAAACCAACCTGTGCTTTACAATATAAGGTTATCTTCCAAATAACGGTCTTTAACTTGCAATTTAACAAAAAAAAACTTCCGAATGGTATTAGTTTTTTGATAGAGTCATCTTTTCAGCCCCATAAATCGCGATTTTCCATCAATAATTATCTGAAATTTAAAGTCTATAAATTAAGCTCTCCATTTTGGATCAAAATCAATATTATCAATATTATAACGGTGAGAGAATAGGTAATCGAAAATGCAGTTGACGAGATCTGAAACGCTACATTCACCCAAAAAATTAAGTCCAACTGGTAATGTTATAATTAAATTGCAATATTTAGATGATGAAACAAGAATAACTTTTAACATGAAGGCATTTCTGGGCCCAGAAGGCCCATTCGCATAACTGAATGTACCCAGGATGTTTTTAACATAATAAACCAATCCCAGGATTCATATAATTTGATTGTTTCAAAATGTAGAAAACCAAGCTCAGAAGAATAAAGTAATTTTTTAAAATCACTACCAGGTTAATATATAAAAAATAAATGTTCGAAAATAAAATAATCGAAAAAATAAAATAATAATAATTATAATTTTGAGTTGAGAGTTATACTGTGTGATGAATAATTTTAGTTATATATAAATTATAAATGCATAAAAGAATTATAATTAAATAAAATGACTTCAATTTTAAAATACTCTTAAAATTTGTTGATTTATTTATTTTTTATAAAAGTATTAAAAAAAATTATTAAAATTAATTTTTTTTTCTTTTTTTTTCAAGGTACTTTGTTTAATGATCTACTCTTTTATGATTAAAAATTCATTAACTACCTGCTTCTTTTCTTTTTTAGATTTATAATAATATAATTTTTGTTTTTTTTATAACATGTAATTTTTTTATTTTTAAATTTTTAATTAAGTTTTTTATATCATTTTTTTTTTATATTAACTTTATAATAGACTAATTTTTTTTTTACATTTTTTTTATTAAAAAAAAAATTATGAAAGAAAAAATAACCGTAAATAATTTAATTATTTTGATGCATTAAAGTTACTTCAATTTTATAAAGGTACGTAAGAAAATTAAAATAATTATTTATTTTACTTTTTTTTTTTTGATAAATTAAATTAATCTTTCATCCAGAAAATTTGTAAATTATTTTAAATTAAACAATTTTAAATAATTATTCTTTAATTATTATAAATTAACTATCTTAAAATGGACGATTTTTCCTCTGGTTAAGGGATAGAAAGCACGCTTTTGTATTATAGAGCCAAGCATATTCTACCAGACCTGTATTCTACTTTGTACCTGAGAAACAATTCAGCGATTAACTCTGGGCTCTATAATATGAAGTTTAAAATTGCAGTATTTTATGTCAATTTTATGCATAAAAGAAATTATGACTGGTTTGTGTGTTCATACAACTAACGATCATGGAACATATTCTTCATAACAGTAATAAATCCAAAAATCAAAATTACAATAATTCCAGAAATATAAATCATCCTAAGTCCATAAACCTAAAGTTTTCAGAGTTCTTGTTCTTATGAGGGCTGATTAGGTCCTGACTCCCACTTCAAATTATTCTAAGTCCCTAAATCGAAAATATTTTAAGTCCATTTCAACCCCCCTCCCTAAAAACGTCAATATTTCACCCCCCCCGGCCGAGCCAGACTTTTTAAAATACCCCATCCAATGAAGATGTTCCATGTTAATATTCTCACAAAAGAAATGATTTTTTAATGCTATTACAAGAGCGCTGAATCTCAGGGTTCATAGGTGGGTATGGTAACCTTATATTACGGCGCCCGTTAGGGCGCGCGCCTAAGTCAAGTTCCTAAACTTAGAAGCACTAATATACATGATTAACCATTGACACGCTCATAAGTCTTCCTCTGAATTTGATTAGGGGCCATTAATTCATCCCATGTCGCTCTAAATATAATATACTACTGACTCGACATAGTGAAACTACCCCTGTAAACGGGGCTTACAGCTATTTTAAAGATCATATCAAATTTCAGCTAAATTTTTACACTTTGATTAATAAAGGATTGTCTGGAAATTACATAAATATTAATTATATAGTTATTACATTTGAGTCACTGCACCACTACGTTGTGCAGTGACAATTCCAGAGCAATGCGAAAAAGCAGTGAATATCAGGCTTGTGTCTTTCCTTCCGTGTGCTCCAAGAAGAGGTATAACAAGTACGCATGAAACCTGATATACATTGCTTTTCCGTATAGCTCTGGAATCATTCTTATAAATATATAATAAATATTAAAGCATACGCTGAAAATCAACTTATATTTTTATTTAGCGTATATCGTTACGCCCGTACACTCCTATGGCCTAGTCTACGTAACCGTACCGCACGGCGCAACCAAATGCTATTGATATAGGTTTGCGCTTGCGGCGTCACGTGACTCCTATACCGATAGCATTGTGCTGCGCCGTGTGGTGCGGTTATGTAGACTAGGCCTATGGCTCCATCAACAAACGCTGTAAAAAGGAGTAACAAGCGCATATGCACCCACAACGCAATAGCCTTAGGCTCTATCTCCAAAAGCCGTAAATGGGGGATTGATTCTACAATTATGATTGGGCTTATGTAGATGAGCTATAAAATTTTTATGTTAATCTGATGATTTAAAAATTTGTCATTTGCCCTAATTTGGCCCACTCGACTCATTTTTAATGACAGCTAATATTAACTAAACAGATTTAATTTACTGAAATGATATAGAACATTTCATATATACTATCTATTTATAATGCAGATATATCTCAGCTTTTTTTTTCTTTAATTTTCTTGACTTTCTACAGGCAAAAACGTGCAAAAAACTTTTTACGATAAAGCAGTTTAAGCACTTCTTCTTTGTAGCTTATACTCTTTCTGAACCTAAATAATAATAATAAAAAAAAATCTTTTATTATCATTGAATTTAATTGCGAATAAAATAATACTATAAAATAATTCTTCATTAACTTTTTAAATTATTTATTTTGATTTAAATATTGGAAATTTTGAAAATTGAATTAATTGTAAATCTGTAATAGTTTAAAATGTCACAATTTTGTTGTTAAATTCAAAATGAAAAAGAATAAAGTTTGTTTGAAATTAGTTTAGATTCTACTTACAAAATATTGTTAAAATGTTTCAAACTTCATAATCAATTTGTAATTATAAATTATTTAGCATATATTCTTTGAAAGTAAATTTACCTTTTGAATTAATAATAATAATTATTATTTGTTTATATATAATGTAATAATTTTGAGCAAATTAAAAACTACAATAATTTTTTGTGCGAACTAATTAAAATTTTTATTTGCATTTAAAATATTAATTTCAAATAATACAAACATTATTAAAATTTACAATTTATAGAATTTCAATGAGATTCAATCAGTTTGTTTGAATAGTTATTTCTATATAATCAATATTATTTGAAAAAAATGTACAATAGGTACAAAATTTTTTTTTTGTGGAGTCATTTCAATAAATAATCCAGAAATTAATTTTTTTGTGTTTTATGCAGATAAAAGCAAAAAAATAAAATAAACAGACCGATACTGAATATTAATAAGTATAAATTATATTTATAACACGTTTTAAATTTTTATTATTGTATACGAATTTAAAAATAACCAATATTTTTATAAATATAGTAAATTCATTCATTTATTGACTTTTTTTTTTAGAAAAAATTATAAAAATTTAATTCCTGGGATAAATTAAACAAATAATTTAAAATCATAATTTTTTTTTTAAAGCTTCAACTCGAACGCGAAAGTTTTTAGACTAGTAATTACCAATTTAAATAGATAAAAAGCGACTGAAATTAGAGCTGCGTATGAAAATCACCGTTTTTGTCTAGTCAATTTGCAGTTTCATCACTTCATCTGTTCCAAAAATGACTCGTACATTGAAATTTGCATTACGAACAAGATGGCCACGTGATTTTTAAATTCTCAAATCACTTTAGGTCGTAAGGATATTTAAAAGTTAACCCTAGCAAGCAAACATTAAGCTCCATCATTCTATTCGACAAAAAAATAAAGTAGCTAGGTTATTTAAAAAACGACCTAAAAATCTTTCAGTAAATGAAGTTGTAGCTGTAGGGCATATTTTTTCAACCTATTTAACCTATTTAATAGGGGTCAGAATTTAAATAATATTTTCTGTTTAATCTGAAACTAAATAAAAAAACATTAGACGTGTATTTTTTTGTTTATAATAATTTTGCTAATCTAGTTAATTTATAAAGGAGCGAAGCTCCCAGTGGAACCCTAGTTACTATCTTTACAATTTATAATTGTTAGGTAATCAGTTTTTTAATTTTGATTTTTTTGGTAGATAAAAAAACGTGTCTAATATTTTTTTATATAATTTTATATTATGAAAAAAATTATTATTTTGGTTCTAGCTGCTTGTTAAAAAAAGCCAATTGCACTTCAATTTTTCTAGGGAGCTTGGTAACAGTAATTGCTTATAAAGATTGCAAATAATGAGCTAAAGTAAAGTAAAAAGCTATAAGCTTAAAATTATAATTACGAACTTATCAATTATTTATTATTAATTTTCTGCTAGAATGATTTCATTGTTGCAGAAAAAATTACAACTACAAATAATTACAAGTTGTAAAACTTCACCCAACAATAACAAAATCATTAAAACCATGTCAAAACAAATAATAATTATAAAAAGTAATATAAGGAATGCATGAATATTTTTTTTTTAATTAAACTTGAATTATTAACAACTCTTATACTAATAATTCTGTTTTTATTATAATTTAAAACATTTTTTTAAATATGAAAATTCAATAATTTTTACAATGCTAAATAATTTTCTTTATGTTCTTATTTTGAAAAAAAAAATTTATTTAAATAATTTATTCATACCAATTCTAAAAAATAAAATTTTTATTTTCAAATAGTAAAACTTTATTGAATAACCAGAGTTACTTATAAGTAAATAAAAAAAATTTTATAAAATCAATATGATTTTTTATGTACCTTAAAACGATTTATATTGAAAATAAAAAAATAAAAAAAATTCTTTCATCTCAAATTTATAGCTAACGAAGAGAAAAATCTAAGATTCGACCCGCAGCGTCGACACATCTTATTGAAGAACAGCTGTTTATCGAGGTTCCTTTAACCTCTATCCTATAATTCTCAAAGGGTTTTTTGCTGAGCTTTCACTTTTTTAAAAAAGACTTACACACACACCCATATATAAACTCATAGGTCATATAAAATAAGTTTCTATCAGGCTAGTTTTATAGCCACTAATGCTTTCTTTTACTTATTTTATGACTCTATTGAGACTTTTTTTTACCTTAAAAGCTTATAGAAAATATGTACAAAAATATTATAGACTAATGCATTGATGTAATAATAAAATATATGAAAAATTTTTATAATAAAAAATAAATATTATATATTTTCCCATACATGGCTTTTATAAAAATAAGAGCTTTATGTTACGACTTTATTGACCCAATTATGTACAAAATAAATATTTTAAAAAATGTTTTTTTCGAAGTATAATAAATATAATGTAATTTTATGTGTATGTGTATATTAGTCCGAAAATTAAAAAAAAAAGCGCTGATAAATCATTGGCACTATGCTTCCTCATTAGCAATTACAAAATATTCTTAATAGTCTATTAACATGGAA
This sequence comes from Anagrus nilaparvatae, assembly GCA_022575985.1. Taxonomy (NCBI): domain Eukaryota; kingdom Metazoa; phylum Arthropoda; class Insecta; order Hymenoptera; family Mymaridae; genus Anagrus; species Anagrus nilaparvatae. Next base: position 21,336,624 of record JAKSXM010000137.1, read on the forward strand.
CATGTTCATTGGATAGGGTATTTGAAAAAGTCCGGCTCAGCAGGGGGGGCATGAAAATATAAATATTAATGGTTTATTAAAATTCTGGAAAAAGTTCATTATTTGCCATCGACATTTTTTTTTCTCGAAATTTTCGTCTTTTTGTATTGGAAAGGGTCTGAAACAGTTGAAAACTTATATCAATATGGTTTTCCGGTCCAGAGATTTCAAAAAACCTGATATAAATCGATTTAAGTGAGTTTTAAAATTATTGCATTTTTAGAAATTTTGTCTTTATTCGCATAGAACGATTTGAATTGGTTAAAATTTCTTATAAACCAAGTTTTCTAATAAAAAAAGTGCTGATTAAAAGGGCAAACAGGATTTTTTTGAAAATTTTTATTTTGCCCAAAATCGAAAGGGGTATATATAGAAAAATGTCCGATTTTTTTTTTTTCAAATTTTTCATCACTTGGTACCATAAAAGGTCTGAAACAGTTGAAAACTTATATCAATATGGTTTACCGGGTCAGAGAGCTCAAAAAAATCTGATATAAATGGATTTAAGTGAGTTTTAATATTATTGCATTTTCAGAAATTTTGACTTTATTCGATTAAAACATTTGAATTGGTTAAAACTCCTTATAAACCAAGTTTTCTAATAAAAATGTGCTGCTGAAATAGGGAAACTGGATTCGAGATATCGAGTAAAAACGATGCTTCTAGATATTAGTACTTTCATGGAAAAAAAATAGTGTATTACATCTAAATTAAATAAAAATAAATGTAGTTTGAGATTTTTTTATAAAAAAATTTTTGAAAAAAAAATTAGTTCTTAATACCATAATAGTTATCAAATATCCTCAGTTACAGAAGTAGGTACAGTCGTTGTCTCAAAACGTGCTTACATGATAAAAAATAAAAATTTCACCTCAAGCAATGGTTCCTCTGTTTTTTTTTTTTTTTTTTTTTTTGAACTGCCGGGCTAATGGTAAAATTAAGAATCAATTACAAAAATAATAGGATTTACAGAATTATAGTTGATATTATTCTTTCAAAATATTCCCATCAAATAAATAAGCCCTTATATAGCCATATTTTTACCTGCTAAGAAACTATCTATTTGAGGGCAATTGTGGTAAAAATTATAACTTCCTTATATTAAAAAGATCAAATAATTTGACGGATTAAAATTTTTAAATTTAAAAATTTTTGAATTAAGAAGACACAATTTAAAAAAATTCAAAGACATAAGCTCGTAAAATTTTTAAGCTGCATCTGAGACTATCCATTAGTTTTATATAATTCAAAAATTTGGCATTGTTCAAATATCTGTTGATCATGCAATATTATATTAAATTGAAAATAATATTTTTCTTTCAAAATAATAAAAAAAAATAAAAGTATAGAAAAAACATGCTCAATCGGCATTTTTAAGCATTTCATAACATAGATACAATGAAAAAAGAATTTTTTTTTTTTAAGCTATGATCAATTTGACGCACGTATTGAGAATAATAAAATGCATAAGATATAGTTTTTTTTGGGTACGAGTATTTATAAGATATATATAACAATCATAATCCTGATAAAATATATATAGTATAAAAATTGAAATTGGAAGTTTGCCATATCTTATACATGAATATTTGACCTTTGAGATTTAAGAAATAAGTTTTATATTGTTTATTCTTAAATTAAATTTTTTTTTAATATTCATGTATATTTTTTTTGCATTTTTTTTTCAAAACTTTAAGCATTAACTTTTTTATAGTTAAATAAATTGCTTTTAATGTTATCTTTTATTCTAGTTAAATTGCATGAGAGATGTTTAATTAGACCAAGTATACACTAAACGTAGAGAAAATAGTTTCTTAGGTATTTTTTATTCTTTCAAGAAATTTAAATAAATTTATCAACGTAATTACAAAAAAAGTTTAAATAATTTACTATTTTAAAATTTTTCGAAGGGTGATTCTCTTTTCTGTTTTACTAAAAAAAATTTAGTTTCTAAATTTTTAGCTTCGGAGATCAATTGTACATTTCCTGTTTCTTTACTTTTAATAAAATGCACAAATTTTTATTTAACTTTTCTCAAAGAAAAGAAGATTAAATTTCACACTGCTGACGAAAACTCATATGCTTAAATATTGGAAGTGGCGTAGTTTCTTGCTAGTAACAGCTATATGTAGAAACTAATATTTTTGCAACGTACTAAAAATTCACACTTCGCTATCAATCACTTGTGCTAATCTTTATTAAAAATTTCTGACACGACATTAAAATTTTATTGTAAGAAATGCACCATCGACTACTTAAAGTACTTTTATATTCAAGAACTTCTTTGTAATTTCAAGAACTTTTTTTCTATTTATAAGTATTGTTTTAAAATTTTTAATCTAAATTTTTATAACGGTTTAAAATATTAACAGTCAACTGTACCTGGTGGACCTGATGATGAGTTGTTTAGGATTTAAGGTTCATATCCTTTATAATTATATCAAGATATTTTTTTATAAGAAATCGAGTTTAATTCGATTTTACTGACAAAAATTTACTCAGAATTTTTAAACTTTACGATTACTTCAAACCCCCGAAATTTTTGTATCCAAAAAATTAATTCATTTGAATTTCTATGCCTGATTTCTTAAAATAATTATTTAATTATCACAACTAATTATTTCTTAAATGTTATTTTTCTGACAATTCTAAAATTGCTACTATCAATCTTTCGTGAAATCGTTTAACCTATAAAAGTAAGTTTAATGCAAACTAATAAGTATATGTTTTTTATTACGATTTATTTATTCTTCAATGTTATTTATTATATTAAGAAGTACTTATAGAAATTCTATTGATTTTTCCAGTCGAGAAAGCGTATATTTTAAATTAGTTTATTGCTTGAAAATAATGAATTCTTTAAAATAGAAGAATGAGCGTTTATTGATCTATGAAGAAAAAATAATATTATCTTGGGTTAATAAAATAAAAATTTTAAAAATCAGCATTTTCACGATTTTAATTTTGCAAAAATAAAAAATTTTTTTTGTTCCTTTATTTTTCATTACTCTAAAATTTGACTATCTAAAAAATAAAAAAAAAAAATTTAAATAAAATAAAAAGCAAAAAAAAAAAAAAAAGAAATCATGAAGCACATACACAATAAGAGTTTTTATTTCTCACTATTTTTTAATTCCATATGTAGCTTTTAACAACGCAACGCTTGGCTAGCACTCTATAAGCATAAAGTTTATTCATTTTATATAGCATGATCTTTTATTTAATTACACAGACAGAAGTCTTGCATAAAATAAATTATAAAATAAAGGTGAAAAAAATATATATTAAATTGGAAAAAAAAGGATGTAACACGTATATAATAAAAGGTAAATGTTTTAAACTAGAAAGGTTTTTAACTTTAAACGTGACCGTGATGATAATTTTAAAATTTAAAAAAAATAAAATGTACTAAAAATAATAAAAAACAAAAAAGTTTCGAATAAAAGGTTATAAATTATAAAGTGAAAAGTAGTAAATACAACATCAACGAAAAAATGCTTCGTTAGTTATTTGAGTTATCTAACGAAAGAGGAAGAATTAAAATTAAAGTAAAGAGAGTATTATTTAAAAGGTTTAGTTTTTTTTTTCTTTTTGAAATAAAAGAGTCAGTAAGAGTGGAACTAATGAAAGTCCATTATTATTTCAAAGTTTTTGGTTGTTCAAAAGAGAGCTTTAATTTTTTACGATATTTGTGTTTTGAAATTTTTTTTTACGATTTTTTTAATAAATACTTTTTTTTTAATAATTACTTTAATTGTTGTTTACCTGTGTAGTATGAAGGTTTAGACCCTGTGTTTGCAACGGATAATTTATTTTATTTACTTGATTTCCTGTCTATCAAAGTGTCGGATGATAAGGCCAAACACCCTTAAAGCCAAAGAAAAAATAACCAGTATTGATCAAGGGCAGCAATATTTGTTAGCTGTTGAAATTATAGAAAATAGAGTAATTGTTGAATCATGAATAATTAACACAGATGTTAAAACAACTGGTCTTTATTATTTCATAAATGCTATACAAGTACTGAACCACTAGAAAGCCAAAGATCGTAGCAGCTTGTGGTGAAATCTGTCCTCGTATTTATAACCAAGAGATGGATTTTGCACATATTTTTGACGTATTTGTTTCTAGAAAATTCGTGATGCTTCTTAGAACGATTAAAATGATATAAATTAAATTTGCATTATTTTAATTAACAGTGCATTTTAATTGTTGATGCACCCTGCTATTGTACCCTACACCTGATACTACTAACTCAAACCGATTAGTTAGGATGACAGATAATGTGGTGACCTAATGCCCGTCTGGCATGAAGATAGCTCACCTTACGTGTCCGACTAGTCTATTCATGGGTGTAAAATACTTTTTTCTTATAAATAAATTTTTAATATTTTATCTCTTATAGCAAATCATAAAAAAAATGATTAATTTATTTTATTTTTATTAATTACCTAATGTATAAAGTTGTCTCAAACTTTTTTTAAAAATTTATGAAAATCATAAATGTTTTCTGAACGCGAATATTTAACATTTTAAAGAAGAGTAATAAAAATAATTACAAAGTTTAAGAATTTTGATAAGTATACGGGGTCGTTTTTTACTTTTTTAAGTAACAGGGCGAGAAAATAGCTATTTTTTAAACAAGGGCCAAAATATTGGTTTTGACTTTGCATGCTGCTGTATACACAAACGAGCGTAATGAGTGATGCATGCAAAAGTCGAATCCCATATTTTTTCCCGTGATTTAAAAAATACTTTTACATATAAAGGGAAAAGAAGCCATCTTCCTAGGGTAGAAAATAGGCTTTTTTTGACCTAGATATGTAAAAATTTTTTGATATTGAACGTTGTTTGCAAAAAAAGTAAGCTAAAATGAAAATTAATCCTAAAATTGTAAATCGCCTTCAAATTCGCCAAAGAATTGTGCATCACGATTGTACTAAAACTTTTACGCTCCTGATACTTAATATACTATATTATGTTTAAAAACGATATTATTAATGAAATAACATATAAGTGTACCCTTATTTAAAAAAGTAAAATTCAAAATCATGTACATTAAACTAGACCTGCATTTTTCTAATAGTTTGGGGAAGAATTTAAGGAAAAAAACGTAAAACGGACCCTAGGAAATTACGAAAGCACTTTTTTTTGAAAGTTTAGATAAAAGAATTTTTATTATCATCATAAGATTTTTTAATTGATCGATAACTATATAATTAAAAGCGTAAAATTTTTTGTTTAGAAATACTTTCTTAATATCAAATCGACGCTAGTAATGAAAACTTTATTTTATAATCAAAATGTTTCAACATAAAAAAATTTTTTTTTTAATTTTATTTTGAAATATTTTTTACAAATTTTTTATTTATTTTATACTAAAAATATTGATTAAATTTTTAAAAGAAAATCAATAATATTATTTTAAAAATTATTCATTGTTATTATAGAACAAAGCTTTTATGTTTAGCATTTAAACTTTTCTTATCTTATAGATTAACCCCATAAATTTAAAAATAATAATCCAAATAAAAAATTTATTTGCAACAAAAATTTCGTGTAAAATCTAAAAAAAATTATTTCCACATTTATTTTACAGTCAAAATCGATTTTAGACACATGAAGTAAAAAAGTTAACAGTTGATTGAATTTGATAAGTCAAAAATAAAAACTCTTCCAGCAATGACGTTTGAGTAAATTTTTCATGACAGCCAAAGTAATATACTGATTGATATTGACTTTTTAGGGTTTATGTTTTATTATTACTATTTTTATGATTCTATTTTTGAATTAATCGAAAATAAATTACGATTACATACTTTAAATGAAATTTATCGAGTTTTAAAGTGGAAAAGGTCTTAATATGGGGCATGTTCAGGGGGAAGGGTTCGTGGAAACAGCTACGAATACTGAGAGGGGGGGGGGGCTAAAATTTTCGTTTTTAGGTGGTGGGTCAAATCAACTTGAAATAATTTCAATTTAGGGACTTAGAAAATATAAATTAAAACTGTTAAAAATCAACGTGTTCCATGCCTGTTAGTTCACTGAAACAAGTTTAAGTTAAATATTTTTTGTTCTTAATTTTTTAACAAATCTTACAATTCACTGTAAAAAAAATTAGTCTTTAAAAATTATAAAAAAAAAAATGTAAGATTTTCTTCTTAAAATAATTTTTTTAAGTAAAAAAATTTTTTCTTTTTACAACTAATTAAAAAGCTCAAAAAGAAAGATTTCTTTTAACTAAAAAAAAAAAAATTCTTTTTTTGAAAACATTTTTAATTTATACTTTTGAAAAATAAAAAAAAAAAAAGAAAATATTTTTGTTTGTGCATTAAATTTCACAAGAAGATAAAAAAATAAACTAATTGTACAGAAAAATTTTCCTAAGTATACAAGTATACTTCTTCATCTTACAAATTTTTAATAAAAAGTATATATATATATATGTCATTAAAAAAAAAAAAAAAAAAAAAAAAAAAATTTAACTTTGTAAATTATATCTAAGCGAAAAATTATAAAAGTAATATTTTTTTAAAAAGAAAGTAAAAATAAAGAAAATTCAATGGTGTTAGTAACATCATTATGATAAAATATAACGTTTTTGTATAAATAAAATAAGATTGTTTGTAACTTGAGAATCAGGAAAGGATTTTCTTTTTGGTAGGTTAATGCAGAAGAGCAATACATATAAAGCAACGATGTGAAACTGTGAACACAACTTAAGTGTATTTTATTACAGTAGACTTTTGCTATATAAGTTTATAAAGTACGAGTTTCGAATGTAAAAGCGCGTATATGTACCCTCTTTTGATTTCTAGGGATGTTCTATGACTTCCCACGACTTTATTTCTTTGTGTGAATCTCTATATCTTTATATATATATATATATGTATTTAGTGTAGCTTAATCCTTAGGGAGCTTTTCAGATAAACTAGTAAATACGAATTGAGTACCTGTCAATTCTTTTAATGAAAAACAATGGCTTCGAGCTTTTCAGTTAATGTTATATATGTACAAAAGTATAAAGTAAATTCTTTTATTGGATAGCTGGATCGGTAATTTTCTTCTTCTGTTTTTTTCATTAATACTTTTAAAAAAAAAGAATAGTAAAATTAACCTCTATAAATTTTGTAAATAAAAAATGGTAAATGTAACCAAAGACTCAGTAAAGTTTACTAAAATAATTGAGGTTTTAGTATTGTAATCAAATTTTAACTAATTGATTTAATTTTAGTAATCGAAAACTCTATTTAAAATAACTCCCAGGCTAATGTTCATAAATACATCGATGTAAGTTATTTTTCATGTTTACTAATCAAGTTTTACTTACCTCAGAACCGAGTATATATACGTGACAAGTTGCTTTCGGTAAAAAAGACTTTTTTATATATAAATTATAGGATCTAGGCTAGAGATGCTTTAGTTGTTGTAGTGATACATAGTAATACATAGTAGCAGTTTCTGTCACGTTTAAAACGTGTCATACAGAAAGTAAGAAGAAAAAAATCATCCCCATGAGTCCATATACGTGAGGTCTATAAGAAATTGGTGAATAGTACAAACGTATATGAAATTTTCTACTTTTTTTCTACGTCAAAAGCTATTTCTTGATAAAGAAACTAACTTAGCAATACATTTTTTTGACAAGGTGCATAATATAATCTTATATATGTGTATGAAATATCTTGTTTATTACTGTTATGAGAAAGCTTTATAAATATATATATATTTCACGTAAAATGTAAATATGAATATATTAGACATGAGAGAGTGTTTTAAAAAATATATATATTCGAGAAAAAAGCATTTTGAATTTTTTTAAAGAATAAAAAATTGTGCTAAAGCTTCTTACGTTCATATTTTATATACATACATAAATGTGATTTTAGTTTATTTGCGAGTCCGAGATTTCTAGCTTTATGTACTTATATATAAAAGGTTTTTATATAATAATAAATATTTAAGCATAAATAAGTGTAGGTATGATTGTGTAGGTAGAATTCTGAAAAAAATTGTACTTTGTTTTCTTTATTGATTTTATATAATTTTGGGTAGAAAAAGCTTATTTATGATATCGGATTACTCGTTTTTTTGCTCTTTTTATGCGAAATATTGTAATTAATATTTTTTTAATAGATTAGTAATATACAATTTTTTTAGACAATCCTGATGTTAAATAAGATAAATTGAATGATTTTTAAAGTATTAAAATTGTGTTATGTTATCTACTTTTTTTAGACTTAAATACGTATAAAAAAATTCATAATATATTAATTTAAAATAACAAAAATAACAGTAATTTTTTATTATAAATAAATATTAAATAAAATATTAAACATTTTATTTTTACATAATTTACCTTTTATAATAATGTAACACAATATCTTATAGTATTAATAAATCAATAAAGTGAAAATTCTATATTAACTAAATATAAGAGAAAATGTTATTTTTAGAGTAAAATATTCTGTAATAATAAAATTATTTTTGGGTAAAAAAGTTTTTTTTTTGCAAAAATTTTATACTTACTCTAAATTTTACTAGCTACTATAAATAGCTATTTATTAAACAAGGGATAAAATATTGGTTTTGGCTATGTATGCAGACAGCATGCAAAAGTCGAACCCCATATTTTGTCTCGTGTTCTAAAACATAGTTTTACATATAATGGGCAGAAAGGCCATCTCCCTAGAGTAGAAAATAGGCTCTTATTGCCCTAGATATGTAAAAGACTAGAAGTTTATTAAATTTAGAAATTTTGACTAAAGATAGTTTATTGAATTTCGGATTATGAAGTGTAATTGGTTTCTATTCACCAAAAAAATAAGATTTCAATTCAAGAGTCCATCTATCATACTAGGAATTCAATTTTTTTGCTGCTATTACATATTATTGCAAAATAAAAGTAATTATGCAAAATTGTACCAAAATTTACTAGTACTTTTAGAAGAGACTATAAAGAATCAATCAATAATCTCTGCTTTTATATAAAAAGGACATCTAAATTTAGTTTCTAAATTCTATTCTAAAAATAACAAATTATTATTTAACAGCATATTGATTTCTGTTTATGCAAAGAATTTAGAGAAAAATTGATTTTCTAATTTAAAATTTTTAAGATTATTGATTATTAATCTCATGTTTTGTGTATTTTATTTTTAAATTATAGTACAATTTTGTTCAATTACTGAACATAAATAAATCTATGTCAAAGCAATATAAATTTTAAAATTTTTTCTTTATAAACATGTCCTAGGTACTTGTAATAAGAAATAAAAAAAAAAATTGTATGTTTTATTTTGAAAAAATGAATATGTAAATTATTTTTAATAATAATGGCTACTTACTTAAATGTAAAAAACTTTTTCATTTGAAAAAGCTTTAAATGTACCAAAAAAAAAAGAAAACAGTAAAAAAATTTTTACATTAAGAAAGAAAATCTTAGAAGATTCTGTAGAATCAAACTTTCTTTTCTCGAAACTTTTAATAGACTTTTGAATAATTACACCCAAATGAAACAACAAAAAACAACCAAAAGTTTTATATTTTTGTCCTTTTTTTATTTTTCTAGAAGAAAAAAGTTATAAGTAAATTATTAAATTAATAATTTATTAATAAAGAATCATCAATTATTTAACTCGTTCAGTAAGGAAAATTCTAGTTTTAACAAAAATTAATGTTTTAAAGCTTAAAAATTTAAAAGTTTCTACACTATAAAAATATATGCTAATTCCAAGACAATTTGGCTTGATAAATATTAACTTATTCTATATTACAATAAAAATTAACAAAAATTTTACAAAGTCCGAGTAAAAGTCATTTTTAATGTAGGTTACCTAAATTTTTGTTTAATTTTACATGATTCACTGTAGTAACTAATTAACCCATGAGTTATTAATCTTGCTTACTGAAATTATGGTTATTTAAGATTATATTTCGTATTTAGGAATGGCTTTTAAATTTTGGAAGAGACTTCAAATTTGTTTACCGAATTTTTGATAATAATTATCAGCACTTTAGCTAGCTTCTGAAATCCAAGATACTTTATCGTTTTTAAAATTGACTAAATTGATAAAAATTTAACGCATATTCTGTTTAAAATAATAATTCATAAATTGAATAAATATAATTATAATATTAATTAAAAATAAAGAAAATATTAATTTAAAAACTTTTATTTTAATTCTCTAAAACTTATTTAATTAAATGTAAATATTAGAACTCATCATTATTTTAAAAAAACTATTTCGATCTTTGAATTTCATTATTCGAATATAAATCAATAATAAAATTTATCATAAGATAGTCGTGTATAAAATTTTTTATTCAAAAGTTAATAAAGAAGATAACTGTAATTTTATATGTATCAACAACTAGTAGAATAAAGCTTTCGTTAGCTATGTATGTTAAAAGGGTTGTTTTCACCCCTTATATTTTCACTTTGGGAAAAATAGGAATACTAGGATACTGTAAGAATTATTGATTTTTTTTAAAAGAACCTGTATGGAAGTTATTAATCAATTAACTTTTAAATTATACTTTTTAAAAAAAAACTCTTAGATAAATTTACAAAAAGAATAGTTTCTTTGATGAAAAATTATCGATAAAACTTTTGACTTGCTTCCTTAACTAGCCAATTTTCCAAATTTCTTGTGGAACCCGGAATTTTTTGTTTTTATTTTAAACGATTGCAAACTTCTTGAAACGTAAAGAAAATTTCAAAAAATTAAGTTTTACTGATTTAGAATGCAAGCACCTTGGCAGGGTGGGACTTAAAAAAAAATTTTTTTTTTTTAAACACTTTTCTTTAGGTTTTATGTAATTTGCAACTATTTAAAAGAAAAAAAAATTCTGATTGCAGCAATTGGATTTTTTTTCAGTGTAATGATTTATAAAAATTGCAAAATCACTCCTTCAAAGGAGCAGTTTATTCTAATTTAAAGATCTTCAACATTCTTCCATGCATGGGACTTTATAATCGCATTCAGCCTCAAATATGTATATAGTCTGCGTCCTGTATTAGCTACCTAAAAAACTTGTAATTGGTATTTTTTAATCTTGTTTACTAAAACCCATTCAAAAACTACACGACTAGGCTGTAGCCTAGCTACAAAGCTACAAAGCTAAAAAGCAGCCTAGACGAGTATAATATGACTAAAATATTTATTAATTAAATATCCTTCATTACATTTTTATTATTACCTAAGGTCCTGGTACTTTCAGCAATATACAAAAAAAAGTATATTATTTAATTCTTTCCTAAAACTAATTTTAAATACCTATAAATTTTATTATTTTCTACATAAATAATGATAAAAAACGTTAATTAAAGAAAATTTAACAAGGCATATAAGATTTATTTGAAGATTGAATATTTAAAATTCAGAGAATCTTTTTAATAAAAGGATACGCTAATTAAAATTAATAAGATATTCTTATTTTGACTATAAATAAGCGTTAAGCTAATTTAAAATAAAATAAAATTAACAAAAAAACAATTAGATAGATTTTAGATAATAATGATTTAACTAAAAAAAAAAAAAAAAAAGAATAATTAATCTAAAAAAATAATCACTGACGTCAATCCAGGTAATAAATTATTTAAAAAAATTTTATTTGTAAAAATAGCGAAAAATGGGATAAATGAAAAAATTAAAGATGCATCACCAAAAGTATTGCGTTCTTCATTTATACTTTTCTACAGCATTGATACGAGATATTAAAGAAGCCATATTTTAATGTCATCAGGTATGAATTCATTCGGAATAAAAAAACTCGATGATTATATTTTCTAATTTCTTTTTTTGCTTTAGTATAAAAAAAGGTGATTATTATATATTCTAGTTATGAAAAAATAAAATAAAAAAAATATTTTGTATTAATTGATGAAAGATCGAAAATACGCTTCAGTTATTTAAATAAATCTGCTTCTATCAATAAATTAAAAAAAAAAATTTTTACCACAGGTGATAAATTTTCCTAATTAAATGAAAATAAAGTTTTAAGCCTTCTTTAGCTTACTTTAGTTATTAAAACTTATTTAAGTATTTTGAAAATAGGCTTAAAAAGTAATATAATATTCAAAAAAGTTGAAAACACATGTTAAGTTTTCCAAACGATCTGAAATCGCAATTTTGCAGCAAAGAAAAGCTTTCTATTATTCATATCAGTTCATTATTCTTTATGTTTATTATAATTGACAGACTTTTCCTACTCAGTTACTTCGTTCCGAATCTGAAACCTTAAAATTACTTATTTAAAACAATTCTTAAAGTAACAGTACCACCGTAAAAACTAGATTGGAGGTGAGTTGATGACTTGAGGAACTGTTTTTTTCAGTTAAAAAAAAATTAATTTTTTGAGTCATTAAGTTTTAATATGAAACTCCCCATATACATATTTCGTATACATGTCTAATATTTTCAATTTTGTAGATTGGTAAATTATTGGAAAAAGTAATAATAAAATAAATAGATTTTTCTTTAAAATTACTTTGAATTTTTATCCATGAATATTTTATAGTAACACTCTGAACATATTTACCACCTACAACTATTAATAATAGTTTCTTAGTAAATTTTTTTTTTTATAAATAAAAAATGCTAAAAATTTTAGACAAAAAAAAATTATTTTGTGTAATAAATAATTCCCCTGAGAAACGTAGTATATACATAAGAAAATGCTAAAATTTTAATAATCTTAACTTTATTCTTGTTGAAAATAGTATACCCTATTTTTCGAAAAAACATCGTTTAAACTTTCTTTATTACATTATCGTCCTGAACTTCATGTGCATAATATATACATATGCATAATATACATGTATGATTTTTCATACTTTTATTCTGATCCAAATAAAAAAGTTACGTTTTACTAATTTTGATAATATTTTTAATTTTTTAAATTACATGCTTTCTAATTTTAAAGTCAAATACTTGGAAAAGTATTATTCAATGCAGTATTTTCTAAGTTTTTACACATATTAACATGGAATAGGGAGACGTACCACAGTGGTCTAGAATGCGAAGAAAGTTTCACTACGACGCCCCTAAAAATCTCTGGTATTTTATGGTTCTATATGCTCTCCTGAGGCAGGAAATACTTGTTCTGAAATTTAAACGGTTTCTCTCTGGGAGAACCGCCCCCATTTAAGGGTTGTTTGGAGGGTAAATTAAAAAAAATTTTGTCCTTCATTTAAGGGAGTGGTCAAATGGTCAAATTGAAAGAGAATGGACAAATGGCCACAATTGAAGGGTTGCCCAAATGTAAAATGTTGGATTAGGGTACCATACTTGTGCAATGTGCCACTACCTGCGTGATTTCAGTTGAATTTTTATTTTTATCCTTATTCTTTTTTTCTGGGGCATTTTCTCTTTTTAATGCTGTGCTTCTCGAATCGCTTAAAACCTGTGGTTGCTCTTTTAGGGGTATAGACACCTTGAATCTGTTCTTCACTTGCGTTACCATTTTTTCAAATCGTTTTTCACATGCTACCTCTTCGGGTGAGCGTCGTTTTATGTTTTGATTGTATGTTTCAATTTTCCAAAATTTTTCCATTTGATTATATAATTGTTGATTAATGCATATGTTGCAACTTATTTTTTGCTTGCTTGATTCGTTAACAGAGCTGGCAACTATCCAGCCAAACTGCGTTTCTCGTAAACATAGACTTGTGGCCTTAATCTTCATAGGGTCTCCCATCTATTATCTTTAACATCTTTTACATTCAGGTAAAGCAACCAAAGGTCTACGTATTAAAAAATGACCAGGTGTTAAAACTGACAAGTCTGCAGGATCTTCAGACATTGGTGACAGAGGTCTTGAATTGAGGCATGACTCGATTTGAGTCAATAAAGTGTAAAACTCTTCATATGTCATGTGAGCCTCGGCAAATATTCTTTTCATGTGATCTTTTTCGCTTTTTACTGCACTTTCCCATATGCCCCTAAAATGAGGTGCCTTTGGTGGAATAAAATGCCATGAAATGTTTTCTTCCAATAAAAATGATTGTATTTTTATTTGTAACAAACAATAGGTTTTATATTTAAATTTAAAAATTCTTTGCATACCAAGTTATTGTTAAATTTAAGAAAAATGTATCAATTTGCATAAAATTCAATAGTTTTTACAAGATTTTTGTAACCTATTTGAAGTATTTTACTTCAAGGGGGCGAGCATGTTTGTTATTTGATTATAACATATAACAAAGTATGTGACAAGAACCGTTGTTCTTATAATGAGTCATTTAGTAAGAGAAATCATTCAAGGGCGCGAGGCGCCGGTTAGTTACCATTAATATACTGTATAGAGCACATCGCTCAATCATGGTGTTAGATTAAATGTAATGTGAAAATAATTGCGTGCTTTCATTTCACCCACAAATACCTTTACCCTAATCCAACATTTTACACCAAATGGTCAAAATCAAGATAGGGTGTTAAATTAATTTCAATTAAAGGATTTTCAATGATAAAACAATATTACTTTTAAAAGAATTTATCTTTTTCTACTGTTTCTAGTGATTCCGTTAATGACAAGTAGAATCCATTAAAAAATTCACGGTAATCAATATAAACAAGTTTGTGAAAAGCGAATTTCCAGTTTCTTTTATACAAAACTTTAAGAGCCCAGGTAATAGAATAGCCACAGGCTGCAAAGCAAACGAAAGACGATACAAATAATATCTAGCGATCTGTCTCAGTATGTGTTTACGATTTACGGTAATAAACAAATTATATTTCTTTTACAGTTGACACCACAGACTTGTAGACCGAATTATCGCAAAAGTTTACCGTACGATTGTTGCATGTGTCTTATTATAAGAGGAAGAATCCTTATAGCCAGCTACATGGGGAATAATTTGCAATATTATCTTTTTTTAATGGTATCTAGCAAACACACATATAAAAAAAAATGAAATAAAATTATAAAATATTTTATTTTTAAAACTATTCTTTTATAAATTAAAAAATATGAATATACAAAGCCTACATAAACAAAGACAAAGTTTTATGTAAAATAAAAACATAAACATTTTTTTTTGAAAATAATCAGGGTATGTATTATTATTATTATGTATTTTTTATTCTTTCATGAACATGCAAAATGTATAAAGTTATATATTTTTCTTTGTTGCTGTATCATTAACAAGAAAGTATATGCTATTATAAAAATATTACTCTTTATGTCAGATGTAAAAAAAAATTATGTGCATACCTATATTAGAAAAAAATTTTTTAAATATTTTATACTGTTTAGAATTTTTTTTTATAACGCTCAAATATTTATAATTTTAATAAACTAAAATAAATGAAATTTAAAAAATTAGACTAAAATTAATTTGAAGGCATATATATATATCTTTAAAAAGATGTTGAAAATTTTATCTCAAAAATGTTTTCAACAAGTTTATTTAAATTGTAATTAATTTGAATGTTTACATTTGTTAATTAAAGCTTGTAAAAACTAAATTATAAATTAATTTCTGGTTTTAATATTAACTTTAAATATAAACAACCCTTGATTTAGTTTTTACATTCGAAAAGGCACCAGCAAACTTTTAGTTATAGACTCCTGCTGTGCTTTAAAAAAGCGTTTTTTATAGAATAAACTTTTTATACTTATAAACTTTTATTCTTGTTAAATAAATTAAATTATTATTGTAACGTAATTAAGAGCTGTGCATAAGTAAAAGTAAAAAATCTTCGATTAAAATATTTTAAGTAATTCTACTAGTTTAGTTAATTTAAAAAAGCTTTTTAATTTATTAATTGATAGTTTAGGTACTTTATATTTTTCTTTTTACTGACCAGTACTCATTTTTTTCAAATGTCTTAAAGCGTAAAGAGGTGTAAACATTTATTTTTATTACCTTACCTGTTACATTGTTATCTGCTATTGTTTTATTTATTTAAGCACTCGTTTTGCAACTTAAAACATGACAACATGCAAGTTTAGTATGCTATAGTGTAGACAATATGTCTAAAAATTTATCCTGCTGCAAGAGAGTCACCTAGGTGTCTTTCTGAAACCAGCAGCTTTTCCGTTCCTACAATGGATCCTTGGCCAAAATCGAGTAAATTCAATATTTCTAAAATTATGCTTCCAAATAAAGAAATTTCGTACTAGGTCCCAAAAAAAAAATTTTTTTGCAATTTGTTTAATTTTTAGTGCACAAAAATTAGATACAAAATTTTCAAAAATTTAGGTACTTGATTTTTTGGATCTAAGTTTTTTTTAATAAAAATTTTTTATAGTTTGTGTAGAAAAATTTATATTGAATATTATTTGTGTACATAATATTTTGCGTGGAGAATTTCGTGTTGAATTTTTCAAATAACAATTTTTAAAAATTATTTTTTTTTGTGTACAAAATTTTTGTGTTTAAAAAATTATCAGTTTAAAATATTGTGTACATTATTTTCAAAAATTTAGTGCTCTATTTTTGAGTTAAATATTTTTGTATAAAAAATTATTTGTGTTGAAAATATTTTTGCTCAAAAAAATTTATGTTCAATAGATTCTGTTGAAAAACAAAATTTCTTTGAAAAGAAAAACTATCGATTACTATTGAAAATATTTTATTAATAAAGTAAAGTTTTATCAAACAAGATTAATTAGAATATCGAAATATAAAATTTAAATTTTAAGATGAAAGGTAGAATTTATATTCAAACAATAATAATTTAATCCTTGCAATATTTTTCTTTCAGCTTTTAAACAGCTTTTTTTGATTTATGATTTTAATTTTCTTAGAAAGTTCACCATAATTTAATATTCAATACTAACGAAAAATCTTATTTTTTTATGTAATATATATTAAAGATTTTTATTAATTTCAATCAATTTTTAAGAGCAGCCTAAATTATTTTAAATCCCTAAACCCAGATTATTCTAAATCCCTCATTCAACCTGTATTATTTTAAGTCCCATTTGACGTCCCCCTTAAATCGGATACATTCGCCCCCCCCCCCTTGTTTTTTGGATTCCCAGGATACCTCTCTCTTTAAAAAGTTATATTGTTTCATCTAAAGGGTAAAAACTAAAAGTTAAAAATCTTATAAAATAAGGGTTAAAAACGACGTAAATTTTAAGTCAGTGGAAATTATAAATTTTAGGTTATTTATTGCTTAGATTAAATGCTACACTACTTGTATGTTTACTTTTGAGTTTAGGAACCTCATAAATCTTTGGGTGCAAATTTTGAGAATAAATATTGAATCTTCAATAATTTTCAGTAATTTTCTGGTGGGGTATACTATCCATGAAGATTCAAGGAAAGTATAGTATTCCCCACCAGATAATTTTAGAATTAACCATTTAAGTTTTGACTCAAGACTTCGCCACAATTTGTTTGACTTCGTTTTGCTTTTAAACGAAATATAAAAATTATAATCACGGTTTGACAAAAAATATTTTTACCAGAAACAGCTTTCATACGAATATTTTTGTTATTCATTTTCACACCAAACCATTAGTAATCTTTGACATGAATAGATTCATCAATAAAAAATTATACTTGCTTGTAAAAGTCAACTTTATTTTCAAAAATTATTTACCATGTTCTACTTATCATCGATCAAAATATTAATATAATATTTTTTAAATAATTTTCTAATAATAAGCATTTTCATCAAAAAGTGCGTTTTGTCAGCGAAATAGGCCCGGGAGCGCTTGTTCTTGGATGTTAGATCCGAAGAGTTGTAGATTAAAATTGATTATTTAACAGTAATATTGATTAAGTATTTAGTCCTAAAGCGATTGTCAAATTTAAAATTTTATGAAAATTCAAGCTGATGGATATCAAGTGGTATGTTTTATTCACTCCAGCACTAATAGGTCGCATCATTAAATTTGGCACCAAATTCAATACGAATTCAGAGAATTTACATCAATGTAACGTCAAAAATATACTTACTGCAAAAGAAAAAAATATGAATTTCAAATTTTCTGATTGACATTATTTAGTGAAACTTTTTTCAATGTATAAATTTTTCCATTTTCTAAAGCTCCTATAAGATAAGATTGACGGATTTCAATTGTAAAGAAAATAATAAATATTTTTACTAAAAATATTATTTATACAGAAATTTATATTAAATAAAAAGTTATATTTAATAATAAATAAAAGAATAAAATGGAATTTGATAAATAAAAGTACGTGAAAAATGAAATGAATATTTTTGAATTTTATTTGTACTTCAAGTATAGATATGAATTGAAACTATACATTATAGTATCGATATTATTATCAAATATCAACAAGTTTCACACCTTGAGAAAATAGTACGAACAGGCTTAGGATTCTTGTTAACTTGATGCCTTCAAATAGTATTTGCTCCCTCTTTTTCATAATAAAATATATATATATGTACGTATGTATTTGTAACTCCTACCCTTAACCATTATACGTCCATATATAATCTACCACAAACTTTAAAAGCACATGTTGACTATTTTCATCTCTATTTAGCTTATTTGAAATATAAGGATAAAGAAAGGGTTTGTTAGTTATATAGCACGCGCGATAGAGAGTAGTAGGGTGGATCTGTCCTTTATAGTATTATCATACTTTCCTCCTTCATTTTCTCTATTTTCTTTCTTTCTCTATGACTATAGTATATAAAGTTAAAGTGAGAAAATTCTCTTTTAGTAAGGTAGAATTTAGTCAGTTTCGTATGTCAGTCGTGCGGCGTTCGTTCACCGTTTAACCACGTGAAAATCCTATTTGCTTAGCATTAATATATATAATTATATACACGAGGGACCAGGGATGATAATCTTGAATTAATTTAAATTATCAAACTGTTGAAAAAAAAAAAAAACATATCAAATCATGAAAATAGAAATATTCCAATTTTATGCATCAAATATGATTGGCAGATTAACAAATAAATTATTAATAATACAATGAATAATAAATTTGTTGACAATTTCAAAGCTATAATAATATAATGTGTTGAGTGCATACAAATTATCAAGATGAATATCTCTGATTGGTCCCTTGACATAGATGTATTATCTAAAATATCAAGCAGAACAAGTAATTGTAATAGTTGTAGTTTTAGTAATGTAGCAATCTCAGTAATATATTCAAACAATATTCAAATTGAGTACGTGTCGTTGATCGTTGCATGAGGTAAATTGTTCGCTTTTTTTTTTCATCTTTCTTATCAAATTAAAGGTTGTAAAATATACAAACAATGTCCTACTACGTTATTTGCTATAGATTAATTTTTTATTTGTATATGATCTGAATAAAACTTGTGATAAAATGATAAAATTTATTAAAAAGATAATCGATTTAAACTGATCAACAACAAGATAAAAAATAAGATTTCATTTTTAAAAGAATCACTAGAAGATTTTTCCTATTCTTTTGAAAAGAAGTATACAAAAAAAAGCATAGACTCTATTTCCGGTATAGTAAATGTCGATGTTCTTCGAATGAAAAAAGATTCAATATAAAAAAACACATACTGAAATACTGTGTTAGTTGGAAAGGAAAATATCGAATAATAGAAAATTGAAAGTAAAAAAAAATAAAGAAACAAAATAAATACAAGTAAAAGAATTTTATAAAAGTTTATATATAAGGTACAAATAAATAAATAAATATATATATATATGTGTACATACATAAAGTGGACTGTGATTGCTGAAGAGGTTTGCTTTTGTGTATATCCATTTGTGCGCGTGTATAATATGTTAAAATGTGTACATATGTGAAAAATCCCGGTGTCGATTGACGTTTCTTGGGAGCTCTTCGTCATGAATGAGGATCGTAGTGTCAGGTGCAGCAAGGGATGGCCTATAGTTAAAGAAAACTCTTCAGATTGAGTGGACAAATGTTGAAATTTCCATAAAATATATATTCACCTGGACTATAAAAATTTCATATTTTTGAAAGCCTGGACATCAAAACTAGATGTTAACCAAGATTTAAGATTTTTCAAAAATTGAGGTTTTAAGACCACTTTTATAAATGTAACACGAATAATTTAGCAACTTATGAAATGACGATTAATATTAAAAAAACAGTAAAAAAACTCAGTGTATTTTATCTGAATTGGAAGGACCATATTCTAAAAATTTTCAAAAAATTAAAAAATCTGCAGCTCAGATTCAGGTAACTTAAAATTAATTTCAAATATGAAATCTCATTAACTTCCTTTTTAGTTTTCATCTTAATTTTATTAATAGTTTAAGCTGTCTTAAAGCATTTTAATTCCATATAATTCAAAGATTGTCAACTCAATATTTCTATGTTCTTGACAAAACATAAGAAACAATTAATTTTAATCAAATATTTTTTATTAACCATTTTTTACTAAAAAATCAATGATTTTTCCATTTAGCAATTTCTTGTAACCAAAAAATCAAAATTTATCAATTTGAACCATGATTCGAATTATTTTAAACAAAATCAAAAAAACAATAATGACATATAAAAAATAATAACACTTAATGTTGCTTAGTAACAAATGGAATTTTAAATTTAGAATTTCAAACCTTTCGTATTTTCTAAAATGATTAATTTTTATATCAATTTGCTCTGGAACTTTTTTTTCGTAAACTATCGCCATCTAGTGCATGTTATATACTTATGTTTTAATTAATTTTACTACTATCGTTGCCTGATGAGGCCAAGTAAACGAAACGTAATATAAAAATCATAATTAATTTTTTTAATTAATTGCCATTTCAATTGATAAATTCAATTTTCTCATTTGTCATTAAAATCGAAAAAAGATAATAGATATTTTTAAAAACAATTTATATATATATATATATATAATCTCATATATGTTCTTTACTTGCCATGACAAAATTTTTATACTCATGTTCTACATAGTAAATACATAAAAAAATATAAACTTAACTTTGAAATTATGTAAAAAATATCGAAAAACATTGCTGCGAGGCTGTAAAACTGTACACTAATAAATATTAGCAGCAGCTCACATGCATACATTTTTTTTTCTCACTTTTCTCACAATAGAGTTAAATATGAAATTTATTTTAGACCTTTATTGTGTAAAAAAAAGAGACGAATCGAAATTAATTTCATTAAAAATATTATTGCTTCAAATCAGAAAATTATAAAATTCAAATTTCAGGAATAAAATTAATTTACCTAATAAATATGTACATACAATATTATTTTGAATAATAAGTAAAATTACATTAAAATGAAATTTTCATATTTTAATTTGTAATTTTAATATTTTTATTGCAAATGAATCCTATATTCAATAGGAAGTATCGAATAAAATGTAACTGAATATAATAGATAAAAGAAGAGAGAAAAGTGCAAAGAGAAAATTTGTGGGACGATTCAATTATAAGAGAGCCTCGAGATACAGTCTTTATTGAGAGGGAAGTGTGACTTTACTTTGATCTTTTCATCTATACATTAAGTGTATATTATAGGTTATAATAAATTAATAATATTTTTACTATAAATTGAACACTTATACATATTTTGAACAACTTGCATTTAAATGTAAATTGGTTACAGTTATTATATAAATATATATATAGATTAGAGTGTGTTATATAAATATAACTATAATACGCATATTATATGTAAGTATATTAGGCTGCGTTACTGAAAAGAAATTGGTATACTATGACCATGAAAAGGAAAAATTGCTCAAGTCGCAATTAGCCAAAGGGTTGTTAACAATTTTTTGTCATCAGTGGGAAAAAAACTTGGTTCTTGGTCACTGACAATAAAATTTCTGTATTTTTTTATTTATGCTTTTACTCGTACCCATAAGAAATAATAAAAGGGGTGGGTCAATAAGGCCGGTTTTTGGCCTAATTTATAGTTGAATGAAAATGTTCAAAATTAGTTCATATATGATCAACAGAAAAAAAGTCATTTCCACCCAAAACTGACCACCCCCACCCCTACCTAGTGAATCCCCCAGGGTGGGGGGGAAAAGAAGGTAATGGATAGTTTGTGCAATACTAAGAAATGTAAATGTAATTGGTATGAAACATATGATTTCTGTAGTATTTTTGTCTCCTGAACAATAACCTGTGCTCATTTTTTTAAATAACCGCAAAAATCTTTAGAAAATCGTTAAAAACCTATATAAAAAAGAAAACCTTTTAAGTGTAATTGATTGGTTGAATTTCTTTCCTTTCATATTTTAACTCTTTTTTCGCCTTTCTTCGTCGCCTTCAAATCACAAAAAATCTTCAGAAAATTCTTTCATTCATTTATTATAAAAATCAGCTCCTAAAAATCAGGTGGGTGTGGGGCTGGTCCGTTTAGGGTATAAATGACTTGTTTTCTTCTGTTGATCATTTAGAAACTTATTTTGAGCAATTTTAACTATAAATTAGGATGAATACCGGATTTATTTACCCTCCCCCTTTTCTTAAGTGATTACCTAAAGTATATATATTAGCTTGGTAGTTTTTTTAAAAAATTTGTTATATCCTCAATTACTTGTTAAAAAAAGATTCCAATTACCAAAAAAATAACATTTTCAAAAGTATAGCTCATTAAATCGCTTCTAAGTTTTGACACTAACTGCAAGAACTCTTATAGAGTGAATTTTATGGAAAAAATTTTATTTTCTTGGGGTTCGTTCAGAATATTGACAAGAGATCAAATAAGTTAATATTAGGAAATTCTTATTTTTTTTAGTAAATAAGAGCAAAGGAAATTTCAAGAAAATATTTTTTTTAACTACAAACTAATATTAAAATTAACAGAAAAGAAAAATTTTTGTTAAATATTAAAATAAAAAATAATTTTTTCACGTGTAATTAATATAGACAGTAATAATTATTCTATAATCATCCAGTTATATTAAAATTTCATAGTAAATTTTTCAATCCTCTTTGTAAAAAGTTTTTTTTAGCCTTTTAGAATTGTCAAGTTTCATTTTCTTAAAAAGGATATTTAAGCTTAATTTCCTAACACATAATAGATTGTCTTTTTTTTTTCTCTTTCATACTTTGTCCTTTATTTTTTACACGCTTACTCGATATCTCAAAGCTTATACAGCTTATATATAAGTTTTGAAGTCATAGAAAGGAAATACACCTGGGAATTTTCCTGTTCGTTTTTCTTTTAAAGAGTAGTGAGAGAAAGTTAAAATTTAGTGTTATCAGCAAATAATCTCAAACCCTCATATCTCAATTTATATAAAGTTTTAGGTTAAATGTGCCAATTAAAGTACTTAGATAATATGTTTTTGATATTTCAATTATCATTTAAATATTTTATTAATTATTATTTCTAATTTTTATTATAAATTTATAATTATCTTTTTTAAAATTCTATTTAGTTGAAAAAATTTATAATAATGTAATATTATTGGAAAATTATAAGCTAAAGAAGGATTAATTTTTTTTTTTTGCTGAATTTTATAAATATTAGTAAATTAATATTATAAAAGAGGATTAATTCTATAAGGAAAGTTTTATAGGGGTGTATTTGACCTCATAAAATATTGAATCGATATAATTTAGAAAGAAAAATGTATTCTAAAAGTTTTCTTAGATCTCAGTAAATTTTTGAGGATTAGTAGTATTAAATACTTTATAAAAGATTTATCTCATGATATGAAAAATTTTCTTAAGATGCTAAAAAATTTTTTTAGTTTTTAATATTGAACTTAAGAAATAATAATTTTTTTTTCATCAAATTTTTAACGTTTTTTTGAGTCTTTGTTTTAGTATCATAAAATTTTATAATAATTTAATAATTTATCCTTAATTAATTCAAAATTTATTTTTTTATACCAAATTTTTTATCTTTCTTTCGTTTAATATTAAATTCACAAAAAGTGGGTTATATCTTACATTGAAAATTTGTAGCTTTACTATTTTACTTCCGATTATAGATCAGATAGATAGATAACAGAATATTTTATCCTTACTTTAGTTATATATATCATTTTATGTGTTATCTTAAAATTACTACCTAGATTTTTTTTTATTATAATTAATTTTTTTTAGATATATTTCATATAAAAAGATTTTATCATTTAATTTAGTTTGATAAAATCAAGAATTTTGCTAAAAACGTTTGTTTTGTAAAGAAGCTTATTTTTAGTAAGAATTTATGAGCTTTCAAGATACAAAGGTGTCAGTAAACAACACAAGAATTTTCTTAAAAATAATGTCGTAAATTTTGGTTAATTATGTATTCTTGAATATAAATATTTACACGAGTGCACTTTTACAACAGGTGTGATATTTAATCTGCTGCTACTTAATTAATACTTAAGTAAATAACGAAAAAAATATAATTTATTCTAAAAAAATATTTTTCTTTATTTTCTTAGCGTAAAAAAGCGTAGAAAATGTGAGAAAAATATTTTATGTCAAAGTTTATGCCTGAGCAAGTGAATAATTTTGGTATACATATGGTTTGAATAATCCTGAAAAAATGCACACAAAAAGTTAAAAATGTAAATTTTTATGCTTCAAGCGAAATATTATTTTTTTTTTACATTAATTTAAATTATAAAATAAAAATTAAAATTAATTTTAATAATATTACTAATATAGGTAAATTACAATTAATTTTGCGAAATTGTATTCAAATAAGGTGAGTAATTTAAATAGAAATTCAATTTTACGCTGGAATGAGCTTGTAAAGCGAGAATTTAGAAAAAATGTTTTTTTAATTTTATAATACTGGTGTAGTTATTGTCTTGAATAAGAATCTTTTGTATTCAAACAATCTAAATTTCATAATAATCACTCCGCAGTGAAATAAAAAAGTTCCTAAAATTTCAAGAATTCTGAACAAAGTCGTTTGAATGTGGTTTGAGATTAAATCTATATGTAACAAAGTTGTAAACTTTCAGATCATTATCCTTTTTGATAAGTTGCATTTTTGAATCGTGCTTTCAGATTAGCAGGTGTCGCACATTCCTTGTGAAAATTGAACGCTCCAATTGCAAAACATTTTTCTCAGTTTTAGTAATTTAGTGGCCTCGTAGGGGCAGGTTAATTTTGTTGTTATTTAAACTAAAATTAATATTAAAATTTACATAAACAACTTAACCTTAGGATATCATAAAAATTTCCTTTAAAAAAAATTTGCCTTATGCAATCGAATGCACTGACGGACTCTAGGCGTCTGGGGAATCAGCAAGTATCTCCCTGTGGACAACCCTATGTCGGTTTATCCAAACCCCTTTTCAGAATAACCAAAAGTAGTACAAATTCAATTTCTTGAATGTGTAGAACTTTTTATTACTATTTGTTTTTCAAAACAATACTTATAATATTCTAAAAACGACCAATTAGTAAAAGAGATATTCATAAAACTTTAAGTCATTGCACGGTATGTGCAATATTAGAAGGAAAAATTTTGTGTTTATTTTTCATAATAAACGTTAAAAAGTTTAAAAACGACCAGTTAGTAAAAAAGGCATTTATCAAAAGGTTGGAAAAGTTTTCTGTTAATTAATCATTCGAATTGATGTAAGAATTTGAAAATGAACACTTTACACTCATCAAGGTTTGGCGCGAGAAGCGCAGGGCATGTCGGCGCAGCCCACTAGTCGTACTAGAATTGTTAAAAGATTGAGTAATGTAAAATTTTTGGTAAATCAATTTTACAGTAAATTTAGGAATCCAGGAATATTGTCTCTAAATAATTCGATAAAACCTGTAACACCGTAAGCTGCATGAATATGCA
The DNA here is from genome assembly GCA_022575985.1 of Anagrus nilaparvatae. Taxonomy (NCBI): domain Eukaryota; kingdom Metazoa; phylum Arthropoda; class Insecta; order Hymenoptera; family Mymaridae; genus Anagrus; species Anagrus nilaparvatae. The sequence goes on from JAKSXM010000137.1 coordinate 21,362,341, forward strand.
GCAGCTCCTTACAAAAGTTGTTTGTTATGATGAAAATTAAAAATATCAAAAACTAAAAAAAGAACTTGAAGAGTTTCACCAACAGTGAAATGGAGTTATTAGTTAAGGTATTGTTGAAAATTGAAAATTTCTAATAAATTTTCCATCCTCTTCTTCCAATTTTGGCTACTATTTTCGTAAAACATTAAATCTAATGCATAAGTTTATATTATTGTTGCTTAAATCTACTGTGTAACTTTCATTTAGTTGTTAAAGTTATTTACGTTTATATTGTAAACTGTAAATTTAGTATTACGAGCTTTAATAAATTATACTTAAAACAACATTTATTATTGTTTCAAAATTTATGCTCAATTATCTTAACTCTTTTCTCTAATTAAATAAAATAACAAGAAATTTAAATCTTAAATTAAAATAATTTATTTCATTTTTCAGCCATTTAATCAAATAGTTAATCTTGTTTTTTGCAAAATTGAATTTTTCTATTATTTGTATTAAATTAACATATTAAATAAATTCTCGTATCATCAAATATTTAATTCAGTAGTATTATTCTATATCATTTATCCGCGTTATACTTTCTGCAGAAAAGTACAGTCACATAAATTACATAAAATCTGTTATAATATTTCTTTTAAATTTACGTTCATAATTTAAATATACTATTTATTTTTTATTATTTTTTCTTAAGATATGGGTAAGTTTAGCTTAAATTACCTAACGAAATTATAAAGAAATTTTTTTTATAATGTTGGTTTTGAATTTTCGGTTTTAAGTTTAATAATGCGTCATATTTTATGCAAGATAATATGTTTGAGTTAGCTTAAAGCTCTACAAATTTATCATTGTTATTATTAAGAGTTTATTCACATTAATCATTTTAGTATCACCGAAATAAATGTAAAAAAATGAAAAATAGATTTTAAATTATATCATTTAACCTTTAAGTATCAAATTTGAAAAAAGAAAGATCGTTTACATTATTCTTTTTTTTCAGCTTTTTTTTCTACAAAATTTATAATTTTGGTAAACTATTGGTTTCTGATATTAAGAAAAACCAAGAGTTCAGAAGCTTAATAAAAAATAGGAAATTTTGAATTTAGTCTAATAAATACTGAAAAATAAAATCACAAATTTTGTATTAGCAATAAAGAAATAACTTTCTTGCCACTGACCAAGAAAAATTATGTTTTGCAGTTTACGCGCGATTTGGGCCATTCTTTATTTTTTTGGCCTAGGATAAAAATATACCATTTTTGTCAGCGGACAGAAACCATGCAGTTCCGGGCCGCTGATGGCCAGTAAAACACTTGTTTTCTTGGCACTAAAAAAGAAAACTTCTGTACGGCCAAAAAAAAAACCAAATACCATAAGTTGTAGACTTTGGAGGGAATTAAAGCGCAATTTGGCTCCTTCTTTTTTTCTCGCCAAGGATCGTAACTTTAATTTTTCATTTAAAGTTTGAAACAAATCGTTAGTAAAGTATAATAAAAGTTTAATAAATTAATTTAATTTTCAGGGTTTTATTACATTATTTAACATTAACTTCTAAAAATAAAATATGTTAACAAAACCTTGACTAAAAATTAAATAAATTACTATAAAACTTTTGTGCTATTACAGAATAATTTAATTCCGTTTAAAAAAAAATTTATTAGTGAATAAACTTTCATAGAGAAAGTAGAAGGCAAAAGCTTTTGAAATTATAAATTAAACCAAACGTTGATAATTTGTATCTTCTTTGTGACACTTAAGCCCGTTATAATTAATTTATTTCTTAAGGCTTTACTTCAAATATATTGACAGAATATAATCTTATTATAAAAAATATCATTTTAAATTATAATTAGCGACTTTATATTTTAATTAAAAATAAACTTTTTATTCGATTACATTTTAATAAAAATTTAAGCAACGTTAATAAATATAAATCTTATCTGACTACTATATATATATGTTTGAATAGTATATTTACGGTTCGTGTCCAGAAAAGTAAAAAAAGGCTCAAATCACGCGTATTTACTTTTCGAGGCAAAGCCGAGAGAATGGTAAACATCTATTTTGCCAATCTTTATTTATATATAAAATTTTTCTGAGTCAGTGGCGAGAAAATACGTTTTTGCCGGACGCGCAGTGGACGGGAAATACGTGCTTTTAGGCTGCTGACAAGAAAAATTTATTTATGTCTGTGTGTCTGTTTGTATGAGCATCAGAGTCAAACCAATGCACGAAATTACATAAAATCGGTTTCATTAGAAATAAATTATTTTTGGGATGGAACGATATCATTTTAAATATGTTACTGTAATTAATAATTATCAATTTACTGGGGACAGAAATAGGCCCTTCTTATGAAAGCTCTGTATGTGTTTCTGTAATTATAAATTTGCAGTGAAACATAATTTTTTTAAGCAACAGAAATAGAATTAATTGTAAACAGTGTGGGTAGAGTTCCCACCAACTTTGATATCATATTATAATATTTAAAGAGGCATCATTTCTGTATTTTAACGCTTGTCTAACTCTGTTAAGGTACGTAATATACCAAAATTTTGGATTTATTCTATTCAAAGAGGAAATGCAGCTTATATGTAGGATTTATGAATAAAAAAATAACTTTTACCATTAAATATGAGAGACAGCCTAAAAAACTGAAAATACAGCATATCTAAAAATACTGGTCTATTAGCTTTTAATTAATTTTCAATTTTATTTTTTTTTATTTTTTTACTATTTTAATTTATTTCATTCAAAAGATCTTACGTTCAAAAAGCACAAAAATTAATTCAGCAGAAAAAATTTTTTTACTCGCAAAAAATATATTAATATTCTAATAAGTATGTGTTTGTATTACTATGACGATTTATTTTATATATTTTTTTAAAGTAGCATTCCTATAAAAATTTCCATAACTAAAATAAAAACGATTTTTTCTTGAATGCACAAAGACGTGAAATATGTTTGAGCGATTTATATTTCTTTTATACTATAAATATATACATATTTTTGTTTTACTTTTTTTTTATAAATTTTCACTGCATCGAGCAAAGACACTCAGAAAACTGGCATATATATATTTTTATATATTTTTTTTTCAAATGTACGGAGTATAATTTTTTTTTACCTTTTTTTTTGTTCTAACATTAAGTACGATCCCATACATCATAAATTCCAATGACGTTGATACTCAGTTTTTTTCTCCATTATAAACTCGGCAGATGCAAAAAAAAAGTTTTAACTGTACTACTTTGATATATAATAAATTCTATTTTTTTAGTTTATTTTTAAGTCCTTTTCATAAAGAACTATTAAAAGTAGCTTTGTTTGTTTTTTTTATTATTTGTGCATTTTTTTTAATAAAAAATATACTTTATGTAACATTTAATTATTCGAAGGGCTAAATTGACTACTCTCTGAAAGAAAAATTCGCTTGCTGCAGACAAAATTGTCCTGTTTGCTTCAAGCAGATTTTTTTTAAAGTAATCCGCTGTCCCATAAAAGCAAGTAGGCCAGAAAATGAGTTTTACTAAAGCAAACTGAATGAAAAATTGTATTTTAAAAATTCTGAAATTTTCATAACATTATTCAGTAAAAGATTGTATAAATAAATATATAAAAAAATATATTCTTTGTAAAGAATTTTGAAAAAAAGAATAATATTTTTTAAATAAATAATACGAAAAGGAAAATAAAAATACAGTCGTTTATTTATGTAAATTTTACCTAGAAAATATGTAAAGAAAAAGTAAATAAAAAAGGCATGTTCTTAATTTGTTCAGTCAAAGATATCTTTGAAGTACATTGTGTATTTAACTACAATATGAAGTGAAGACGTCGGTTGGGAACATAAAGTACAAACGACAAAAGTAAATAAATTTTTTTTTTCTTAAAAATTTCTTTTTGGTTCATTTTTAGAATCATAAGCACATTATAAGCGTACTTATACTTTACTTTACAAATAAATGGCAATTTTTTTACTCATATTACTATACAATATGTTGTAACAAATTGACTATGGAATGGTACTGTGAAAAAAAAGGCATATTTATTGTCAAAATGAAAAATATGTTGGCACGGTGTCCTTTCATATAAATTTGAGATAAAATTTTTCTCGCAAAAGTGATTTCTACTGATTCTACATGAAGGTTCAGAATTTTTTTTCGAAAATTTCTGTTATTTTACTACGGCTCGATTAGGAACTTATTTCCGACATAGAATTTAATTTAAAAAAAATTATTTAGAATGAAGAAAATAATATCCAGGGAGCTGTAAAATATCATAGGAATAATAGATTGTTTTACTCCTACCAAATTTTGTTATTAGCACACGAATTTCGGGGAAAATGTTACCAAACTTGCGATACCCCCGATCTTGCACTGCAAAATCTATGCGAAACCTTGTATGACCCCTTGGTTCTCTTAAATGGCCATGGAAAGACTATGTATAACTTTTTCTCTTGAAAATTTAAAAACAAGATTTTACCTAAAAATGCCCATATGTTAAAAACAAATTCTCATGTTACTTTTTGTTCGTTAAGTTACCATGAAATAGAAAAATCAAGAACAGATAGTAAATTTACTGAAATAACATAGCATTTTAGAAATGGATATTATACCTATATATATTTTTTTTGTTAAAATAAAAGACTCTGTATATGACTTTATAAAGAAAATAATATACTATTTTTTAAAGCATATATTTAAATATATATAATTTTAAAATAATTTTGTATGTTTTGATATTAGCAATATAATATTAGCAAATAATGTTAAAATTAAAATAATATGATTTATTTTTTTAAGATAAATATCTGTTTATGTATCAAAAGATTATTATCTCTAATTTGTATTTATACGAATGAACTTACGAATATAGTACTTACAGCTCAATGAATCAAATCGAATGTATATATAGCTATTTTGAATTTATTATATACATGAAAATCATTGATTATTCCAAAAATATATAATAATTTATTATATTTATGAATAAATTATCGAATATTTTTACTGTTTTATTGATATGGGCGATTCCTTTTAAATACGTCCATCCTTTTATGCCAAAAATAAAAGAACGTAAATGGTTTTATTTTAACGAGGTAAAAGCATAGAGATATTTTTATCTATGGATAAAAGGGCCTTAATTTTTTGGTCAGTTAGTCTTCATTTATTTATATGCCTGATTGTCTATGAAAGCTACTGAAACAATATACGATTGAAAAATTAAAAATCAGAAAAATTTACACAGCTTGTAAATTTTTTTTAATTTATACGTTTTAAATATTATTGTGACTCAAATTAAACAAGGCCTTTTGGGTTTGATATGTTTATTTCTCAAAAATTTTTCCATTTTTCCAAACATATTTTCTCGTTTCAAGCTTTAATGAACCAATACTACTCAAAAATAGCTCCTCCCTCATCTACTCAATGAAATTCCTTGAAAATCTCTATTCTTATTATATGTTAAAAAAACTATCATTCTATGCTCTAAATTTTTAAATTTAACTGGTAGTTATTGAAATATTAGCAGTTGAAATTTTGCAGATATTTTGAATGCTTGGGAAATTAAAAAAAAATGAATTTTTCAACACCCTTAAATGCTCTTGTTTTGTCTGTTTTATTTCATAAAAACTTATCAGGTAATGAAATTTAAAAAATTTCATCATTTACCTGTTTTTATATATTAATTTTTCTGGTTTTTAATTTTACATTCGTCTTCTGTGCGTGGAAGATAAAGAATATATAAGGAGTTAAGTTAAGTTACTAAGTTATAAATATTTACATATCATTTACAATTAAATATTTACCTAAATTACTTTTATTAAATTCTTTATTTCAAGCCACGTCCTTCTAAGTTGCATCTATTTTTGGACAAAGTAGATAGTTAGAATTCAAAAAGAATTATATTTATATGCACATACATATATATAGTTATATATAAATGTATATATATGTTATTTTATTTAATTTGTCTGTTTCTGGTTTAAAAATTTTTTTTATATATACGAAAAAAAGATTTAATTTAAAAAGTTTTATATCTTAACACGAAGTCCGTACGACAATGTGGTTTTTGGATACCGAAGCGGTTATGTACAACTTAGTTTTCGAAACCCTGGCTGCCTCTGTTGTTAATATTAAAACTAACTTTATTTAAAATACTTATTTAGATTTGTTAAAAGTGTTTTTATTATTAATTATTGCCACTTTAAGAAATTGTGAGTTTATTTTACTTTGAAAAGTAACATCAAGGCTAATGTATAAAGGTTACTCTTAAATTTATGTCATTAATAACTATAAAATGCTATAGACTATATGGGCTGAAGTTGCTCACCCGCATTATTGATTCCTCTTAGCTTTAATAAAAAAATATCAAAGACAGATGTTTACAATAAATGTAGGTTACAACTTATAAAAAAATAGACAAATTTAAATTCGTAAATTTAAAATAGAACCGACCTTCAGTTAGCAATTGATAAACTTGTTCCGCTCAAAACTATCACTATAAAAAGCATCAAACCTCCATGGGTCAAGGATGAAATACAATTGCTTATAAGCAAACGTAAAGCAACCGAACGGTGCTATGTCAGATCTAAAGATCCTCTACTTTTGACTGAACTTGTAGCTCTCTCGAAGCAAATAGAAGAACACTCTAAAACAGAGCGTTGTTCCTATAATCAGAAGAAAATTAGCAATACACTTAAACAAAATGGCGTGAGATAAGGCGTCTAGTTGTTAACCAAACCTAAGAGTGAACATCATGGTTTTTTACCTAATGATATTAATGCTCATTTTGCTGGTGTATCCACATCATCTTCTGAAAATCTTGTAGTTGTTGAAGAACTTATTTCAAATGCCTCGAATGGTGGCTTCAAATTAAACAAAGTCACTCAAATGATGTGGCTCTGGTCTTTGCATATTTAAACTTCCAGGAGACTAGGGATGATGCCATCCTCTGAGGATCATTTATAGATCTCTGCCTACAGTACAGATTCATGCAATTAAGTTACACAGAATCTGTCTTAATAAAATTGACAGACTAAATCAGACGTGGTATTAGTAATAGGCTGTTCTTTTTTTTCTTCACTTTGATTTTTTGAAGACTCAAAGGTCTTCAATTTCAAGTAAATTATAAAATTTCTAGCTTTGATACGCTCACTAATAACCTCGGTGTCCCTCAAGACTCAGTCTTGGGACCGTTTCTGTTTTCTATCTATATCAATGACCTAAAAGTACATCTACCACATGGGGTTATATATTTATTATATGCTAACGACCTTCAAATGTACATCCAGGTTCCTCCTAAAGATGCTCTACCTGCTGTTGACACCCCTACTCACATTGCATGTAAGGTCTCTGAGTGGGAAAATAGTGTCACACTCTATCTCAATTATAAAAAAACTATGGCTATTTTATTTATCACATCATAATTTGCAGACCTTATTTGTTCCGTAGGAACTATACGTGCAAATAATTAGTAAATTTTGGTATCACAAAACTTGTAATTAATCATATCTCATTTCATTTATATCTAATTTTCAAAATTTAATTGTTTCCATTATTTTTATATTTATATATGTAAAAAGTCGAAGTTAATATTATATAGAAATTGCAGCATGTTTTTCATTGTTAACTTATTATAAATTTAAAGGCTCCGGGTGGCAGCCCGCCTGCGTAATTGCAGGTGGTCCGGCGTCTATGGTGAATCACCAGTTGACTTGACAATCTTGTAAGCCTTCTCTATAATCTTAACGTTAATGACGAAAGATAACTCCTCTTGCGACGTGTACCATACACATAATAAATCGAGTGTAAAATAATTAAACAAATTAGTTATCATTTCAAGTTACCTAACAAATACCTAATGAAATCCATCCTTTTAAATAAGCGTGGTTTAGAATAATTTGTGATTAACAGATTATACAGAACATTATTACTAAATTAAATCTAGAAATTCAATAGGCAAATGTAGCAGGATCCCTTTCTCCGAGGAAGTTAAAAGTCTTATTGTAATTCCAGATAACAAATTCACATGGAATTATCAGTTCATTTTCTTAGACATTTTACTATAGAAAAACTACGCATTTTATTAGTTCAGGCTCTAGTCACTCCAATAAATACTGATGCAATTGGAGGAAACTGATCCTATTATGTTCTACATTTACTGCTTTCACGTATGTGGATAAATTTAAATATTTTGTATTTACAAGAATTCTGCATTAATTTCTTGACTGTGATAATAAATATTATCAGCACAAAACCAAAATCTCCTTACTTAAATTGTTATTTTATTAAATATTATATTTTATTATAAGTTTAAAATAATTTTTAAAACGTGACTTTTACGAGCATAATTTGTTGTTTATTAACTTTTAAAAAACATTTATCCAACATTTCGATTACAATGTAATCTTTTTCATGGCTGGAATAATATACAGTGGAACTTTGATAATTCGAACTTTGATAATTCGAAATTGTCGATAATTCGAAGTTTTGCGTTTGCCGCATGAATTTTGTATGCTTACGCATGTAAAATTTCGTTTATAATTCGAACAAGTTCTTTGATAATTCGAAGTTTTTGAAGCAATTCTGTGAGAAAAAAATTTTTTTACAATCTAAAATTTTTATTTTTAAATAGTATTAGAGTGAAAGAAAGGATTTTAATGGCGAGGGATTATATACTAAGAAATAAATGCACACTAAGTAGATTATTTTTTTTTCTTGTAGGTGGGCCTTATAATACTAATTTTTAAAAGAAAAGTATTGTCCGATAATCACGTTTACAATTTTTCTATTTAATCTTTTAAAATTTTACTAAATATATTTATTTATGTATTATTTTAATATTTATGGGAGCTCCCTTATCAGTCTAAATTTAACTAAATCTTCTTAAAAGAATTTGGTAAAATTAAAATTTTTAAATTTATTTATTTAAAGCATTTTGATGACTATATAAAAACAAAAAATAAAATTAAATTCATTTTCTTTTTAATTGTCGAAGAAGAAAGAACTAGTTTTTCAGTTATTTTCATGTTTTATCTAATTTGATCATGACTCGAGTACAGTATAAAACGCTAACTTTTGAAGAAAAAAGGAAGGTTATTTAGAAATTACTCAAAAATTACGCAAAAATTTTACTCAGAATTTTTTTTTGTATTTTTATCATTTTTAGCCATTAGACAAAAATTTTTGATAATTCGAAGTCTTCGATAATTCGAAGTTTTCACCTTGCCGCATGAACTTCGAATTATCAAAGTTCCACTGTATTAATTTACGTAGAGAAATAAACATAGATTTTTTTAAACTTACAAGGTGGAATGATTTTTGACAAAACTGTTAAAAAATATCATAAAAACTTTGTAATATGCATAATAACTATGCGCAGCATAATTGAAACAAAAACTGTAAAACAGATATAATTATGAATATATAGTCAAAATATGATTAAAAGTATGATAAAAATAAATAAAGATTAATCTAGGTAAACTAAAATATGAAAAATGTGAATATTGCACAAAAAATGAATATAGTACATATTGATAATATTAAAAACTGTAAGTGAAGAAAAAATGTAACATATATAGCTATAACACATAAAAATCTTTAATTTTTAAAAAAATAACTCTATTGAAAAAAATGATCCGTTATTATGCTCTTATAATGAACTACAATGTTTTGATTATTGTTATCATTATTATTATTATTCGATCAGCTTTGAAATTGTAATAATAATGGTAAAACATACAAATATAGACACCTAAGGCCAGGAAAGATAACCATAAACTTCATGTTATGTTTCGATGATAAATTTCTATGATAATGTAGACGCGTTGTTTATAACAACGATGTTTTATTAGACAGGCTTTTTATCATTTTGTGAATATTAGACAAATATGGATTAAAAAGCTGTTGTGAATCCCCTTGCTCATTTATGGCGTCCTTATAAATATTAATGTGTAGAATCTCACTGGTTTTCCTCTTCTGGTAATTAGATTCATGATCTAATAATTTAAACTTAGACCAAGCGAAATTGTGTTTTGTATTTTTGTGATATTTTCATCATCAATATTTTTTGACTTCTTTGATCATTATCGATTTCACAATAATTTGGGGTAGTCTCTTACGGGGCTGAGTAGTTTCTTTTTTGCTTTTTTTCTTCTTTTATTAAAGCATCTATAGATGACTTGTGCTCATTTAATCTGATACCAATTTCCCTCTTGATTTCACCAATATACACAACGCCAACCTGTATTTCTTTGGGTATTCTATCCTAAGCTTTTATGATAATATTATTTTCATCCAAATTATTAACAATCATTGGTATCGCTAATATGTTATGCTTTTTGCAACATTAATTTATTTTAATTTTTTTAATCAATTTTGTCAAAAATCATTCCATCTTGTAAGTTTTATAAAAAGCTATGTTTATTTCTCTATGTAAATTAATGTTATATATTATTCCAGCCTTGAAAAAGATTACATTGTAATCGGAACGTTGGATTAATGTTTTTTAAAAGTTAATAAGCAACAAATTATGCTCGTAAAAGTCATGTTCTAAAAATTATTTTAAACTTCACTTCTTAATATCGAGCAATAAATAAATTTTGAATAATTATTCAAATAAATTATTTTATTATAAGTATTACAAGATTTATATAGTATTTTTAAATATTTACCTAACATGATTGATTTATTTAAACTTACTTTTATATTATATCATTCATATTATTGTAAAAGACTGCTATGGTGAATCAAATTTATTTACTCTTTTGTTTTTACAAATAAAGTTCATCCATCTATCTATCTATCTATCTAATATATATTTATTCAGTTGCAGTGGTTTTGACTTAGATTCATCAAGATTAATTGACTTTTCGAAAGATTTATATACATCCGTAAGATCGTAAATTTAAGGGCTAATATTGGAGTTTAGGATGATTTAAAATGCATTTGACCATATGTGTTTTGGCCTGCGGTAACTAAAAACAAACAAACAAACATACAAAATTATTTTAAAAATTTATTTATCAAGATAAGATGTAATATAATCAAATTCAAGTTAATACCTTGACAAAGCTGAAAGCAGAAAACGTTTTATTAGGACTTCAACTATTTCTGTGAAATAGAATCTGATTACAAGAAAACTTATACATAGAATTGTTTGTTAAACTAGTAAAATCTTGTATATGTGTTTGTATTTTAGAAAAGATTAAACATTATTCTGTACTTATACTTTAAACCTACATTTCATTACTAAATACATGGAAAACATAATATACGTGCTCTTATATATATATATATTTATATATTTGTATAAAATACATGCAAAATGAAAATTTAAACACACGTCCATGAAAAGTTAATGTTCAAATTTTCTGCGCAATTACGTACAAGTTAATGGAATTTGTTTGAACAAATTTAAATAGTATATATATATATATATATATTTATAATGTAAAAAAACTGGCCTTGATTTTAATATGGTAAGATTAATATCACGATATTAATTTTGCTATCGTAATACTAGAATCGAGTGAAATTTAACTTATTTACTTAAAAAAATAAATTTAATTTTAATGTCTAAATAAGTAAGTAATTAAATATAATAAAAACGTTTGTTTATATATATTTTCAAATAAACGTCTAATTTAAGCACAGGATTTAAATAAAAGAATTATTATCCTTATTGTTATTATTTTGTTTAATTTTATTTATTGTTAAATTTAAATTTTAATGCTTTTTAGTAAAGATTTATGTTAAATTTTATTACAAATCGATTCTTTTAGATTTTAAATATTTAAGCATGGAAATAAAGATCGTAAAAAAAAATTTACAATTTTAAGTTGATTTATGTATACATTTTCTTTATTTTAAATTCAATTGTTTTTTGTTAAATTAACGCTGTAAAAAATGAATAAAATTGTTTTATTATGATTTAGTTAGTTAATTTTGTAAAATAGAAAATAATAAAACTTAAAAAAGCTATTAGTCATTCTATACAAGAAGTCATAAGGTTATCAGAACGGATTCCCCGATTTGGTTCTGTTCAGAAGTTTTTTTTTTATACTCTTGAAATCTCCTCAATTTTTATAGCTCTGTAGGTGCAAATAGTGCAAATCTACTGGATAGAGAAAAATTACGTTTTTTTCCATTCTTTTTAAGCAATATTTTAGTAATTTATTAACGAAACCAGAAGAATATTGAAAGTATAGCTTTTGAACATAGTCGATGTCACAAAAGTTTCCGAAAAATCGGTACTTTTTGTTATATTCGCATTTAGTCTCGTGACTTGATAATAATTTTATAATTTCCAAACCAGATTTTAGTCTCTAAATAACCTAAGACAGAAAATATTTGAATTTATTTTGCTATTTTTGGATCCATTTATATAACTTATTAGCAAAGTTACATTATAAATATTACATTACGACCCATGGCCAGAAAAATACAGGATGGCCTTAACCCTATAAATCATAACCTTAGACGAAACACAGGAGGTTAAATTACGATTTTGGGTAATCTTTTTTTATGGCTAAGGGCCTTATTTGAATTTTCCTCGTCAATGACAAGAAAAATAATTTAATTTTATTAATACTCTCTTATACAACAATTAGGCAAAAATAATTAATTGCATTTTTCACTATCTCAAAATTAACTGTACTTGAAATGAAAAAAAAGGTACTTCATAAAGTTAAAGCAAATATTGTTTGTCAGCATTATTTTAATTAAAAAGCAAAATTACCTTTCAATTTAACATTAAACAATTTGTACAAAATCAATTACGCTAAATTTTTTTTTAATTTTAGCAATTAAATCTAATGTTTGATTTTCATTAATTTCTAATAAATTAAAATAATAAATTATTATTTAGAATGTTCGAAATTATAAATTAAAAGTTCGTTATCACTTTAATCAAAATAAAGAAAACTTTAATTGTATTCACGTCAGCAGAAAAAAAAAGTATCTAAAAAAAAGAATATATATAAGTTAAGTTTGTTATTTTTCTATATCAGACAAGTGAAATCAGTTAAATTATATTTTTGTACATAAAGAAATTGTAGAATATAAAAAATTCATTGTTTACAGTATATATATTACAGTTTTTGTTATCACTAATGAAACATCAAACTTTTCCAATAAATTAAAAGATTTATAAAATAAAAATATAACTCGCATGCGAAAATATACTAAAAAAAAATTATTTACTTTTTTTATTTATACATTCAGTGTGAAAAAAAAATCTATATAGATGAGGGTTGCAAAAAAATAGTAAAAAGTTTTTAGACTTTATTATATATATTTGAGAAACAGTATTCATTTTATTAAAAAATATTTATTAGAAATATACATTAGCCTAGATGTTATTTTTAAAAGTTTTTATTTTAACTCAGGATTTTGGGCGCTGTTCACTGGTAATAATTGTCGTTTTCCATCCGGGGTAGTTTCCTGAACTCCGATAATTAACTTTCTAATGCAGAATAATAAAAACTAGAAGAATTTTAAGGAAGATAAATCAATGCAAAATTGATAAAATAATAGAAGTTATTATTTGTAAAAAGCAAAAATTTACCATGAAATACAAGGTTTAATTATTTACTGCTGCTAATTATTTAATTTTTATGAAACTGTAATTTAATTTTATTTATAATTTATTGTTATTGATTTTTTTATGAAATACTACCATTTTAATAATATAAAAGCAAAGTAAATTTTAAAAATAACCGTCGGTTTAATATGTGTATAAATAAAATAGAGTAACTATTTATCATATAAATGTATTTTTTTTACAAACTTTTTTTCACACTTTTTTTGATTTTCTTGTCAAGATACGTAAACAAAAATTGATAAAAATAATATGTAAATAACTGAAAGTTTTTTGAAAGGCTAAAGAAATATATGAAATTAAATTTAAAATTCAGTACAAAATTAAGCTCTACTTAATACCAAAAAAAAATTTTCATTTTTTTTGGACAAGATTTTGAAAAAAAATATCAAACGAATTGCTTTCATATTTGAATCTTAAACTTTTTTATCATTTGTTTATTTTTATTTTTATTTTTATTTTTATCTATTTTTTTTATTATTTAATTTATTTAATTTTTCTGAAACTTATCTCATTATAAAGATTTTATTTACCCTATAAATTTTTTTTTAATTGTTTGATATGCCCTTGGAGGGCAGCTTGTATCATGGGTGATCTGAACTTATTATTCGAGTCTCGTTTTGTACCCCCCGAATTCAATTATTTCCCTGTACGAAATTTCATTTTAGTTCTAAGAAGCTAGTATTACCTTGGTCTATTTACTTATGGCCTAATTAATGTTTTTCTTGAACAATTTTTTGTTGTGTATAAATATTTCTTATATTACGCGAAAATATATATACTTTATGCAATATATATCTGTATAGAGGCTTCGTACGAAAAATTGAAATTCCAATTTAAAATTTCCAAAATGAGATCAATTTTTCTTTATTTGTTTTTTCAAACTAAAAATTTGATATGAGATAAGCAAAATCTGATATTCAAAATATTTTGATTTATTTAACTTTCAAGACTTGTATAAATACAGATAAGTTTATTACAGTTCCAAATCTGATAGATAACTTTTTGCACAAAATTCAAATCAATTGTTGTTTCATAAATCTCAATAAATCTTTAAAAAAACATCAAAATATGAGAGCAGCGATATTTTAATCACATGAGTATTTGTAAATTTAAGAATCTGAATTGATAAAAAAGAATGTTTTAAGACAAACATAATTTTAAATATAAAAAGCCATTTTTTATTAACACCAATGCGAAAAAGATACCACTCCCTTCCACAAGTATTTCAAAAACTTCTTGTAACCTCTTATAAAGCTCTTCGAGAGTCTTTCAAACTTTAATAAAAAATTTTAGCTGCAGGAAATGATCGTTGAACTCCTATAGTGAATAAAGTTAGAATCCAATTTAAGAAATATTTCGGTATTGTTTTTTGAAAATACAGAAAACTTTTATTCAGCCATCGATTTATTAAAATTAATTTGAATCGTGAATTATTTATTTTTAGGAAAGTTGGTCAAATACTTATTTTTAATAAGTATTGAAAATTAATATATTTTTAAATTTACAATATCTTGTAAAATCTTTTTGTTTTAATTTTAATGTCAAAATTTTGAAATAAAATTTAATAAAAATTGATTAAAAAAAATAATATAATTTACTTTATTTTAATCAGATTTATCGATTTTATTTTTATTGATGTAATTTTTTATTTAATATTTATTTTAGTTCAATTTCGATTACTTCAATCGATATTAATCTAATAAAACTTAAATAGAAATGTTTTTAAGAAAAAAAAATAATATCAACCATGACTTTTTATGTTATCCAAGTACTGTTTTTAAAAACAAGGTAACTTAAGCCCGATACCTGTTGACAATGTTTATATTGTTTTTAAATTGATCACTTGAGTAGAAAATTATTTTTTTATTTGAATCATCCTTTTTGATAAAAAATATTTAACTTTATTTTTTTTTTTTTTTTTTTTATTTTTAAACAAATCAACGGGACGAACCCTTTTACAATAATTTATAATATAAATCAAACATAAATTTTATATTTAGAAATTTAAATACATTATGAATTTTACTTAAATTATAAGATAATAATTTTAATTATAAAGTAATAAAAAGAACTGATGGTAAAAATTAAAGTTATAAGTTAAAGTTATAAGTTAATGGCGATACAATAATTATTTTGAATTGTAAATATATATTATGCAAATTTACCCAAATTAATTTTTAAACTTTTAATAAAACTGCATTCAGATTCATTAGTTATATCAACTTTTTTGTTTATCATATTAAAGCTTTCAATAATTCTATAAAGAGAAGAAATTTTATTATTTTTTTTAAATTCTGTAGGTAAGCTGAACATAATATTTCTATCTCTAAGTCCGGGTCTTAATGGCACATGTAAGTTAATTGATGATAGGATGTCAACGGAATCAATTCTTTTATTAAATACTCTATATAAAAATTTAATGTCAGCTATATCTCTTGACGATTCTAAAGTTAACAAATCAAATTTTTTATTTAGTTCAAGATAATTATGACTAAAATAATCAAAATCAATCTTTTGATTATATGCTAATATTCTAAGAACTTGATGTTGAATTTTTTCAACTTCATAATTTAAAGAAGATGTATAGGGGTACCAAATCATTGAACCATACATTAATATAGATTTAATATGAGAGTTATAAAATAATTTTAAAGAATTGATTGTCTTTAATTTACATAATATTTTTTTTAAATAATAAATTCTTTTTTTAGCTTTAGCTATAATATTTTGTATATGAACATTAAAATTTAAATTTTCATCAAAAAGAATTCCAAGATCTTTAATTAGACAAACTTGTTCAATAATTTTTTTACCAATTTTGTATTGAGTATTTTTACATTTTTTAGAACTTTTAGTATCAAAAATCATAATTTTACATTTTGAAAGATTCCATGACAAACTATTTAAGTAATTCCAATTATGTAATTTTTTTATATCATTTTTAAAACTAATTATGTCTTTATCATTTCTGATCTCTTTAAATATTTTAAGATCATCAACATATAATAAAAAATTTGATTTTCTTATACTCTGTTTTAAATCATTAATATAAATTATATACAGAAGTGGACCTAAATTTGACCCTTGAGGGACACCAGAAATGTAATTTATTTGTTTAGACAGAGATTGATTTAATTTAACAAATTGTTTTCTGTTAGATAAGTACGATGTAAACCAGTTTAATAAATTGCCTTCGACACCATAAGAGAAAAGTTTTTGTAATAGTAGTTTGTGACTAACAGAGTCAAAAGCTTTAGATATATCTGTGTATAGTGTGTGGACTTGGTTGCCTCTATTCAGAGCTTGTGCAACAAATTCTTTGAATAAAAATAAGTTTGTTGTTGTTGATCTTTTTATAATTGAACCATGTTGTTCTTTGATAATTAGTTTATTAAAGAAAACAGAAATTTTATCATATACTAACTGATCTAACAATTTAGCAAATGAGCTTAGAATAGTTATTGGTCTATAATTTATTCTTATTTCTAATTTTTTTATTTAAATCCTAAACTCTTAAGTTTTTGTAAATTCAGTGTCAATTTTGATTTTTTTTTTTTGCAAAGTTGTGAGAAATTTGAAGATTACAATAACATTTAAAATTTTTTATGTTTTTTAGTAACTAAATACGAATATGAAATCTTTTTTTACCTAAAATGAAATGGTTGCTTACAAAATAAAATATCCAAATCTTACATATAAATAATTTCAAACAAATTCAAAAAAAAACTGTTGAATCAGGAACCTAAGAATTCGGGTAAGCGTAAAAACAAATTTAATTATTTGCGTTTAGGGACTCCAAAAACACAAGCAACAGATAAAAATTTTGAAAAACATACTAATTATAGCTTAAAAATATCTATTTCGGGAAACGGGAACGTTTTCGATAAAAACAGATTCCATATTAATATTCAGCGACCCAAAAAACGTAAATACATATTACTGGCTTGAAGTTTTCTTATAAAAAGTCTTAAACTCTATACATACGATATAAAATTTTTAACATATCGGGTGCAAGATTTCAAATAATCTATAATTTGACAGAAAATATAAAATATAAATTTTAAATCGATATTATTTATTATTATTTGCTTAAATGTATTTCTTGAAGGTATCGAGAAAGGTACTTAAAATTTGAATAATCGCAAAAAATAAGGCATATAGAAGTTGTTATAAAATTTTATGTTTTATAAATAAAAATATATCTAATTCTTATGATGCATAAAGTTTGTATGTATATTTACTTTTATATTTACTTTTATATGCGTTTCAGTAAAAAAATTGAAATATCATAAAAATTGTTGTTTATCTCTGTATTTATGTGAATATATTAGCCTGGGATTTATTTTCAAAAATAATTTTAATTTTCGATTACCTGCTAAAGGAATAACATTCTCAAAATTCTAGCTCATATAATCATTCGTAAGTACGATCGATCAAATGAAAATAGCATTGTATTTTATGGAACCTGGAATTTCTTCCACAAGAGCCCATGCGTACTCGGTAGCAATACTTAAAAGTAAGAGATTAAATGAGCTATAATTTTGAAATTTAGAAAATCTTTTTTTTTTACTATAGGACACCTAATTCTGTGGTAATCCAAAATATAAGCAACTTTTCAAAATAACTATCAGGCTAATATATATTTAATTTACAAATATTGTATATTTATTTATACAAAAAATGTAAGTACTAATCAGATTTTTCATGTTGCTTTTTCATAGTGTTTTAGAATTAAAACTTTATTTTCAAGACAAAAATTGATCTACATGTGACAAGAAATGAAAACTCTGGGTAAAAAAGTAAAGTTTTCTATGTTAAAAAAGTCTCGAATATCTAATGTGTATTTTAAGCCTACAATCGCTAGTCTACATGCTAAATGATAGGTTTCCTTAGGCTAAATTGAAATTTCCGATTTTTTTTTCTTCAATTTTTCGTAGATATTTTTTTTGATCTGCTTTTAAATGCTTTGATGCAAAAATTTGTAGTCAACACGAAGCACTCTATATACATATATATATATATATATTCATATAAAGTTTTGCTCGCTGAAGCAATAAAAGTTTTGAACACGTCTACAATCACATTTTATTTGCAGTATAAGTCAGACACGACGCTTTTCATAGAATAAATAAGCGTTTTATTAAAATGAAAAATTACTCAATTCTTTACACATACGTACTCCTTAAATTCTACCGCTAAGTATTATTTATGTATTTTCTATAATATTATAAATTCTTCTAAAATATTATATATATTGTAAATTTTTAAATTTTTGCAAGAAAAATTCAATTTTTTCTATAAAAAAGGAAAGATTTAACATGTTATATGAAAATGACGTATAGTTTCTAATTATTTTTAATTTATCTCAAATATAAAATTTTGTTTTTACGCTGAAAAAAAAAAACTTGTAACTGGTTTGTCTGTTCATAAAAACAAAAAATATATTATAAATTATAAATTCTAGAACCGGAACTATAAGCCCTAAATATACATTATTTTAAGTCCATAAACCTAAAGTATTTTAAGGACTTGTTTTTATCAGGTTCTGATCAGGCCCTGAATCCCATTTGAAATTGTTTTAAGTCAATTTAACCCCTCCTCCCTAAAAACGTCACTTTTTTACCCCCGCCCCATTCTGCAAAAGGACTTTTCCGGGTACCCCTTCCTATGAAAATATTCCATGTAAAAAAATCCGTTCGCTGTAGGCGGAAATATTCTGCTTGCGGTTAGCAGAATTCCGCTTGTACCTAGCAGATTTTTTTCTTGCTCAAACAATTGCAAAAGACTCGAAACGTAAAGAAAATTTAAAAAAGAATTGTTTTTCGTTAAAAATTTTTTTTTTCAATTTCCTTTAGGTTTCAGGTCATTTGCAATCGTTTGAGCAAGAAAAAACATTCTACTAGCCACAAGCTAAATTGCATTAGGGGCAAACGTAATTCTTGAATTAATAAAGAAAAAAAAACTTTTTAATTGGAAACTTAAATATAAAATAAAATCTAAACGAAGAACCTGAAAATTATCAATATCTAAAATCCATATAATCATTATTTGAATAAATTTTAATCAGCTTCTTATATGAAAGTTCTTAACTTTTAACGATCATAATTATTATATTTTATAAGCTATTTATATTGTATAATCGGAAAATTTCATTTCACTAATCTATTGGTATTAACTAGACGGTGTCTATTTACACTTACCGTTTTTACACGGCATCACGTTTTTCAGATAATATCCACGGTTTTTCATCTTTTCCGTATGTAACCGTGTCAAACTATCATTTTACCGTTTGCCGTATTTAACCGTTTCTTTAAAAGAATGATGTAGATAAACCGTGTCTAGCCGTGTGAAATATAAATATTTAACTTCTGCCGTACTTAACCGTTTCTATAAAAGAATGATGTAGATAAACCGTGTCTAGCCGTGTGAAATATAAATATTTAACTTCTGCCGTACTTAACCGTTTCTATAAAAGAATGATGTAGATAAACCGTGTCTAGCCGTGTGAAAAATAAATATATAACTTCTGCCGTGCATAACCGTGCCTATACTAATAAAATATATAACAGCCGTGTTCTGCCGTAAGAAATATATTCTCAAAGCAATTACCGTATTTAACCGTTTCTTTAAAAGAATGATGTAGATAAACCGTGTCTAGCCGTGTGAAATATAAATATTTAACTTCTGCCGTACTTAACCGTTTCTATAAAAGAATGATGTAGATAAACCGTGTCTAGCCGTGTGAAATATAAATATTTAACTTCTGCCGTACTTAACCGTTTCTATAAAAGAATGATGTAGATAAACCGTGTCTAGCCGTGTGAAAAATAAATATATAACTTCTGCCGTGCATAACCGTGCCTATACTAATAAAATATATAACAGCCGTGTTCTGCCGTAAGAAATATATTATCAAAGCTATTACCGTATTTAACCGTTTCTTTAAAAGAATGATGTAGATAAACCGTGTCTAGCCGTGTGAAATATAAATATTTAACTTCTGCCGTGCTTAACCGTGCCTATACTAATAAAATATATAACAGCCGTGTTCTGCCGTAAGAAATATATTATCAAAGCTATTTCCGTACATAACCGTTTTTTTAAAAGAAGGATGTATATAAACCGTGTCTAGCCGTGTGAAAAATAAATATATAACTTCTGCCGTGCATAACCGTGCCTATACTAATAAAATATATAACAGCCGTGTTCTGCCGTAAGAAATATATTCTCAAAGCAATTACCGTATTTAACCGTTTCTTTAAAAGAATGATGTATATAAACCGTGTCTAGCCGTGTGAAAAATAAATATATAACTTCTGCCGTGCATAACCGTGCCTATACTAATAAAATATATAACAGCCGTGTTCTGCCGTAAGAAATATATTCTAAAAGCAATTACCGTACTTAACCGTTTCTTTAAAAGAATGATGTAGATAAACCGTGTCTAGCCGTGTGAAAATTAAATATTTAACTTCTGCCGTGGTTAACCGTGCCTATACTAATAAAATATTTATCAGCCGTGCCCTGCCGTAAAAAATATATTATCAAAGCTATTACCGTACTTAACCGTTTCTTTAAAAGAATGATGTATATTAACCATGTCTAACCGTGTGAAAAATGAATATTTAACTTCTGCCGTGCTTAACCGTGCCTATACTAATAAAATATTTATCAGCCGTGCCCTGCCGTAAGAAAAATAGTATTAAAGCAATTACCTTACTTAACCGTTTCTTTAAAAGAATGATGTATATAAACCGTGTCTAGCCGTGTGAAAATTAAATATTTAACTTCTGACGTGCTTCACCGTGCCTATACTTATAATCCACGGTTTTTCATCTTTTCCGTATGTAACCGTGTCAAACTATCATTTTACCGTTTGCCGTATTTAACCGTTTCTTTAAAAGAATGATGTATATAAACCGTGTCTAGCCGTGTGAAAAATAAATATATAACTTCTGCCGTGCATAACCGTGCCTATACTAATAAAATATATAACAGCCGTGTTCTGCCGTAAGAAATATATTCTCAAAGCAATTACCGTATTTAACCGTTTCTTTAAAAGAATGATGTAGATAAACCGTGTCTAGCCGTGTGAAATATAAATATTTAACTTCTGCCGTACTTAACCGTTTCTATAAAAGAATGATGTAGATAAACCGTGTCTAGCCGTGTGAAAAATAAATATATAACTTCTGCCGTGCATAACCGTGCCTATACTAATAAAATATATAACAGCCGTGCCCTGCCGTAAAAAATATATTATCAAAGCTATTACCGTACTTAACCGTTTCTTTAAAAGAATGATGTATATTAACCATGTCTAACCGTGTGAAAAATGAATATTTAACTTCTGCCGTGCTTAACCGTGCCTATACTAATAAAATATTTATCAGCCGTGCCCTGCCGTAAGAAAAATATTATTAAAGCAATTACCTTACTTAACCGTTTCTTTAAAAGAATGATGTATATAAACCGTGTCTAGCCGTGTGAAAATTAAATATTTAACTTCTGACGTGCTTCACCGTGCCTATACTTATAAAATCTAAATCAGCCGTGTCCTGCCGTAAGAAAAATAGTATTAAAGAAATTACCGTACTTAACCGTTTCTTTAAAAGAATGATGTATATAAACCGTGTCTAGCCGTGTGAAAATTAAATATTTAACTTCTGACGTGCTTCACCGTGCCTATACTTATAAAATCTAAATCAGCCGTGCCCTGCCGTAAGAAATATATTGTCAAAGCAATTACCGTATTTAACCGTTTCTTTAAAAGAATGATGTAGATAAACCGTGTCTAGCCGTGTGAAAATTAAATATTTAACTTCTGCCGTGGTTAACCGTGCCTATACTAATAAAATATTTATCAGCCGTGCCCTGCCGTAAAAAATATATTATCAAAGCTATTACCGTACTTAACCGTTTCTTTAAAAGAGTGATGTATATAAACCGTGTCTAACCGTGTGAAAAATGAATATTTAACTTCTGCCGTGGTTAACCGTGCCTATACTAATAAAATATTTATCAGCCGTGCCCTGCCGTAAAAAATATATTATCAAAGCTATTACCGTACTTAACCGTTTCTTTAAAAGAGTGATGTATATAAACCGTGTCTAACCGTGTGAAAAATGAATATTTAACTTCTGCCGTGCTTAACCGTGCCTATACTAATAAAATATATATCAGCCGTGCCCTGCCGTAAGAAATATATTGTCAAAGCAATTACCGTACTTAACCGTTTCTTTAAAAGAATGATGTATATAAACCGTGTCTAGCCGTGTGAAAAATAAATAGATAACTTATGCCGTGCTTAACCCTAAGGAACATAAATTAACAGCTACTGTCGTGTTTAATAATATATAATAAGCTAATCGTACCCAGCCGTATTATAAAAGAATTTTTTGCTAATGCCGTATTCAGCCGTCTAACTGTTACAATAAAAAAGGTCAACCGTATCCGTCCGTTTCAGAAATGAATATATAGCTACTGCCGTGCTTAACCGTGACATAAATACTCTATAATAAGTGAAGCGTGCCCAACCGTAAGGAACATAAATTAACAGCTACTGCCGTGTTCAGCCGTGATATAAATAATATATAATAAGTCAACCGGACCAAGCCGTATTATAAATCAATTTTGATCTACTGCCGTGTTTAGCCGTGATATAAATAATATATAATAAGCCAACCGTACTTAGCCGTATTATAAATGAATTTTTGCTATTGCCGTATTCAACCGTCTTACTGTATGTATATAATTGGTGAATTGTAATTGTAATTACAGCCGTGCTTAACCGTGACATAAATTCTGTATAATAAGTGAACCGTACCCAACCCGACCGTTTGAAAAATAAATTAACAACTTCAGCCGTGCTCAGCCGTAAAATAAAATTATATAATAACCCAACTGTACCCAGCCGTATCTGAGCAATTGAAAAATTAATATAATTACTCTATAAT
This sequence comes from Anagrus nilaparvatae, assembly GCA_022575985.1. Classification (NCBI taxonomy): domain Eukaryota; kingdom Metazoa; phylum Arthropoda; class Insecta; order Hymenoptera; family Mymaridae; genus Anagrus; species Anagrus nilaparvatae. Next base: position 21,385,899 of record JAKSXM010000137.1, read on the forward strand.
AACTGAACCGTGCCTAGCCGCAAGGAAAAGAAACTAATCGCTACTGTTGTGTTCAACCGTGACTAAATAGTATATAACAAGCCAGCCGTGCATAGCCGTATTGCAAATGAATTTTTAGATAATGCCGTATCAACCGTCTGACTCTAAGTATATAATAGGTCAACTGTATCTGACTGTTTGAAAATTAATATGACATAATTATTCTATAATAAATGAACCGTCTCCAGCCGTTTGAAAAATGAAATTACAACTACTGCCGTGTTCAAACGTGACATAATTAGTATACAACAAGCGAACCGTACCCAGTCGTATTATAAATGAATTTATATCGATGTATTCAACCGTCTTTCTGTAAGTATAGAATAGGTCAACCGTATCTGAACGTTTGAACAATTAATCTATATCTAATGCATTGCTTAACCGTTATATAATAAGTGAACCGTGCCCAACCGTAATGAAAATAAATTAACAGCTACTGCCTTGTTTAGCCGTGATGATTTTTTACTGCAATATTAAAAAAAATTATGACTCATTTTTCTTACTTTTTTTCCAAAAGTCCAAAACACAAAAATGGCTGCCAAAAATCGAAATTTTGTTCTGGGAGGCTAAAAATTGGGCTGGTGACTTATTTTTGGTAGTACTTTCACAAAAAAACACTTTGGGGCAGTATTGAAGACCCGACCATACAGGTCGTATACGTTTCATTTAAATCTACCCTCATACAAAATTAGGTTGTGTCCAAAAATAAAAGAAATAATTGATTTATTATTTTTATCCAGCAAAAATTTTGGCATAAAAATTAGCTATCAGATCCGAGAAATCCAGTAAAAACGATTTTTTTCAAAGTAGTGCTTTCATAAAATAAAGTTAGGTATACGTCTTAACAGAAAAAAATAGTACTTCAAGCATTCATGATGTCAAAAATTTTGAAACAAAAATAGATCAAACAGATATTTGTGTATTTTCGAAAGCTTCGAAAATACGCAAACACATACAAGTTATTTTAACCCTCGTAAGTCATTGTGGGTCAAAATTACTTTTTTTACGTAGGTGAAATAAAAAATGATTTTTTTAAATAAAAAAATGTTTTAAAATAACAATCGTTTCTTAATTTTTTGTGGTTTTTTTTAAATGCAATTTGTTCGGAAGATTTAAGACAATAATTATTCCTATGCAACAATACTAATAATATTATTTTTTCAGTTGCAAAAGAAAAAAAAAATTAATACTGTTTTTTTCTTTATTTTTATTTAGGGGCAATTTTCATCCATTTTAATACCGTAGACTAGGCTTAATACGTAACATAATAGTAGTAAACCTTGAAATATTATTAAATACTAGATTGAAGAATAATAAATAAAAAAATTCGGGGAAATCTAATAATCTATTATTAAGCAAACCGAAAATTTTGTTAAATATAAAAAAATTGTTTTAGAGTCATTCTTAGTGAATTCAGCAAAAGTTTCCAGGTTGGGTCGCTGAAACCGGCTAAAAAGTTATTTTGCCAATTATCTATCCAAAATGGGCTATGTCCCCAAGTTTTAGTCCTTCATATTGAAAACTATTATAAAATATATATAAAAACACGCTTTTTCTGAGAAGATTAATAAATAACTCGGATATACAATTTTTCTGTAGCTACCGTAAAATACGCTGTTAATTTTACTATAGTACCTCTTTATTCATAATTTTTAATCGTTTCCAGAAGGAAAGGCATATAAAAAAAGAATGAGCGGCTGAGGAAAGATGAAAACGTGTTTTTTTTTCAAAAATTCGCCCTGGGCTTAATTTTCAATATTAAGGGCTAAAATTTGGGAACATAGTCCATTTTGGATAGGTAATTGTCAAAAAAAAATTTGTAGCCGGTTTCAGCGATCCGACCTGGAAACTTATGCTGAATTCACTAATTAGAAAATATTACAAAAATATTCCTGAAACTATGGTGTGTGTTTTAAGCTCTCATTTTTTATTATAATTAATTTCATTAAAGTATTAAATAAATTGTTTTATATGATATTTTATATGAAATTGTATAATATTATATTAAAATATGAAATGATTTTTATAATACTAGGGAGTTATGCCCTCTGCGCGCTAAAGAGCGGTAACCTACTCAAGTTCAATTTTAAATGAGAAACAATTTAAACTTTAAACAAATATTTAATTAATAAACCAAATATTATGCGACTTCTTTACTGATCTTTTTATTTATTCTATCATATCTTACTAAACTTACCAAAAAACTGTGCTTCTAACAGTCTAATAAATGTTTAAAATAAATGTAAAATAAAAGATACTTTTTATATTGTTATGTATAATACTAGTATTAGGCGCGCGTCGCGCGCAGAATAGTTTAAAACTTTCAACCTTAATTATTTTCTTAAATACCAAAATTTATTTTTACCTATTAGCAATGAAATTTGTATGAGCCAATCAGAATGACATTTTTAGCGATGACAATGTACATAGTTACCGTATCGATGACTAACCCATTTTTAGGATAGGATATTCACCATTTAATAATTTTATTTATTACTTACTATATTATTACAATAACTAATGCTTTTTTATGAATTTATTTGGACATTTTATTTTGTTTCACCCATTTGGATTAAAAAAATTTATAACCGGTTTGTGTAACTAAGCAACCAACGAGCATGGAACATTTTCACTCATAACGGTAATAAATCCAAAAACAGAAATTAAAATAAATCCTGAAATATAAATTATCCTAAATCCATAAATTTAAAGTATTCTAAGTTCTACTACTTATCAGTGTCTGATCAGGCCCTGATTCCCGCTTCAAATCGCTCTAAGTCCCCAAATTGAAAATATTCTAAGCCCCCCCCCCCCTTTAAAAACGTTACTTTTTCACCAAACTCCTAAAAACGTCAATTTTTCACCTCCCTGCCGAGCCAAACTTACTCAAATACCCCATTCAATGAACATGTTCCATGTTAATATCGGTTATTTTATATAAATAAGGTGAATTTTTAATAACAAATTTTTCACTTTTATGTAATTTATTACTTTTCAAATAATAAAAAGAAAAAATTAATATAACCCTATATACTTTTTTTGGAATATCAATTTTCGACTAGTAAAAAAAAGTTTTGTATTTTAATTTTTACCAAAAAAAAATAATTTAAATTTAGGTTATGTATTTATTTTTTCTGCAATAAATGAAAATTACTAATACTATGAATAATCATACATAAATACACAACGATTATTATTATGAGTCGGTATTAGTAGCCAATCAGAATGCTTTTATTGCGATAACAATGTACAACAATGTACATAGCAACAACTCCTTTTTAGAATAAGATACAAATAATTTAATTTCAAAACAATTTAAAAAGGTGCGCCATAAAAAATAACAGAAGTGAAAAGAGTATAATGTTTAATTTATACACCGCAAGAGCGCGCTAATATTAATTTGTAAATGAAAAACTGCTGCGCATGATGGCTATTGAACAATCCGAATGAAGTGCCTCAAAATTCATTATTATTATTGAAATATATTATTGTATGAAAAAAAATAATTTTTATTTATTTAAATTTTTTTACATATGATTGTGGTTACTAGTCAGTTTTACAATTTGTAGATACGTTTTTGCACCTCTTCCTGCCCCAACTGCTTTTAACACTAATTCTACTAGACACTGTTCCTGGACACTAAATAAATAATAATTCACATTATTTAAAGATAAATATATAATTTATAAAAAACTGATAAAGAAATCGATCAAAGAATAATAGTTATTCAAAAGATTTCAATCCAACCACCAACGAAACTTTACTTTTACATTTAAATAAAATTTTTATTTTCTTTTTTAATTTCACTGAATACTGGAATACCTAAAGTAAGTTATTCTATAAATAATTAAAATTTTTATACTTGTAAGGATGGATTTAAGGTTAAGTTTTGGTTTTGTGGATGGATTGAGACCTTTCCAAAATATTATATTCATATATGTATACTTAGTCTCCAAATTCAGATTAGAGCCAGTGCATGTGTATTCAATTTTATAATACTTTAATCTTGGATTCAATTCTCCCTTAATTCTCCCTGTACTAACAGCACTTTTAATACTCCAGGAGCTTTTCTTCTTAAACTTTATATTGTACGTATTTTGGAAAATTTGTAAATTTTCTTCAAACTCTGAAAAACTTTTATACAATTTATGTACACTGAAATGCTCCTCCATGTTTTAATTTCTTTCACTATACACAAAATATTTATAAGTTTTTACTGGAAATGAATGTATACAGAGAAATATTTATAATATATAACGACCAGTTGGAGCAGTAAAAAAATCACAACTGTTAAGGGGCCCAGGATGGAGTTATTCACAATTATTATATCATGATTCATGAAGGGGCCAATGATCACGTGTTGCATGCAGATCTGGTTGCATGCAGGTTTTTCGACAAATTTTGCAGTTGAAAATATTTGATACTATTCGACGAAATAAAAATGATTTCACTGAAAAAAATTCCTATTTGAATCAAATAGATTCTATTTGGCTCAAATAGAAAATCTTCTTGATTTTGAACTCAAATAGATTTCTATTTGAGTCAAAAAGAAAATCTTCTTGAATCAAATTCTATTTGAGGTAAATAGAATTCTATTTATTACAAGAAGAAACGTGTTTTGCTGATTTCTGTTAAGAAACCATAGGTGTATTATTGACCCTAAAAGATTTTAGTTTCTCCTGGAAAACCTTCGGGATGAAAATGAACCGTCCGAGGAAAAGTTGATATCCTCGAAGTAAAATTTTTCATTTTTCACTTAATACTATTTTCCGATTTCCCATGGCAGACCAAAAAACATCATGATTGGAAATTTCTACAATACCTGGGGGTTTAGGAGGTTGAGAAAATGATTTTTTTAATGAAAATTTTTTATTTTTCACCCTAACGTATTTTCTGATTTTCCAAGATGGCGGAGCAAAAAGCATCAAAAAATGAACTTTCTACATTTCCCGGGAGTTTTCGAGGTTGAAAGAAACGAATATTTTAAAGAAAATTTTCATTTTTTCCACCTTACGTATTTTCCGATTTTCCAAGATGTTGGACCAAAAAAAGCATAAAAAAAGAAACTGTCAACATTACATTAAATACATCTATTGTAGAAACTAGTTCAATAGATTCAATTTGCGTTTATTTAAGGATAAGAGATCAAGAATACCTAACAAACTTTGAAAATCGGAAAATACGTTAGGGTGAAAAATAAAAAATTTTCAATAAAAAATTGGTTTTTATCAACCTTCAAAACCCTTAGGTAATATATAAAGTTCCATTCTTAATGTTTTTTGGTCTGCCATCTTGGAAAATCGGAAAATACGTTAGGGTGAACAATAAAAAATTTTCATTTGGTAACCCAGAACGGTATTTTTCGTGAAAAATTTTAAATTTCTGTCAAGAAGATTTTCTATTTGTCTCAAATAGAACGCGTTATTTGAAACAAATAGAATATATTTAGTTTAAATAGATTTCTATTTGATTCAAATAGAAATCAGTCAAGCAGATTTTCTATTTGAGACAAATAGATCTTTTTTTTCAGTGTTCAAATCATTCAAATTAAACAAATTTATAAAAATGATTTCAAATCATTCAAATTAAACAAATTTTTTTAAAAAGGGGAATAACTAGTTCAGAAAATGAATCGTAAAACTTTTTCAGATGCAATTTACTGTCATAATATTGCAAATCTCAACAAAAGTACATTGGTTGATTTTAAATTTTGAGGCTACTTGAAGATAAAAATAGGATAATCAGAACCAGGGATATTAACATAGAAAGAAAAAATATTTTAAAAATCAAATTTTTATTTATTTTTGGTTTTATCACCAATTTGTACCACCTTTTCAAGACACTATGAGCCAAATAAAAATAAGTCAATTATTGTATAAAATAATAAAATTGAATCAAAGTTAATCTACAGTGAATGCTGTATTATACATAATAAAAATTATTAAGTTACCCAATTTTTATGAAAATGAATGTTTGATTTTTTAAGGTATATATTTTTTCATTCTTTATTTATTGGTTCTTATTAAAAAAGTTGAAATTTTATTATCATTTAAAAGCTTAAGTAATTAAAATATATATATATATGGGTAAATTTACACGAAGTGATAGTAAAGCTAATAGTTGGGTCTTCGAAACTGCTCCAAAGTATTTTTCCGTGAAAGTACTATCAAAAATTGGCTACTAGCTCAAATTTAGCCTCGTAGAGCAAAATCTCGAGTTTTGGCAGCCTTTTTTTAATGCACCTAAATTTTTTTTAGACAAATGGATGTTAAAAAAAATTATTTTAAATTATAAATTTTAACTTAGAAATTTTTCCGTTTTCACAAACATCGTTCAAAACGCACTTGGGATGAGCTGTTGACCTATTTTTGGTTATAGTACTGACTTTAAAGCAGTTTTGATGATCCGATCATTATAAGCTTCACTTTCACTTCATTTAAATTTACTCATATACATTTTAAATATTTTAAAAATAAATTTGCTATTTAAATAATAATTTAATTAATCGAAATTAAAAAATATTTTTCCTTAACAGTGTAATTAAAATGATTATTTATTTAATTAATACATCCAATGCATTGATTTATTTTCCTTTACTTACTACTTACTACTTGGAGAATGTTTATAAAAAAAGTTTGCTTTTATTTTCAAAGAATTTCCAAATACACTTCTCCGGTAAATCTGTGATAAATACGAAAAGTATATATTTTACTATCTTATTGACAGAACTGTCAACTGATGTTTGTTTGCGAAAGTTAGCAATATTAAATAGCAATGTGTGTACTAATCCTAATTTAAAAAAATATATATTTGAAGCTTATTATTAAACCACTTACATTATTAAAAAAATACGTTAACGAAAAATGAAATATAACTCTTCAAGAAGAGTAGTAGGTATAGGTATACATATCTACATATTGAATATATGCGTTTTATATAAATATATATGAATTCCTTTCACAGAAACATAATATTTTTCTATCACTTACGGCACAACACTTATTATCTTTTTTTTCAATTTTTATTTTATTTTTATGTTTTTGAAGGTCTTTAAGACTAAAATTTAAATAGCTCTTGATTGAAGTCACAAAATTTATGGCTTGAAGCCACATATAGGAATTTAATGTAGGAAACAAAATGAAATATGAATATTGAAAAATTATCCTTTCAAGATATGATTACGGAATAAAATTTTAAAATACAATATTTTACTCGTCTATTTTACTCTCTTTACTAGTGGGCAATAATGACTATTCGAATATAGGGAGGTCATGAATATTGACCTTTGTAAAAAAAAAAAAATATTCCTAACCACATCTAGAAATATTTATTTTTATACCAAATGCGAATACACTCACTTGGCGCTACGCGTCTCGTACCTTACGACGTCTACGAGCCGTCTAAGAGTGTAATAGTGTAATATTTTTGTTCATAAAGAAAAACTTAATTTTATGTCTTTTATGTATTTTCTAGAATTTTTCAAATAAACTGCTTAAACTTTCAAACAAAATAAGAAAAAATTAGAATTTTTAAATAATTTCATAAAAAATATTTCATAATTTTTACAAATAATAATTTTAATTTTTACTAATTGCTAAAATGTTTGTTTAATTTTGCTTTTTATTTTTTTACATTAAACAATTTTAAACAATTGTCACACGCTATATGCTGTTTCTCAGCGCAAATATTATTTAAATTATAAAGTTCTTTATAGTAGTTCATTAAGTACATCTTCCTACATTTTTTTGTATTACAAAAATCTTTCATTTCATTTAAATTATTTAGTTGCACATCCTTGTCTTGATTGGAAAAATCACTAAGAGTGATCATTTTTTTTATTTTTGCATAATCTTCGTCATTGTAATATATTACACTTTCTGATATTTTTTTATTTACAAGATTTCGACTTAATCTGCCACATTCAAGGGTGTAAAACTCAATTGACTCTGACATACATGTATGAATTGTGAATTCAACATTTGACTTGTGAACCCCCATACCAAGGTAAAATGTTGAACAGATAATTTTAATCTGAAAAAATTTTATTTTTATTTATTATATTTCTTATAAAAAAAAAAATTATGTAAAACTGTTACTTGTCTTCACTAGATCAGAACACTTTTCAACAGGTTTTAGGAAAGTTTATTTTGTTAAAAAAAAAATTGTTAGTTTGATAAAAGATCCGTTGAGAATTTCAAATAATATTTTTATTAATATATATTGACCACCACCAAGTTATAAATGATTAATTATAAAGTACTAAAAAAGTTTATAAAAAATTTTTTAATAACTTTCATATCATTTTAATAACTTTCATTTTAGAAAAATTATATTTTTGAGTAAAAAAAATATTTTGAAATAAATTTTTTAGCAGTCCCCTTCCCAATATTTGACATTGATTTTTGGAATTCTTAAAATTTGTTTTTAGCTGTCTAAAGAGAGCCAAAAATATGTAAATTGTTATAGTTTTTCATAATATTTTTCCATGGAAAAAAAATAATGGTCAAAAACACATACTTTTTCGCCGTTTCGGGGTCGAAGTGGAGTGATTGGAGAAACAGATTACCACATTTTATTGGCCACCAAAAACTTACGTAACAATTATTTTAAAGATCCGAGGACAGGGACATTTCACTTATCTTATCACGACATACCCATTACTGGAAATTAGTAAATGGACGATTTTTATTGAAAATTTATTAATTTTTTTGTAAATTTACAGGTGTTATATTTAACATTGTATTTTAAAAATTTATAAAGTATAAAATAAATATAATATGCATATAAAAATATAGACATTAGTTTCTCTCCTTACCTCATCCTCGTTCCATTTTTCCAATACTTCTTTTTGTTTTTTTTCATCTAATTTCGCATGAAAAATCTCAGCTTTCATTTTCTTTTGATTTAACAAATCAACAAAACGGTCACATTCATTAGGAGAAGAGCAAAAAATTATTCCACTTTGATGTCTGTAATTGTTTTTAATTAGAGTACAAATATCTCTAAAATAATTTTCTTTTTTCAATTTAACACTATATTTAATGTCTTTCCTGAATGTTGATGAAATGAACCTGTCAAAATTATTTATTAAAAAGTTTAAAGGTATTCTAAGTAGTTATTCAAATTTTTAAAATTTATTACAATTTTGCCTTCAGATTTATCTTTAAAGATGTTAAAATATCCTCTGCAATTTTTTGAGTAGTAACGCTACTTATAGCTATTACTGGCACATCTGGATATAATTTTTTAATCAACCCCAACTTCTTATATGAATATCTTCCATTATTTCCTAGGAGGTTTATGCAATGTGCATCATCGATAATAAACATTTCAAGCAATTGATTTTTATTTAAGGCAGCAAAAGTTTTCCTGAGCTTTTTGCAAGCAATGAATGTTTCAGGTGTTAGATAAAGTAATTTTAAATTGCTCTCTTTTTGCTTATTATTTAAAATGTTATCCAAAACTTCTTGAACTTCTTGGCTGTAAACAGCAGCTTCAATCTACGAATGTAAATTAAAATTAATGAGGAGTTTTCGATATGATTGTCATTACAATCGTGACGATCTCGTTACTATTGCAATAACTTCAACTTACATGTTCCTATGCTTACTAAACATAATTTTAAAAAAAATTTGATTTGGTATATTTGATCGAAAATCAGTATTATTAAAGGCGCGCTTGATTTTAAAATTATTTCAAATATAAAATAATTATAAAAAATAAATGTCTTTTTAATTATAATGCGCACACTCCATTAAAAAATAATATTACACCTCCGGTTGCAATAAAAATAAAAAAATGTATGAGGTAAAATTCATGAAACAGTACCTGCCAAGTTGACTTCTCAAAATGTATTCTTAGTTTAAAAGGAGGGAGGGGGTTGTTCATTAAAAGTATACTAGAAAATATTAACTTCCACCAAGTTTTAACTACCTAGTCTCAAAATGTCCCAGTTCTTCTCAATCAAACTTTTTTATTATTTCCCTATTCTCCTAGTCAGTTTTTAAAGAAATCTGCAAAAAATTTATATATAAGCTTCTAAAAACATTATTTTTTGTGACTTTTCCTAGAAAAATTTACCGCTGAAGTCATTATGAGGTTATTTTTTTTATGAAACCCAGAAAATGATTAAAACCAATAAAAAGAGAAATATTAAAGTGTTACGATAGTGTAAAGAATTTTCTAAGTCGGTTCCTACATGAATTCGAATGTGTATTATGTATGATTTCTAAGGATTTCTGCTTATTTTCATAGTTTTTATTAAATTTTAATAATCGCAGTAAGAAATAATAAAAACAAATTGACAATGCGAAATTTAGTTATTTATTTATCATGTTATCAAATTTCATTAAGTTGTATCATCTCTATCATACTTTTTATAAAGTCCGGAGATGATCTCCTATAAGAGTAATGTTAAACTGCCTATTTTCTTTTTTTAATTAAAAGAAAATTACGTAGGCAAAGTTGTTAAAAAAATTTTTTGTCTTAGTTTGTAATTTATTTTTGATATTTTATAACTTTCATTCATTTATGTCATCAAAAATTCCCTTAATAAGAAAAGAGTTTTTGTTTCGTATATAATTAGGTGGAGGGGGGGGGGGCACAATGTATACCGTTACTATGAAAAATACGCATATACATAATAAATTTTTTTTGAAAGTTTTAAGTATTTTATATTTATTATTTCTATTTTTTGTATTTTTAATTAAAACATTTAAAAAAACTATCATTACATGTTATTATTTACACTGTCAGGTTGCTGCGCTTGATTTTTTAATGCGTATTAAATGTAAGCAAATTTACTTGAGAATTCAAGGAAAAATTCTAGCAGCTACTTTAAACTTTGCACTGCTGGTTTAAAGCCAACAAATTTTTAAAATTGTAAAAAATTAGACAAATCTTTATTGAATTTAATGATTAAATTAAGCAATTAAAAAAAAATTATGATTTTACAAGGATGTATTAGTTTTGCTTGAAATTTTAAGCAATTGAAGCAATATTCAAGTTCATGCAGCAGCCTGACAGTGTATTTAAACAAAAATAAATTAATTTAATAGTTAGAAATATTTTTTTATTTGTAATCATTATAAGTAATCATACATTTTTATTGCAACAGTTTACAATATTAAAGAGATCAATTGTTATTTTGTAATCAATCATTTGTAACATTTAAAATGGCATATTTTTTTAAAAATTATTTTATATTTATTTTATTAAGATTAGAGGGTATAACTTAGATGGTGGAGCTTAAATTACTTTTAATAACTAATTTATTGTATTAATTTTATTAACTACTGAAACTATAAATCTATATTTAAATGAAGCGCACCTTTCGTAAAGGGGATATGTGCCAGTAACGTGCGCTCCTGTGCATACCAGCCTATACAGGGAATAATATAAGGTTTAGGTATAAGACGCATTATTTTTTTTTTACTACTTAACTTGGACAAAAAACTGAAAAAAAAAAATTTGAAGGGACATCGATATGACCCGTGTTTTCGGGTAGTTTGAACCTTCAGAAAACCGAAAAAAATCGTGAACAAGAAATCGGTGATAGGTGCCAAAAAGATTTTTTCACTTTTATGTCAGAAACCGTGTTTTTCGTATGTGAGCAACCCCAAATTTTCAAAATAACTTTATAGGTAAATAAAATTTTAAAAAATAGATAAAAAAATCTGATTGCCAGGGAAAAACCACCCCAAAAGAAAAAAAAACTTATCTTTTTACGATGAAATTTAGCCAAGTTATCGTCAATTTAAGATTTTGTTCAAATTCGTCTTAAAAAAGATTGAAACTTTATTGGAAAAAGCCTGTTTCTGAACTTTAAACATGCATTACTCGCTTTATTTTCATCGTAAAATAATAAATTTTTTTTTTAAATCGATGTATTTTTCCCTGGCAATTCATTTCTTTAAGAAAAAAAATCATTTTTATTGACCAAATTTCAATTTTTAGGTCAAAAGCCTTTGAAAACTGTAAGTAGCAAGATTTACTTAACACAGTTTTTGACCTAAAATTTGAAATTTGGTCAATAAAAATGATTTTTTTTCTTAAAGAAATGAATTGCCAGGGAAAAATACATCGATTTAAAAAAAAAAATTATTATTTTACGATGAAAATAAAGCGAGTAATGCATGTTTAAAGTTCAGAAACAGGCTTTTTGAAATAAAATTTCAATCTTTTTTAAGACGAATTTGAACAAAATTTTAAACTGACGATAACTTGGCTAAATTTCATCGATAAAAGATAAGTTTTTTTTTCTCTTGGAGTGGTTTTTCCCTGGCAATCAGATTTTTTTTATCTGTTTATTTTTTATCTGATATTTTTTAAATTATTTTGAAAATTTGGGGTAGCTCAGATACGAAAAACATGGTTTCTGACATAAAAGTGAAAAAATCTTTTTGGCACCTATCACCGATTTCTTGTTCACGATTTTTTTCGGTTTTCTGAAGGTTCAAACTACCCGAAAACACGGGTCATATCGATGTCCCTTCAAATTTTTTTTTTCTTCAGTTTTTTGTCCAAGTTAAGTAGTAAAAAAAAAATAATGCGTCATAAGGTAACAGTCCGGCCACACTTAATCGAATATATGATGAATGTTCATTGGTGTACATTTCTTACGTGAATTTTTATTTTGTTTTTTTTTACAATATTTATAATATCAGTTATAATTAATACCTAAAGTGTAATTTTCTCAATAAAAAAAAAACCTTTAACATAAAATTTATTAATGTTTATAATACAAAAAAAGAAGTTTGAAATTCCTGCTTGATTTTTCGGTTTCTGATTTCGTTTTCAAACACAAGTGTGGTCGGACTGTAAACTTCCTAATGTAAACATGTTCCATGCATTTATATTTACTTATAAAAAGTCTTTTTAATTTTATTTATGATATTTACCTGTAAAAGTTGTAATACCATCAATTGATATAAAATGATGCAGTCATACGGACAAACTACAATAGTTAGGCCTTTCTTAATAACTGCTGGTATCCAATAACATATACTTTTGCCATCGCAACATTCTGATGTCATATAAATATTTTGTTTTCTAAATATTGTCTCAATGCATTGAAGCTGAATCGAATTTAACTCATTAATTTTAAATTTTGTTTTTGCCAATTTTGAAAAATAATTGGCATTTAGAGGATGCTCTTGATTATCTGGATCTTTGAATGTCCCAAATTCTTTTGAAAGGGATATCTGAGTAACATCATATTCTTCATCACTAATAGTGATCACTTCTGAAGATTCTCCAGATTCATCATCATTAACAATTATTGGTTTTGAAACCATCACTTTCGTAGGCTCCTCATCGTTAATCATAATTATCTCAGATACATTACTGACATTTACAGACTCGTTATCATTGATAATAATTATTTCTGAGATCTCATTTGTATCATTATCATCAATGATAATCGTTTCCAAAATCTCTTCAATTTTATTAGACATTTTATACTTAACAATAAATCTTATTACAATAAAAAAAAATTTACTCCTAACAAATATAAGCAGTATTAAAGTGCTATATACACTTGGGGTAAGGTTAGGTGCAATTTAATATCACGCCTTTATTTCGTAATAATAAATAAAAAAGTTTAAATTTAAATAATTATATATTATATCAAAAATTAGACCCATATAATAATTATTTAGAATTTGAAATAGTAAAATAAATTATTTATAGATAAAAATTTAAAACAATAACTTATGCTGCTTATATTAAAGTATAATAATGTCGATTATAGCTTTGAAATACGCGCCTAAACTTTTCAATGTACCTAACCTTACTCGAGTTCAGCTTGCTGCTAGCACCTAGCACCTTTTATATACACGTAATAAGGGTGTACGGCAAAATTGGAGTTTTAAGTAATAAAATTAATTAATAGTAAAATTTGATGGTCAAATAAAAATTAAGCACTAATTAAAATCTTTTATTTGCCTTTTTTATTTTAAGCTGAGTGTTATATCTAAATATACATCTCGCATAAAACTAACCATCAGATTGAAAGGTAATATAACTTTTCATATACTTTTATTTAACTCATTTCTTATCTGAATACCTATTCTAACTTATTTTTTCAGCCAAAAATATATAACAATTTTTTTTGTAGGAAATTCTAAAAATTAGATTATACTTTTCAAGAATCAAGTTATCGCTTTACTTTTATTGACATAATTATTTTTATTTTCATTCATAAGATATTTAGATTTTTTGCAATCTTTTTATGAATGATACATTCAAACAATTAACTATTATAGATATAGATAGTTCATAGAAATTTGGGAATTTTATTAAACATGGAAGATTATTTTCAATTAAACCAAAAATTTAGTAGCTATAAGATATTTAAAGATGATTATTTAAATATTTATTTACAAACTTATGGAATCAAATTTAAATGCATTAATTCCAGAACAATTGAAAGTGTTTTAAAAACAAAGCGAGTTAAAAATCGTAGCTTCAATAAAAATATCCAGTATTATGAATTGGATTATAGGTGCTCTAAAACAGGAGTCAATATTGATACTGGGTAATCATAATGATATGCAGATCTTTGTCTAAAGATTGTATTTATTATTAATTAATTTGTTTCAGTGATCCAGAAATCTGTCCCGTTTTATTGTCTCTAAGACCCACTAGTGATGGCGAAAAATTGATTGTAACTAATATTGAATACAATCATAACCACGATCTTCCAAATGTAAGTTATTAAACAATTTTTAGAATTAAAGAATTTATATTGAAAAATGTAATTTTTTGTAGGCTTCATATGAAAAATTTTTTACCATAAATACATTTTTAAGAAACTTAAAAGCTCGTTTGTTGGATTTATCCTTCAGTGAGTTAGATAAAGTAATACAAAGTTTCTCCAACCTTTTACCTACAAATAATCTTGAATATAGTGATGATTTTGTAAACATACCTGTTGAAGCAATTTTGCGAGAGGTAAAATTTTTCTTTAAATACTATTAGTACAATATTGGCAATTTCTTTACAGTGTTTATACAATATTGCAAGTAATTAATAGTTATAATGCTGAATAAAATTATGCAGTTTTCAAAAAGTAATGTAAAATATTTTTTAGGATCAAAGAGATTCTTCAAGCGTCGAAGAAAATAATAGTATTAGTAGTGACTGTGACCAAAATTGTATTATTAATGCTGATCAGGCTGGTCAACAAAGTAATAAAAAAATTAGTTCTAAGGTAATAAAAGATCATAAATATGTACATTGTTCTGGAGCAAATCTTATATTATGATAAAATTAATTATAGGTAAAGAATTCACAATGTGAACTAAGAAACATAAAAAATCAAAGTAAAAGTAAAAACCTGAAGCGATCTAGCAGTGCAGAAATTAAAAAAACTAGGAAAAAATTAAAATCATCAAAAACTATAACTAATGGTAGTCGATTCACTCAACAAAAATATGAAAATGTAAACTTATCAAATGAACTGCAGTTTAAGAAAATAAAAAATATTGTTTATTTTTAAAAATTAATATAGTAAATATTTTTCAGAATTTGCAAGAGTCTAAATTTACCGAAAAATTTAATAATTTGGCAAAAATTCATGTCCTTCAGCCAAATTTAAATAAAAAAATTGTTACACCTTCTGACATTGATCAACAAAATGTTATGGAAATTAATTCTGAAGTAATACAACTTTTAAATATTTAAATTGTTTTTTATTTACATTTATTATTTATAGGAAACAAATAAAGTATATAAAATTAAAAATGAGACAGATCAAATTAAGAGTAAAAAAGTAAAACTATCAAAGACTGAAAAAATTACTAAAAAAAATAATAAAATAAATGATCATTTGAATCCAAAGGAAATAATTAACACTTGTAATTCTGAGCAACATGTTAATTCAGAAATAGATAAGTCTACAAATTTTGAACAGCAGAGTGAGAATGAAATCAGTTTCAAAGTAAGAAAAGTTTATAAATATTTACATTGTTTTTAATTAAATATATAATAATGAAATACATAATTTATAGAAAATAAAATCAAAATATCAAATACCAAATAAGAAAAATCAAGTTAAGCCTAAAAGTCTAAAACGACCAATCTATGAAAATACTACGTCAGCTGTTAGTGAAAATAAGAACATGATAAAACGCAGTACTCGCCATACTTGCCAAAATCAAAATAAGGTCTTACATTTGGTTCTTTTATGAGATACAAATTCAATTTTTTCAATTTCCATTATATTCTTAAGTTAATGATGTATTTTTTTTTATAGGAATTTGATCAAAATATATATGCTCAAGAGTATGAAGTCAACAGTTTAATGGCAGAAAAAAATGTTTTAAAACATAAAATAGTGAAAGAAAGTAAAAAAGCGTTTACTCAGCTTTCACACGAACAAAGGTTTGAAACTGTTGCCTTATGGTTAAATTTACCTATTAGAATTGCTTTATCAGCTGTTAATGATAAAGATTTAATAAGAGTACATCATTTGATATTAAAATTAGGCAAAAGAAATAAAAACTCTATATACTCTAATAAAATTAATTGGGAAGAGTTTAAGAAATATTTCGACACAAAATCCTATCAACTTCTGCAGGATCACATAAAAAAAAATATAGATAAAGGCTTTTGTTGTGTACTTTGTAAGAAAACAGAAGATAATAAGAAGCTTATACTTTGTCATGTGTGCCTTAATTGGTACCACCAAGCTTGCATTAATTTAAAAAAAACTCCAAAAAATGAAATTTGGATTTGCAACAATACCATACACTGCATAAGTTTATACTAAAATTTATAATTATTTACAAATTTCAATAAAAGTTTCAAAAATATAAATAATTACATATAATATTTGTAAACGTTTCGATATTATTAATTATTATCTTTTTTTTAATTTATAATACAAAGCAAATTTATTTTTTTTAGATTTTCAATTTCATTTTTTATGATTTTCAATTTTCATGCATTTAGTAGTTTTATAAAAGGGTTCTAAACATAATGATTTCATAATGAAAATAAAACTAATTTTTGAAGAAATGTTTTTTTAACGCTAATATTGATATTTCTTGCTATGCAATACCAGATGCATTGATTAGTAATGAGTATAAAATGTATTAAAAAACCTTTAAGAGTTATTTGAGTGAATATGTAACAATGAAGAAATATTAAGAATCACTTAATACTAATCTTTTTAATATTGCATCAGAGAAGCAATTCATTTGATAAATAATATTCATTTACTATAAACAATCATCGTTTAGTTTTCATATTAAATAATAATTTCAGTTTCATCATTGAGATATATATCTAAAATATAATCATGTATTGGTCTTAAAAAAGCTCCTCCAAAAAAAAACTGTTGGATTTGCCAACGTTCAAAATATTGCATATGCTTATTATAATGTTTATATGAATATTATATATTAAATATATAATTTTCAATAAATACAAAATAGTATGCAACATTTACATAGTAATATTTTTTTTTTATTTTAATCATTTTCTGTGAGTTTAATTTCAACATGGAAAAAAATCCTCTTGCGTCAAACGGGAATCTGCTTGTAGAGAATGGAAACATTACGCTTGTGGCAAGCAATAAAAATCTGATTGAAAATTCTGTTTCCTCGGAAAATTTTACCTGGGCATATATTTTACTAAAATTTAAAGCAATCGTATTCAAATGACGAATTTTTAAAGTTTAAGGTCTTATTAAGATTTTTTTTTTAAATTGTTAACAAATACATTTCAGTAAGACATTTGAGCATCGTTACAACTAAAAAAGTACTCCATTTAAATTACATGAAGCCATGGAGTACTTTTTTTTCGTTTATTACCGGTAAAATCGTTTTAAAAATATTTTTTTTGGCTACTTGAGGTTGGGTATCATTTTTTATATATTTAAATAGTACTTTCCATCGATTAGTAGCTTTTCAAAACATTCTGCAAGCTTTGTAAAAAATTAGAAAGCTGAAAAGTCAAATTTCCTATGTTATTTAAATGGGAAAATTGAGGTGCTTACAAGCACGTGTTTTTGCAACGCAAAAGCAAAATCCTTGGAACTGGGAACTTTTTATGACCAAAATTTCACAAAAAACCCCGGGGAGCAAAGTTTTTCCACAAAGTCCAAAAATAGGTCCACTTTAATACACAAAATACGTGAAGAATAAGGCTTTTTTGGGAATGTATAAAAACGGATAGAAGCCAATATCATCCACGAAAATTTCAGAGATTATTTATTAATGTTTGAAGAATATTCTTTGAAATTTTTGGCCATGTTGGTTATGATAGAAAAAAGTTATAGTAATTTGAAAACGCAAAAAAATCAAAATTTCCCAAAAACGACCAAACTAAAATACGCATAACTCCGGATAAAATAAGCCGTTTTTAATTTTGTAGGTCGCATTCGAAAGGTCTTGAGTAGTACAAAATTTTGCAACTAACCAGAAGTAGTTATATAAAGATTTCCAGATTTGGCACCAATTTGAAATTCCTGTTTTATTTCGTTTCAGTCATCTAACATTTTTTATCGCCAAATTAAATCTACGTGATAAAAGTGTCTATAAATTTTTTTGGTGAATTCTGAAGCTTATACCAAAAAAATGCGACCAACCGGAAGTAATTTGACTGAAAAATAAGGGAACAGCAAAATTTTGAAAATAGGCTAAAATAGGTCATTTTTTGGACCTTTTGGAGGTCATAACTTGGCCCCATATTGTTCTAGAGGGCTAAAAATTTGGCTAGGTGAGTTTTTTATAACCCCAAACATAATCTAAAAATTTGAGCCCAATCGGTGACATGCGTGCGCCCACTTTTGTATGAAAAGTAATGGATACACCCATATATATTTTAATTACTTAAGCTTTTAAATGATAATAAAATTTCAACTTTTTTAATAAGAACCAATAAATAGACAATGAAAAAATATATACCTTAAAAAATCAAACATTCATTTTCATAAAAATTGGGTAACTTAATAATTTTTATTATATATAATACAGCATTCACTGTAGATTAACTTTGATTCAATTTTATTATTTTATACAATAATTGACTTATTTTTATTTGGCTCATAGTGTCTTGAAAAGGTGGTTCAAATTGGTGATAAAACCAAAAATAAATATAAAATTTGATTTTTAAAATATCTTTTCTTTCTATGCTAATATCCCTGGTTCTAATTATCTTATTTTTAACTTCAAGTAGCCTCAAAATTTAAAATCAACCAATGTACTTTTGTTGAGATTTGCAATATTATGACAGTTAAATTGCATCTGAAACAGATTTACGAATAATTTTCTGAACTAGTTATTCCCCTTTTTAAAAAAATTTGTTTAATTTCTGAGGCAAAGCCGAGGATGGTAAACTGCGATTTGGGGCATCCTTTATTTATGAACAAAGGTCGTATAAAATTTTTCTGCGACAGTAGCGAAAAAAGTCGATTTCCCTGGCCGCGCTGCGGCCAGGAAATCGTACTTTCGTAGCTACTGTGCAGACAAAATTTTTACGCCCGGGAGGGCAAAAATGTCAATTTTTCACCTGCCCCCCCTGCCAAGCCGAACTTTTTTAAATACCCCACCCAATGAACATGTTCCATGTTAAAAATTTTTATTATTAAAATGATATTTTATTTAAAGTTTAATTTAAGATTCTTAGGATTATTTTAATTTCAAATTTTTGCGCGACTGCAATTCAATATTTTACAAATTCATAAGTAACCTAACCCTATACTGCAATTTCCAGCTGTTCCTAAGTTATAGCGCCAAAAGTTAGAGCATGCATGGCTGAAAACGTCTCAAGAGTCAAGTACCCTTATTTTATCCCTTAATATTTTTAATTAAAATTTTTTTCTGAATAAACTTAATGTAAATTTATGAGTCAAACAGATTTTAGTATTTATAAAAAAAAACTAGTGAAGTGCATATATATACTTATATATTGAATTTCGGGTGTATAAGCTTGGCTGATTACAGAAAATATGGAGGAAATTCTTTATACCCATAAGCTTTTTACAACATTTAAAGATTTTCAAGATAGATTAAAAGAATATGAAGATTATTATCATCTTAAGTTTAAAGTAAGGGGCTCAAGAACTGTTGAAAAAGCGCTGAGTTCAGGGAGAGTGAAGGGGCCATTTAATGATGGGTTAGAGTTTTATGAAGTAGAGTATGACTGCTCTGGTTCTGGTGTAAGTTTAGAAACCAAGTAAGTTTATTTTTTGTTATTATTTTTTTACAAATTGGGTTATTTAACTTTAAATATTTTAATCATGACAAATTATTTTAGTAAAACGGAAAAATGTCCAGTAAAATTGGTTTTGAGAGCAGTTGGGATAAAAAATGGTCCTAAAACTCATCTGCAAATAAATAAACTTCTTACTAATCATAATCATGATTTTGAAACTGTAAGTTCAAAAATAATAATTAAATTTAATGAACAGTTCTTAAATTTATCATATAAAATTTATTTTTTTTGTAGGTTTCTTGTGATAAAATGCGTTTAATAGATACAACTATTGACAAAATAAGAAATTTTTTAAATACTTTAAATGATGAAGAAATTCTTCATAAAATTATAAATGAGATGGTTGGAATAATCGATGAAAACGAAGTTACAGCACCTCAAAATAAAGTTACAAGCGAATTACATCCAGAACCTACGATGAATCTTGATGTGATGATGATGCTATCTGTAAGTATGAATATTTTAAAAGATTTTACAGTCTCAAATTCATTATTTACTCGTTTAATAAATTGTTTTTAGGATACAAATGAAAATAATTCATTAGATGATACTATTCAAGAAGAAAAAGAAAACAAGGATGCAAATTTGGCAAAAATTGATAAACAAACCAAGAAAACAAAGAATAAAAATTATTTAAAAAATTTACAAAACAAGTCAAATTTAGATTTAGCTAGTTCTTCTGATGGTCCAACTGCTAGTAAAAAGGCAAAGACATTGGAAAACAAGGTTCAAGATACTGGTAAAACTTCTTCTGCTGAGGATAGATCATTAATGACTGAACATTCCGATAATTTGCCCAATAAGAATAGAATGATTAAAACAAAAAATAATTTAAAAACTAAAAAAGTTATGTCAGAAAATGTTGAAAAAATTATAACATGTTCAACTGCTACAAAAAATTTAAAATTATCCACAGATGCAGCTAAAAATGGAGAACTTTATAATAATACTTCTGACCAAGATCAAGTTACAAAAAAGATTATGCTCAGAAGTAACACTAAGCGAGCAAATGATAATAGAGTCGAAGAAGAAGAAAAAGTTATACAATGTAGCCCAGAAAAAGTATATCAAAAAGAAAATAAAAAAACATTTCCTAAAAAGGTTAGTAAACAGTCAAAATTAGTTACAAAAGAAGCAGAAAAAAAAGAACCCGAAGAAGAAAATGTAGAAGTTTTAAATAAAAATATTGATGATGGATCTCAAAAAAATAAGATATCGCTAAGAAGTAAAAATAAAAAGGTAGTTAAAATCAAAGAAGTTGCAAGTTCGTCAATTAATGAAAGTCTTGAAAGCTTAGATGAAAAAGATTTTAACAATAGCTCAGAAGAGAATAATAAAAAGTGTCAGAGTCAAATTTTGTTGAACAAAGATATAAAAAAAAAAGACAAAAAAATATTTGCTAGCAAAACTCATAGAGAAAAATTTATTGCTATTGGAAAATGGTTAGGATTAAATGATAAAGCTACAGTATCAGCTCTTAAAAATGAATACAATATTAGAAAAAAAGATTTAAATTTTGAAAATTCGAAAAAATCAATATTGTCATGTACAATAGTTTGGAAAGAGTTCACAAAATATTTTGAAGAGATTGCCTACAATCATTTGCAGCAGTATCTTGCAGAAAATAGTATGCCAAACTGTAATATATGTAATGAACCTGATAATAGTGCAAAGCATTTGTTTTGTGACAAGTGTCTGTTAAGTTATCATTATAAGTGTTTAAAAATTAAAAGAAAACCAAAGCAGCCATGGATTTGTAATACAGGTTGCTGCACATAAATTTAAACTCTTATTTTTCTTAATAATAACAATAGCTTTCCATTCTTTTATTTTTTACGTTCAATGTAATATTTATACTAGCAAATTTTCATTTATGATCAACCGAACAAATATATTTTTGTTCAAATCCTATATACTAAATAGTATCGTATAAAAAAAAGCAGTATTTTGTTAAAAAAGTATTTAAAAAAAAAATAATTAAAATTATAATATTTAAATTGGGGTGTAAAAGCAACAAAATTTGTAGAACCTCATTATAGGCTTTTGGCTAAAAGCATAACATTTAAAAATTTGCAAAAAGTAATAAACAACTAAATTTGGTTGTGAAAACTGTCAAGTTTTTTTTTTTTTTTTAGTTTCACTTGAATTAAAGGCTCATTTTTTACTATTTTCACTAAATGAATTTTGAGTATCAAAATTTTTTTAAAACTAATTACTCATAAAAAATTTTATTATGATAAATATTGATAAATATGTAAAATATATATACTTTTATATAAGAATAAAGTATTTGAAAAAGATTTGTTGTTTAAATTTCAGAGAATCAAGAAATCCTCAGATGCATGTTAATTAAAAAATTTTTATTTTACAAATTGGAATATTTTTATTATTTACTTTTGATTAAAATATAGTGAATAATTAACTATAAGAAGTTTCCTGGTGATGAAAAATAGTCAAACAATAATCGAGTATATGTTTATCAAAATCAAATATCATTGCTATGTTAAAAAAAGTTGATTTTGTACTGATAGACTATTTTTTAACAGCGAGTTGATCAAACGCCCTTGTTTATCAAAATTATTTGATTATAAGTTTTGAAAACATTCAAGTGTGTATTTAACAAATTACGTTAAGATAATTTTTTGACTTCGCAGTAGTTTTAATAACATTCTATCAAATATCCATAAACTACAACTAGTTAATTTTATGTTTTTAATTTACATATATTATTTTATTTAAAGTATTAAATACATAATGCAATAGAAATTCAGAAATAAAAGGAGAAAATTTTATCCACTGCAATGATTAGAATTACACACTTTTGCAACATTTTTGCTTGAAATTTCAAGCAAAAGACTCTAACCATGTGTGCTTAAAAAACAATATTTAATAAATAATTTAGAAAGATATTATCTCGGATATTATTTACTTTCTTTGTTAAAATTTGGTTAACCGATACAGCAATATTTCATAAAATGAGTTTAAGGCTAAAACAATATTATAAAAATCTTAATTTGTAATTTAAAAAATCAATTTTCTTTATTTTTGTTTATATTATTTTAAAATGAAACATACATTTATTGCTTAATAAATTTTTTAAAAAATCACACAGTATATTTTTTAAGATAATATTTTAGAAAAAATTTATAATTAATTTTTGTTCATATACTTTAACTTCACAGAGTTCCAAAATTTTTTTTGATAATGCTAAAAAGAAAAATAAAACAACTGGTAATAAGGACATTTTAATTAACTAAACCCTTACTAGCACTCTTCCACTCTTCATATGCTAATTACTGATTCCATGCTTCAGCTAATAAAATGTAACTTTCAGAAAAAGTAATCAAAACGTAGAATTTTCACCATTATACAAATGCTACTATTCAATGTCGAATGATACATTCTTTGAAATTGAATATCAACTGAAAAGAAATAAAATAATGTATAAAGAGAATGTAAGTTGTAAATACTAAATAAAATTTAATTTACTTTTCATAAATTAAAAATATTGTACTTGCGAAACAATAAAGTTGTGTCTTGTGAAACAATTAGGGACCCGCTCTGATTAATCTAACTTCTCAAAACTCTTGTCTTTTAAAATTTAAGTTATTATGGCTCCTTTTGAGTAATAACAGAGATAAGGTTTAATACCTTTTGTAACCTTATCTCTGGTAATAATGTAATACATCTGAAACAATAGAGAAAAAAATACTCAAAATCAATTAAAATAAAATAAATCTTATGACTATTGTAGGTTATTACGAATGCATTAGTAATTAAATAGAACTTAAAAAAACTTGTCATAATTAGTATACAATTCTATTTTTAATAAAAATCATACGTAAAAAGTTAAAAAATTTCATTACACATCACTGTGCACACTTATCTGAATTTCTGAACATATCCAAAAAAGACGTTTGTCAGCTCTTCTGCAATTGTAATCTGCGACCAAACTTTTTTTATCACATATTTTATCTTAAACATCTCTTTTTAAAAATTACATAAATATTTTTTGTAAAATTTTTATTCAATATCTTATTTAATTATTTAATTTAAATCAAAATAAATCGATGAACTGACTCCTTTTGTTTACTATATATTTAATAAATCACATTATTATATATTTTACTGCGCAGCTGCAGCGTTGCTAATTCACTCGCTCTCGTGGACTAAATTAGTACTATCTATATGTGTAAAAACGTTCATAAATAATTGCGCACGAATTTCAAAAATAAAAATATATGAATTTTAATTGTTAATTATTTTGAAGTATAATTACAAATATTAGTCAGGGTCTGTGTATAGTTAATAAAAAACTTTTTGTTATAAGAACATAAATGTAAATATACTTCACAAATTAAAATTTTTAATTATTTAATTCTTAAATCTAAACTCATTAATGCAAAAAGTCATTTTTTTAATTCATAAGTATATTTCATTCTAATTTATAAATTTATTTTCAGACATTCTAAATTTGCTGAAAACAAAAAGCATGAACTTAACATTGAGCGGCCAATCTAAATATTACATTTATTTCGTAAACATTAAAAAATTATGATTTTAAAAATTCAATGCATAAAATTACTTTGTGATAGGTGAAATTTTGATTTTCGATATTTTGGCATATAAGCACGTTTTGAGACCTCAGGAAGCTAAAAAACCGGTTTTTAAAAAAAGTCTGTGTGCGTGTGTGTGTGTGTGTGTATGTATGTATGTATGTATGTATGTATGTATGTATGTCGCACTGTAACCGGTGATATTTCACAGCCAACACGACATTAAGACCTAATTTTTTTTTCAAAATTTTTTTCACCAAAAAAGCTCGAGGTACTTTTTTTTTTTTTAATTTGGATGTAATACCTCATTTATTTCCACGAAAGTACTTATATTTGAAAGTATGGTTTTTACTCGACATCTCGAATCTGATACTTAATTTTTTGAAAATTTTTTTCCCAAAATTTTTTTCATAAAAAAATACAAAAAACACCAATTTTTTTTTTTCTTTGAACGTAGTACATAATTTGCTTCCATGGAAGTACTAGTTTTAAGAACCTCTATAAAAGTAATTTTTGGACCTGATACTTAATTTTTTGAAAATTTTTTTCTCAAAATTTTTGCCGCCAAAAAATATAAAAAATGCCAATTTTTTTTTTTTTTTAGGATGTAGTACTTAATATGTTTTTCTACGAAAGTACGAATATTTAGAATTATCGTTTTTAAATGATTATTTCATGTGATACGTAATTTTTCGAAATTTTTTTTTTCAAAATTTTTTAGATAAAAAAATTAAAAAAACACAATAATTTTTTTTTCTTTTTGGACTTAGTACTTAATTTATTTCTATAAAAGTACTAATATCCAGAATTATGGTTTTAAAGGATTTCTCTATCTGATACGTAATTTTTGTAAATTTTTTTTTTCAAAATTTTTTGTATAAAGAAATTAAAAAAACACAATAATTTTTTTTCTTTTTGGACTTGGTACTTAATTTATTTATATGAAAGTACTAATATCCATAATTATGGTTTTAAAGGATTTCTCTATCTGATATGTAATTTTTTTGAAATTTTTTTTTTTCAAAATTTTTTGTATAAAATAATTAAAAAAACATAATAATTTTTTTTCTTTTTGGACTTAGTACTTAATTTATGTCTATAGTACTAATATCTAGAATTATTGTTTTTAAAGGAATTTTTCCATCTGATACGTAATTTTTCAAATTTTTTTTTTGAATATTTTTATATAAAAAAATTAAAAAAACATCATTTTTATTAGATAAAATAGACCATTATAAATATTTTGCTATTGTTGATGAGGAACCATAGTGCCAATCACTTGGCAGCGTTTTTTTTTTTATTTTAATCATTTTCTGTGGGTTTAATAATTTTAACATGTAAAAACAATTAGTAGCAACAATCAGAATTCCACTTGCGTCAAACGGAAATCTGCTTGCAGCGAACGGAAACATTCCGCTTTCTGCAAGCGATGAAAATCTGATTGAAAAATCTGTTTCCTCAGAAAATTTTACCTGGGCCAACATTTTAGTAAGATTTAAGCAATTGTATTCAAATGACGAATTATCAAAGTTTAAGGTCTTATTAAGATTTTTTTTTTGTTAATTTCAAAAAAAGAATTTTTACAACTAATGTAAAAAAAAAAAATCTTCACAGAACTGCCACACTGCAAAATAAATAGAAAATAAAAATAAAATTAAAAAATTATCAGTGGAGGGGGAAAACGCGCTTTTTAAAATGTTTTTATTTATGCATTAATAAATTAATAATTTATTAATTATTCACGTAATTATTAGTTAATTAAGTGATTTTAATAAATATTTCACTTATTACCTTAATGTTATTTGATTATCGATAAAATAACAGTTTCACCCTCCACTGATAATTTTTTAATTTTATTTTTATTTTCATTTTATTTTGAAGTGTGCCCGCTCGGGGAAGTTACTCTTGTATTATACGCGTATTTCAATCATTTTCAATTTTGTAAGTACAACCAAAAAAATATCTTTAATCGTCGGTATCTCCTTTATCTAAATATAGAATTTAAAGTAATTTAAAAAATTAGTTTTTGAGAAAATTGATTTTTTCTTTTCGATTTTTTATTATGTGAAATAAATTGATTTACTAGAAAACTAATTTTCAATATGACTTCAAATTCTATATTTAGATAAAGGAAATACTGACGATTAAAGATATGTTTTTGGTTTTACTTTTAAAAATTTTTATAAAATAATAAATGAGCCAAAAGTGAAGTCATCGGGTGGCAGGTCTGTCAACAATGACTTTAAACTTTAAAAATTTGCTATTTGAACAGGATTGCTTTAAATATTACTAAAATTTATATGCCCACGTAAAATTTTCCGATAAATCCTAATTTTCAATCAGAATTTCATTTGGTCACGTAGTTTACCGGGAAATAAACGATTTTGAAAAATTGGTCATTTTTGAAATATCGTTTCTTCACCTAAATATTTTGAGTCCTACTGGAGGATTTTTCATCCATACGTCCATTAATTTCTATGCGAACCTAAGAGGATAATATTTTTCAAGTTAAAACTTTCTGCTATACTGATAATTAAGTTAAATTTAACTTAATTATTTAAGGTGAACCTAATAAGAAAAATTGATGCTAATGATTTATTTGATTAATTATTGTCTCAAAATTAAATAATAAACATTTTTCCGTGTTGAAATTAGAAACATAATAAAATTTAATAAAATTAGTTTAAGCTTAAGTCTAAAAAGCAAAAGAAGTTAGAACATAAGATACCCATCGAAATTCAACCTTCGAATTTCAATAAGGTATTTTGTATTGACATTTTTTTACGAAAAAAGTGTAAATCATGGTTAAAAATATTATATTTTTTGTATGTATGCGATAAAAAAATTTTTTAATTCGAAATTTAACACAATTTTTGAAGAATTAACAAAATTTATAAAGCAAAAAATTTATGAAATTTTATTCAATTTAAAAAAAAAATTAATTATATTCTGCTTTATTAATTTTATTTTACTCATTTAGTATACAAAATCTAATTGTTTATATCCAGCATTCCGACATTTTTGTTTACAAATTTTTAGTGAAAAAAACCTTATTCGAAATTCCCGCACAAAAGTTGCGGGAATATTTAAAAATTTAATAAGTATGATATACAAAAAAAGGTCATTCTCAACAACATTAACATCTGTATTTGCCGCTCTCATTTTGTTGCACGACTTTTAAAACTAGTTGCATTATACAGAAAATCTATGAAGATCTATGAAAATCTCTGATTAAATTTGAATTTATTTAAAACTAATATAATTTGTTATCGATTTCATAAATAAGAAAATATATATTTATTTTAAAAATTTAAAGATTAATAACCAAATATAATTATTAAACAATGTTGTTTAATGTTTATATAAAAAATATAAATTAATAAAATTAATGATTATGTTATTTATTTCGTTTATGAATAAAATACCCAAGAAACCCAAAAAAGAGGTGAATGATACTTTTTAAAAATCCGAAGAATTTACTATTGTAAAAAAGAAATTTATAAATAATGAAAAAAAATTTAAACATTTAATGGATACTTTGTTATCCAGGAATATTATTAAGGGGGAAAATTATAAATTAATTCATAATCGACCCTTAAATTATTTTTGTAAAGATCTCAAACCAAGCTCAACCTCTTTTATTTAAGCGTTGATTTAGCCAAAAAAATAAACGCTGCCAAGTAATTGGCACTATGGTTCCTCATTAACAATAACAAAATGTTCTTAATGGTCTATTTTACCTAGTAAAAACGGTAATTCTATATATTAGTACTTTCATAGAAAAAAATTAGGTACTATGTCTAAAAAGAAAAAAAATATTGTCATTTTTTTTATTTTTTTATTCAAAAAGTTTTTAGAAAAAAATTTTCAAAAAATGGAGTATCAGATTTGAGATATCGAGTAAAAACCATACTTTCAGATATTAGTACTTTCATAGGAAAAAATTTGGCAGTACGTCCAAAAATAAAAAAATATTGCTATTATTTTTATTTTTTTATGTAAAAAAATTTTGAAAAAAAAATTTTGAAAAAAAAATTTTTTTTTAATTATTCATCAGATTCGAGACATCAAGTAAAAAACATTACTTGAAATATAAGTACTTTTATGGAAATAAATTAAGTATTACATCGAAATTAAAAAAGAAATGTAGTTTGAGATTTTTTGATAAAAAAATGTTTGAAAAAAAAATTAGGTCTTAATACCACAATGGTTGTGAAATATCGCCGGTTATCCACATAAATTTACCAGAAATTTTAATTTTTTTGTACATATATATCTGGCTACTAGAAAATTAAAAAAAAAATTTTTTTTCATATTACTTGGGCTGATATTTATTATGCTGCAATAAGTGAAATCATGTCAAATATTTTAAAATACAATATCAATGAAAAATATTCAAATTTAAATAATCTTTGTGAAAATATTAGAAACATATTAAGCATAAAAAATTATTTAAATAAAAGACCAATTTCTCAAATTTAATTTCAGGATCTACATTAAAAACAAATAAATATTTTTAAAAGTATAAAAAAACAGATTTAGTTAAATTCATTTTATAAGTATTGGTATGTTTTGTAAAAAAAATAATTATTTTTTTTAATTTGATTACTTTAATTAATTTTAGTAATATTTTGGAAATATAACATACATTAATTAATTAATTTGTATAATAAAAAATACAAATACAATTTATTTACTGATTATTAAATAAATAAAATAAAAAATACAAGTATATGCAATATTTAATCTAAATATAAAAATATTGCAATTTAAAAAAAAAAAAAGGTTTTGAAAACCAGAAATATACAACATTATTTAGCTAATAATTTTTTATAATTAATATAATTCTTAGAACTAGCTAATTTTTTATCATCGAGTTGATCAATCTAAATATTTAGGAAGATTTTTTTTATCTTTAATCGCTAGCTTACTCAAAAATTGTGATAATACTTCTAAATAATAAATATTCAAAGGACAACCAACAGCATAATTAATTCCACTAGTGTGTATTTTAACAATATTGTTACAGTCAGAATCAAATGGAAATAATTTACTTAATTTTTTAGCGTACTCAATAATTTTTTTTAATCTACTTAAATCTAAACTATTATCGTTTTGTGAATAACACAAATCATTATATGATGATGCCAAACTTTCATTTATTATATAGGAACAATCAATTGCATTTTTATGATAAATATAATTAAATAATTTTTTAATTATATCTTCATATTGTTTAAAATATTCTGTACAGTTTTTAAATATAAGCATTACATATTTTTTATCTAAAACACATTTTTTATAATTAATTCAACAAATGCAGCTACATTTTTTTTTTTATTATCGATTAAATTGTCAATTTCAGATTGATAACGTTCTGAATTTTCATCAGTATCGTTAAAAACATTACTTAACAAACACTCATACAATACATTTTGAAAATATTCATTTGGTTTCAGTATTAACTGTTCAAATAAATTACCTAAGCTTGATAAATTTTCTCTAAATTGTATGTACAAATCACATAGTATTAAATATAAGCTTTTTTAGATACATGTGAATTGAATCTTTTTTCTCTATCATTATAAATAATAAAACTAATAAGATATTTTTGAATATCATTACATTTATTTATTAATGATGAGGCTAGATTTTTCTTATCTCTATCAGATTGGCATTCACATAAATCATTATAATCCCAAAGAATATAAAAAAAACTAATATCTAAACAATAAAGAATTAGTTCTTCAGATATATACTTATTTCCAAAACGTTCGAACAAAAAGTGCATATTATCCCAAAGATTTAAAATTAACGAATTCATATTGTGCTGTGTGATAAATAAATAATTTTTTTACAAGCTTCAGTAATTTGTTGTACGGTTTTTTCATAAGATTCATTTGTATCTTTATCATTTAATGCTTGAAAATTTTTAAAAGCGTCTTCAAAAAAATCAGAAATATTTTTAAGAATATTTTGACAACTATCATAGCATGTTAAATAAATTTTTGTATTATCATTACACATTTTTCTTAAAGTAAGAGCAGCGACATTTAATAATTTAATATTGTTAGTTCTTATAACAATAGCATTTATAAAATTAAATAATGATTTAACATTTTTTTGTGCATTAAGTTCTTCAAAAACGTCTAAATAAAAATATTGAGTTATTATTAATAAATTAATTAATTTATTAATATTTTTTTAAAATGTTTCTAAAATTAAAAGCAAAAGATTTAGTTAACTCAAATTTAAAATGATTATAAAATTTAATTTCTTTTTACTTTGTTTTCTGGGTGATTCACCAGTTGTTAATTGTTTAATACAATACATTAATATATTTGTTAAAACATACGCTTCTTGAGGATGTAAAATATCTCCTAGTAATAATTCAATAATACTTTCCCAATTCTTAATTCTTTCGTTATAGTCAATAATTGCATCAACCAAATATATTTCTCTATCTAGTAGTTGTGCATCTACCTATTAAAAAATCGATTAAATAACCTATGAAAGCTTCATCTGAAAATTCACTAGTATCATTTTTGTTATATGTTCTCAAAGGAACTCTCCAGCTGCTTGTGCTAATGGCCTATATTCGTTAAAAATATTTTGCAGTATTTTATCGCTAACACATTAATTTTAATATTGATGAAGATTTAGAGCAAAAGTAAATACTTTAACTGCCAAAGTAGATACATCTTTATTAATATCCCAAGCCATTGCTAATATTCGGTCATTATATTTTGTCATAAAAGCTTGCATTAAATTTAAATAAAATTTATTTTCATTCAAACCATCTTTTATGAATTCATAAATTTTTATTAAAACTTCTAAGCAACTCAATCTAACTTCAGCTGATTTATCATATAATAATATTCCAACATATTTTAAATAGTCACCAGTTAAAAATGTACCTGGTAAAATTAACATACAATTACTAATTTCACAAGTACATATCGATACATGATCTAAATTTTAAAAACTAAGTAATTTATCCGTACAGTAACCAAAATCATCTAAACGCTATTTAACTGTGATACTGTATTTTTAAATAAAAGTTTGTTTCCATTATAATTGGTATATTTTGTTTATATTGAAACTGTCTTGATTTTATAGTCTTATTTTGTTTCTGCATTTGCATGGAATATTCACATTTCACAGAGTTTTCTTTGCCTGGAGCCATAAACTTATTAAAATTTATTCAATCTGTTACTACAGCATATTAAATGTAGACTATATTTGTATTCTTATCAGTTAAGCAGCCATCCGATATGTGAAAAATACTAAGTTATAATATTTATTGAACTCATTGTTGATCTTTTACTCACTGTTGCATATCAATTTCAACATCTACAAAAGTGCTAAGAAAAAAGTTCTTCATCTTAGAAATTTGTAAATCTGTCCTCAATTACTTTTATATAGCAGAACATTAATATCCTTTCTAAAATAAAAAAAAAAAATCACAAAGCATCAAGCACTATTTTTAAATAAAACTTAGCACTTCAAAACATACCTAATGTTTTTATTCCACTCTTGAACTAGATTGAATTGGATTTTGAATAATGTAAATTCATATAATTATTTAATTTATTTAAATTTTGCCATGACACATAAAGAATACTTATAATTTTTCCATAAACACATATGATATAACTTTCAGAAATCGTGAATAATAAATAAACTATGCTAGGTTAGGTTTCTTATCGATTCAGTCAGTATACAAAAATCATGCAGCAGATTTCTTTATTACCACCGATAATTGAGAAGAAAACTATTTAATAATTTTTTACTAATAACAAAAAGAATTTTAATTTAATTAAACGAATAGTTTTAAAAAGAAAAGAAATATTGAAGTTTATATTACGTTATAAAGCCTGGTAAGATATTAAAATTACATATATTGATATATATATATAGGAGCCGGTTCGTTCATTGTGAGTACAATAAGTGACCGGTCGATCGATCAACTTTTATTATCAAAAAAAATTTTGATGAGTCTGCTGACCTATTTTTAAATCTGCAGGCAAGCGCAAGGCGCACGTTACACAACACTTTTTTTATTTACAGAATTCGGAGCAATTGAACATAAGAAATTTATTTATATCAACAATATTCGTAATAGTAATATACTTTTAGTAGTAAATTTAATTTTTTAATTAAACATAGAAAATCTTAAAATATAGTTAATGATACATTCAGCTAAATATTAGAATGAAATTTAAATAAATGTGCTGTGCATAAATATATAAATATAGGTATGTATATTCTGTAATATATTTGCCAAATCAATAACACATGATCATAGACATCTGTTATAATTTATATCTTTTAAAATTTCATACCTTTTCTAAAGGCAAATTTTATAATAAATAATCAGTGTTGAAACACAGCATAAAAAATTCAAAATTGCAAACATTTGCACAAATAAAATGTTACAAGAACATTTACCAACTTTTCAAGATGTTGAAAAATTAATTCTAGATTATGAAAAGCAAAGTAATCAAAAATTTGTCATAAAAAATGGACATAAATTTTCAGATGGTAGTTACCGAATAATAGAATATGTGTGTCCATATGGTAAAAAACCTAATCGAAAGAAAATAACAGTTGAAGAAAAGGAAAAAGAAGTTACCAGTGAGCAATATGGATCTAAAAAGAACAAGTAAGTTTACAACTTATAAAAGTATATAATTAAAAGGTTTCAAATAATAAAAATTATAGAATATAAGTTGGTTTTCTTATTATTATCATTGATAAACAAAATTTTATGCTTTTAGGTCCAGAAAAATTGGTTGTGAAGTTAGGATTCGAGTAGTAAAACAAACAGATGGTTACATTATTACTCATGCTTATTTACAACACGAGGGGCATGAAAACACTAAGGTTAATTCATTACTTGTACCTACTCTTTTATTTAATTAATTTTTTTTTTAATGATCTTTCTTAAAAAACTTGTTTTATTCAGTAAATAAACAATGGTTATTATTAATACTAAATAATTATTGAAACAAAATAATACAATATATTCTAAACTCGAATTATTTTCTTACTCCAGTCAAAACGTGCTAATTGATCTGAATTCAGGAATTATTATGGTTTATTCTTTGGGGTATTAAAGTACCCCTAAAAATTTTTAGTTGGGTGTTTGAATTAAATATTAAATTTTGAAAAATAAAATATCTGAAATTTACTAAAATTTGTCTATAGGAAAATCTGGAAAGTCAGGGAATTTGGTTTGTAAAATTTTGTCGAAACACTAAAAAAGTACTGGAAAATTTTAAACAATAATCTGGAAAATCAGGGAAAGTCAGGGAGTTGTAAAATTTTAGTTCCATGGCCACCCTGTTAAATCATCAAAGACTACCCCTAAATCGCGAATACATAAAAAATGTTGATAGTAGTAATATTTTTTGCACATTTAAGGGTGAAGCACTAATTTTGTATAGCTATAGCTATGGATCTGTATATATCTCTAAAGGTCGTGGTTAGCGACCCAAAAAACGCATAAAGACCAAATGTGGAAACTGAAATAGCGAATACATTAAAAAATCCCTTTTGAGGGGTAGTTTTTGCTAATTTCTCATAGTTTGTACCTCAAAATTTGTGATCAGTCACCCAAAATCCCTTTCCTAGACCAAATCTAATGATTGGTAAACTGCAATTTCGATTGTAGCGACTTAATTTATTTTTCTTTCTAGTGGGTCGAAAACACTTTTTTCGACCCGCAACGAGATCGAAAAAAACGCGTTTTCTCCCCACTGAGAAAGAAAAATTTCGTTTTGTCCATGGGAACAAAAAAAGAATAACCCAGATCGCAAATTACCATCCGAGGCTCTTAATTAACCTGCGATCTGGGCCATTCTTTTTTTTTGCTCCCTTGGTTAAAAATGTACTATTTAACACTGCTATTACAAAGATAAAAATTAGAAGAAATTTAAAAAAAAATTTCGGTTTCGTGGTGCGTCATAACCAACTAGGCAATATTTTTGTAATGACATTCATTTTCGTTTTACTACTTTTTGAACAAATAAAACAAATCTATTGTCCAAGATCGGAATCTTTTTTTTCAGTGGCGTAACTTCTGAATTCAAATCTGATTAGTTACCTTATGTTTATTAGTTTTTATTCCATCGTATTCAATATTTTTTTTTATCGAAAAACCAGTTTTAGAAATACCGTTTTTACTTTGTTTTTACTCTATTACTAATTTATCCATGAATTGGTTTACATCAAGGAAGATTTAAAATTTAAAATAACCTTAAAATTATTAATTTAATATAAAATTACTGAGAAAAATAGCTATTATAAGGGATGAAACATTGGTTTTGGCTTTGTATGCAATTGTACAGACAGCATGCAAAAGTCGAACCCCATATTTTTTCCCGTGTTCTAAAACATAGTTTTACATATAATGGGCAAAAAAGCCGTCACCCTAGGGCAGAAAAGAGGCTTTTTTTGCCCTAGATATGTAAAAAATATATTAAAAGGGCAAAACAAATATTTGAAAGGTAACATTCGTATTTTTATCCCCTGTGATTAGCTTTTACACCATGAATTCGGTCCATAATCGAAGAGCCCCTTTATATTGCCAAATAAAAATGAAAAAGTGGCATTTTTTGATAATTTTAGCTTTGCCTCAAAAGTAATGACAAAAAAACTCTAAAAAAGGATGAATTTTGCTGATTCAACAATATTTCAGACATTTCTAGAGACATCAGAACCCGTACTCAGATTTTTTCTCACCGTATCAGATCCATCCGCGCTTTGACTGCAATATTTCTTAAAATTCAATAACAATTTTGAATTTTTGAGCTAACTATTTTATTTTTTTTGAAATATTTTTACCATAAAGTAATCACATTTTAATGATAAAAATTATATATAATTTACAATTTTTTACAAAAACAATTTTTTATTTATTCACATTAACGTTTTTGAAAATATT
Source organism: Anagrus nilaparvatae (assembly GCA_022575985.1). Taxonomy (NCBI): domain Eukaryota; kingdom Metazoa; phylum Arthropoda; class Insecta; order Hymenoptera; family Mymaridae; genus Anagrus; species Anagrus nilaparvatae. The sequence goes on from JAKSXM010000137.1 coordinate 21,421,662, forward strand.
AAGTAAGGTTAAATCTTCAAAAAGTAATGATTTAATAGTCAGCGAAATAATTATTTCTTTTTTACTTTCCTCTATTTCAGATAGCCCCAATTAGTTAGCAAAATAATTATTTCTTTTTTACTTTCCTCTATTTCAGATAGCCCCAATTAGGGAAATAAATAAGTTAACTGCGGATCAGTATAATCAAGTTGTCAATCACTTAGAATTGAATTGCAACCGCCAAAAATTGCTCAAAAAAATACGCAATGATTTTCAGGTTCGATTAACTTGCAAAGATTTAAAAAACATTATTCAGAAAGAAAATAATAAAAAGCAAAATCAAGGTTTTGAAGATATTATAAATCTTCTTAAGACCAGAGGTGAGATTGTAAAGAATTTCGCATATATAATGTTTTTGAAAAACTTTTTAATTGTAACCCAAATTTTATTGGTAATTAAAATTTTTCATTTTTTTTGCAATATTTTGTTACAGGAGCTAAGATAGAAGTTTTGAAAAAGGGACTTTCTTTGGAAGGCATTTTTTTTGCTTTGCCTCAAATGGTAGAAAATTTAGCAGCGTGGCCTGAAGTAGTTTGTTACGATGGCACGTACAAGCTTTTTCAACCAGAATTTATTCTTTTGTTATTCTTAGTTATAAACGGAAATTTTCTGACAGAAGTAGCAGCCGTGGCAATTGTTAAACATGAAGATAAACAGACAGTACAATGGGTTTTCGAGTGTTTTAAAAAAATAAGTCCAGTACAGAAAATAAAATTTTTCATGTGCGACAAAAATGCAACTCAAAGAGAAGTTATCAAAGCAGACTTTCCTAATGCTGAATTACTTATTTGTATTTTTCATGTGAAAGAAATTTTCAAAAGAGAAGTTTCTAAATTTGATATTTGTGCTACGGATAAGAAAAAAGCAGTTAATCTATTAAATTATATGATATCTTCGAAAAATGAAAAATCATATAAAATTAGATATGATAATTTAAAAAAAAAACTTCATCCTCAAATTATTCAATATTACAATGACAACTGGCATGAAATTAGAAAAGAATGGTCCTGTTATGAAGAATATTGCATTGAAAACTATGGCACAAGAACTAATAACAGATGCGAATCTTTAAATGAAAAATTCAAAAAGGTTATACCAAAATTAACCGATTTTTTTACAGCAATACCATTATTTCTTATGTGGTATGACTGCCATGTTGAAGAGAATAATAAAAAAATAAATAAAAATTTTGGGCATATATATACATATGCAAATGAAATAAAAAAACATTTTTCCTTTTTAATGGAAAATATGCTTAACAAAGTTATGGAGGAATATGAATATTCATATTATTTAACATTTGATATAATAAATAAAAGTAGAAAAGAGTATATTATGAGAAAAAGAGATCTGAAGACTACGATTCATAATTGCACATGCTACTTTTGGGGAACGTACAAACTTCCGTGTAGGCATTTATTTTATGTTTACAAAGATTTAAATTTACCTCTTAGTAAGCTGTCTGTTAATGAAAGATGGACAAAAGTTTACAATAAATCGAAACTTGTGTTATTCAAAGAATTCAAAACTCCATTATCAACATATTATTCATATAATGAAACTGAAAAAGAAGATTTAAATTTAAAAGAAATAAAAAATGAAAATTTATACACTTTATTGCAAGAAATTATTCATTATGGAAGTATTTGTTGCAATGAAAAATTTGTTAATAAAATTTTATTAATACTCAGCATCAAAAAATTTTTTGATGAAGAGTATTTCAATTTCAGCTTACAGGTTTCGACAAATCTAGATTTAAATCAAATTATTCAGCAATTAAGTAATTTGAATATACATGATTCAGAAGGAATCGCCAAAATAAATCCTAAGAAAAAGTACAGTGTACCAGAAAAGAGAAAAATATTTGAAAAAATGATTATTGACTTTCAAAGTATAATTAATGATGATGTAAAAAGGTTTCAAATAAAAACAAATTTTCTACAAAAAATTCATGATCAATGGCAGGTGGGAAAAGAATTAATCATCGTAAATAGCAATTCATTAACCGAAGATATTATCATTAATGATAATAATACAGGTAAAATTCTGTTGCCAAATAAAACAGTATATATCGGGAAGCCTAGATATTCTACAGTAACAACTTCTCGGTACAAAAATTCAAAGAATACCAAAAAATCGAACATTGGTCAGTAATCTTTTTTACGTAATTCATTCTGTTTGTGATGCATATATTAGTTATATATATATTATTTGTTATATTATTTTAAAAATAAATACACTTTTTTCCAGCCATTAATATATATAAGATAGTATTAGTATATTTATTATGAATTCAATATTTAAAAAAATTATGTTTCAAACGGATTTGTTATATCAATTAAGTACTTCTTATTCAATTCTAAAAACAATTATTTATATGCATACTATTCTTTGTCAATAAATTAAACTATTTAATAAAAAAATATTATTATAATATTATTTATTTATTTTTTTATTTATTTTGTAACAAAACCCAAAAATATGCGTTGAGCAAAACTCAGTTATGTCTTTGGTACTATTCGTACCGTTTTAATAATTGTTTTGAAAAGTTTTATAATGGGATAATATTGAATGACAGATTTCAAGAGCACAATAATAACGAGCATGAAACCCCGGCGAAGTTTAACCTCCATGGTACATATTTTGTACCACCTGGATGTACAAATCTTGCAGAGTTTATACAAAAAATTTTACGCAAGCGTTTTTTGCCCAGATGGGTAAAAATCATTTTCCTACGTTGCATTTTTATTATGAGAGAATAATTATAATATAAAACTCTTAATATATGTAATTACTTGTGTTTGGACCACAAACTCTTTTTTAGAGGACTAGATATCAGGCTTTTCTTAACTACCAGCCAATAACAGGCCCCAAGAAATATTTATTTTCGCTATAAAAGACGTCCGAAGGAGCCGAGTGGAAAATCCAGGATCAAAAAAATTGAAATTAAAATAGGCAAATTTAAAGTTATTCTTAAAGTTATTCTTGTTTTTTTATGTATAATTTTTTATAAAATGATAGGAGATATCATCGAGAAATTTCGCTTCAGAAATTTAGAGGGCTATTCTGTCGAAAAATGTTACAAAAACCTGTTTTGAATACAAAAAATGTATGCATTTTTTAAAGAATATCTTCTGAATTCGTAAACTAAATTAGTTATAACGATGCTAATATATCTTACTAAAATGTATTAAATATTAATAATAACTTTAAATTTGTTAGCAATTTAACAACAAAAAAAAAATTGAAGATCTTTAAAAAAAGTTTCATAAACAACGATTTTTTAAAATTTTGATATTAAATTAAAATTTGAATTTATGCGCCTTTACAAATACTATACGCGTATTTATACTTAAAATTAAATTAAGGGAGCATTCAGACTAGAAAAAATTTGTGACCCCCACCTTCGATATTTACCCCCTCACATATTCTTGCGTGTTAAATAATAAAAATTGGGAGTAAATTATTAGTGGGAGTAAAGTGGAGGCGGTGGTTAAAATTTTTTTCTCGTCTAAATGCTCCCTAATTAAATCGAATAAGATTTTGTTTGAAATAAAAATGAATTTAAAATAATTTTAAATTAAAATGTATTATAATTTTAAACCTCTAACTAGATTTTATTGCTTTAATTTTAAGCATAAATATGAATTTAACTTGTCACTAGTTATTTAATGAAAATTTTTTATAAATAATAAAAAAACGAATTTCCATGTTTCCCGGTTAAAGTTTAAGAATTAAATTTTATTTTAAAATAAAATACAAATATTTTAAATCTCGTAGAGCCCACCCTGAATTGCGATCCAGTTCTAAGTTGGTAATGGCTGAAAGTGTCCTTTTGATATTTTAATTCAATTTCCAAAACAATATAAGCCCAAAGACACAGAACATTTATCTTTTGGAAATTTCCAATAAAAGTTTAAATTAAATTTTATTTGTACAAGATTTAATTTTTGTTTATAAGTTCATTTTAAATTTATACATTACTTTTATAACGACTTTGATAAGCAAACAAACCCCTTGATTTTAAAAACTCACATTTGATACGTTGAATCGAACCGTATTCATTTTTTTTATTTAAACGTATCAAGTAGTTTGCTAATTTTTTTAATCTAATTTATGAACTTAAAATTTTTTTTAAAAATGAATTGATATAATAATAGTATATATAATCCGAGGTCCGTTTTGTAAAATTGATTAGGAATTATACAAAATGGACCCAGAATTCGTATTTAGCGGATCTAAAAACATGAATACCACCCATTGTTTTCCAGAGGTAATAATGTATTTAATTAATAAATACTATTACTGGCGACATCAAAGTTTTCCAATTCAATCAAAAATCTGCTCACTTTGTAGTATTTTATTTTTGAAAATCATTCTTATACTATCCTACTCTAATGAATACCTGCTATTTATTTGAATTTTAAATATTTAGACTAATTTCTTATACATTCGCATACATGCGAAAATTGTATTCAACAGAGTTATTAAATTTAATTGAAATTAAAAACCTCTTTTTATGGACACTATTACCTGTTTTCTGAGTCACAGAGTAAAAATTTTGAAAAACTAGCAGGTTTACATAAGAGTAGGATAATATTAGAGATTAGTTTGTAAAATAAACGGAGTCAGTTTCTCCTATCTCTCTGGCAATCTCTCTAAACTAATCTCTGATAATATACAAAAGGTTTAAAACAATAAATGGGTGAAAAAATAAAAGTGTACGAAGTCAGCAGATTTTTGATTGTATTGACATAATTTTGGTTCCTCACTGAGGAACCATTGTGATAGGTCAAATTTCGATTTTGGATTTTTTGGCATATAAGCACGTTTTGAGACCCCGGGAAGCTAAAAAACCGGTTTTTAAAAAAAGTATGTATGTGTATGTGTGTGTGTGTATGTAACCGGTGAAATTTCCCAACCATTATGGAATTAAGACCTAATTTTTTTTTCAAAAATTTTTTCATCAAAAAACCTCAAAATACTTTTTATTTTTTAATTTGGATGTAATACCTCATTTATTTCCACGAAAGTACTTACATTTGAAAGTATGGTTTTTACTCTATATCTCGAATCTGATACTTAATTTTTTGAAAATTTTTTTCCCAAAATTTTTTTCACGAAAAAATACAAAAAACAACAATTTTTTTTTTCTTTTTGGACGTAGTACCTAATTTATTTCTATGAAAGTACTAATTTTAGAAAGTTTGTTTAGAGTCATTTTTTGGTTCTGATATCAAATTTTTTCAAAAATTCTTTCTCAATATTAAAAAAACAAAAAAATTAAAAAACCTGAAATATTTTTTTTTTTTTTTTGGGTGTAATACCTCATAGAATTCCATGAAAGTATTAATATCTGAAAATATTGTAACCGGTGATATTTCACAACTATTATGGAATTAAGAGAGAAATGTATGTATGATCGCATGGTTGTAATCGGTGATATCAGTGGCATATTAATGTATTAAGCTCATTGTTTAAGGAACCTTAGTGCCAGCTAGTTGGCACGGCATTTTTTTTCCGTAAATAATTTTATCATCAATTTTTTTTTAAAACTTTTATAATTAAAAATTTTTTAATTACATATAAAACCTCAAACTTCCATTCATAATAAAATTAACTTTTTAGGTGAAAGTTCTTTGTTCAACACTTTACCCTGGAATGGGTGTTAATGAATTGAGAGTTACATTTATAATTCATTTATGTATACCAGAGTTATTAGAGTTTTTTGCATTAGAATGTGGTCGATTAAGTAAAAGAGCTATTAAATCAGTAAGCATAATATACTACTGTGAAAATGATTTAAATACTAAGAAATTGATATCTAATAGTAGTTTTAATAAAAATGAAAAAAAAATGCGATTTTTCTTTACATGAATTTTCCCATTTTCCAAAATTTCCCATAGTTTTTCCTAAAACTTAACGGCATCGATTATCCAGGAATTTCCTTGTATACCTACAGTTTTAGAATTTTATTTCAAGCTTATGTTTAAGATTTTTAAGCATTTTTTCGAAAAACACTATTGAAAAAGTTTGGCTTGGCAGGGGGGAAGTGAAAAATTGGCGTTCTTAGGGGCGGTAAAAAATTGATGTTTTTAGAGTGGGGTGAAAAAGTAATGTTTTTAAAAGGGGGGCTTAGAATATTTTCAATTTAGGGAGCATTCAGACGAGAAAAAAATTTTAACCACCACCTCCAAAATTTACTCCCACTTTTTATTATTTAACTTGCAAGAATGGGACGAGTGGGGGTAAATATCGAAGGTGGCGGTTACAAATTTTTTCTCCTCTGAATGCTCCCTTAGGGACTTATAATTTGAAGTGGGAGTCAGGGCCTGATCAGGCTCTGATAAGTACAAGAACTTAGAATACTTTATGGATTTAGGATAATTTAAATTTCAGGATTTATTGAAATTTCGGTTTTTGGATTTATTACCGTTATGCGAGTGAACATGTTCCATGCTCGTTGGTCGTGTAGTTACACAAACCGGTTATACATTTTTTTAATCCAAATGGGTGAAACAAAATAAAATGTCCAAATAAATTCATAAAAAAGTATTAGTTATTGTAATAAAGTAATATATAAAATTATTAAATGGTGAATATCCTATCCTAAAAATGGGTTAGTCATCGATACGTTAACTATGTACATTGTCATCGCTAAAAATGCCATTCTGATTGGCTCATACAAATTTCATTGCTAATAGGTAAAAATAAATTGTTTTATTGTTTATATTATGTTTCTATTATTTTTAAGGTTAGTTAGTTAGTTGAGTAGTTGATATCTATAAAAAAATTAAAGTAAAAATAAATTTTGGTATTTAAGAAAATAATTAAGGTTGAAAGTTTTAAATCATTCAGCGCGCGACGCGTGCCTAAAACTAGTGTTATAAAAACACGGAAAAAACTAAGGGCCGATCCGATGACTCAACCTGCTCACCATGGCCGTTTTGGCTCAGAAACATTCTTATTAATAAAAATTAATGTAAACAATAAATTATCAATAAAATTTCTTCAAATTATTATTAAAATATTTTATTTTATTTCAATTACCAATCATAGTTTTTTAGTATAAATAAATAATAAATCAAACTGTATATTTCTTTTATGTCCAACTCTATTTACCCAAAAAATCTTACTTCCTATACTTTTTATCAGTAAGTAAGAATTTCCCCTCTTTTGCTTTTCAAAAACAAATTGAAATATTGTTTGTTGTAAAAATATATTCAAAAAATGGAAATTTATATAAAATGAAATATATTTAAAAAAATTAATTATACGAAATAACAGATTTTTAGGTATTTTTAAAAGAGGTGCATATTTTAAAAATAGGGTAAAAAAATATTAGACTTTAAAGGTTATCAGAGACTATTTATAAAAGCTAATAATTTTAGCAGAAGAAAAACATTAAAAATTAACTCGCATATAAAAATAGAGGTTAAATTTCATTAAGGTGGCAGATACAATTGTAGGGAAAAAAATCGGTTTTCTTTTTATTGTTTTTTTGGGTTCAAAAACATCTTAAGTATATGGAAATAAAATTTTATGATATCTTGAATAATAAAGAAGTTACAGAAGATTAAGCGAGACACCACGAAAGACGATACAGTATTCTGAACTTGAAACGCGTTTTTCTCGAAACAACGTTTTTCGAATTTGCGGGCACGATAACTCAAAAAATAATTAAGATATCTTCCTAATGTTTTGGCTATACTTTTAAAATACAATTATCTTCTGGATTAATGGAATTGTTTTTCAAAAAAATGTGCCAATTTTTTTTTATTGCAAAAAAACGTGCAAAAAGTTGCACTTTTTGAAAAAAATTTAATAATATTCACAATTTTCCATTTTCCGAAATTGGAATCCATCAATCCAGAAGAAAATTATTTCACAAACATATAAAATTTAATTTGATATGGTTCAGAACAAGTTGGAGGCTACAATCGCACGCCCGCAACCAAAAGTGAGACCTAACTTTGAGCACCTGTATTCATCGGCATTTTATAAATTAAAAAAAAATTAAAACAAAAAATATTTAGTAACTTATAATCTAATGAAGTTCCAATTTTGAAAAAATTATCTCAATTATTTCTACCCGAAAACCTATCCAAAAAAAGTAACGTTTTTTTGTTCTCTAATTGTATCTACCACCTTAATGTTTATAATAAATTAAATAATTTAATAATTAAATATCGGAACAATTAAGTTCTTATATGATAAAAAAATAAATAAATCTAAAATAAAAAAATTTTTAGCATTATACGGGAAAAGATTTGTGATTTTGCATGCGTTTATTTACCTTAAAAACTCATTTTCTTAATAACAGAAACAAAAACTCAATAAAAAAAATAAATATTAAATAAAAATATTTGATTTCTGAGCTAACAATTTGCTTTAATTTTTCAATGAATTGCGTAAAAATTTCAAAAAATATATTTTCATTATACGCTGCAAAAAAGATCTAGTTTCTTACTTTCGGGCGATCTTTTTTCGCTTTTAATAAAAAACTATCTGTTGAACACGTGAAAAAATGTAGGAAATTTTACTTTCAATGCTGTCTGCACTCGTTCGCTACGCTCTCTCGTGCATACAACTGCATTGAAAACCAAATCCTATTTTTTTCCCTTGTTGAACAAATAGATATTGTACCACTAAACCATATATAAAGAATTTTTTAAGCTTGAGGTGATTTTGCGAGGGCAGCACCCCCAAGAATATATCTTCTAGCAATAATGTTACAAACTTAACAAAAAATATCAAATTTTGGGTTAGTTTTAACTTCTTTTTGGTAAGTAGTTCTGAGATTTAAGAATATAAGTAACAAAATAAACCTTAAATGTGCAAAAATACTATGAAAGAAGATTTTTTAAACAATATTAAATTTCTAATTATTTTAAATTTTGTTAAATATTTATATTTCACACGGCTAGACACGGTTTGTATACATCATACTTTTAAAGAAACTGTTAAGTACGGTAATAGCTTTGATAATATATTTCTTACGGCAGGGCACGGCTGATAAATATTTTATTTGTATAGGCACGGTTAAGCAAGGCAGAAGTTATATATTTATATTTCACATGGCTATACACGGTTTATCTACTACATTGTTTTAAAGAAACGGTTAAGAACGGTAATTGCTTTGATAATATATTTCTTACGGCAGGACACGACTGATATATATTTTATTAGTATAGGCACGGTTAAGCACGGCAGAAGTTATATATTTATATTTCACACGGCTATATACGGTTTATCTACTACATTGTTTTAAAGAAACGGTTAAGTACGGTAATTGCTTTGATAATATATTTCTTACGGCAGGACACGGCTGATATATATTTTATTAGTATAGGCACGGTTGAGCACGGCAGAAGTTAAATATTTAATTTTCACATGGCTAGACACGGTTTGTATACATCATTCTTTTAAAGAAACTGTTAAGTACGGTAATTGCTTTGATAATATATTTCTTACGGCAGGACACGGCTGGTATATATTTTATTAGTAAAGGCACGGTTAAGTACGGCAGAAGTTATATATTTATTTTTCACACGGCTAGACACGGTTTATCTACATCATTCTTTCAAAGAAACGGTTAACTACGGTAATGGCTTTGATACAATTTTTCTTACGGCAGGACACGGCTGATATATATTTTATTAGTATAGGCACGGTTAAGCACGGCAGAAGTTAAATATTTATATTTCACACGGCTAGACACGGTTTATATACATCATTCTTTTAAAGAAACGGTTAAGTACGGTAAAAAACGGTTATGTACGGTAATAGCTTTGATAATATATTTCTTACGGCAGAACACGGCTGTTATATATTTTATTAGTATAGGCACGGTTATGCACGGCAGAAGTTATATATTTATTTTTCACACGGCTAGACACGGTTTATCTACATCATTCTTTTATAGAAACGGTTAAGTACGGCAGAAGTTAAATATTTATATTTCACACGGCTAGACACGGTTTATCTTCATCATTCTTTTAAAGAAACGGTTAAATACGGTAATTGCTTTGATAATATATTTCTTACGGCAGGGCACGGCTGATAAATATTTTATTAGTATAGGCACGTTAAAGCACGGCAGAAGTTATATATTTATTTTTCACACGGCTAGACACGGTTTATCTACATCATTCTTTTATAGAAACGGTTAAGTACGGCAGAAGTTAAATATTTATATTTCACACGGCTAGACACGGTTTATCTACATCATTCTTTTAAAGAAACGGTTAAATACGGTAATTGCTTTTAGAATATATTTCTTACGGCAGAACACGGCTGTTATATATTTTATTAGTATAGGCACGGTTATGCACGGCAGAAGTTATATATTTATTTTTCACACGGCTAGACACGGTTTATATACATCATTCTTTTAAAGAAACGGTTAAATACGGTAATTGCTTTGAGAATATATTTCTTACGGCAGAACACGGCTGTTATATATTTTATTAGTATAGGCACGGTTATGCACGGCAGAAGTTATATATTTATTTTTCACACGGCTAGACACGGTTTATATACATCCTTCTTTTAAAAAAACGGTTATGTACGGTAATAGCTTTGATAATATATTTCTTACGGCAGAACACGGCTGTTATATATTTTATTAGTATAGGCACGGTTAAGCACGGCAGAAGTTAAATATTTATATTTCACACGGCTAGACACGGTTTATCTACATCATTCTTTTAAAGAAACGGTTAAATACGGTAATAGCTTTGATAATATATTTCTTACGGCAGAACACGGCTGTTATATATTTTATTAGTATAGGCACGGTTATGCACGGCAGAAGTTATATATTTATTTTTCACACGGCTAGACACGGTTTATCTACATCATTCTTTTATAGAAACGGTTAAGTACGGCAGAAGTTAAATATTTATATTTCACACGGCTAGACACGGTTTATCTACATCATTCTTTTATAGAAACGGTTAAGTACGGCAGAAGTTAAATATTTATATTTCACACGGCTAGACACGGTTTATCTACATCATTCTTTTAAAGAAACGGTTAAATACGGTAATTGCTTTGAGAATATATTTCTTACGGCAGAACACGGCTGTTATATATTTTATTAGTATAGGCACGGTTAACCACGGCAGAAGTTAAATATTTAATTTTCACACGGCTAGACACGGTTTATCTACATCATTCTTTTAAAGAAACGGTTAAATACGGTAATAGCTTTGATAATATATTTTTTACGGCAGGGCACGGCTGATAAATATTTTATTAGTATAGGCACGGTTAAGCACGGCAGAAGTTATATATTTATTTTTCATACGGCTATACACGGTCTATCTACTTAATTGTTTTAAAGAAACGGTTAAATACGGCAAACGGTAAAATGATAGTTTGACACGGTTACATACGGAAAAGATGAAAAACCGTTTAACACTGCTATTATAATTTATAATATATAGAAATTGTATATGTGTGTGTAATTATTTGACTCATTTATCATAGCACGGCAGAAGTTAAATATTTAATTTTCACACGGCTAGACACGGTTTATATACATCATTCTTTTAAAGAAACGGTTAAGTAAGGTAATTGCTTTAATACTATTTTTCTTACGGCAGGGCACGGCTGATATATATTTTATTAGTATAGGCACGGTTAAGCACGGCAGAAATTAAATATTCATTTTTCACACGGCTAGACACGGTTTATATACATCATTCTTTTAAAGAAACGGTTAAGTACGGTAATTGCTTTCATACTATTTTTCTTACGGGAGGACACGGCTGATTTATATTTTATAAGTATAGGCACGGTTATGCACGGCAGAAGTTAAATATTTAATTTTCACACGGCTAGACACGGTTTATATACATCATTCTTTTAAAGGAACGGTTAAGTACGGTAATTGCTTTGAGAATATATTTCTTACGGCAGAACACGGCTGTTATATATTTTATTAGTATAGGCACGGTTAAGCACGGCAGAAGATAAATATTTAATTTTCACACGGCTAGACACGGTTTATCTACATCCTTCTTTTAAAAAAACGGTTATGTACGGTAATAGCTTTGATAATATATTTCTTACGGCAGAACACGGCTGTTATATATTTTATTAGTATAGGCACGGTTATGCACGGCAGAAGTTATATATTTATTTTTCACACGGCTAGATACGGTTTATATACATCATTCTTTTAAAGAAACGGTTAAATACGGCAAACGGTAAAATGATAGTTTGACACGGTTACATACGGAAAAGATGAAAAACCGTGGATATTATCTGAAAAACGTGATGCCGTGTAAAAACGGTAAGTGTAAATAGACACCGTCTATTAACTAATTGGGTTATTATAATATTAAAGAATATAAATTATTTTAAATTTTAGTTACAAAAGTTATTAATTTATTTATTATTATTAAAAAAATTCTCAGGACACGTAAATTTTGATATGAAATAATAATTTTTTAAATAGAATTTGTGATTAGAATTTTATAAGCTTTATAGTGAACATAAAATTGATCATTAAAAATGGTACTAACATTCGAAAGTTGAGTTCATAGTATTTTTAAGCTTTTAGTAGATTCCATAAAATAAAATTTTTTATTAGTTCTTATGAGTACAAGTAATAAATATTTTTAACTTTTTTATTCGTCTTTTTTATTAATAATAATAATTACTAAAACTATGCAATTAGTAGATTGCTAGGCTTGGAATTTCAAGTGAAGATAATAATTAACTTTGTTTTTAACAGCAAGGACCAAATAAATAAACTAAAATTAAATAAACATTAGATTTTTTTAAACCTGCATATTAATCTAAATTAAAACTATATTATTTTTTAATTATGTTTTATGTAATAAGTAAATTATAAAATATTAAAATATTCAAAGAATTTATGCAGAAAAATGTACAATTTACATTATAATTTTAAATTTACTGTATGAGTTATGCAAAAAATGAAAAGAAAAAATAATAATAATCACACCTAAAATGAGTTAAAGTGTGAGCATTCCTAGAAAATGATATGCACGTTGACATATTTTGTTCATTTTAAAATACTTTTTTTTACAATCAACATCAATTTATATGAAAATGTTAGAATGAAATTTAAATGAAAATATTCTTTTCATATTAATAAAACTCTGCTTTTTTAAATTACATGGGAATAATAAGAATTTTTTTGCTTCATTTTCATATACAGGAATTTATGGAGGAAAGGCTTTGGATTTTTTGAATATCTTAACAGTTTTATGAAATCTATTTTTTGGTTTTAGAACCTAGGTAGCATATATTATTCCAAAGTTATTTTTGAGGCAAACGACTCTTTCTTGTTAAGCATACTGATAAAATTTTTGAAAAATATATAGGTTTGGAAGATTGGATGGTGTCACCAATCATTTAAAAAAGAATATTAAGTTGAAAGTCCTATCATACTCAATTAGGACACCACATTTCTCTGGAGTTCCAAAATCAAAAATGACAGCTTTATATCTGTTTTCGAATTCATTGCCGTCTTCTGTTCTGTCATTGAAAACAACCTTTTACTGTAAAAATGTTAAGGAATCTTGAAAATTTATCGAGGTAACAGATTCTGACTTTGAAGCAATAAGTACTTCCATTAATAAAACTTCAATAGGAGTAGATAGACTTCCAGTAAAAATTTTTTCCAAAGGACTTTCTATTTTAATACCAATGCTAATACACACTTTTGATCAAAATCCAACTGATTTTCGTCCGAATTTTTTCATTATGCGTAATTTCTATTGTGGTTTTAGTGGACCTTAATAATATGCTCAATAACCTGTAATACGTTTACATAAAATACAGAAATACTCAATCGTTATTGCTAAGCTACAACATGATGTTACTATACAAATTGATGTTGGGAATTTTACTTTATTGGTTCTTTTGACTTTGCGAATGCTTTTGATATCTTTCCTAGGGGTATGCGGTTACCCAAACTTTGGGTCGGATCTAAGTTCAGATTGGGTACCTGGAATTTCAGGTTTTTGTCTTCGAGTTGGGTTGAGTTTCGTATAGCCAAAGAAACTTCCGATTCAAAACTGTAGCTGCGGATCTTTTTTGGAAGATTTTGGGCTTTACACGAAATCTGAACTCAAAAAATGGTCGACGTTTTGAAATTCGGGTAACCACACACCCCTGTCCTTAGCCTTTGTTAAATTTACAGAAGCCTTCTAAATTATGTTGTTCCTTTGTCTTACGTATGAGGTGGCCCTAAAAAGGGCCGTTTGGTTTTTTTTGTAAAATCGATGAGTGACCTCAGCCACGCGCTAAAAATAATAAATTCACAAACACACAATGACCAAACACGCAAAATGAAAAGCAAACTCTCATACACAATCACACAAAATTAAAGTAAAAACTCACAGTCAAAATCCCAAAGTCGAGCAACTCGTGCTCAGGCGATGTCTCCTGGCCAGAAACTGTAAAACCACCTCTTCGAGCCTACGAGCTCGGAAATCGCACCAAGCGAGATACCAATAATAGCTTAGGAGCTATTCCAATACTGGAAAAGGAAGTCCAAATCCACACACCAATTTCACCAAGCGCAGTCAAAAAAGCAAGGCGTCAAATTCGCAGCGTCGAGGCTGAAGTCAGAACAGCGAATGCTGCTCCAGCCAATATCGCGGTTATATTTATAGACCTCCCCCGTCTTAGTCGCGCTTGCTGATTGGCGCGCGCGCGAAAAAACCGTTATAAATTTTGCGTTAGCTGCTAGAGCAAAAGGAGCTAAGGCAATAGCAAAGTAAATGCTACTGCAGCAAGAGCAAAGGGAGCCAAGGCAATAGCAAAGGAAATGTCACTGCCACAAGAGCAAAGGGAACTAAGGCCATAGCAAAGTAACGTTACTGCCGCTAGAGCAAAGGGTGCTAAGGCCATAGCAAAAAAATGTTACTACCGCTAGAGCAAAGGGAGCAAAGGCCAATGCTAAACACCGCGAAGCTAAGTTTACGTGGCAAAGCTAAGTGAAAGGCTAAGAGTGCCCGAGCTCGCTGGAGTGGTAAGGCTATGTGAAAGGCTGAGAGGGCCCGCGCTCATATATTTTTCCAACAGAAAAAAAGCAGTTATCAGAAACAATTTCAGTAATAAAAAAATATAATTTTGAATAAATCTATATAAATTGATTAAAAAATTAAACACGTAGGTACTAAAAAAATATTTCAATAATGCAATAAAAAGTAGCACGAATCTGTTGTAAACGAAATATCTTTAAAATTAAATTTAAATAAAAATGTATAAAATTTTTAAAATGAAATAAAATGCTTTATTCATACGATATCAATGGTAAAAATAAGTTTTTTTTTTAAATTTATTGCTTTCTGTACCACTTCTAATATTCTCATTATTTATATTTTTGCCAACTATTAAAGAATATATTATAAGTTTAAGTTTTCTTTTGAATATAAATATATTAAATTAAAGAAACTTTTTTCTCTTTGAAAAGTATCAAGTTTTAAACACAATCGACAAGCATTATTAATAATGTATTTATAAACAGACTCAAGTATCAACTAAGATACACAAAAACTTAAATAACATTCATTCAACGTTGTTTAATCAAAAAGTATAAAAGTCTTAAATTGTAAATATTTTCACGAAAATAAAAGGAAATTACTCATCTGGTATTCGAAATTTGTTCTTTAATAAAATTGAACCAGAAAAACGAGAAAGGAAAAAAATCCTTGGATGGAAATTGAGCAAAATCATTCAATCTTAACATTCTTTCTCGTGAATCACATTGCTTTCATCTTCCAATTCCAATATATATAACTTTAATTTAGTCTTCTTTATTATTATCCTTTTTGTAAGCAGTTCAATAACTAAGATTCTTTTAATCAGAAAAGAAATCCAATTTCTTTTTCAACGAGTTTTCCGATTATAAAACTTAATATTTTATATACTGTAATAATTTTTCTTGGTTAAAAACTTCTATAATTGTTAATTATTTCAGCTTTCTTGTACTTTCTTATACATGATTCACGTTTATTGTAACTTTTTTATTTATATTTTTGAAAAAAAATAATCAAATTTGAGTTTAGTTATTTTTGTTTTAATTTGGTTTTTTTAATTAAAAAAAAATAATGTTTTAAGAATCAATGAAGTAGAACTTTTTGTTATTTACAGTACTACGAGTTTCTTTTAATTTCTTGTAGTGTATTAAAAATAGGAACATTGAGTTTTAATTTAGGAACTATCAAGAGAAGTTTAATTTCAGCAACTATGGATTTTTTACAATTCAATGGTCGTGGGCTCGATCCCCACAAGGGATGCCAGTTATTTTGAAGGATAACTAATTAAAATGTTAGGTCATCTTATAAATAAGCTGCATTTATATTTTTCTGATCAGTGGCCCGAAAGCACGTATTTCCCGGTAGCTGCATGGCCAAAAAAGTCGTATTTTCTCACCACTATCGTGAAAAAAAATTTTACGCCCTTCATCCAGAAATAAAGACTGCCCCAAATCAAAGTTTACCGTCCACCGCTGCGACTTGGAAGGTACTTTACGTGCCATTTGGGCTATTATTTACATTTCTGGACACGAGTCGCAAATATCTTGTTATTAGAAATATATATTGTACCTTCTGAGAGTTGGGCTCAACTTGGGCTATCCAACTCTGTAGCAAAAAAAAAATTCACTAATGGCAAACGGAATTTTGCTTATGGCTAGCGGAATTTTTTTTCACGCTTAAACGATTACAAATGACTTAAAACGTAGAAATATTTTTTAAAAAATGTAAAAAAATTTTTTCCACTCATTATAGATATGCGCGCTGCGGTATGATGAACCAAAAAAAAATTCTTAAAAAGAAAAAAAAATTGATATTTTAAAATTTTCTTTGCGTTTCAAGTGGATTTTTTTTCAGTGTATCTATTTCTCTCATTCAAATGCATTACAAATTATAGTATTAAATGCAGTTTATAACAAGTGCCATATAATATTCACATCTTGTATACTAGTTATGTTACTCAGGCATAAAACTTTTATTGAAATTGTGGGCAAATTCATCCTCTCGTTATGCTTTAATTTTATGCATACTTATTCAAAAATATATTTTATTACAAATATTAGATTATTTTTATGCTGAAAATATATATTTTTGAACAAAAAAAAATGAATATTAATAATCGTAAAATTCTTTGCAATGTAAGCTACATAATCCAGGATCATCTCATCAAAAAAAAAAAAAAAGTGAATTTAAAATGATTATATTTTTTATTATTTTGCATCATCATATAAAAATGAATAGTTCATAAGAAAAATTTTTATCTAAGTAATATCAATAGAGATCTTAAAGTTCTTTTTCTTGTATACGTCATAACTAAAATCGAATTCAGTAGATTGCAAAATTACATGAACTGCATTAAATATCTTGTTATATAAAAGCTATCGTATCGGATATGAGAATATGAATAAAAAAAAATGTATAAGATGATCTTCATCGAATATGTCCTCTTCCTTTTTTTTTTTTTTATCGTTCAGACGACATCGGCTATCAGCAATGAGATCGTGTAAGTCCTTTTATTCGAATTGGAAAAGTTTCTTTACTGATATATTCTTTTGATATCCTTGGATCTACAACTAAAAGGTATAACCCGAACAAAAAGTTTCTATCTATCAATATATATATATATATATATATATATATATTTATTTTGAAATATATATACATAAAAATGATAACGTGCTTTTATTTATTGGGGCATGCAAGGTAAATTTCATTTTCCATTTTCCTATATTAAGCCTAGTATATTCATATATATATATATATAGGCAATATTGGTATAAATACATAAAGGTATCAGATTCTATTAAATTTGACGCTTTCAATTCACTGCTTTAGGACGGTGAAACATTTTTTATGTTTTTGAATATTTTAACTCATATATGATGCATTGCTTTTTTTTTTTTAAAATAAAAAGTAATAAATATTTTATTTATAATTTATAAAACTTTTTTTTTTTGAAAAAATTATTGATATTTGACAAATTTATCATTTGAAAATTAATTGTTATGATTTCGTTAAACATGTCAGTATAAATTTAATAGTTTTATATATATAAAATATTATTTATTTAATAATGTTTTCTTTTTTTATGTCATACATATAAATAAATCATTTTTTTTTTTACATTCATAAAACTTTTTTTTTTATTGATGTTTTTTTTGACTTTTATATATTTTTGAAAAAAAAATATTATGTATTATTATTTATAGATACGTAAAAAATTGATTCTGAGAGTATCAGGAGTTAAATGGGTCAATTTTGATTTAGTTTTGTAATTGACAGAAGTTTTTTTTTTAATCATTTTTTTATTATTGGTGCATGTTAGGAATATCTAAAATAACTGAAACTTTGGAATTTATCTAAAAAATTTATGGTACTTAAAAGGATTAGGATAAGCTTTATTTAACACAAACTTTTATCTTTTCTGATGTAGTAATAATAGTGATTATAATTTGATAAGAATTTATTGGTTGGCTTTTAGTTTATCTGTTTAATTCAATTATGAGAATTTTACAATTCTGCAATAAATTTATAACTCAACAATGGATCAAGTAAAAATGATTCCGAAATTTCGAAAAATCTTTTTACCGCCCTTAAACATCTTGCAATGACTTATTTTAATAATCTTACAACATTAGCAAAAAAAAATGAAAATTTTTTTTATTTTCTTTTAAGGTTATTACCGGAGTAACATAGTCACATAGTAATTTGGCTCCCGAAACTAAACCTATCCTAAGTAGTAGCAACCAAAATTATCTTAACCTGACTTAATGCCGTTGGAATTAGACCTCTAGGCCATAACGATCCCCAAAAACCTAAAAATACCACAAAATATACGGTATTTTAGGCATAATTTCATTTTTCCGGCCCATCGATAGATTATACTTTGCACGTTGGCCAGAAAACTGAAAATAATAACGCTTTTCAAGAGAAATTTTTTTTTATAGTACTGGTGGGATCAGAAGCAATATTTTTTAATTTTTGAAAAATTCTTCTAGAGGATGTACCACTTTTTTAGCTATACAGTACGAAAATATCATATTGAATCTTTAATTGGACTATCCTAAGACTCAGAAGGACAGAATAACCATGAGATTTTCTTGTAAAATAATGGAAAAAAATAGGTATTAAACATAAAAAAATTTCGAAAATTTAATAATTGGGATCAGAAAACATAGAACTTTTTTGAAAAAAAATGGAAAGATCATATTTTACAATAAAAGAAGCAAGTGCTAGTTTATTGTTTTTCTCTGTACACAATCATATTATAAAAATAATTAAAAAATAATAAACATTTAACAATTAGTCGTACTCGTCAATAAATAAAAACTATAATTCACTAAAATGAAATTGCTAACTTTTATAAAAAATTTAATTGTAAAATACTTTATACTTTAAAAGTTTGCTATCTTAAGATAAATTAATCTAACATGTCAAAAAATCTATTCCACCATATTCTTAGAGCCTTATTAATATGGATTTATATATGTGCATAAGTATGTGCATGTGTGTGTGTGTGCGTGTGTGTTGGGTATGAATATATAAATGTTGAAGTATATTAAATTTAAACTGATATATTATTTTATTACTTATGCATACATGAGTTATTGTTTTCTAAATAATTTATGAAGTTTCAATTTTTCTGATGAAATATTTAAATAAAAAATTATATTTATTTTATAAAATACTATATGAAATTTTCTTTAATATAATTATAAGTAATATTCGAAACTATCAATAAAAGAAACTTTAATTATCAAAAAAATTAGTTTTCTTAATCTTTATAATTCTTTAAAAAGTTTTTTACCAAAAGAAAAAAAAAAATAATAGTTAAAAAAGAAAATTTCAGATTTTTTGAAAAATTGAAAAAAAAAAAAAGAAAATCATTTTCTTAACGACTCCATTTTTATATGTCATTTAATAGAAATTCTTTTGATAAACTTTTTTGAATAAAAAAAGTTTTTTTTTTTTAAATTAATTTCTTTTGATCGAAAGAACTATCAAGAGAAGTTATTATCGTAAAATTTTTCAATTACACTTTGTAGGTTTTTTTTTCTTCATTTATGTAACTTTTTATTACAGTTTTCTAAGTGTTACTTGCATTGTAGTTTTAAAAAGTTTATTTATAAGACTTTATGTACCAGAAAGGATCAATTTTTTTTTTTTTTTTGTATTTATGTTTTTGGTTTTAACAGGTTTGTTTGTTTTTGATTATTTTTATTCAACAAAAAATGACTATTATGATATTATCTGGTATTATCCAAGCCGCGAAAATGTATCCGGTTGTAATGTAATAATAATAATATAAAACTTTTTTATTATTACATTATAACCGTTTTATTAGTGTTCTTAAAATAATTAGTTAGTTTTAATCGATATTTCAGTTTCCGTTGATATTTGTCAGAAACAGGACCCAAAAACCGAATAACAGAATAAATATTTATTAATTAAATTTTAATTTAAATATTTGAAAATTGTGATTATTTTTTAAATTTGTTAGCAAAAATAATAAATAATCACATTAATGTTCTATAAATTCACATAAATATATTTTGCTGCAATAAATATAACAAAAAAACTATAAAAAAAAATGTATACCAGAAACATTTAAAATATTCAAGATAAGCTTAAAATTTAACTCACACAAGAATATAAATGTATTTTTAGAAGAATACATAGAGAATTTTATTTCAAAAAATTTTTTCTAAATTTATATTTCTTTTAAATGGGTAAAACTTTTTTTTTACCTTGCCAATGTCCAGAAACTATTTTTTGGTAACTGCGAATTATATTTTTTGCAGTAATTTTAATGAAAAAAATTATTTTCCTGGAAATAAAGAAACTTTTCTGTTATTTTATAATTAGATTCCCGAAATTTTTACAAAAAATACAGAGACTAAATTTTAAGATTAAATTTAAAATTTAAGAGCTGAAAATTAGCTATAAAAAAAAAAGAAAAAAATATTTACTCCAGTAAAATTACCTGCATCAACCCATATATACACTTACACACACACACACACACAAATATACCTAGGTTTACATGTAGGTTATTTTTACATAAACCCCTTAATTTTAAGTCAAAGCGAAAAAATTCTTTGATATCTGAGATTGTCAATTTAAAAAAATCCTAAAATTTCTTATAACGTGAAATTTACGTTATTAATCATTTAATTACTTGTTCCCTTTATTCTATAAAAAGCGTATGTGTCCTGCATACTTTAAAATAGTTTAAAATTTTTTAGAATTTCTTTTTTTACACTTTTTTTTAGTTTAAGAAGAAAGAATTTAAGGTATTTTGTATTTTAATCGATAAGGATTCAATTTCATTTTTTTGAACAATGCTTAGATAATTAATTAAATTCTTGCTTAGTGAATACTTCATATTTATTTTTATCGTCAGAGTATTTAATTTAATTTTTCTTCACTGATTCTTTATTACTGAAATTGATTTATCGTTGAAAAAATTTGATTTTATTTTATTAAAATTTGTATTGATAAAATTAAATAAGAATTATTTGACAATATTTAATACTTTTATTTGATACTATTTATTTGGTGGTAAAAAATTTACACATTTAAACAAGTATTAGTACTTACACTCTGATACATATATTAAGCTAAACGTACAAAAAATAATAATTTAATCCGATTTACATAAAGTCTATAATATTTTTGTTGAAACAATAATTATTGATTGTTATCATTCGATTATTTAAAGTATTAAATGTATTTGTTATTTTTAAAATAGGTATTAACGACATGAATGTAAAACAAAATGCAATTTGTAAGCTTTTATTGTTTTTAAAAAATTATTTCAATACACTTTTATTAGCAGTTGCTTTTCCTGTAGTACAATAAAAGTATTGATTTGAAACGAAAAAAAATTTAACTGGTTTACATAATTGATTTTTAATACGCTGTACGTGGTTTTAGTACTAATTTCTGCTAAAAATATAATTATTGATTATTAATCTTAAGCGATATTATTCTATAACCCCAAGTTTGGTTATTTTGGTTCCCAAAACTCATATTTTTCGATGTCTCTATAAAATTAGATTATTTGAACTTTTAAGTGTAATATCTGGTTTGCAGAGATAAGTCAGTGATTAATACTAAGGACTAGAAGGTATACGATAATTCTCAAACTTTAATGTTCTAGCAGAATTAAGACTGCATTATTTTTATGCTGACAAAATTACTGTTAAAATTATGTGTTTGGCTCTATCTTAAAACTGACATGAAAATAATATAAAGAATTTAGACTTTTCTGACAAAAAACCTGAAATTCTCATTAACTGTGTAATGTTTAAACCCATGCTATTTTAATCCCAAGGTCACAATCCTTTCGATGAAGCCATTCAGCTCTAATAATAAAAAAGATCTAATTAATTAAATTTAGAAATTTAAATATTTATGATTGCTTATCATTTTTACGTATATTCCTGTTATTTAACATCATATAAAAAATATATATGATGGATTTCACCCTGACTAGGCCTGAAGGGTGGCAGGAATCGGTCCAAACTATTTTTTCCCTAAAGTACAACTAAAAATAAGTACCCATATACACTTTTAGCTTATTAACTTTCTAGGACAGATCCTTGATTTTTCACAATTTTTGTATTTTTGGCCAGTTTAGTAAATTTAATCTAAGCCTAAAATAAAATAATCGATGTGTGATCAGAATTTATTCCTCGATTTACTCTCATTTTGATTGGTAGCGTTGATTTTTTTATAAGCGTGATTTATATTTTTTATTGGCTAGCGGTATAAAATTCAAGAAGTTCTTCGGTCACATGCGCTTACACGTTTATGTGGCAAATGTTACATTTTTTTTTCTTCAAATTTTTCATTGTTTGGTACCGAAAAAGGTTTGAAACAATAAAAAACTTACATCAATATGGTTTACCGGGTCAGAGAGCTAAAAAAACCTGATAAAAATGGATTTAAGTTAGTTTTAAATTTTTTTAATTTTTAAAGATTTGTGCTTTATTCGCCTAAAATCATTTGAATTGGTTAAAACTCATTATAAATCAAGTTTTCTAATAAAAAAAGTGCTAATGAAGTAGGCGATTTGGATTTTCTTGACAATTTTTATTTTGCCCAAAATCGAAAGGGGTATACATAGAAAAATGACCAATTTTTATTTTTTGAAATTTTTTGTTGTTTGGTACCGAAAAAGGTTTAAAACAGCGAAAAACTTATATCAATATGGTTTTCCGAGCCAGAGAGCTCAAAAAACCTGATATAAATGGATCAAGTGAATTTAAAAATTTTTGGATTTTTAGAAAATTTGGCTTTATTTGCATAAAACCATTTAAATTGATTAAAACTCCTTATAAATCAAGTTTTCTAATAAAAAAAAGCTAATAAAATGGGGAAACTAGATTTTCTTGACAATTTTTATTTTTCCCAAAATCGAAAAGGGTATATATGGAAAATTGGCAAAATTCGTCACTTTGTATTGAGAAAGGTCTGAAATAGTGAAAAACTTAAATTAAAATGTTTCATCGGGTGTGAATGAATATGATCTAAGAGGGTTTGGTGTAATAAATTTCCTGTAAGGACCTAAGAGGAAAATATTTTTAAACGCAAAATAAGCATTAGGTAGCAAAAATACGAATATTTTGAGTCAATTTACCAATATGGGCCAAAAACACAAAAATGGCTGCCAAAAATCAAGGATTCCACATTGAAAACTAAAAGTTACTGTGAGAGTACTTATTTTTAGCAGTTTTGTAAAAAATTAATTTATATTGATTCTTGCGATCCTTTAGTTCAACTCTTTAGTCCAGTTAGGGTGTAATTTATTATATAAATAAAAATATTTGATTTTTTATAATATGAAGTTTATTAAGCATATTTGAATTAATATTAATAAAAAAATTTGTCACATTGATAAATAATAATTCTTCATTATGTCATTTCTGTTTCAGTATTCAATACGATGCATCAGAATCAAATTAGATAAAAAAAGCAAATCATCACTCACTATTAAGACCGACATCAATACATAAAAAAACAAAAAAATGTTTTTAAAATCCAGTAATATGAAAAAAGGTAATTGTAAAAAAAGAAAAGGAAAATAAACAAATTATTATGGCGTTAATTAGTTAATATCAGTATTAATTAACACAATTAAAATAAAATGGTTAGTCAAACGACATTAGATGCAACATCACGTTTAAAATTATTAAAAAATGTTCAAGATTCTCCATTATTGTCTTCAAAAAATGTAGTTTCTAGTAGTACAAGTCAAGAATTAATAGGCTTACTCAAAAATAGTAATAATAAAATTTTTAGCAACAATTTAACATCAACATCTACAACAACATCAACAACACCATTATCATTAAATTACAGTAGTGATTATTTTTTATTCGATGATTTAAATGATTTTATAGGTAAAGTTAATTATAGTGCATTAGCTAATTACGAAATACAATTAAATACAAGTAATGATAATTGTAGTGGTATTATTATTGGAAATTTAAGCAATAACGAGTGTAGTGTTATTAATAATACAAATGATGATGTTAGAAATTGGTGGGCATTGATACTTGTGATTGTACCATTTTTAACGATATTTGGAAACGTACTTGTTATATTGGCCGTTGTTAGAGAAAGAACATTGCAAACAGTAACTAATTATTTTATTATAAGTCTTGCAGTTGCTGATCTTCTTGTTGCATTATTAGTTATGCCATTTGCTGTTTATGTTTTGGTAAGTTTTTTATTTAATTAATATTAATATACAATTAATTATATCATCAGTTTTAATCTACTAATACATGAATGAATAATTCACTAAGTATTAAGATAGAGGTATAATATTAAGTAATCAAGAAAATGGATATGTAAATTTCTTGAAAATTTATGTTAAAACATTAACTGTTATTTGAATTACATCTAATTATACCCTATAATACTTTCAACGTTATTATTATTATTATTACTTTGCTAACTAAAAACCATAATAGAATTTTAATATTTGACTTTTTAAAGAAATTTAATTATAACGTTTTTTTTTTTTTTTTAATTTTGTTAGCTTTTTCAAATATTAAAATACCCATACCTTAGGCTTAGGAATAAAAATTGTTGGTTTTGATGAGATTTATGTTCATATTTATAATAATTATAATTGTTAGGCTTAACTGACTAGTACCAAAAAATTAAAAAATGAATTGTGTGAAAAAATAGTTAATTAGGCTGAGTAACCTAAATTTTTGTTAATTTCTAGGAATTAAAAACTGTAAAAATATTTTTAAAAGAATCCTCAAATTATTATTCATGCTAGCTAAATTTCAACATTGTTAGCATATTGTTAAATTGACATTCGGTAATAAAAAATGGCACAAACCAATGTAAATAATTATTTTTTCAACTACCAACCTAATATAGCCATAAATAAATATATAAAAAAGATAAAATTGTAAATTAAACATTTAATTTTGAGTCTTTCCTCTGGGAAATTAAAATAACATAAATTTAGACATTTCGAACAAAAGAATGTAAATTTGAAGTAAGATGTTTATTAACTAAATACAGTCTTTCAACAAAGAGATATATTCAGTGTTTTAACTTTTATACTTAAAGTACAAGATATGCAATAAGGAAAAATAGTACTATTGCTTCTCACTGTATTTTACTATTGAATTTGTCTACTTTTCCTAAGGGGATCTTTTTTTTTTTATACTCATCAATATTATACCCACTTTAAAAGCTTTGGTGCGAACTGTACCTCTTAAGTATGCTTTTGTCTGACAAAAGGTGGCGACAATAATTACTCTCTTCTCTATATAAAATAATTGACAGCTTTGCTGTTATAACGCTTTTGAGCTTTTTAGTCTTGCGCTCTATGAAAACCATTAATGAATATAAAGTTTGAAGTTTTTATAAGCTTTAGTAGCTTTTACTCATCGACAACATTAAAATAGAGTATTTAAAAAAAGTTAATATTTTTTACATTTTTACATCTTTTTCATATATTATTAAATTTTATTACACGTTTAAACAAAAAGAAAAAAGTAGTAATAAAAATTTTTTTTATTTTTTTTTATTCATCTTTGCTGGGATATTTTTAATTTCTTTTTACTACAATCTGATTTCCATTTCAAACAGCTGTGCTTTTCTTTCTTTAGAAAATCAATCATTCGAGGAGTAAAAACAAAAAAAAATTTTGGATTTTATTTATATAACTTATATTACATTTTATTGATATTTTTCTTTTCTTTTTCCTTTTATATTAAAAAAAAAAAATCTTGAAGAATATGATTTTAGTTTGGCAATGCACTGACCCTTGAAAGCTTTATTTCATTTTAGAATTCTTCATAGAAAAAAAACCTTTTCTTTATTTTTTTTTCTTATATTTTATTTTTATGACTTTGTTAAAAAAAATATAAAATAACTTTGAAGTCTCAGCTAAAATAATTTTTTTTTTTTTAAATTTACAAAGTATGTAAAAATATGTTCTTTTTTTATTGTCATTATTCATGTGAAGTAAAAAATTACTTTCTGTATTTTCTTTGAACCTGTTACAAAGGGAACTTATCCTGTTGTAATTGGAATTAGAGATAAAAAAAATTTATTTTAGTACAATAAGTTTGAAAAATTAATTTTTATCTAACTGAGTGTGAAATCATGAGATAAATATTTTACAGTTTGTTTTAGCAATTTGTACGCTACTTATTGTCTTTATGTCTTATGCAAGCTGCTCGAAATTTAAATTTAACACTCGGGATCACAACTGAAAACTTTAAATATGTTATATTTTGTTTTTATTCTACTTTAGTATTTCAGATTATAAAAAAATCTAATAAGCTTTTAATCAATTTAATAAACCAAAAAGGCCTCACAAAAAATAATGGGTTTCTATGTAATTTTCAGTTTCACAAAAATCTAAAATTTGTAACTTTTTCAGGATCTATTTGAGGTACATACCAAGTGTGAGCTTCTATTTAATAGGCACTTTTAGGTCGAGTAAATTTTCCGCACCATGTATATTTTCTGGTTGAACGTAAGCTTAATTTTACCGAAAATGGTCTATTAGCCCGCAACAAAAAATATAAAAAAAATAGCAAATAAGTTACCAAAAATAACCAACAAAAAAGAAACTATTGTCTGAAAGTAGACTACTTTAAGAAAAAAAGGATAATATTTTCATATTTAGCGATCCGTGGAGTATAAATAACAGATGAACATGTAAGAGAACTCTTTAAAAATAATTTAAAATTTCCTATTGTAGAGAAATTGGCCATTTACAGAAAAAACGAATATCATATTCATTCATGCTTAGTGACCCTAAAAAAATAAATCTTGATGGAAAATAATCTCGACGAATCTTAGAAAATAAAATATTTGCGAAAAAAGAGCCCATGCTTTGTCAAATATAAGCTCAATTAGTTTTGGATTAGTAATTCATTTTTTCGATGTGTGATGAATTCATACGAATCTTTATGCGCACTAGGTGTTTCTATATAATGCAAAATTTTAATGACCCTAAGAAAAGAAATTTGAATTTTTTGTACCTGAAATAATCTGAAAAAGATAGAAACTGAAGTAAATCAAGTTGCTATGCATGAAAGAGCCAAAAATTTCCCTTAAAATATTATTTCTAAAAACGTTTTGAGGGTAAAAATGGTTCATTAGGTACATCCCTATTGAGGGTACTGCAGTCCAAATTTATTTTTTTTTTTGTCCAAATTTATTTATTTGCGGACTACTCATGCAAGTGATGCCACTAATTCCAAAAATTTTGCGCTCTTGATACCAAACGTACTATTTTATTTTATTTAAATGTCAATATTTTTATAAAATTACTGAATCATTGTTGTATAAAATTATAGATACTTGAATGAATAGTGTAATTTTAAATTTAATGCATAGAATATTTGAATATCTCTTGAATGCATGTATATATATCAGCCTGGAAGTTATTTTAAAAAGTAACTTTTATTTTCAATTATCGAGTGAAATTATATTACATAAAAGTAAGATTTTCAAAATTTTGGCTCATTTAATTACACCAAAGTATTATAGCTCCCTTAATCACTCCATCAAACACATAAAAATAATATTTGGCCTTATTGGACAAAAAATTCGGTTCATAAAAGCTCATGTATCTTATTTTTTTGGTAAATGGCGCCTTATTTTTCTCGGTAATCAAAAACCTGTGTAATTTTTTAAAATAACTGCCAGACTAATATATATTTGTAATAAAATTTGCTAAAATAACGATTTAAAATAAATACTGTGTCACATATTGTAAAATTTTGAAATAAAACTTTTAATTCGATTAATAAATAAAAATAACCCTTCATAAAAATTAAAAAAAAATGTCAATTACATTATTTTTAACTAACTATAAAACTAAATAATAAAATAAATTAAAAAAATAAATATAAGTATTTAATAATTTATAGCAATATAATTCTGTACGTTAAGAGATAAATATTTCCATTAACTTGGCAAAATAATCTCGTTTCACGGTTCTGTAAATCAATGGATGCAACCTTTATAAAGGACTATTAAATCATGTTTATACTTAAGTACTTTTCTCGTTCAGTACACACGAATTCAACTAAACGTATATATACTTAAATTCTTAGTTGAATATTTGAATATATAAAATTTCTATTAAAAAATTTACGTAAACATATATTTTACACACACCCCTTTAATAAAATATAATTAAATACAATACAGAATTAGAGACAGCCCCTATATTTGAAAATTAGGATAGTCGATCTGCTTAATTAAGGTGCTAGGTGGATGTATAGTCTATTTGAGACTAGAAGAGTATTTGACAGAAAGGCTGTTGAATTTATCTAAATACAAAGCATTCGAGATAGTATATATATATATAGTTAAATCAAAGTGGAAATTCATATTACATGAAGTTTGAATAATACTGAATTTATAATGAAAGAGGAATTTATTATACAAAGATGAAAAGCTGATAGACTATTATTACAGTAATTTTTTAATTTCTTCACTAAATGTTTTATATATTTTTATTTTTTATTAATTTCTACTTGGAATATACGCCTGAAGGCTTTTAAACCTTAATTTACATAAATATATATATTTTAATTTTAAACCTTACTGTGAAAGAATTTTTATGGTGGTGTCTCTCTTATTTAATTTTATTTAATTTTTTTCAACTGGTTTTATATATTTTTTATTTAAAATCATGTGTACACTGTCTTTTCAGGCGTGGTAAAGTCATATTTTTATTTTTTTAGTTAGTCATATATAATTATATTTTAAGCCAGTCGTGTATTAAATTACTTTTTATGCACGGCTAGTTATTTAAGAAATGATTTAGAAAAAATGATAAAATTCCTGAAAATTATATAAATATATTATAGGTCATCATTACCTATACTTAAACTCACTACTTTACACATTATCAATCAACTAGTAATTAATTTATTACACAAACAGCAAATATGGAACATGTTTAAATTTATATTTTAAGTCCTCGCTAGTATTTTGCATTAAATAAATAGTATTCTGGGATGATTCCTATAAATTTAAGCTCCTAAAATCGTAATTATTATTGAGTCCGACCCTTCCCCACTCCAAAAGAAAATTGGAGCTGTGAAACGGCAATTTTTATAACTTTAGGTCCGGCTTGAATTGAAAATAAGTAAAAATTTTGCATAAAATATAATAATTAACATTAAAAACCATTTTATAATTAAAATAACCACAAATAACTATTTAAAACATGTATTTTAACAATTATTTTAACAATTCAAAAATTACAAAAAAAGTATAGTATAATATTGTTTATGTTTTCAATTCAAGCCGGACCTAAAGTTATAAAAATCGCCGTTTCACAGCTCCATTTTTTGTTTGCAGTAGGGAAGGGTCGGACTCAATAGAATCCTATATCGAACTTATTCTTTATGTCCCTAAATAAAAATTATTCTAAGCCCTTAATTCAAAAATATTCCAAGTCCCTAAGTAATAATTATTTCGAGTATATTTAACCCCCCCCCCAAATAACATGCTTTTGATGCCCTCCCCCCCACCCCCATCTTGTCTATAAACATGTCCCATGTTAACAGAATCATATAAAACTGATGTTTATTAATTTATGCATTGATGTCTGACTAATCCTTGATTTTTCTACTTACAGCATAATACTTCATGTATTTATTTAATATGCTTTCTGTGCCTAAGTAAATAATTACAATTTATTATTTACAACATATAATTACAAAATATTATATATTATTTTATTATCATTGAATTTTATTCTGATTTTTGAAAGGAAAAATAAAATTATTAAAATTAAAAAAAAATTTCAATAGTTTTATCTGAAAATTTGAATTGCTTTAGTCAAGACACTGGTGGCTCAAAAAGTACATTAGGCTTCAAAAATATATGATATTGGTTCAATCCAACAGTTTATCCATGTGAGCATAAAAATAATGCCCCAGTAACAATCCAACCTTTTCTAAAAGAAAAAAATGATTTATTAAATTTTTTTTATAACACGTTATTTTCGTAAGAATCACAGATATAAAAAAATAAAAATAAAAATAAATGAAAAAGTTCATATATTATAAATGTATTTTTTTTTTTTTGGTAAAACGTTGTATTCTTAAGGGGTTTCCCACAGGGTCAACAACACGCGAGATTGCGTTTCGTAATATTCCATGAACTATATTTTTGAATTAAGTGATATGCTCTCGTAACAAAGCCTTGACATAGAGAAAAAATAGTTTATTACCTCTGGACATTGTTTTTGTTATACATACATGGAAAACCATATTCATAAACATAAATGATGTGTATGCAAAACATATACATGTATATATATATATATATATATATATATTTCTATATATGTGATATTTAATTTATAAAGTTGAGTGTGTACTTGAATGTCAAAGTGTTATAGCCTTTATATCAAAGTTTTTGAATTATCAAAATTTCATTTTAAATTTTAATTAAATTATGTCTATGTAATAAAAAATTTTTTATCCTGTATTTTATTATTTTTTTAATTGAAATCTCTATTATTGATTTTTTTGTATATTTAAATTTTTCTTTATACATCGTTTTTTAATTAATAATAATAGTTTTTTAATAATTTCCTTTAACGTTTAAAACATGCAAAAAAAAAAATAAATTGTCTATAACTTTTTTATTTTTACATGTATTTTTATTAATAAATCGAGGTAAAAGTTTAATTTTAATAATTATGTATAATAATTAACATAATTTTTTTTTTAAATAAATTTAAATTACTTGGATAAAATGTAATCTTGGCATTTAAGTCGTGAAAATAAAAGTTATGAGTTTAAAAATTTTTTAGTTTTTAGATTAATTGGTAAAAAATAGTACATTAAGCAATTAGGGAGGAACGTTCAACCCTGTGTGACATAGGTTATCTGAAGACCGTTTAAGTACGACACATAAAATCTATAAACTTTAAGGTGACCTTTCATAACTTTTTGAGCTTATTTATTTATTTAATTTGGTGATTCTCGATGAGGCCACAGAAGCCTGAACGAAATAAAGGCATTCTGGCCATCGACGAGAATTGCCAAATTATGCATATTACTTTAAGTAAACTCAAAAAGATTTTTATGCACTATAAATGTAGTGAAAAACTTAGAATTATTCAGGTTTAGGAAGTTAAAATGATTTTGATTTAGGGACTTGTAATAATTTAGTTTAAGGGACTTAGAATATTTAGGGTTTTATACGAGTTTAAAGAATTAAAATGATTTGGGTTTAGAATCTTAACATCTAGTAAAGGTGATAATTATAAATTATAAAAATAGCAAATTGTATTTTAATACTGCGTAACATTTATGCATTATACCTAGTCCTCATCTGTAAATAAACATGTTTCATGCATTTAGGTTTTGTTTACACAAACCAGTCATAAGTTTTTTTCAAATCTGAAGGAAAACTCAATTTCTCAAAAAGTCTTTTAATGCAAAATTAAAAAATTTTGTTTTCTGACATAGATAATTTTAGATCGTATGAAACACTAAAGCGATAACGTTTAAAGCAATAAGCTATTTTTAATTTCTATACACCACTTCTAGCAGAATATTGACGATTTAATCACTCCTTGATACGCTTACTTGACTTAGTAATAACGGTACTTAGTTATCTCTAGTGTATAAAATAAGTCATAGTCAATAAAGAGCTGTTAGATTGTCGGAAACTTTGATATTGATTCTCTGAAACAAAAAAAGATTTAATAAAACAGATTATAACTATTAAGAAAATAAATTAAAAGTTATAAAAAAATTTATAAAGTTAAAGTACTTTATTTACCTCATAAAAAAGTAATTAACATAAATTAAGATTTAAAAATATATATAATTTTAAGTATTTTTATAATAATTTATTCAATGTTATTACGGTCAATAACCTATTAGCAGCCAATAAAAAAAGAAAAATCTACCTGAAATTTAATAATTTTTTGTTAGGAAAAAAAAGTGCGATGTTATGATTCTAAATTAAGGTACTTGATTATAATATCAAAATTTTTTTTGCAAAATGAAAAAAAAAGTTATCAAAAATATCATGAATATATAAAAGTATATTGACCCACGTGATTTTTTTAGTCAAGAGGTCATTTAAAAATAAAATACAACACGCTATTTTATTTACATTTTTTTTTCTTTTTTTGAGTATTTTGAGAACTTTGGTACTCTGTTATTTTAACAATAGAAAACAAAAATTAAAACTTTTACATACAGTTTTTTACTTTTTATTTGGCTTATAAGTAATGCTTTATTCATTTACTTCAATTGAAAGGAATTAATTAGTACCAAGCAATAAAATTGACCACTCATAAATATTTATCTAAGGAAGAACTTTTAGATAGTCATTTTCCTCTCCTTAAAGAAAAGCACATTAAATATCTCTGTAAAATAGTTCGTTTGATTGCATTGCACTTCAAAACTTTTAGTATTACATACATCAAGTTTGCGAATTTCTTCAAAAATATATTAAAAATTTCAATTATTCGATTATTAGTCTCTTATTTCTTATTACTCTTTAATTTTTTGTAAATTTTTTATTTTTTGACGTATTTTTTTCACATAAATTAAAACGCCTAAATTTTCTTTTTACCATGGGAAATTTTCATATTTTTTTCATAATTTTGTTATTATTCAGAGACACTAGTGCCAATGAGTCAGCAGAGATTTTTTTAAAGTGAAACGTTTATTTAAGTTCTTTAAATGAAGCTATAAAAATACAGTTAAAGCCATTTTTTGCAAAATGTGTTTTACTTTGAAGAATACAACCTTAAAAGATTTTTTGGAGCACATAATTCTGTTTTGTTGAAAAAAGTGACTATGTTTTTTTTATAATTTTAATTTAAATAAAAAAAAATTTAAATAAACAAAATTTTTTTTCATGAGTTTAAATTAAATAAATTTATGCTAACTACTAAAAAAAAATTTTTTACAGAAGAGAAGATATTTACAGAATTAATTATCGAGATATTATAATCAATAATAAAAATGCTGTAGGCAATTTTATTTTATATAATCTACATATAATTATTTATATTTGATGAAATCTTCATAAAATTTTATTATTATAAAATCAATAAAAAAATTATTATTTTTAAAAAATTGCCCTGACTTATAAAAATCAAGCTAATTATTTCAAACACGATCGTTTATTCATTTACCAGACTTCGTACCCAAGACTATTTGCTCTTTATGAATATATTCAATTTTGCATTAATTATTATTAGATTAATTTGGTATCCTATCATATCCAAGTTGTCCTCGAGGGGCTCTATCTCTTTTGAATCCCACTCAAATGTATTAAATTCATATACGATAAATTATTGAATTATTTTTTTTTGGAGGGGGGGTTCACTCCTCTTTTCTGGAAGCTTAATACTAGAATGATTTTTCAAAAAATTTAATATATTTTTGGTACTTATGAGCCAAATTATCTCGCTCGTTTTATACAATTAGATGCCTCGTGATTAATTCAGATAAGAAAAAAGTTAAAATTTTATTAATTCCTTTAACTTTTTGAAATATAAAATCAGGATCTATGTTATTCATATTAAAAAGCTTGCAACTAGATTTGATTCCGAAAATTTTTTTTAAGATTGGAAATGACCTAGGGATTTTTCATTTTCTGACCTGAAAAACTTAAAAGGCACGATTTAATCTATTTATTTGTACGTATGGGGTGATCATACCTAAAAAATTCAATTATTTAACAAATAATTTAATAATATAAAATAATGATTAATTTTAATAAATAAAGGAAAAAAAAGTGGGTTAAATAAAGAAGTATTGAGAATTCTTTAAAGGTATATTATCCTCTAGAGAACACCTGAGAACTGGACGTTTCTTTTTGCAATCTGTGCTTAATCGCAATTTCTCTCACTTACTCATTCTTATCTTTTATTCTGTACACATAAACACATTTATGTTTTAACTAACCCATTTATATAAGTATATGTTTATTCAGACATTATATATATTATAATACTGATCTCGACAGAACTTTAACTAGGTTTTATCCAATATTATACTTTTTTTTCTTCTTTTTTTTTGACAAAGTCGCTTTCTTGATATAATTTTTTTTTTTTATGTGATTAAAATCTAAGCGATTTGTAGAAGTAAACAAATAGAATAATTTATTTTTAAAATATCTACTAAATTTTATCGTGTCTTTTAAGCTTGTGAATTATAGTTTTAAAAAAAAGTTTCTTATTTTTTACTTGCAATTTGTTTACTTTTTTTTTTTTTTAATTTAAATACAAAAAAAGTCTGACACAACTAAATAGTACATTATCGTTCATGGCTAAAAAAGATGCTCTTTTCAGGTTAGAAAGAAGTCATTTTTTGCCTTAATATGCTTTTGCCATCCATGAAGAAGCCAGAAAACACTGATTTTTAGCAGCTGAAAAAAAGCTTACAACTGGTTTGCGAACTCACAACCAACAAACATGAAACATGTTAAAATTTATAATTTGATTCTTGAAGTTTAAAAAAAAAATAATTTAAAGCTCCTAAAATCCTTATTATTCTAGACCTCTTTATCGGAATTACTTTAAGCCCCTGAATCGAAATTATTCTAAGCCCATTTGAAGTTTTTGGCAAAAATAGTATTCAACGATCCTGAAGTTAAGAATGGTAAAAAAAAATTTACACTATTAGATGGATATAATTAGACATTCCTAGATATAAATTAAAAAAATTAAATTTTTTTTTAAATTCTACACTTTTTGTTAAAAAAATATGCATAAGTACTCGTATATTAGAATGATTAAAATAAAAATTATTTGAAAAATCAAGAAATTTTTTCAGACAAAAATATGAATTAATCAAAATAAAACGATTCTAGATATTTCAGTAATGAATTTTCATACAAATCTATTTGAGTACGTTTGAATAAAATAATAATTTTGAGACCTAGACAGTAATAAAAATATGTATAATTTGAAAATAACAATCAATCTAATATATATGCATAGTTATTCGTGACTGAAGCTAATCACTATTCTATTTTACCTCCACGAGTTAGTACATATTACTCTTTTTGTATTTTAAGTATGCGGTTTTCTTTGTATCAGCTACTTTTTTTTATACAATAAAAGTAATGAAAAAACTAAATGAAAATAAAAAGAGTTGTATGTCAAGTGAACTAATTTATATTATAAAGGTATATAGCAAGAATAATAAAAATAATACCAAGCATAATATGTATATTTTTTTATTTTATACTCAACAGGCAAACCTTTTGAAACAAAAAAATTTATATATATGTTTAATTAGTAGAAAAGGTCTATGTTTATGTTAAAATCACTTTATTGCATGGAATAAAACTAGCAATGAATTGTGTTAATGTTTCGTGACGAATAAAAATTTAATACAATAGTAAAATATTTATAGCTGGCATTTTTTTTTGATTATTAACTTTTATATTCTATGAAAACGCAGTTTAATGAAATTAAAAAAAGATCTTTTTGCTTGCGAGTTATTTTTATTTTATTATTATTTTTTAAGACAATTATCGAAATTTTTTATTATTTTATTATTAGAATTTATTGGGTGCAGGCATGGCCGATGCGCAATATGTTACAATTGTTTTATAATGTAATATGAGTGCATAGTACATACAAAAAATATAAGAAAATATAAAAATTAAAGTAATGTGATAATAAAAAGAAAAATAAAGAAACTTTAACAGTCTTCGAGCAGAAGCTTTGTCTCTCCCCTTACTCTTTTTCTTGGCAGCTATTTCTGGTCCCAATAGATATATTTTCAAGAAAAAAAATTTGCTGTAAAACAAAGGGATTGTCAGAAAAGCAAAATATTTGGGTGGTACTATTTAACTTAATAGGCTAAATTACTGTGCTTATCCAGCAATAGAATTTGAATCCTAAGGCAGAAAAAATTACAATTAAAATCCCTGAATTTTCTGCTTCTTTCGGTCTTATATATAAAAGTAATTTTAAAATTATAATACAGTTTTAATTATTGTTTGTTTACATTTTTTATTAAATAAATTGTTGATTTAATTTAAGTTAAAATTAATTTAAATTAAAAAGTTTCTTTTTAATTAAAAAAAAAAAAAAAATGTTTTAATTTTTATTTTCATTTGCAAAAAGTTTGAATTTACATGAAAACAAAGATATTCACTAATGAAATTTTAAATTTTCAACCATTCAAGAATCATTTTACTGTAATATCTCAAGTTACGTGTAAATTAATTAAATTGTTTCAAATGAAGTAAGGTAAAACGTTTAAAATTACAGATTTTTACTTTTAATACTTTCTTGTACAATATTTAATTTATTCTCTCATTAAAATTTAATTTAAGTTTTGAATAAACTAAAATTTATGACAATAAGCAAAAATTATATGGATAGATTAACGGAAAAATGAAATGCGTGAAAATATTTTAAAAACTTATTTGTTAATTTATTTTGGGTGTGCAGGTTTGCCTTCGTCTGAAGCTTTATCGGTGAAGCTGGAGCTAAAAAAAAATAGAATAAAGAAAATTTAATAAATAATAATTTTTGAAATTCAAATTTATAAAAGCCATAAAATTATATGTAAAACTTATTTTTATAAAATTTAAATTTAAAGTATCTTATGGTAAAAAATAAAGTAAAATTTTTAGGAAAAGTACTTCCATAAATACAAGGGATTTTATATTTTCAGGTTAAAAAAAAAAAGAAAAAAAAAATCATCCAAGAACTCACATTTATAAATCTTTTTTATTTTAAAGTAGAAAAAACATAAATTTCAGTAGTAAATATTCAATGACATTTGCAGCATCGTCATTTTGACTTAATAAAGTATTGATTGCTACTTTATCTCCTTTTTTTATTTTACTTTTTTGTCAAGCAAACTTCTGTCACTTCAATTTCAGTTTCTGTATTGTTCATTTAAAATTCCTTTTTTCCTCGAGTAAAAATATAAATTTTCTGTTATAAAAAATATTTCTATTGCATTCTAGAGCCATAGCTTTATACGTTAAATACAAAACCTTGTAGAGATTCTTTGTGATGTACTGCACTCCCATGGCTCGCACGTACGTCTCATAATTTCTTGAAAATATGTTACACACAAATACATAGACAGTCTTAGAAATACTTGTATAGATGTATACGTCAAATTATATAAATGTGAGTGAGAAAGACTGTATGATGACACAGTGAGGAAATAATAGTTTTTCACTACTTTTGACGCCACGCACGAAGTTTATATCCAAAGGAGTAAAAAAGGGGAAAATTTTACGTAACGCACACACATAGACTTATACAGATGTATTCGAATATAGAATTACAAGTACATATTTGTTATAAATGTATGGAACGAAAGACATTAGAATTCAAAGTGTGTGGTAACTATACTGGAGGATATGTGTGCGGTTAGACAAGACTTGTCATTTTAGTGCACTATTCAGCAATATATATATATATATATATATTGGGTAAAATTGGACAAAGGACTGATTTACAGTAATATTGTGCATGAAAGACTTTTATATGCTTTCAAATAGAATTATTATTATATTAGAGAATACTTAAGATGATAATAAAATGACAATTTTTATGACAAGAGTATATTTTTTAATGTTCAAATATTATACTATGAATTATTCAATAAGAATAAGAATACATTTTAATATAAATAAAAAAAAAGCGACATATTTGAGACTATAAAAAATAAGAAAATTACATTATCAACTTTTTTTTTTTTTTTTAAGATGTAATAAATAATTTTATTATATATGAGAGAATCCATGCCAAATGAGGCTGAATAGTTTCTAAAATTTCGTTTCATCGATCTGGAAATTTAATCTGGAAACCAAATAATATACACCTTAACTGAAATTTTCTCATATATATATTTTTTTTTTGTATTAATAAAAAATTTTTTAATACACCAAAATTAAAATAAAAATTTATTATTATGATTATTAAAAAAATCTAGAATAATGATAGAAGTTATGTTTAATATTAAAGTCTTCTTTTACTTATACAGGTAAGAAAAAAGAAAATTTAATAACAAATGAATTATAGCCACACAAATTTAAAAAAAAAAGCCAATTTTAAATAAAGTTGTTTATCTTAGTTTATTTTAAAAAAATAGAAATTAAATGATCAAATAAAAAGTTCAAGAGTTTGTATATAGACAGATAAGTAATGGTTATTTACTTTTTACCTTCATCAACATTGTAGAATATAATCAGATAATTCTTTTCGCGCATTCACACAATGTTAAAAAGAGCTCTGAGAATTAGAGTAACTATACGTATAGCTAATGCTTTTAAATTACTATATATATATATATATATATAAATCCTTTAATGCAAGAGAACATATACTCTCTAATAAATAAAAAAAGGTGCATGTAATAGTTGGTTTTTTTATATCTAGCTAGCACCTAAGGCAAGCTCATCTGAGAATTTATTGCGGATACCAAAGGGCGTGCATTATCTCAAAATGAAACTCTCCTGCTCTTGGTTATCCCAATCCTCCTACTTATCACTTTGATTTTCTTATATGGGTATGTTCGTTTTTTATTTTCTTTTTTTACTATTAGCTTTAGTTGTAGTATTAAAGGTAACACTTTGGAGTCATTATTTAACTTAGTATTTGGTTAGTTTTTACTATTTTTATAATAATGTTTATGGACTTATTAGCAATTTTATTTTTAAATATTAATTAGAAAAAGTCTTTTATTCGTTTGCACGTCAAAAAATACAAATAAGGTACAAATAAATTACAGAAATATTTGGTTCTAATGAGGAAATAGTTTGGAATTGCTATTTTTTCACTGCCTATCAGGTGCTCTCTTTAAAATATTCATTAAATTATCAAATAAAATTCTTTTTAGATAAATCGTTTAAAAATTTTAACAGAACAATTTAACAGACTATGTAAAGTAAAACTTGGAATAGACAAAAATTAATCTTTTTGTATCAAAAAACAATTGTGCTGAATTTTAACAATTAGAAAAAAAATATGTAAAAGCCCGCATGAATATTATAATTTAAAAATTAAATTAGAATTTAACAGAACACTTTCTGCTAATTTTTGTAAAATAAATAGTTTTATCTTTTTTAAAGATAACGGAATAAAAGTTATTTGTAATATTTTATGTATTAAATGCAGTTAATATGGCTTAATTTATACTATTTACAAAATATACTAACTGCCGTTAAAAATGGGTAGAGAGAATAAAACCCTCTGCATCATATATGAATACGACCTTAGAAATATCGAATTGCAATTAGGAATTCTGCAGTTCAATTTTAAAAATAAAATATGAAAACAATTGGATTTATACTTTTCTCTAAATCGTATTCAGAATAATTGGACACAATGTTAGTATGAGGTAAAGCTTCGCTCTATAAATATTTTTATAATTTTAATCCCAGAATACCACATTTAAGATTATATCAGGTAGATTAATATCTTCGAATGTCTAAAAAATTATAATTTTTAAAAAATATTGAGTTAACTCAGCGATATACTGTGGAATATACTTTTCTATAATTCCAAGGGCTTTAATTTAATCAAGGCTTTTAGCTAATTGATTTTAATAATACAGACGTAATATATTTAACTACATATTTATAGCTTGATTAAGAAGTATTCGCCATATTTAAGCTTACTTAATCACTAGTACTGCTTCTGAGAAAGTGCAAATTAAGTTAAAAAAAGTTATCTACTATGTCGAAAAATTGACACAATTAATTTGGCAAATGGCGTCTAATTACATCAAATAATCAGGGGTCCAAAAAATAAATTCTTAAAATAACTGACAAGTCAATACGCAATGTATTTCGTGCGTATAGAAACTGCTGATAAATAAAAAATGATTCATTGAATCGGTATAAATTAAATTCTTATAAATAATAATTGAAAAATAATTCATAATAACAAAAAAAAAAACGATATTTTTTAATTATTCGAGAATAAAAAAATTATTAAAATTTTTATAAAATACCGTGAGCTCATTATCCATTGAAATTTATATTAATACTCAATTATCTACAAACCCATCCATTAATAAGAAACTAAATAAGTAGATAATAAATATAAAATGAAAAAAAAATTTTCATCGTTATATATTTTTAACTTAAATAGGTAATTACCAATAAAATCAATGAAAGCCATTAATATTTAAATATATATAGCTTAATTTAAAGTATTAATTACCTTTTTATTAATTTGTTGTTAATAATTAATAGCAACTACTAAAAAAAAAACTCTTTATAAGATTCTTGGAATTTAGCTTTTTTAAATTACCTGATCTTTCATTCTAACGGATTTTCTGTATACAGTAATGACCTCAGTTCTCAAGACTATCGGATTTTTATACTCTTTTTTTTATTATTAACT
Source organism: Anagrus nilaparvatae (assembly GCA_022575985.1). NCBI lineage: Eukaryota > Metazoa > Arthropoda > Insecta > Hymenoptera > Mymaridae > Anagrus > Anagrus nilaparvatae. The sequence continues at coordinate 21,462,606 of JAKSXM010000137.1, forward strand.
TTTTTTCTCCACAGTATTATTTTGCTCATTCTTTTCTTTAAGAATTTTCTCTAAATTTTTCTTTTTTTTTTTTATTCTTTATCTTCATTTTATTTTATTCAAAAATATCAACTTTTGAGTCAAGAAAAGAAAAATGTTGTAAAGTAGAGATGCATTTGATAATTTAAAATAATATGATTTTTTTTCCCCTTTGAATATAAAAATAATTATAAATTTCTTGGAATATTTAAAAAAATAAAGTTTTATATATCAAATAAAATAAATATTTTTTTTTTATTTTAATATTAAAACACGTTAATAAATTTTATTTTTTAAAATCAAAAAGATAAACTGAATTATCGAAAAGCAAAGGATTTTAAAAAAAAGTTTCTAGGAATCATGGTTATTTATTTAAAATCCTTTTTAGAATGAAAATGTAAAAGTGTAAAAATAAAAAAAATATGCGATTACGAAAATCTACTTTCAAGCTTTTGCATAAAATTTTATTTATTTGTAACTGTTTTCTAGGCTCTGGGATTAATCCGCTTCAGTTCCAAATAATAATATAAAATGATTTGCTTTTCTCTACCTATTTTTAATACTATAGCTATTATTTAGTAATTTAAAAATTTTTTAAATAATTAAAAATATCACTCCAAATATATTAAATGTAACAGAAGGGATGCAAATAATAGGGATCGAGTTTCGTTGAAAAAGAGAAAAAATTAAACTTGCTTTTATCATTAAACTTATGATATGAATTAGAATTCGATGTTATGTATAAAAAATTCACATATTTAGATATCAGGTCCAAAAAATCAAGTCTTTGCAAATTTTCTAAAACTGGATTTGATAAGAAATAAAAAGTAGCTATTACGCCCAAATAAAAATAAAAATTAATTCCTTATTTTTCGGTAGCAAACTAAAAAAAATTTTTTTTTAGAAATACGTCTTAGAATCGGAGAAAATGTTGGTACATACTGGTATACACATCCATGGACGAGTTTTACGCTCAGAAGTAGCATAAGAACTGCAATGTAAAAAGTAACTTTCTTAGATTCACAAAAAAAATAGAATTTTTTCGATAAATTAGTGAATTTTCAAAAATTTTTGTAAATATTTGATAAAAATCGTAAATTTACTAAATTTAGTATATTATCGAAAAATTCGAGAATTCTCGACTTTTTTTTGTGATTTTACGAAAAAAGTTGTAAATTCACAACTATTTTTCGGAAATTTATAACTGTTTTTTTTAAATTTTCGAAAAAAATTGTAAATTATCAATTTTTCTTGCGAATTCGCAAAAAAAAATCGAGAATACTCGAATTTTATGTTAAATACTAAATTTAGTAATTATACGCTTTTTTTTGAATATTTACAAATTTTTTCGAAAATTTACTAATTTTTCGAAAACGTTCTAATTTTTTTTGTTAATATAAGAAAGTTACTTTTTACAGTGTGTTTTACAAAATAAAATTGATTATCAGAAAAATTGTATATCCAAATTTTACCTATATAAAAAAGATTTCTCTGTAAGAACCCAAACCAACATTTAGTTAGAATAATTCATATACAACATATACATAATATTTAATCAATAGGCAAGAATAATAATTGTCACCTGTTAAATTAAACACACACGTGAAGTTAAATCGCGTGACATTGTAATGGCTAGCTAACCAAAGCTATTTATATATATTTTAGTTTTGAATAGAAAATAATTTGCTTAATTTGACAAGTTATTTCGACTAACCATTAGTGTAATTGTTTTCTATGTATGTATAAGCTAGATAGATGCTTATTTTGTTTACGTAACGCAACCGTCCAAATATAACTATAAACATAAATATATATATATATTTATATTTACGTGCATATTTATTTTTCAGCTATACAAATTAATAGTCCATATATATGTGTGTATTTAGATATATATTTACCACATAATAAAAAATATAAATGTTTATTTTATGTGCCATTCAATAAATTAAAATATAAAAAAGACTATTTTTATGGGTTCGAGCATACCAACAGCATGTACATACAAACAATTAACTAAATAATTTTTTTATATTTATTTATTTATCTTTTTTCGTCAACAAATAAAATTATAAGTTATATAATATATACGTATGCACATTATATTATCTCGTTTCTTGATATAATAAATATCAAACATATTCAAAATTCATATGAATTTCAATATAATAGTTACATACAATTTAAAATGAAAATTAAATTTATTTAAATATTATTATACACAGGCTTTTCTGTGATATATAAATGCTTAAATATAATCTAACATATATTTTAAATATATATGTTACGTTACATTTCTGTAATTAAATTTGTAATTTCTGTAATAAGCTCCAGTTCACTATTGAGGAAGAAGTGGTTAACAAAATCAAGTTTCTAGATAACAGCATAATCAAGAACGAAGAGAACGTCATCATCAGTAACTGGTAAAAACCTTTTCTGGTAGAATTTTGCACTTTGAATCTAACCACCTAACACACCAAAAAATTGTTATGATATACAACCTAACAGATTGGGTCCTGATCCTTTCTGATAAGCTTCTTCATAATAGTAACATCAAACTAGTAAGATTGATTCTTACTGCATATCCAATTGCTTTCATTCAGAAATACATAAAAAAAAGAAGTAATCTGTAATTCATACAAAAACAAAAGCTTAATATCCACAAAAATAAAATGTTCATGAAAATTCCTTACAAGTATGGACTTTATTATAAAATAAAAAAACTACTGGACAATAAAAAACACCAGGTAATCCTTTTATCAACAAGGACCTTAATAGTTTTATCATTAATGAGAAAATTGACTTTAAACAAAATAAAATTGATGTTGTGTATAACAAACAATGCAAGGACTTCTCATACATGTATATTGGGGAAACCAAACGATCCTTATACATGAGGGTACGTGAACATAAAAAGGACAAAACTTCAGTAATAAACAATTTCAAATGTAATATTAGAGTAAAAAAACATCACACTATGTATGCTTAGTTTTATATTTTTTATGTACAGTCAAACATCTAGATACAATTTTAATATTTTTTATTTGTATATTAACTTCTATAATTGTATATATTTCAGTTATTGAAAAGGCCTTTAAAAAATGATTCCCTAAATAATTTTTGAACACAAGAATTGTTAAATATATTGGAAAGAAAACTGAATAATTTGATGTAAATTTTTTTTACTAAATGTCATGAACAACTTTAAATATTAAACTTTTTCGAAGTGAATTCACATCGATCGATCAATTTAGCAGCTTAAAGATAGGGATTCATTAATTGACCCCAAATCATCTGGAGCCTCCAGAAATCTGCTGTTTTCAACAAGTTTGAGAAAACAATAATATCTTAGTATCCTGAAGTTAATTAAACAATTTAACTAGCATGCTTTTGGTTGTATGAAAGCATACTAGTAGGTAGTAACATATACATTACATTCATATCTATGTAAATTTAATAGCGTTCTCCATTTACATTGTAATATGTATTAGTAAAATTTAATGTACTGAACATATTATATATTACATATACATATATTTATGAATCAATTTAGGTAAATATATAGTCGTTTTATAAACTAAATTATCCAAATGTATATCAGTCAAATCAACGGATGTGAACAACTTAATAATATTGGTTTTATGTAAAAGTACATTTATTTACTTTGTGCATTAATTTTTACTAACATATTGAGTATGCTATATATTGATAAAGTTTCAACTATCTTAAATAATAATGTGAAAAAATATTTTTTATAGATAACTTATACTGATGCACTTAAAATAATGCATTTTTTTTAAGATGCTGTATCATAACTTATAAAAAGTCAATCTTTCAGGCAATTTTTTTACATCTTTGCTATTTTAGTATCTAACTTCATGGATTATATCCTATAAAAAAGTCTTGTAAGAAATTCTTTAAAGATAAATAATAATAAAAATAATAAAAAATTAAAAATTTGTAAAAGAGGTATTTTGTCCAAATTGGGGTAAAGTAAAAAGTTTTGGAAAATAGTCAAATAATTTTTTTCCACCTACTTTTAGGTTACTAGATACATTTGGTAACCCCTCAAAGGGAGGGATGACAATTGTTATGTTTTTTCCTACGTTCGAACACTGATTCCTACCCGCCTAATAACTCTCTGGAACAAAGGTATTTAGCCTTTGAACGGAAGAGTGTTACAAAAATTGCGAGGTTGTACCTCTAGTATTGGTTGACACACATCTGTGTCTCGATGCTGATGAATGTCTGGGATTTGTTAGCATAAATGAAAACATTAATTTATTAGATCAATGTGTAATATTTATTGAGAGTGCTTATATATACAAAGAGGTTCACTCTCACGAGTTTGCTCTTCGAGAAATCCCAAACAAGTGTTGCGTGATGTGCGAACGCTCTTGCTTATATACTTTTCGCAATTCACGCACACATGTTTGAGATTTTTACATAAAGAATTTGTTCTAGAAGTTTCTGGAAGGATTTTCGCATTTGTCGCGAAATCGTTCTTTTTAGTTTTTTAATTATTTTAATTACTTTTAATTGTTTTTTATTATTTTTAAATGTTATATTTTATGCATTGATCATTCTTTTATTTATTACTAATTTCTAGTTACAGCTTAGTTTAATAACCCTTTTTTATTAATAAAATTTACTTTGACCGTTTTGTCTATTTTTAATTATCTTAATTACTTTATTAAATACTTTTAATTAATACTTAATGATTATTATGCATCTTATAGATAAGAAAGGGGTATTTAATTATAATACTTATGAATTAATTATCTTATTCTAAAATATATAAAAATGACTATTTTACAATTATATACATATATACATAATAATTGAATACTGAAAAGTTATTCAATTATTCATTTCATTTCAATAGGTTTTTAAATCGATTAATTAATTAATATAATTAATGATAATAATTTATTTTCATTCGATGATGATAAATTGTTGCTTGGGAACTGCTGCCACCTACATAATTTATTTAAATATTTGAATATTAAAAGTGGCAACATTCCTTAGGTATTTTTGTTCTGTGTTCTAAAGCGTCATGACCGGATCCTGTCATGATACCTGTATATAGTTTTACCGCGCGGTTTCTCTCTCTCTTACTTTCTATATCTTTAGCGCATATATGCGTGTGTTTCTATGTCTTTAGCGCATATATGCGTGTGTTTCTATATCTTTAGCGCATATATGCGTGTGTTTCTATATCTTTAGCGCATATATGCGTGTATATACATTGTGTGCATATGTGTGGTTTTTATATTGTGGATACTAAGAGTGGATACTAAGAGGGTACTATGCATTTGGTATGTTACAATTTTTCAATTTTTGGCAGTCATGCATGTACGTGTTTTTCTGAAAATTGAACTGGCATTTATTTTCGTATTTGTTAGGTTCTGAAAAACAAAAGCTCTTATTGTACCTATATGGTAATTGATAAAACGTTACCTTTTTGAGCTGCGAGTGTAAAACGACGATTATTGAATTGAATATCTTATATTCGTCTTGTTTCGTAGTATTTCTAAAATCCTGCAAATTATTGAGCATCTTTTTATGCTCATAATTCCTAAAGATACCGTTTAAGGGGATAGGCCCAATGAGAGTTTTTGATTTTTAGAATCTAAGAAATACGAAAGTCACAAGGCAATGCAAATAAGATGCACAATTTTTTCTTACCTAGGGTTTCCACCTATTAGCTGAAGAGAGCTTGAATTATTATTGGAGTCCAATTAACAAGTTTCACTCTAGTTATTGGTGCACGTATACTAATCTGTTTAAAGTATTTTATTTCTTTTTAAATTTTACTTATTTTTATTTATTATAAATTAGTGTACACAGTGGTAACGTTTGCCGCATGTATTTATAACTTATCGTTGATAGTTTTGATTTATTGCTTCACTTCTATCACTAACTTTTTTTAATAAACGTGAGCAATTAATCTTGAATGTTATACTAAATCTCGGATAGTAAAATATATATTAGCCTGTCAGTAAAAGAAAAAAAAATTACTTCGATTTTTAATTACCAGGTGAAATTTGTTACCATTTACAAAAAAATGATATTTTCAGAATAATATCTTACATGAAATTTCGAACAAGATCAAAAGTAGTAAGTTCAATATTTAATGTTTTTAAAGTTTCATTGGTTATTAGTATGCCGCTCTTATTTTTTGATAATATTATTTAGTTTAAGGTGTTTAAAGTGTGTAAGAGTCGGTTCCTTTATTATTGACGCACATATATACGTAAATTATGTGTATTAGAGTGATTTCAGGTTATTTGACGGTATTTTCATAGTTTTTATTAAATTATTAATTATTGAAGTCGACAAATATAAAAAAAATTGGCAATGCAAAATTTAGGTACTTATTTATCATATTATCAAATTTCATTAACTTGTGTCATTTTTATCATACTTCTTATAAAGTCCAAAGATGATCTCGTATAAGAGAAATGTTAAATGCCTTTTTTTTCTTAATTAAAAGAAATTTACGTAGACAAAGTTGCTAAAAAAATTTTCTTTAGTTTCTTCATATTTTATGTTTGATATTTTATAACTTTCATTTATTTTTGTCATTAAAAATTTACACACATTAAACACTTTAATTCATTGAATAAAAATCGGAAGCGTATCTTAGAAATTAAATATTCTGCTTGAAACAAGCAAAGTAGCCTGGCCATGTATTTAATGACTCTTCAGTGTGATTCCATTAAATACTGGGCTCTTATGAAACGATTTTTCGGAGCAATGTTCGTCTGCTCAGTGAAAATTCTTTAGAGCGATTCAATTAGCTAAAATTTTGTAATCCTTATTTTTTCGCAAATGGGAAATAATTTTTTCCTGTAATAAAAAACCTAAGCAAATTTTTAAAATAACTTCCAGCCTAACGTGTATGTTATAGGTATGTATTTAATGTCCCATTTTCCAATAATTTATAATATATCATAGATTGAACGAAATTTAAATATATTCACGAATACGTTTGTTTACTTTTCTTTACTTTTTTTTCTTCTATTTTTCAAGTAAAAATCGAATTTTAATAACACACATACATGTATGTTCTGCTTTATGTATTTTTTACTTTTCTTCTAGTTAAAAAAAAGATTTGATTAATAATAATAAAAAAAAGAAGAACTTACATTTAAAAAAGTTTTCTCTTTTTAATAGAAAAAAAGAGTAATCTAAACTATTATACCTTATTGTAATTAAATCGTTTATAATTAAAATGTAATCAATACATTCCTAAATAGTAAATGAGTTTTTAAAGTATAACAAAAAAAAAGAAAGAAACTGAATTGTTAAAAATCTTTTTGCCTATTTAATGATATATATAAAACTTTCTTATAAAATAAACTTGATATATATTAAACTTTTATCAATACAATTCGAAAAAAATAAAAATAAAAAGTTTTCTTACAAAAAAAAAAAAAGGTATAAACGGCAGGAATGCTGAAACTGCCTTTTCAAGAATTCAACGAAAATCGGAGTTACAGAAAAAAAAAGCCACTTCAATTGACAATAGCCAACTGTTAAAGATTCCATTAAAGTTGAAAAAAAAACTTTAAGATATCGGCACTCTTGAAATCAGTAAAATAAGTCTTGCAAGTTTTATTTTTTTTTTATATGAATAAATGTACACTTTCATTGGCTTTTTTTTTTTTTAATATTATAAAAAAAATATAAATTTATTTTCAATATTATTTTTTTTGCCAACGACAATTGAAAAGATTTATTATTTAAAACCCATTTATATAGTATTAAAGTTTTATATAAAAACAACAGATACCAATAAATTTTTTTTTTTTACTTGTCAAATTTTTTTTTTTTTTTATTTATAGGTATTTCATTCATTTATATATTGGGTATATAAAAATAAGTATATATAACCCTTAAAAGTTAGCATAGATTTAAAAAATCAATAAATTATATAATATCGAAAAAAAATTAATTATGAAATATGAAGAAAGTTTATAAATTATTAAAAAACTTTTGATTTTTATTATAGTTTGAATTTTTTTTTTGTCATCAAATATGTTTCTATAGCGGGATACGTGGTGAAGTTTGAGATCGATGGGGTGGGAGGTGAAAAGTGTCTGATTTATAGGGGGAGGGATCATTCCCCTCCAGGAGATTTCCTAAAAAATTAAAAAATATGATTTTCTAACCTATCAGGACTATAAAAAAAATTTAATTATGGTATATATTTTATGCTACCGATTTTCATAAAAAAATTTAAAATTATATTTTGGGGTCTTAAAGAAGCCCTAACGCCCCGAAAATAATTTTTCTTGAAAAGTGGTAAAAAGTGGAGCAGAGTATTAACTTTTTAGGGGTCGGAAAAATTAAATAATATCTAAAAAATCCAATAAACGGTTTTTTTAGGTTTTTGGCCTGTCCCTAAAGGTCTAATTTCAATGGGAATCAGTGAAAATTTTGATAACTTTTCGTGGGTTACTACTTAGGTTAGGTTTGGTTCCGGGGGCCAAATCAATGTACTTATCCGGAAGTAGCCTTTTCAAATATATATAATATTAGTAAGATATATATATATGTATATATATATATATATGTATAGGATAATAGAAATAGTTGTATAAATATTCAAGGTAATTATGAATTATTCATCAGATCTCGTTACAAACACCATACACATCGAAATTGTTATTATATTTCGTGACTTTTATGAATTATACCCAGCACTTAGTCGTAGTAAACATGTTCCATTCATTTTAGTTGTCTTTACACAAACCAGTTCTAACCTTTTATTTACATTATTAAAAAAAAAAAATGTAATTAAAAATATAACTGAATATCATGATGTCATTAACCAAGAGTAGCAATAGAATTTTTTTTTTAAACTTAAGTATAATTACTTTTTTTTATATTTACATTTAAATTGTACTAAAATTCACATAATACTGTCTAACATATTTGCGTATTTACATTTGTAGATTAAAAAAAGAAAAAAAAGATGGGAAGAAAGAAAGATAAATAAGATGAGTAAGTAAAGGCTGTCTTGTATAATTTAAATTAATGTAGCAATTTTTATTCGCATGAGAACAATTAGAAGAGGATGTGGATTTCCGCGTTACTGGAAATGAGGTCGAAGAGGCTAAAAACAGGAATATATATAAATATACGTTTTATACTCTAGAGAGAATACAAGAACGTATAAACCACCATCCGTTCCCTTTTTTAACCTTAATATTGTTTGCCTTTTACGTATATCTGCTATTTTGGAAAAAAATAAATAAATTAATATTTAACCACATTTTATAAATTTAATTATCTTAATTTACATCTCATGAGATTTTTGATTTTTTAAATTTAATTTAAACGCTAATGTTATTAAATAAAATTTATAAATGTTTTTATGTGTATATAAAAAGTCATAGATATAAATAATAAAAAAAATTAAAATTTAGATCTTTTAATTCATTTTAATTATTTTGCTCATCTGTAAATATTATAATTAAGGAAAAACTCGCTTCTGCAAGAAAACATTTTAAGTTAAGGTTTGTAAGGAAAAAAAGGAAAATTTTTATATTTAACTTAATGCTATATTTTTTAATGATTATAAATTTTTACGAATTTAATGTAAGAAAAATATTCTTTGATAGAAATTTTTTTCAATTTATTAAAATGAATAATTTTTTTAATAAAAATAAATAATTTTTTGATAAAAATTTTTTCATAAAAATTATTACTTTTATTAATAAATTTTACAAATATTTTGTTTTTTTTTGCGAGGTATTAAAAACATTTTCTTTTTTAATTTTTTATAAAAAAAAAAAGATAAAAAAGTAAATTAATTAAATTAAATAACTTAAAAATTAAATAAAATTTTTTTTGATTTATAAGTTACTTAAATTTTTTATAAGTTTAGCTCAAAAAATAAAATTTATTTATTGAAAAAATTCATAAAACAAGAAAATGGCAGCAAAAAATTAAAAAATTAATCTAGAAAGCTAAAAATTTGTAGAATAACTTATTTTTGGCTGCACTTTAAAAAAATATATTTTCCATCAATTCCGTTATCTTACAGTTCATCAAGATCCTGCTTAGCGTGGAAGATTGAAACAAAGATTTTAAAATATATACCTGATACATGTTTAGTAAGATGTTTTAAAAACCATACAACATACAAATTCAAAATACATAATAAATAGGTTCGAAGTATACTCTAAATTGTATGACTTTTAAAATCATTTATGAATATCCATTTTATTATATTAAAATGTTTTTTACTGTGCCTTTTTGAAAAATAAATAGTCTACAAATATTAGCAATAATAGCGTTTGTACGTAAAGTTTTGTAAAGTAGAAAAATCGGGGTTTAGTCAGACAACATTTAAGAGTAGTATTTTATTACAAAATCTTAAAAGTAAAATAATATTATTCAACGTGTAGTTTTTTTGTTCGATTTTACGTTATAATCATACTAAAAGAGTAATTACAATTACATACATAAGTACAATAAGGAGAAAAATAAAATTTTCGTCAGTCATTTATATTAATATTACATTATTTGCTGTCATATATCAGTCTTATCGTATAGACAGTAGAAATGTTAATATTTAGTCAGACATGTCTTTTAAACCACAAATTATATTATACTCTTCTCTGGTCTTTTTGTAATACATTTTTTAAATAAGTAGAAAAATAAATGTATGGTCAGACATTTAAAAAAATTATACTTAAATAAACCTACTAAATTTGCATAATAAATTATTAACTTAAATCGTTAAGCATTTTGTGGAAAAAATTGTAAATCCGAAAACATCCGCTCATCTGACCATAAAAAAATGTGGGCTAATTTACGCAGAATTTACTACAAAATTTTTTTCCTTATCAGCGGCCTGAAAACACGTAATTTCCGGCCTTAGCAAAAATACATGTTTTTTCACTACTGATGAAGAAAAATTATGTTTTGCCCTTGGCCGTAAAAAAATAATGCCCCAAATCGGAATCAGCTTCGCTTTAGATGACAATTTACGTACGGTCTGGGATATTCTTTACTTTTACGGCATATCAGAAACACAAACTATTTATTAATTTTATTTCATTAAACATTTTTAGATATTGAATTTCTACAATTTTTATAAATTAGTTTTCTGGTCTGTGACCCGAAAGCACGTATTTCTCGTACGCTGAAAGAAATTTTATACGGCCCTTGTCCATAAATAAAGAATGCTCCGAATCGTAGATAACCATTCTCGGCTTCGCCTAGGAAGGTAATTGACGTTTGGTTTGGTCCATTATTTACTTTTCTAGACACGAGCCGTATTGCTCTTTTTACTGTCAGCTAATTTAAATTTAATATCTAAATGAGGAATTAGTTTATTTTCTACAGACGGTTTTGAATTTTCCTGAATATTATTAAAATTCCTAAAGAAGTAAACAATCTCAGGCAATACCGAAATGATGAATCAGGTTGTTTTTTATACAGTTTTATTGATACAATGCTGTTTTTGCATCTTATTTTAAAGATAAAAAAAAGTAGCTTTTGTATTTTTGAAATTATAATATAAGTCCTTAGCGTAATTGCTTTTTATATTTTTCCAAACAAATATTTCTAATTGTTATTTAAAATAGACGAAAAAAACTGTATTTCTTGAATAATTTAAGTAAACACTCTATATATATGCAATGTCAATGTAAAACGTAACTTTGAATTAGAAAAGTTTTTTTTTAAAGTAAGCAAGTAATCAAATGTATAATCTGAATGCATTTACTTACAGCATTGTTATAATTTCAATTTTTAAAAGTGCTCCTTTTTTTTGAATACAAAATTAAAATTAAGTGTAATTATTGTTTAATAAACAAGAGCGTCAGTAGCTTAGAGGTAACGTAACCGTAACTAAAACTAAAACCACCGTATAACGCTCCCGCTTCTTAACATAAAGATCGCGGGATCGATTCCCAGCCTCGGCAAACTTTTATTTATATAAAAATAAAAAAATTTTTATATAAATGAAATTTGTTGTTGCGCGCTACTGAACTCCAGGTGGCGTGTTGATGTAGAGGGTTCTACATGGCGCCACCGTATATCGTGTAGATGGGCGTTTTTTCTCCATATATGACATCTATGGTTTTTTCGCGCCACTGTAAACCGGAATTGGTTACATGATTCCCTAAAAATTACCGGTCCTTATCCAAGGGAGAAACCATACCCTTATAAAAATGGTAGTATCAGGGAGTGTGTAAATACTACTTGGTATTAGCGATTCGTTTCCTTTCATATACATATTTCCCTTCCCATTCCTTTCTTCTATCCCTCGCTTTTCACTGGCAATTGAGCGATAGGTTCGTAATTGACAGTTAGCTATCTCAGTATTCTAGATAATAATAGAAAGTGAGAGATACATGTTCTTATATGTATGTCCGAATAAACTGAGAAAGTATAGTAATTATGGTTCCGGAGCTACAGGCGCTTGTTGTTAGTGGAAACCTCTGTATAACGAATATGTTGATATGAGGCTAAACTAAAGCGTATTATTGTTTAATAACATTGATGAAAAATATAAATGACTTAGAAAATGTAAAATCTAAATAACTTATTTTATTAAATTTATACTATTTAAAATTTAATTTTTTTTATAAAAGAAATTAAAATTCTGCATCAACCATGAAAATCTCACGGTTTGTAAGATCTTTTATATTTTTGAATAGGTACAAAGAAGGTGTGCTTCGTGGTGCTCAAATGTTTTGAACCTATCTTTCCCCATTTAAATAATTTTTCGCAAAAGTACCCATGTTCAGTCACCAATTGGGTAAGTTAGAAATCGACCTCCTCGTGTCCACGATTCATTTAGTGGATCATATCATGTATTGATGGACATATATAAGGGTTAAATTTCCCCTTATGCGATTCTGTAGAGAATTATCAAACTTGTCATATTTATAATATTGTTTATCACTTTGGCTATCACTCTAAGCTATGGAAATGAGCATAAATTGAAAATTATTCTGCTGTTATTATAGATATTAGAAAAAAAATTTTTTAACTTTTCTGAATAAATTAAATTTTATATTTCGGTCATCCAGAAAATTTTTTTGTCATTCAAATTACAAAATATCTAGGTAGGTACGATGTAAAATATTTATTTTCCGAATATTTTGAATAATTTTAAAAACATTTTTTTTTTAAATTTATGAAAAGAAATAATTATACAATTTTTACATAATTTTTACATAATTACATAATTTTTTTATGAATAAAATTCTAAATTTATGCACAAAAAGAAAAGAATCGTACAAATGTTTTATTATGATTATTTTATTTTTATTTTAAAAAAATGTTAAAAATTTGATAAAAAAATTTATTAGCGAAAATAAAAATTCAAATATTATTTTGAAAATGTAAAAAAATTATAGTATGAAAAGAAACAAAGATTATAAAAATTTTTACACAAAAGTGTGTTAATTTTACTATTTTTTTTCCAAAAAAAAATGTAATATTTTTTTTATTAACTTTATTATTTTGTAAATTGAAAATATATGAATTAATTCTTATACACGTTAAATAAAGATATATAAAATAAAAAGTATTTGAATAAGAGTAAAAAAAAAAAGTAAAAATTTTTTTTATAAATTCTCATTGTATTTAGTCGTTTATTTTTGAATTCATGGAATGTTCACATTGATTACACAAGAACAAATATAAAAGTTTAACTCTTATGCTTGGTAACTTGACTTCAGGCTAAATTTTTTACCTTTGATGAATTGTATTCATTAAAAAAGAATTAAAATTCTACTGAATAAAAAAAATAGAAGAAAAAGAATGTAGTTGTAAAAAAAAAAATGCATAAAATTTTTTTTAACAATTGTTATTCATTTAAGTGAAAATTAATAATTAAATCAAAAAAGTAAAATATTTTATTATTTCGAAAACTTTTATTATTCGATAATAAAAAAGAAAAAGTAGTATTAATTAAAAAAGTATTAATTTAATTCGTTTGCTTGAAAGCTTATGAAATTTTCTTTTGTCATATAATTAAAATTTTATAATTCAAAGAACCTCATAAAACTGTGATTTTTTGCTTGAAGCACTCTTGTTTACTTACGATCTATCTCTAATATTTTACAAAAGAATTTTAACATGAAAATGGATAATACCACAAAACCACGAGCTAAAACTATAATAAAGCATATATTATATTTACTTAAAGATTAATATAGGTACCAAAGTATATATATATATATATATATGTTCGGCTAAGCTTGTTTTCTAATTTTTTTTCCATTTTTAATTCTACTGATTTTATTAATTTTAGGGTTTAATTTTATAAATTTTTGCTCTATTGAAATTTTTTTAATTAACAAAAGAAAAATTTTCAATTTTTTACTAATAATCAAAACAAAGTAAATAAATATCATTCAAGCATTGAGAAGTTCGTTTCTTGAAAATTTATTCGAAAACTCAAGTCAAATATCTATTATAAGACATAGTTACTTTAATTAAGTTTAATTAAATACAGTTTTCAATTAAAACTAGACATTAACAAATGTTAAATCTTTGTCATTATAGGTAAAGATATGATAGATTTTCATTCATTGTAAATGAATCATAGAAGCTCGTAAAACCTTCTTTTACAAGTATCAGATAGTAAAACACAGAAGTGTATAATATATAATTAAACATTACGTCAAAGCATATATTAATGTATAATGTACACATATGTATTATATGCAGGTATATTTTCTTAAAGAGATTCAAAGACTAAATTATGTCTTTCTCTTTCTATGTATATATGGGTACGTCCAGGATAGAACGATTAGCTGAAAAATAAAAAAAAATAAAATTTTTTTTTGTTTCACTTTTTACATGGGATTTGTGAAACCTCCTATTTTATACTTCCTGATGCATAATTTTGAGATCAACTGCTTCAAAGTTGGATTTTTTCATGTTTTTGATTTCAGCTGCCTAGTTCAACCTGCAATAACTCAAAATCATGAAGACCATTGGCTAATTTTGGCTGATATTGAACGCTCATTTAAATGGCACATGTCAAAAATTTTTTTGAGAAAAACTGACACATAGGCCAACATTCTGAAAAAATTTGAGCAAATTTCATGATAGCAAACTTGATTTACGGTAATTTGAAAAATTAAAACCGTTAAAAATGAAACCAGAAGTAGGCCAAATAAAAAAAAAATTTTTTTGGGTAGTACAGGTAAAAAGGAAATTTTTTCCAATCAAGTGGTTTCACAAATCCCCGGTAAACATAAGATCCAAAAAAAAATGTTTATTTTATTTTATTTTTCAGCTATCCTGGAAATGCCCATATATATATTTGAAAGGACCTTAAAACAAGGAAATTTTGGTTTCCTGTTACCGTTTGTACAATATGCTGGTATCTAGAAACCACAAGCAATGAGTAGGTATGCTATTACAAAGCTGTTGCAAACGAATTCTCATTTTCTTTGCTTGTAACAACTTATTTTATTTTCAAGCAAAATAAATGTGCAATTTATATGTTTACATTAAATATACAGTGTACAATTTAATAAAAGTATGTAAACATGTGTTTGAATAAAGTCATAAAATATTTTACGAAAATTATAAACTTTTTTGGTTGCTTGAAATTATTATTTTGGTTTAGATATGAATTTTCTCTACTGTTTGTTAAATTAAACAAACAAAATAATAATTGGCACAAATTATTTGATTGAAAAGCGCTATATTTGATTCTATGAAATATATTATTACATTCTATAAAGGTGCAATTAAATTCGTAGAATTCCAAAAGAAAAATGTAGGTGAAAAAAAAAATTCAAAAGTTAACCAATAATGAAACTGATGAAAAAATGAGTTGTGTACAAAAAGTTCCTCAATTTAAAAAAAAAAATATTATTTTCCATTAAAATATAAATATTAAATAAATTTTTTTTAAAGATATTTTTTATTTTATTGAATATAGTTTAATACCAGGTGAAAGATGTTGGTACATTTAACAGAAATCAATATATATTTTATTAGTATCTAAAAAATTCAGAAATAAAAAATAAAAAAATATTTTTTATCTATTAAATTTTATATTTTATTAAAAAAGTGAATCTAAATATCATATTTGTAAGAATATTTAATAAAATTTTATAAAAATATTGCATAGGAATACATATTAAGCTGGTTCTTATTTTCAAAATTTTACTTGTTTAGCTAATATTCTTTTTATAAAACATTCAAAAATTAGGAAAAGATTATGTCGAACTTTAAAGAATTATTAGCCTGTCAGTTATTTTACAATGTTGCTTGGATTTCCCATTGCCACCAGGAACGTGAAAATAACATGTTTTCTTATTGGACCAAAAATTGTTAAGTATTTGGTGACAAAACTTAGTGATTGAAAGAGTTATAATTTTAAAGTCTTATTTTTTGGCTAAATAGTACCTAATTTCATCCAATCATTAAAAATTTGAGCACATTTTTAAAATAACTGTCAGGTTAATATATATTTAAACATTTATTATTGAAATTGTATATCTACATTTCTTATAAAACCATTGCTTAGTGTATAAAATTTCAATATGAAAAATATTTTATAAAAGTGAATATTTTTCAATTAAAATTACCCAACAAAAGCAAACAATTTATTTAAAAATAATACCATTTTGAGTATTATCACTGCTTCTGTTTTCCATTTTAATTAACTTATAGAATATTTTGATTTTATTGATTAAATATTCCATTTGGTCAATAAAATCAAAATATTTTAAAAATAATATAAAGTTAAATATTTTATAATTAAAAAATTTTAAGTGCATAAAAAATGGAAGCCTCAGGTTTGCGAACCATTTTAATTTTTTCTAAAGATAGATTTGTTTACGTCAACTTTTTGGCGCCCTCTGTATAATTGGGCGTTTTACCTACTAAGACGCGTTTTCTCGTCACTGAAAATGAAAAATTGTATACGACCCTTGGCCTTGTTCACAAAAAAATATACTTGAAATTGCAGTTTACCATAAATTGGTAAGATTCTGCCTCGGATGGTAATTTGCATGCGATTTGGACTATTTTTTACTTTCTTAGATACGGTATCGCATTATATTTTTTAATTATACTTAATGTTTAATATTTACCTATATTTCACTTTTAACAAAATATCTTAATTAGGGGTTTGCGGTTCTCTGAAATTCAAGTCAGGTATTTGAAAGTTTCGGTTTTTCTTTTTATACATAGGAATAGGTCGGTTTGAATTTTGGACAAAATTCTACATTTTTTGAAAAATAGCTGCAATTACGAAGCTGAATTCTCCAGCTACAAATCTACAAAAGCAAAAAAAACGGGGTTTTGGAGCAATTATCCGATGTTTCACCCACCTCTAATATTAATTAATAATAAGATAAAAATGTTGATTGCGTAATTAAAATTTTTGAATAATTGCAGAATTTTTTTATTAGTTACTTACGTGAAAAGTTTCATAAAATTTTAATCACTAAAATACTATTAAAAAAGTGATTTTTATTTTAAATAAAGATTATAAAATTTTAATCATTATAAAGTCTTAATAGTAAAAATAATACAGTGTAAGATTGAATGATTTTATTTTTATGGGATATGCCAATAAAAAGGAATGAATCTTAAAACTCTATTATATTTTTATACATAAATTTAGTTTCTATATACCTATCTATATATATTATATATTTCTTTTAAATCAAAAATGATTATATTGAGATATATACGCTTTTTTAGTCAGTTTAAATCAAATTCAATAAATTATATATTTTTATTTTAAATAAAAAATTCAAAACTTTTTCTTTGATTTACCTGCAATAAATTTAGTATAATAAATTCAATATAATAAATTCAATAACAAAAGTCAATATCTATATGGCTTAATGGTATTTTTTTTGTAAAACAGACATCTAATAGAAAAACTTGTACTGCAGTCAATATACGGTTTAGGGTGTCAAATTTCCGGCCATTCCTAGATTTGGTCCACTTCAAGTTTTTGGGGTTGCTGATCATGAATTTTGAGGTCTTTTCTAAGGGGAAATTGGGGCTTCACCCTTAAATTAGCAAAAACTGACCCTAAAAATAGGTATTTTGGATATTTTCACATTTTGACCGTTCATATTTGGTCCATCTGTGTTTTTTGGGTCACTGATCAAGAATTTTTGTGATTTTTTTAAAATATTAATAAAAAAAAAAAAATTACCGAATATTAAATACATTTAAAAAAGAAATTTTAAATATGAAATTGTACAAAAAATGCAAATTTACCATATACAATAGTTACTTTTTAAACTTTTAAATTAAATTTTTTCTTTCTTTTCTTTCTGCAATTTATTGATTACTAAAGTTTCATTTTTATTCTAATAAAATAAATCATTAAAAATAATAAAAACTGTTGGTCATTCACAACTTTAGAAGCGGCATTTTCTGTAATGTAAAGTATTATAAAAGTAAGTATTGATATATTTTTTATGATTTTTTCAAATCTATATTTATGTTTATAGTTGCTCTTTTTATTGAGTTAAAAAGAAATATTATTTTTTTATTATAAATTTCGTAAGTTTTATGTTTATGAAAATAATAACATTAAAAAAATACTCAACTTTATCTGATAAATTAATGAACATTTTTCTGAATTAAATACTGTTTGCTTTAATAAGAAATTTCATTATTTGACGGTAATAAACTTCGAGAAAGTCGTACTAAAGTATGCTTCACTTAGACTAATTTAGACTTTTCCACAGTATTCAAAAAAAGGGGGTTGAGATTATTACTCTGAATATCAAACAAAAAAACCTTTATTTTTAGAGTCAGTATCAAAAGTAAACATAAATTATTGATTTTCTCAATAATAAAAAAAAATTCATTTAAAATCTTTTGTTTCTGACTTTTTCAAAGAAAAATCTTAAGGATTAACTCATGCGTTTTTTTTAATAAATCTACCTCCTTTTTTTCTTAAGTGTTATTAAAAAATATAAAGAAAATAATAAACAAAAGATATTTTATACAAGAAATATTATTGTTTATAAAAGTACTTAATATTATATTGTTCCATAACATGAAACCTCACAAGTGCTTTATCATCTATAAATAGCTTTAATCTGGAATTATTTGTTCGATCCTTCTTATATATTTATCATTTTGTTTAGGGCATACTATAAAGTACTTATATTACTTTCAATAATTGTCCTTTATATTAAATCCAATTGTTTTTTCTTTGATTTTTCGCTCGTAATCCTACGTTTTTATCATTTTTTTTCTTTTTTAGTAACAATTTTTTAAGCTTCGTGGATTAACAAAGTAAAATTCTTTTTTTCTTTTCCACAGATTGCCTTTGAAAAAATAAAAAATAATTGTTGTAAATTCTTTGTTTTTTTACAATGAGAAAGTAAAAAAAGTTGACTTTGTTTCTGGGGATGATATTTTTTCTAGGTGGTGATTAACTATTGAGAATATTACGACCTCGTGACTAGGAAATGTGATTTGAGACATTCTTTTTTATGGTTTAGGATAACGTACGATTTTTATTTAGCAGTGGAAAGATAATAGGTCCTTGCCAGATACAACAAAATAAAATATTTTTTTTTACTTATCTTTAAGTTTGCTCGCCATTCTTATAGATAATATATCTAACTGAGTAATATCTTAGTTAGTTAGTTGCTATCTGAAACAAATATTGATCCAATATTGATAAGTTCATATGATTTTAAGAGTTTTGGGTACTTCAAATCACCGAACAACTTTACTTTGGCGTAAAATTAATTTTATGTTATCAAAATAACAACGAGTCACAATTCGAAAATCTTTTTGAGGGTCCAAAAGAACTAAAACTTAAAGAAAACCTTAATGTCCTGGAGAGCCAAAATCTTGGATCGTTAAAGTTCAAAACCCCAAGAGCCCAAAACTAAATTAAAAAGTTAATAATTACAAGAATAAAGTAAATGCGAACAGCAAAAAAAGTAATTAAAATTTAAAAACTTTCACCTAAATTTTTTGTTATTCTGAAAAAAAATGTAATATTCTATATATACGCGCAAGCTCGTGCATTTATTTAAGGGATACAGTGTTATAGTGATGAATGTGAAAACAAATTCAAGAGAAATATATACGTTATACCTTCACTGGTAAACGATTTATAGCACTAACTGTCTAAAGAGAAGCGTTACCGATACTCGTAATTTTTCCATTGTTTAAAAGACAAAAATTACTTTTTTACTAAAAAAGATATATGTAGAAATTTTCTAACTTCATATATTTTCATTAAAAAAAAATCTTATAGCTTTCAAGTATAACCTATTAAAAACAGAAAATGTACTTTACAAAACCAAATTACTTTTTTTTTATGGTTTTGTATTTTTTGCTTCTATACTTACATGTTTATAAAATAATATTTGAAAAAAAGTAAAATATTTTTTTGTTTTTTTAAAGAGTACGAATAGGATAAGAGATAAAGGATTATTTATAGAATAATTTCCGTTTATATTATAATACATATATGAAAAATTCTAGAATTTCCTAACTTCAATAGAAAAATTTTTCTATCTTTATAAAATATAAATTGATCAATAATAAAAAATATATTTATTGATCTCAATATATATGAGAAATTAATAAATATATGTTTGATTTTATGAATTGATAAAAAAGTCGATTTATAAATATAAAATGAAAACTTTGAAATTCAACTCCGGTCTTGTATTGAAATTATTATTAAATAATTTGGGGGATTTTAGGTGCCATTTACTAAATTACTAAAAATATTAGATGGTTGTTCAGTATTTTCGAAAAATTTCATTATGGTAACAGTACCGCTTAAACTAATTATACGTGTCTTTTAATTAATAGAATAAATATTTACTAGATTCTTAGAAAAACTAAAGTTGGAAAAATTAAACTTTAGTAACCGACGTGAAAAACCTAGGGAAATCCTGCTCCATGAATTCACCCCTCAATTGTTTCGGCAAGGTTTATGGCAAAGTTATATCTTATCAAAACTGGTATCTTTTGAAATTTAGTAAAAATTAGCCCCGTAAAATCAACCACTAGGGCGATACCTTATTTTTTTAATTTATTTTTTTAGGATATAGAATGCATCACCCAGAACATTAATTTTTTTTTTTAAGAGACTATCGAATATATATATAAATTTTTTCTTATTAAGATGATTTTTTGATGAATTTTATAAGATGACAAGTTATAAATCATCCTATGTTACAGGGTTATATATAAATATCTATCTAGGGAAAATTAGAACTTGAAAAAATAAAACTTGAATTATATTAGACACAATGATTGACTTTGAGTGATTCGTATATTTTTTGTTTTTTATAAAAAACAAATAATAAAATATTATCACTAGATTATTTTTCAATTTTTCTTATTTTTTTTTTTAACGTAAGGTTCGTGTCAACCTGAAGATAATTATTGATTATTTATTGATTTTTAAATGATTTGATCGTATCGTTTAGTTTCTTAAAATATAGAATATTACTTGTTTTGTAATTTTACGATGAGAATCTTTCTAGAAATATTTTACGTTAGAGTCAAGATGTTTCCGGAGTCATAAAACGTGTTTTTTGTAGTGTCTAACGTATTATGTTTTAATTTATGGAAGTTTCTAAGTCTTAATTGTCGTAAGTTTTATAAAAAGAATGAATGTTAAGTAGCTAGAAAATTCGATAACAAAACGATCTAGAAAGAATATTAAAATGTATAAAAGTTACAGGGTGTTATGATGGTCGTAAAAGTCAGTTCAGTTGTATATGAGCAATTATTTTAAAATTGATACTTAACTCGAGCCCGGAATCGTAATTTTCTTTTTTGAGGGCACATCGATATGACCCGTGTTTTCAGATAGTTTGAACCTTCAGAAAACCGAAAAAAATCGTGATCGAAAGAAATCGGCGATAGGTGCCAAAAAGATTTTTTCACTTTTATGTCAAAAAACGTGTTTTTCGTATCTGAGCTACCCTAAATTTTTAAAATAACTTTTTAGGTAAAAAAACTTTTGTAAAATAGATAAGAAAATCTGATTACCAGGGAAAAACCACTCCAGAAGAAAAAAAAACTTTTCTTTTTCCGATGAAATTTAGCCAAGTTATCGTACATTTAAGATTTTGCCCAAATTCGTCTTAAAAAAGATTGAAATTTTATTGAAAAAAGCCTGTTTCTGAACCTTAAACATGCATTATTCGCTTGATTTTCATCGTAAAATAATTATTTTTTTTTTTTAAATCGCTTAATTTTTTCCTGGCAATTCATTTCTCTAAGAAAAAAATTATTTTTATTGATCGAATTTCAATTTTTAGGTCAAAAGCCTTTGAAAACTGTAAGTAGCAAGATTTACTTAACACAGTTTTTGACCTAAAAACTGAAATTTGGTCAATAAAAATGATTATTTTCTTAAAGAAATGAATTGCCAGGAAAAAATTAATCGATTTAAAAAAAAAAATTATTATTTTACGATGAAAATCAAGCGAGTGATGCATGTTTAAAGTTCAGAAACAGGCTTTTTTCAATAAAATTTCAATCTTTTTTAAGACGAATTTGGGCAAAATCTTAAATGTACGATAACTTGGCTAAATTTCATCGGAAAAAGAAAAGTTTTTTTTTCTTCTGGAGTGGTTTTTCCCTGGCAATCAGATTTTCTTATCTATTTTACAAAAGTTTTTTTACCTAAAAAGTTATTTTAAAAATTTAGGGTAGCTCAGATACGAAAAACACGTTTTTTGACATAAAAGTGAAAAAATCTTTTTGGCACCTATCGCCGATTTCTTGTTCACGATTTTTTTCGGTTTTCTGAAGGTTCAAACTATCTGAAAACACGGGTCATATCGATGTGCCCTCAAAAAAAAAATTTACGATTCCAGGCTCGAATTAAGTATCAATTATAAAATAATTGCTCAGATGGTCTGTACCTGTAGTCAGTTGCGTCAATGTACTCTTTAAATTCAATTTTGCTTTATCAATAAATCTGTGGTATTTTATATTTTAAATTAAATAAAAAGTTTCACTAATTATTTGAAAATATCAAACCAAATTTTAAATTAATAAAATGTAATTTAATTTAATTTTGTTGAACAAGGTATTTAAATATTTTCGAAATATTTTATAGGAAAGTACATTTTTGGGGTTTTTAATAATTTATTGGTATTTCCAAGTATTATAGAATAGTCAGCTGCATGAAAGGTAAAAACAGAAAGTTGAAGGATTTTCAATTTTCATTGGACCCGACAAGAAATATGATTGAGCATTTGTAAGGTGAAGTGAGCCTGAATCTAAGACTGAGCGCCTTTAATTGGTCACTAAACTACCCTGTTTTTTTTTCTTATTGGAAAGTGAACTATTTTGATAAACGGTTTAAACTGAATCTTTTCAAAGCTTTCAAAATAACTCTTAATTTTTATAAAAAAGTACTTACTTTTAAAATATTTTTATTTAACATTTTTTACATAATTATAGTATTTAAATTTTTTTATAAACTCCTAATTTTAATTATTTAAAAAATTTTTATACAAAAATATTAAAATAAAAAAGTAATTTGATATTACAAGTATTTTCTTTATTTACATATTTTCTTAAGTATTTCAAATATTTATGTGAAAGAAAAAAAAAATATAACAATTTTATAATAAATTTATTTTGTAATTTATCATTTGTAAAATATTTTAATACGACAATTGAAAATTTTTTAACCAAAACAGCACCAATAAACTGTGTGGCATAAATTTTATCCCCTATATAAGTTAAGAGTTTAGTAGCAGTAATAACTAGGTTAGTTCCAGACTTAGTTCGCCGAAAATTTCATTTTTTCTATCATGCATATGTTAATCTAAACCTTAAGGACTCATAATTAATATAATCTAAATACAGAATACCGTCCTGCCAAAAAGTTCTATTAGCTTCGAGAAGTTCATAAAAATTATAATTAAAAATTTAAATATCATTTTAATTGTAAATAAAATTCTAGGAAATTTTTTGTTTTATTTATAGAAAATAATAATGGAATTAATTAAAAAATAACATATTTTAATAAAAGTAAAAAGTAATAGGGCGCTTTTATAATTTCTGTAACAATTCTAAATTTAATAATAATATTTAACTTTTTACCAATGAAATTGTTTACACAGTCTTATTATTTTTTAATAATGAAAATGAAATTAAATAACAATAAAATTATTAAATTTTATACATGGGTTGAAGGTCTTTGAAAAGTCCTTTCTTTAAAAACTAAATTTTTTGATAGAAAAATTTTTTCAATTGAATTTTCGGTGAAAAACCCTTCCAAAGATAGAGAAACAAGTTGTGATAGTGCGACATATAAAAATGTGTACTAAAAGGCAACAACAAAGGGGGTGGGGTTTAGAAAAATTAAAATTTTTGTATAATAATTAATTATAAACAATTAGTAATATGTTTTTTACATTAAAACCTAAAAACTGCTACTTCAAAGTTAAAATATTTGTACAATAAATCGCAATAAATAGATGTGAATTCCATATTGATTGTTGACAATATTGATTAAATTCTGTTATTTTTCATTCAAGCATGAATTTTTAACATATGTCTGTCTAAACAAATGTAAAATATAAATATATACATGCGGCTAGTTGTCACTGGATCACCACGTATACAATGATAACAATTTGTTTATACGATTTTCAGCTGTGAATTTATATCTACAGTAAAACGTGATCGATTTTACTTTGGCCCGTTGCACTTCTTAATTAAAACCAGTGTTATCTCT
This sequence comes from Anagrus nilaparvatae, assembly GCA_022575985.1. Classification (NCBI taxonomy): domain Eukaryota; kingdom Metazoa; phylum Arthropoda; class Insecta; order Hymenoptera; family Mymaridae; genus Anagrus; species Anagrus nilaparvatae. The sequence continues at coordinate 21,487,342 of JAKSXM010000137.1, forward strand.
TTTGATACTGTTATTTATTTTAAGCTTTATTTTTTCCAGATTTAAATAAATTGTATTTATATAAATATTTTTTTTTTATTTCGTATTTTATGTGAAATATTATGACGACAGTGACAATGTGAATAATGTACGTTCAAAAGTTATATAACAAATGTCAATTTTTTATATATTTGCGTATATGAAGTAATCCAAGTAATTTCGTCGCAAAAAATTTTTTTGTTGCGCTTTATATTTCTTTGATTATTTTGGTATCCGAATTTTATTTTAGGTATTTTTATGCCAGTTTTGTGATTTTTTAGCTTATAGAATATTAATTTTAATTTTTTGATTTGAGGTCTTTTATTTTACATAATTGGTATATCTGGATACTTTTCACAGGAACGGTATACTTAGCCCCTGACTTAGCCCCCCGCCTCTAGTTATATCTGAAACGAAAGCTTTTTTGAACTTTTTTTTCTTATATTTTTTCAAAGTCCAAATAAACTGCGCATATATTGGTAATTTAACAGAAAAATTTTCTGGAGCATATTAGCCTCTTAGCGTAACGTCGTATGCAAGCATGTCCCTCGGTTTTAGCTATTTTTAAGCCAACCATTTTGATAGTGCGCAGTCTATATAAAAATTAAAATTTTGTTTTAAAAAATTTAAATGACGTGCATGTTAATTTCCATAATTTTTAAGATCTGGTCCCAAACCTAGTTCAGACTTCTAATTTTTATTTAGGACAGACATGCCTTAAAATCAGAACTGAGCAAATATTGTACTTTCGGTTCATGATATCATTATTTACAATTTATCGTAAAAATACGTGCTTAGTCCCAGTTTGAATTTATTTAACCACATTATAAATCCTTTTCATAATTTAAATGTCACTAGAATTCTACTACACTGTAAAAACAAATTTCTTTCAATTTAACTATCAGGATGTTTTTCCTTTACAGTTTAGCAAAAAGAATGTTACCTAAATTTTATGATGAAAGTTTTGTCAATTTGATAAAACATTTTAGGAATTTTCTGGATGAATCTAAAATATTTTTAATAAAACATTTATCCAATATTTATAAATCTGTAATTGCGTTCCTTAATATTAAAAAATACAATATAAAGCGAAGTTCGATATTTTTTTTTAACCTGTTACTTAAATCTAATATAAAAACTAAGGGAGTCTTTATTTTGAACTGCCGTCGTTATTTTAAAACTAGTAGTAAAATATATCGATTATTGGTTTATATATGCAAGTTATATTTTTATAAAAGATTATAAAATGAATGCAATATGTCATAAAAATTTTTGTATATATAACTTTAAAACTCTCCTTAAGAGTATAAAAATTACCTCTTCAATAAATTTAGGATCTATGAAAAACTAAAAAAAACGTTCTATTCACATAAGATTTTCAAGACATACTCTAAAGTTAATGTGAACCTAAGTACTCTCTTATACATAGCTATATATATAAAATTTTGTCATTGTATAGATCAAATACATTTTTTATTCTTATATATATTTTACCTTTTATCCATGTATTAACAATTCACTATATGTGATATATATATATATATATATTTTTACTAGCTCTTGTTACATAAAAAAAAATAAAGGAAACGAATAAAAAAGGCTTGCAGCGAATGGCGTTTTTTGTTAAAAAGATTATTACCTCAATTTGCTTTACGTTCACTATGTCTTTTGTGTTCTATAAAGTATTAAAACTTTCAAGTATACCATATATAATACTTACTTTGAATTAGCAGACAATAATTTATGATGAAACAAAAAAAAAGTGCAAAAATTTTTAAATTAAAAAAATTATAAAGTAATTTTTTTAAATTTATTAAACGAATTGACGGGACCAATCTTTACATAATTTTTAACAAATTAGAAATTTCTTTAAAATAATACGATCGGTAATTTAGATTAGTTAAAGAGATTATTTTTGTTTTATATGTAATTCGTTTTTCACTTTTATGATAAAATAACTTAAGATTTTTTTGTTTTCAATGCCAAATGATTAGTTTACATTCAAAAATATAATGTAAAAAATTCGGCCGAAAATTCGGATTGAAATAGCTAAATAACTTTTGAAAGAATTTGGAAAAGGTTAGAAAGAAAATGGTAAAATTTTAAGGTTAACAATCATAATTTAAAAATAAATTTCTGAAAAACCAATTTCTGAAAAAATAAGATTTTTAAAATATCAGAGAATAAAGCCAATTCTAAATGATGCCAACAAATTGGTTCTTATGTCACTGAAACCTGGCTCTAGTTAAAAGTTGTCTTCTATCATTTAGAAGTTGTCTTAAAGAAGTATTTGTTTTTACTCTGCAGAGCATAAGACAAGAAATAAAGAAAGAATTTTTTTTCAACTGATAATATAAAAATATATATTAAATAAATTTAAAAGTATATATATATAATATATATTTAGATATTATTTAGAAGTACATAAGTATATATATAATAGTACTTAGGAAAACAGGAATAGCAATTTCTATGTCGAATACACTTGTTGCTTTTGTATAAAGGGTCCTTATATATATAAATATATATATTATATATATTTATGTTAAATAAAAATCATATTCAAAAGTTTTAAAATATACAAATGGTAAAAAATAAAAAATCAATATTTTTGAATTACTAACATATATATATATATATATATAATATATATAAATGTAATAAAAAATAATTAATATACAAATATTAGTATACATTATTGAATTGAAATGAAAATTATTAAAAAGTAACGTTTCTTTAATTAAATAAATTAACTTTTCTAACTTAAAAACAAGTATATATATTTATACAAATACGCAAAAATTAAATTTCTTTAGTAAATCTTAAATATTTTGCCAAAGGGCTATTCAAATATTTCCACATTTTAACTTTTTAATACTAATAACAAAATTAAAATGTAAATAAGGATCTTGAAATTTTATGTGTGTTTGTTTACATTATTCAAAATTAAATGATAAAATATTTTATTAAAGTTTTTCAGGAAAAACTCTGTTTTAATAAAATTATGTTTTCATATAGAATTTTTATTTTTAATTAAAATATTCGTGTATATTAAATTATAATTAAATTTTACATTTTCTAAGAATATTTTGTATTAATTTTCTTAGAAATACTATGTAAATGTTAATAAATTTAAAAAAAATTCAATTAGTTTTAATAAATTTTAGTAATGCCTAAAATAGTTTTTGTATCGAACTTATAGAATAACTGACATTGAATATGCTTAACGTTTATGTATGAATACAAATTTTTTAAATTTTATTACTCAAAGTCACATTAAATGGGCGTTGACTCTCTGCTATAATGAAAGTTTTTAATAATAATTATAATAGAAAAGAAAAAGCAAATAATAATTAATAAAAATATTTAAGTTACTGTACATTTGTATGGTCTTTCGCCTTTGCGTAAGACATACAAATGTATTATGATTTTACTGCATCGTCGACAATTACATTTATATGGTTCTTCACCGGAGTGGCGATGTTCTGTGTAAGTGCCGGCGACGCTCCAAGATTATGTATTATATAATATGATTAGGAAATGGGAGGAAGAGGGGAGCTAAGTTAATAATGAGTCATCTTTAATTAATGAAATGAACGAATTTAATAATAAAAAAGATTAATATTTTATAATTATTTACAAAACTTAAAACTATACCATTATTAAAACCATTATTAAAATAAAATAAAATATTATCGGCCTCGTGGGCCTTGATTAAATTTATTGATGGTCGCCATCTTTTTATACGATTGTATGTGTGCACGCGGTTGTCGATATACTCGTGTATATAAAAATAATGTAAACTAAAAATTAATAAACAGGGTGGTCATGGAACTGAAAATTTGAAATTCCCTGACTTTCCCTGACTTTCCAGACTATTTTTTTAAATTTTCCAGTACTTTTCACTAAAGTGTTTCGACAAAATTTTACAAAAAAAATTCCCTGACTTTCTAGATTTTCCTATAGCAAATTTTAGTAAATTTCTGACATTTTTTTTTCAAAATTTAATATTAAATTTAATGTAAGGACGTTCTATCAGCCCCTGGGTGTTTTTTGCGCAACATATTTGTAACTGAAATATTTCTTCGAAGGTCTTCGAAACGTGGGCAATTTATTGAAAAAATAAAGCAAATTGTTAGCTCAGAAATCAAATATTTTTATTTAATATTACAAATCAAATGAGCGATAAATTCAACTTATACAGGACATAGGCATTCGATTGAAATATGCTGTTAAGAAATAAAAAAGTTTATAAACCATCATCAAATATAAAAAATGAAAAGAAAAGAAAGAAAGAAAATATCAACAAGAATAAAAACGATTTGGTAAATACTACATGCATAAAAGAAAAAAATTCGGACTGGAGCAGTGTTTCTAATTTGGCCTTGATAATGAAGACTGAAGGTCTTCGAAACGTGGGCAATTTATTGAAAAAATAAAGCAAATTGTTAGCTCAGAAATTAAATATTTTTATTTAATATCCAAGCATATTTATTTATTTATAATAATTTTTTAATAAAAGAATCAATACTTTTTAATATTTGCTACAAGAATATAAAAAAAAAATTGAAAATGTTTATTTGTTTGAACAAATACGAGCTGTTAAATTTTTGTAATTTTTGGCTCATAAAAGCCTAAGATTCCAGATCTGGTCAACTTGGATTAAAATTCTGTTTGGCTCATATTGAAGATCATTCAATTCTAGGGGGAGGTATCGTGGGAAATTTTTCACCGAACCTTTTCAGTAATGAGTTATACCTATTTGTTTATAAATTTTAGAGCATTTTTATCTTTTTTTATAAACAATTAGCTGTAACTCATTACTGAAGAGGTTTAGAGAAAAAGTTTCCACGTTAGGAGCCACGATACCTCCCCCAAGAATTGAATGATCTTCAAATGAGCCAAGCAGAATTTTGATCCAAGTTGCCCAGATCTAGAACCTCAGGCTTTTATGAGCCAATAATTACAAAAATTTAACAGGTCGTATTTGTTCAAACAAATAAACATTTTCAATTTTTTTTTTTTATATTCTTGTAGCAAAGATTGAAAAGTATTGATTCTTTCATTAAAAAATTATTATAAATAAATAAATATGCTTGAAATATTTCAGTTACAATTATGCTGCGAAAAAAACACCCAGTGGTGGATAGAACGACCTTAAATACCCAACTAAAACTGCACTCTAGTAATTAAATTTACTGAATTTTCTAAATTCCAGAAAAAAGAAATTATTCCCTGACATTCCCTGACTTTCTCTGACCTAAAAAAAATTCCCTGACATTCCCTGACTTTCCAGAATTCCAGAAATGTGGCCACCCTGATAAAATTACAGCGAATATCCTCGACAAGCGTGCTCACACATAGATGATTTTTCACACACACGCTCATACACATAAATTTCACTCATACATACGCGTAACCGCGTGGAAATAAATTTACATAATTAAATATGATACAATCGCGAATTTTCCATACTCGCGATATCAAATAAACGAAATTAATACACTTACGAACCGCGAAAGTACCTTTTCCTGAAATCTTGATGATGCTTTCTGGTCAGGCCCGTCTGGAATCTTCTTAAATGTATTTCAGAGCACTTTGGCCTGGTTACTGGTTATAATTACTGGTTAGTGGTTACTAACTATTAACTTTCTGTTTTGGCTGGAGCTTCTAATATTTTGAGCTGCAATTGGAGCCATACTTCCTGGTGCATAAACATGCACTAAATTACACTGAGGGGAGAGCCCATGCACTTTCTGACAATAACTTTTTACTGTTCAGTGGCCGATGCGAGAGTGTCGTACTCCCGCTTGTTCATACTTTTTCTGTATTCCCGGCGTCTAGCGTAGTTAAGTTCGCTGTTTCTTAATTAGAAAAGACGCACGAAATCACAAAACATTTAAATATGAAAATTATCATAATACTTTACTTTTATAATGCAAATTATTGCATTACACCGCAGAGAAAGCATTTCAAAATTAAAATAGGCCTAATTGCTTGATATATATCAAAATATTTCCCTTCTCAGACAAATATACTAGTAGATACAGCTGGTAACTACGTAATACTATTAAGTAGTCAGCACCACCTCGTTTGGTAATTTGATGTTCAGAAATTGAGACTTGGCCTCCTAAAATTTCGATTTGAGGCTCATTGTGCAAAAAATTAATATTATGCATTTATTATGCGCATGTACTTGAAGGGATTGTTAAATTTTAAAATGGATGCAATGGTCTAGAAAACGAAGGAAAATATTAGGAAAAAATTTTGTTAAGTGATATCTGTTAGGTGGCAAATTCAAACCTCTCAGGCTCATCATCAGTTTAAACTTATGTATTTTACCGGATGACTGGATTATTGTTAGTTATTCTAACCTTAGGTCACAAAATATTATTTTCATAAAATTTAGATTTCTGTCACATCGCTTACAAAAATAAACATTTTTTTTGCAAAACTTCCCCTTATTTATTAGAAAAATAAAAGAATACAATAATTTACTGAACGTAAGCAAATTAACTGTCTTAATTTAAGATTACAGTAAAATTTTAACAAAAAAAAAAAATCTTAAAAAATATTTCTGTTTATTTGTTTCAGGTAAATATCACTTAAGCATACATTGAACTAAAAAATAATCTTCATTCGTAAGTTATTAAAGATAGTTAATATAAAAAAAATATATTAAGTATCAAGGGCGCAAAAGTTTAGACACTAGCGGGAGCACTAGCATGAGTGCTCGGCGAAGCCGGGCACGAGTGATTTGTCTTCACGCTAGTGTCTAAAGTATTTCGTCCATGGTGCTTACACTATTTTTTGCCCTACTGGGCTTAAAACACGCGCTGAAATTTCATAAAAAAATTTACGCCCGCATTTTACGCCCAGGAGGCCAAAAAAAATTTTTATTCAAGTAATCAAAAATTAATTTTATAAAAAATTTTACATGAGTATATGAAATTTACTAATAATTACAATTTTAATATTATTTCTCATTAGTATAAAAATAATTTTAAGAAAATTAAAAAGTTTAATAAAATAAAGTAATTTTCTTTTAATGTTAATTATAAAATGTATTTTGTATAATAAACAGTAAGAAAAAAAAATTTTTTATTTCTTTAATATGTACATTTTAAAAGTCAATTCCAGAAGCTTAACGTACATTTAAAAAAGTTAACTTTTTAACTAAACTCATTGTTTTTTATACAGCATCTTAGTTTATATTTTCTTTGTTTATAAATGTGTGTTTGTAATGTATAAAAAAAAACACATACTGCACCTAGCAGTTATAAAAAGTATTTTTTTATATAAAGTAATCTAATGAGGCGTTCACTAATCTCATGATGAGTTTTCAAGCCAATTTTCATATGATACTTGAAATAATCTTAACTTTTTGAATACCCCACAAAAAGATTATAAAAAGTAAGTTAAAATTATGCTAAATAGTTTAAGATTATATTAAAGCTACAGTTAGTTGTGTCGTTTATATTAAACATTAAAATGAAAGAAAAGAAAAGTTAAAAGAAAAAAAGAAAATTTAATAGCTTTTAATGTTCTTTAATGCATCGTAAAGGTTTCTATATGTACTCTGTATAAAAGTGATTTTATTATTCAATTGGTTAATTGGACTCTTCATGCAACTCACGTTTAATTTTTTTTTTTCTTTCTTTTTTGTATTTTATTTTTTACTATTCATTGAGGTTCTTTTAGCTTAATATTTATGAAATATTATATTTCAAAAAAATAAAATTTCAAATTCATTCAATAATAATGAAAATTTCTTATAAATAAAAGGGTAATAAATTTCAAAAAAAAAAAAGAACTTTAATTTAGATACATAGAAATTGACAGGTAATAAAACCAAATGCATAAAAAAAAGGCAAGCATATAAAAAATATTCTCTGTAAAAATAAAACTTGGGTAAAAACTCATTGACATTCATGTTGCGAATTAGATAAGGCTCTGGAAAACTAAAAAATAAAAATCGATGGATTCTCTTGTTCAAATCTTTTTTGAATTGGTTCTTTTTTTCTTTGAAAGGTATCACGTATTTCAATCTTCTCATGATTTCGACACTGATATTTTTCTTTATACTAGATTATTACTTTTTTTTTTTATTTTTTAATTTAAAAAAAAAAAATTATTTAAATTTAATTTTAATTTACTAATTTAAAAATATAATTTATTTAATAAGCAAATAAATTTACGAATAAATTTTTTATTTTTATGAATCACTGAATGTAAAAAATAATTATTGTAATTACTGAGTATTAATGCATGCATAAATTAGGTTAATTTTCTCCTCCAATTATTTTTAATAATAGTTTGATTTTTAGTGGTTTTTACTAAAAAAGTAATTAAAAATAAATTAAAAAAAAAATTATAGATTATAAAGAAGAGTAGAAGAACCGAAAGTACTTTTCCTTAAATTACTAATTTAATCTTTAATTAAATTTAAACTGATTTCACGTTTTTGTATGAACAATACTTTTTATTCGAAATGAGCTTGTAACAATAATTGCTTTTGGTAAGCAAAAACATCTAAGACTATGTTTAATGTTAGGCTTGTTGCCAAAATCTATTATTTAGAAAAACCTTATGAGATAATCATTACTGACCATATGTTAGATACTAGGCTTTTTGCCAATTTGCTTGTTGTAATACAGCTATTTAAGAGATTTATTGCTAGTCAGGTAATTTAATATTTAGAATTAAATTCTGCGAAGAAAATGAATTACACAAATGCGTACGTTATGTTTTGGTAATTAGAATTTTTTGGTCAGTTTCGATTTTCTATCAAGCAGAACATCATAATTCATATTATATTAATATTATAAAGGTAGCTGTCCAAAATTAGCAAAGAATTTTTATAAAATATAAACTCTTGAAAAATAACGCTGATTGAGCCATTTTTCGTACCTTCTGGGTTGCTGATCATATAATTCTGATTTCAGATTTTAAAAATTCAAAATATTGGCTTCTTAATTTTAAACTTGGCAATTAATGCTATTCCTAGCTTTTTGGCGTTTATTGGCAAGCTTATGAGGTTGCTAATTACTAAGTCACGTTTTGTAAAATTCGAAATGGCGAATTCTTTTTTCAAGAATATTTATTTTTCTAATATTTTGGCTTGTTTTGGGCAAGATAACGTTACTTACCTAAAACTGGGTATCAGAAATAGACTGAAAACCTTAAAGTCAAAGTTCTCAATGAGAAAAAATAGATAGGATTTACTAAACTAAATAATAAATTTCCGTGAAAAATTTAATTTTTTGATACTTTTAATTTTGATGGTGCTTTGACTATTATGGCTAAAAACAAAAAAATTATTTTAACAAAATATCATTAATAATTAATTGATGAACATGTCAACAGGATAGGGCACTTCGTGAATCTACAAATTGAGGAGTAAAATGTGTTCAATTCAAAGAGTGAGGATGAAATGGGCTTAAAATAATTTCAATTTACGAACTTAAAATTACATGATTTCAAGGGTAGTAATTAAAGATTACAATTTAATATTACAGAATTAAAGTTTGGTATTTACACTAACCAAGTTTCTATTATTTAATTTAAAAAAAATTTAAAATAAAGTATAATAATTTATATATATTTTTAAATACGATTTATATTTTTTTTCATTTTTCAAAACTTTAGAAAACATAATTTAAAGGCAAAGTTATCATAAAAATCTCAAATTACTCAGTTGAGTTATAAACATAAATATAAAAAAAAAAAAAAAAAAAAATGAATAGGTACTGCTCAACTTTTATTATTTGGTTTCATTTATTTGCTGATGTAGCATACTGAGATAAATGAAAAAATAAAAGTAAAAAAAAAGAAATAAGCAGAAAATAAATGTGATGAAAAAGGATACTTGTCACAAAATTTTATATTTTCTACGTTGTATTATATATATACATATATAGAATATAAGTTGCAACTTAATAAAAAAAAAAAAATTATATAAAAAGGTGAAAGATGTAGAAGTTTAACTATAAGAAGAGAAAGAGATACAGAAAAAAATTTTTTTATTAAATTTATAACTTTAAATGTTATTATATGAATTGGACTTAAATTTTTTTTTATTTCAGAAAAACTAGTTAGTTAAAAATGATTGATGAAAATTGATATTTATTCCGAGAATATTAATTACACTGTAAAAAATATTATTTTGCTCTTCTAAAAAATTTCATTAAAATTTCCAAGAAATTTTTTTTAATGCAATTTTTTTTAATGTTAATAAAATCTATATTTTTAACTTCTGCGAATAAGGTAATTGAGAAAACAGTCATTTTGAGCAAATGTAAATAACTAAAATTAGCTCTACGATTATTTTCTATTTTAAATAATAAATAGCCTTTTGCACCAAAATTAAATTCTGGTAAATAAAAACTCATCTTTCACATTCAATTCACAAATTTTCTAGATCTTTTCTTTTTACCTCAAAAGTATTGTTCTCTCAGTGTCAGAAAAATCCCATATTCACACAATTAAAAGCGTATTACCTTGGACTTTAAATACTATAAAAAAAAGTTTTAAAAAATATAACTATTACGCCTTTTGAATGAACAAATACAGTTATATCATTAATAATTCAAATTATGATCATCCGCATACAAATATACGCTTTAGGGTATAGCGCGAACAGACATACATTCTCAAATAGATCGGTTCTCTATACATTACGTGCGTGCTTATTTAGTAAATATTTAATTTTTTCTTTGTTTATCTTATATCTATACAGAACATTCGTTTATTTTGGCTCAAATGAAAATATTTTGCACGATGAATAATAAAATTGCTTCCAAATTAATATTTTTTTTCGGTTTTGTCATTAGTAAAAAAAATTATATCTTTCAAATTCTTTTTTCGTTTTTTAGATGCAATCTATAAATTAAAAGATTCATTTGAGTGACCCAATACCTATATATACAAAATAATGTAGGTTGGAGAGCACAATAATTTAAAAAAATACCCTTTATCTTTAAAAAAAATTTTTTTTACAAGGGCAGTATCAACTGTTTGGGAAGCCGACTTGCTTCTGACTTTCCCTATACCCTCAGTTTGCGTAAATAGGCCTCCTGGACCCAAAATTAAGATCTCTTTTATAAAATTTTTTAGATCTATTAAACACATTTTAGTCAAAAATTATAATTTTTGAAGCAATTTAAAAATCGGTCATTTTTGACGAAATATAATCATTTGGTTTACTGACTATAACGGTAAGAGAATCACTGATAAAAAAATGGGGTTTACAAGAATTAAAATCTGATACCTAAACACAAAAAATAAGACCAACTATTTGGTTACTTTACAAGGTAGCAGCGTCACTGAGAATGTAGCCTAAAAAAGACTATTTTATAGTATAGAACCCTGCAAAGGGGTCTAATTTCTAGGTCCAGGAGGCAGATGCAGGTAAACTGAGGGTATCGGGGATGTTTTACAACTACCACAACCTGTTCTGAAAATAAATGGGCTTTTCAAACACTTGACACTACTCTTGTTAGTAATATACGAGTCTAACATTCATGATAAAAAACTTTCCGGAAAATTTAAAAAAAGTTCTAAAATTTACAAAAATTTAAGCTGAAATGTGTCGTATAGAAGTTGTACAAATATAAAATAAAAAAGAATCTAAAAACAAATATTATTCCACGGTTTTTACAGGTAAACATCAACATATACTTTTGTAAATAAAAAGTGAATTTATAAATAATTTTATAGTTTTGGAAGTTTCATCCTATTCTAGTAAATAATGTACTAAATTAAGTTTTAAAAGACGACAAAAGATCCATATGTCACCATAAATAAGATGAAATATTCTTTTCAACATTTATTATGCATTTCTTTTAAAAAGGTAAATTTTTAAATGAAATTTTCTTTTATTGAAATTGACTTTTGGAGAATTATGTGCTGATTGATAGTTTTCTTAAAAAGTAAAAAGTATCTCAATAAAAATATTATTTTATTATAATAAAAGTATAAATTGACAAAGTTCCAATTTTTTTTAAACTAAATAGATTAAATACGAATAAGAAGCATAAGTCTTTACATTAACAGTTGAAATTAGCTATTTTAGTAAAATAAGTTTGGCTCTTAAAACGTCATTTTGTTTACTTACTTGTTTACTAAAGTAAACTTGGCTTATAAACTTGTAAAAGATTTTGACCTAGTAAATACTGGAGACTTTTTGTAAGGCGTTCATTCGTTGCACAGCTGCTTTTATAAAAAACTCATTCAGAATACTTTAAAAAAAAACTATATTTTTGAATTATTTTCAAAAAAAGACAGATTTAAAAGGGCGTAAAATAAAAAAAAGGAAATAAAGAAACTAATAAAAATACGTCAAAAATAAAGTCTAAAAAAATATTAAATTTTGAAAGAATGTTTCTCTATGTGTATAAAAATGTATATTAGCTTGGAAATTGTTTTGATAATTTTTTTGTTTTTTTTTATGTTATTGATACTAAAAAAATAAAGTTTTGAATCCTTATCTATTTTTATTTAGGGGAAGAACATTGAACTTTTGCATTAGCCATAAAAACCTAGCAGGTCAGAAGATTTCCGATGCACATATCCAGGAGCCGAGCGTATGACCCGCAAAGTCCAATGGCCATCTGCGAGTACATAAATGAATCCCAGATATGATTCAGTCTCCATTTCCGTGTCTCTAGGAGACTGCATTATCAAATTCGGTTCTAGCTAACGTGCAGATTCTTACTAGCAAAAATACTAAAATAAAATCCTGCATGTTCTTTAAGACCCTAGACCGAAACCACCTATGTAAAGTGTAACTTCGGCATGATACTCTCGCCCTACCTACGATAGGAAACCCTACTCCATTTTATTCTTAGAATGGTTCTCCCATACACGGTAGCATTGTAACAAATTTTCGGTACTTTTAAACATTTCCAGGACTACTCCCTCTGATCTCCAGTTAGGTACCGACTAATATACAAATATACACGTATTTACAGAAAATGAAAATAAATAAGGACAGGTATTTAATTTTACAAAAAGCAGAAGCAAAAAAAAATAAATAAAAGAGTGTTTTGAGAGATGAGAAAAAATATAAAAATAAAAAAAAGAAAAAATTGTTACTTTACTAAAATGTAAGTGAAAGTTTCTACACGTGACATTAGTAAAAAAGTTAGAAAAAAGAATAAATAATTGTCGGAAAAAAAAACTCAAGAAACTATAAAATCTTCGCAAAAAATAAGATGCTTGTAAACGTTTGCCTTTATTTTATTATTTTTTTTTGAAGATAAATAGCTTGATGTGAGTTTTAGTAGACTTCTCTCGTCCAGTTTTACAACTAATTTCTTTTTTTTCTCCACTTTTGTTTTGTTATATATCTTTTTATGCTCTTAACGCTATTGTACCATTTTGACTTATTATGATTTCTTACAAGTAAAAGGTTTGTTCAATTGTTTTACTTATACATAGATGTTTTCTTCTTAAAACTAACTTTATGTACTTAATAAAAAACAATGAAAGATCTTTAGAATCTTTCTATACCTACAGTTGTTAATGTACATTATATTTTAAAGAGGGAGGAGTATATCAAAGTTAGTAAATAAAAAAAAATAAAAACTCTTTTTACGTACATAAAAAAAAGGTACTTAAGACTTTTTTTAATAGTTTGTAATTTATCTTAAAACGTTTTATTTAATTCTTTTTTCCTTCGAGTTAATTTTTGCTCAAAATTTTTATCATTATTATTTTTTAAATTTAATATGCATTTACTGGACATATTGGTCTTTCAAACAGAGACGGAGGGGAGGGATTCGCATCCAGAATATATAAGTTTGCAAATTTCAATATTCTAGGTCTCAATCTGTCCGATTTCTCAAAAAATCCTTAAAAATTATAGTTGTACACTTTAAAAGCATTCTTGAAGATTAACTCCTTGGCAGAAACTTCTGTAAAAACCGTTCCAGGAACTAGATTTTTGAAAAAACCACAAGAAACCCCGAAAAATCATAAGAATAGATTAATATTTACAAAAATAAATTCTAAAAAAAATACTTTTCGCATTTTTTTCCATGCTTAAAATGGAGCAGCTTTGAATACATTCTTTTTAGATGACCTATCAAAAGATTTTAGCAATTGTTTATAAGCCATTTTTCAACAACGAGTAGTTTTAGCCTTATTCTATATTGGCTGCAAAAGTCAGTTGTAATGCAGGCAAAAATAAGCAAGTTATTTGTTCTTGCGGTTGATAAAAATAGAAATTAATGATTATATTTACATTTGACTTTAAAATCATTCAAAATGTGGACAGAGAAATGGGATTAAAGAGAAAAGTAAAATATTTTCTAAATTAATATAATTAAATAAATACATGATGAATTTTAATTAAATGTGACACGTTCGGTAATACTAATTAATTTATTTTTGTGGTTTTAAATAATAACATTGTTTCAAATATATCATGTTTGCTTTCAAAATTACTTCATACAAAAATAAAAAAAACAAAAAAAAATTGTAAAAAATAAAATTAATTATTTACAAAAATATCACGTATCTTTTAGCTAATTATGTAATTATATTGGGACCCATTATATTCATGAATTTATTTTGTAATTTTTATTTGTTTTTTTTTATTAAAAAAAAAAACTATTATTATTTTTTATTAATTATATATGATAAGGTTCCCAATAATTTCGTAAAAAATTACACTATAAAAAAACTGCCCTTGGTTTTATAATGTGGAGTATTAGAGAAAATATGCATTGGAAGCTTTTGATTCAAGTTAACTTAATGGTCACCACTTAAAAAATCCCTTTGGGTATGATCAAAGAAAATAAAAATTAAAAAAATATCTTTTAAAAAAAAATTCCATTTTTTATTGTCATAACTAAAACCCGTCTCTTACAAAGGGAGTTCACTACCTTTGGAACACAAAGTTACACCAACTGCTTATGGATGATTTTATTATGTTGAAAGAACATACAAACCACCCATACATTCATGCCAATGGGCCATCTGGGCCAAGAAACGTAGGGCTCTATTTTAAAAAATAGGTTTTTTGGTGATTTTCAATATAACGCTGCAACCTCAAAAGTTGTTCTTTTTGGGTCAAAAATATCCATTTGGTGAATTAACAATAACTATGAGAAGATTCGTGATAAAAAATTGCAAATTACGGAGCTTGAAAGGTGACATTATACTTCCATAAAATGAGATCAACCAGATGTGTTTTGGTTAACTTGTGAGGTTAAGCGTTTCATTGAAAATTACCAAAAAACCCTATTTTTTAAAATTGAGCCCTACGTTACTAGGCCCATAAGGCTCATTGGTATAAACGGAGGGTTGTAGGCATGTTTTTTCATAATAAACTCATCCATAAACATTTGGTGTAATTTGGTGTTCCAAAGTTAATGACTTCCCTTTTTAGTAAGGTTTCATTGGAGCTAAAAATATTCACATAATTAAAATTTAATTATAAATTTTTAGTTTATAGGTAATAATTTAAAAATAAAATAATTCTTACTTCAACTAAAAAGTGTTAGTATAAGTATATATCCTAAGAGTATTAAAATATAAAGTTTTTTATAGTATTAAATTTAAATTTTAAGATATTATCATATAGTACATTATAACGCTTCACGAGTTACTTTAGTTTTGTATTACTATAGATAATGCAACTTTGTGTAATCGGAACATTGAGTTTATTGAGTAGGTACTACTATACCTACCTCTAAGATGCTTTCAAGGACCTCTTTATATACATATATATATAACTTTAACGTTGATGATCTATAGTAACTAACTTTATTACAAAAGACTTTACATATTCATAATTTATATTAACATTATTATTATTATTAATATTCAATATTATTACCTTAGGGTAATAGTGTTAATAGTATTTAAAGGTAATAGTATTTAAAGTATTAAATTATGTATATATATGAACTTATCATATAAGAATTTTATTCAAAAAAATTAATAATTATATTTTAATAATAATTTTAGTTAGCCTCTTGTCTTATTTAATACACAATAGAATTGTATGAACTGTAATCTCTATTATATTAATGTGACATGTCACAAATGTTAGACTTGATACATTGTGTATAGCATATTATTTTATATTAAATCTGGAGAAAATTTAAATTATAGTAGCTTAGAAAACAAGGGTAGAAAATTATGCTTTTGTTTTTTTTTACTTTTAACTGGTTTTGTAATATCTTAGGATATACTTATAAATATGAGAAAAATTGGACTTATAGGTAGAATTTTCGGTGCGATGAAAGCACATGCAGGCCAGCAGGCTGTTAGCAATGTATAAATCGTTAGTTTCATAAAAAAAGGCTTGGCTTCAGACCGTAATTTATGTACGATTTGGGCCAATCATTATTTTTCTGGATATGAGTAGTAATATTCTACATTTCTAGATTGATGTGACCCAATTTTGCTTGAATTGCTCAAGATCAGCCACCTAACCGTGCATATCAAAAATATAATTCAGTTAAGAACATTATTTCAGATTATGTAGACGAAACTTCCAACTAAATAAAGAAAGTGTTAGCTTGTTTTGGTGGAAATTTCATAAAAAAAGATTATGACGAAAATAATCTAGCTATGTAAGAATTATAAGTTAAAATAGAAAAATTATACATTTTAAATAAATTTGATAAATTTCATGCAGAAAAGTTTCAATTAAATTATTGAGAATATTATAATTAATTAATTCTCAAGTATTTTATAAATCTAGGATAATGATACAAATGTTAATTATCTTATGTTCAATAAATATATATTTTTTCTAAAACTCGTGAGTAAAGAATTTTCTGAACTCGTTCTACTCCTAGGGGGGCAAAAAATAGTGTAAGCACCATGGGCGAAATACTTTAGACACGAGCGTGAACACAAATCACTCGTGCCCGGCTTCGCCGAGCACTCGTGCTAGTGCTCACGCTAGTGCCGAAACTTTTACGCCCTTGATACTTAAAATACTATATCGTTATATAACAAAAATTATGTATTACCTAACTCATAATACATGTAATCTCAAAAGAAGATATTTCTATTTTTTAATGAGCTAAAATCGGCTTAAAAGAATTCTTAGAAAATATTTAAAACGGTAATTTTTTTAAATTGGATATTTTTTTTCAAAAGCATTTAATTTAAGATTAAAGAGTATTAAATTAGGTGACTTAAAAATGAAAAAGAAAATTTCGTCTTTCAAATAACTTTACGATAAGCAAATATGGCCAAAGTTTATTTAAAATATTTATTGTTTATCCTGAAGACTTTCAGATTCATCTTCTTTTATTTTTAAACACCTATTTTTATATAAATATACTAATTATGCATTTTTTAAAATAAAAAGTTGTATAAACCGATTAAAACTCGTTGCACTGATATTTCAAAAACGGTTCAGTTCAAAAATTTTCCATCTACGATAATTTTTGGAACGGACAAAGTGATCAAACTGATCCGTTTTCGATTTTACCCGTGAGAAACTAAAACGGAAACTGCGTGCCAAAATCGCTGTTTTTTCCCAGCTCTGCATCATAACCTGCAATGGTTTCATGATTATTTGCTTTTTTTTCAACCAGCAGTAATAGATAAAAATGAAAATTGCAATTAGTTTATTACAACCAGTTCGGGCGTATCACAAGGATCAGTTCTGGATCCTATCTTGATTTTTATCTATATAAATAATTTAATAACTAGACGATTTAAAGTTATACAATAATTTTCAGAACTGTATGTTGACGATTAGGAAAATTTTTATCATACTCAACTTCTGTAACAAATTTAGGGGTAATCTTAAAGCCAACATTGAACTGGACGCAGCATATTATGAAGCTATCGAAAAACTTTCATTATACTTTGCATTTCTTCATAATTCAAAGTACCTGATGAGACAAATAGGCGTTGAAAATATTCCCAATACTTCTTTATCTGAATTTGTTATTAAATGTTATTAAAAAAAAAGAGGAAGGCAAAAGGAAGAGGAATTTAGGATTATTTTATTAAAAACTTTATTAATTTAAAAACTTTGACTTGAGTCTGTTTCGTTTGAGCAGCGCCCTTACGTTTTATTTATTTGTGCCTGCCCTGAAAAGGGCAGGGCTTATGAGGTTTGCTGTCGCTGCTCAGTATACAGAAATATATAAAAAATTCACTTTCACACATACACACACACAATCACACAAATAATTCAAAAGATACCTGGATTTAAACACTGACTGGACCACGTCCAGTCACGTCTTACCAGCCCACTGTTTGCACGCCGCAGGTGCGTTGTCCCTTGGCCAAGTACAATTAAACACAATTCTCACCAGGTATCCACTCCTAATTCCAATCACCAGACACACTCAAACGAAGATGAACTCCAAAAAAAAAATGAACAGCTCTAGCAGTAGCTTCCTCAGGAAAAATTCTCTAGGTGGATCAGCAAAACTATATGCGTACAGCACAACCTCTAAATTGAGAATGGACGCTTGGGAGCAACCGAAGTCTAAAGGGATGCCACCTCTCTCTATCTCTTTCCACGCACGCGCTGATTGGCCGAAGTAAAGTTACTATTATAGGGACTTTATTTTATATTTAAAAATTTTTAGTTAGATAGAACGCGAATTTGTTGTTAATAAAAATCGACACGAATATTAAAATAAATCGCAAAATTTAAGAAATTATACTATGATCAATTGTAATTATTACAATTCATGTTATTTTTATTATTATGATTTGGTATATTTCTTATGGCATTAACGGTCGGTGACGCCATCTTCATGATCCAACGAGAAGTCGTCTTTCGCGCCCACCTGTCGTGAAATCGAAATACGTCTCCTAGAAGATCATGGAAATATCGAACGAAAATCAGAAAGATTAATTAACAGAATTCTTACTACTTTCTTTTTCCCTTCCATCTCCCTATAGAACCGAATTTAATAAAAGCTCATTCTTTATATCCGCTATTACAGAGTGGAACAATCTGTCTTTTACATTAAAAGCATACACGTTTATAGATACATTTAAAATGCACAATAATCCGTGATATCCGCTATTACAGAATGGAACAGTCTGTCTTTTACATTAAAAGCTTACATGTTTATAGATATATTTAAAATGCACATCATGAAATACCGGTCCTTCAATCGCGTCAATTTTCTTTAATATTCTTTTATATTTTTTACTTATTTTTCTATTACCATTATTTAATTAATTTTATACAGTTATTTAAAATTTCTATTAATTAAATTGTTAAATTGACCTGCACTTAATAAATTCTTAATAATAATAATAATAACTTTCCATAATTTCTTTTTTTCCTTCAGTGTAAAATTTAAATAGGATCGAGAATACATATATTTCTAAATTCATGTTTTATGAAAGTTTGCAAACATATTAAATCAATTTAATTGAAAGATTTAAATTTTTTTCTTTTTTTTAATTAGATTCTCAATGTTAATATTGCTAATAAAGTATTACAGTTTTTTTTATAAGTTTTGCTTTATCTATTTTGTTTTCGTTATGAAACTTAAATGTATATTCCTGAAGATTCTTTAATATCTTTCTATTAATGGACCCTAGGGATATAACTCTTCTGAAAGTTAAACAAACTTTTTTGATGTATCATTTTATAAACTAATGTATCCTTCTAGTTAATTCGAAAATGGAAAAACCACTTTTTTATATAAATTACAAGTTAATTCGAAAATGGAAAAACCACGTTTTTATCAAATTTAATTACATGTTTAGAAGTTAATATCTTTGAAATCTTATTATTTATTTATAAATTTATTTTTGTATATAAGCCTGGAAGAATAAAAATATACTGGTTACATAAGCGACAGATTTTACGCTCAATTATCTTAATTTTTTGAATAATTGAATTTTTGTATTTTATATAGTCCGAACGCTGGCGTATATTTTGTAAATATTGCCTGCTTCTCGGTGCGGATTGTTTGAATTTTTAGAGGGCCGGGACCGTAGGCCCTCAGGGACTCCTATGTATCATGGATTTTATTTCCGCTATTTCTTTTAATACAATTGGTTTGCTGATATTATATTTCTCCCGTTTCCAGTTCTTTCTTATAGACTTTGAAAGGGTGATGGATGAAAGAAAGAAATTTAGATACTCGATATATGTTTAACCTTAAGATTTATTAACGTAGGACAATTTTTAAGTGTACAAAAATATCTTTACAAAATTTAATTATGAATCTGGAATATCGTGAGGCGTAATGTAGATACTCTGAAATTCCAAAATCTAGTGTGTAGGCCAGCTAAATAACTGGCCTACTAGCCGTGAAACCAAATTATTCTATGGGCCTCTTTTGAGATCCTATATATACTAAATCTATTCGTGAGGGAAGTTGAACAGCTGTCGAAAACTTGTCATTGCCTGTGTGGATTGAAAGATCGTCGCTAATTATTCAATTGCGTAATGACACGAGTTTGACAGTTTATTAATTCCTTTTTAATTGATTTCGCAATCCTGGACATACAAAAGATTTAATGTCCCTTGATTTCTTTTCTTTGTAAATCATAAAATAATGATATAATAAAAAAAACTTATAACCGGTTTGTGTAAACACAACCTAAATGCATGGAACATGTTTACTTCCAGCTGAGGACTAGGTATAATACAAATGTTACTCAACATTACAATACAAATTTCTATTGTTGTAAATTGTAATTATCACCTTACTAGTTGTTAAGATTCTAAACCCAAACTATTTTGATTCCCTAAACCTGAATTATTATATGTCCCTGAACCTGAATTATTCCAAGTCCCTAAATCGATATTATTCTAAGTCCATAAACCTGTATTATCCTAAGTCCTTAAGCCCAGATTTTTCAGTCTTTTAAAAGTATTTTATTTATTTATATATACTTCCCTAATTATTCTAAGTCTTATTTGATCCCCCCCCCTTAAAAAGGACAAATTTTACCCCCCCCCCCTTAATTTTCAAGTTCTGAAGTACCCCCTCCCTATAAACATGTTCCATGTTAAAATATAAATGAAAAAAATATAAAGAATACATTTTTAGAAACTTTAATTTCAATTTTATTTATGGGAATAAAAAAAATTTATACCTTGTGGGGTATAAAATAAAATAAACTTATACTAAAAAAATAAGATATTTAATATGATTGATTTGACTAATTCAAAACCAAATACGATAATATAATATAATATAATATAATACGTGATTAAATTTATTAGCAGAAGGTCCGGACTTTTTCAAGGAGCAACTAACCGAGGTCAGTGAGGGGGAGGGGGAGGCGCAACTATGCTTTCTAGCTAACTCTGCTAGCATCAAAAAAAATTTTTTATTCGAATATATGAAATATTCAAATTTATTCAATACTGTAACTATTTTAATTTTATAAAATCAAACACCCACGAAAAATCCCAGCAATTTCTGATGATTTACTAGTTTTTAAAATACGGAATTATAAAGAATAACAAAATCATAAAATTTAATTTAAAAAAAGGGATTTTATGAAATCCGTTAAAAAAATACATCGTAAAATTTCTATTAAAAAAAGAAAAATATTCAATAAACTATTGAAAAAGTATGTATTTTATTTTTAATTAAAACCATTGAAATGTAAATCGTAAAAAATATTAAAAAAAAAACAAAAAGAAGTAATTTTATTTTTTTTTTTTCGTTCACTATTTTATGAAAAGTTGACCAACATGATTTAACAAACGATTTAAATACGATTGTGGTATACCAAATAGGTAAAGTTAATAATTATACATATAACTCTGTTTCTCTCTTTAATCGTTAGATATGCGTGCAAAAGTTGTGAGAAACCTATAATTTTCCTCGGGAAGTAATTATAACACGTAACTGCTGTTTGAAATCGTGTCGCAATTCATCGTTTATATATATATATATACCTAATTCTCTTTAGAAATTATAGACATTTATAGGGAATTACTAGACTAATTGTTAGGGATTTCATTTCCTTTATTATAATACTTAATTTATTTTTATTATTAGATTCATAAATTTTATAAAATTCAATTCTATTATATGTAATAAATTAAAATTTACTTGCATCTTACATACATAAATAAAGTAGCATTCGTTTTTTTTTTAATGTTTTATTTTTATTACAAAATTTATTACTTATAATATAGTCGTAAAGATGAAACAATAGCTTTTTTTATATCGGTATTCTATCTGCGTTGCGATCTTTTATAATAGATATTAACTGCATAAATAAAAAAAAAATAGTAAATAAATCTTATCTAAATTCACAATCAATATTTTAATATAAAATTTATGTAGTTTTTGCTGATTAAACTATTAAAAAATCAAGACGCCGTCGTTTTTTTTTTACTGTTAGGGCAAATTATTGCAGGATCAGCTTTTTTTTGTTAGTTATTTTAACTTATTATTAAATCAACTTTTTTTTTAATTTTCTTAAGTGATATATTGAATTAATTCAATAAAAAATCTGCTGAATTTTAAATATTTACGAATTGATGAGACTTATTTGTTTTTCCGAATTCTTGAATGTCTTAAACTCTTATTGCAAGCTAGCACTTTTTTGAAGTATTTACTTTTTGTCTCAGAAATTAGGTAATTTTATCAAAAATTCAGGTTTTTTCTTATTCAAACTTAGTATCCATGGTTTATATTTTCGTCAATGTATAAGGAACGAATCTAAAGTAAAAATGTGCAAATTTCCAAGATAGCATATAAGAACAAATAGATGAATGCATAAAAATCTAAGAAGTCAGCAGATATTTGATTAAATCGATGCCCTGTACGTGATTGAATGATTCCCAATGTGGAAATTTTTCATATATAATTTATCTTATATTATAAAAACTAAAAATTAAAAGAAAAAAAAGACTTTAATTAGCAAATGACTAAAAAGAATTTATTTTTTGTTTTAATTATATAAAAGTCAATAATATATGTAATTAGAAAAACTGTATCGAAAACCTTCAAGTACATACATCACCATCCATCTTTCTTTGTTTAATTTATTCATTTAATTGTACTATCAATTTAACTTGTCAGTAGAGTTTATATAAAACATTGGTTTTATACAAATTTAAACAAAAATTATATATAAGTCTGATGAATTCATTAACGGTAACATAAAATAATGACATAAATTACAATTTGTATAAATTAAGAGCAGAAATTTTAAATTAAAGTAAATTTAAATTAAATGAGTTAAAAAGAAAAATTATTTTTTGCATTAAATTATGAAAATTTTTATGGATTAGATTTTTCGTACATTATTAAGATTATGTAAACAGTATATTTTATCTCAATTTAACCTTTAGAAATGGCTTAATAGCTCTTACCCTCCTTCTATATTATAATATTTTGTTAAGTATTTATTTAATATTTATGAAAAAGGCTAACAGCTAATAATTTATGTACTTTTTTTTTGTATATTTGAACAAGTATTTAAGTAAAGTACTTTCAAAATATTCAAAACAGACTTTGAAGTCTATAGTGCTTGAAAATATCTCGTACACTTTGTTACAATATTTTTCACTTTCTAAAAGTGGAGTGTTTATCTTTGTTAAAATTTAAAATAATAATAATAATGTAGGTTAGGAAAAATAAAAAAACACTGGTGTAAGTTTATTAATAGTGTTCTACATTTAAATGGTTGTCGGCTCTGAAAAGGGCCTAAACACACTCTCTAGAACACTAAGCACAATCTTCTCAAGCATTCACGTACATACAGATTAACTCACAAACCTGTTTGAAGCCCACTGACTTTTCCTTGGTTCAAAATTACCATTGCAGCTAACCATAACCCACTGGTTGTCTGGTGCGGGCCCCAGCCGCCTAGATTCGAATATAAATTGACAACTGAACTGCGCTGGATTCAGCCACATACATAAATTCATTTTCAGCACAGTAGCAACAGGAACAAAATTCAAGCGTGGTCATGATGACAAGCAGCACAAGCCAAGCTTTCACAGGTAGCGAAGAGCCCAGAGCGTGCAACAAGTACAACGAATAAAGTAATAATGGATCAATCACAGCGAATATACAAAGGCCAGCATGGTTCCGTTCAAAATTTTTCAATAGAGAGCCAATCAAAAATTCTGCTGCCCTGAAAAAAAATTGCTGCTGCAGTTAACAGATTTCCGCTTGTATCTAAATAAATTTTTCTTCTTGTTGAAATGATTGCAAATGATTTGATACGTAAAAAAAATTTTTTTTAAATTTCTTGCCCTTCCGGACGTGAACCTTGGCACGAAATTTTCTAAACTCGTAATACACCTTGGTAGGCAAGAAATATTGTAAGCAACGTGGACAAAAAAATTTAGAAATTAGCTTGAACACATATCACTTCGCATCATACCGCTGCGTGCATCTTAAAAGAGCAAAAAAATTTTTTTTATTTTTCTTAAGTCTCAGGTCATTTCTTTGAGCAAGAAAAAACCCACTAGTAAATTCTGCTAGTTGCTTAGTTAATTCGAAAAATATTTGAAAAACCCCCCAAAAAAACCTAATTTTCGGGACATGTTTCAAAAATTTTTCTTGTTGAAAATATACCAATTTTTGGAGAAAATTATAAAAAATTTAATTATGACGAACTTGAATTTTCAAAAAAAATAAAAACCATCTTATAACATTTTTTCTACAGTAACATTATCTGGAACGCCCAATATACTAAAAATAAATAAATTACAGTACACATAAAATATATTTAACATCGATGAAATAATTTTAATTAAAAATTATTATCGAAAAATTAAAATTTAAATAAAATATTAGAATATGCTAAATTAATTTAATTCTATTAATTAATAACAATTAAAAACACACATAATTTATTAATGTATAAAAAAGAAAAAAAGTTTACATTAATATCAATTTATTATAATGAAATTGAATCAGAGAATCCTTTAAAATTGATAATAATATCAATTACAAATCACATTTTATTTTCCAATATTAAAATTTGATATTATCAATTTTTACATATCATACTCATTCGTTTTATGATCAATAGCTTTTCATGCTTTCCAAAGGGTTGCAATTACTCATTTGATTATATTTTAATTAATTAATTTTGTTTGTATTTTAACAAATTTAAAATAATTACTAATTTTAGTTGATATTTAAATATTTAAAAAATAAATATTATTGTATACGCATATGTAATACTTGAAACATCATTGGTGCTTGAATCCAATTTTAGTATGCAAAAATTTATGCTCTAATAACACGTTAAAATTACAATTATATAAAAGCAGTCATACTTTTTTAATTTTAGTTAAAAAAAATTAACTTTATAATAAAAATATCTTGAACTTTTTTTTTACCTCAAATAAAATTAAAATTTCTTAAATTCGCAAGCGTGTAAAACATATGAATTTAAATTAAATTATAAAAGCATCATGAGATGGACGAAAAGTTGTTTTTATTTTTTTTTTAAATTACCCTTTGTTGTTAAACATGTAAACTTTGCCTTAAGCATTAAAGTATTAAACTAATTTAATTTTGAGCAAAGTTCTTTTCTTTAGATCTCTGTTAGTGCTCTTTGAAGTCAATCACTTCGTGCAGAACTTGTAGAACTTAACTTCTTAATACAAAATAAATCAAATTATTGCTGTTTATATGAGTTAATTTTGAGTTATATGAAAAGTAAGACATATTTTTTTCCTTAAATAAAAGTCTATCAAAAAGTTTAAAAATCAATTTTAATTTAAAGTTTTATCTTTTTATAAGAACATGTTAAAGTTCTGATATATAATGCATCATTTAATTAATAATAATAATGATAATAAATTCGAATAAACATGATATCGATTTCTTAATATATATACATTAAATTTTCTTTAACAATGAATTTAGCATTATACAGAGTTAGTATTATAGATCTATATTTGTGACATAGTTTGTCACAAAAGGACAAATATAGTATATATATATATATATATAAATATATATAATAGTAAAGTTTCATAAACTTAAATAATTTTAGTATATATAATGCGAAATAATATGAATCATTGCATTCAAAATGCTTGTGTCTCAAAAGTTAATATATTAGTATTTTATAATAATATTATTTGGACTAAGTGTCATTAATATGTTATATATATAAACTACTTTGAACTTGTTTAAGAGATAATGGCTTATTGTTTTATGATTAATGTATATTATTTTAATAATTATTCAAAATTATTATTTGATGTATTCTGAAATTTATATAAATAATAAGTTATATATATTAGACTGACAAAAAAAAAATCGACTTTTCGATTTTTTAAGGTGCTCAAGCGTTTTTGGGTACCACTTTATGAAAAAAAAAGCCCTAGGTAAAGCGCATCTAAAAATATTTAGTCGTTGGACAGCGCCAAAGCGTTTTTGATTTTTTGAAATTGGTCCAGGAGCGCCGGGGGGGATTACAGCTACTAAATTTAAAAGGCAACATAAAAATAAAACTTCGGGGGGTATTTCATAGTTTTTTTGGTCACTAAAAACGATGGAATCATTTATTTTGAATTATTTCTTTAAGGCAAAAAGTTATGATCTAATTTCAGTCTTAAAAATATCAAAAATTGGACAGTTTTTGGCGTCAAAAACATGCTGCGGACTAAAAAATGTTTAGAAATTATTTTAAAGGGGTATTTCGAATGATAATTGGGTCACTAAAATCGATGAAATCGGTTATTTTCAATTATTCTTTACTGATTCAGAGTTATGCGCCAAATAATGTAGCTTGATTTCCCAAATATAGCATTTTTTTTAGTTAAATGTCAATGTCAAGCGTACAGAGAACTCTTTTGAGCCTCTAGAAAGGTATGTTATCATAGTTTTGTGTTTTTTGAACACCGATGCATTGGTTGTAATAAAAAAATAATAAATAAATAAAAAAATACATAAAAAAATAAAAATAATAAAAATAATAAAAATAATAAAATAATATATATAATAAAAATAATAAAAAAAATAAAAATACATAAAAAAATCTAAGCAACCAATGCATCGGTGTTTAAAAAACACAAAACTATGATAACTTACCTTACTAGAGGCTCAAAAAAGTTCTCTGTACGCTTGACAGTCATTTAACTCAAAAAAATGCTATATTTGGGAAATCAAGCTACAATATTTGGCGCATAATTCTGAATCCGTAAAGAATAAATGAAAATAACCGATTTCGTCGTTTTTAGTGACCCAATGATCATTCGAAATACCCCTTTAAAATAATTTCTAAACATTTTTTAGTCCGCAGCATGTTTTTGACGCCAAAAACTGTCCAATTTTTGATATTTTTAAGACCAAAATTAGATCATAACTTTTTGCCTTAAAGAAATAATTCAAAATAAATGATTCCATCGTTTTTAGTGACCAAAAAAACTATGAAATACCTCCCGAAGTTTTATTTTTTTGTTGCCTTTTAAATTTAGTAGCTGTAATCCCCCCCGGCGCTCCTGGACCAATTTCAAAAAATCGAAAACGCTTTGGCGCTGTCCAACGACTAAATATTTTTAGATGCGCTTTACCTAGGGCTTTTTTTTTCATAAAGTGGTACCCAAAAACGCTTGAGCACCTTAAAAAATCGAAAAGTCGATTTTTTTTTTGTCAGTCTAATATATATATGGGTGTATCCATTACTTTTCATACAAAAGTGGGCGCACGCATGTCACCGATTGGGCTCAAATTTTTAGATTATGTTTGGGGTTATAAAAAACTCACCTAGCCAAATTTTTAGCCCTCTAGAACAATATGGGGCCAAGTTATGACCTCCAAAAGGTCCAAAAAATGACCTATTTTAGCCTATTTTCAAAATTTCGCCATTCCCTTAATTTTCAGTCAAATTACTTCCAGTTGGTCGCATTTTTTTGGTATAAGCTTCAGAATTTACCAAAAAAATTTATAGACACTTTTATCACGTAGATTTTATTTGGCGATAAAAAATGATAGATGACTGACACGAAAAAAAACAGGAATTTCAAATTGGTGCCAAATCTGGAAATCTTTATATAACTACTTCCGGTTATTTGCAAAATTTTGTACTACTCAAGACCTTTTGAATGCAACCTACAAAATTAAAAACGGCTTATTTTATCCGGAGTTATGCGTATTTTAGTTTAGTTGTTTTTCGGAAATTTTGATTTTTTTGCGTTTTCAAATTACTATAACTTTTTTCTATCATAACCAAAATGGCCAAAAATTTCAGAGAATATTCTTCAAACATTAATAAATAATCTCTGAAATTTTGGTGGATGATATTGGCTTCTATCCGTTTTTATACATTCCCAAACTTCACGTATTTTGTGTATTAAAGTGGACCTATTTTTGGACTTTGTGGAAAAACTTTGCTCCCCGGGTTTTTTTGTGAAGTTTTGGTCATAAAAAGTTCCCAGTTCCAAGGATTTTGCTTTTGCGTTGCAAAACCACGTGCTTGTAAGCACCTCAATTTTCCCATTTAAATAACATAGGAATTTTGACTTTTCAGCTTTCTAATTTTTTACAAAGCTTGCAGAATGTTTTGAAAAGCTACTAATCGATGGAAAGTACTATTTAAATATATAAAAAATGATACCCAACCTCAAGTAGCCAAAAAAAATATTTTTAAAACGATTTTACCGGTAATAAACGAAAGAAAAGTACTCCATTTAAATTACATGAAGCCATGGAGTACTTTTTTTCGTTTATTACCGGTAAAATCGTTTTAAAAATATTTTTTTTGGCTACTTGAGGTTGGGTATCATTTTTTATATATTTAAATAGTACTTTCCATCGATTAGTAGCTTTTCAAAACATTCTGCAAGCTTTGTAAAAAATTAGAAAGCTGAAAAGTCAAAATTCCTATGTTATTTAAATGGGAAAATTGAGGTGCTTACAAGCACGTGGTTTTGCAACGCAAAAGCAAAATCCTTGGAACTGGGAACTTTTTATGACCAAAACTTCACAAAAAAACCCGGGGAGCAAAGTTTTTCCACAAAGTCCAAAAATAGGTCCACTTTAATACACAAAATACGTGAAGAATAAGGCTTTTTTGGGAATGTATAAAAACGGATAGAAGCCAATATCATCCACCAAAATTTCAGAGATTATTTATTAATGTTTGAAGAATATTCTCTGAAATTTTTGGCCATTTTGGATATGATAGAAAAAAGTTAGTAATTTGAAAACGCAAAAAAATCAAAATTTCCGAAAAACAACTAAACTAAAATACGCATAACTCCAGATAAAATAAGCCGTTTTTAATTTTGTAGGTTGCATTCAAAAGGTCTTGAGTAGTACAAAATTTTGCGAATAACCGGAAGTAGTTATATAAAGATTTCCAGATTTGGCACCAATTTGAAATTCCTGTTTTTTTTCGTTTCAGTCATCTATCATTTTTTATCGCAAAATAAAATCTACGTGATAAAAGTGTCTATAAATTTTTTTGGTAAATTCTGAAGCTTATACCAAAAAAATGCGACCAACTGGAAGTAATTTGACTGAAAATTAAGGGAATGGCGAAATTTTGAAAATAGGCTAAAATAGGTCATTTTTTGGACCTTTTGGAGGTCATAACTTGGCCCCATATTGTTCTAGAGGGCTAAAAATTTGGCCAGGTGAGTTTTTTATAACCCCAAACATAATCTAAAAATTTGAGCCCAATCGGTGACATGCGTGCGCCCACTTTTGTATGAAAAGTAATGGATACACCCATATGCATATAATATATATTAGGCTGGCAGTTATTTTAAAAAGTTGCTTAAATTTTCGATTAGTCAGCTGGGTGCAAATTATTAAAAAATGAGATTCCTAAAATTAAAGCTTTCTAAATTAATCTTATGCTATGAGCACTTGTATAGTAAACTTTTGGTCCATAAATTTGGGCTGAGGGTTATTTTAAAATAGGATCAAAATAACTAATTTTAGTTTTTTGAAATTGAGATAAAATCTTTTTTTCAAAATTTAAAGACCTTTTCATTGTTTGTAAATTTTATTTAAAATGATCCTTCAATATTTTTAAATATTTTATTGATAACTCTCAATTATTTCTACATTTTATAATTGTTAATAGAACATTTCGTATATAATTTGCAGTAAGTTTATCAGTTCACAGCTGTCAAAGCGTAATTATTATGTCCCATTTCTGATTCTACTATTCTCGAAAACATGAATTATATAATAAAAGCTTATCTATATGCTTGTGGGAATATGTCAAAAGTTTTCAAAATATTAATGTGAAAAATTCTATTTTGAAAGTTTATAACTATTTTATGTTCTTTAGTCTTAAAATTGTGAAAATTCTTCATAAGTAAAATACGAAAAGTTTTGCCAAAAGTAAAATAATTTTTATTGAATTTATATATAATTAAAATTGAATACCTATAAAAAAAAATTGGGAATTCAGAATAAAAATTTATATCATTTAATGAATATCTAAATTTAAATTTTATTGAAGTAGCATTTCCAAAATTATATTTTTTTAATACTTTCTAATTAACTATAAAGTTTAAATTAAAATAATTAAATTTAATGCAGAAAGAGGTATCTAAATAAGTTTTCACTATAAAACTTGTATAAAGTATAGAAAAAAGAAAGTAATATAAAATCTTGGTGGCCTTTCTGCATCACTTTTATGGTTTAATGGGCATAATAAAACATTGAAAGCAACTCTTTTTTCGCTCCTGAAAGTGTGTTAATAGCAACTTTATTTATTGTATATATATTATCGAATAAGTACTTAGAATACATTATATTTAGGCAAAGTATAGATGGGCACGACTAGGGTAGAACAACCAGCTGAAAAATAAAAAGAAATAAAATTTTTTTTGTATCACTTTTAATCTGGGGTTTGTGAAACCACTCCTATTTTAAACTTCCTGATGCATAATCTTGAGATACAGCTGCTCCAAAGTTGGATTTTTTGTATTGATAATATCAGCTAATTTGGTTGGTTGGATTTTGGCAAACTAAAATAATGATTCTGGTTGCTCATTTGAATGGTACAAATAACAATTTTTTTTTTTGGAAAAACTGAAACATATGCCAACATTCTGGGAAAGTTTGAGCAAATTTCACAATGGAGAACTTGAGTTATGGTCAGTTTGAAAAATTTAAACAGTTAAAAATGAAACCAGAAGTGTCCCAAAATAAAAAAAAATTTTTTTTAGGTAGCCCAGGTAAAAAGAAAATTTTTTTCCAATCATATGTATATATTAAAAAATTCATGGTTTTGATTTAATTCAGGTTGAGCTGGGCAGTTGAAATAAAAACCCAACTTTGGATCAGCTGTATCTCAAAATAATGCTTCAGGAAGTGTAAAATAAAAGTGGTTTCACATATCCCAGGTTAAAAGTGACAAAAAAAATTTTTTTTAATTTTTTTATTTTTTAGCTGGTCATTTTATTTTGGACGTGCCCATATGTAAATTACTCCTAAGATTTTTGAGTTATTTTTAATTCTTTTCGAGTTAATTACTAGATTTTGGATTCTTGGAAAAAAGTTTTTCTAATACACAAAAGGCATTTGATAACTGGAATTTTCATGAATTGTTTTGCTCTTGTATCTTATACCAAGTTAAGGTATGCAGTGAGGAAATTGAGCTTATGTACTTTTAATTGCACTATTTAAATAATTTTTGAACATTTTTTAGTTCTAAAGAATAAAATCCTATTTTTACCAGGATCCCATGTTTTCTAAATTTCTATTTCATTTAAAGTAGCACCAATGAATACTTTAGAAAAATAAATGAAATTTTCAACAAAAAAAAGCGAATTTTTCGTTGCCACATCTGAATATTGCTACAATCTTTCAGTAAACAAATTGAACAATTTTTATAGAAAAAAATAGAAAAATAATTTTTAATTTATCTATTTTATGTGGAAATATCAATATAGTTTTAAGATTACCTAGTTTTAAAGATATTTGTATAAGAGAAAATGAAACTTAGAGAGCGTAATTTGAGAAAACTATGCAAGCAAGGTATTATTACTAAGTATTATTTTATTCAGGTATCTTAAGTAACTCAGGTATCTTAACATCTTCATGGGTAAATAAGAGAAGTCAAACACATGCATTCATATATTTTTGTCAAAATTTCTGGAATTTTACCCTCCAAAAAGTTTTTTTTAGTAATAACCACGAGAACTTGTAGTTTTGCAAAATTAAAATAAAATTTTGGTTTTTTACCAAAAAATAGATGCCAATTTTGTATTAAAATCCATGCGGGTGAGGTGTGCTTTCTGTTTTAAATTTTACCAAAAGTTGATCCCCTCTAAGGGCTTTATTTATTGAGAAGCTGGCATATATATTTCTAAGTATTACCTATATCCTATACATAGCAACTTAAAATCTTAAACGACCATTCTCTTGGCGAATGTAAGAATACGTAATGTAGCGAAGCAAAGACTACAGTTAATTCTAGAGAATTTATGCGAAGTTTTATGTATTGTTGATAATCAATTTTCCGCCTGAGTTCCTAAGACCATAATTTATATCATTTAGTAGGTTTTAGATAATGCTAAGGGTGAAAAAAGTTTATAACATAAAAGATTAAGTAATCTTAAATAACATTTCTTGTAAAAAAATCAAACTGGAGGGGTCAAATGGGGCACAGCCTCCTCGGTGGGTGCCGGAGCGAGCAAAGCGAGCCGGAGGCAGCTAGTATATATATATATATATATATATTAATTTGTTTTGATAACAAAAGTTTTATTACATAAACATCTTGTGACAGATATGTATATAAACTTTAGCTCAACTAATATGTTGGGTGTATTCAGAATGTGTTAAGTATTTTAGATATATGTAACAGTAGTAAGAGTCCGTATAAAGTCAGACAACATAACACATATACTTAAAATTGAGTAAATATGAGAAATTAAGTACTTACATTAAATTATAATGTTAATCGTGTAAAATCAGCTAACTGTGACTTTTCTGGAAACTTTAGAAATTTCTTGAGCTAAAGTATTTAGTTTTTAAATATTTTATTGTAAGAATAATTTCCATTATTGACATTGAAAACGTTTACAAGGAAGAGTATCCGAAAAATCCCTGAAAATCGGTAATTTTGATTGACATTAGATTTTTTATAATTTTATAAATTCGTATCTTATCTCATAAATCATTAAATAAATCAATTTTATTAAAACTAAAATAAATATTTACATTAAATACTATTAGTATTGTTGTGGATTGTTATGAAGAGTCTTGATTCGTGCATCCAGATGTTTACTTGAACAAATATATAAACAATACGTGAAATGAAGTCTTATTGGAATTAACTATTTACATAAAGCAAATATATTTACATTCGTACGTAAACGTTACGTGAATTGCAATTATTCTGTAAAATATTTGATATTAATTGGTTTTTGATAGTTTTGAAATTCTGGATAACTTTATATGTATTTTTATATTATATCATTTTTTATCTGTTTTTATATTCTTTTTGGCAAAATTTTTATGTAAATTTCTTAATAACTCGTAAAATCATCAACTAAAAGAAATTTTTTATAGTATTTATTAATTCAGACTTATGAAAAATCATTTTCTCAAAATTTTTCTCAATTTCTGTAAAAAAAAAAAAATTTTAAGTATTATTCTTTGCATTAAATATACAGTATTATTCAAATATATGATAAAAATTTTAATACTAGATTTTAAAAATGTAATTTTTGACGAAAATTTATTACTTTTATAGTAAAGAAAAGAATTTTTGACAATCACAAATGTGAAGAATTAATTTGAATTGTAGGTATAAAGAATCACGCGATTTATATATATTACACATATATATAGCATAAAGAGTATAAAATCCATATATAGATATAAAAAAATTTTCAAGAGCTAAATAATGAAGAAAAGAAGTAAAACTTTTCAGAATAAAAAAACGATAAAAAAAAAGTATATGTTTGTACAAAAGAAAAATGAAATGAGAATAAAAGTAAAATGGATTGCGGAAACCTGACAGTAGATTTTGAATTACTTGATTATGCAAGCCTATATCATAAAACTTTTTTTTTCAACAAAAGAAAATGCCAGTTGTCACATATTCGATCTATTGACTTAAAAAACTTTTAAAAAAGTATTTTTCTATGTTAGATATATATTTGAATTCTTAAAAAATAATATGCTTTTCTTATACTTTCTTTGACTTTTTTAAAAATCTAATGCTGAAAAATTTTTATTAAGTGACTATGTTTTTTATACTTATTTCTAAATTTGTGATTTTTGATTTTTATTTTAAAAAATGCGAAAAATATTGGTAGGAAGCCTTTATTACTGTACACAAAAAAGAGTGATTTCGTAAATCTTTAGATTCTGTTTCACTTGACATGGAATACCTCATATACCTATAAAACAAAAACATCAATTTTTTTCAAAAATTTTTGACGTATTCAATAATTAAAATTTTTAATTATATTAAATATTATATGCATAAATTTAAATAGTATAAAATACAACACAAAAGGAGAATGCAAAAAAAAATATAATACATTCAAATATAATTTTTGGCATTAATTTTAATCTAATTATATTATTAAAATGCTTTGTTCAAGATAATATGCTATGAATAAATTAATATTTTATCACATTGAATGATGAAAATATGTAAAATTATACGATTAATTCTTCAGAATATTATTTAAATTATATAAATTTAATAATAAAATAATTAAAATAAACACAAAAAAATAGATAATGCAAAAATATAGAATTTTAAATATCGTTATTAGTCTGAGGCTAACTCAGACTTTTATTTTCAAAATATGATTTTTTTAAATTTAATTTTTGGTACCTAAAATTTTGTTTAATTAATTTCTTTGGGGTTTCAAGAGAATGTAGTTTAATAAGTATTAAGTAGACTTGCATTATTGCCAAATTTTGTTAGAATTTAGCCTAATTATGTTAATTAAAAATCATAAATTTTCATAATTTTGGTTCTTACACCAGATGCTTTTTTACTATTAGCAAAATAATCTACATTTCAGCAAAACTAATTTATCATGGAATAGCTTAAATAGCTATCTTAATTTTAAATTTTTTCAATTTGTATATATTTTATTTACATTAAGAAAGAAAGTCAAGAAAAAAGGGAATAAAAAAAAATCTTAATAATCATAATAATGTTAAAAAAAAGTCTTAAAATAATGAAAAAAGTAAATAATAAATCTGTAGATGGATTAGCATATATAAATATCATTTACTTTCTGTGCTCATAAATCTCAACTGAGTAGGTATATATGTGTATCAAGATATATATACTTTTTATAAATATATGTATAATGTATATAAATCTAAATATATTGAATATAGCCTAAAGAAAAAGGAAGACTTACATTGGAACTGAAGGAAAAGTATTATATATATATAATATTAAATCTTGAAGAAAATTCTTGCAGAAAATCAGTCTGTATTCTAAAAAAAAAATTTTGTTAAAACTTTTCTCTCGGATGTTTTCTAGTTTTTCTTCTTATAAAATGTATATTTAAATAAATGCATGTATGCGTGTAAGTATGTATGTGTACAATAGCATCTCAAGCTTTCCCACAGGATGTCAAATCGTAGGAAAAGTCAACCTGGCTCAAGTAGTCTTTATATTTAACGTTATTCAACATTGTATACGTGTGATTTTAGTTCGATTATACTGTTTGTAGTAGTATAGAATAAACGTTGTAGTTGAAAATAAAAATAAAATAAAATAACGATATATTATACCGTATCCACATATTTTATTCATAAATCAACTTTTAGTTCTATATAATACTAGATGAAGTATTGATGCACATGTATATACTCTAAGAATAATTTAAATTTGATTGATGAATATTCTTTTTATTGATGAAAATATTGCTAGAACCTTTAAATTATTATTGAGAATTTTATTTTATTACTAAATTTTTATTAATGAGTAATCGTTTATTTTTTTAGCTCTCAATTTCGAAATTATTAGCTCATACTCATTTCATTATAGTCTAGTTTTTTTAAAATTTGAAAAAAATAAAAACTTGAAAAGTTTAAAATTGATACTTATAGGGAGAAGCTCTACCTTATGTCAAGAAAATTTACAGTGTTTGGAAACACGATTTAGAGGAAACTACCTATTACAAACATAATTTTCAAACTTTTTTTCTCATTCGGGTAAACAGTATAAATTTTGGTCTTCAGCCAATAATTTTAAAAAAGTCATGTTTAAATGTGTTATTTTGTCCTCTATTTACAGTTTTTATTGTGGTTTGTTTTGCTCTATTGGGTTATAAAAGCAGCCAAGATATTTGATTTCTATTTGACAGAATTTTTTATTTTACGAAATTTTCTAACAAAAAATTCTTGATCAAAATTTGCTTCAAATAGTTTGTAAAATCAGTCCACCAATCTGAGATTTAATATTCTACTGTATGATAATAAATTCATGACTAAATTTACTGTAACTACTAGTATCCTACTTGCATTACACGATTGTCAAAGCAAGTTTTAATACTTTATATACTTTTCTTCTTGTAACAATTTAAAGAAAACCAGTGACCCAAAATTTTTTAGTTTTAGAATTTAGTATTTAAGATGTTACTTGTAACGTAAAAAAGTTAAAGTATAGATTCAAATCCAAAAAAAAAAAAAACTGAAGTTTGACTTTAGTTCAAGTTTCCATAAAACTTCTATTAAGTTTTAAAGGGCTACTACAAGTGAATCGCATTAAAGCGACTGTATTTTACCGCTACAGTTCACGGCGTGATATATATATATATATATATATGCATATACATAACTTGTCGTACATAAATATATATACTTTTCAAGCACATAAGGTTTATTTTAAAGCTCTTGATGTTTATGGCATTCCTAAAATTTACTTACTCAATTTGTCATGAGTATACTAACGTTATATTATAATGAGACACGATACTGTTTTATCGTAAAAGGCATAATATTTTATAAAAATTATTTTTATAGCACAGAATTTTTTTAATATTAAAAATTTTTTTTTTTAACTACGGATATATAATATACATTGAAAATTTACTATATATAGCAAATATATATATATAAACATGAGTTCTTAGAATATTATAAACTTTATTGGTATAACAAAATATTCAAATAATATTTAGAGGAATTTATATGAGATCCGTCTTGCATTCTCATGGAAGTATGATTAAGTTTGTATTTCTATATTCCGAGTATTGAACATTCAAATAGTTTTAATAGTAGGATGCCTTTTATAAGATTATCATACAAACTTTACTCAAATAAATTATTGTATTCTATATGGATTAATCTGGCTAATTTTATACCAAAAAATTTCAATTTTTGAAAAAATTGTAGACTGAAAAATTAACTTTAAGTTATCAATTTTTGAGACAAAAAAAAATATAACCGGTTTGTGTAACTACACAACCAACGAGCGTGGAACATGTTTACTCATAATAGTAATAAATCCTGAAATATATACTATCCTAAGTCCCTAAACTTAAAGTATTCTGAGTTCTTGTTCTTATAAGGGCCTGATCAGGCCCTGAATCCAACTTCAAATTATTCTTAGTCCCTAAATCGAAAATATTCTAAGTCCATTTCACCCCCCCCCCCCCTCTAAAAACGTTAATATTTCACATCCCCTAAAAACGTCACTTTTTCACTCCCCCCCTGCCAAGTCAAACTTTTTCAAATACCCCATCCAATGAACATGTTCCATGTTAATAAACTAGACAAATGTTATGAGGATAACGCTATCTAACTTTAGTTGGCTGAGCACATTTGCTTAAATTAAAAAAAATTATTCTACATTTAGCGCTAATTAAATGCTACATAAATAATTTCATAAAATCTCTACCCTCACAAATAAGCAAAAAAATTTATACTGTACCTAAAAAAGGGCATTTAAAAAGCAGAAAATTATTTCATCAAAGCTATTTTTGAGTGTTGAGCCTAAATCAAGTAAAAAAAAGTGGCCCTCTAACAAAATCTTTAGTTAGCGATAGCCTAATTTTCCAAAAAACCCAAAAAGCAAAAAAAAATTTCTTTCTGCAAGTGGATTTTTTTTCAGGTGATCTAAAATTACAGATAACACTTAATGTTACTGGTGATAATTAGTAAAAAAAAACCAAAAAAATTAATCATCAATTATATTTTTTTTTATTGTCAGCTAATTAACTATAATATTCGATTATTAATAAAAATATATAGTACAGTTTTTGTATTATAATTTTATTAACTATATTGAGCCAATAAATCATCTATTTTATTTGAAATGTAGTATAATTTTAACTATGCAACACACAGAACATAGAGAAAAAAAAAATTTATTGATTTACATAAGAGTTGTTTGAATACATCAATATGTTAAAATTTTTTATCAAATTTTTATTTTCATAAATCAATAATTTATATCTAATTTTATTTTATTTTTATTTATAATAAAAGCAACTTTAATTATTTTTTGAAATTCTTTAAATAAGTTCTTTTGTTCTTACGTATTTATGATGTTATCTTTGTCTAACTAAAAAGGTATAGCATTTCTCCTAAGGCAAACATTCCTTGAGAATCCCTTATGTCCTATAACTATAGCATTTACCTCAAGCCACCGGATATTCAACCATGTGCACAAGAGAATTTTGCTTTATACTATATATAATATAATGTTACTCATCAATTACTCTAATAAGAAAGTCATCGATAAATTAAAATTTTGAACATAATAAATTAATGCCTTAGGTTAATTAATGATTTATTAGCGCCTATTAATTATGTTATATAAAATGGCCAAAAGTTTTATTTTGAATTTTTGTTAAGTTTATAAAAATATCTGCTTTAATTTAATTTATTAATTTTTTTTGTAAATTAAATTTTTAAAAAATTTATTCTGTTTTATAACTTATATTTTATACTAATACTAAAATGTATGAAGCATACTAAGTTTTATCTTTATCAGTAACAGCTTGGCTAATAATAATGAAAATAAGAAAATAGCAACACACCAAGTAAATATTAAAGCATATAAATAGTAATTTTATCTAAGGATATATAGAGCATTGTGGAATAAAAATATTATAATAATTTTTACTTTGTTTTTAAAAGTTTACTCATAAAATTTATCAAGAACAATTTTTTACATAATTTAGGCCAAAAAATATTATTTTCTAACCTGAATAGAGAGTTTTTTGCCCTTGCTGTATAAAATATCTTTCAAAATTTATTATCGAGTTTTTATACAATAGTTTATTATGTCATAGAAGATTGGAGCTACAGCACGTTAGAAACATTACTACCTTACGAACCCTGGCCAGAAAAATAAAGAATGGCCCAAAACTTACGTAAAATACTGTCCTAGGTGAAACTGTGGATAGTCAATTGCGATTCGGGGCATGCTTTTTCTATGACTAAGGATACAATATGATTTTTCAATGTCAGAATGAAACATGTTTTTGTTGGACCCAGGGCTCTTTTTGGCAAAAAAAAATTTTTTTAATCAAAATTCGATTTTCTTAACCCATTAGCGCCGGCGCGACCATACCACTGACGCTCGGATTTCGCTTAGAAAACTGGTAAAAAAATAATTTTTTTTAAAACTTAAAGTATTTCTTTACTAAAAAGGACTTGCTTTACAAGATTCCGGGGTCAGATTTTTAATTTTGTATCGATAATCGATTTTTTGTCTTTTTTGGGGCCGCCATATTTAATTAACGGTCAATAATATTAAAAATCTGACCCCAGAATCTTGTAAACTAAGTCGATTTAGTAAAAAAAGACTTTAAGTTTAAAAAAAAATCATTTTTTTACCCGTTTTCTAAGCGAAAATCCGAGCGTCAGTGGTATGGTCGCACCGGCGCTAATGGGTTAAAAACAGTGAAATTTAAGAAAGTAACTTTTAAAAAGTTATGTCATTTTGATAACTATAAAATCAGTAATAAAAGATCTAATTTTAGATATGGTAAATTTCTGACATCTGATGAAGAAAAATTAACGTCATTTCGCAAGACTGCATTGACGTTTCAAAACGATTGTTAGGGCTTATATTACATTATTTTTAAAAAATATTTTTGCTAGAATTATTTTTTACAAATATAAAAAAAAATTTATTTATATTTAAAAATATGATGTGCCTCAAAAAAAGTGAACCAGTTTTCTTGCACTCAAATTAAAAACTTTTAGTTTAATTTCTATAGTGCGCAAAACAATAAAAAATAGTATAAAGAAAATTTAACACAGCCGAAAATAAATGATACATTATCAATGTAATAATTAACTTTTTCGCCCTTTTCGTACCTTAAAATCATAAAATAATTCATCCTTAATAATTTTACACTTAAATATATTCCCTTACACAAAATAAATTGGCAAAAAAAAATAAATAACGGATATAAAACTTTTATATGCATAAGCCCCAATGCTTTTAAAATAGATTTTCACGATATTTCATCGGCTGGAATAAATTTTTTATGACTTAAATAACTAAAGCATTGTAAATTCATTGTAGTGCATACATTTTTTTTTCTAATAAAAAAAATAAGAAAAAAAAAGAAATTATTTTTCAGTAAATAAAACAAGTTTTTATTGAATAAAAACGATGCAGCTTTTATAATATAAAATTATCCATTTTACAAATAAAAAAAGCAATTATCTATTTACAAGATTATCTGAGATTTAAAAAAAGATAAAAACCGAAAATTATTGAGATTCATAACTGAAATTTATACCCACAATTTTAGAAACATAAAAAGTCAAAAATATTTCCTGAAACTTATAAAATTGTTTAGTAGCTCCTCTGGGGCTGAATCCTATCTGCTCGCGATTTTTGGTTAGCTAGCTTCAATTTTTAAAAGCAGAAAATCATAAATCAAGAGTAGCAAACGATGGGAAATGCCTCTAAAAAGCTCAAAACAAATAATTTCCTAATAAAAATAAATATAATTTTTAATTTTATGGTGGCTCGTGTATGAATTATCTCTATATAATTTTTTATTAAACTGTTCTAAAAAATATATTTCTGTAGAAGCTTGTAATTTTATTTACAACCTTTTTTTCTGCTCTTAAAAATTTATATATTTTTAAATTTTCAAAAAAGAAAATAAAAATTTCATAATTTCAAAACAATATAAGCTGCAACAATGAACTGAAATTACAATAAAATCAATTATTTACATGTAGTACGTTCATATTTTTTTTCTAGATTAAACGCAAAAAAAGTAAACAATCGCCAATCTGTCGAAAAAAGTAAAAAAAAAAAAATTCTGAAAAAAATCTATTCAAAATTATACAAAATAAATTTTTTTTTATCCGACGTCAAATTAAGCGTTTAATCTTATTTCAAGGTTCGTTTAGCTTACCATAGAATTTTATCAATAGAATTATTAGAAAAGCCTTGTATTTCATTTAATAAAATTTTTTTTTCATAGCTATAAATACGTATATATTTTACAATGCCGAAAAGAAAGTCTTGCAAAATCATAATAATTTAGGACTGCAGCACCTGCAACGTTTATGTCAACGTCGTATTGGTCGAATTTGCATTTTATGAAAATCTTGGAATATTTTAAGGTTTCACGAAACTTGTGATCCCATCACGGCTTATTCTTTCGTCAGTATAATACAAAATATAAATATATAAATGTAAATATTTATATTGAGTCTATTTTTTAACGTGATGTTTTGTATACGTAAAATTTTGAATTTATTTAAAATTACGTGCAGCATAGTAGCAGACAATAGTAACATTTTTTTTATTATAACATTTTTTGTATTCTTTTGAATTACATCACAGAAGCTAAAAGAATTTTAAATTTTAATTTTTTAAAATTGCCGAAAAGTTTTGTTGTATTATATTAATAAAACATTTTTTCATAGGGGGCTTTAGGTGTATAGGATTATTATACTGAAAAAATTCACTTGCGAACCAGCGGAAATCCGTTTACCGTCAGTAGATTTCTGCTTACGGCTAGCGGAATTTCACTCTTGGCTAATGTAATTTTTTTTTCTTTCACAAAAGATTGCAAATGAACTAAAACGTAAAGCAAATTTAAATAAAAATTTTTTGGCTCATTTACACTCATTTTTGAATGCACACAGCGGTACAATAACAAACAAAAATTTTTTTACGATCATGGAACATGTTCACTCATAACAGTAATAAATCCAAAAACTGAAATTACAATGAATCCCGAAACGTATATTATCCTAAGTCCAAAACTAAAGTAAACTTAAAGTATTCTAAGTTCCTGTTCTTATCAGGACCTGACTCACACTTTCATTTACTCTAAGTCCCTAAATCGAAATTATTCTAATTATTCTAAGTTTGTTTCACTCCCCCCCATAAAAACATCACTTTGTCATCAACCCTTAAAAACGCCAATATTTCACTCTACCCCTCTAAAAACGTCAACACCCCCCCTGCCAAGTCAGAGTTTTACAATTACCCCTTCCAATTAACATGTTCCATGTTATCATTTTTACCAAAATAGAATAATCACTTCCCCGCCCCTTATTTTATAGGGATTTTAGCTCTTATATTAAATGCTATAATTTTTCTATGTTAATTTTGAATTTATGGACTTTGGAAATCTGCAAATATTAATTTTAAGTAACATATGATTTTTTAGCAAAGTGACGCGTCCTTCGAAATAGGCCTAAAATGGTTGCTTGTTTTTGGATGACAATCTTTAATACATATTTTCTGAAGGTATGAAAATTAAATCTGCTAGATATCCGCTTCTCATTTCCTTTTATTAAAGCCTGAGAAAAATGATTTTTTACAGTTCTCGATAAAAAAATCCTTGTGGGTGAAATTTTTACATCGCAAAGAGAGATAAATGTTTTAATAACAGTTATTGAAAAATTTTGTTATTATTTTAATATAATTAAATTTTTGTAATTTATTTAATTAATAAATTTTATTTACATTTTTTAAATCAATATTTTTTTATATTCATCTAATAAATTTAAAAAAAAAGTTAATCATCGAGTTTTTGAAAAGTAAACTATACGATTTTAATTCGCCCCGGGCTTACAAATCTCTCGTATGATAAAAATAAATTTTTTTCAATTTATTTTTTTTCATATAGGCAAGTGAGTGCATTGAAATTATTCCCCGAATACATGAAAATTTTAATAGTAACGCGAATACGAGGATTAAGGTTAATAATAATGATATTTACAATTTATTTTTCATTAAATTAATTTTTTAATAAAATACATTCACCTAGTTGATAAATTATTAAAGAATGTATTTATTTATCAATATACAATTTATATAGATTTTTACTTATAAGATTTATTTATGAAGTAGAAAAAAAAGGATTAGTATCAGGGGTGATATTTTTTTTTTCAATACATAAGTTTATTTCTTATTTTGTTTGATACTTAAAAGGTCTGTTTATTACGTAGTTCAATTTCATTAACTTTTTTTTTTTGCTTCTATCTTTTACTAAAAATGCTTCAATTTATTTCGCATGGTGTAAGCTGAAAGGATTTTTCTATCATTTGGATTAATGTTGATACTTATTGGTTATATCGTTCAATCTTTTTATTTCATTTTCTTAATTATTTTATTTCTTCATATTTTTCATCTTTATTTTTTTATTTATTGTTTCAATAAAATTAATTTTGTTGTCAATAAAATTAACTGGTACGTTACTTATATGTGTCTATAACAAATGAGACAGTTAACTTTATAAAATGATTTTCAATTAATTTTTTACTATTGTGTATTTTTCTTCTAGTTTTATATTAGACTGGCAGTTAAAAAAAATTGCGGTTGGAGAAAATTTAGCGAAAAATAGTTTTTCAAAATTAAATACTGTCAACGATTACATGAAAGCAACTTTGTTTCTAATAAGACTTAAAATCGACTCTACAAGAAAAATTTGGTTACAGCCCTTAATTTATTTTTTTTTGGTAGATTGGACCTAATTTCACTTGGTGATTGAAAAGAAAAACTGAAATT
This sequence comes from Anagrus nilaparvatae, assembly GCA_022575985.1. Classification (NCBI taxonomy): domain Eukaryota; kingdom Metazoa; phylum Arthropoda; class Insecta; order Hymenoptera; family Mymaridae; genus Anagrus; species Anagrus nilaparvatae. The sequence goes on from JAKSXM010000137.1 coordinate 21,531,214, forward strand.
TAATTAAAATAATTACCAAATACCGCATTAAATAAGTTACCATTACTGATGGAAAAATTAATCGATTTAAAAAAAAAAATTATTATTTTACGATGAAAATCAAGCGAGTAATGCATGTTTAAAGTTCAGAAACAGGCTTTTTTCAATAAAATTTCAATATTTTGTAAGACGAATTTGAAAAAAATCTTAAATGGACGATAACTTGGCTAAATTTCATCGTAAAAAGATAAGTTTTTTTTTCGTCTGGAGTAGTTTTTCCCTGGCAATCAGATTTTTTAATCTATTTTAAAATTTTATTTACCTAAAAAGTTATTTTAAAAATTTGGGGTAGCTCAGATACAAAAAACACGTTTTTTGACATAAAAGTGAAAAAATCTTTTTGGCACCCATCGCCGATTTCTTGTTCACGATTTTTTTCGGTTTTCTGAAGGTTCAAACTACCTGAAAACACAGGTCATATCGATGTACCCTCAAAAAAAAAAATTACGATTCCCGGCTCAAATTAAGTAGCACTTTTAAAATAATTGCTCACATATAACATGATCACAAGTGGTTATCATATGTTATAAAGCTGAAAGCAAATAAATTGCCACAGTTATATTACATTCAAAGCACCAAATTCATGGCATCAGATGTTCATATCGTCTATCGTATAGTCGTGCGTGCGCAGAGTTCTCGCTTTTGCAGTAATATGATAGGAAGAGAAAGAGTCAGCTGCTTATGTCTAATTTCTTTGCTATTATCCAACTATTATCCCTAGCTTCGTAGTCATAATAATTACAAATTACAATACTTTTAACCGGTTTGTGTTAACACAACCAATATGCATTGAACATGTTTACTACAGCTGAGGGCTATAGGTATACAGCATAAATGTTACGGAACATTACAATAAAAATTGATATTTTTATAAATTGTTTAGATTCTAAACCCAAATTATTCTGATTCCCGAAGCCCGCATTATTACAAATCCCTAATCCCGGATTATTCTAAGTTCCTGAACCTGAATTATTCTAAGTCCCTAAACCTAAAGTCGCTAAATTAAAATTACTCTAATTCCCTAAACTTTGTAGTTATCATTTATAAAATATTATACCTAGCACAAGCTGTAGAAAACATGCTCCATGCACTTAAGTTGCTTTTACACAAACCAGGTATAAGTTTTTTCAATAAGGTCAAACAAATGCCATTTTTTTATGATTAAATAACAAATTATGGGGTTTTCTATTTAATGTGAAAATTTGGGTTATTGAAGCACGTGAAAACTACCCCCGAAAATAAGAAAATATTGAATAAACATCGTGGTAAGGGCATTTTTTGTACGTTTATTGGAAATTCAAGTATTTTTAAATGATTTATGAAACGCTGATCATTATCTAAGTTATTCACCTCTCCCCTCAGGGTGGGGGGGGGGATTAAAAATGTGTTAAAACTACACCTAAATGTTGAAATACTGAATAAAAGGCCGTAAACAACTTTTTTTTTTAACTTTTTGATTTTTGATTTGTAACCGAAAAAGAAACAAAATTTTGTCATATAATTTAAATTATTTTGAAAAAATGGCATTTGTTTGACCATTTTTTTTTTTGAAAAGTAAAATGATCGTTTTATACTAATTAAAGATAAACTTTTATATCTCATAGATTCAATTTTGTTTTCTTTTGATAAAGTCAAAGAGTTGAAGGAAAGAAGCTGATATCACGTAAGCGCCGGTGCAAATTTCTAGAGTATGAAGTAATTGCGTAACTTTCCATTATTTAAAAATATTCAAATTATTTTATTTTTTCTAATTTACAAATTTAATTTTAAAAAATTTTTATATATTTTTTTAAATTTTCAAAAATTGAAAATTGTGTAAATTTGGGAGTTACAGAATTACCTGAAACTGGGTCAAATGCACTTATACACTCTTGCAAAATTATAGTATTATTTAAAAATAAAAATTGTTAACTACTCATACTATTATTATGCTTATATAAAAATAAACATTTAAAAAAAATTTATCATACCTACTTTATTTGAATTCTTCAAACTTGATTATTTACTTGTATTTGAAATTTTTGGGAGCCTAAAAAAGGTAGGTGCTAAATTTTACCTGAGAATATGGAAGTCATTATAGGAGTAAGAATTTAAAGTCAATTTTTAATTAACTTAGAAATTATTATTTATTATAAAAAAATATAAAAAATATTTACAAAATTGTTAGATAACAATTTTTTACTTACATGATTAAAATTGTATCTAAAAATACAGTTTTGATAAAATATGTTATTTTACATTTTCACTTTTCATATTTACATAATCAAAGATAATTTGCTATTTTACAAAAAAAAAAATTAATTAATTAATAATTAAACAATTATTTTTGGGTCTACCCGGAACCTACACATTTTAATCTTGCACATCTATTTTCTTACACATTTTATTACACGAAAAAAATATTACACATTAAATAAATTAGCAAAATAAATCTTACACAAGTGTAGGAAAATTAATAATTAAATATTTTATATATTTTAATTGTAAAACAATATGAAAATTATAAAAATATATAAAATATTTAATTATTAATTTTCCTACACTTGTGTAAGATTTATTTTGCTAATTTATTTAATGTGTAATATTTTTTTCGTGTAATAAAATGTGTAAGAAAATAGATGTGCAAGATCGAAATGTGTAGGTCCCGGGTAGACCCTTATTTTTCTATTTTTATCACACGTTTTTACAATTTTTGATTTAATGTATCACATTTTTTACTTTATTTACATAAGGCAGTTTAGATTTTAGTTGATTTTAAATAGACTAATTACTTAAAATAACTAAATTTTGTTAATGAGTTTTCAATTTGTTTGTTAACCTTAATATTTACGGATCTACTCGGAACCTACACATTTCGAACCTGCACATCTATTTTCTTACACATTTTATTACACGAAAAAAATATTACACATTAAATAAATTACCAAAATAAATCTTACACAAGTGTAGGAAAATTGAAAATTAAATATTTTATATATTTTTATAATTTTCATATTGTTTTACAATTAAAATATATAATATATTTAATTATTAATTTTCCTACACTTGTGTAAGATTTATTTTGGTAATTTATTTAATGTGTAATATTTTTTTCGTGTAATAAAATGTGTAAGAAAATAGATGTGCAAGGTCGAAATGTGTAGGTTCCGAGTAGATCCATATTTACAACTTAAATCTAATCACTATACAAAAATATTTTATTTACACATATAAACAAATACTTATAAAAAAATATATCAATTAAAATATTTACACTTAATTTTAAAAAAGCTATACAAAAATGACTACAATTAAAAGAAATTTCAAAAAACTTTATCATTTCTTTTTCATTTCGATTCAAATTTTTTCAAAAAAACTATTTACTCCATTAGCATGTATTTTACTTTAAAAATTTTATTCCAAATTCTACACTTTTTTATTTCTAAAATAGTTCTTCGAACCTTTATATTTTCTAATCAAAACTTTATTTTTTGAAAGCATTCCTCTGTGCTTTTTTTTGACAATTTTGCCATTTCTTAACTTAATATGATTAACATATTTTATCTTTTTAATAGCGTTACCATTAGAGTTTTCACTTGCTCCACAAGTCGAACTTATTGTTGATCTTTCTACTTGTTTAGCTTTAGCTGTATGAACTGTATTGACTAATGGCATAGTTGAATCCCTATTATCATTTTCCAATGGCACAATTGGAACTTCTGGAAATTGGAGACTACTACAGAATGGCATCGGTTTATAGTGAATGGAAACATCACGTACTGGGATCTCGTGAAAAATTGATTCTGCGAAGTTTCCAATACTACGTAATAATTCTGTAATTCGAAAAAAATTCAATTAAATCTCAATGATCTATAGAATTATTTTTGCATTTGTATTTTTCATCATCATATTTTATTTTAATTTTTTCGTGCAAATTAAATATAGTACTTTTCGTTACTAGTGCTTAAAGGTTTAAAAAAAATATTAAGGATGTGCTGATTTATTTGAAATTTGCTTTGAATTTTTATGAAAATGTAAATATTTAAGAATTTAAAATTTTAATTATTACTTCAATATACTTTTTTTTAAAAAACGTATTTAAAAAAGCTTTAATACCAATAAAAAATACATTTTCCCTGAATAAATTAAATATTTCGTTTTACGAAAAAATAATTAGGTACCAAAAAATAAAAGAATACCGTTAAATATTTCCAATCTTGTTGAACTGAAGAATTATCGCATAATTTTTCGCAAAAGCTTAACTAAAAAACTTTGAATTTCCCAGTTACCCACGAGACTAACTAAGAAATTAATTTTTGATTAGAATAGGGTTGTTGCAAGGTATTGAGATTATTAGATATTCTAAAAATATATAAAAAAATATTAAATACGTATTTTTTTTGTTTTGGTAGGGGTAGCTGATGTCATATAGTGAAAAACACCCCTATTTAACTAACTCTGGATAAAAATTTAACGATGTGACGTCAGCTGTCCCCTCCACCGATATTTAATTGCTAATAACTCCATTGTTTTTAATTATTATAAAAATAAAAAAATACTTATCATATATTTTAATGCTGGCTGCAAACCAACCAAATATAATTGCAATATTTTTTTCATGCAACAACCCTATTTTATAGGGAATAACATATGTAAATGGAAAATTCGATGTTTTCAGAAGAATTTAAAAGAAAAAGATTAAAAAACAGAAATTGTAAAAAATTAGCGTAAAATTTTCTAAATACATCAGAATTTTCATAATAAAATATAAAACCTTTTGGGGAATACTAATATTAAGTCAGATTTTATTAATTTTAAAATCAACTTTTTTTTTTTAATTATTAATTTATAAGTTATAACAAGCTATGCAATTAAAATTGTATAGGGAATTTTTTGCGCAACTGACAATACAAATTCTACAAAAAAAACTGATAACCGGTGTTTTAATATAAATAACGAGCACGGGGCAAGCTGACCAATAACAGCTTCACCCCAAATTATTTTAAGTCCCTAATTTGAAATTTTTCTAAGTAAGTCCTTAAATCAACAATATTTCGAGTTTATTTGAGTCCCTCCCCTCCCCTTGAAAACGTTCATTTTACGCTCCTCCACCGGTATGAGATTTCAACCCCCCCCCCCCTTCCTCCTATTGCATTATTACTTGAGTCATCGAGAAAATTCCACTCGCGAATTTTTTTACTTAAAGTACTCAGGCATGCAACCAGAGGGAAGGGTCAGGGAAAATTACTAGTAGAATAGCAAAAATTTTTTCCATAATCTCAAAAATTTTTAATTGTTTACTAACAAATGTTGCTTTTAAATAATTTAAAACAAGAAATAATTAAATTTTGATTCTCATCATTTATATTAACAAATTTCAATTAGAATTATTATAATTAATTAGTTCTACCTCCATCCTAAATTTTTTACCCCCCCCCCCCCCGATAAAAATTTCTGGATACAAGCCTGGTACTTTATTTTTATTTTAAATTCCCAAAAACTTCAGGATATTTCAAAAAAATAGGGATTCCCCAAAATATGGAATGACTTAAAAATTTTGTTATGCAGCTTTTTTTAGCAAAAAACTAGAAATATTTTTGGAATTTGAATTAAGATTTTACTACTTTTATTTTTAATTAAAAAATTATTTTAAGAAAAAAGTTATATTTTTGTAAAATCGCTGGAAGAGAAGTTAATATGATACTTTTTTAATGAGAAAAATATTGTTTTTGCAAAAAGGGTGATATACTTCTTTTCAACCCCTGATTCCTTAAAATTTCAAAAAATGGATCCCGAGAATGAACGGTAGGCGAAAATTCATTATGATTTGTGAATATTGTGAAGCTAACCTCTGAAATTGAATGTTTTAGTGAACTTGAGACTATTGCACTAATCTGTCCTCCCCACCTCCAATATTCTTATCAGCGGCCAAAAAAAAAATTGCGTTGGTGCAAAAATAACAAGATTTTGCCAAAGTAAAAAGATTTTGGCTAGTATGTTCTTTTTTGCGGATGATAAGAAAGTTTACGATGGTGGGTTAGGAGATTATTGCAACAGCCTCAAGTCGCAAATTGTCGAAATATTCATAAACCATAATGAAATTTTGCACACATTAATTGCTGTATTAATGATTTTAGGAACCAGAAGCTGAAAATAAATACGGTAATCTTAAATTTGCAAAAACACTTTGTTTAGGGTAACTTTGCAAATTTAAAGGCACCCCAAGACCCAAAGATTCCCGAAATTTATCAGTTCAAAAAACATATTCTAGACTAAATGTATCATAATTTCGGGCCAGACATTTTACAATAAAAAATACTGCACTTACAGTTTAAGTTTTTTTTTATTTTTTAAAACTTACGAACAAAAAGTTTTAAATTGGACAGAAAAAAAAGAAAAAGTTTCGTTAAAAATATTCATAATAATCCGGTTAATACCTGAGAAATCCTATTTTATTAAACAATAGAATAATAACACGCTTTATCCTTGAATTTTTTTGGACGCCACATGTCGCGACCATATTTTTATGGTCTAGACAAATTCGGAATAATTACGATTTAATCTTTTTATTTTCAAATCTTATTAATTGGGTAAAAAAATTTAAGATTAAAATAATTTTATCTTTTTCTCACGCATACTTTAAATATTTATAAAAAAAAAAAAAAAAATTCTACGCTTAAAATTTAATAAAAAATTTATTAAAGGAACATTTAAAAAAACTATTTTAATATTTAATTTATTTATTTTTTTGGAAGATAAAAAATTGAATTGTCTATTATTTATTTAACTATGAAAAGAAAATCTAATTCATTATTTTAAATATTAATTACAGAAAATAATTCTAATAATTTGTAATAAATGATAAAAATTAGTCTAATATTCCAATAATTTCATTACGTCCCTTGTTGTTTATTTATTTGATTGCGAATCATGTTATCAATATATTATTTAAATAAAATTTTGTTGACATGGAATAAATCAGGTATTTTTCATTATATAAATTTTATCATAAAATAATGATCAATTAATTCAAAATTTGATTATTTTCTTGGTTTTTAAGGGCAAAATTTAAGGATACTTTTTTTTAAAATAATAATAATTTTATTTTTTTTAAAGAAATTATTTTTTTTTTTTTAAGTCAATATTTTTTTTTTTTAATAATTAAAAAAACTCAATTTTTTCACAAAGGGTAACTCAATTTTTTTTTTTTAATATTATTAACTGTTTCAGCATTTCAGACAATTTTTTAAATATCTTTGGTTGCATTTTTTTTTGGTAAGATGAAAAAGATCATTAAATTTTAATCGAATCAAATTTAATAAAATTTCTCTTTTAATAAAAAATATGATGATGTATAATTATTAAATAATTATCATCTTACCTATCAAAAGAATGTCCCCTTCAATCCTATTGGTAAGATCATCATAATTCTCAATTTCTTCGTACAAGGGTGGTGTTGACCTATCCATGTCATCCGAGAAGGATGATGTCGACTCATCCTCGTACTCTTCTGGTTCAACTTTCATATTTAATAAACGAAAAAAATATTCTTCTTCCATTTCTGGATAATACAATAATGTTCTGTATTTAAAAGTTTTTTTTTTAAATTGAATTTATTTATTCAAATTCACTGGTTTTAGCTACTAAAACAATAGCTGTTTATTTTAAAAAGTCTGTAATTAAAACTTTCACTGGTTATAGCTACTAAAATATTAGCTATGTAGTTTAAAAAGTATTAAAATTTTCAATTGTATCACAATGTTAGTTTATCACATTTAAAATTTTACTTTTAAATTTTGGAGAGCTTTTATTGATCTGAACTAGTTAACTGTTCAGAGCAAATTAAATTTTAAATCTCGAAGTGCAACGTCGAGAACGCTAACACAACTAGAGTAGAAGAGTGGGGAGCAGAAATGAATTGAGCGCTGACCAATCGTATTGCGTATAAGTAGTGGAGGGGCCCGGTATTTTATATAGAGGGAGAAACTTAAAATTTATGAAATTTATTTATAAAAAAAATAAATAATTATTTTATTAATAAAAAAATTAAATTTTTAATTTCATTAATCATAATTACGAAAATTTTTTGTAAAATATTGTATTTTAAAAGGAGTCTGGAGGATTCTTTCCAGCATCTTATACAAAAAATATTTTATCCAAAAATATATTAATTAGTAAAAAATAATTATTATTTAGAATAATTGTACACGTCAGGGCAAATTCAGCCTGATAAATTAAATCCTGACATAAAAATATGCTCTGAAGGTAAAAAAAATCCTCGGAACGAAAAACAGCCTACTTAGATGAAAATTGACGCGTAATGCTCTTAATGGGGACCTGGCAAAACTTAATTCCTTAGAACTTGACTTCTTAAATGATATTCTAATTTAAAAATTGAGTTCCGAGTACAAAAATAGAATTTGGAAGTACCAAATAGATTCAAACCTTGAAAAATTGCCTTATCTGGTAAAAATTGACAAATTGTAAAAAAAGACTTATATGACCCCAAATGAGACCCAACAGTAAAATGTTAACCTCAGAAGTATAAAATAAACTTTAGGGTAATAAAAATGGAAAAAAAATTCTGCTAACCACAAGCGGAATTTTTTTTCAGTGTATAAAGCCATTAAAATGCATATAACTTTTTTAAATGAGGTGGTAACATAGCTGTAATGATTATAATTATACTGCAAAAAATCAAAATTTCATCCAGATATTTATTATTCGGATAGTGGATTTTTTTAGAAAATGTGTTTCATAGACAAAATTTTTTCAGTCTATAGGAAAATTATTATTTTTTTTTTTTTTTCCCAGAAAAATTAAGTAATCTGTTTATAATAAGTATCATAAATTTGCTTACATTGACCACGCTTTCATAAACAATATGTAAAGATTTAATTTATTCATATCTTAAAAATCTTTCAAAATTGATTTACGACCTGTCATAAAAGATTATTTGTATTTTTGTTTTAAATTTTTTAAATTGTTAGGATTTAAAAAAAAATTTATTACTAAATAAGATTTAAATAAGATATTATTTAAAATGTATTAAAAAAAATTTTAAATAATTAGTATAAATTTCAATGGGTTTAACAATATGGGATTAAATATGATGAATATTAAATACTGTCTGACGCCTAAAATTTTAGAATATTTTTTTTTTTTTTCAAAAAGATACTATTTGTTTTTTCCTAAATTTTATAATATAATTTATAGAAAATGAAAAAATTATTTTTATAAATTACAGAAAACCAAAATTATATTTAATGGGAATTTTACTGCAGTTTTGATAAACGAAAAATATTTAAAGTAAAAATTTTAGATTTTAGAGGTATTTAATTATTATTTACAATAAAAAATCGTGGAAAAATATTAGCGATTAATATTTAAAAAAACTAAATCCCAATAAAAAAATGTATTTTCTCAGGTAAAAATGCAAACAATGAATAGATTTGAAAATTAAATTAAAATACATTAAAATATATTAAAATTGCAGCTAATTTTAATTTTAAGTACATAACACTTGTTAAAAAAACTAACTTCATATAATAATTTCCTATTTATTTTTTAAAATAATAAAACTCAATTTTTTTTAAATTAAATTTCAATAAAAATTACCTATGATAAAAAAAAAACAAAATTACATTTTGCTATTTCATTAATAAACTTAATTAAACTGTTGAAAACGTGATGGTATTTCAAAATTCATGCGGATTCTGTCAACACTGGTTTTGTATTTGACGCAATGTCTATTGTCGTTATACATACATAAATATATATATATGAGTGAATTTAAATTTAATTAAAATTTGATATGTAAAAAAGAAATTTTTTTTTTTTTTCAAAACAATTTAAAATCAATAAAATTAAAGAATAAAATCCGCAAAAAATATTTCCAAAAATTTAAATAAACATAAAAGGATAAATAAATATTTAATGAAAATATTTTCAAAATAAAATATTAATTTACATAATATTTAAATAAGTTAAGCTTTAAGTTTCTTTGGGTTATTTGATTTAGTGGGCATGTACTTTGTACAAGACATGAATATTTTGAATTTGAATTAAATATATACAGTAAGAACCTTAATACATCAACGGGATTTCAATATAATAAAATTGGATAATTGATTAGCATTTGTTTACAAAGATAAAGCTACTGTAAATTCGTAGGAAATTATCTTTAAAAGCAAATTTTCGTTGGGATTTCTTTTAGGCATTTTGAATAATTAGGTTAAACACTTTTAATGAAAGATATGGAATTATCTACCCTAACTCTTATTCTAAACTTGGCTTATGGTTTTCAAATATAATTTTAGGTATAGTTTTCAGATATTATAGCTTGCTCAAGAAACCTTACACTTGATAGTTCTATTATACACTGTAAAAAGTAACTTTCTTATATTAACAAAAAAATTAGAACATTTTCGAAAAAAATTGTAAATATTCGAAAAAAATCGTACATTTACTAAATTTTGTATATTAACAAAAAATTCGAGTACTCTCGATTTTTTTTTGTGAATTAGCAAGAAAAATTGATAATTTACAATTTTTTTTCAAAAATTTACAAAAAATAGTTGTCAATTTCAGAAAAATAGTTGTAAATTTAGAAATTTTTTCGTAAAATCACAAAAAAAATCGAGAGTTCCCGATATTTTCGATAATATACTAAATTTAGTAAATTTACGATTTTTATCGAATATTTACAAAATTTTTTGAAAATTCACTAATTTTTCGAAAAAATTCTATTTTTTTTGTAAATCTAAGAAGGTTACTTTTTACAGTGTACTTATTAAAATTTTAATTATTTTGTAAATAAAAGAATGAAAAAAAAAGTAATTAATGGTAACAGGATTTTAATTTAAATGTTAATAATAGAAATTAAAAGTCAAATTGAAATCATCATCCTTTTTAACAATATAAAAAGTGATAAATTATTTTCAACGTTAATAAATTATATGCTATAATACACGAAACCGTGCATCACAATGTTCAACAAGTTATGCTTAATAATAAAATGAAAAGTACAATTGTATAAATTGAATTTGTCATCCCTTTATATTTTTTTACATTTTATTCCCTCTTTCTCAATCTCTCTGTCTGTCTCTTTTTTTTTTATTCAAGCGTTGACATGAAAAAAAAAATGAAACTTGTACAATTAGTAGATAATATAGAAAATATAGAAAAAAGAAAAATTGAAAGAAATGTGAATAATAATAAAACGAACGTATAAAAATAGAAAAAAATAAAATATTCGTCATTTCGTTCATATATATTTGTCTATATTATTTGCAAACGAAGCAAAGTCACTTATAAAAGCAGAATATAAAAATAAAAGAAATATGCTACATAAACCATAATTGGTTCCTCTCGATGCAGTGACCTCGTATATAAATTTTCTTTATTTTCTATAAAACTTTTTTTTTTCAACACTTTTTTTTTTTTAATGGTTAAACATTCATATATATATATATTGGATAAAGAATATATTTTCTGGGATTTCTTTCTTTCCTTTTATATTAGCTTTAATTCTCTTCTGGCAATATGAGTGTTTTTTTTTTATTTTACTTCAGCTTAGTTAAACTTTTCTTTTCTATAATTTGTGCGTCTCTGTAAAGTGCTTTTGGTATAATTAGTTCTTAATTAAATAAATTACTTTTATATATGAGTAAATTTTTTAATTTTTTAAAAATATTTTTAGGCTTTTTTTTGAACTTAGGAATAAAGACAACCTACTGCAAAAAAATGTAATAAACATTTTAACAAGTAACCCATTTTTATTTTCAACAGAAAGTAACCTATTTAATTCAAAACACATTTTAATTTTAAAATTTTTATCTCTGGCTTAATTTCACCACAACCATAATTAAATTTTTCTTCATTATTTTTAGATTACGTTATAAAAATTAGAGCCCATTAAAAAAATATTAGAAAATATCAAAGAAAACATTTAAAAGGTTATTTAGATATTATTATAGGCCACCAATAATCATTCTACTCACGTAATATATTTCATATAAGTATTCTACGCTCGAATAAAACTTGACCGTCGCATTGCTGCAAAATTTCATGTTTAATATATAATGGATAAAATGAGCTTTTTATTATTACATAATTAAATACTGCATTAAACAATAAAGTAATAAAAAAACATTTTGTAGAAAATATATTACAAATAAATATTTTACAAACAACAACAAAAATTATATATTACATTATTAAGTATTTTTAGAAACTCATAAAACTAAAAAGTAATATATAACTTTTAGTGAAAAAACCTTTCATGAAATTTTTTATTTTTCATTTTGTATCTGGTATAGAGAGTAAAAGTTTGTACCAATTATGAACAAAAAACTTTTAACTTATATGTAAAATGGAAAATTAAACTATGCCGTGATTAAAATTCAGCACAAAAAAAATTATATCTGATAATTTAAAATTAATTTTCTTCCTAGCGGGCCGAAAACACTTTTTTCGCCCCGCAACGAAATCGAAAAAAACGCGTTTTCACCCCACTGAGAAAGAAAAATTTCGTTTTGTCCATGGGAATAAAAAAAAAATACCCCAGATCGCAGTTTACCATCCTCGGCTTCGCCTCGGATGCTAATTAACGTACGATCTGGGCCATTCTTTTTTTTTGCTCCCTTGGTTAAAAATGTACTAATAGTGGTTAAAAACAGAAATCGGTGCAGGGATAGAACAACTTGTTGACAACATATGGAAATCAATTTAGTGCTTTATGGACGGTACTATCATGTTTTGAGGCACAGTTTTTATTTAAATATGTTTATTGTTATACGCCTGAGGTTATTTATGATTTTAGTAAAAAAGAAAATGGTTAGTTTAGTCAGTCAAAATTGGTCAGTCAAAAGGGGGTTGGTGCGCTTCAGCACGTAGGAAACTTGCCTCCTAATTACTACATAAAATGCATACACAAAAACATCAGATGGTCTTAGAAAACTAGAACTTATCTGCTCAAAAAACAACCAAATTTGAATAATTGAGGCGCAAATAGTCGTTTTTTTACCAATGTGGCAATCTAGTAGTCTACCAGGAAAAGAACGCCTCATAAAAACATTTCGAATTAAGGGTAGGTTCTCCCAGTTTTGAGTAAAAATAACCTTTTTTTTCCGATTAGTTTTCTCAAAAAGTTTATTGCATAATAAAAAGATTTTTTTACAGCTATTTTATACACTCATAATAAACAAAAAAAAATTTTTTTTTTTATTGTCTCTTTTTTTACAAATGATGAGATGGCGCTAAAGTTGGTGTCTGAAAAAAAAGTTTCCAATCGCGCCGCATGATAACTCGGTTCAGAATCTTCTGAATTAAAAAAAAAAAAACACCATGAAGTACATGAGTTATTGCATAAAGTAGACTACAATCAATGAAAAATATTAAAAATTAAAAAAGTTATGAAGGTAAATAGAAAAAAGTCGTAATTGGACCGTGTTTTTAGCCACAAAACGGAACCTAGAGACCAAAAAATTCTCCGATCAGGTTCATTGTAGTCTACTCTGTGTAAAATTGCATAACGAATCGTTTAAAAAAAAAAATGGAAATCGGAGGAGTAGTTTTTTTGTAATCGTGCGGCGCGTTTTCAAAAAGTTCGTTTTGAGAAAAACGCGTTTAAAGTTTTGGATCTTGTATTCTTGCATACAAATAATTTCACTTTCAGGCGCTGTCGTTTCTTTATTATTTGCGGGATTCATTTGAAATTTTTTTTTACTATTCTTGAATACTTTTTCAACCCAAATCAATAAAAAAAAAAATTTCGATTTCCAATTTCAAAACTGGGAGAACCTACCCTTAACTCACCAAATAAACCTCACCAAATAAAAGTTTAAGCAAAAAATTTGGAAATTTATAAACTCGATTTAAAATTTTTTAATAACATTTCAGCTAAATTAAAATACTTTATACCCTCATGAAAAATATATAAAAATTAAATTTTTATTATTAAAAAAAATAATATTACATAGTGCAATTTCCTACATATACTGCAGTATATTTATTAAAAGTAAATTAAAAAATATATATATAAATATAAAAAATCAAGTGACGGTTAAAATTAGTCTCATCTATAATGTGTATGAAATATTTTTTTAATTAAATTGCAGCTAAAAGAGAAGACTAATGTTATTCATTAGTGATAAGCGGATGAAGCCTTGAAAAACTTTATGAAAAATGAAAAGAAAAAAAAAAATTGTCTTTATTAAAGGGATATAAATTTTCATATATATTAATGCTATAAATATATATTTATATATGTGTGTGTGAGTTTCTTATATTTTTTATCTCATTTAAATTGACTATTCGCGGTTGCATTTAACTGATTATTTTAATATAGCAGGAATTAAGTAAAATAAAATATCGTATTTCATTAAAACCAGATTATCAAGTTTTTTTAATAATTTTAATTCCGTATAGTATAAAACCGTTAAAATTTAACGACTGATTGTAAAAATAAAAACGTGTATATAATTTATAAATTAATAAATAAAATTTTTATTTTCAAATAGTTAGTGATAAGTATAATATTAATCCTATGAGCTTAAAAAAATTTCTCTTAAAGTCATTGATGCTTTTAAAGACGAAAGCTAATAAAAAGAAAAGTCTTCCTGAGGAAGTGCAGCTGAGTAAAGTTCTTTACTGTAAATTAATCGCTATCTAAAATATTTTCTTCGAGATACTTTAAAGGTTGTGGAAAAGAAAATAAATTCTTTAAAGTAACAAAGCATTTATCAACAGAATTATTGAGCTCGTTAAATGCCCTATTAAATAAGCTGAAGCTTCTTTAAATTGTATCGAAAAACTTTGACACTTAAGTTTTTGCATTTTTTACAACAACAATAATCAGTGAAATATTATAACAACTTTTGATTTTGCGCTACTTATACTTAATTTAGAGGAAGTTTTAATTGGATTGGTCGTGTTAATAAAAGGGATGAGAAAAAACGGAAGAAAAGAAAGTTAGAAGGTCGTCTTCGTATCCGTTTTCATTCCTTCTTCATCAATTACCGTTGCTGCTTGACGCTCGCTGCTATTTGTAACCGATGAAGGATCTTTGCTTCTGTGGAAGCTGACATTTGCTGAGCAGATACTTTGTACAGGTCTGACCAATAAATATATACATTTTTATGAGGTATAGGAGCACTGGAAATTTTCCAAACGCCAAGTTTGAGTCTTTGTGCGTAGGGAAGGCGTAAGTTTTTTGATGAGATTAGAAGTGTGATTGAGATTTTGATTATGTATGTTTAAAACAGATGCACATATCTGAAAGTGGGTAACTACCCTTTTCAGCACCACCGAAGAACAAAAAAGAACAGCTATTTATAATAAAAAATCTTTCTGCGGCTACATGATGGTAATATACTATTGGTTCTTTTAAAAAAACTTGCATATTGTATCAAACTAACCAACGTAAGTATAACTAAATAACGAAAAAAAAGAAGAATTTCAGAAAAATTTAAGTGTCATACCAAATTCAACGGGTCAGCAAACAAAGAATGAAATTTAAGCTCCTTTTATCTGAATATTTTAAATTTATATTCTAGTTTAAAGTGAATAGAAATTATAAATATAAATGTTTTCCAACATCTTAGATTGATCTAATAAATAAGAACATCTAAATCGTGCTATAAGAACTGAAAATTTTTTCAATGTAAGGTATAGCTTCGCTGTATAACTCATTTAAATTTTTGCAGTCATAGTAATAACGGCCTTAGCGTTAGATTAACATAAAATAAACTTTAAAAAAATATGTTATTAAAAACACTAAGTAAACATAAAAATTTAATAATTCAAATAAATAATTTTGCTATATTTTTTTTATTATTTATATCGTCGTTAAAAAAAAGAAAATGATTTAAAATTTTTAAATATTTTTTTAATGAATTTTTACATAATATTTAATTAAGTTTGTTTAAAAAAAAAAAAAAAAATTATTTAATAAAAATGTAGCAACATAAAAGCTTATATTTTTTTTATGTACTTTTACGGCACATGAATAATAAAAAATACTTTTAAGTCTTAATTTGCATATTAAAAAAAAAAAAAGAATGTTTAAATTTTGTATTTTTATATAAGAGACCGTAAACTTTATTTTAAAACCATAAGCTTATACCTTTTTAAAAAATTTCTTTTGTAAGTATAAAGATTAATTTTCAAATATGCATTAAACAAAAAGTATTTAGTTTAAATTTTCTGTCTTAAAAGTTAAAAATAAAGTTTAATTTTATTTTAATTTAATATTAAAAAATATTGTTTTAATTGCAGTTTCATTATCTTGAGAATATTTTTTTACTTGTTTTATTTCACTTAAAATTATATCTATCTTTGCTCTTAATTTCAAAACCAAGGGTTAAAGGTGCATTAAAAGAATATAAATATGAAACACAAGTTTTTGTGTAAGCTGTATTAGTTCATTTTTTTATTTAAAATGCAGCAATATAATTTTGTTTTTCGCGTTTCGACCACTTAAGTACCCAAAAATGAGAAACATTATTTTCAAAATTTTTATGGCGTACTTATAATATGTTTTGAAGAGATGAATCTAAGACAAACTAGATATCCAAAAGTAAATGCAAATTGGGCCCACTAAATGTAAAAATGTTAGCAATTTTAAAGATATGAGTTAAAAACGTCTAACTGAAAATTCCAAAGACCTTCAGAAATATTTATGTATACTTTGAAAACTTTTTATAAAAATATAAGTTTTTTAGAGTTGATGGTTATAATTAAATATTAAGTTAAACTCATTTACATAAATCGTAAAAAAATCTTTTTTTTTTATGAAGACGATTAATAGTGTTACATATATATTAAATCACTGCTACTACACTGTCTCTGGAGCAAAATTAATATAATAAATAACTTTTATTCTTTATGATCCCTTTAATCTTTAGACATTAAATTCATATATTTTATAAATATAAACTGAGGATGAGTACATGGGGTATTTCATTTAATAGTTGGAAATTCTGATATTTTTTAAAAGGTCATTTTTATATTAATGAATCATTTTTAGAAATTGAGACAAACTAGGTCATTTTTAGCATCCAAAATTTTAACTAGCATTATTTAAAGAGGTAATAAATAAGATGTCTGCATTATTTGTTTGAACAATTATTTAAGAATAGACCCAAAAGTCTCTTACATTATTCTTATAAGGCATCATCCTGGTTATACAAACATCATTTTAATTTCAATTAAATTAAAAATAATCAAATTCATAATTTAGCTTGAAAACCTCCATGTATATATAAAATTTTACACTCTGAATTTTTAATAAAAACACAAATATTAATAAATTAATGTATAAATTAAATTATATTTTTAAAATTTCTATAGCGTTTAGAGAAATTAAATGATTTTTCTAACATTAATATGACACAATTTATATCAAAAATTTATTTAGGTCAATTTTTTTTTTATTATTGGTAAACCACATAAACATTCAAAATTCAGTTTTAAATAACATGGCTTTTATATAAACCACGTAGCATTTACCTAAATTAGGATGTGTCATATCATGTTTATATATTCTGTTTAAGATTATAATTATATATGACTATAAAATATATTAAATTAAATATACCTTTTTTATTTCTGTACATATTATTTTTTTAATAAAATACTACAAAAAATGAAAATTCATTTATATTAATTTAAAAAAAATATAAATAAAATGAAGCTTTACCATAACATAAAAAAAAAAATAAGCGAGCCGTAGTAAATCCATGGATAATCTGAAAATTAATGAGAATTGGTACAAATTATATAAAATTCAATATATTTCTTTTCATATATAATAAACTCACTAATACGAGAAAAATTTTAATAATATTAACATACACTTTGAAATTGTATTCGTTAAAGTTTTAGTTTATTCAAAAAATCTCTAAAAATTAATTTTTTCTTAGTTTTTGTTTTTTTACTTTGTGGGCTTGTTGATTTTAATTAATATCATTTAAGTTTAATTTAATGATACTTTAATTTTGTTTTATGAAATATTTATATTAGCTGCAGTTCAAAAATGGGTAGGGCAACAGTTTTATTACAAAAATGATCCTAGAAAAATTGGATTGCAACCAAAATACAGTACATCCACAATAGACAGTTTTCTCAAAATCATATCCACAGGTACTGAAAATTTTCTCACTATAAGGTACACTTATAAAATTACTCAAGTAAAACCGTTTAACAGTGTAGAAAAATACTAAAAAAAATTTTTTATTTAAAATAAATTCTTTATTAAGCAATATAATTTAGTTTTTTTATAAAATATAAAAAGATATTGAGTACAAGTAAAACATTTTAAGTCCTAATAAAAACTGCTAACTCATTTCTTTTTTTTTCTCAATGATATACGATCTTCTTGAAAATAGTTTTTTATACTTCACCTATCGTTCGAAAAGAGAATCTGGTCTTTATTTTATACATGTAGGATATATATTTATAAATAAAACTTCGTTATACACTTGGGAATGAAATATTTCTACGCCACACGTAGCTGCCGTTTCAAAATACTGTACAAGTATAAAGTTAAATTATATTAGCGTACTAAATTGTTATGTGCCGAAAACAATAATGAAATTCAATTTATGTATAATACGCGTCAATAAAAGATATTTAAAAATTTGCAACTTAATTTTTTTCAAAAATAAAATAATATAACAGGAGCCATAAAATCATCTGTAATTTTGAGAATTTAATTTTATTCATAAATGGCATATAATTTCACCAGGCAAGTTTTTAGACTCATAGGAGCCCGTATATTTGTTGAAATTATCAAAAAGTGATCTTTACTTTTTAGTTTAAAAAGCATTTTTTGTTTGAAAGGCAGCCTAATATACTTGAAAATGTAAATTATGTATGTAAAATTATGCTATATATATTTTTTTTACATATATTTTTTTCTAAATCAAATTACAATGCGACAAAGAATTTCTTTTAAACCGTCTGATTATATACTGATACTTACCACTTACGCATCACAGTACGTTTAGTTTAAGCAATGACCTTATGGTTATATAAGCATTAGAAGCTTTGTGGCAAATATCATGATATTGCTCTAGCCATATACTCTTTACGCAACATTTCCTCTTGCATGTGAAAGCTTCCAGTTAATAATCTACTTATATAGTCAAATCAACATCCTTATCCATATTAGTGTGTTTATTATTTTAAAAATTTTAGTATTTAGTGCCAATTTGCAACTAGAGTTAGAATTTTACTAATTTCACTATCTCATAAAATCATAAAGGGGGCGCCCTATAAAGGTTGTAAAACTTATTATGATTTTTTTACAGTTTTAACAATATTCAAACATTTAAATAACCTAGACGTTTTGTTTTTTAGCATTTTTAGTCAATCGGGTCCAAAAATTTTAATATGATTTAATATAATTAAGAAAAAATGTTTTAAAATGATCAAGCACTGATTTTTATCTTTTCTAAAAGTAATAATGTTTGTTAAAACACTTCACCTAGATAAAACTTGCGACAAATTTGCCTCATTAAACCTATTAGGTTAATCATATACTCATATAAATTCTATCCTCACAACTCGACGCAGACAACGCAATCAGATTTTGCACTCTTGTGCGTCGAAGAGCGCCTTGAATCTTTACTTGCGCTCGGCCTTTATTTTATGTGATTTTTTAATGTGTTCTGATCAGAGCTGGTTTTATTCCATGCGCAAAATGGCGACTTTTTGATTTTTTTACCGACTGATTCAAATGGAATTTAATATTATTTGTGGGTTGAATTTTTGTTTTTCACTGCGCGCACTAACCTTAATTTTGTTTTCCATTTTCTAGTATTTTGTGGTTTTCTTTCATGCCGACGTAATGTTATTTAAATGAAGTTGTTATTACAGAAAACTACAAAATCCTAGAAAACGAAAAACAAAAATTAGGTTACTGCGCGCAGTGAAAAACAAAAATTCCACCCCAGTGATTGTAAATAATAAAATATCAAACAAAGAAAAATCTTATTTTAAATATGTAAAGACCCTAATTAAAACAATTATCGTTATTAATAAAATCTATTTCGTGCTCTAATTTTATTGTTTGTTAATTTTATATTGAACATTGTCATTTATTTATTAAAATTTACAGATTACTAAAATTTAAACTATAAATAAATATATAATTAAAATTTTATTTACGTTGTAAATATGAAAATTTTAAACTCAATTATTATAAATTTATAAACAAAAAGTAAATAAAATTGAAAGTAAATTAAATTTGGGTCTACTCGGAACCTACACATTTCGATCTTGCACATCTATTTTCTTACACATTTTATTACACGAAAAAAATATTACACATTAAATAAATTACCAAAATAAATCTTACACAAGTGTAGGAAAATCAATAATTAAATATTTTATATATTTTAATTGCAAAACAATATGAAAATTATAAAAATATATAAAATATTTAATTATTAATTTTCCTACACTTGTGTAAGATTTATTTTGGTAATTTATTTAATGTGTAATATTTTTTTCGTGTAATAATATGTGTAAGAAAATAGATGTGCAAGATTGAAATGTGTAGGTTCCGAGTAGATCCATAATATTCTTTGGGTTTCGTTCTTAGCTCGTATTAAGAATTAAATTTGTACAAATCTTCAAGGAATCTTAATAAACTTAAACGTCTCAAACGGAAGCTTAAGGATAAGTTTTGAAAATTATTAGCTTAAGAAAATAATTTTAATTTTTTTTTAAATTGTACGATAAATATAAAAATTTAACCAAAATTATGATTTGAATAACAAAATTAAGAAATAATTATTAATAATTAAGAATTGTTACTCATCATTTTATAAATTTAAAAATTATTAAGAATAACTAGTTATCAGCTTAATTAATTTTAGTTCACAACAAATAACTTTTTTCTACTATTTAACAATTAGAAAATTTGACATAAAATAAATAATCCATGAGTACAAAATCTAGTTCAATATAAATAAATACGTTAATTTTCATCTAACAAATATTTAACTATAAACATAGAATATAAATTTACGAGTATTTTCTATCCATTATTTCGAAACAATTATAGTATTTTAATTAGTTAAGACCATATCTGTTCATTATTATTATCATTTATTTATTTATATTTATATATCTAAACAAATAATACTAATTTTAGTATACATCAATAATTTATTTTTGCTTAGTTTATTTATTTTTTATGAATATTTTATTCTTAACAGATTGAATTATTATTAGATTAATTTTTATTAAATTAAAACGATAATTACAAAAGATTTTATGCATTGAATTTCCTTTATCATGAAAATTATTATTATATCATTTATAAATTTAAATATATTTAAATAAATAGCAGAATATTATGAATTCTAAAAAAAAAGTATATAATAAACTGTCAATTTATTAATTATGCGTTTCATTGTTTTCGCAAAATGTTTCAATTATTTTATACTCAAATTTGTTATTGAATTTCATTTTATCAGATAACCTCTGGGTAAAAATGTTTATTATAAAATTTACTTTACAAGATATCAATTTTCCTCCTGCAGTTTAAAGTAAATCAAGCATTTTCAATTAATTTATTTAATTTTATTCGAATAAAGCTATAATTGATGAAGAGTACCTTACTAAGCAATTGCAAAGTGTTTACTATATAAAGAATTAAATAAAAAGTGAGTCCTACTTTATAAATTCAAAAGTATCAAAGCACAGAATATTTTTACAGAATATTTTTGAAAATTTCTGATTCAGCATTCATATCACAGTGATAAGCAGCCGTACCACCACAATATGTGGTACTGCGCATGCGCAAACAAATGTTTTTAGAAATGGTAGTACTTTTTGCGATGCAGTTTGGTTAGAAAAGTCAATTATTTTATTAAAAGTTAGTACTTTTTTTGTTTTTCACGTGATATGTTATAGATGATATAAATGCAGAATCTAGGCCCTGTTCAAGGAATTTATCATGTTAAAAAATATAAATAAGAAATAAAATTTCTTATAATTATTAGTCCTGTCGCCAGCAATGCTATTTAATGCCCTAAAATGCCATAAAAGCTCCATGGAAAAAAATGGGTGGTATTTATGTTTTTTGACTCGTTAAACACGAATCCAAGGTCTATTTCGCAAAATTGACCACGTATTTTGCGAAATAGACCTCGGATTCGTATTAAGTGGGTCCAAAAACATAAATACCACCCTTAAACAATAATATTTATAATCGACCTTTTTACGAGTACATGATATTAAATGAATTTACAAATTATTATATTAATATTTTTCCTATTTATCAAAATCAGCTTTAAAACATTTTGATTCTTTATATATTCTTGCAAACGCATTTCATTTGCGAGAATACATAGAGAAGATGTCGATCAAGAAGTTTGTGTACATAACACGACCACAAGTGGTTATCATATGTTGTGTAGCTGAAAGCAAATCGATTGCCACAGTTATATTACATTTAAAGCACCAAATTCAGATATTAGATGTTTATATGAAAGGAAGAAATTCATCACTTTTCTTTGATTTAGGCAACCCTTGTATTATTTATTAGTAAAAAATAAATTTTAAAAATATATTGAAATTCTATACAGATACTTATAAATAATTTAAATTGCAATGCGAAAGAATAAAATTTAAATTTTACACTTTTACAAAGACAAAGTCTTGATAAAAATTTTAAAGTGAAATACAAATTGATGTTATTTTCTTTGTATTTCAACAATATCTACTAGATAGAAAATGGCAAAGGTTCGAATGACTTAAAAACACTTGTTAAAATAAATAGTACTTGAAAATATATATATCTAGTCAAAGATTTCAAAATACTGTAATATGAATATATTACGTTTGAAGTAGTACTATTTTGTGCATACTAATTTACAATTCTTATTATTCAAATCAACAGAATTCGTAATGCATTATATTTTATTCTCTTTTTTTTTGTCTATTCAATTTGCTTTTATTTGAAAAATTGAATACAGAAATTTTTTTAACAATAAAATATAAATTTAATACATTTTTCTGAAATATTTTAAATTCAAAAATATTTGTAATTCAGCTATTTTTAGAATAATCAGAAATTTATTCATGAATCAGCATTTTGACATTGGTTTTTATATTTAGGAAAACTTTTTTTAACATTGTCTAATTATCGATGAGTAAAATAAGATTACTAAAAAAAACGCATACAGAGCACAACTTGCACTGAATAAATTTCCAGAAATACAAGATCTAGAGGAAACTATCGCCTAGACGAACTGCATTAATTTCACTTAACTGACCATAAAGTAATTGAAACTGATTGTAACTGATAAAGGTGACCCTAAAAGACTATTCTCAAAATAAAGTTTTTAGTATATTTTTATATGGCATCGATAAGTTAACTTTTGCTAGATCTACCCAACTTGTTTAGAAATTCAGGTAAATAAATAAAAAATAATTCCAAGTGAAGTAAAAAGAAAAACAATTTTCATTCTTCGTAATTTGATTTTAAAAAAAAATGTTTTCAAGGAATTTAACTGAATTTAAAAACAAAATAATATTAAATTTAGCAGATAATAATTTTTTTTATATATATAAAAAAAAGAATTATATTGAACACGTATGTCCAAAAAAAAAAAAAAATAAGAAATGATTTTAAAAGCAGTATGTGAAAAGAATATTATTTTTGTACTATCAAAGTGTAAGAATATATTTATACATATATAACCTGCTTTGAAGTAAAGTTATTTTCTGGCACTTTATATCTGTCGATTTAAAATATTTATATGAACATTATTATATTATTGATAAGATTAATATTTTATTATATTATGATATAGAATTACTAACCCTTTAGGAATATATAATACATACGGTCACTCAATTTGAGTCTCAATACAGTTAGAAAATTGCGCCCAATGATACTGTATGTTAAAAAAAATTTTCTAAAATAGACTAATTTTTGGAAAAATTAAAGCCTCAGATTGATTAATTAATTTATTTGTACTATACTGAAAAAATAAATCCGGTTGGCTGCTTCCATGGCAACATGAATTTTTTTTCTTTAAAATGGTTACAAATGACATCAAACTGAAAAATTATTGTAAATTCTTTCTCGTGGTCAAAAGACTCGTCGTTTCATCAGAAAAAACATATTTTCTCGCCGCTAAAAAAGAAAAACGTATAAATCTCTAAGCTGTAAAAAAAAATACCAAGACTGGCTCTAAATACAAATAGTTGCAAGCCGCAGCAAAAGCCACAATGTATTGCGCAAAAGAAGATTTTACATATTTTGAATTTCACAGTATAGGCGAAAAGTCTTTTTCCACTGTTTTGCGACAAGCATAAAATTTTATAGTTATTTGTAGTACGAACCTAAAAAATGATTTATTAATTTTTTTAGTCATAGAACCAATTTACTTAAAACAATGCAACTTTTTTATTTACTGTGACATTTTCTCTTATTTTTTAAATTTAACTAATTAAAGTAAAACACTCATATTTATGCTTTAGAAGAATTAATTGCTTATTTAAAAAAAGAAAGGATTTAAACAGCTTATTTAAAGAAAAGGGTGTTTTATAAAGAAAAAGAAACATTTTAAAAGTTAGTGTTTTTTTTAAATTAAATGTTCTCCCGCAATCAACATAAATATGTTCAAAAGAATCTTTTTTAAGTTATCTAAAATTCATAAATTATACAAAAAGTATGCATTTAATTCTAGAAAGAAACATTATTTTCTTTTGTTTCACATAAAAAAAAAAAATAAATTTTTTTAGTTAAGCAAACTTTTACCATTTTTTGTATCTTAAAAAACAAGCTTGCTATGTAGTCTGAGCTGAAATTCACTAGACAATATATTAGAGGAGTTTTTGTTTAAAATTGATATACAAATTATTTTCGACAGTAGCCACGAAAGTACGATTCCGTGACCACTGCAAAGACAAGGAAATCGTAATTTCTCGCCACTGTCCCAGGAAAATTCTGAAAAGAATGCCCCAAACAGGCCCCAAATCGTAGTTTACTTCCTTGGCTTTACCTCGGAATGTAATTTAAATAATTTGAGCCATTCTTTATTTTTCTGGTCATGGGTCATAGTATACTATTAATCTATTTTTCAAAACTCAGAGGTTGCATTTTACCACCCAAATTATTTTGCGAAATTCACTTAATTAAAATATATAATAATATTCAAAACTTAAGCTTTGAAATTTTTACAAAAATTCTTAATTTTTTTAAGATTCTTTATTTTCCTAGCCGAGGCTGAGGGATTCAAAAGAAATCATTAATAGTCCTATAAAACCAATTAATAAAAATAAAAAATAAAAGTATTGAATTAAAAAGTTGAGCTTCCCTCAGAATATTCTCAGTCTAATAAAACTTTAGTAATTATTTTAAGTCTAAAAAGAATTCTTCTCTTTTTTTTTAATTTTACTGGGCTTAATTTAATGTCTTTCTTTTGTTAATTCTTTCCAAAAAAAAAAAAGTAAAGTATGTTTGCTCTTGAGTGAAATTGTATTTACGTAATTAACTTAAAGCTGTAAACATGACAAGAATGTAAATTTCTTAAAAAGCTTCTTTCATTTTTATTTTACTCTTCATTAATAATTCAGTAACAAAAAAAATTTTTTTGATTACTTTTTATTGTATTCTGTTTGACGAAAAAAAAAAAACTAATTAAATAATTATTTTATTTTTGCATACAAAAGCTTTAAAAAAAATCTTTATGTTCGTAGGTATATATAAAAATAATAATAAAAATTTATACTTTCATATTTCCCATGGGATTTTAAGTTATATAAAAATTTTTATAAAAAATCCTAATTCTTAATCCAATATATTATAACAATAAAAAAAAAAAAATTTAATATGACTTAATATCTTTATTTAAGACTAATATATAATAGACTTTTTTTTTCTTTTTTATTAACCTATTGTTCGATGTATTATATAATAATATTTGTAATAGAAGACCTAGAAATAATCAACAATTTTAAAAATAAAGAAAACAGTATTTTTTTATTTTTCAAACAAAGGGAGAAAAATAAATTTGAGTCATAAAACTTATAGCTATTTTCTGTGCCAAAAAGGGGCATGGAACAAGTTGACTTAGATTCAAAATTATTCTCAGTCCTTAATTCGAAAATATTCTTGAACCCCCCTCTCTTATTCCCCTAAAAACGTAAATTTAGTTCGGATTTGAAAGATCTAACATATGAATTTCCCGAAATTCGATCCTGAAAGTTTAATAAATCAATTTTTCTGCGAATCTCGATTTTAGGTGAATAAGATTATAAAAACTTCTTTTATATGACTATAATAAGGAAACTTGCAGAAAAATGAATCGTATTAAAAATTGAAGTTACAATAAAATTTCATCATGAAATTCTAACCTCAAATATATTTTCTATTTTTAATTACCATTCTTATGAATAACTAAATCAGAATTGTATTTGAACAAATAATTTTTTGCAAAAATTATTCTTTAAAAACAAAATTACAAAATGGCAATATATAGAAAAAAAAGAAATAATGCTAGGAAGAACAAAAATTCTTTGAGTTTAAGTACATACTTTGATAAAAAGATATTTTCCTAGTATTATTTTTTTTTCTTCTTTAACTAAAAGTATCTATCGAAAGATATAACCCTTTAACAGTACTGAAAAAGTACAAGTATTTTATAGGTAATAACCATTTAGCTATAATGATGTGCTACTCGCCTTTACGTTAACACTTCTTACAATAAGGACCAATTAGGTTTCCATTTACTTTATATATAGAATACATTCTATCTTTTTTCTTTTTTTTATTAAAAAAAATATAATGATCATAATATAGCATCATTATATATATATTATATGGACTTAAAGAACACTTTGATAAAGTTAATTGAATTTAGTATAAAAATATATATAATATTTTTTAATTAAATATTTTTACAGGCATAAAAAACATTATTATTCGCCTACTATATTGGATAATAAATTTTAATGAAATTTGATTTTTATTAATAAGTTTTAAGATCTTTCTCGGGATTTGTTTCAATATAATTTATTCATTTTAAGTATTAAATAAATTCAAAACCTTAAAGCAAAACTTATTAAGATTTCAATCACTAGTGAAAAAATCACTCTAAGAATATTTAAATAGAGGTTTTTAAACGATTTTGGTTTATAGGATCCTTATTTTCGTAATCAGCAAAAAATTTTTTTCAATTTCCTAGTACTTTAGAAAACAACTTTTACAAATTTTATTTGTGCTTTTGAGATCCAAAATCGACCAATTTTACCAAACATCCTTATATATTATAACTATTTGCATCATATTATTATTTTTCATATATTTTATAAATAAAATTTTCTTTATGCATATTAGCATAAAAATTCTATTTTATTAAATCCTTTCTATATATACCTCCTTACCTTATATATATATAGCTATTTTAATATTATATATATTTGAAATTCCTTAAATACCTTTACTTCACCTTAATATTAGATAATTTTCCTTAAATTCCTTGAACAACAACAATAAAAAATAGAAAAATATAAAAAAATAAATAAAAAATTTTAGTTTATTTTATAATAATTATATTAGCTTCATTTATACATTCAAGGATAAAAGTAATAAAATAAAAATATATTTTATTGTTCTACTATTTCTTTAACTTACTTTGCATAAACATAAATTTATAAGAAATACGCATGTAAACTCGACCCGGTAACCAGTATTGCAGTCGCTATTTTATCCAAAAATTCTGAGCAATAATTCTGAATTTTGACTGGTGCTAGATCTTTGTTTTAAATATACAACACCGTAGAGAAAAAACGATTAAGTAAATAAGTTAGCACATAGGATTTTCAAAAAATTTCTGTTATTATGTAAAAATGTTTAAGTTTTAAAAATAATCCACAAAAATAAAATCAAGCTTTAATAAGCTAAATTAAATAAATACAAGTTCTGTTTCAAATTTTAATTTTTAATATTTTTAAATTTTTGATTCCCTAGGGTTATTTAAATTCTGTACTTGACATTTATTATTACTATTAATCTTTTCCATTTTTCGTTACTAATATGGTTTTTATTTCAAAGACAAATTTCTGTAACTAAAATTGACTGTACTTAATATTTTTACTGCAAGTTAATAGAATATAAAAAGAGAAGTAAGTAAAAGTATAAAATTTTTAATAACTTTTTTACTATTTTAACGTTGAATCTTTTACTGGTTTTCGCTCCTGCACCGTTAGCTATTGGGATATATAAGAAGATAATACATACACAGAATTTAAAATTTAACCTTATAAGCCTACAAATTTCTGCAATTTCATAAGACGTTTCCACTTTTATTGTTCCTTTGTGGATCGTAATTTAAGTTACAGCTTTATATTAATATCTTAAAAGTATAATATAAAAGTTTTAAATTTTCTGTCACAATACTTGAATTTAATAAAATATAAAATTATAAATTTTAAGTCGGAAGTACAATTTTTATTACTTACAATGTGGTATGCAATAAGCTTAAATAAAATTAAAATTTATTCACTTATTTAATGTAATAAACTAGCATAGAAAATTTTCCTACTGAATACATAAATGAAAGAGCGAGAATTTTTAACTTTCTAATAAAATTTATAAATATGGTTATATAATACAAGTATAACAAGTTTATGGGTTTCTGCTGAAAATTTTAGGAATACCTTTATCGAAGTAAGAGGCTTTATGAAACTAAATGCTTGCTGACAATTTCATGATAAAGCATAGAAGAAACTTTTACTATCTTATAATCTACTATATATACAAATCTTGTTAAGAAAACTTTATATATATAGAGTTGTAGGTATAGACTATTTTTCATGAGTTGTTTTTCTTTAACTTTTTGTTTTTTTTATTTTAAGTTACATGTGATCATAACCACAGATTTGTACTTAAAGTTTGACGGAAAGAAATTGCTAACGTTTAGAATTCTTAGCATCAACTAAAGTGTGGTATGTACGTGAATAAATGTTTTTTTAGCCCTTTTTTTTTAACTTTTTCTTGCTGCAATAGCACGAACTCCATTTCAAAGTTTTGTCACAGTCTTTTTTTCTTATTTCTTACTCTTATAAGACTTTAAAGAAAAATAAAGGAAATAAAACGTGCTAGTCCTAAATTACAATTGGGAATTTTTTTGAACAAGTATCTATAAAGACAAAGGTAGTACTAATGTTTTTAAAGAAAACTTTTTAGGCCTTATATAATTAATAACATTTTTAAGTAAATAAATTTTAAAAAATATCGTAAAAGCCAATTTATATAAAAATTTCTAATACTGCAAAAAAGTTTTTGTACTTGTGATAATTACTCATACTTAATTGTTTTTTTTTATAGTAAAACATTAAAAAAAAGAGAGATTACCTGTTTCTTACCTTATTTTATTTTTGACGTGTTCTAGTTACAAAATTGCAGTAACTAGGATATATTCTTGCCAAATTATAGTTATCACGTATTTTTACAATTAATCTTAGGTATTTTGATTTCATGCAGTATTTTCAGGATTTTCTTATGTAACTAAAATTTTATAGCTAAAAAAAAATTAAACATTTTTTTGCCCTCCCGGGCGTAAAACTCGTGCGAAAAGAGTTTTCTGAACTCGTTCTACGCCTAGGGGAGCAAAAAATAGTGTAAGCACCATGGGTGAAATACTTTAGACACGAGCGTGAACACAAATCACTCGTGCCTGGCTTCGCCGAGCACTCGTGCTAGTGCTCACGCTAGTGCCGAAACTTTTACGCCCTTGATACTTAAAATACTATTAGAAATTTATAAAAATAGTATAAACTATAAAAGTATGCATGTGTATGTTTTATGTATCTTGGGCTTCATTGCGGGAATTCGCTTGCATCACTGATAGTTGGAATAGAATTATCAAAGAATAAAAGATTATTTCTAAAAACTGTCAATTAATATCGTACCCTTTTCTGGAAAATGCTATATTTTAAAAAATAGTTCTAATTGCATAAAGTGGTATTTATTTTTTTGAGAAATGGCATATAACTTTACAGCTCATTGAAAATTCTAGCAATTTTTGAAAATAAATAGATAATTATGATTTTTTAGGAAGAAAGTGGATTCGGTCAAAGCGTCAGCAATATTAAATGGATCTAAAAATTTTATAGAGTAATATGGATCCTACCCAGAGGATCATACGTATTTTTGGTCGCTAAAAGCTATTTTGAAAGTTTGATCTATTTTCTGATTGCCAGTTTTGAGTAATTAACGCTATATCGCCCAAAATAATAAACAAAAATACAATTTTTTGAGAAATATTGCTAATTGAGCCGAATTTTGATTAGGTTTTTGGGTCGCAGATCAAGATTCTGAAATTAGGATTTTTAATTTTAAAATGGCGGACTCTAAATCCCGTAATTCTAAGTTTTTAACCCCAAAATCAGTATTTTAAGGTATTTCAAGCAATTTAACTTATAAATACAAGCTTTATTTGATCAAGTCAAAAAATCTCATTCTATAGCCATGATTAAAGACTCCAAAATCTGTAATTCATCTTTAAAATGCTTAAAATAGCTTAAATTACCGAGTATAAGGTTAAAAGTACGGGATCTAGATTCCGCCATTTTGTATTTAAAAAATCTGATTCCAAAAACGTTATCAGAGACCCTCAAAACTAAAAGATGTACCAAAATTCGGCTTATCTGCAAAAATTGTATTTTTTTGGTTATTTTGGATGATATAGCGTTAATTACTAAAAACTGGCCATCGGAAAGTGGATGAAACCTTGAGCGTCCAAAATTACTTATAATCCACTTGGTTAGATTCATATTACTCCATTTAAAATTTTTGGATGCATTTAACATTGCTGGTACCTTGCCTATTTTCGGATTATTGACCAAAAAAATTTAGAATATGTACGCTGCGGTTTTAAATTAGCAGCTAATGGATTTTTTTTTCGGTGTTGGGTAACCGCACACCCCTAGTATACTTTGTCTTTTCTTTATGGGATTATTTTTATTTATTCAAAATTGCTTTTAGAATTAAAATGAGGAAAGAGTTACGTAATGGTATGTAATTTAATTAAATGGTTTGAAATGAGATTATTGATAAAATAAATACGTTTTTAGATGTATTTAGATTTCAGAAAATACATTAAAATTCACCAGAGATAGTGAAAAACTGAAATAAATTAAAATTTATTCAAATAACTTTTTTTTTTTACATCCTTGATAATTAATGTATTGTTTCAAGATTATATATCCCAGTGATTTTTTTCAAGCCCGATTTTCATTTATTCATTCCATGATGATAAAATCAAATGTAAATATTAACCATCCCGTATAAAAAATTTATTCACATGTAATTTTACTAAAAAAAAGTTGTCAATACGCTTTTTTCTTCAAAAGACCATTGTACTGGACAAATTCGTATATAAAAAAAGTAGTATACTATAGAGTTTAATGATTAAAAAGTGACATAAAGTTTTACCCTTATATAAAGTTTTCGACATGGAAGCTAATTTTATATATAGATACACATGTTGTATAAAATTAAATGAATTCTGTATAGCTTGTCAAAGTTTGTTTCTTCATTTATACTGAGATATTATTTTAGGATGTATAGGAAGTTGTACTAATATAATGAATGGTCACTTGATATATTTGATATCAAATAGATGCTGACTACTGAAGTAAATATATTGATAGGTAATCTTATATTTTATATTAATGTTATATTTATACTTTTTTGCAATCTTTTACAGCTGGTCGGTTAATTTAAATTGAAGTATATATGTACGACAGCAAGTTTTATTAAAAATATACACAGAATATAGTAAGTCATACTTTTTAATTATGTCATATTTGATAATAGCATTTGAAAGAAATAAGTAAATTATAAAAAAAAGTAATTTAATGTATTGTTATTAAAGTTATAAGAACAATTTTTAATGTAAATGTAAATAATCGTTTTAAATTATAACATAATATAGCATAATATAATAAATATGATAACTAAAAAATATAAATCTATAAACATACTCTTCTGTATATTTATGAATTTCTGATATTTTTTTCGCTGCTTAGATACTTTTATACAATCAGTACAAAATATTTTGTTCCAAGTCTTACTCATGTGTTTTAGGCCAAGGAGGCTGAAATAATTTTTTTGCCCTCCCGGGCCGGGCGTAAAACTCGTATTTAAAGAATTTTCTGAACTCGTTCTACGCCTAGGTGGGCAAAAAATAGTTTAAGCACCATGGGCGAAATACTTTAGACACGAGCGTGAACACATATCACTCGTGCCCGGCTTCGCCGAGCACTCGTGCTAGTGCTCACGCTAGTGCCGAAACTTTTACGCCCTTGATACTTAATATACTATTGTATCACGGTCTTTTTTCTACCCAAAACTTCGTTTTTATCGCCCTTTTAAAAATACAATTAACTGCCAGATTATTATACATATTATATGTATTAAAATACAAAATAAAATAATTTTATGCTATTAATAAAAGATAACACGTGGATTTGGCAAATTTCCATTTTATCTTACGTATATTTTACTTCTTATATGAATATTTTTCATTTATAACTTAAATGCAATGCTAAAAAGGTAAATTTGAATAATCTTATGGAAAGGCTTAAAATAAATAAAACTTGCTCAACTAGTAAAAGTTTGATATAAAATTTTTTATTTAAATTATACAAGTGAAATAAATAAAAAAAATTTTAACTAATTTATCTTTCTTAATTTTCGATGTAAATCTATGAATCTAAATAATTTTTTTTAATTTTTGACGTCTATTCGAAGGTTTGAGAAACACAAAACTTTTCCTGCTAATTGCTGTCGTTCACGGGTTACATTTTTTAGAATATCTCTTTAACTAACTGGTCATTTTTAAAATTTTAAACGTAAACCCGAAGGTTTGATAAGCACAAAAGTTTCCCTGTTAATTGAATGGTAGTTTTTGAAATTTCTATATGATAGCCTAATATATACACAAAAAGCCTACAGCGAGTTTTAACTATCACGTAATCTTTCACAAAATATTAAAGTCAATGATAATTTCTAATATATACGCATATATTCGGAAATTACTATGTTCCCGCATTTTCATAATTCTGATGATTTCAATGACCAGGAAATAATGTTTCTAAAGCAAAAGTAGAGATAAGCAGAGGATTGAGCCATGAATTAAAAATTGATAATTTATTCATATATACTATATGTATTATATTTTACATAAATATATAATCTATTCTCCTGTTTTTAAGATGATAAGGAAATTTAAAATTCATATACAATGTAAAATATATATAATTTACGCTTATTTTTAAATTTTATCGAAGAGATTATTATTAAGCTCTTATTATGTTGAACTTTATTGCTGGAATATTTAGGTAAAATAAATAAAATTAATCTAAATAAATACGAGTTTATTAATAGAAATTTTGTAAAATAAATTTTGGATTTAGAAATGTACATAGATTGTCCAACAATGAACCTTGTATATAGAAATTATTTTATTATTATTTTTCATCATACAATTATTTTTCCAATTATTTCTAACTTTCTATTGTACACGAAATAACTTATGAAAAGTGTTATCAAATTAACTATTATTTTGTGATTAAAATTTTAAATAAATACTATCTGCAAAAAACTTTATTCAATTTTAGTTTTATAGTATATTTCTAAACTCTTGTTGTTCCACTTATAGCTTATTTTAAACAATATATAGATAACTTCTAAGTTTCGCAACAACTCGTGTCCCTTTGGTGAATATTGCTAAAACTAAGAAATTTGTTAATGACGATACTATAGTTTGTGCTGACCAGATATCTAGGTAAAACTTTAAATTCCCAGCAGCAGCTTATCGATCAGTTAAAATTTATTGAGTATTAGATAATGTAAAAACTCACAAGTGATTTTTATAATTTAGAATTTAGAAAAGTCGATGTTAATTTAAAACTGTAATTTTGCATGGAATGCCTTATTCTTTTTTACTAAAAATGGGATTCAATAAGTGGTCCTATCAAGTTAAAATGAAAAATCATTTGGGAAATGATTCATTAAAAAAACTGAGGAACTTTTAATTGTTAAAAAAAGTACACTGTAAAAAGTAACTTCCTTATATTAACAAAAAAATTAGAAAATTTTAGAAAAATTAGTAAATTTTCAAAAAAATTTGTAAATATTCGAAAAAAATCGTAAATTTACTAAATTTAGCATATTCTCGAAAAATTCGAGAATTCTCCATTTTTTTTGTGAATTCATAAGAAAAATTGATAATTTACAATTTTTCTTCGAAAATTTACAAAAAATAGTCGTAAATTTACGAAAAATAATTGTGAATTTGCAACTTTTTTCGTAAATGCACAAAAAAAAATCATGAATTCTCGAATTTTTCGATAATATACTAAATTTAGTAAATTTACGATTTTTTTCGAATATTTACAAATTTTTTTGAAAATTTACTAATTTTTCTAAAATTTTCTAATATTTTTTGTTAATATAAGGAAGTTTCTTTTTACAGTGTAGGTCTTACTGCGACAATAAGTAGCGAATTTAAAAACGCAGACCCAAAAAATCCATGAACTTGGTTAATTGGGTATCTTATAATAGAAACTCGAACAATTATTTAGTATATTTATCCAACATTAAAAATATTTTAACAATAGTAATAGTAAATAATTAATTTAATTAAAAATCAAATAAAAAAAAATTTCAATTTACCTATTATTTGACAATTCAATAATGAAATTTAATTATTACAAACAAAATCAATTCATGTAAATCAGTTCTAATTTATTATTGAAAATTACACAGAATTAAGTCAATGAAATATTTGGTTAATTTATTATTATTTATTATTATTATTATTATTATTATTATTATTGTTGTTCAATTTAGGTGTAATATATGCAAATTATGATGATATTTTACATAATTTTACAAAAAATAATTTAATAATTAATATTATTATTATCAGGCTAAACTAAAACCTGAAAAGATAATAATATACAATATAATTTTGAGTCTGAAATTAAGCTTATTGAAAAACACCAGCTGTAGTAATTGAAAATTCTGTTTTCTTATTTTCATAGTCCAAGATTACTTGTCAACTCTACTAAGCTTCAGTTTAATTGTAATCGTGGAATCACGATATTCGTTAACTTCTCCTTACACTACTTTGCTGTGCTATTTTATCTTCACGTTGTTTATTTGGTCGCCCGTATAATTTATAAATTTAAATTTCATAACTTTTGTACTTCTAAGCAAAAATATAATTTTGTTGAATATTTTGTGCTTTGTTGGATAGGAAATATCAGTATATAACTTAGTTCATCTCGCTCATTAGTATCACTAAATACTAGATGAAAAAATCTAAAATTAAAAATATGTTTCTGGAATACCGTATAGGAGCCAATTTTCGAACGTATTGAATTTCGATCAAATACACACAAATTAGCGTTTATATAAAAAAGTATGCATAATTTATCTAAAACCGAGTTTTATTATGAAACTACAAACCCTAAGGAACTAATTTCAACCTTACCGATATTAAAAAACAATTTAATTTAATAAAAAAAATAAGAAAAATGTTCTCTTGTACAACCTTAGGAGATTTTTCTCGTCGTTTTCACCAAATCTCGTGTGTTATTAAAATCAAGTTTTAAGGATACCTACTCTATGCCGAATACTAAAAATGCTTTTAATTACGTTGTGATGCTTTAATAAATGAAGGGAAAAGGTTATATTCACTTATTTATTGCAAATTTATTTTAAATAGGTATATCGATAATCGAATCCGAACTTTTTTACACGTATGGGTATTTTCGATATTTTCAATTTAATTACACTTTTTTTAATTTAAACGATATTTATTTAATAATAATACACTAAATTTGTCATAATTACATTATTTATACTATATTTTATAATAATTAATAGAATATTTAATAAACTAACACACATAAACACAATTTAAAGTACTTATATACTTATGTATCACTTTGTTTATAACACAATAAATGCTCGTAAATGCTTTGATTTTTATAAAAAATACGTAGAAACACTTTGAAATTAGAAAAAAATCTTTATTTTAATATTAAAATTGTATAAAAATTATATTCTAACACTTGTTTCATTAAATTAATGCTTTTTTTACTTTTAAATATACAAATAAATAAAGAGTTAAACAAATGCGTGTTGTTGATAAAAATTTCGCGCGCGAACGTTATTGAAACGGCGGGTTGCGTAAACAGGGGGTCTATTTTGTTTCCTTGAGTTTTAAAAACAAAATTATCAACTATTATCTTTCGTTAATTAAAATTAAAAAGCAAATTTTAATAAATAAATGTTTAAAATACATGATTATACAAGTGTGTAGTTCATCTGCTATTTATTATATTTTACTCTTATTATAGGTATTTTATATTAAAAAAACAAGAAAAAAGAAGTGAAGAGGGAATTAAGAAATAGGTATAGTTATACCTATAAGAATTCTATTAAAACGCGCACGATTTTAACTTAGTTTTAGCGATTTTCAAATTATCGAAAATTAATTCGATCAAAATGATACTATTATCAAAAATAGAATTTGCATTATCGAAATTACCTTACCTTGCACCCTTGTAATAAATGTAAATTATTAATTACCCATCAATAAATTTGATATTTTTTTAATTGGGATAATAAAATATAGGATTTTCCTGATCAAATGCAACAATATTTAACTCGAATTATTAATTTTAAAATATATTTTTCAACAAATAATGATACAGCTAGGTATAAGAAAGTGACTTCTGATCGAAAACTGGCTCCTATACGGTATTAAACATTAAAAAAATATGCTTAATATTAAAAAAGAAAAAAATGGGAAAAAAAGGCATAAATTATGTGTAAAAAAATTTTTTTTTTCAAATCTTGTATAAAAAGTTGCATAGAAGTAGTATTATTTATACAGTGTTACTTAACTATATAACGTGGTTTGAGTCACTTGAAATCGTACATCATTAGTAAGCTGGGCACGATCATGAAAATAAATCAAGTCTCTTCTGAGTTTTTGAAGCAAAGCTTATATGACTTTAACTTAAGTATAGATATATATATATATATACCGTACTTACACTAAAAAAAAAAGATAAATAAATAAAAAAAAAGCAAGATACAATATTTTTAAAAATAAAAAACGAAAGAATACAAAATAAAAAGGTAATATAAAATTTATATTGTAAAATAATTTTTTTTTCTTCTTCATCCTTTTGTTTTTGCATTTATTTTTTCGAGTCTGTACGTTTTATTATACTTGTATAATCTAAATACGTCTATTTAGATTCAGTGAATTCATGATAAATAAATTCTATTAGTAAGTACTTTTTTATGTACTCTCTATAGTTTACTAAACTTGATATATAAATATATATAAAACAACATATGCTACCTATACGCATCTGTAACATTAAATTTTCCTCCGATACTGCGACTGAATATATAATGAATTTACCTGTACGTAGTTTTCATATGTACAAGTAGTATTTTAGAATTGGCACGAATTCGATTATACTAGTAATATTATAACAGATATAGATCGTACATAAAATAAAATATTTTATTAATTTATAGAGCATCTATCAACAAACGTTAAAAATTTATATATACTCATTTTCATTAATATTATTTTCTATTGATAATAGAAAAAGGAATGAAAGTATTGTTAGGTTAATCATTAATTTTGTATGTGCATTTTGAGAAATAAAAGAGAGAAAAATATTGTAAGGTAACCTTTTGCTTAAAGGAAATTAGCCAATAAATCAGTTTCTAACGATAAATCAGACGATTTATTTGTGCTATATATGTATTAAAAAAATTGCGTTCTTTCATTCGAATATAAAAAAAAATATAATCTCTCTAACCATTAAAAAGTTGATTTACAGATTATTATCTTTTGAATCATTTGATAAAAAATTTTTATTTTTTTATAATTAATAATGAAATTATTTTTTTATGTTACAGGTAAATGGTCCATGGACTTTACCAGCATTTGTATGTGATTTTTATATAGCAATGGATGTGATGTGTAGTACGAGTTCGATTTTCAATTTAGTAGCAATATCAATTGATAGGTAATATCAAATATTTATAAATATAGACAAATACAGAAAAAAAAAATGTTTTTTATGTTCGTGAATCAATTTATTGAAAGCTATATTTTAAAAATTTTATTTTTTTATGTATTTCATGTTTTTTAGAAATTTTTTACATGAGTAAAATTTTATTTATTTATATACCAATAAAATATTTTGCAATAATTTTTCTATTGATAATTATTAACAAAAGAATGGTCACGAATTATGACTTTGTAAGTTCAAATTTAATTTTTTTATTCGAGAAATTTTAGTAAATTTTACTTTTAGTCCTGTTGTCAGCAATGCTATTTAATTCCCTAAAATCCTAAAATACCATAAAAGCTCCATGGAAAAAAATGGGTGGTATTTATGTTTAGCGGGTCCAAAATATAAATACCACCCATTTTTTTCCATGGAGCTTTTATGGCATTTTAGGGCATTAAATAGCATTGCTGGCGACAGGACTATATAAGCCCATTTTTCACATCATAATATACAAGTTCCTATTAAAAACTGATAGAACAAAGCATATTCTCTGAGTCACCCGTAAACATGAATTTAGAAATATTGAATTGCAGCCAAAAATTATACAGTTCATATACGCAATGAGAATAGCTAAAATTTCAAATATGAATGCAACCTCATAATAAGTTTTTTCTAAATCGTGTGCACGAGTACTAGAAATTTTCTTAATATCAGATAGGCTTAGGTTTTTTTGGGTAGAGTTTGAGGTAAACTCAAAATTTAAAAAAAAAATATATATATCTTCATTTTAATACATATAAATATATTATATATATGGCTCATTTTCATTTTTTTTTTGCAAAAATAAATTAAAAAAAAATAATATAAAAATCTTGCTTTAGTGTTGTAATTTTTAGAAAACATAAAGTAAAAGTTTTTTTTATCAAAGGATCAACTTGTTATTGTCATAAAAACTTAGTAAAATTAAAAAATTTTTATTATTGTGCTTTAAACCGATTACTTCTTGAAGTATAAAAAAGTATTTTTATGCTTTTGTGAATAAATACGAAATTTTCGGTCATATTTTAAAAATCCCCTATTTTATTAGTACTTTTTTTATCAGAAAACTTGGTTTATAAGGAAATTTAACCAATTCAAATAGTTTTATGCAGATAAAGCCAAAATTTCTAAAAATCCAAAAATTTTAAAACTCATTTAAATCCATTTATATCAGGTTTTATGAGCTCTCTGACCCGGGGAACCATATTGATTTAAGTTTTTCACTGTTTCAGACCTTTTTCAGTACCAAAAGACGAAAATTTTGAAGAAAAAAAAAATTTGACATTTTTCCATACATACCCCTTTCGATTTTGGGCAAAAAAAAATTTTTTTTTTAAATCCAGTTCCCCTATTTCATCAGCACTTTTTTGGCTAGAAAACTTGGTTTATAAAGTATTTTAACTATTTCAAATGGTTTTAAGCTAATAAAGCCCAAGTTTCTAAAAATCCAAAAATTTTAAAACTCACTTAAATCCATTTATATCAGGTTTTTTGAGCTCTCTGACCCGGGGAACCATATTGATTTAAGTTTTTCAGTACAAAACGTCGAAAAATTAGAAAAATCAAAAAATATAACAATTTTCTATATATACCCCTTTTGATTTCGGGCAAAATAAAAATTGTCAAGAAAATTCAGTTCCCCTATTTTATTAGCACTTTTTTTATTAGAAATCTTGTTTTGTAAAGAATTCCAACTAATTCAAATGACTTTATGTAGATAAAGCCAAAATTTCTAAACATGAAAATATTTTCAAACTCACTTAAATCCATTTATATAAGGTTTTTTGGGCTCTCTGACCCAGTGAACCATATTTATATAACTTTTGCGACATTTATATAAGAATGCGTAGTTTTTCGCAAAAAAAATAATTTTTTAGTTAAAAGTTAAAAAAGATAAAAATTAAATGATAATATAAAAAATTGCACTATTTTAATTTGATTTAGTCAAATGATACTTTGCGTAGAGCGAAAAAATAAACAGATATAAATAAAATTGGTAGTTAATATTTTTATAAAATTGAAATTTATGGTTTATACTTTATTATTATTTTTTTTAATTGATATTTATTCTCGTTTTACAAACATTAACATTCATATAAAAAAATTTTATACGGCAATTAAAAAATTTGCCATATAAAAAGTTGAACATAAATTTAAAAAAAATAAAATTTATATGAACCCTCAGAAAATATTTGAAGTACCAATCTTTATATAGTTTTAAACTAAAATCATATTTTGGTCAAAATGACTAAATAACAGCTTGAAGTAAACTTTATGGTAATAAACACGGTTTCTTTTCATAGTTTTGAATTAATTTCCTTATACAAAGTAATTATTAAAAATTATAATTACCAGCATGTATTACACGGTCATTAACTTTATGCAAATTTAAACTCAAAAATTATTTTATTTATACTTTAATTATATTATTATTTTAATTTTGTGTTACTAATAATATAATTATTTGAAAAAATAATTAAAATCAACGATTTATTTATTTTTTTTAATTTTATAAAATATCCTTAAAACAACAGATTTTTTTGGAACCTGCTTTCTTTGTTACTGGATGAAAGTTCCGAAAATACTAACTCGATTTTTGAATTCCAAGTCCAGTTTTTAAAGGCAAATTTTAGATATTTTTGAAATCTTTTTTTGAACAGCGTTTCAGCATCCAGTAATATAAAAGGGGGTCCCAGAAATTTCGGTCAAAATCTGCCCAGATCTCAGAAATTCTGTTATTACTAACAATAAGTTATTTTTTAACTAGAGTACGCTATTTAAAATTAACAAATTATAAGCTCGAAAAAGCATTACATAAAAATTCGATATTAATTACAATTACAATAATCGTTAATTTAAATAAAATTTTTTAATCAAACTTCTTTTCAAAAGCAACAAAAAAAAAAGTTAGAATAAATCAATAAATTTAATAAAAATAATAATTTTTATTAGATTTATAGTTTAATTAAGTTGTTGAACGAAACTAATATTAATTATTAAATAATAAACATGAGAAGAAGAAAAAAAGTAATAAGGAAAATGAAATTAATAAATTTTCATCACATTAATAAAATTTTACCAATATATATTATATATAAAAAGTTCTTGAAAAACTAAAGTAATGAACAAACTGATGATGATAGAAGATAGTTGAAGAAAATCAAGAGAAGGCGTATATATATATATATAAACCTCCTTCTTGTCGTTCTTAACATAGAAACGAGCTTTTTCTCTTTAACTATAGTAGTGTACGTACGTTCCTATTAACTTTCGAGGTAACGAGCGACTAATTGCTCTTCCGTAGTTTCATATCTTTCTATATAGCAAAGAGTTTGGTATATATAGAAGGCCCAGATACTGTTTTTCCTTTTTGGCTTTCATTTATATATAATTTTTTTTTTTTTTTAGTTATTTGTATAGTAGATTGGAAGTTTTTTTCAAAATTTGCTTGATTTTTTTGCTATTGTATATAATATTAAACCGCATTTCTACTCTTGCACATTTAAAAAATTGTTCTTATAGAACGCAAGTTATTCTTTTAACAGACAGTACTTAAAATTAAAATATTGAACTCAAACGTTGCGAATCTTACCATGTATTCAAAAACCAAAGCTAAATTTGATAACTGCCAGGCTAATATACTGGTAATATATTTTATATTTTTGTCAGCATAAAAGTTCCTTTTTTCGTAATATATCTTCATAAATTATATTTAACTTAATTTCTTGATATTATATAAGGTTAAGAAAAAAAAAAATATTTAATTTTATCTGCTATGATGAAAACATTTAGATTAAATTTTTCAAAATTTATTAAATACTTCAGTAAAATTAAATATAATTCAGTATTTCTTCAAGTTTATAAGAATTTTTTTAATAGAAATTTGATGAAAATTTATTAATTAGCATAAATATTAATTAATTAAGATTCAAGTACATGTTTCGTTATAAAATGTATTGTAAAATTCATAAGCTTTAACTCATGTTTCCCCAAAGCAACTTGTACATCATGCAGTGCTGCATGAATTTGTATTGTATTTCTGTATTGTATTTGTATATGCTCAAGTGTAAACTTTAATTTATCTGACTACGATTTAATAAAATAAAAATTTAGTATTCATAATGTATTTGTAGTCTGGAGGATTGTAGTTAGGAATTAATTTATTCAAATCTTTAGTTCACGAATTTTGAATTACAAAAATTACAAGTTTTGTTTTAGAAACGGTTTAATAATTTGGTTTACCAGAGCCAAGCCCAAAATCAGACATTCGAATTACTAGTAAATTTGCTTTCCAAATAAGTTATCTGAAAAATTAGAACAAATTACTTGCAAATTACCTACTTTAACATCAAAGAAACTTTGTTAAATTTTATTTACATAAAAAATGATTAACTTATTCCAAAAAAATTAAAATTACATCTGATACGAACTTTTTTATCAGATTGAAATTAAATTAAAATCTTTTTCTTACAGAAAAAATATTCTAATCCGTAAATTAAAATTCAGATATTTTCGTTCGATAAGAAACGTAATAAATCTATAACGTAGTAAATTAAAATAATTTTATTGAAACTATATCAAAAGAATCAAAAGAAATTTATGTCCAATTTTTTTTTTCCTTTATATGTTTTAGATATATAGCAGTAACTAGGCCAATAGAATATGCAAAACATAAGAACAATAGAAGAGTGTGGATGACGATATTACTAGTTTGGGCAATATCAGCAGCTATTGGTAGTCCAATTGTACTCGGCCTCAACAATACAGCAGATCGTATTCCTGATCTATGCCTCTTTTACAATACTGATTTTATTATATATTCAAGTTTAAGCAGTTTTTATATTCCTTGTATTATAATGGTTTTTCTATATTATAGGATATTTAGTGTAAGTTTATCTTTTATTTTATCTTTTTTTAACACTGCATTTTATTGTTTTTCAATATAAAAAAATCTTTTTTAACAATATTTTCTTTGATTGCTTTTTCAAAAATGGAAGAATGTTTTTTTACATTTCACCTTTTTTCAATATTTTCAATGCATTATTTAAAATAATCAAATTAATGCTATCAAAATACCTATTAAAGAAATTTATTAATCATATTAAAAAAGTGGACTTAACATATTATGTTTTTGGAAATTTAAAAGTTTTGTATTCATTATCAGTTTGAACCTAAAAACTACTGTTAACTTAACCTAAAAAGAACATAAAATTATTTGAAGACTATTGCTTAATGATTTTGCCGACATAACCAAACCTAGCCTAAATACTAGCAGCCGAAAAATGTTAAAAAACTCACTGATTAACGTTGGAGTTAGACTTCTAGGCCACGACTGGCCCCCAAACACCTAAAAAACCCATAAAAAAGGATTTTTATAGATTTTATTTTTTTTTTTTTAACGTATCTAGAAAATACTCTGCATATTGGCTGGAAATCTTAAAATTTCATTACTTATTAAGTAATAATTTTTTTTGTCCATTAGGGTTATTTTTGGGGACCTGTCGTCGCCTAGGGGCTTAATTCAAA
This sequence comes from Anagrus nilaparvatae, assembly GCA_022575985.1. NCBI lineage: Eukaryota > Metazoa > Arthropoda > Insecta > Hymenoptera > Mymaridae > Anagrus > Anagrus nilaparvatae. The sequence continues at coordinate 21,574,888 of JAKSXM010000137.1, forward strand.
CGGCAATCAGTGAGTTTCTTAACAACTGTTCATAATGCTAATATTTGGGCTAGTTTTTATTTCAGGGGGCAAATAACTGCGTATCTAGCAATAGCCTTTCATCAAGTAAACAATTTAAGCTCTCATATTTTTTAGCGAAACAATTTTGCGCTTATAAAATGTTTATAAAATTAAGATAATTAAAATAATTAGAGTAAAGAATGAATCATCGCAATTTAAACTAAAATAGTCTATTTTATGAAAGTTTAATAACATAGAGATAAAAACTTTCAAAATAATTAAACAACGATAATTATTGACAAAATAAAAGTTTAAATGCTTTGTTCCTTTCTTTAGTTATTCGTAAATTAAATTTTAACATCAAAAATGCGGTATTTGACAGAAATTAGTATTCATAAAATATACCAAAACTAATTCAATGAGTAAATAATAAAATACCCTGCCAACTAGCTGGCACTAAGGTTCCTCAAACAATGAGAAAAAACTTTTCCAATTTTGAGAAATAAATTTTGGAAAAATTCGGTATCAAATCCAAAAAATTACTATAAATGAACTGTCTAAAATTAGTACTCTCATAGAAATAAATTAGGTACTACGTCCAAAAAGAAAAAAAAAATTGTTGTTTTTTGTATTTTTTCGTGAAAAAAATTTTTGGAAAAAAATTTTCAAAAAATTAAGTATCAGTTTCGACATATAGAGTAAAAACCATACTTTCAAATATAAGTACTTTCGTGGAAATAAATGAGGTATTACATCCAAATTAAAAAAAAAAAAAAGTACCTCGAGCTTTTTTGGTGAAAAAAATTTTGAAAAAAAAATTAGGTCTTAACTCCATAATGTTTGTGAAGTATCACCAATTACATACATACACACACACACACACACACATACATACTTTTTTTAAAAACCGGTTTTTTAGCTTCCTGGGGTCTCAAAACGTGCTTATATGCCAAAAAATCAAAAATCGAAATTTGACCTATCACAATGGTTCCTCTTACTCTTTTTCTTATTAAAAGTCCTTGGCAGCCAAAGCTTAGAATCTTTTGCCAATTATAAAACTATTTTGAATATTAAAATAATTGATAATTTAATAAATTTTTTAGGCATTAAGAGACCGTGAGAAAAAAAGACGAGCAAACAGAAAATCAAATGTTGATGATTTCAAGCCAGGCTGTATAATAGAAAATTTAGCAAATACAAGAAGGTGAGTAAAAATAAAAAAAGTACATAAAAAAAAGCTTAAAAGCTTTGAATAAAAAAAAGAAAAAAAAATTTTATTTTTCACTTTGTAATTTTAATTTTTTCTATTACGTATATTTTTGAGGTATATAAAAGCTTATTACTTAAGCTAAAGCTAAATCTTGAGAAAATCTTGTGTATTTTATATATAAAGCTTTTAGAATAATTTAGCATATAATACGTTGTATATGCGTTGCGCGTCCTTTAATTTTGTAGTATAAGGACATGGGCTTGCTAGTTAAATAAGTAAAGTACGTCCGCTCAGATTAATTACAAAGATGGAACGAGTTTTGTATACGAATATTTTATGTATACTGCATGATGCATTTCATAAATGCATGTTTTTAGATGTATTTAATTATTACTAAATGCTGTAAGGAAATAGTAATAACAATTAATTTTTTAGCTTGAGGCCAGAGCTGGGATACTGTGACACGCTGTTATCCGTATATACGGCATACGGTGAACGGTTACTAGATGTATTCAGCCGTATATACGGCAAACTGCATACGGTAGCCGTATAAAATAGTCCATTAATACGGCAAATTCCGTATGGCTCCCGTATATACTTCAACCGTATGAAAATTCATACGGCAAAATCCAATACGGGACCCGTACGAAATATGCCGTATTAATGGATCATTTTATACGGCTCCCGTATTGACTTTTGCCGTATGAAAATCCATACGGCAAAATCCAATACGGGAACCGTACGAAATATGCCGTATTAATGGACCATTTTATACGGCTCCCGTATTGATTTTTGCCGTATGGATTTTCATACGGCAAAATCCAATACGGGAGCCGTATAAAATATGCCGTATTAATGGACCATTTTATACGGCTCCCGTATTGATTTTTGCCGTATGGATTTTCATACGGCAAAATCCAATACGGGAGCCGTACAAAATATGCCGTATTAATGGGCCATTTTATAAGGCTCCCGTATTGATTTTTGCCGTATGAAAATCCATACGGCAAAATCCAATACGGAACCCGTATAAAATAGTCCATTAATACGGCATATTACCTACGGCTCCCGTATTTATTTATGCCGTATGAAAAACCATACGACAAAAATCAGTACAAAATCACCCGAAAATTTGTACGGCATAAGAATATACGGCCCCATATTTTTCTCATACGGGCCCGTATGCATATAGGACCTGGGTAATTTCATAATGCCCACGCACCCATATGCGTATAGGAGAGGGTATTTTCATAATGCCCACGGGTCCGTATGCGTATAGAAGAGGGTATTTTCATAATGCCCACGGGTCCGCATGCGTATGAGACTTGGGTGTTTTAATAATGCCCACGGATCCGTACACAGTATGAAAATACCCAAGTCCTATACGCATACGGACCCGTATGCATATAGGGCCTGGGTATTTTCATAATGCTCACGGACCCGTCAGCATTATGAAAATACCTAGGTCTCATACGTATACTGACCCGTGGGCATTATGAAAATACCCTCTCCTATACGCATACGGGTCCGTGGGCATTATGAAAATACCCAGGTCCTATATGCATACGGGTCCGTATGCGTATGAGACTTGGGTTTTTCATAATGCTGACGGGTCCGTGGGCAGTAGGCATTCAAACTTTAACATACTACCAACTGATCCGTATACTTATAAAAACAAAGTATGGACATACTGTGCACGGATCATTATACTACTTGGCCGTATATACGGCTGTTAGTTTTCCGTGCCCAAAATGCCGTGCACGCCCAGCTCTGCTTGAGGCTACATTTTTTACATTATAATTTTTACACACATTAATCTATTCTTCTAAACTAAAATTTGAAAATTTTGATCCCACATTCTTTATCAGTTAACTAGTCATTTTTAAAGGAACTAAATAGCATTTTGTATTAATTTTGCCAAAAAAATTGCCATTACTAAAAACCATTCAAATTTTGTTGATCATAACCCGTTCAAGTACTCCAGAAAAATGAATATAGCTCCATCAGTTTTCGTTAAAATATTTGCAGTTTATTATACTTCAGTCTGTACGATAGTTAAATTTACTTAATTAAAAATTAATAAGTATACATATACTCGTAATATAATATTTAAGTATATATGCAAAGTATAAATTTTCAATATTTTTAAATCTTCAAGTATATTTTCGAAAACTGAAATTTATTATGGATATATTAATGAATAATTATATAATACCTACATAAAACTATGCATCAAAATTACAAAGTATTCTATTAAATTTATAAGCATAACGAGTACTTTATAAATATTACCAATACATACATATTTTACAAAATATGTTTAATATTATAATGTATACGAAAATTTAATGAGTTTATTTTAATAAAAAAAATACTAAAATATTTAATATTTTAATTATGTATAGAACACTAGACAAATCATGTGCTGATTTTGTTTACAAATTCTATAAATCATGCATAAAAAAAATTTATACTTGGTTTGCGTATTAACAGAATCAGCAGGCGTCGGACATGTTGACTTATAGCGGTTTTAACTAATATTACAAATTATATAAAATTACTATAAATAATATTACTATTTGTCCTGGTATTGAAATTATTCTTAAGTCAAATCAAAATTATTTTAAGACCCTAAATTAAACTTATACTAAGTCCATTTTATCTCTTTTCTCGAAAGCCTCCATTTTTCTCCAACCCCCGACCTCAATGTTGGCAGTCTAAAAAGCCCCATTTATACAGGGACCAAGACTAGCTCTAGTCTGTCTGAGCCAAGGCAGTTGGGCCAAAATTTAATAGGGAGTGGGGTGAATTAATGTATTTATTTAGCAATATTCTTAGAAAATCTTATCCAAATCTAAACAATTACAAAGTATACTATTTAAAAATACACAAAATCTAACGACAAATATAATTTTAAGTTTTATTTTATTTTTTTCTGTATCTGAAACCTGCATTGAAGCTTGTAGATGCTTTTTTAACAAAGATTAACTAAATGTTATTTAGTGGATATTATTTGGCAAGGTTCGCCGAAACAACGTTAGGAGCTGCTGCACTTGTAGCACCAACAATGGAAGAACCAACGAACACTGCTTCAGGTAGCAACGAGGATGAAGATGAAATACAATTAGATCCAGTCGTTGTAATTTCAAATGATAAAAGTACAGAATTTTGTCTTACTACTGTCGAAGAAGAAAAATCGTAAGCAATATTTTTATTTTTATTTATTAATAAATTTTAGTAAGATATAGACTTTTTTTACATTTAATTAATGATGCAAGTTTAAATTAATTTAAATTTTGCAAGAGGTAAAAAAAAACGTAAAAGTCATTGAAAATGCATCCCATTTACCTTTCATTCATGCAAATACAAACTTTCTGGTAATAAAATCACCTGCCTGCATAATAACAAAAAGGCATTGCTTTTTAACTATTGCAATAATACTAATTTTTCCGCTTAAAGATGGCACCTCCCCAACCTCTGAACCTGCTTAGTTTGTTACCTCTATAAATAAAAGATCAAATGCAATTTTTAATCCCAAAAATGACTAACTTTTAAATGACTAAGAAAATCCAAATTTTTAATAAAATTAGGTTTTATAAATCTCCAATATCTCCTTTCCTAAAGAATATTTTAACCTCAATTTACCCATAAAATGTAAATTTTGTTCATTTCTTAATTTCAATACGAAGATCAGAATAAGTAATGTTCTTACTTACAATCATTTAATCATTTGTTTGAAGACAAAGGGTGCATAATAAATTTACATTATATTAGCTTTGAAATCTATAAGTCATAACATTCAAGTTATTAACTTCGTTATTAGTTAATAAAGACTCCAGTATATTCCTATTAACCCTTTATCTAGTGATTTGTAATTCGCATAAATTATAATCCATGAAATGTATAATTTATAAGTTTATTTTACTTCCTTAAATTTAACATTACATTTAGCATGAATACGACTGAGACTTAGTCTCTAAGGATATAATGCATACTATTTTTCTTACTTATATATTTCAAACAAATTGGTCCTTATTTATTTCAATTTCAAGCTATGCGCTAAGTGACATTATTTTTTACTCAGTTTTCTTTTTCCCGATTTGCAAACTTAAAAAAATGAAATTAAAATAGTAAAATTGGATATCGGAGGTAAAATATGACTTTTTGGGCAAAAATTGTCTTCTGGATATACAATTAATTTTTAATTAACTGCCTAATGTATATATTTGTTAAAAATATTATCACACAGAAAATCAATTAATAAAAAACACAGCTTTTACCTAATAATTTTTTTTTTTTTGAATAAATCTGATAGATTCACTCATGTACACATAGATAGGTTAAAGTTTGTATTGATGATCGTGATAAATCAAATTGAATATGCAGCGTTAATTTTATCGACATACTAATTAATTAGAATAGAAATTTTGATTACATACTTATAATTTTGTTAGTACGTAATTTAATTTAAAAACCTTAATTAAATTAATTTATATAATTGATTTTGTTATCAGAAACATGAAAATATTTTTAAAAAACTTTTTTTTTCTTATTTTCACGATAAAAATTTAATTTAATTATTTTATTCTATTTTTTTCCTAAATTAAACAATTATTTAATTTATTTTTATTGCGAATTTCAAATAAAGTTATTAAAATTTTTCAAACAAAATTTCTTAAATTTTAAGCTTTTAAACCATTAAAAAAATCCACAAGTTATTTTAATATCATTTTATTTAATAATTTTTTTTTTAATCTCTGCTGCTTCATTGCTGAGTTACTTTAACGCATTACACACATTCCTTATTTAAAATGCCATATATGCTTTTTTTATACATACAAAATTTTAAGCTTTTGTTTGTGTCAGAGAAATTTTTAGCAACCAAAAAATAAATCTTATAAAATATGAAAGAAAAAATTCTTTTTAAAAACAGGTTTATATTAAAATATGCTTTCTTTAAAAAAATAAGAATAAAGCAAAGACATTTTATTGTTGATATTATTAAATACTTTTTCTTCAGATTTTTAATTTGAATTTAATAAAAAATATTTCTTGTCTTATATAGTCAATACTCCAATAATGCATCTTAAGGACGCTCTGTCCACCACTGGGTGTTTTTTGCGCAGCATATTTGTAACTAAAATATTTTAACCATATATTTATTTATAATAATTTTTTAATGAAAGAATCAATGCTTTTCGGTATTTAGTACAAGAATATAAAAAAAAAAAGTTAAAAATGTTTATTTGTTTAAACAAATACGACCTGTTATATTTTTGAAATTTTCGGGTCATAAAAGCCTGAGTTCCCAGATCTGGGCTACTTGAATCAAAATTCTGCTTGGCTCATATTGAAGATTATTCGATTCTAAGTGGAGATATCGTGGGAAATTTTTCGCTAAACCTCTTCAGTAATGAGTTACAGCTATTTGTTTATAAATTTTAGAGCATTTTTAACTTTTTTTTTATAAACAAATAGTTGTAACTCATTACTGAAGAGGTTTAGCGAAAAATTTCCCACGATACTTCCCCCTAGAATTTAATGATCTTCAATATGAGCCAAGCAGGATTTTGATCCAAGTAGCCCAGATCTGGGAACTCAGGCTTTTATGACCCAAAAATTTCAAAAATTTAACAGGTCGTATTTATTTAACAAATAAACATTTTTAATTTTTTTTTTTATATTCTTGTACTAAATACTGAAAAGCATTGATTCTTTCATTAAAAAATTATTATAAATAAATATATGGTTAAAATATTTTAGTTACAAATATGCTGCGCAAAAAACACCCAGTGGTGGACAGAGCGTCGTTAAATTTTTAAACAAAGTAATATGGATCCAAAGAAGTAGATCATACGTATTTTTGGTCGCTAAAAAGCTTCAAAATCGTTTTTATCAGACTATGACCAGTTTTGAGTAATAAAGCTACACTGTAACAAGTAACTTTCTTATATTAACAAAAAAATTAGAACATTTTCGAAAAATTAGTAAATTTTCGAAAAAATTTGTAAATATTCGAAAAAAATCGTATAATTACAAAATTTAGTATATTAACAAAAAATTTGAGTATTCTCGATTTTTTTTTGTGAACTCGCAAGAAAAATTGATAATTTTCAATTTTTTTCTCGAAAATTTACAAAAAATTGTTGTGAATTTACAACTTTTTTCGTAAAATCACAAAAAAAAATCGAGAATTCTCGAATTTTTCGATAATATACTAAATTTAGTTAATTTAAGATTTTTATCGAATATTTACAAAATTTTTGAAAATTCGCTAATTTTTCAAAAAAATTTTATTTTTTTTGTAAATCTAAGAAAGTTACTTTGTACAGTGTATATACCCCAAAATAAAAAAAAAATTCAATTTTTTGAAAAATATTGCTGATTAAGCCAAAAATTGGTATACTTCTTAGGTTTTTGGGTTCGCTGATAACGGTTCTAAAATTAGATTCTTTAGATTCAAAATGGTGGACTATGGATCCCGCATTTCTAAGTTTTTAATCTCAAAACCTGTAGTTTTTTCAAAAAATTTCAAAAATTTCAACTTATATTAACAAGCTGTAATGCTGCATTTAATAAACTCAAAAAATTCGCAAAAAATCTTATTTTACAATCGTGATTAAAAACTCGAAAAACTGTAATTGGTTATTAAAATTCTTGGAATATAGCCTAAATAAACGATTTTGAGGTTAAAAACTTACAAATGCGGGATTTATAGTCCACCATTTTAAGCGACCCCGAAAAACAAAGATTTATACCAAAATTTGACTTAATTAGCAATATTTTTCAAAAAATTTTAATTTTTTTGGTTATTTCGGGCGATAAGGCGTTAATTACTCAATACTGGCCACCAGAAGCCGGAAATTATAATTTAAATTCATTAAAGTCCAATAATAACTTACCAAAAATTTTTAATTTCTACTTAACTTATTTGAATCACCATTTACAAGTTTGTAATGCCTTAAAAATACTAATAAATCTCACCATTTAAAAACTAGGTTTTTTTGGATAATATTTTTAACAAACTTTATAATTTAATATAAGATTAGGGGTCTCCCATAAATTATGCAAGCTCTTTAGAACTTAAGGAGAGTAAGCTACTCCGCAAGTAAGTCATTTTCTATAAAATTCTATAAACAATGTAAATTTTTTTGAATCTATGGGTTAATACATCCAAGGGGTAAGTGATTCAACATAGATTCAGAAAAATAGACAGGCAAATAAGACAGACAAGACAGACAGACATACATTCATTGTTTGTAGACAAACAAATAACTCATATTATTTTAGAAAAAGTAAATTCAGTTTCAATAAATTAGGCTACAGTCGTTTTAATTGAAAAAAAAATAATTTTTTTGCAAATACTGATATTAAGTTCAAGAGTGGAGTAAATAAAATTTTACAATTGTTCAATAAAATTTTACAGAGGATACGAAAAAATCAAAAATTCATACTGATGTAATTTATGGATGACCCCTAATAACTAAATACAATAAAATCTTATTTTAATAATTTAATTAAAATAAGCGTATAAAAGAAATGTATTTATAAGATTTTTAATGTTGATATGCATAAATTTGAAAATTCAATTACTTATAATATTTATAAATTTATAATAATGAAAATAACAATAAAAACAATAGGTGCCGTTATAGCGAAGTCATACAAAATCGTTTAAGTGCTGAAACAATAGAACAAGGAAAGGAATTATCAGATTGTGACGGTGGTGTTAGTATCGTAACGCTTCAAGAATCAAATGCAGAAACAAATGAAATAAATTCAAGTCCAAGTCCGAGTCCAAAACCTTCCTCTGATACGACAAATTTAACTTCCTCTTCGTTACCAAACGTAACAACAACAACAACGATAACTCATAGTATAGCACAATCACAAAATAATAGAAATGGCAGTACATTATCTGATAATAAGCAAGAAATTAAAAGGATTAAAAGTACTAATACCTTTTTACCACTTCATTTTGGACGTTCACCAAGCTTAACTGCTTTTCCTGTTGTGGCTTCAAAAAAGGATAGAAAAAATGAATCATCAAGCTCAAGGTTTAACATACGTAAAACTACTAAAGCTAGTAAAAAAAAAGGTGACAAGATCTCTGCCAGAAAGGAACGCAAAGCTACCAAGACACTCGCCATCGTATTAGGTAATCCCTTTTATCTGATTTTAATTAAAATTCTAATTATTTGTCAAGTGCAATTAAAAATTTTTTTTCTTTCTTTAATTACAAAAAGGTGTGTTTTTGGTCTGCTGGGTACCTTTTTTTACATGTAACATCATGGATGCCTTATGTTCAAAATTAGATATTGATTGCCAACCTGGAGTACCAGCATTTATATTAACATCATGGTTAGGTTATATGAATAGTTTCGTTAATCCTGTTATATATACAGTATTTAATCCGGAATTTCGTAAAGCTTTTCGTAAAATTCTTAATCTTTAAATTAAATTTATTCTAAAGTATGTTGTAACAAACAGAGAGAGAGAGCGAAAAAGAGATAGTATAAAAATTTTGTTATTATTTTTAAAAATTTTATTTTTTTGTTAAATTTTATAAATATATTTATACCTAAAAACGTTAATATCTGATTATTATTTAGTATTATTATTAATTTAATTATTTTTATAAAAATCTAATAAAAAACTATACCTATTTAAAAATATAAAAAGTTGTTTATGATTGTTAAAATTTAAATTGTTTATTATTATTAAGTTTTTTAAAAATTATAATATTTATTGAATTTACTACTTATTGTATAAGTAAAACTAAAAATAAGTTTATAATACTCGCCTAAAAATTGATAATTTTTTGTATTGGTAGTTATTCGGAAAATAATTTTTAATTTTTATCGTCACATTTGGGCGGCTGTCAAGCGTAGCTGAATTAAGAAACATATGGAGACTTCTTCCTCTATTAGACCTCTTTCTGGTTCATCTAAGACCAGTTACGTCATTGTACTTTCCGTCTAAGTTTAGGCAAGGTAGATATTCAAAAATTTTTAAATATGCAAAAGATTTATTACATTTATTAGTCTATTACTCAATAAAATCAACTGCAAAAAATGAATTTTAATGCACAAAGGTTGGTTAATGAAAATTTTTCTTAAATGGACCTCAATTTTGTAAATTCTAAAGTTTTCAACATTCGAAATTAGAACCGTACGCCTTGCTTTAATTAGAGTACCTAAATATTTAATTTATAATTCTTTAATAGTATTAAAAATGTATAATTTGTAAATATAATTTTAATTAGAATTTCAATTTGAATATTTTCGTTAATTAAATGTTTCTCTTAGGCCGGATCCAAATAAAAAAAATGCAAGGTGCAAAACCATATAATTAGTGCGCTAAAAATAGCTCAAGCCAGAAATTAACTAATTTCTGCTTAAGCACGAGACTGTACAAATAGCATGATTTTGCAGCTTGCAGTGCAGTTATTTGAATCCGAACTTATAAACGGAGAGCAAGCCGTCCTTAAAATAAAAATAATCATATAAAAACTTCATTAATTAAAAAATTCTCATGTTTGAATAAACTGACATTTCACATGAAGAAACAAGAGACTTAATAATTATAAATAAATAAAGTAAATTAATGCTAAAATATAGAAAAGATTTTAGAATACATTATGCTCTTTCATACTAAAAAAATGCCAAATATCAACAAAAAAAAGAACCTAATATAAACGAAATATTTTTACTTGTAAATAAAAAAATCTTTGTATAAAACGTATAAAAATAAAAATATATTATATTATTCTTACAATTATTTTTAATTTTATAAAAGTATTTAAAATTTCTATCAATAGTTTTAAATTAATTTTAATATTATTATGATTATAACTGTGCTAATATTTTTTATCAATTGATCTATTTGAAGAATAAACAAACAAAAATTTCTTTATGAATTAATTTATAATCGGTGCTATTATAGTTTTTTACCTTGTGCATGACTTGGATATCCTTGACCAGAGGCCCAAGAATATGCTGGAGACCAAATTTAGTAATGATTTGTAAATATTGCAAAAATGCTAAGAATCTACCACTAATAAGGGGTGTTTGTTACCAATTTAAACATAGTTACGTATATTTTTTACACCGAAATTTCGCAGAAGCATGAGCTCAGTTTTTGGAATCAGTGACCCAGATTTGAAATTCTTAATAAACCTTTTCTCATCTTGGTAGACCAAACCAACTGTAAAACCTTGATTTGACTGGTGTAATATATCAAATTACCCTAAATTCCTAAGTTAAAGTTATTAATAGTCCCAACACCCAAACGATTCTGCAATCAAGCATATTACCTTAAATTCAAGATTATCACCTTACTATTAACACAGTTATTCATGATAATTTTTTTTTTCAACTATTTTTTGGCAAAAATTCAAATAATTCAAATATAATATTTGTTTCCAATTAAAATAAGTAATTACTAATAACGACAACTTATTTTAAAAATAGAGCAATAATTTTTAAGAAGTTTTTATAATAAAAGCAGTTTTATAATTATTATTTAATTCAAAACTTTGAATGGTATTTTTAGTTTATAAAATAAAATCAATATTATCGAAAATCAAAATTATCAAACTAAACTAAAAAAAAGAAAACATTTAATTTTTTTGCTTTAATCAATTTTAAAAGTATTATTAAATAATTTTTCTCTTATACTACTCAACTGTAAATTTTTGTATATTATTTTATACTCTGTGCCTTTTTAAGATTTTCTATGAAAATTTAATATAATTTTACGTAAGCTTACGTGACATATATGCACCAAGACTTTTAATAAAATGTTTAATTTAATTAAATTGATAGTTACATATGTATGTTTTGCTACGTAAGTGTGTATGTGTTGATTTTCACAAAAAACCTGACATTATGGGGGTCAAATTTTAATAGAATTTAAAATTAAAGTAAATATACTATAGGAAAAGTGATGCCTTCAATTTTAATTTTTATTACAGTTTGACCACTTATCAGAGCATTTTTTTGGAACTATATTTTATCTTTGAAATTTCTTTGCCATTTTATAAGACATTTTTCTTATCTTTTAAAAAGCAATAAAAAAATTTAACAGTTCTATTTTAAATGAAATGTTCTGTGCATTTATATAATTATAAATAATTTCTGATAAATTGTAATGCAATATTATAAATGTAAATACTAAAAAGAGCTTTTCTTCTGAATAAAAAAAAAAATATGCCACAAAAATTCTTTTTTGTTCAAAATTAATTACATGTACAAAGAAAAATTCATTTAATAATTAAACGACGTACAAATGATTCAAATTTCAATAAAATAGATATCTGAAAAGAATTTTAATAAATTAATCACGTAGAAAAAAACCAAAAAAAAAAAAAAATAATAAAAAAATAAAAAAAATTCGAACGACAAAAGCAAAGAAAAAAAGGTATTTTAGAAAATTGTATCTGTAAAATTCAATAGAGGTAAAAGATGTAAAGCATTGGCTTAAAAATGTGTTTTTTTACTATATATATATCTGATATATATCGGAACTGAAGTGTAAATAAAAGAATAGGAACGATCCGGTATTTTTTAGATATATATATACGTGTGTGCATCTAGTATTCAGTTGTTTCAAGTTTATATCTAAAAAAAAAAGTATATATGCTTGGAAAAAAAGCTTTATTTACCAAAAAATATATAAAATAAAATAAAAACTAGAAATAGCACTTTTCTATAATATCATCACTTTAGGAGAAAATTCTATTTTACTCATGTTTTGTTTTTGTAAATATATTTCAATACTGTATTTAAATTGGTACGTAATTTTGTAAATAAAATCTTTAAAAAAAAATTTCTATTAAATAAATTAATTTGTATAAAAAAAGAAATTTACTATGAGTGATACAAACTGTAAATTTTTCTTAAATAAAAAAAAATATTTAGATTAAAAAAAATATAAATGAAAATAAAATGGAGAAAAAAAGAGTGGTAAAAGAAAGGAGATGTTTCACGTGTATCAAAATATATCAAAGAAGACTTAATTATTTTTTAATTTACGTTTTATTTACAAAAAAAAAAAAAATGGTATATACAGGGCATATTAGATTGTAAGCCATAATTTTTTGATTTCATGTGTATATAATACATTTAAGAGTAATAAAAAAAAAGAAAATTAATAATTTATCATGTTTGGACACTAAAAAAAAAAGGGGGTGTATAGGATAAATTCATGTAAAAGATTAAAAAGAAATTAAATTATATCACTTTATATATAAAGACACACACACACATACTCATATACTTATAATCATAATTTTCCTACATTGTAAAATATATATATTATATATAACTCTTTTATGATTGATTGAATGAGAAATATAAAAATTGTTAAAATTAATAAAAATATAATATAAATTAAAACAAAAATGTCTCATTTATTTTATTTTCTTTTTGTTTAATTTTTGGCTTTTTTTCTATTCTGACAGCTCTTATTTTTTTGCTAAATGACATTTTTTCCAAATATTGTTTTGTTTTGGATAGATTTATTATGATGAATAAATATGCAGATCATTCTCCGTTCATTCTAGTAGGCTTTCTGGGTCTAAAAATTTCAGGGCTGAATGTAAATACGTATTTTTGGTAATTTTCAATACAATTTCATGACCTTGAAATTAAAAAAAAAATTTTTGATAGGTCTTATTTTTTTTTATGTAAGTACCACTCACTTATTCCTTTATCACCAAAGCTAATTATCTAAATGGCTGACTCCATCCAAAATTGGTTTTATAGGTTTCAAAAATTTTCTAAAAGTTTCAAATTTTCAAAATTTCTTTACTTCACCCTTTTCCATTACTTGTTATCCAGATATGATAATTTAAAGTCCGAGTCCCAAATATAGGTTATTTAAGGTAAGTAAATCCATAAGTGCTCCTAAAGAAATCCCAGTTATTTATCAGCAAAATACAGAATCTTGAAAAGTGGTGTCGATGCCAGCAAATCAGAGATTTGTCTGGTTTCACTCGATAATGCCAGCGAGTTATTATTTCTTAAAATAACAAGGGTTTACGTTTATATTCTTAAAATTACTTGTCTACTTTTACTTAGTTATTTATTTATTTTCATTTTGCCAGATGGTAAACTCATAAAAGTAAGTAAATTCTAAGACTATGTATTCAAAAAGGATTATTTTGATTCTTAAAATAATTAACTAAGATAATTGTTTATTTTACTGCATATTAATTCGTTGACATAACAGAAAATAAAATAAACTCAGTAGTTTATATAATAAGAAACATTGCAAAACATTAATATTTCCAAAAATGGAATAATAACTTGAAAATGAATTAAAAGTAAATTAAATGCAATCCCCAGGTAATTAAGAATAATGAAAAAAAGCTCTTTTTTAAATTACGTATAAATTTTCATCAATCAATCTTTTCAATTCAATTTGTGAATGCTAAAATTAAATTTTTATTAGCTTTAGTTTGAATATTCTGCGGTTTTTTCTTTTGTTTGAAAAATTTATCGAATCCTGTTTGTTTTTAATTAAATTTTAACTTCTAAATTTCAAACAGAAGCTGAATTTTTTATTTTAATTCCCAAGAGAAAATTTTGATGGTTTAGAATTATTAAAAAAATAAGAGAAAATTAACTTTTGCTGCTTTCAATATCAAGGATAAAAACATGGAGGTAATGCCTGTAAGCAGTTTTTGGTAAATGAAAGGTAAGAGTTTTTTTTATAACATTAATGAAAAAAAATTTTCTACTATGTATTTAATCAAGTAATTTTGAAAGCGTATTTCTAAATACAAAATTATTTCTACAAACTTTACAAAGAAAAAAGGTCGTCGAATTCAAGTACTAAAGATTTTTGAACAATGTAAAAAAAGTTAATTGCGGTTACTAACAAAACGGAATTATAAGATTATAATTTTTTTTTAAAGTTGAGCTTAACTAATAATCCTACATTTTTTTACAGCGTGGCTCATTAGAAAATTAAAAAAAAACGAGATATATTTTTTTTTCATTCTACGATTGACAGTTTACTAACCTTTAGTTTTTTGCAAAATTGTGTTAATTATTTTTTAAGGTATCTTTATGATCGTTTTAATTTTTTGGTAATGTATGCCATGCATTTTTTTTTAACTTTTTACAGCCAAGCAGAAAAGGTTATTAATTACCCACATATTGGCATTCCTTGAGATAAAATAAATTCTTTATCTAATGCTTGTAAAATTTATTATTTTTTAAAGAATTATAGAAGTTTAAAAACATTCGTGTTAGCAAATACGAGTTAAAAATTCTCTCTATTAAATTTTATCAAATTTATACAGATTAACACGGAGTTATCAGCTCTTGACCAGGCACTAAAGATGTAAGTATAAAAGAGGATGAAATACACTAAATATCTGTAGAAAATTATTTTTAATAGCTGGCAAAAAAAATTTTTTTTAAATATTCTTGAAATATATTCTTTATTTAATTAAATTAGCAAAAATAGATACTAAAAAATTTCATTTCAATCAATAAATTTTTAGCAACAATCAGCAATTATTGATTCAAGTAATTTAAAATAAAATTCATTGGAAATTTCTTTGTTCAAAAAAATTGATATCGATTTAAAACAACATAAAATAAAAGTAGATTTATTTGAGCATTAAAATGTCTTTAAGCTATTTTACGTTCCTGCAATAATAATTTTATTCTCTTTTTGTTCATTTTTTCTCTATACACTAATATGGAACGTAATTGCTTATGATTTCCTATATAAATTTTTCTTCTATTCATTGTTATATTAATAGTTCCTACATAAAAACGCTGCCAAGTGATTGGCACTATGGTTCCTCATTAACAATAGCAAAATATTTATAATGGTCTATTTTATCTAATAAAAATTATAATTTGAGATATCAGTATTTCATAAAAAAAAAGTTAAATACCGTATTTTATAAGAAAAAAAATGTTGCTGTGATTTAATGTTTTTTATTTAACAAATTTTTAGAAAAAAATTTTCAATAAACTAGGTATTACACTTAAAAAAAAAACAATATTACAGATTTTTTAATTTTTATGTTTTATTAATATTGAGAAAAAAATTTTGAAAAAATTCGGTATCAGATCCAAAAAATTACTATGAATAAGTTTTCTAAAACTATTACTCTCATAGAAATTAATTAGGTACTACGTCCGAACAAAAAAAAAATTTGGTATTCTTTGTATTTTTTTGTGAAAAAAATTTTGGGAAAAAAATTTTCAAAAAATTAATTATCAGATTTGAGATATCGAGTAAAAACCATACTTTCAAATATAAGTACTTTTATGGAAATAAATGAGATATTACACCTAAATTAAAAAAAAAAAAAAGTATTTTGAAATCTCTTGATGAAAAAATTTTTGAAAAAAAAATTAGATCTTAATTCCATAATGGTTGTTAAATACCACCGATTGCAAAATTTTCAAATATTAGTACTTTCATGGAATTAAAGGAAGTATTACACTAAAAAAAAAAAAAAATATTACAGATTTTTTAATTTTTTTGATTTTTTAATTTTGAGAAAAAAATTTTGGAAAAAATTAAGTTTCAGGTCCAAAAAATTACTATAAACGATATTTCTAAAACTAGTACTCTCATAGAAATCAATTAGGTACTACATCCAAAAATAAAAAAAAATTAAGTTTTTTTTGTATTTTTTTGTGAAAAAAATTTTGAGAAAAAAATTTTCAAAAAATTAGTTATCAGATTCGAGATATCGAGTAAAAATCGTACTTTCAAATATAAGTACTTTCATGGAAATAAATTAGGTATTACATCCAAATTAAAAAAAAAAAATAGTTTGAGATTTTTTGATGAAAAAATTTTGGAAAAAAAAATTAGGTCTTAATTCCATAATGGTTGTGAAATATCACCGGTTACAATATTTTCAGATATTCGTACTTTCATAGAAAAAAATTAAGTATTACGTCCTAAAAAAAAAAAAATTTTGGCATTTTTTGTATTTTTTGGCAACAAAAATTTTGAGAAAAAAATTAAAAAAAAATTAAGTGTCAGGTCCAAAAAAATGCTATAAACGATATTTCTAAAACTAGTACTTCCACAGAAATAAATTAAGTACTGCGTCCGTAAAGAAAAAAAAAATTGGTATTTTTTGTATTTTTTTATGAAAAAAATTTTGGGAAAAAAATTTTCAAAAAATTAGTTATCAGATTCGAGATATCGAGTAAAAATCGTACTTTCAAATATAGGTACTTTCGTGGAAATAAATGAGGTATTACATCCAAATTAAAAAAAAAAAAAGTAGTTTGAGATTTTTTGATGAAAAAATTTTTGAAAAAAAAATTAGGTCTTAATTCCATAATGGTTGTGAAATTTCACCGGTTACATACATACACACACATACACACACACACACACACACACACACACACACACACACACACACACATACATACTTTTTTTAAAAACCGGTTTTTTAGCTTCCTGAGGTCCCAAAACGTGCTTATATGCCAAAAAATCAAAAATCAAAATTTCATCTATCACAAAGGTTCCTCTATGAGGAACCAAAAAGAAAATAGTATAATAGACTAAGTACAATTTAAGAACACACATACAATAATAATAATTAAAATGATATTGTGTAATAAAAACAAAAGGAAAAAAAAATTTTTTAATCTCAAAGTATATATGCATAAACCTCTATAAAAAAGTTAGTTTATATTTTTCAAGCTTTTGGTTAACCAGTAAATTGTTAGTTTTCAAGCTTATTTTCTAACTTTTACTAGCCCTCATTTCCTACTTTAGTTCGTGGCATATGAAAGATGTTTTTACCTGATGCTTTTGTATGATCAGTCAGTGTAATGCAATGTACAATAGACTTTTTGTGTTCTATGAATGTATGCAAAAGTATTACATTTATATGCATACATATGAATAATTTTTTTATTCTATTCAAATGTCGTGTAAAACAGCTCTAATTTAACTGTAGGTTGGGATATTTTAAAATTTTTCAAAAAGATGACTCATAAAAAAAATTAATAATAAAATGAAGAATTAATATGGATTTCTAAATCAAAGAGGACTATTTTTCTCTGGAATACTTTGTTTAGGGGAAAAATCTTTAGGTAGTAAAGGCCTGGTGTCTTAAAATTTACTAGACTGTTATTGAAATTTTAAAATCAGCAAATATTATCGATATTTAAACGAATTAAAAAAATGACCCATATATATATTTACAAAATTACAAATGCATACATAACAATATCATGAAAATTTTCATATTTTCATATAGTACTTGAATACAATAAAATAAAAATTCGAAAATACACAAATATAATTTTATGAAAATTTGTTCGAGTATTGGGATGCAACGACTGTGACTCTTTTATTGTAACTATTGACATTGCATGCATGGTCAATTGTGATGTGACTTTTAACATTTTATATATAATATAACCGAAAATCCAGGGCTTATAACGAAAATTTAGCAACTGTTATTACCTAACGTAAATTTTAATTAAAAACTTTTTTTTTTGCTTTGTATTCACATACAATAAAAAGTACATGGAGCATTCTAAGGTAAATAAATTTTTTAATTACATAAATTGTAATTTTTACCAAAAATTCAAGAATTTGAGATTTACATAAGGAGAAAATTAAATGTCAACTTTCTGTTACCCTAGTTTTATTTTAAGAACACGAAAAAAAAACTTTAAATAAAGTACCTTAAATTTTAGATTTTTTTACTTTTTACTTTGACTAGAATGTCCCATATATATTTTATTTTTATAACGACTAAATATAAGACAAGCATGAATGAAAATTATATATGACTTTTTTTTATTAATGATTTTTATTTTTTTATTCAAATTAAAAATAATAACATTGGCATTATTTTCATATTATCCAACTGTAGTTTTAACTATCGGGTATTTGGTTTATTTTCATTTTAATTATCCCCTTCGTTTTATATTAAATAAAAACCATTTTTTAACCTTAGTATTAAAAGTAAAAATTTTTATATTAGTCTGTACATTAGAAATAATGTGATTTTTTTTTTCAAGTTTTTTAATTTTTGCTATCATACAATCTTTGTATTGTGTTGCAAAAAATTATCAGTTTATAAAGAGTAATAATTAACTAGAGACTTTATTCAGGGCCTCTTTGTTTATAAAATTTTTAGATCTTTTATATTCTCTGTAATAAATGTATAAGAAAAAAAGAATCTAATTTTATTTTAAAAAAAGTTGGTCAATTCTTAATTTTTTTAAAAAAAGTGAAGACGTAAAATTAAACTTTTAAAGACGGCAAAATATATAATAAAAGTTACATAACTCAGTTTTAAAGTTTTTTTACTGCCTAATGTCATAAAGCATAAATAGATTTCATTAATTTTTTACTAATCTAAATTTAAATATTAAAGCTAACGACTTTTGAACTTTTTTTAAACTTGTAATAAGAAAAATAAAATATTTAATTAAAAAAATTATTTTTATTTAATAAAATAAGTTACTTATAAGTTTCACTTTTTATCAGATAAAATTCTTCATTTATTTTTAATACCTTACATTATATTTTCGATTATTTTACCATTTCTAAAACCAAATTATTATTTTTATTTTTTTAAATAAATTAAGTTTTAGAGACCCTGGTAAAAATTTATAACGTACATCAGGAAAAAATTTTATTGTGGTCATTAATTATATTCACATAGGTCACATTTACACAGCAACTAGGTTGAGCTAGGTTATTAGCGAAAATAAAATAAGGATTTGAATAATTTTAAATATATCGATAAAGTATTAATATGAAACATGTTTATAGGCAGGGGGTATTTCAAGCACGTAATTTTGAGGCGCGGGGGGGGGGTCAAAAAAACTGAAAATAATTTCGATTTAGGGACTTAGAATACATCAGATTGAGGGACTTAAAATAAATTTTAAATTTTAAAGGCTTTAAGATTAAAAATATAAACTTAAACATGTTCGTTGTCTGCTCGTTGTCTGTGAGTTCATAAACCTTTTGTAAGTTTATTGGCTTGATCACGTGATATGGTAAGTTTTTAACGAAGACTGCGCCAGCTCCAACATTTAAGCATAGAAGTTGGCGTGGTATTTGATAAAAATTACTCGAGGAAAAAATTTTTTTTCCTCTAGTAATCTTTATGAAAGACCATGTCAGCTGCATAGCTTATACGCAGAGTCGTCGTTGTTTTTGCTAAAAAGTGCCAATGACAATTGACTAACCCGAAACCCTATATTGTAATAGAAGGAAACTTCACCCAAAAATTTTTTCCCAAACATGGTGCAATTTTTGCAAGTGATGTTCAAAACTTGAATAATATTAATTTATTTTTTGCCCTCCCGGGCGTAAAACTCGTAAGTAAAGAATTTTCTGAACTCGTTCTACGCCTAGGGGGCCAAAAAATAGTGTAAGCACCATGGGCGAAATACTTGAGACACGAGCGTGAACACAAATCACTCGTGCCCGGCTTCGCCGAGCACTCGTGCTAGTGCTCACGCTAGTGCCGAAACTTTTACGCCCTTGATACTTAATATACTATAATATGTTAATTTTAATTAAATAAATTTTTTCTTTATTTTGATGCTTTTAACATTTTATTTTAAAAAGATTGCATACTTGAGATTTTGATTTACTCAAAACTGAATTGATTAGTTTTCAAGTATTATTATCGAAATGTAAACAAATGTTATATACTGAATAAAATAGATTGAATTGAAAATTGAAAATTTTTCCCTTTTTTTACTAAAATCAATTCAATATTGTTCGATTTACTTTTTTGTCTGCTTTTTTTCCTTTTAAAAATAAGCTATTTAATATATTTTTGTTGTAAAAAAAAAACACAATATTCGCATATTAAACTTTTTTATTGAAATTTTTAAATAAAATAAAATAAATATTTTTGATTGAAATATTAAATGCTAATTTAATGTAATTTTGCATATAATAGGATAAAGGGTTCGCGAATATTCGCTGACTGTCAGTTTTTATTGAAAATAAATATTTATTTTTCAAGTTATAGGTCTAGAATCTTCTTATCATGGTGGTATGTAAAAGAAAAATAGAATACCATGAAGATAGCGAATATCTGGGCTGTACTCAACAGGAGTTTTCTGCAATTTTCCTTCAACGCGTACGGTTTAACATTTTAAATCAGCCGCGTCCACAAAAAAATAACTTAATTAATTATTTAGTTAACTTATTAAATTAATATCACCCACGCACAAATCTCGAGTTTCTTTGGGGTACATTAAGTGAACTACTAAAAATAGTCGGTATTAAAAAAAAAAAAATTTTTTCCCTAGCGGGTCGATAACACTTTTTTTGTCCCGCAACAAGATCGAAAAAAACGCGTTTTCTAGCCACTGAGAAAGAAAAATTGTGTTTTGTCCATGGGAGCAAAAAATAATGTCCCAGATCGGAGTTTACCCTCGGCTTTGCCTCGGATGCTAATTAACGTGCGAACAGTTCTATTCTTTTATTTGCTCCTCAAAATGTACTATTACTATCCAAAATTTATAAATTTTTTTGTTTTTTAAAATTTAGTTTCACATTAGAACATTAACATATTCAAAATCATTATTTTTTTTAGATCTCCTTGCTAAATTATAAATTACATGTCCTTATTTTTGTATCTCTAATTCATGAGTTTTTTGCTAGATATGGCAGCTCAGGCAGCTTATGAAATTTATAAAGCAGATAAGAGGAAGTAAGCTAAAGTATCATTTAAAAGTTAATAGTAGGCTAATAATATAAAACTCAGACTCTAAAGCTATCCATATTTTTGTTATATTACGGGTTAATTACATACTAGAAGGATACTGCATAAGTATTCTTAAACAAGTTTTCAGTTGGGAATTAAATGTTTGTATCCTTGTAAAGTACTTGCAATGGAAATTATTTTTATGAAGAAATGTTCTTTAGGGATTTCGGATTTTTTATATTCATTAATTATCTAAAATAATAAAAAATTTATTAAAACTTTAGATTAAAATAGATTTGTTACTGGTATATTGTTTTAAAATAATTGAAAAAAATTTGTTTGACTTTTTTTCTTTGCAATCGTTAATTCTAAGTATCTGTTTATTAAATTTTTATGAAATGATTTGCTTTATTACACAACTCATTAAAAATTTTATTTTTTTCTCTTTGACTAATTGTTCATCCAAATTTTCAAAGTTTTAATTTATTTTGATGTTTTAATGTGCGTTTAAATGCGCAAATAATTTTTTTTTTACTTTATGGATAGATCTTAAGTTATAAAAATATCATATTTTTCTAAATATATTTCTTTTCTTTTCTTACTTCAACAGTTTATTTTTTTTTTTATATACTAAATATTTTAAAAAGTGTACTTTTTAAGAAATTAAAATTTAGTTTTAAGACTTAAAATGCCAAGTAAATGTTATTCAAGGAAAAAAGAAAAAACTTTTGTTATTGCAGAGTTTATAAATTATTTAAAATTTTTTTAAGTATTATAAAAGTTTAAAAATATAAGTTTAAACATTTTTTTTAATAGTTATGAACATTAATTAGCCTAATTAGTATTAAATATAAATCAAAAATAATTGCTGTTGCATTTATAAATTATTTATTTTCTTTGACGATTTATTTATTTTTTTTTTTATGAAAGAATTATTTTAAAATTTAAAAAGTAACTAAGTAAAAAATTGTTAAAGAGAAATTTTAAAAGCAAAAAAAAATATATTCTTTCCAGAGAAAGTAAATGCATAACTTGGGTTGTATCCAAAGTCAATAACTATACAATTTAAAAAAATTATTTGGTAATAAATTAAACTACTTTAATAATTTCTTTTTCTATAACAAAAACTATATTTCAATTAATTTTAATCAACAAATGTAATTAAAAAAAACGCTTTCCATAGAAATTAATTTTTCAAATATTTTCAATAAAAATAAGTAATAAAATAACTTAAAAATTTGTAAATTTACCCAATAGGAATAGTAGTTGAGTTTAAATTCTGACACAGGTCAGCATGCATCTATATGTCTTATAAGTCGCTGATGCAATGCTTTTTTTATAGACAAAACCTGATTACGCATGCGCGCAAATTAATATTTATTATTATCATTGTTAATAAAAATAGTATATTAAGTATCAAGGGCGTAAAAGTTTTGGCACTAGCTTCACCGACCACTCATGCTATTGCTCTCGCTAGTGTCTAATTCGCCCATGGTGCTTACGATATTTTTTGAAGACTAATTTTTGCGCTTATTAAATCGCGTAAGCTTCGCATAACTTTCGCGTACCATCAATTTTGTAAGGTTAGCTTTAAGTTATAAAAAATTATATATATTAGTCCTAACATTAAATTTCACGATTAATAAAACATTATGCTGGTGAGCGACACTAAAATAATAAATTGTTAATTATTTTGTATTTCATAAATTACATTACCTACTTTGAAATTATAATATTATATATGGGTAAGTCTACTTAAATTTGTACTTTAATAATATATTGCCGTACTTATATTAATCATTAATTTAACATTGATTGCCAGAACCTTCTGGTACCCGGTATTGTATTTTGGGAATATATTTGCGTTGTGTTCTCATTGTACGGACCCCCTTTGAAACCTGGTATAAAAAAGGAGTCCTTAGATATTTTCAATAAGTTGATGCACTTTTTTATAACAAATCTCATGTCTCTAATTTTATTTATTTTTATCTTTTATAATTGTTGTAGAGGATTTTACTCGTTATAAAATGGCGCCCAACGTGGGGCCGTTTAATGAGAAAAATCTTGGGTCCGGAATTTATGCCGTACGCTGGAGCATATTTTGACGATATTTATATTGCGACAGAAAATTTTGAAGAGCACCTTTACTGGTTGCTCAGTCATCACTGCCTTGAAAAATGCTGGCTTATTAATCAATCGAGAAAAATGCGATTTTTGCGCCTCTAGTGTTATTTATCTGGGGTACCAGGTAGAAGAAAAAGGCTTGAGTCCTGATAACGAAAGAAATCAACCAATAGTCGAATACCCAGCTCCAAAAATTATTATGCAACTACGCCGTTTTCTTAGTATGATAGGTTGGTATAGTCGATTTATTAATAGTATTGCGGAACTCAAACTTCCACTTGTCAAATTACTACAAAAGGATGTCCCGTAGAAGTGGGGAGACGACCAGGAAAAAGCCTTTCAAGAACTAAAAAATGCATGAATTAAAGCAACAGTACTAGCGAGACCCGACTTTGCCAAAATTTTCACGCTCCAAACGGACGCTTCGAATTTTGTAATAGGTGGCGTGCTTACGCAGGATCACGATGACGGCAAGCACCCTGTGGCTTATGTTAGTAGAGTTTTTACCACCATCGAACGCAATTATTCAGTAACTGAAAAAGAGGCTTTAGCGATCCTTTGGAGTATGAGAATATTACGCCATTATCTGGAATGTTACGAGTTCAATGTAATCACTGATCATAGTAGTTTAAAATGGTTTCGTTTGCTCAAGGATCCTCAGGGAAGGCTAGCCCGCTGGGTTATGAAACTACAAAGCTGGAACTTCAATGTTGCGATGTCCCCGATGCGCTTTCGAGATATCAATAGGATCAGGTAGCCAGCTTGACAGAAACCAGCGATGATTGGTATTTGCACCGCCTTGCAAATGTACAGGAGAGCCCATGGAAGTACCCTGACTGGAAAGTTGAGTTTGGCGTGCTGTACCACAAGAGACATGACGAGCTGTTGGATCCGGTTACGAACGATGAGTATTGTTAAAGACTAAATTGTACGCGAAAATAAAGAAATTATTATGACTTGGTATATTTATTTGGCATAACTGGTTGGTAGTTAAAATTTCGATATTATTTATTTTTTTATATTATGTGAAAGTAAATAGATATGAGACTTTTTTTTCAATAAAGCCTCTTTCAATATATCTACATATTCTACTGACAGTTTATTTTTCATCTTGTTGATATAAATTTATTATTATTTTTCTTTTTCTTCTTTTCTATAGTTATATCAAAAGCTTAATAAAAGAAATTTTAAAAAAATTTTATGTACATGTAAATTTTATTTCTAAGAAGTATATATTTTTTATAAAATTAATTAAAGTAAATGCACGAAACATATAAATATATTTTATATAAATAAAATGTGTTTTTAAAATATTTTATTATTAAATGTACATAAATAGCTTAAATTAAATATTTTTTGTTTTAACAAAATTTAAGTTATGCACTTTTGGTATGCAGTTAATTCAAAATTTACTAAGGTTATTATGTACTTTTAATACCATGCAAATTATTTATATAAATAAATAATAACTTAAAAAATAATCAAAATATTTTTCATTTTTTATCATTTTAAATTAATATAATAAGGAACATTTAGTTCATTTAAAAAATTTTTTTTTTATTTCCAGTAATTAAAATCATTTTTTTTTTTAACAGTTCAAAAATAAAGTCTTATTTTTAGCAGTAACCCATCTTAATTCAGCCCATAATGAAGTTATGAAAATGCTCTCAACTTTGGTAGTTAAAGCTACATCCAAGCTACCATAAAAAAGGCAGCAATAATCAAGATAAAAAATGATTAAGGAAGAGACCAGTAATTAAATGAGCAATAATTAGAAATTTTCATATTTGTGGTATGAGAATCCAAACTACTCCACCAGGACAATATATAAATATTAATATATATATAAGGATCGTGCCTTAATATAGCAGGATAAAATTTTTTTCTTAGAAAAAAAAACTTTTTCTTTAAAATATTAAAAAGTTCTATACACGTTTTAAAAAGTTATACATACTACGCACAGTATGGAAAACTTATAGCAAAGTTTATCATTAACATTAATTTTGAAGCTATATAATTATAAAATAGTGGCTTATTACAATGTTGGATAATTAGGTTTAACTCTTGTAGTGTAATATAATTATTATTTGAAAACATTTTATAACTTTTCGTACATAAATTAAATATATTTTATTCAATTATATATACGTATAATGTTTAATTATATTTATATACACTTTAATTATTCATATCTTTGTTTAATTAAAAATAGTTTTAGGTGTAAGATTTGTCTTTTTGTTGGAATGTAATTATTAGTATTTCAAAACTTTTGCGTTTTTTAGAAAAAGTTATTTACAACCTTGGAATTCTACTGAAATATTTCAGGTAAGGTAACCAAATGGCATTAAATTATGCCGTTTAATATATTAATACAATAAATGTATGTTAAATTTGGCAATTCTAGTCGATGGCCAGAATGCCTTCACTTCCTTAATTGCTTTTTAAATTTTGATAAAAAAATGTTTATCTAACTTTTAAAAAAAACCTAAAAAAAACTGAAAACTAAGGTAAAATTTTAATGTAGAAAAAAACTTCCTTCAATTCGGGAATATTTTTTACCAATTCATCTAAATTTTCAAGTTAACAGATTTATATATTTTCGCGTTTCAGACCATTTTGAAGATTTTGAACTATATTTAAAAAAAATGTTTTGAACCAATAATTTCTCTATCTCCACATCCCCGTCTATATATAATCAAAATATATCAGAAAAATGTAAAATTATATTAGCTGTTATTTTCTTGTTTCAAATGCTTTTGAACAATCTAATCCATATTTTTAAAAAAAATTTTGAGGGATGCCAGAAGTAGTCTCAAATGTCAAAGAAAAGTAATTATTTATTCAAAATCTTTGTGCTATATTTAATAAGTAAGCTGAGATACATTTAACTCAGTTTTCGTTTAACCCAAGGTTGAGTAATATATGTAATAAAATTTATTGCGAGCTTTTGTCAAAGGCCTTCGAGAAATCTGTATAGATTACACGTACTTGACGCTTTGATTCAAGTGAATTATTCACATAATTTGAGAAAATTAAAAAATTAGATAGTACATAAAGAGCTTTGAGAACAAATAACGACATTTATTGGTACCCTTTTTAATTGTAAGCAAATCTAATATTCATAAAATGAAATTCTAAGCATAATAAAACGAATATGATAATAAATAAAATATTAACAAAACTTTATGTAAAAGATAAAATATTTAAATATTTATTACAACTTAAATTAAACTATATCAAATAACAAACAGTATAGAAATATATATATATATCTGCCATTAAAAATGGGTAGAGCGAAGCAAACCAACTGATATATGTACCAGATTGTTTGTTGAGTAATAAATTGATAATAATCTGACCCACAGTTTCCTCTAAATCGTGTCAACAAGAACTAAAAAATTTTCTCGATACACGGTAAAGCTTCGCTCCATAATAAAATTTACGTAGAGTTAATATAAATTGCATAACATAAAATGATAATAAAATTTAGACCAAAACTAATATGAGAGTTAGTCATAAAATATGCGTAAATTTTAAATGATCACAAGAAAACTAATATTAAAATTATGTAATATACAACATTTACGACTTGATAATATCTACATTTAATGTATATTGCATATCGGATCATTTCCATGAATTTTGTAAACTAACTATTGAAATTTTCTTAAAATTTTAACGAAATTTAATGTAATATATAAAATATTTGTATTTATTGCAACTCAAATTAAATTAAAAACACCAATATTTAAGATTGTGGATAGATAAATAAATTTAAATCGATCCATAAATTATAAAATATTTATATTTAATTCTTTTCAACCTACTAAAACGTATCTTGGATTAAGAACTTATTTAAGTTAGTTAAAAAATATGACTAATTATTTCTTCTCCAAAATGACATTCATATAAATATGATTAACTTATTTTTTAATTTCAGCAAATAAAATCTGACAAATTAAATTTAAAATATTTTACAACGGCGCATAAATATATATATATATATATATACATGTGTATAGGATAAGACTTGGATTAAATATTTTATATAAAATAAAATTGTATCTTTCAAATTATTGATTATTCTAATAAATTTATATGTTACGTTGCACCTGAACCGATAACGATGCGATCATTCAATGTCTAGTGATATGTGGCGTTACTGATTGTTCTTTGGTTTATTTGTTATAAATGATCGTTACAATGTCAAATTTAATTATTTAGTATTATTCTTTTTGTATCTTGTTTTTCTGATAAAAAAATTAATTTATATATTTTAATTAAGGTGCTATCAATTTTAAATTGGTTCACAAGTTTTAAATGGAATAAAAATAATTTACTCCAATAAATCTTACGTATTTTTGGTCGCAAAGAGAAATTTTTAAGTTTCATTCATTTTTCGATGAACAATCCATTGAGCTTATCGATTTGAGGTGCAAAGTAAATGAATGAATTATGTTGAGTTAACATAATTTTAGTATCGATTTTCAGATTTTTAGGATCGCTAAAAAAACTAAATAAATTATTAACTGATGTTAAAATGGCTCAAAAACTTGAATCACTAATTTTGAGATTAGAAATCCGCCATCATGAGTACAGCATCTTGAATTTTAAAACTTTGTTTTCACTGAATCCAAAAACTAGAGAGGTTCAAAACTCAATTAGCAATACCTTTAAGAATTTTTATTTGTTTACTAACTTCTTGTATTTGTGTAAAAAATTGACAAAAAATTCTTATGATCCATTTCTCTCTATTCAAATATTAGACCCACATGCGCGTAAACATATACATAATCTTATTATTAAAAATTACAATATTATTAAATGAAGGTCAAAAAATAATAAATAACTGCTTTTATTAAAATTTAAATTATTAAAATGTAAATTTAAAAATAATAATTCTACTCTATTCTCTATAATTGTATAATAATAATAGTCATACATACGAAGTATATATAATTTAATCGATAAATCATTCGAGATACAAAATAAAAAAAACCTGAAATAGCAAAAAAAAAAAAAATGAATTTTAATTATTATTATCCCACAATTACTTACTTATAAGTATAAAGAAGTTTTTTAATGAATATAAAAAGCTAATAAAAACTCTTTGTGATCAGTTTAATAAAAGATTAAATATAAGAAATATAAAATAATGATGATACTAATGAAATTATTAATTTTATTTTATATTATTATTTTTATGTCTTCTGAAATTACTGCAGAACGTAAGTTATTTTTATTTATTTCAGAATGCAGTTGTATTTTATTATTTTTTTTAGATAAATGTACAACTGTAAAAAATTGTTTCGTTTACTGCTATCATAATCAAAAAGGTACTAAGGTATCTGATGTTGCTTGTGTTAATAATTTTTGTCAATGTAAAGATGAAGAACTAGGTAAATATTTAAGAAAATATTAATTTTTTGTATGAGGTATAAATTTCAAGCTAACTGAGCCAAAGTTAGACTGAATGGTCCCAGAAACTGGTTCTAAGTATTTATTGCTGTAAGTGCAATTAAAAATAAATTCTTAAATTAAATTTTAGTTTTCTACGTCCAATACTCTATTTATAACCGCCATTTTAATGTTTTGGTATTTTTTTTATAAGCTCAAAATTTTGCCAAATTCTTATTTTACGATGAAAAATATTTTCAATTTGCCAATCAGAAAATTTCTTGTAAAATTCTCTAAAATACCTAAAAATTGACGGGAAAAATTATTTTTAGTTGCACATTTAGCAAAAAGTGTCTTAGGCCAATTTCCTTGATACTTAAATCCAGCTTAATCCAACCTAGTGTATAATTCCTCGAATATTAATTACCTAAAATTTTAAAAATATTATATTTATAAATGTCTTTTTTTAAGGAATTTGTTATGAACCACGAGATTGTTTAACTCATTGTGGATTAGATTATGGAATTGATTCAAAAACTGTAAACAGAGAAGCCAATTGTATCAATAACATTTGTAGTTGTAAATCATATTAATGTAATTAATTTTTTTCTATACAAATTCTGAAATTAATTTAAAAATTAAATGTTAGTATAAAATAAAAATTTTAATTATTTATTTTTAGAAATAAATTCAATCAAATATTAATTATGCCTATTTGATTCCAACTTTTTACCTATCAATTGAATTCGACAGTGTTGCATTTAATATTAAAACTAAAAATATCAGAAATATATTTAAAGAGATTTATTTTAAGAGAATTATTTTCTGCTAACGTTCATATATAAATATAGGTATAACTGCTTGAATAAATTAATCAATTCAATTAACTATAAATGCAAATTATTTATTAGTTAGCTTATTAGTAATAATAATAATAATAATAATTATAATAAAATTTGAAATCAAATTTATATAGAAAATTACAGTATTTATATTTTATATCATCAAATTAATAATTATTTAAATAATGATTAACAAAATTAATTATTCTATCGTCAGTTATATAGATTGAGATCTTAATAAAGTTTTAGTATTAAAATGTAATATTTTATTCTATAAATAGAATAAATTTTCAAAAGTTAAACTTAAACGACTTGGTTTGTTTTTGTTACAAGATCCCTTTTCCTTTTATATATAACTTTAAATTACACTCAAGGCTTATCTGTACATTTGAAATTTTCTCTAAGAAACTTGATATATATATATTATATATATCGATATAAAACATATAAATATATATACATATATATTGATGGGTTTCGAAAATAAATAAGAAAATTGTATAAAAAATTTTATTTGTAAAATATATATTTAATTGTATCTTCCACCTACGGTATTTTTGAATATATAACTAAATTTAGTAAAACGATACATTTTAATTTTTAAGTTTTATTCACCCTGATGAAACTTCATTCTCTCATATTTGCAAAGTTTTAAAATATTATTTTTTTTTTAATTTCTTTGATAAATAAATTAAAAGAAAAAATCAAAGAAACGATGTTTTCAATTAATTTTTTATTTTTTTAATTTATTCTTTATAAAACTATACTATACTTTTATATATATATAAAATTTTTTTCTTTTATATATGGATAAAAAATAACTTGGATGTAAAATGTGATCTTTCAACTGTCAAATTTAGGTCCTAAAGCCCTTTCTACATCAGATTAAAAGTCGATATTAAATCTAGTTTCGAAATTTAAAACCTTTAAAATTTATATAGTGTAGTTGGAAGTTATTCACGATTAATCATCAAAAATCCCCAACTACATTATATAAATTTCAAAAATTACCAGAATTAATCTGATGTAGAAAGAGCTTAACTGAGATAGTGAAGGGCCATGTATTCCATGCATAGTAAAGTTGTCTATTTTGAAAGATTTTCATACCCTACCTATGGCTCTGTATCATGTAATTAAAATTTTTTCGAATCGCACATGTTTACTATTTTTTTTCTGATATATAAAATATGAATTTTTATTTTTTCTATTAATAAAAATTATTTAAGACTTTACCAAGATAAAAATAAATTTATCTTTATGTACTCTTAATTAACACACACGTACACATATAAGTAATTATAGACACAAACTATAGATATCTTTGTTCTTCGTAATTTACCTGTTTGTATATATTATATTTTCAACAACGTAAGCCGCGATATAATCATTTCTCCTGTGTAGTAATATTATATGTTCAGAGAGTACTATGCTAACCACTATGGTAACCAACTACATTCTGAACAGATATATCGATACTCTATGGAAATTTGGTACTAAGCCATATGTTCGGCTTCAAGGAAATTAAATATTAGAAAAATAAAATCAAAATCAAAATAACATCAAATTGTAAAAATATAACGCCTACTTGATTCACATGGGGTTGCAATGATTAAAAATACCCCAAAATAAATAAAATTCATAATTTTCTAAACACAGTTTTGCATTAGACTATGAATATATATAAAATCAACCCTAAGGCCATCCGAGATTGATGTAAAGGTATAGGTTGCATCGTTTATAATGCTTAATTCTAACGGATAACAATGACATTAGTCTTTGACATGATCAAAGCTTTGCTTATATATAAACGAGGTTAATAACAATCAACAAAATATTTTAATTTTTGGTATTAATTCAAAAATTTTAAGATTTAAATTATGATTCGTGTAAAATAAGATAAATTAGCATTATTCATGCAAATATATCAGAAATTTATGGAAATATTAATAACCTACATTTTTACAATTTGTTAAAAAATTTACTGTTATCTTATCATGATATCTATACGGATAATAGAATAAATACTTTTTTTGAACGAAAAAAAAGATATACATTTGATATAATTTAAATACAAATGATAATTATCTAATGCGTAATAATTTCATTAAAAAACGTGTTAAAATAATATTAATTTTCGTCCATAGATTTCATATTAAGATCTTATTATTTTGTATTTGATTCTATCAATATCCTAAATGTTAGTCATCAAAAATTTAAAAACAACTCCTTAGAGAGAACATTACAAATAGCCCTTCGGCTAATGGCCGAAGTGTTTTGATGAGTTTTGCAAGAGTATTTACATGGCTTCATAAGTTTTTCCAAAATTTGAAGTTTAAAAGTGCCAATCACTCCAGTAAGTTATTAGGTAAACACGTATTATGTGCTTGCAAGCTCTTGCATGTAAGCAACGTTAGTCGTATAGTTTATTATGATTATTTGTCTATTATAAAATGCCCGGCAGGATTTATTGATATTTGAATTTTGACTTTTCGAGAGCCATATGTCAAAATTACTGAAAGATCCGCAGTTTGACGGGAGCTAAACTTAAAAAAAATGTTGAAAAATTACATTTTATCGTTAAGCCCTGCAGCAAAAAAGAGTGTTGTTACAAACTAAATTAGTAAAGTAGAAAACTTAAATATTTAAAAATTTTTCTTAAAAGTTTTCTGTTAAAATTTCGGACCTTATTTGAAAAATTATTTTATTTATAATACTAGGGTACTAGTTCCAGTCAGCTAAAAAATTAAATTGAGATTAAATGGCCCGCATATAGAAAAGTATATTATCTGTATATACTTCTACGAATCCTTTGCTTAGTAAATTATTACTATTAACTCTTATACCTATATTTCAGTATTATTATTTAAGTTTATCTATATTACTTTTTATTTAATAAACCTTAAAATCAATAAATAATATAAAAAGTATTTTTTTTTATAACTGTGTTAAATAAAACTTTTTTAATTTAAAAATAAAAAATAATAATAATAATAATAAATTCTATAAAATGAAGATGTCAATAAAAAAAAAAATAATTGAAAAACTTCAATAGTATTTATATGATAAACTGCATTTTTAGTTTTCGTTACATGTTTTATCTTAACGTAAATTGAAAACGTAAATTGAAAATAAAATCTTAAATTTTTTTTAATTTAAAAAATCTAGTAAAAAAAATAAAAGTAAACGACGGTTAAAGTGCTGCATTGAGGTTGGTTTAAACATAAAGTCTAAACATTAAATAAAGGTTGGACTGCAAGAAAGTGAAAGTTATATTTTGCAGAGAAAAGTTACGCTTTTCTTATCAGTATACAGTAGATATATATATAAATATATTTTTATTTCACTCGAACATTCAGTTTTATTTATTTTATTTTTATCTATTAATATTAAACTTGTTTTGAGTTAAATTTTTTGTAACTAAAATAAAAAACTTTATAAAAATAAAAAAAAATTTATTTAATTTATGTTACTTTTTGTTTTAATTGATAAACATTAATAAAGTTTTAAACAAAATTTAAAAATTATAAATATCCAACTCAATTCATAAGTTATTTTTGTTTATAGAAATTTTCGTTAGACTTTTCGTGATGTTTTATGCCATTATGGTAAAGTATCGTGTATTTAAGATATATGCTTTTAAATTTTTAGAAAGATTCGATGATTACCGTCCTTTTTCCCGAATCAAATTTCACGAACAGCCTTTTTCCCTAACGACTCATTTCACGAATGCATTTTTGGCGAAAATTGATTTCCCGAATGACAATTTTCACAAATAATATTTATAAAATATATTATCGATCAATTGTCGAGATTTGAATTTGAAAAAATATTATAAATATAGCCTTCGATTATTTTTTTTTATTAGCTGTTTTTTTTTATTGGCAATAATCTTATTTTTATTTTTAAACAATTATTTGCGAAATTCAAGAGAAAGCAAAGTATGATTCCTGGATGGTACCTTTAAGGTATGTATTTTATTTTTAGTCTTGCATTTTAAAATAATTACCTCAAATTGTTCACTGTAGGTACTCCCGATTTTGTTTACTCAATTATTTACAGTTATTGGATTGGTCACAAGGCATAATAAGTCAGTAGCTCAGCCATTTGTGTATTGCCTTCTTAGTTACAAGGAAACCTACCATTACTCCACAGTACTCCATGCAATAACAGCAGCAGCAGATAATTATAACATTCCTAATTGTGAATCAGAAAGAATCATGTCTGATTTTGAGCAAGGCATAATTAAAGCTAGCACTGAAGTTTTTAATTGTGATATTAGTTGCTCTTTCTTCCATTTAGGACAATCTATTTATAGAAAGATTCAATCAGAGGGTTTGCAAGAGCAGTATCAAAATGTTCACAATGATGTTATAAGAATTTGAACACATATGTTATTATCATTGGCTTTCGTTCCCATAAATGATGTCTCTGCTGTATTCAAAAAGCTTAGTCGATCTGCAGATCTACTGCTTGCCCCTGTTTTACAGTATCCTGCTTGAGGAAGAAGGCACGCTGTAAATCCAATATAACCACCAGAACAAACAACGTAAGTGAGGGGTGGCACTGTTGCTTCCACTTTCTTGTGGGAAAAAACCTCCCTAATATGTATTCATTTTTACTACAGCTGCTACGGTCTAACACAGACACAACTTTTTTGCGCACTTCGATACTTAGTCAAGCACGTAAATTCCCACCGAGTATCCTCGCAAAAATCCTATCTTTATCAGGCACACACAAAATACAGAAGGAATGAAAATCTAGGCAGCAGCTTCAACAGGAACAAAATTCTGGATATTGGTTCAGAAGAAAAACAAAGCGTCTCACCAGCAAGAACTCTCGGAAGAGAATGACAAGTCTCGCACCGGCGAGAGCAAAATCGACGCTATACCTCTTACTATCACCCTCCACGCGCGCGATAATTGGCTGAAATAAAATTACTAGTTACAAGGGACTTATTTTTTTTATAGTTTAAAATTCTTAGTTAAATAAAACGTGAATTTGTTATTAATAAATAAATCCACACGAATATTAAATATGTCTAAATTGAACGCAAAAATAAAGAAATTATACTATGATCAATTGTATTTTTGCAATTCATGTTATTTTGATTATGATTTTGTATATTTCTTTGGCATATCCGATTGGTGACGCCATCTTCACAATCCAACGAGAACCAGTCTTTCCCTCCCGCTTCGCACAAGAGGAAAATACGGGCCTCGCGAATCGTGGTATTTTGTGTTTAGCTAATTATGAAAGATTTTTTAACAAAATTAATCATCAGATTCAAAAGATCGAGTAAATACGACACTTCTAGATATTAGTACTTTCATAGAAAATATAACTTATTACATTCAAATTAAATTTAAAAAAAAGTAGTTTTTTTAATAAAAAAATTAGGTCATAGTGGTTGTGAAATATCACTCACGCGCGTGCATACACACACACACACACATGCACACAAACTTACTGGAAGGGGGGGGATCTCAAAACGTGCTAATATTCCAAAAAATCAGATATCAAAATTTCACTTATCACAATGGTTCCTTTATGAGGTACCAGCAAATTATCAGAAATTAAATTTTGCTTGGGGCTAAATGTAATTTACTCGCATAATAATTTTATATAAAATTAGCAGTCAATAATTTTAATTCAAAGCAGCTATAGCACATGGTATATTATAATTTTCTTTTATTTTATATTTGAATATATAAGTTGCTCTAAAAAATATTTGTAAAAAAATCGTTTAAAAAGTTTGAAATACACAAAAAAATTTAAAATAACTTTTTTAAAAGCATTTTTATTTTATGAATCATAAAGATTCAAAGTTTTACATTATTATCAGTGTTTGTTATTTTATATTTCTAAAATTAGAAAAATAAAATAAAATGAATGATAATAGGATTACGTGATATAAAAATTTTATAAAAAAAACATACTTTTTTACAAAAATTTAAAATAATAATTTGGACAAGTATGGTGCAACATATTTTTATGTATACATTTTTACCTTTATATAGAACTTAAAACGTGTTTCGAATTCTAGATTCAAAAAATGCTAAAAAAAAAATAGATCTTAGAAATTTAATGAAATTTAACGCAGTAATTTAAAGGATTTTTTTTCGTATCAAATCGATCCTTACTTTTTTTTTAAATTCTTTTTTTAAATTCTTAAAAGGTACAGAATAATTAGAATTGAATTAAATAAAGATAATATTTTTTTAAATAGTTTTTACAATCGATCGATCAGCTTCAATGTTTTAATTTTTTTTTTTAATTTACTAAAAATAAAAGAAAAATTTCTGCGAACTCCAAAAATTAATTAAATAAAAAGAAAATAGCTTTTGGCTTTTATCGATATTATATAAAAAAATAAACGTGATCATATTAGAAAATGCTGTTGATATTTTACAAGTTTAAAAATGACATTTTTATTGAAAATTGATGCTTATAGGATGTCTTGTCTCATTATTATTATTATTAATTTTTTTTAATAAAAGGTAACAGTTATATATTTAAATTATTATCATTTGATAGAAAATTTTAAATTTTATTTAATATAAACTTATTTCAACTAATTAATTTCCTTTGTTTACATTATTTTTTGTAATTTAAACGTAATATTGTTCTAAAGTAAACAGTAAAAAGTGTTTGTTATGACAGCTTAAAGTAAAGCAAAATTAACAAACTTTTTTAAAAGTATTTAAAAAACAATTAGTTTTTTATGTAAATAATTCTCTAAAACTTTTAAGCTTTGCAATACTTGTGGTTGTATAAATAAATGTTAAAATAGGTTTTTTGAATTTCCTAAAACTTGTCAATTGAAGAAAATAAATGAATCCTCAAAGGTCGAAATTTCCTGTTTTGGTGATATTAGTAATTTTTTAGCTCCAAGGTCTAATAAATTTATTTGAGTGTACATTGAAACAAGCCCTACAAAATAGTTAATATAATATTTTCATAAATTATCGAACAATGTAAAAACTAATTAATAATTTTCAAGTTGAAAACTTTGAATACTTTATTATTTTAGACTGAAATAATAAATTTTAAAATTATATGAGAAAATTATATAAAATATTTTAGCATGTACTTTTTTGTTAGCATAATAAGTTATGTCATGTATTTTTGGATATTCAACAGGCTGCTGAAAATATCAACCATCTATACTTATTTAAGGTTTCACAAGTAAGAAAAAAAAAGTAAAAAACATTGGCTTGTACATATTCTCTTGAGGATTGACACAAGTCATGTGTCTAGTTTAATTTGATTTATGTTTTTGCATTTTTTTTTTAGGATTTATTTGATTTTAAATTTTTGAATATAAATTCAGCAAAATTGAATATTTAATTTTTAATTTAAATTTTTATAAATTTTTTTATGTAATTTATAGACGAAGTATCAATAAATTTTTTTCACATTCTTTTTTCTGTCATTGGTATTGATAAAATGTTAAATGCAACAAAAATACGTTTATTACAAATAATTTTTTCTTCGGAAATTAAAAAAATGCAAAAATTCAATTAATTTTTAGTCAGCTCTAAAATTTCAAATAAAAGCAATTTCTCTCAGGCTAATTATGCTAATTATACAAAAATATTTAAATATGCACATCTATTTTAAATAATATCGATACCAAATATTTTTTTAATTAAAAATTATGAAATGCACATACTGTACATATTAATGTGCATTATAAATACGAAAAATGATATTCAATTAATTTTCAGTGAAATTTAATTCCTTAAGTATTTATTATTATCAATAATATTATGTTTTATTGATTTTATAAATAAATTAAATTAGGAATTCAATTATTTTAGATTTTACCAATTCTTACTGCGTTATATTAATGTAAAGTTTAGTGAACAAGAAAAATTAAAAGTTTATATATCCTAAAATGTCAAATTTGTTTCAACTTTCTTCTTAGTTGATCTGCTTTTTATTAATAACCTATCAATGCCAAAGCTGGGATGGACAAAACGTGCCACTTGATATCTATACCAGCTTTAATTTTCATAGTATTTTCGAATTTTGAATCTAACTATCATTGTAGAATTAAAAATTTATAGTATTTCAGTTTTACAGTTAATTTAAACCTATAAGATTTTAATATTTATGATTTAGGCCTAATTCTCGGACAAAACATGTCATTATTCGAAAATTTAGTACTATTTTATTCAAGATTTATATGGGGATTTAGAGGGGGGTTCAAGAAATCGCTAAATTAATCGCTAAATTTTTATTAAAAAATTTACATAGAAAAAATTATAGCATTTATTCAAAGGACTAAGAATCAAATTGAAATTTTCACACCAATCTTTATTTTATATGGTTTTTAGCCCTAACATGGAATGCTATAATTTTGTATGTTGATTTTTGAATTTCGTAAACTCGAAAACCTCTAGCTATAATTTTGTACTTACATTTTTTTTATGAAAAATATATTTCACTCCTAAATTAGTAAAAATCGGCCCCAAAAAAATATGTTTTTGCTATTTTCGGGCTTTGGGTGTCAAGATTTGGTCCATTGGTTTTTGGGGTCGCTGAACACGAATTTAAAGGAGTATTGTATAAAAAATTAATATTTTAACCCTAAGTTAGCAAAAACTAACCCTAAGAGAGGTGTTTTTTATTTATTCACTATTTGAGTGTCCAGGTTTGGCCGGAAAATGGAATGCTATAATTGTTTTATGTTAATTTTTCGAATTATTAACCTCGAAAACTTTCAACCATAATTTTGAGCAAAAACTAATTAAATTTTCAATAATAACTATTAAATTATCGTTTTGTCCGCGAAATAGGCCTAAAATCGCTTGTTTTTAGGTGTTCAACTTCTAATTTAAATTTTCTAATTTTTGGGGTATACAATTTTGTAGAGCTTTTCTTTATGACCCCTAACTAGCAGCACATTTTTCTACCTTGTAAATTATTAAAATAAATTAATAAAAATTAAAATTAAAGCATCCTATTAATTATTACAATGTAGCAACGATTGATAATAGTGCTTAGTGCTTATTTACCATAAGTAAAAAAAAGTTGCAAGCTTTCAAACCGACTGAAGCTTTTCCTTTAGTGAAGCAACACGAAATATTGCAGAATTCTACTTAACCAATTATTGAAAATATGCTAATATTCTAAAGATGGAGACAGTGATCATCAGAGTAAATAAAGAGTAAACGCAGTCTTACACTCTTTATTATCTGCACAAGTGCAAGAGATGAATTAATAAAATTATATCCAAAAAATTAAACGAATAATAACAAACGCATGCGCTTAAGTAGATACAGGCAGTATTGAGCCAGACGTTAAAGGTATATATACATATGATGATAATATTTATAATCATATAGCAAAAAAAAAATCGCGCGCGCATCTTTGGTGTATATATTGTACAGTGTCCGACAGTCCGCGTCTGTTTTCACTGACGTCATGCATCAGTCGAGCGTCGGTCTTGTATACGGCAGAATAGTCCAAATGTGTATAGCGAGTATTTAAATAAAAAAGTTTACAATAACATAAGAGATTAATTAAGAATAATTTTCAAAAATTTTTTAAAAATTCGTAACTTTTACATAAACAAAAATCAATAAAATTTTAAGTTAAAAAAAAAATAGTTGTAACATTAAATTTATAAAAGGAAGCATGGGAAGTTAAGACGTGTAAAAAATAAAAAGAAAAATTAATAAATAAGTCGCCGACCGGGACTCACGAGGATCCCTGCAACGGCGACTCGAATAAAAATATCCATCAAAAAGGATGCTATAACAAAAAATTAAATATTTGCGGCCAATAGTTGCACGCAGGCCGGTAAGATTTATCTCTTTTAAATAATTATAAAAATTAAAATTAATGCAGAATAACAAAAGGAATTTTAAGTAGATTAATGTCATGTTGGGTTAGACATTATTATTATTATTATTAACATTTTATATACACAGATAATTGTTTAATAATTATAATAATGTTCAACATTGCTATTATTATCATTGTTATTAAATAAATTTACAAAATAATAACGTGTTATGTTGTCATTACACAGAGCAAACTATATAATTTCTCGGTTTTATTAGATTATTGTTTTGGATAAACATGCAAATTTATAATTTATAAATGTTTATACAAATTATTTTAAATATTATTCTTATTTTTAGCTACTTTTTTAAAAATAAAAAATTTTATTAAATATTTATATTATGCATCTTTAGGATAAAAAGATTGTTGAAAAGATTCAAGGTCAACTATAGTGTGTTGTTAATATTATATATATTTAAAAAGAAAAAAAAAAATTTTTTTTATATGTATTTATCTTATGAAAAAAGTCGGTCAAAACTTTATTTTTAGTCGGTTTTTTAATATCAAAAAATTTTTTTATACTGTGTACTGTAGAGTATTCGATCAGAAATTAATTGCCTTGTTGGTAATTTTAATTAATAATGAAAATTGGTTAATTTACGGTGACTGTGCCTTAGTCTGATCAGAAATAAGAATTATCAGATATTCAGCCTGACTTTGCGCTGAGTTTATTAAGTAAAATGGAACTTGGGTTTTTTTATTCGATAGTCCAAAATTCTTTTTTGGAGAGCTTAATTTTGTAGATTGAAACTGTCTCATTCGAATCGAGTATGCATCAAATATCTTTAAAATAATTGCGACTTAAGTTTAGGAATCAACTGTTGATCAAATTTTGAATTTTGGTGGGCCTATTTCTTACATGTATTAAGTTAGAGGCTTCCTGTTTAGACCACGTCTTTTTAGCTATCATTTTTATTATTGTCCCAACAGTCACTACGAGGATATACTAACTCTAATTAACTTTGATCTCACATTAGGATCAATAGAATATAGCCTGTGGGATAATCTTGCATACCGTAACATTTGCAAAATTTAATATATGAGAGTTTTAAACTTTTTATTTGACTTCAATGAATATGATCACTTAAAACAGTTTTAACTTGTACTCCTTATTTATAATAAGTCAAAGTTAAAATTATTGCGATTTGGGATATTTGCAAATTTATATGATATTACTTTTATTGAAAAATAAAATTTTTGGAAGATAATGGTTTATTTACATTCTTGTAAAATGCAGTCATTAATTTGATTTTTTAATAATTAATTAAGGTTTTAAAGTATATATCCGAGGGTTCTCATTTTTTTATTATAGATTACTTCCTTAGGTTACGTGGATTTCATTTATGAAAAAATATGGAATATGGATATGAAAAAAAAATCCGTATCAGTCATATTTACCCAACTATGATTATAACCTTATATATAACCTTTAGAATACATTTTGTTTACGAGAAAAATGTTAACAAAAAAAAAAAAAGATTTATAGATTAGAAAATAATAATGTATAATTTTAAAATATTCTATTAGTGAAGAATAATATAATTCTTTACTTAAGAATATTTAATAAGCCTTGATAATAAAGACTGAAAGTCTTCGAAACGTGGGCAATTTATTGAAAAAATAAAGGAAATAATTGTTAGCTCAAAAATTGATCAAAAACTCTAACATTCACAGTATAATAACACGGCAAAAATAATGCAAAAAAAAAATGTTTATTTTTTTTCGTCTGTCTGACAAAATAAAAAAAAAAACAATTGCTTAAGTAATTTAATCAATTGATAATAATTTATACTCCTTTTTCTCATTTAGTGTTATGTTACAAAGATTTAATGACAAGAATATATTCATACATATGAGCATGGTAGTTATTTTAAAAAGTAGCTTGGATTTTCGATTATTGAGTGAAATTAGGTACAATTCAGAAAAAAAAATGAAGTCTTTTCTATATTAGATTAATTTTTTGTAATCGCATAAGACCTAAAGATTTCCAAAATAAGGTTTAATCGTATGCAAGACTCATTTACCTCATATGAAAAATTATTATTTTCATGTGCTTGGTGGTAATACTTAGAAGTGATTAAATAAGCATTAAGTTTGATGCACTTATTTATTTTTGTAAATGGGATCTAATTTCGTTCGCTAATTGAAAATCCAAGCAACTTTTTAAAACTACTGCCCGGTTAATATGCATATGCTTATTGATAATAATCAAACACTCAGAAAGAATTATATTTCAAAGAGTAGCTTGGTTTTAATATTATAAGCTTTACTTGTGTACTGATTAAAAATCAATATTATTTAATAAAGTTTGCCATAAAAAGATTCAATCTTAATTTTTATTTTTAGATAAATTTTATCGCTTTTATTTTTCATTTATATTTTTAATTTATTTATATTATCTGTCAGCACACATATGAAGCGTATGCTTGATATTGGGTTTGTTCAGTTTTTTCATCTCTATTATGTATAAAAATTTAATTACAAAAAAAGGTTTTAGTATTTTAACCAAATTTAAGTGACTGCTAATAGATGCTTATTTAGTACTTTTTATAAATCTAGGAATTTACCAAAAGCGGTAAACCAAATTTATTCCAATTCTGTTTCGTATTTTTTTAATAGATTAAGATACTCGGGCTAGTAGTTTAGTGATTAAGAATTTTGTGTTTTCAAGCATCAAATTTTTAAAAGATACTTTTTACTTATTGTGTTTAACGATTTTTAATGGTGATTTAAATTTGTTCATCACATGTCTTATGCACTGGTAAATTAATTTCAATAGTTATATTAGGTAAGAAAAGCTAAAAATTTTCGATACTAGCGAAATCACGTCTTACACTAGTGCTTGGTGAAACCGAGTACGATTGATTTGTGTTCATGCCAGTTTCCAAAATTTTTCGCCCATGGTGCTAACAATATTTTTTGCCTATTAAGGCGTAGAACAAGCGTAGAAAATTCCATATCAAGTTATACGCACGAGTTCTACGACCAAATTACCAAACATTTTATTTTTGATGTAAAGCATCAAACAAAAACTTTAAAGGCTAAAAGCATAAAAATTTAACCAAAGCCAAACTAAGTTAAGGTCTAATATACATGTACAAAGAGTAATTAAAATATGATATATAATAGAAATGATCTTGAAATAAAATTGTAAAGTCTGTGGGAGTCATAATATGGCATTTAACCAAAAAAGATTTATTATATAGTTGAACGTACTGGGGTTAAAATTACGTTACATAAATTTATTCTTATTGTTACGTACGTTGAAAATATATACATATATATAAATAATACGTATTGAAGTCCAAAAAAATAAAAAGAAAACTTTCTTTGATTTTGTTTTATTATAAAAGTCATTTTATTGCTTATTTATTTTGAAAAATTATTATCATCATTAAATTCTTTAATTTTCATGCTTTAAAAAAAAAAATTTAATTTTTAAAATATTATTTTAACGCTTAGTAAATATGTGTATAACAATTAAATTTATGAAACGTTTTGATATTAGAACAAAAATTTACTGACAATGAATTGAAAATTTTATATTTATCGTACATGGGCGATTCTATATTACTTTTGTTTCTAGAAACGAATTTTTTTATAAACAGGTTTTGATCTTTTATTCTGACACTTAAGCTTTTATATTTAATTTTTAACCCTTTAGTTTTTATATTATTTAAATAATATTAGCCCCTTTTACCTTAGTGTCTAATTATGGCAAAGAAAATAGTCAGACAGCTAAAATTTTATGCTCAAAGTCACTGCAAAATTACTTTTTGGACCTACTGTGGTTTTTAAAAAAAATAACGTAAAAGCAAAAAAATTGTCGGAATCTGAGCAGATTTCAAGCAGATTTTATGGGAATCGATTTTCTGCCACCCTTTAAATTTCAGAAAATTCTGACTCGATTTTCAAATTACTAAAATTTAGCAATATTAATAAATGTTAGATATATTTTTAAAACAACGGTAAAAAAATAAAATAAAAAATTATAAGATTTCAGAAATATTTAAAGAAAATGTTTTTTTTCCTCGTTGAATCAGAATTTTACGGAATTTCCATTCACTAGCAGAAATCCGAGCCCCCGAAAATTCCATTGCTATTTTGTTATTTTTTTACCAGAATAATTATAATTCCACAAGGAATCACCCATATATAAATAATAAAATTCATGTATTTAATAAATAAAGGAAATATTTTAACAAGGATTGCGTGTGTAAAAACATTGATCATCTTATCTATATCTATTATTTTTCAATATATTATTAAAATTTACTAAACCATAAAATATATATTTCAGTAAATAATATTCCTTGTCTATTTTAATTAACGTAAACATCAATTATTAATAATTGGAATTTTATTCAAAATTTCAATCACCTAAAAAATTTTTTTGATTTAATATACCATTAGGCATGACCCTATTTTATATCTCTACTTTTTTCGATACATAAAACAAGCTTTTTTTTACATGACAAAATTTCTATCTGCATAAAAGACTTCATATCGAGCAAACATGAAATGTACTGCTTTGTATCTTAGCTAAATTTTTATCATCGTGTTTTCAATGAACGTGCACAGTCTATATTTACTCGTTTTTTT
Organism: Anagrus nilaparvatae; assembly: GCA_022575985.1. Classification (NCBI taxonomy): domain Eukaryota; kingdom Metazoa; phylum Arthropoda; class Insecta; order Hymenoptera; family Mymaridae; genus Anagrus; species Anagrus nilaparvatae. The sequence continues at coordinate 21,619,610 of JAKSXM010000137.1, forward strand.
ATATAAAAAATTTTTTTTTGTATACTAGAATAAAAAAAAATCTTATTGAAAGAGAAACTGCTTAGTTGCTTATATATTACACAGTTTATTCATAAAGAATAATTAAACTTTTTTGTTTGGATTCGTGTTATTAATGAAAGACTAAATTTTTAATTAAATTTTTTTTTTTTTATTCATTTGTTATTGAATAATAATAAAAAAATGAAGAAAACAAAATTTTTATTTTTAAAAGTGAAAACATAAAGTTTAGTTAACTTTTATTGATAATAAAAATAGGTCATATGAAATCAATAATTTTATTATATTTTATATTTCACTTATTGTGTCTGGTCTTATTGTTTTTTGTCTAGTGCATAATAAAATTTTTTCTTTTTTTTTATTGATTTTTATCTTACATAAATTTTATTTTTTAATTTTTTATACTTAATTTTTATTAAAATTTTTATAAGTGAGTGTATACATCAAGATAGAATCATTCTAACCTATATATTTTCAGACAATGTCATCAGAATGTCAATTTTAGGTTTTATTATATGCTTGCACTAAAATTCAATAGATTTTAAAATTTAATTTTTGCGTTTATACGCTTTACTGTTATTGGTAGTAAATAAATATTTAACATTTAAATGAAAGTAAATTTATTAATTTTTAGAACCAAATAAAAGCTGCAAAATTGGTATACCAACATGAGCAAAATTTAGGAACTTTAATTCCTTTTCTTCCTACCTGTAATAAAATTCACACGAATTATCGTCTTCTCAATACAATATAACAATAAAATTTACGTAATTCGAAGATTATGCATTAGATATATCAGTGACTAAATTTATTATCAAAGAAAAGGAAATGTAAATATTACGTTAGATAAATAATATACCTTTTGACTTTTAATAAATAAATGTTTGGAATAAAAAAAAAATATACAGGAAATAATACATTTTTCTCATTGCATCACCAAAATAATTTTACGTAATTAACAAAATTATTCTTTATTTATGTTATCGAATTTCAAAAAGACATTTATTACTTCTTTGATAATTTTTTTTTTTCATATTAAAAATTTTTTATTTTAATACAATTTTTTTTTGACGTCGGTATTAGGTATTATTAGATTTTGGATTATTTTAATTTTCGTAGAACGGTTGTCGAATTTAATGCGTTTGTAGATAAACAGATAAGTTTTTAGTCGTTTAAAACTGAGTTTTTTGAAATTTGAATTCCCTGTGAAAAATTTTTACCAAAGTTGGCCATAATTTATGGTGATGGAAAATAAACTGGTCATCAATCTAGTTGACGTCTAGTAAACAATATTTAAAAAAATTTTTTTTGTTTTTATTGTATAAAATCATTATTAATTATACCATTCCAAAGCCTATATATAGCAAGTCCTTAAAAATAAAAAAATTTCGATTCATAAGTAGGAAATAATAAAGTTAAAATTTTTTAAATTAAAATAAAAGACACATTCCAATATATTTAATACACAAATTTATTATTTTAAATACTAGACTATAGCGGGCTCACGTTGTTCGCCCGCATTATAATTTCCCCTTAGCTTTATTTAAAAAATATCAAAGTAATATAGGTTATAACCTACAAAGAAAATAGAAAAATTCAAATTTGTAACAATTTGATTGGTCTTTATATTGTCCACAAGATGGCGGTCCCCATAAAGCCCATCAATTTTTATATAATAGAAAATACGATTTAAAATTGAATTTATTTAACCTTCAGTTATTAAAAATTTTCAAAAAATTTTTACGCATTAATTTTTGAGTAATAAAAGTGCTAGGAGAAAAACTTTCTTTTCATTTTTTTTTCAATATTTTTTAAAAAATAGCTCAAAAATCATTTCCAGAATACAAAACAGTACTTGAAAGTATATTTTAAAACTTTTTTGACAGTATCAACGCCAATGGAACTCATAAAAAATTCCGTCAACTGTTTTAATAAAATTTTAACAAAATATTATACAATATAATTCAATTTTTCTTATCAAAAGCCTATCACTTTTAGTGTTTAATTATTACGTCTGTAAACCATTGATAAGTTCATAAATTAATTTAAATAAAAAGAAAGAAAAATAAAAATTGCAATAATATACTAATTTAAAAATTGAAAACTACAATTTTTTTACTTATAAACCTCGTTTGTACATTTTTTATAAACTCAAAAAAAAGTTGTGGATATTTTACACTTGCTACGAGCTTGTAAGGGGCATAAATGATTATTTTATTAAGACAAGCAAAAAAAAAATTGATAAAAAAATGATGGTCAAACGTCCATCAAATAGCCATGGCCATAAACCCAATACCATGACCATAAATTATGCTGATATTATGGGAAAAATTTTGCACAGGGTTCGATAGATCTAATTAATTCTTTTTAATAAGTGTAACAAATTTTTGTGATTTAATTTTTTGTTATTTTATTCAAAATATACAAAAAATGACGTCAAATAGAAATCTCAAAGCTTTTTAAAATTTCTTTACACCTCAACTTCATCTATACCTTACCACGTTACATTCTGCAAAATATTTCTTTTTTGCTGTTACGTATTGCTTTGAAAATCAAGTTAATAAAACAAGATTCCATAACACATTCTTCTAGATATTTATTTGCTGCATACGTAAAATAACATAACTCCTACAGTGTTTTCACATTCAACATTTAAAAAAAAAATCGATATTTAGTATTTGCCTTTTAATTTATTAAAACAAATTTTTATCAATTTAAAAAAAAAAAACACTTTGATAAATTAAAACAAGTACTATAAGTTTCAAATTAAGATTCACAACTGAAAATTATAAATAATCAGATAAAAATTGATTAAAAAGAGGAAAATAAAATAATCTTTCAAATTTCCTTAGGGATATAATTAACATCCTTGGCAAAAAAAAAAAAAATAACTAATTTAAAAAAAAAATCAATAAAGTATTTTTTTTTAATAAAAATGTAAATTTATTCAAACAGTAAAAGATAATAATTTTTTTTTTGTGTCTGGAATCGAATCGATAGTAATATCTATGAAAGCGAGGAAAAGCATTTAATGAAGTAGATTGTAGTTCATTATGTTAATTGAGTTTCCTTGACGTTACTGGTGTGAAATAACTAAAAACGAAGTGACAACCTGTCTAGTAGAAAATTCATTAAAATCTTACTACTACTAAATTTATTCAAGATTTTTGGTTTAGTTATGGAATTTTGTTCTAAATAAAATTAGATTAATAAATTTCAATTTATCTTTTTGAATGATAAATTAACAAAAAAAATGATTAAAATCTATGAATTTATTATTATTTTAGTAAAAAAGAAGCAAAACCTCGAATTAACACTTTATATACAAAAGATATAATATTTAGGTCAAGTATCATAGCTTTAGCATTATGAGATTATTTAATTGTTAAAAATACTTTTTTGATTTGTTTATCTAATAAAAAATAATTAAATTTTTTCATTAATTAAAATTATAAATTAGATAAAAATTAATCTGTATTTTTTAATAAACAGTTGGTTTTATGAAAAATGATTCAGAAAAAATAAAAAGATAGTTGACTTAAATCCAAGTAAAAGTGCTTTGTAAGAGCTTCAAGTGAGCTTTATAAAATAGAAAGTTATTCTTTTTTGTTTTAAAAGCTTTCTTTTGTATGTATAATTTATTGTATTTAAAATCAGAATTTTTATATTTAAGCAGTTTTTAGTTAAGCTAAAGGAAGTTCTAGGATTTTGAAATAAAAGCTTTAGATTGATAGCAATGGTAAATTTACATTTTATAATAATAATTTTTCCTGTGCTTACAAAATTGATGCATTTATTATCGAGATTAAGTTTACTAAATTCAAAGAATGAATGTATTTATTTTATCATTTTCAAACCATATTTTTCAAAAATTATTTTAGCTAAAAGCATTAAATAGTATGCAGAAATTTGATACTTTTCTGCTTTCCTCTTTTTCCAATTAACTCGCGTAAAAATGTTAGGTCAACTACAAAAAATTTGCTGAAATGCACTAATAAACATGCTTTTAGAAAAATCCATTTTGAACCAAAAACTATAAAAAAAACCAAAAAAAACCAAAACTATATGGTTCATCTACTTGATGACTAAAGCAATCTGATGACGTTTTCTGAGATATCGCGCCCACAAGAATCAAGTTTTTTTCTCGGAATAATGTAAAGCTTCGCTCTACGATTAAAAGCAACTTTTTCTCGAATTTGTGTTTATTTTTCACTGCCAATTTTTTTAAAACTTCCCATTATTAAAAAAAAAATACATTAATTCCTACAAAGACTAAAATAAAAAACAGTTTGTTATTAATCGTACACTTTATAAGCACAATGATTATACAAAAAAATTCAAAGAAGCAATCTTATTATACATCTTTTCTTCCTCTTTATAAAGAGTTAAGCCAGCTAGCGTATAAATTTTTTTGTAGAAGATTTTTTACATAAAAGGAAACTATTAAATCTTTTTTCTTTCAAAAAAAAAATAATAATAATAAAAGCTTTTAGTAAATAAATAGAGTTTAAATATCTAAAAAATATTATATCAAAGAAAAGGTGATATTTATATTTTTTGAAATATTTTATACTTTAGTTATTTTTTTTTTAACATCAAAAAAATATTTAAAAAAAAAATGTTTTTTGCAATTTTAATAATTTTGGTTCTTTTTTCTATCTTTTAATTATTAAAATAAAAATGTTTTTAATTTAAAATATTGTATTTATATTTGTTGTAACATATACATCCATTTTTTTTAATTTTCATAATTTTTATAATGATATGCAAAGAAGCATAAAATTATCATAAATTTATTTAATTTGTTTACTTTTTCTAAATAAATAGGGCATTTTACTGATATTTTTAATAAATTAAAGAAAATATATGCTTGACATTTTATCTTAAATTAATTTGAATAAATTAAATAATTAAAATTTTCAAATGAAGAGCCAAAACGTTAATATTTGTTGAACCTCCCTATCTGGCTCAAAACTAGAAAATATGTTTAAAATAAATTCGAATTTATCATAATTGCACATACAAGGAAAGACAAAATAAGAATAATTTTGTGCTACTATTTATTCTAAATAATTATTCAGAAAATGCTTTACCTTATTGTAGAGGGCGAAGCTCTACCTAATACCGAGAAATTTTCCAATTCTGGACATGATTTAGAGGAAACTAGTTATGGTTTCTATAATTTGTAAACAAAACTTGGGACTTGAATAACCTATTGAAGAACTGTTTACTTCAATTTCAGTTCTTTAGAAGTTTTTCCGATTTGGGGGAGAGTTTGTAAGGCCTAGGTGGTCAAGATCTTTCCAGATGGTGGCAGCTGAGTTTTTGGTGGATAGTTTGTTAGAGTAGTAGTTCATCTTAGCTGCCGAGGATTTTTCAAATAACTTGTCTTTAAAGTCCCTATAGGTATTTAATTTTGGGAGATTCTCTTGTTTTTATAACGTTTATAGAGCTTATCGAGTTTGTCAGTTTCATATTTTAAATCAGGGGTTAACCATGGAGATAACTTTTTATCAGTAGTGAACTCTTTTAGAGGTGCGAGAGAATCCGGAACGTTAGTTATATGAGATGCGGTAATATTCCAAATGTAGTCAAAATCTGAACTAGTGAACGCAAAGGACCATTTATACTCGAGTAGTCTTAAAGTGAATTCATTTTGGTTTATGTTATCTATATTTCTGTAGGAGATTTTAGTTTGAGGAGTTTTGGGAACACAGATGTCTAGGGTAACCTAAGTAAGATAATGGCTATTTACGAATAGAATTTTGCTAAAAGAAAGTATACGATCATTTTCATCAATAATGCACAGATCAATGACCGAGTCATTTGAGGGGCCTATGTGAGTATCACCATGAGGTACTAGGTATAATTTATTTTTAAATATGAAGTCGAAGATCAAGTTTGATTTCTGATTAAAATAGCACATGTTAGCATTTAAGTCACCAAGGATTATTTTATTGCTATAATTTGTGGCAGCTTAAAAATTTTATGCCTCTATGAAACGGGAAGTCAAGAGGCCTGTAGGTAACAGTAACAATTATGAGAGAACTTGCAAAAGAGATTTTACATATTAAAAATTCAGGGAGTTTCAAAGTACCTGTATCCTGACTCATTTCAATTATTCTATATTTTATGATCTCTCGAATGTATAGAGCTTTACCACCTGAGCTACGAGCTTGTCTATCATTCCGAATTAAGGTATATACTGGAATTTGTGCCATTTTATCAGTAAAGGCAGGGTTTAGCCAGGTTTCAGTAACAGCTATTACATGATGCTTAAAGGAGGAGAAATAAGCTCTGCAGAAATCCGAACGTTTAGGCTTACACAGTGAGCTAGCATTGAAGTAACAAAGTTATGTTTACAAGAATTTAGGTTTTCACTTAAAAAAAACATAAAGTTTGACATTAACTATGGCGTTTATAAGGCCTTGCAAGGCATACCGTTTTACAGGTGTGAAAACATTTAACACGATTCTCTCTCAAAAAGTCCTCACGTCGCTGGGACCCAGGTTCTCACTGGTTGGGGCGATGAAGGGAGCCACACCACCACAATATTTTTTACAATTTACTTATACATCATGTGAGTTATTCAAGACGATTTTATTTCTGTGGAAATTTTCTTTTTCATTATCTTCATTTTAAGGCTAACGAGTATAATTTTTAAATAAACAAATTTTGATGCAGGTATTCAAAAAATTCAAATTTTACGTAGGGTAGATAAACCAGTAAATGACCAGTTTAAGAGCAATTGATTATAATATAGATTAAAAAATAGATTTCATTAGGCTTAATACATTTTTCTTTCAAAAAATTGGATATGAAAATCATCAGTAGACAAGGAACGTACAAGAAATAAATTTTCTTCTTCTTCTTCTTTAAAACATTTTATTTAGAGTTGATCGCAATTCAGGGAGTGTCATCCTTGCTCCATAATCACAGGAGGATTAGATAACCTTGATATAAAACAATTATTATAAAGTTTTTGACATATCAAGAAATTTTAATCTAAATCAAAATCCATTAATTTAATAAACCCTAGAGTAGCCTTTTCAGTTATCACTAACTTCCAAATGAATACATCTGATGAGTGCTAAATAAAATTTAATCTCTAAAATGCAATTTATATGTTTAATAAATATAAAACATTAATTATTAAAAAATGCATAAAATTAACATATATCGGTTTATATTACATTAATACTAAAAGTACCTACTTGAATCTTTAAGTGAGCATTAAGTAGATCATTCGTCGTTAATGTAAAGAAAAAAAAACTCTCATTTTCTTATATGACATTAATTCACTTCTTTCGATAAATTAACATTTTATTTTATTTTATTTCTATATTTCGATTTGCAAATTATAATTATGAAATATCATTTTTGTTACATAGTACTTAGACTTTACTTTACCATATATATTTAGGATATGACATTAAAATTTTAATCTAAAATTATTAGAATTTTCAAAGTTTTATAATATGATAATTAACGTTATTAAGTTTCTGTATGTCGTAAGGACGTTTATCAAAAAGTGCAATTTAATTTATTTTATCATTATTATTTATTTTACTTGTTACAAAACTTACTTTTAATTATCACACGCATACAAAAAATTAGTAAATATAACCAAAATTACGATTTTGTTTACTAAATTCAGTTTGGTTAAAACTCACTATAAATATTTAGTAAAATTTACTAATAAAATTTGTTTATAAAACTTAAACCTCAATTTTTTTAGTAAAATTTACTAATTTTTTGGTTATATTTACCAATATTTATTAATGTTTATTTTCAAAAATTGTAGAGGTTAATTTTACTATTCTTTTTTTTGCGTGCATAATTTAAAATTATAACATTATTTTTTTTTATTTTTTATTGCTGAACTAAATTAATAGACCTGTATGTCCCTTGGGTTTCTTTTAGCAGTCAAAAAATAGCTAAGATTTTAATTTTGTTTTCAAGTTTCTAAATTTTATCATTCGAATGCGCTCTAAAAATGCATTTGTTTAGTCTAGTATGTACACCAAAGCCTTTTCTGCACCAGATTAAAAGTCGATAATAAATCTAGTCTAGAATTATAAGCTTTCTAGTGTAGTTGTGAATTACTCACAATTAATGCTAGACTAGATTTAATCTTGACTTTTAATCTAGTGTAAAAAAGGTTCAAGAGTACAAAAAAATCAAAAATTTTTAATTTCAACTTGATAATTTAATTTAACATACAAAATTTTTAGTTTTTTATTTTTCTATTATTTAACTAGGCGTTTAATTCGATCTAACCTTGACTTTTCTCTCTTTTTATTATTAACATTATTATTATTATTTTTTATAAACACGTGAGTTGCATTTTGAATTTAATATATATTTTAATTTAACGCTTATTCTTACAAACTACAATATGCTGACATAATAAGCGAAAAAAAAAATGTCATAAAAATTAAGAATTATTATTGAATTTATAAACTTGAAAAAAAAAATAATTAATTACAATTTTGTATTATGTAATAAATAAAATTTTTTTATATTTTGTTTTTTTATTATAAGTTTTCTATTTTTTTTAAATATTTTTGAATATTAATAAAAAAAAAATTATGTTTCTTCTAAAATGCAATAAATATTATTGTATTTTATTTATTCACAAAGTTTTTTTTTTTATACTAAAACATAAAAATGATAAATAATTTCTATAGCCATACGTTGTATAAACGATATAAAATTAATCTTATATATATGCTGTATAAATCAATATGTAATTTTATACTTTTTCTTTCTTTTCTTTTTTCTAATGTAATTAATTTAAATTATTGGCTGAATTTCAAAAACTTATTATTTATTGTTATTATTATTATTTAATAGTTTATAAATATTGTATTCAATTTTTTTTTAAATTTACATATGTTTTTTATGAACTCGTAAAGTAAATGAATTTATGCGGTTGTAAAATTTGGCTAAAATTTTGAATTTTTGATAATCAGCTTTAAAGAAATTTTATTATTTATAACATTAATTTTAAAAAAATTCGTTAGTTTTATGAATTATTAAACAAATTTTGTGTAGGTATTTTTATCAAGAATATGGTTAAATACGGTAAGGTGGCTTCAAACAGAGTATTTAATTTTTAGGATACGCTACTGATTATCATCAGATGACTTAAACCACATAATATTACTCCAAAAAAAATCATATTTTTAACTTTAAGCTAATTTTCAATCTTGATTAAAATTTCAAGCAAAGCAACCTAACCACGTATATTCATAACTGACCCGAGTCTAATAGAAAAATTGAATTTTGCGAGTAATTTTGCTTGAATTTCATAATTTCTAAAAACGAACTCTAAAATTACGGGGTATGAATGCTATCCACTAAGCTACGACCAGCTTTTTTCCTGATTTCAGAACCAAATTATCGCCATTATAGTCACCTAAAGACCAAAAATACATAATTTATAAATTATTATTTGAAATACTTTAAATTAGAAAAAAATTAATTTTAAAAGAAGATTTATTGTACAAGAAAAAAAGGCAATTTTAATCGACCTCCTTAGCCTCATACTTTAAGAGCTTACAGAGCTTTATATGTAAATACAAAGATAATTAATAAAAATTTGTGTCATGATACATCAACTTTTTTTCATTATTTTGATAGTTTCTCCCTTCATCCTAATTAATTTTACATCAGATTTTCAAATTATTATTATGTCAATTAAAATTGCATTTTAAAATTAATAAATAATAATTAAAAAGTAATTTTAGCTAAAGATTAATAAATATTTATTAAATTCTATAAAAATAAAATTTTATTTACTTTAAATACATGTTTTTAGCTTGATGCAAAAATTAACTCAATTAATATTTATTATTTTTTACTCATTTATACCTGTTGTTTATTAATTTTTTAATAATTTATCGATTTGAATTATAAAATATTATATAACTTGCCGAGATAACTTGCTAAGTAATTTATATATTTATTAAAAAAAACTATTTTTATACTTACAATCAATATTATATGGAAAATTCCATTCTATTTAGATATTTTTTTTCCGATGTTCGAAAATAGACATGATGCAGAGAGAGAGAGCATATAGATAATTTTAAATCCACGGGTTTTACTTACAATTAGTAGCACAAAATTTTGGAATCATAAATGCAGATTCATAACCTCAAAATCATCAATTCGTGTAATTTAGTCTGGTTAGTTTTAAGTCCGCCATTTTGAATTTTAAAAATTAGATTCCTCCAGAATTGTGATCAGTGACCCCAAAAAACAGACAGGGGTAACAAAAACCGGGTCAATTGGCAATCTACAATATTTTTTAAGAATTTGTGTTATTTGCGAATTTTGACTTATATTGGGCGATATAGCGTTAATTACTCGAAATTTACCATCGAAAAATGGACGAAACCTTGAAAATTAGTTTTCACCACTTTTTTGAATTTAATTGAAAGATTGTTAAATTTACAAATAACAAATTTTAATGCTTAAACATAAACAGTATTTTTAAAAATACAAAAAGATTTATTCTTTTCATTTTCACGATAACACAGATAAGAGATAATATATTTTTTTCTTTAATAAAACATTTAATTCTTTTATATAAAACAAAACTTTTTTAACAAAAACTTTGAAACTTCTTCTATTTACTTTTATTTCAGTAAATATTTTATAAACTATTTTAAAAGTTTTAGTATCTAAAAATTTTCAAAAGACTTTTATTAACTATTTTGAATAGATACATAATAGAAAATTTCAAGTTCAATGTTGAAAGCTGAAAAAGAAAAAGAAAAAAACAAAATTTTAACTATCTGAATAAATATTTTAACGTGCATTTTAATTTAATTTTTTAGATGTAAACTCAATTATACTTTTGATAATTATCCTTGAAAATTACAGTTGAGTTATTTAGAAAATTTATTTATCAGTTAAATGAAATTTATTTTGTATGAAGAAAAATGTTTGAACATGAAATTAGATTTTTATTAAATTATTGTGACCTTCGTTTTCAGGGTATAAAATTATCATAGACACCATGCGTGATATTGAATAATATTGACAAAATTTATCGAAATTTGTTAACTTTTTGTAAGTAATACGTATTGTCATAAATCAAATGAAGCTATTTTTGGTAATATATCATAAAAAAATCAAGATAGTTTTAGAGAAATATTTAATTTTAATAAATTTAGTTATTTTCTTAGATTAAATTTTTTGGGCTTATAGAAATCAAATAATAATAAATTATATCCATAGATTCTTGAATTAAATATTTTTGCCTTCATTGTTGCTGTAAAATTCGGAATAGTAGCATACTAAATTGCCAGCGGTAGATCCCGAAATTTTCCCAGGGGGGGAGCGAATCAGTAAAAATTTGCGAGTTTTAAAAAAATTTTTTTAAATAATACAAAGTTTTATTAAAAAGCATTATATTTTTGGTTCTCATGAGAGGTGGGAGAGATGGTCTCCCTCGCCCCTATTGAATACGCCGCTGTATATTACGATTCATGACCAGAAAAATAACAAAATGTATCACGAGGCAAAATTTTTGTAGCCTCCTAGGGATATCCTAGGGATTCATTGGGATTTTCTTCGTCGGTGGGAAGACCTTTTTGTCAGCCGCGCAGAGAAATATGTTATTTCTGGCCACAAGACAAGAAATAAAAATCTTTAATAAACCCAAATTCTAAGCGTATACTATCATATCTAAAATTACTGAAATATCGAAGATACTTATTAATTTACAAATATGTTTTTTTAGACTATCAAAAAAATAATTTAATTTCAGAAATTATTGTAAAAATATCAATAAATTTTAATTCGTGTTAATTGAAGATTAAATACTAGACATGCATATTACAGTATAAGATATTAAAAAAACTTGAAATGAAGGACTAAAATAGCATTCATTTTAATTAAATTTTAGAGTAATTATGAAGTAAAGGTTAATTTTATTATAATTGAATATTAAAAAATAAAAATAAATTATTATTTTTAAAACTAATGGTTGATAATTTTTTATGCAAATAGGTTATTTCATACATAAATAATAAATGAAATAAATTGCGAGTAAAATACACTGGGAAAAATTTACTAAAATATTTTTATTCTAACTTTAATTGGAAATTTAATATAGTCTGTGTTTTATTTTAATGTAATAAAACACCTAGTAAACATTAATAGATTTATCCTGGGGGCTAGTAAGTAAACTTTGGTAAAAATTTTACTTTGGAAATCTTTTATTCGCGTAGTTTAATTTATGGAAAGTTTTGTGGTATTTACTAGAATCACAGGTTAGAAACTAGGTTTATTTATAAAATATTATTTCATTCAAAATAAAAATTATTCATAATTCAGAATTTTTTCTCAGTGTACATTATTTTTTTATATGAATAATTGATTATACCATTTGTTTGAGTGTCTTTATCGACATAATCTCGAACACTTGTGTAAATTGAAAGAAAATCAACAAATCAATTTATTACTTTCACGAATATCTCAATAATAAAAAGGATTTTAATGTAATGATCGAAAAATAAATAAAATCAATTGCTAAAAGGCCTTTTTAAACTATTTAATAAAAGTGTTAACATTATTAATATATTTACTATCATTTTAGTTGTTTTAAAAAATATAATTAAAATTTATAAATTCATAAATTTGCATAATTTTTAATAAGAGACAAAATTTATTTATTTTACTATCAAGGGGGGCTAACTAATTTTGGAACATCAGATTACACTAAATAGTTATGGTTAGGCCCTTCTGGGTTAAAACAATGCAATTTTATAACACTAAGTCCCTTTAACCAAATTTTTATTTTTGGGCAAAAATGATCAACTTTTAAATAGCTTCGAAAATTGTAATTTTTGACAAAAATTGGTTTTTTAGGTCTTAAAAGTTTTGTACAAGCTTCAAGTTTTCAAAAATTCTTTATTTGTGTCATTTCCTCGTTATTGAGAAATATCTCTGCTAAGTTAACTATAAAAATGAGATATTTTTTAAAAATCAGAAAATTGGGAATCTGACTTCAAATTATCATATCCTAAAAAATAATTGAATTAAAAAATAATTAATAAATAATTAAAAAGGGACGAGTTAAATTCTTGGAAAAGTGAAGCTTTTGGTAACTTTTTGAGACCTATAAAACTCATTTTCGTCAAAAATTTCGGCCAAGAATAACAATTTGGTTAATTAGCTATAGTGATGAAAGATTTTGTGATAAAAAATTGGTGTTCACAGGGCTTGAAAGGTGACACTTACTCCAAATTTGAAGGAAATCTTTAACTTTCTTTTAATTTTTGAACTTAAAAATTTATCCAAAACGTTATTTAAATTAATAGAGAAACTCAAGCTTTAAATAGGACTGAATTCTTTTAAAAATTTAATAAAAATAATAAGAAATTTACTTAAGCTGTTTTCTGAAATTGACGCATTAGCTTTTAAACAAATAATTAGAATTCAATATCTAAAATTTTATGAGTGATTAATTTACTATTTGAGTAACTAAATTATTTTTTACAAAAATTTTTATATTCTTGCTTTATCATTCAGGAATTTTACTTTGGTAAACCTTACTTTGCTTTAATTTAATTAAATTAAATTAAATAAATTTAATATAATGTGATGTTTTAATCACTTGTTCAAACGATTTATAATTTGTTATTGTTTTTAATATTTTTATTATTTTATAGTTGACTTGGTGATAATTTTTCTTACTTATTACATACTTACTTAATTTTAATACCAATTCAAAAAATTTTTAGTTAACATTCTGTATTGGAATATCGTTAAGGGCAATTATGCCCGTTTAATACTAATTAATAATATTAATAAGCAAAAATAATTTTGTTTTTTATTTTAATTTCAGCAAAAAAATTAGTAAAGACAGCAAGAAAAATAACATCATCAATAAAAGAGTAAGATTGGAAGGAAAGATTTAAACAAAAATGACAAAAAGATTCGAATTTGATTGGCAGCTCAAAGTACCAGAAGCATTAAAAACAGGCTGTATATTCGATCGATGGACTGAAGATAGTACAGATATTGAATTAAATTGTACTTTCAAGGTTGATGAATATGGCTTTTTTATATATTGGCAGAGTGAAGGAAGAGTTAGTAAAAAAATTTCAATTTAATATAAAAATCAATGCAATTTAAAAATTCTTTACTTTTATTGACACATTAATTAAATAAACTTGAACTTTTTCTTTAAAAAAAACTTTTTATCTTATAAATTTACTTGTTTACTTCACATAATATGATCCAGAAATAAAATATTTAAGACCCTTACCATATTTACGAGATTGTTTACTTCACTGTCTGATATTAAATTCTTTTTTCATACAAAATAAATAAAAATGTATTTTTTTCTTTTATTCAAAAACATAACAATAAAAATATATATTAAGTTATTTTTTTCTCTCTTATATTTTCCTTTTATTGTTTTCAAAATGAAGTAAATATTTTTATTTATTTATAAAGAAAAGAAAGAAAAAAATAATTTAAATTTTATAAATTATTTAATAAATAAGTTAATTTAATTTTTACAATTTTTTGAGTATACTATTTTTATTATTTGAGAAAATTTTATACATATTTTAATAATCTGACCTAATAACCTATTTTTAATAAAAATTAAAGTATATATGTGCTGTACCTATATAATTTTTTTTAATAAATATTTTTTTAAAAAATTGAATAAATTTTAATATAACTAAAAAATTATGTGAATAAGAAATATATATATATGGGCATATCCATTACTTTTCATACAAAAGTGTGCGTACCCATGACTTCGATCGGGCTCAAAATTTCAATTTCAATTCAATTTGAAGTAATAAAAAACTCAGCCAGCCAAAATTTCAGCCATTTTGCAGGACGGGTTGCCGAGATACAAGCTCTAAAAGGTCCAAAAATAGCTGTTTTTAGCCAATTTTCAAAAATTTACTGGGCTTCAAGGATTAGTCCAAAAAACATCCGGCTGGTCTCATTTTTTTTCTTGAACTTCCAACATTTACCAAAAAAATTTTCAAAAAGTTTCATGGAGTTGATTTTTACTGGCATTGATTAACGTAAGATTCATTTTATCGAAAAATGCTGATTTTTGAACTTAAATTGTGACTCAGCATCATTAGCTCAAGACTTCCGGCTGGTTTCATTAAAAGCGTCTAGCAAAGACCTTTCAAATGAGACCTTAAACGTTAAAAAAGCTTATAATGGACCGGAGATATAAGCAATTAAAAGTTTGCTGTTTCCGAAAATATCGATTTTTTAACAACTTTAACCGTCTACAAAATTTTTCTCTGTGCACTTTAAGAGCTGAAAATTTCAGGAAAGCTTCTTTTGATATTAAAAAAAATTTCCTAAAAATTTGGGCGATGGTATTGGCTTCTGTTCGTAGATATAAGACTCTGAAAATGTGTAATAATTGGACCAATATTGGCCAATAATTGGTTAAGGGATCAACCAAAAAATTTTTCTTCTTCAATATTCAAATAGCCAGGGAAAAATGAGCTGATTTTAAAAAAAAAATTTTAATTTTTGACCGAAAAATAAGCAAGTTATCAACATTTTAAGATTTTTTAAAAAATATTCCAAAAATTCCAGTTTTAGGGTCATTATACAGTATTCTAACTTGAAATAACGATAACTCGCTTATTTTTCGGTCTAAAATAAAAATTTTTTTTTTTAAATTGTCGAATTTTTTCCTGGCTATTCGAATATTTACAAAAAAGAAACTTTTTATATGCAAAAATTATTTTTTTGGGCCAAAAACTACCTTAATACATTGACAAAATAAAGTAAGTTCTAAAGTAATAAAAAATTTTGTAGACGGTTAAAGTTGTTAAAAAATCGATATTTTCGGAAACAGCAAACTTTTAATTGCTTATATCTCCGGTCCATTATAAGCTTTTTTAACGTTTAAGGTCTCATTTGAAAGGTCTTTGCTAGACGCTTTTAATGAAACCAGCCGGAAGTCTTGAGCTAATGATGCTGAGTCACAATTTAAGTTCAAAAATCAGCATTTTTCGATAAAATGAATCTTACGTTAATCAATGCCAGTAAAAATCAACTCCATGAAACTTTTTGAAAATTTTTTTGGTAAATGTTGGAAGTTCAAGAAAAAAAATGAGACCAGCCGGATGTTTTTTGGACTAATCCTTGAAGCCCAGTAAATTTTTGAAAATTGGCTAAAAACAGCTATTTTTGGACCTTTTAGAGCTTGTATCTCGGCAACCCGTCCTGCAAAATGGCTGAAATTTTGGCTGGCTGAGTTTTTTATTACTTCAAACCACCCCTGAAATTTTGAGCCCGATCGGGGTCATGGGTGCGCACACTTTTGTATGAAAAGTAATGGATATGCCCATATATTTTTTTATCAAAAACTTAATTATAATATCTTGTTGCAGGATGGAGACGTGATCGAATTATGTCAAGTGAGTGATATACGTGCTGGTGGTGTACCGAAGGTGAATATAAAAATTTTATTTTTTTATGCCAATAATAAAGTCAAAATTTTAATTTATTTCTTATTGATTTTATAGGATCTTAAGTTATTAGATAAGCTTTTTAGTAAACATGGTGAACAGTTAGATGAAAAAAGTTTAACTATATGCTCGGGTGTTGATTATACAAATATTAATTATCAACATGTCGTGTGTCCTGATGCTGCTACTGCCAAGGTATATTTATTTATTAATAGTTTGATTTATTAAAAATTGCATGGGTTATTAGTATTTTTTTTAATTTAATTATTAATTGGACACTAATTTTTTTTTTTTTTTTTTTGGTGAGAACTGTCATTCAATATCAATTGGAGAAACGCCATAATATTAACAAAATATATCCCTTTTTAGAGGCGTTTTTACGAACTAAGGGAGTGCTAGGAATTTTCCGTGTCTGGGACTCAAAAATTAATGATCTGCCCCAAAAACGTATAATATGTCAAAATTTGAGATATTAAGAGTAAAAATAACCCCCTCACGGAATTGGTGTTATGTACATTTTTCATGTATGGAACTCCTAAAATCATAGTTACTAGCTTCGTGTACAATGACATAAAACCCCTAAAATTAATTGTATTTTGCTAATCTAAAGATGTTCCCATAATTTCCCGTGTTTAAAAAAAAAACAAACCCCTTCTCGTAAAAATAAAAAATATTTAACTTAAGGCTGACCATGAAGATTTTAAGATTTTTGAAGCTAAAAAAATACTGTTTTTTACCCTTTTTTTAATTTAGAAGGCGCGAAATGTAAAAAGTACCAAGTGTAAAACTTTGCATTTTAATCATCATCTTCGTCGAACACTGGTGCTAAAATTCACACTATTATTAAACTTTCACCCCCTTGACACTTAATATACTATTAATTTCTGATTTGCTTTTCATACTTTTGGCTGGGAGAATCAAAAAAATTGGAGAGAATTTTATAAAATCCAAAATAATCCAGTCTAATATAGCTATACCCCAATAGATTTATACATTTTATATAGACTTAAATAAAAAAAAAAAAATACGACATTTGTAAGGAGAATGGATGCTTCATAAAATAAAATGGTTCTTAACGTTATTTATTTTATATCAAGTATCCAAGTTTGACATTAAATGAGATGTAATTTTTTTTTTTCGTATTATTTTTCTAAACAAATGTTACGTTTGATATGAAATTTTATGTATTTTTCTTTTCGTCATAAATATAAAAATAAAAATAGAATCATAAAAAAAAAATAACTTACAACAAAGTTTATGTCAACAAAACAGTAGATTTATTACTGCACAAGACGAGGCTCGTTATTTGCAAAAATATTTATATTTTTATGAGGTTAATGTACTGCCAGAACTAAATTATAATTAAAAATATTTTTTATTTTTTTAAAAATTATGTAACTTTTATGAATAATGCTGCACATCATAAAATGAGACCAAGTGAACTCTTTTTCCATTTTCGAATCTAAAAAATAGTCTGCTGAAAGTTATTTAACCTAAATAAATTTGCCTGGTAGTTCGTCCTAATTTTTGCTTTTATATCATTTTCTCATTCACATAAGAATTTAAATTTTAATGTCGACGATTATGACAATTACTCACCACTTTTACAATAATTACTACTCGTTCTTGGAAAAATAATTTCACTTTCAGAAATCAATACATGCATAATTGATCGACAAACACAAGTGACAATTTGAAATTATACGTATTTGTTTAACTTATTATACAAACATCAAGACAAACATTCATTGTACTTACATTATCAGCATAAACTTTATAAAGATAAAGCTTCTAAACAATTACAAATTAATTTAAACTAAGATTCCTCTCGTAAAATTTTTAAATAAATAATTGAAAAATTTTCAGTTTTACGAAAATTGCTAAAATTACTCTCGAGGTACCACTTTCGAAATTTCTCATTTTCCATGTTTTAAAAATTTTTGTTTCATGCAAGAAAAAAGCTTCCAAATAAATAAAGTTTTTGAGTCAAAAAATTCAAAAAATTAAGATCCGGAAATTTTTTTCGGTTTTTCTGAACAGTTATAAAAACTTTATTCATGATTCCATGCTAATTACTGATTAAATAATTTTTTTATTTCAGATATGGCTAGATGGAGTAAGATCTATAACACATAATGTTAAAGCAAATAATATCTGCCCGCTGACGTGCCTAAAGAAACAGTAAGTATCAAATTTTTCAAAAATTAACAATTCCACTAAAAAAATATTTAAACTTAGTTTAAAACAAACCTAATTTTATATTAATTTAAAATCACTTAAAAAAACTAACTTAATAAAAAAAAAGTAGGAAATTAAATTATTAAAATTTAACGAAATTAAAAAAAATTAAAGTGTGAAAAAAAATATTTTATAAAAGTTAATTTCTTATTATATTATTGTATAAGTAGTTTTATTATATGAATCTAACTAGGTTAATATCTTTTTATAACAAGTTCTATTATGTTATTACTGACAATTTTTTTTTTCACGTTTAATTTTATTTTATTTTTTTTGAAACTTATCATTCAATAAGCCAGTTAAAAAAAAAGTAATATTTTTTTATTTTGTTTGTGTAAACAAAATTGATTTTTAGATATAAAAAATTCTTTTATTTCAACTTGAATTCACATTTATTATTTTATACTAATCTGTTAACAAATCAGTCAATAATGAATTTGTTTTTTTTATAGTTGGATGAGACTTCGTATGTTAGTCGATCCAAATGGAAAAGTTCCTGTGAAGGTTGTTGCTAAAACTTTCACATCCGGAAAAACTGAAAAGTTAGTTTATCAGTGCCTTTCTGATCTGGGCCTACCAAGTGGCAAGGTAGAATTTTTTAATTTATTTTAGCTGTTTTTTATGATTTCGTAATAAAAATAATTAAATTTTATTTAGAATGACGTGATAGAACCAGATGATTTTACATTTGATGCATTTTATGCCCTTTATCATAAAATTTGTCCCAGAAATGATATCGAAGAATTATTTCAATTAATTACGCAAGGTAAAGCCGACACAATAAATTTAGAACAATTAAAAACATTTTTAAATGAAAAGCAACGTGATCCAA
Organism: Anagrus nilaparvatae; assembly: GCA_022575985.1. NCBI lineage: Eukaryota > Metazoa > Arthropoda > Insecta > Hymenoptera > Mymaridae > Anagrus > Anagrus nilaparvatae. The sequence goes on from JAKSXM010000137.1 coordinate 21,639,182, forward strand.
CATTAAATGAAATACTTTATCCATTATACGATGACAAGAGAGCATTCGAAATAATAAATGACTACGAAAAAAATGAAACAGCCAGAAATCAAAGTAAGATTCCAAAATCTTATAATTTTTTCGAACCTAAATAAAATAAAAATTTTTTTATCAATAGAAACAATGACAAAAGATGGATTCATAAGGTACCTGATGTCAGATGAAAATGCTCCAGTATTTTTAGACAGATTAGACGTTTACATGGATATGGATCAACCATTAGCACATTATTATATTAATTCAAGTCACAACACATACCTCACAGGTCGTCAATTTGGTGGTAAAAGTAGTGTAGAAATGTACAGACAAGTTTTATTAGCAGGTTGCAGGTATGCTTTCTGAATATTCTGACAATACAGGCAATAAAAAAATTAAAATTTTACAGGTGTATAGAATTAGATTGTTGGGATGGAAAAGGTGAAGACGAAGAACCAATAATAACACATGGTAAAGCAATGTGTACTTACATATTATTTAAAGATGTGATATATGCAATAAGAGATACAGCGTTTGTTACCTCAGAATATCCAGTGATTTTAAGTTTTGAAAATCATTGTAGTAAAACGCAACAGTACAAATTAGCTAAATATTGTGATGAAATATTAGGAGATTTATTACTTAAAGAACCACTCAAGGATTATCCGGTATGATTGGCATATTATTTCATTTAATCTACATAAATATTTACAATACAAGATTTCTTTTTAAATTTTATTTATTCCAAAAAAATATTTTTTATCTTCATTTTTTTTTTTTTTTTTTTTGAAGGTTAATATCGAAAAAAATAAAATCGTGGATTTAGCCTTGAAAATAAATATGTATAATTTTTTTTTTTTTAGTTCAAGAATTACAAGTATATTAAACAATCACTCACGTGGAATGCCAATCTTTCAATATTATATCGTGATTATATTTACAAAAGTTTACTTTATAATCAGTTTAATATATAATATGGTTATATAATCTTTAAAAAGAGTTTTTTTAAATTAGATAAATAAATAAACATTGAAAAATTCGAAAATCTGAAATATTTTTTTTCTCTTTTGAACTTGAACTTCTTTTGAAAAAAAATTTTAAATATGTTAAATTAATACCGGAAATTGTAACCTTTGTTTTTTTTTTTAAATTTGTAAATTTTTTTAAATATTCCAGGGTTTATATGAAATACAGTATAAACAAATAATTATGAATTTCAGCTCGAACCAGGAGTACCACTTCCAACTCCAAATATGTTACTAAGAAAAATATTAATTAAAAACAAACGTTTAAACACAGACGTTGAAAAACAAGAGTTAGAATTATTTAAACAAGGACAATTTGTTATCGAAGATGAAATAAAAGAAGATGCAAGTGCTCCACCATCTGTTCAACCAATCGTTGAACAGCAATCGGTAAAGGTATATTTAATTAAAACCATAGCATGGTGTAGTACCCTTGCCTTTTTTAAATATTTTTTTCTTTTGAAGATTTTTTATTAAAAACAAAATTTCTTTTTTTCGAAAAATTATTTATAAATTAGGATGATCCTGCAAGTGATCCTGTAGCTGCTGTAGCTACTGGTCAATTAAAATTATCTCAACAAGCTGATAGTTTAGAATTAGTTAATGTACAACCATACACTGGGAGTACAACAAATGTACATCCTTGGTTATCTTCCATGGTAAATTATGCACAACCTATTAAATTTCAAGGTTTCGACATTGCGGAACGTAAGTTTTAAAATTTATTTACAAAACTGATTTTTATTGAATTAAGACTAATATCGAAATTTCAGAGTTGAACATAAATTTTAATATGTCTTCCTTTTCTGAAACAACTGGACTGAGTTATTTAAAAACGTCGGCAATGGAATTTGTCAATTACAATAAACGGCAAATGAGTCGTATATATCCAAAAGGAACACGAGCAGATTCGTCAAATTATATGCCACAGGTAGTACATAAATTAAAAAAAAATTGCCTAAAATTTTTCTCAAATAATAAAATTTCAAAATTTAAAATAGGTGTTTTGGAATGCTGGTTGCCAAATGGTATCGTTGAACTTCCAAAATTCTGATTTGCCAATGCAGTTAAATCAAGGTAAATTTGAATACAATGGATCATCAGGCTACTTACTAAAGCCAGATTTCATGAGAAGATCTGATAGAAGTTTTGACCCATTTGCTGAAAGTCCTGTAGATGGTGTCATTGCAACACAATGTAGTGTTAGGGTAAGTAACAAAATTATTTCCTCAAAAAATAAATGTGATTGGTATGAAATCAATAAAAATTTTAGGTGATAGCTGGACAGTTTTTGTCAGACAAAAAAGTTGGTACTTATGTTGAAGTTGAAATGTATGGGTTACCAACGGATACAATAAGAAAGGAATTTCGTACCCGAGTAGTACCAGCAAATGGTTTAAATCCAGTTTATAACGAAGATCCATTTTTATTTAGAAAAGTTGTATTACCTGATTTAGCTGCTTTAAGATTTGCTGTTTATGATGAATCAAATGGTAAATTACTTGGTCAAAGAATTGTTCCATTAGATGGTTTGCAAGCTGGTTACCGACATATTGCATTACGCACAGAAGCTAATTTTCCAATGTCTTTACCAATGCTTTTCTGCCATATCGACATTAAAATATATGTTCCTGATGGTTTTGAAGGTAAAAAATTTTCTTGTGTACCAACTTAAGATATTTTAAAAGAAAATCTTATTCTTCTATTTGACCTACTTTTTTGGGTTTAATTTGATTTTTTCAAACCTTAAAAGAGTTAATTGAGAATAATTTAATTTACAAACTCTTTTAAGAACGTGCAAACCTAGAAAAATGTATCATAAATATTTTTTATAACTGCAAAGAACTAGCCAAAAGATCTTTTATTTAATTTATTTAAAAATAATATAAATAAGACGAGTGTTATAAAAATTTCAAATATTTTTTTTAATAACACAAAATTAAAAAAAAAATTGTCAGTACATAAATTTTGATTTAATATTTGCGTAATTACAAAAAATGATTAAACAATTCTATAAATAAAATTTTTTGTTTGCAAAAAAAATTAAGTTTTATCGTTAGTCGTTAAAATTTTTTATTAATTTAAAAAGACTTTTATGACCTTTTTTAATAATTTTAAGATAAAATAAAATAACTACTGGATTTTTGCAGCAAGAAAATTAAAAATTGAATAATTTGTTAAATTAATTATTTATAAAATAGATAAAATGATAAAGAATTTAATTTTTCTAGAAATTTCAATACTGTATTAATAATTTTTACAAGTCAAGGTTTATTTTCAATTCGTTATTCTAGAGTTAATTATTTTTTTAGTTAATATTTTTGTTTTAAACAAAATGAATATTTTTTTTTTCAGAACTCATGGATGCCTTATCAGCCCCAAGAGCTTCTCGTAAAACAGAAACTCCTGGAAATCAACAAACAAAAATGAAGGATTTAGGTATAGAAAAAAATGATCCTAAAAGTAACAGTGAATCGTTACCAACCCGATTTCCAGAATCATCAAAGCCTCGAGGTAAATTACGAAAATTGAATTATTTTTTTAATTTTAATTTATGATGAACAAATGTTAGAAAATAAATTATAATTTTCTGCTTATCAAAATTAATAAGAACCCATTTTTATATAAGCGGAAATTTTGTAAGAAACTTTGAGCGCGTAAAAAATTTCTAAGAACCATAATTTATTATCCATGCAAACAATTTAAAAATTGAAGAAAATTCAAAATTCACCTATATTTTTAACTCGTGCAAACGTGAATAGTTGAACACATCAAAACAGCGCTTTTATTTTATTTCAAGATGAAATAATGTAGGTTTCAATTGTTATTCATCTGTATATTTTTGCCAGCACGTAATACATAATAATTAAAGAACATGATTTTCACATATTCCCATCAAATTAAACGCGTACGTACATTTTAATTACCTATATTTGCGATAAAGATTAAGAATTTTCTGCAGACACGTATTTAGAAATGGCTTTCGGGCGCTGGGGGGGGGGGCATTTTGAGGCAGGAGGCCAGAACCTAAAAATAATAATATCAATATTGGTATAAATTTCTTTAATAATAACCAAAATATTTTTAATTATTTTTCTTATCAGCGGTCATAAATCGCGTAGTTTTAGCAAATACGTGTTTTCTCGCCCTTGACGAAAAAAAATTGTATACGACCCTTGGCCCTAAAAAAAGGATGTCCCAAATTTCTGTTTACCAACCTTGGCTTTGGTTTATCAGATAATTTACGAGCGGTTCGGGCCCTTCTTTACAATTTTGAACATGGGCTCGTAATATAAAATTTGTTAATAAGCAATTTAAATTTTTTGAGATTAAGGCTATTTTTACCAAACATTTTTATATCTCGGTAACACCTAAGGGTGCGAAAATAAATTTTCAATATAAATCTGTTGAAAAAGTTAATAACGCCATGTATTTTTCAGAGGACATTAATTTTGAGCCAATAACAATAGAAACCTTAAAAAATGAAAAAGGATTTTTAAAAATAATAAGAAAACAACAAAAAGAATTAGAATCACTGAAGAAGAGACAACAGAAAGATCGTTTTTCAATGCAAAAACAACAATGCAGTGCTATAGAAAAACTAATTAAAGGAAGAAAGTACGTAAATATAGTAAATAATTATTTGTCATAGGAAAATACGTTAAATTTATGTAAATTATTCACGTAATTCAAAATAATTAAGGCAATAGTTGATTGTAAAATTTGTTTTTTTTTTTTTTTTTTTTTACATGTATATAAGGAAATTTACATTTTACATTATGTAACTTTTCAACTAGAATACTGTATTTAGAATGCTAATAGAATCTAAGATACAATTATTTATTTTGGTAGAATTGATAATTAAATCAGAAATTACGCTGAGACATAAATTACGAAATTAAAAAATTTTTTTCTTTTAGTCAAGGAGAACTTTCACGTGATCCTTTAGTTCGACAAGCAGTAACAGAACAAACATCTCAATGGACACAAATGGTTGAAAGACAAAGAAAAGATGAACGTGATTTAATGCAAGTACATCTTGAAGAAAGAAAATCACAATTAAGAAAGCTTTGTATAATAGCACAAACGAATCAACAAAAACAATTATCAACAAGACATGAAAAAGAAATAAAAGAAATGAATGCAAGACAAGCACGATTATCTGTTGAAAGTATGCGTGAAGTTATGAATGATAAAACTCTGAAAACAAAAGGTATTAAAGAAGGTAGATTAAGAGAAAAACAACAAAATAATACTAAAAGATTTATGGAAGAAAGAAGAATTGCTCAAATGATACAAAATCGTGAAAAAGAAAAACTTAAATTAATTCATGAAAAACAATTAGAAGAAGTACAAAAGGAAATGAATGGGGTATGTATTAATCTTTTAAAATATTCATTTATCATATTTTTTAATTAATTTTTAACTCTCTTTTAGATCATGGACATGTACAAAAATGAAGAAATGGAATATGAGATGGGACCTAAAAAAGAATTTTATGCATAGAAATTCATTATTCTAAATTAAATGATAAAAAAATTATTTTTTAAATAAATCTATAACTAACTCATTATCGTATGGGAACAAAAAAAACACAATATGCGTCGTTATCAAGAAGCAACAAATCAATAAACATTATGATTGATCAACGTATATATTTAGGTACATATAAAAAAAAAACTATTTTTATAACATGAAAAAAAACAAATCTTTCCTTTTATGCCAAGTCCAGTTTAAAAAAAAATGATATATCTATATTATACTGAAAAACTATATTATTATTATTATTATTATTAGACATTTATAAAAAAATATATTTTAGTCATTATGGAAAAAGTGATCTAGTCAAAGGGGTTATTTTCTCAAAAAATAAGTAAATGTCGTTATAATATTATTATGATTGTAGGATTAAAAAAATTTTTTTCGTCGTTGTTAAGAAATTTTAGCATTATTATGGTTTTTACATTGTATGAATGGTATGTTTTGAATTATGAATGTCAGTTGATTCTGGTTTTTCAAGATTTTTTTTTTGGCTTTGACTGCTTTGTGATTGGAATAATTAAATAATTTTTTGGCTGTTTATAGTTTTACAATCGATTTTGTCCTTGATATCATAGTTTATTTTCTTAATTTTTTTCATAATAAGCCTAATTTTGGGCAAAAAATAAATAATAACTTTTTTTTTAGGATTTCTAATAATTTTTTAAGATTGAATCGTAGAATATTAATTTGTCAAATGTTAGGAAATATGTAGTATTATTTTTGTTTCATTTGAGCCAATTCCTAATTTTTTCGATCTTGGGACGGACCATCTTAAAATTCGTACGGCGAAAAAAAAGTTTTTATTAAAAAAAAGTAAGTTAAATTAAAGAAAGAATTAGATTTAATGAAAATTCGAAAATCAATTTTTTTATTTTGGGTTTATAAAAAAATGTCAAAATACCAAAATCGATTGTACTTAAATGAATCATGTTTTTCCTTAGTTAAGCGTAAAAAAAAATTTAATTGCAAAGTTGTCAGAGCCAAAAAAATTCTTACAAAATCTGAGTTAGCTAATATTAAGAACTATAGTAGATATATTCTCATTTCTAACAAAAAATATAGTGAAAATGGACATAATTAAATTGTCGCTGTCATAATTTTGCGTCTTTTAGATTAAAAAAATTTATAAATAATTCATCGTTTTTAAGCTTAACTTTTAAAAAATATTTTATCATTATAAAAATTTAGAAATACTTTTTTAACCACATAACTGAATAAACAATTATTATAATTTTTTTTAATTTTATTTATTATTTTATAGAGCATGTACAAAATAGCTAAAAAAATGAAAATGCCAAAGTTTTTGTTTTTGTCTTTTATAAAAAAAAAAAAATTAATCATAAAATATGTTTTTAATTTATATTTTTCGCAATGTATGTTGTTCCTAAATAGTATTTTAGATAATAAATGATTATTTGAAGGTTTTGAAGTGGCTCTGAATGGAAATTTTTGGTACATGGAAAAAAAATTGAGCAGATTTGCTCAAATTAAAAATTTTTCAGTTTGCTTTTTTGTAAAAGCATCGAACAAATTCCTTAGTTTTCAGGCCGGAATTTCAAATTTTCCTGTACCAAAAATTTTTAATTTCGAATCAGTTCATCAAACTCATAAACAGATAAATAAATGTTTGATAATATTTGACCGATTTTTTCAATAAAAAAATGTAAATAAGTTAATTTAATTGTTTAAGTTTTATTTTTAAGTATAAAATTATAATCTCATTTACGTTTCGTAAGCTAAATTTTTGGTGACTCATAAGCTTTGAATTTTATTATAAAAATCAAAACCTAAAAATTACAATCATAAAAAAAAATTATGTTAATTATTATTATTATTTTAATTAAAGAAATTCAAATGCATTTACATGTAATAAATTATGAAAAAAGTATAAAAAAGGTATATAATTTTTTTGTATTAAAATTCACACACTTCTGTAATACAAGTTTTTAATAACTATTTCTTTTTATAATGGTATTCATAATGAAGCCCATGTCCATGATTATCATAATTATCAACTTCGTAATAACGACTTGCACTTTCATCCACGTTATGTAAGTTAAAATGCTGAAATTCATTATTTACTAAGGGTACTAAAAAAAAAACCAAAAAACGAAAAAAATTAATTTTTAATTAAAGTTAAGAGTTAAAATTAGATTAAATTTGATAAATACCTGGACTTTCGATAATAAAATGATCATGAGCTTCTATTATAGGTACAATCTCTACTGCTGGTACTTCATGATAATCTATAATCAAATTAAATTTAAATTAATAATCAAAAGATACTTTCAATCAATTAAATAATTAAGTTATACCTTGTTATTGAAAATTAAATTACTGGTTCTATGTGAGGGTCAAAATATAATTTTTTTAAATTTTTACAGAAAATATTATGTGTTTTTAAAATTTGATACTCTTTTTTAATTTTTGAGAAATATCATACAAAAATTACTACCGAAACGGGAGTTTCCTAAAATTACCTTCTGATGAATTAACTTGCATTTTTTATAAAAGGCTATTACCAGATAAGCATAGTGATTTGGCCTCCGTAACCAAACCAAGTCTAAGTAGTAGCATGTATATTGGCTGGAAAAGTTAGTATATCATCAGTGATGACTTTTCAAGAAAAAATTTTTTTTGGGCCTCTAGGATCTCTTTAAGACATAAAAAATCGTCTTTTTGGGGACCTGTCATGATCTAGAGGTCTAATTCTAACAGAATCTCGTGAATTTTTTGACTAGGCTAGGTTTGTTTGCAGGGTCCGAAAAAACACTATGCTTCTCCGGCAATATCCTTTGGATATCTGACATCGTAATCCCCAAGAATATATTACAAAATTTCAATATTCCAATGATAATTTCACAATTTTACCAAAAAAAATTAAAAAATTCATATTTTGGCTCATATATCAAATAATACATGGAAACTTTTTTTAAAATTTTCCTCTTTTGTTATGAATATTTACAAAAATATTAAAAACCTAACATATAAATTAAATTTTATCGTTAAAATAAATTTAAAAAAAAATGGAATCTCTATAATATACGCTATTAAAAAAAATGTTTTAATTAAATATATAATTTATAAAAAATATTTAATTACATATTTATCATAAGAAAGAATAATTAAGTATATATATTTACGTTAAAAAAATTGATGTCAAATTATATTATTATTATTATAAAATTGTATAAAAAAATTTATTAAAAAAAAAATAAAAGACTTTTAAATATAAAATAAAAATTTTTTTGATTTAAATTTACCATTATGATAATCATATTGTGGATACTGATGATAATGTTCATGATGATGCTCGTCAATATTATGATAAATTTTACGATCTGGTATTATTTTTTCATGATTTTGTATTTGTACATTTTGGTAACTCGTTGCTCCATATCCATGGTGTATTGCATGAGAATGTGGTAATTGTCCATTACCATATTGAATACCTCTTGGTATTCTTCTTGCATTTGAATAGTTTAATATTATAAGAAAGAGCTGTGAAAAAAAATAATAATATACTGATTTAATTTTTTTTTACATAATTATGAGAAAATATTACAGAGCGTGTAATAGATTAACATCGTTATCCTTGTTTGTATTCACTTACATACACGCGTATTTTACTATTATATTGTATTTTATGTTTTTTAAGATTTATTTTTTGTTTTAGGTAACTAATTTTAATAATTAAAATTTTTTGTTAACATGGAACATGTTTATAGGCAATAGAATAATCTTGGTTTAGGGACTTCGAATAAATTCTATTAAGGTTTATAGAATTATTAGGATTTTAGGAGCTAAAAATTATTTTTTTTTAACATGGAACATGTTTATAGGCAGGGGGTATTTCAAGCATGTTATCTTTTGGGAGAATCAAATGTGCAATATTTGGGCGGGGGCACAATTGGACTTAGAATAATTTTGATTTAGGGACTTATAATTATAAAGGCTTCAAAATTCAAAAAATAATTTTAAACATGTTTGTTGGTTGTGAGTTGACAAACTGGTTCTAAACTTTCATTTTATTAGTTATTGAAAAATAATTTACTAACATAAGCCCAATTTACCATTAAAGGGAAACAGTATAGGACAAAAAGAACAAACTGATAATATAAACTTTATCCAAAACCATTTTTTTTACAATTTAGTTTTATACGAAACTGCAATTGTTATTAGTTCTCAAAATTTAAAGTAAAATACATTTAGTATAGGCCTGGAGCATGGTTTTATTTGCGATTTTTTTTGAAAGCATGTCCATGGAATTTTTCGACGGTAATTTTAGTTTATGGGGTCCCTGATTCCAAATCCGAAGTCATTTTTGACCTAACGAGGTCCAATTTTGCATATGTGCCTATTTTAGGTCATTTTTAACGTTTTTTTGCCATTTTTTGTTAAAATTTTTAATATATTACCATTTTTCTCAAACTACAGTAATGTTTTTTGGGTCTCTATACCTAATATCATATCTACTCATACAAAAAAAAGATGGTAGCCCATAAAAGGGATTCATAGGATATTTTTCACGCTTTTTGGGCTAATTTTAGCTATTTTTATGAAATAATACCAATTTTTATCTGCAGTTTCTGGTTTTTGAAAACCTATTTTTTTTGGACCTATTTTTATGAACTAAAATAACCATTAAAAGGATGAGAATACCCGTGAATCGCCTATTATGGGCCACTGGACATTATTTGTTAAAAAAATATGTGTTATTTGCGTTTAGTGACCCGAAACACACAAGCTGTATAGTCCTGTCGCCAGCAATGCTATTTAATTCCATAAAATCCTTAAATAGCATAAAAGTTCCATGGAAAAAAATGGTTGGTATTTATGTTTTTTGACCCGCTAAACACGAATCCGAGTTCTATTTTGCAAAATTCGTGGTCAATTTTTTTTATGAACAAATTATTGGCCAATTTTGCAATAATTTGTTAATAACATTAATCATTTGTTAATAACATTATTTAATCAATACATTAATTCTGCAAATTAAGCGAATCCTAATTTATGAAATAACAAAACAAGTACACTATCACGTTGAAAGTTTATTATTCAAGTTATAATACGATAAACTAATAACTAACTTAAAAATACAAAAATTCTAAACCAAAAATACTCACAAAAACAAATTTAGGTATCATTTTAATAACTGAATTACTAAGTAATCACTTTAAAATTTTTTATCAATTGGATAAATTTGAATAAAAAATATATCGCACTCTTATAAAACTTAATAAAACAAAAACACTCAATAATATTTATCTTTATATTTCAAGTAAGCAACATGACTTTTTTATTTTTATTAAAAAAATAGAAAAATTCTTATTAAATTTTAAATTCATACTGAAGTAAATATTCTCATGACCAGGGGTTATATATATGAAATATATAATAAAAGCAGACAAAAAAAACGTTGAAAGAATCCTTTCGACACCTCCTGGGAACAATGAAATGACTTGCTTGATTCTATTAGATTCTTGACAATTGCGCATGTAATATATAACTTTTTTTTTTAATAAAAATATTATGTAGACATAAATAAGAGGACCATGTGAAAAAATTGTTCGTCCAAAGATCCTTATATTTATATTAATTTTTTGTTTTGTATGTAAATTTTTTTTTAAAGTTTTTTTTTCGACTATAATTATGAGATTGAATCATGTTTTTGTTTTTTTCTTATTGATGACAAATTTAGATTTTTTTTTTTCTTTTTTAAGAAATTTTTCGTCTAATTATTATTTGCTATTGTGATGAAAGTAGTTTTTAGTTTGATGAAATCTTTCATAAATAATTTTACATACAAATTATTGTTTTGTTTATTTAATTATATGTTTAAGTGATATAAATTAAGTGTAAATTACATAATATTATTTTACATTGTTTTTTCTTATATGGAGGTAAATATCTTAAATCCATTGCATTTAAAAGTATTTGTTACACATTTCTGTAATAAAATATTTTACTAATAAAGTACGATTTTTATTTGATTTTTAATTAGAATTATTTTGACTTTTATTATCAAATAAAATATGTATTCAAATTTAGAAAAATGAGTTACAAAATTTAAATATCGACACGTATTATTTTTATTTTCAAATTTTCGAAGAGAAACCTTATATTGAGAAAAAGTCTAATTTTTGTGGGCATGATATCTAACAAAAGATCTATTTGATTGCTTGTCATCAAGTAAATGACCTGTATAGTTTTTAGTCCAAAGGAATTATTCTAAAGACATTATACTCCATTCAATTTAAGGAGGGCGGTGGGCTATCAAGTTGTATAAATGTGCATAACACCCTTAAATTTTCAAAAACTATCCTTAAAAAGGGGTTTTTTTATGTCATCGAACTTTCAGAGTCCGGATTTGGTCCACATGAGTTTTTTGGGTCACTGATCACGAATTTCGTGGACTTTTATTGAAATTTTTTTTTAACTTTAAATTATCAAAAAATACCCCAGAAAGGAGTATTTTTGCTATTTTTACGCTTTCAGTGTTTAGATTTGGTCCACATAGATATTTTTATTATAAATAGGTTCCTGCCTATTGAAAATTGGGACTTCACCCTTAATCATGAAATACATCAAAAATACTTTTTTCTGGGGGGTAGTTTCTGCTAATTTAAGGGTAAAGGGCCAATTTTCAGTAGGCAAGACCCAGAAACTTGTAATCAGTGACCTAATATTTTGTCCAATAATTAAAAATCCAAAAAATTTCTTTTAATAATTACCAGTTTTAAAGGTATTGTTTTCAATTCACACGAGCTATTCATATTGTTCCTGGTCGTAAAATATTAATAGTTAGAAATGGTTGTAAAATACTTTTTTGTTTTGATGTACCAAAATCTGAGAAGAAACTAACCAATTTTATGGTATTTTGACTTGCCAAATTCAAAAATTTAGTACCCCAAATTATATGGTAATAAACTGATAATTTACTAATAAATTACTCAAACAGAAATGGTTGAAAATCATGTAGGAAAAAAAATATCAAACTTTAAAGGTCAAAGTAAAAACAAGATTTAATGCTAGGCTAAAACCTGTTTTAAATAAGATATTGAAATAACCAGTAAAAATAAAAAAAAAACCATTTACCTATTCTAAAAATAATTTTGCAAAAATTTCAAGGCTTATTTTAAAATTTGGCCAAAACTTGATTTCTTATTAGTAGAGTAATTTAAATTATTTTATATTTATATTTTCAACACAATGCTCTTAGTAAATTTGAATTATAATATGCAACATACATACCTTAGAACACCAGCAAATGCCAAAGTCAAGGTCTAAAATAAACTTGTTGTACAACATGTTATTTATGAATATTTAAAATAAAATTCCAAAATTTTTATAAAAAATGCTTATTTTATTATAAAATTGCGTATAAAAAATTAGTCATTACATTAAAATATACATAAAAAAATATTATATAGGAAATTTACAATACTTTACAAAATACATTGCTTATACAAAAAAGTAAAATAAAAAAAAATTCAATTAATTAATCACATAAATTATTACCTAATTCGTATCTGAATAATTCACCAAATAAAAAATAAATAAATATTACGTAATAAAAAAATATTGAAAATTTAGTTTTTCTTAATTTTTATTAAGCAATGTGATAAAATATATTTAAACTTATAATAACGTATATGACAAGATCATTCTATTTAAGTATATATAATTGATCCTTTATAATATAGCCTTAGGGATTAATTAGAAACCACCGTTGAATAAAGTAAATACACATTTTCTTCGTCTTCTTCAAAAAAAATCAATTTATCTAGTCATTAAAATAAAATCGTTGTCTCACTTTTTCTATTAATTTCTTCTAAAATCATTTTTTAATTTTAATCACACATTTTTTTAGTTGCACCAATCCATTCAGGTATTTTTGATATATATTTTGGTGTTGGTAGATAAATTGGTGCTACGTGTTGTATTTTTTGTATTGGTTTTATTTGTTTTAAATATTCTGGTTGTTCGTATTTTATTGGATAATTTGATGCATAAACGATATCTTGCTGTTGGTTTTCTGGTGGACAATCAGTTGTTGGTGTTATTGGTTTGACGAGATAATTGTTGTAATATGGTTTAATCATCGGTTTATTAAATGTTGGCGCGTAAGCATACGACAATGGTTTTATTATTTTAGGTTGATAAATTTGTGGTTGATAAACTGCTTTTTGTATCAACTGTTGCTGTTTTTCTTGTTGGTAATCAATTTGTTTAATTGTATCGTATGCATAAATTTTTTGTTCTTGTTTAGCATAAATTGGTGCTGGGGTTGAATAAATTTGCTGTTGAATAAATTGTACTTTTTGAATTTCTGGTTGATAGATTTTATTTTCTAACATCCATGGTGGACATGGAGTTGTTGATAAAGATTTGGATGGAGGTAAAAAACCCCATGCTGTTCTTTTTAACTTTGCTGATTGTACTTTTGTATTATCTAATGTTTTTATTCCATACACTAAACTTGTTGCACAAATTAGTAATAAAATCTAGAAGAAAAAAAAAATTTGTTTAATTAGAAGAATTTTTAATTTTCTTATTAACTCTGTGACCTAATTTTACTGTCAAAGGTTAAATAATGTAGTACTTACAAGCTTATCCATTTTTGAAAATTCTCTTTATGAAGATTATGTGGTTGAATATGAAAAGCACAAAAACGTAATATTAATAAAAGTTATAATTAAAAAAAAAGTAATATAAAGATCGATGATGCCCGTATGAACCCGGGAAAAACTGAAAGCGTGCCGTAAAGTTAACGTGGCTTTATATAAACTTTATTGGAATTGATCTCTCATATGTAAAAAGTAAAAAAAAAAGAGAATATAAAAAAAAATAAAAAAATAAAAAGAGATAGAAAATTTAAGTTAGTACATTTTTTTTTTGCCATTAAATTAAAAATCAAGTATTGCCGAATAGAAATTCCCTTAACCGGATGAAAAAAAAAAAGTTGTTGTTATTTATATATATGATGCAATTTATAAAAAGTAAGTAAGTAATGTTTAACATTTATAAAATATTTCCTGAATTAAAAAAAGGTCTTTAAAATTATCGCGTGGCCAATGTGTAAATATTTTATAGAAAAAAATTTATTTCAATTGTAAAAGTCCCCTCTAGCTAAATAATAATTTCGAATAGAATAAATATGTATAACTTTTTTTAAAAAATATTCTTAAATTGGTACATTTTATTACTCCCCTTGAGGCGATTTTTTCTAAAAGATTATTAAAGAGAGGGACGTGATCGTTTTAAAAGATTTTTTTAATAGTTGATTTAGTTTTGGTAAGATTTTTATTTTGACGAAATAACTAGACAATTCTGAATTAGGTAGAGAAATATATATATGACGAAAATTTTTTTAAAACATATAAATGATAAAAAATGATACTGTAACGTAAGTGACAACTATGAATCATTAAAATGTAATTAGTTTTTAAGAGGAATGTGTAAAGTTGCGTGATATTATTTATACTTTTTCGTTAATTTTTTTAAAATGTTTAAATTTATTTATTTTCATTTATATATTTCGTTAAAATACTTTAAATAGTAAAGGTTTAAATTTTATATAAATTTTGTTCATGAAAGTTGTTTACATAAACTTTATAATAATTTATGTCATTAACGTTTACATTTGATCACGAAATTCGGTTAGAAAAAAGAAAATTAAGCGAACTTGGTATCCTTGTGTTTTAAAAATATTATTATTTTTTGTATTATATATTTTAGTCATTTTTTAAAATTATTTTTAAGTAAATGTTCTAATATGGAACAGTAGAATAAGTACAAATTTTTGTTTTTTTTTCTTGGTTTTTGAAACCTTTTGATAATCGCTGTATTAAAAATCGTCAATGTAATTATTGAGTAATTATACATATTTTATTTTTTTTAAATACATTTTTTTGTTATTGTTCTTTTTAATTTGAAGGTGTACCCTATATTAATTTTGGTTTAAATTAATTAACTGCGAATGTAATAGTAATTACTCTCATTTTTGATTCTATTAGCAAATAGGATGTTATTTTAATTAGGAGTCAAAAACTGCACCAAGCCCATGTATCGCCTTCGATTTGAAGTTTTTTTTCAAATTTTATTTTCGCTAGTAGCGGCGATTTATGTAAAACCATATTTTTCAAATTAATGAAGTAGTAAACTTACTGGTTACTTACTGGTCTCAATTTTTTCAAAATCTGAGATTGAACTAAACTGATGATTATTTAGAAAAAATTACAAAAAAATCAAGAAATCTGAAAAATTAGATATTTTAAGTGAATGGGCCATGGGTAAAGTATTAAAATACTTATATGAAAGCCTATCCTGAACAGGAGTACGAGTAGCCACAGCGAATTCGAAATAAGTTTTAGGTGCCCACTATGAACAGTTTTTAATAGTTCGCTCGTGTTTAAAAATTCGTAAAGTTTAACGCACAATAAATCGAAAAACTATAAATACTAAAACCATTTTGATCATAAAGAATCACGTTGTTGCTACCCCACAAGATGCCATAAATTTTTTATTTATTAAAATATAATTTTTTTTTTTAATTAAAAAAAAAAAATAGCTTGGTTTTTTTATTTCAGTTTGTAAATATAAACAAAAAATATATCAAAAAATTTTTTTAATTGCCTTTTCGGATATTTTTTTAAATAAATACATCAAAATTGAAAATTTGAAGAAAAAAATGTTTGTTGCTAAAATTAATAAAAACAATTTATATATATACTTTTTTTCAAAAATTTTAATTAATCTAAAATTTTATTAGAGTTAAACATTTAAATTATGAAATAAAATACATTTTTATATTATAAATATATTAGATGACTTGTGCATAATACTGAGACAAATCAACAAAAATAAGTCTAACTTTCTCATTTTTTTTTTAAACAATGACTATCATATGTCCATTATGACAATTGAAAGTGAAAGCCTTATAATTTTCAAAAAAATAAATAAATTTTATTTAAATTTAAAAAAATTAAATATTAAATTACAAGAAATGTCTATATTCTACAAAAATTCTTGTAAAAATAAAAAATTACTGGGATTTTTGAGAACACTGAAAATTTTACTTATCTAATTATTTAAAATATTTGGTATAAATTTCAATCTTCTCCACTGCTGGTAGTTTCATGTCGATAAACATGTTTGTAAACAGGAACGTGTATGTGAAATGGCTTTGGTATCGCTACAGGAAAACGTCTTTCAACGGTCACAGTATATGGTTTTTCAACTATGTAAGGAATCTAAGTAAAATGAAAAAAAAAAATTATTTTCCATTTTCCAAAAAATTTTAACTAAAAACTTACCTTTTTTTCAACAATGTAAGGTTCTGGTTTTTCAACGGGTATCTCAACATGTTTGATAACTTCAACTGGTACTGGATGTGGTACAGGAACTCTAACTTGATACGGTTGTGGTATTGGAATTTTAATTTGTTGGGGTATCGAAACTGGTATTGGCTGAGGTATCGGTATCGCATATCTTTTATAAATTGGTATTTCGTACATTTTTTCTGATTCCTGATACGTCGGAGATACATTATAATTATAATCATAATTATTGTAACTCGCAAAACATGATATTATCAAACTGGCAATTATCTGAAATTAATTGGCTTATTTAAAAAAACAATAAATAACAATAATTAAATTTTTTACTTACGATAATAAACATTTTAATAAAATTTTATTATTTGATCGATTCATGTAAATAAAACTATAAAAGTTGATTCCCTATTTTATTTATTTATACTTTCAAAGTCATGGCCATCATCTACTTATATACCATTACAAAACTTTCTATATACCTTTTTTTTTCTCTATCTCACTCTTTCATTGTTTGTGTCTTAATCCGTAACGCTTTTATAGTATTAAGTATCGTTTTATTACTAGTGGGGAGGTAATTCAATTCACCTGAGTTTTGTTGACAATCTTATAAAGTGTTTTTAGTGTATAAGAATAGTTTTAGTTTTTTATATTAAGTTTTATTTGCTTTACTCTTTTATGTACAAAATGTAATGTATGATATAAGTTACTTTTTTGCAATATTAGATGATAGTATAACATTTAATATTTTGTTTTTGATTTTTTTTTTTTTTGAAATTTAAATACTCTTCTATTAATTTTAATTAATAAAATTTTCTAAATTTTTCGAAAAAAAATTTTTGGTATTATAATTTGAATTATAAGTTGTCTTAAGGGAGCTTGCAAAGGTCGCAATTTTTATAATTATTTTGACAAAGCTGAAACTAGATAAAAAATATTAGATACGTATTTTTTTGGTTTTTTAAATTTCGCTTAGGTAGTTAAAAAGGTGCAAAGCGACCCCAACTGCACACTGTGAGACCGCAGTGACTATTTTTTCAATTTAAAAAATGTGCTGTTATCAATTTTTTAATTTTGGTTTTTCTGAAAAATAAAAAAATACGTGTCGAATATTTTTTCATATCTTAATACTATATATATTTGAAAATTTATTTGTCTGCCTGTCTATTTGTACCCTAACGATTCAAGAACCACCAAACCAATTGACGTGTTTTTAAACTTGATAAAGTTTTTAAAAATTAAAAAAAAAATTGAAATATCTCAAGGCTATCGACAAATTTTATAATCACAAATTTGTAGAATTTTGCAATTATTTTCATATGATGCAAAAAAAATTATTAAAATTTTTACCTATGCAAGCCTCTTATTTTTAAATTTATTTGTACTGTTTAAATTAAATTAAATTTTTTTAAATTAAATAATATTGAATAATAATGATTAATTCTTCTGCATTTTAAGATTTTTAGCTATGTTTTTATTCGTTTCTGGTTTCAATATATGGCGTCTTCATATTTATAGATAAATATGAGATTTTTATTATAAGCAATTATATTTTCCTTTATTGGTGATATTTTATATATGCATTTTTTCAACATAGAATTTTTTTTTGCTTTAAAATTTATTGTGGATTCAAAACAATTTAGTATTGTTTCATAAGTCTTGCTGTTTTTATTGAATATATTTGTAATCAAAAAATCAAAGCACAAAAGTTCTGCACGTTCGCTAATTCTATTTATTTTTGTTTCAGCTAATATAATACTCGTTGGTGTGCATAAATGTACAATAATCCAAATGATTTAATCAACGAAATCATAAATCAAGAAGACTCAGTATCCATCTTCACAGATGGAAGTAAAGTAAAAGATGCAGTGGCTGTTGCATACGGAGTATATTCCCTAAATCTAAAAAACTTATAACCGGTTTGTGTAAATACAATCTAAATGCATGGAACGTGTATACTTCTATCTGAGGGCTAGGTATAATGCAAATGATACTCAAAATTACAATACAATTTTCTAATTTTATAATTTTTAATTATCTCACCTTACTAGATGTTAAGATTCTAAACCCAAACTATTCTGATTCCCTAAACGTGTATTATTCTAGGCCCCTAAATCAAAATTATTCTATGTCCCTAAACCTGAATGATTCTAAGTCCCTAAATCAATATTATTGTAAGTTTATAAATTGAAATTGTTCTAACTGCCTGAATCTGAATTATTTTAAGTCCGTAAATAAAAATTATTCTATGTCCTTACACTTGAATTATTTTCAGTCCATAAAGCTGTATTACTCTAAGCCCCTAAGCCCAGATTTTTCAAGGTCCCTAAATTTAAATTATTCTAAGTCTCATTTGATCCCCCCCCCCCTTAAATCAGACAAATTTGATCCCCCTCCCCTTAAATCGAACAAATTTGACCCCCGCCTTAATTTTCAAGTTCTGGAGTACCCCCTCCCTATAAACATGTTCCATGTTAATATACAAAAAAAAGGGAAGCATAAATAAAAATGTCTCCATTTTTACTGCTGAAGCTACGGCCATCATCGAAGAATTAAAAATTGCTATTCAAAATAGCAAAGATAAAAATATTAACACTTTAACAGACTCTCTCAGTATTATAGAAGCCCTAGAATATCCTCAACTGAACTCAAAAAATAATATCCTTCTATTTGAAATAAAAAAGAAAATAAAAGAATTTTTTGAATATAATATCAATGAAAAAATTATTAAATTCATCTGGATTCCATCACATATTGGCATACAAGGAAACGAGATTGCAGACAACTTGGCTAAATAATGGACTAGACAGCAATACGACTCTTCAAAAATATCATATAATGATTATGCTCAAGATACGAGGGATTATATTTAAAAAAAATGCTTAGACTTTATTCAGACAGAAAGCATATCAAAAGGAAAAAAATATTTTCAATTATTTTATAAAAAATCAACAGAGTTCTAAAGCTTTTAGGATAGAATAATTCTTATTTTGGGGAAGAATCTTCCCCAAATTTTTAAATACTAGAATTAGAGTAGTAAAAATTGGAATCTTCTTTATCGGCGGAAGGTATTTTGGGAGGTATTTTTCTTATTTTGACCATAGAGATATTCTCTATGATTTTGACATAGCAGCGCTTCAAAAACATAAGAAAGATTTTAAACTAATTTAGGGGAAGATTCTTTCCCGTACTACTGTCAGTGGCGGGCAGCCCATAAGAATTTGGGTGACTTTTTTGAAACCACTCGGACGACTTCAAATGCACGATTTGCCACCGAGATAACGAATCTTTAGGCCTTAGGTCAAGTATCCATTGTACGAACAGAAAATCTAATGGTTTCGGAGTCATTTGGGGATTCTCTTGAAATCAGGCTAAACTTTTATACTTTATTCTACAAAGCTTTAATATACCCAAATTGAAACCAGGCTAGATTTTAATACTTGATTCTCATCATTATCAAAGACCTACAGCGTAGGCGATATTACGGAGAAGGTGTCCTCAACCCTTTAATATGTCCGTATTTTACGAGGTGCTGACGTCGCGATTTAAAATATTTAAAGTATTTAAATCGCATTTTAAATCACCCGCAAATTTTTAAATCGCTGTTAAATTATTGCTTTAAATTTAGTTTTTTGGCATAAAAACTGTTTATAGAGGTTTTTGGGGTCACGAAAATTTAAAATTCAACCGGATTTAACCCCAGGTATATCTCTGCCCATATTTATGACCAAAAAATTGGCCAATTTTTGAGAAAATTTAGCAAATATTTTAAATCGCTTTTAAATAATTGCTTTAAATTTAATTTTTTGGCATATAAATTGTACCATTGGGTTTGCGGGGGCACAAATATTGAAATTTTCATCGGATTTAACCTCAATATCATCCCTACCCTTATTTTAGACCAAAAATTGGCCAAATTTCCAGAAAATTTGCCGAATCTCTTATTTTCGTTACATATTCGCACTTTGAGCGCTCAGATTTGCACCATACGAGTTTCTTGGGTCGCTGATCAAGAATTTCGACCTCTTTTTTATAAATAATCAATATTCACCCTTATAACAGCTAAACCTACCCCTCAAAGGGGTGTTTTGACTATTTTCGCACTTTGAGCGTCCAGAGTATGCCTTTATAGGTTTTTTGGGTTGCTGATCAAGAATTTCGACTTCTTTTTTATAAATAATCAATATTTCACCCTTAAAATAGCTAAAACTACCCCTGAAATGGATGTTTCTGTTATTTTCGCAGCTTGAGCGTTCAGTATGCCCTTATAGGTTTTTTGGTTCGCAATTCAAGAATGTCGACTACTTTTTAGTAAACTTTTTATTTCACCCTTAAAATAGCTAAAACTACCCCTAAAAGGGGTGTTCTTGCTAATTTTGTACTTTAAGCGTTCAGAGTACGTTCATATACGTTTTTTGGGTCACTGATCAAGAAAATTTTAAAATTATATGAATATAAAAAAATCCCATTATTTGAGAGAATTTCAGTAATATAAGAGTGAAGTATTACTTTTAAAAAAAAAAATCCCCAAAATCATGATCATCGACCCAAAAAACCCGTATGGTCATAATCTGGTAGCTCAAAGTGAGAAAATAGCAAAAACAACCCCTTTTAGGGTTAATTTTTGCAAATTTAAGGGTGTTCCAAAAATATCTCCCGGAAATAACCCCGATTTTCGTAGTGACCCAAAAAACATATAGTAGAGCAAATCTCATGTCAGTAGGAGAAAATACAACCCCCCCCCCCCCTGCATTTTGACTGGAGTAATAGCGGATTTTCTCTTGTCGCAATAGAAAATTTTTTTAAATTTATTTGATAAATGAGAATTTTTATAATGGAACATGTTCATAGATACCTGAAAAAGGCAAACAGCACAGGGGGGTGGGCGTAAAATGTACGTTTTTAGGGGTTGGGGAGGGAATCAAATGGACTTAAATTATTTTTGATTTTGTATTCAAAATAATTTAGCTCTAAGTACTTAAATTAATTTCAAATTAGTTATTAGTATTTAAGTAATTTTAAATCAGGCATTTAAAATAATTTTAATATGAAACTTATGATAATTTATCTGAATGGACTTAAAATAATTCGGGATATAAGTTAAAGCTGTTATAGGTCAACATTCCCCATGCTCGTTAGTTGTGTTAAATCACAAATTATAGGTTTTTTTTTGTTAACTTTTTATTGTCAGTTGTCGAAAAAATTCCTTACTAAATTCTAATTTCATAACTAGCTATAACTTATAAAATAATCAATAAAAAGAAATGATTTCAAAACTATTCAAATCTGACTTCAGATTAGTAATCTCCAGAAAGTTTTACAATTTATTATGGAACGTCTGATGTCTTCAGAAAATTTTAAGTTTTTTTTTTTTAACTGACATATACCGACGTAGGGTATCCCAAGAGGCTTCCAGGAGAAGCCTGTGCTGGGCTAGTTGCGGAGCAGCCGACTTTTTAAGATGTTAAACTGAACTTGTATTCACCCGAACACCGTCAATTAATAATTAATTATTCATTAATTATTCATTAACAATATCCGTGACACAGGAAAACTGCAGAAAACCTATGCCAAGAACAGTCAGTCAAGTTAATCTTTACAATTTTTTTTCATTATCTTTTTCTTTTAAATTCTTCTGAAGACATCGAATTTTCCATTTACATCTTTGATTTCCCGGAAGATTTGAATAAAAAATTAGTTTCTTCCTTGGTCACCTGGGTAACTGAGAAAATCAAAATTCTGTAGTTAAGCTCTTGGAAAAAATTATTCGATGTTTGAAGACCGATTTTGAAGGTTTCATCCATTTTCAGATGGTCAGTTTTGAGTTATGAACGCTATATCATAAAAAATGGGCAAAAATTTAGCAAGATAGGAAAGTACTTGAAAGCAAATGGTAATTGAGCCTATTCTTGGTATCCCAGTAAGGTTTTTGAGGTTACTGATCACGATTTTAAAGACAGATTTTTAAAAATCAAAATGGTCGACTCAATATGGCGTATTTCTAACCTCAGAAACAGCGATTTATGCTGTTTTAAGAATATTTACGTTATCTAGTAAGTTTTTTGGATTAGTTATGACGATTCTGAGGTCATATTTTTAATTATCTGATTATTAAAAATTTGATCTCAGGATCGCGATCACCGATCCCAAAAACTTATAATGCAAAACGTTAAAATGCTTAAAATAGCATTTTTTTGCCGATTATGAGGTTAGGAGTCTACCATTTTAAGCCCGCTATTTTGATAATTAATTATATGATCTCAAAATCGTGACAACTGGTCCTAAAAACTTACTAGGCAACGTAAAAGTGATTAAAACAGCAAAAATCGACGTTTCCGAGGTTAGAAACAACGCCATTTTGAGCCCGCCATTTTGATTTTTAAAAATCTGTTTTCAAAAACCTGATCATCGACCCTGAAAATCTTACCAGGGTACCAAAAATAGGCTCAATTAGCAATTGCTTTCAAGAATATATTGCTAATTTTATGCCAATTTTTCATAATATAGCGTTAATTACTCAAAATTGGACATCCGAAAATGGATGAAACCTTCGAAATCTGTTTCAGTTTCATTCTGTTTCAAAAAAATACATACGTTTCACTGAGGTGGATGCATTCTCGTGCTGATAAAATTTTTGGATGCATTTAACTCATTAATGCCGGGGCGGAGAGTTTTGGAAATGAGCTAAAATAAATATATTCCCTTATAGTTAAGTGGCTAAAAATTTTATCCTTTTAATAAAATTTCATGCTGTTTCAGAATCTGACATTAGTTTTCATCTACAACCCTTAAAAATATCCTAAAAACAGCGGTGAAAGGTCAGGCTTAATTAGGAAATGTTTGGAAAAATCAATGAAAAAAGTATCTAATTTTATTAAAAAATGTTTGAGAATAATATTTTTTATGTAAATTTAAATAAACTTCGTATACATTGAGGTCTCATTCATTTTGGCTCTATTTACAAGGTGGATAGGGGTGGTACTCCAGTCAAAATACAGGTTTGGTTGTATTATCACTGACGAATACCAGATTTGTTACTATAGGTTTTTTGGGTCGCTGAACACGAAAATCGGAGTCATTATGCAGAGAAATTGGGGCTTCACCCTTAAATTTGCAAAAACTACTACCCCCAAAAAGGTTTTTTTTTACACATTCACACTTTGAGCACTCAGATTTGCACCTTACGGGTTTTTTGGGTCGCTAATCAATAATTTCGACTTATTTTTCATAAATAATTAAAATTCCACCTCTAAATTGGCTAAAACTACCCCCGAAAAGGGGGGAAATATTTTTCATACAATGAAATTTTTAATTAATTTTTGGAAAATGCATTTTTTTATTGAGATTATAGCTTTTTTAAATACATTTTTTTTAAAAACAGTATAGACATTAAAGTAAAGTTTATATTTATGACTTCTAAAATATTTACATTTTCATAAAAATTCAAAGCAAATTGATGACTCAATTTTCAAATATATGAGTACATCACTATGATTATTTTTATACCTTTATGCAATAGTAATAAAAAGTAATATATTTAATTTGCACGAAAAAATTAAAATAAAATATGATGATGAAAAATACAAATGCAAAAAAATTCTATAAATCATTGAGATTTAATTCATTTTTTTTCGAATTACAGAATTAGATATAAATTCAAACAATACAGTTCCAATTTACCTTAAAATGATACCATTATTATGTAATCAAGTTCCAATTGTCTAAAACATAGTGTCATTAGAAAATAAGAATACGAAGTCAGTAGAAAAATCCCCCAAAAAAAAAACATCGTCGACCAGGTAACTCAAAAAGAAGATGGCGTAATTTAAGTAGCTGGAAAAATTGTGGAAAAATCAAATGCTCTACACACATAAAGAACATATTACATAAATTAGTGGTTATTAAGAGCTAATTTTGAACTAATAAAAAAATTTTTTATTTAGTTAATTTAAAATTATTCTTCAATTAAGCGAAATTTAGAAGCTTTTAAAATTTTTTAATCAAAGGGTACAAAAAAGCGTTAAATACTTTTTTTTATTGAGGGCTTAATTAATTATCACTAATTTATGGCTTTATTTTTTTTTACATAGACCAATTTTTTCCTCCAACTTAATTTAAATTTAAAATGAATATAAAATTCCGAGGTACAGTACGTTTTACTAGAACAATACGAATTACCCCACGAGGGTAAAGTCGACTTTTTGTGGTTAAGTAGTAGAAATAGATTCTATGGGGGTATAAATTTAGTTCCATGGGAACCATTTTTTCGGTCGAAACTATTTTTTTTCAACCAAAATTTTGCATTCTCACTCCGAAGATTAGAATTTTATTTTCTGGTCAATGGCCAGAAAGCACACATTTCCCGGCCAACGCGCGGCCAAAAATAAACGTATTATCTCACCACAAAGGCAAACAAATTTTATACAGCCTTTGTCCATCAATAAAGAAGTTTAAAAATTGCAGTTTACCAGGATGGTAAATTACCGATGGCTTTGCCTCAGAAGCTAATTTATAAAAGATTTGGACCATTCTTTACTTTTCTGGACACGAGCCGTAAATATACTATATATATCCTTAAGAGCTACCCCTTAAAGGGCCATTTTTTCCTGGCGAGGCTTTCTTGCTCAACCAGAATCTATTTTGTTACCCTAAAGTTAATGTTACTTATAGGGTTAAAATTTTACTTTTGGAGATCATTTGGACTCATATAAGCTTTTTTTATACAATTTGGCAATGTTTACCTGGTAAGGAAATTTTTCGCGATTTGGATCTATTTGTTACCTCTAAATTCAATTTTTTTCCTTGGAACTCAACTTTAAAATTAAAATATTATTTAAGAAGTCAAGTTCTAAGGAAGGTTTTACCAGGTTCCCATTAAGAACATTACACGGCAATTTTCATAAGTAGGCTGCCTTTCGTTCCTAGGATTCTTTTTAAAGTATATTTTTCGGACAGGATTTAAATTATTAGGCTCAAATTGTCCTGACGGGAACAATTATTCTAAATACAAATTAATTTTTACTATTTAATATAACACCCTTATTTTCACCTTTTCATCCTTAAAATTTAATATTTCTCAAAAACAGATTTTTGTTTAATTTTTATTGGATCTACATAGTAGGTATTTTGGGCCGCTAAATCAGAATCTAATTTCAAAAACCAAGTTAGAGGAGTATATTACACCCATTTCACTTTGTTTTTGACGTCAGATTCTGATTTAGCGGCCCAAAATACATATTAGATCACTTAAAAATTGCAAACAAGGTCATTCGTAATTATTTTGGGACAATGTGGAAGGGGGGAATTGAGGGTGTTTTTCGCCCCATTTAAAATCGGGAATTTAATTTTTACGAAACTTTTTCCTTGGGTCTTCGCGAGAAGATTCCACTAGTTTTCAGCTAAATTCATCAATTTTCATAAAAATTTCAGCTTTGACCTTTTTTTTACACAGACGCCTTGGTTAGAAGTCACTCAAAAAAAAAATAAAAATAATGAGCTTTGACATCATTTTTTGATTTTTTTTAAATTTACGTTTTTTGTTGAAATGATTTAAAAAAAATCATTGAAATAATTTAAAATTAAAATAAGTCTCGGTTTTCTAACTAAAAACCGTTAAAAAAGTAGTTAAAATACATTTTTCTATTGGGATTTAGTTTTTTTAAATCTTTGTAATCGCTAATATTTTTCCACGATTTTTTATTGTAAATAATAATTAAATACCTCTAAAATCTAAAATTTTTACTTTAAATATTTTTCGTTTATCAAAACTGCAGTAAAATTCCCATTAAATATAATTTTGGTTTTCTGTAATTTATAAAAATAATTTTTTCATTTTCTATAAATTATATTATAAAATTTAGGAAAAAACAAATAGTATCTTTTTGAAAAAAAAAAAAAATATTCTAAAATGTTAGGCGTCAGACAGTATTTAATATTCATCATATTTAATCCCATATTGTTAAACCCATTGAAATTTATACTAATTATTTAAAATTTTTTTTAATACATTTTAAATAATATCTTATTTAAATAAGATTAAAAGATAAGATTTAAATCTTATTTAGTAATAATTTTTTTTTTTAAATTCTAACAATTTAAAAAATTTAAAACAAAAATACAAAGAATCTTTTATGACAGGTCGTAAATCTATTTTGAAAGATTTTTAAGATATGAATAAATTAAATCTTTACATATTGTTTATGAAAGCGTGGTCAATGTAAGCAAATTTATGATACTTATTATAAACAGATTACTTAATTTTTCTGGGACAATTTGAACTGAAAAAATTTTGTCTATGACATAAATTTTCTAAAAAATGTCACTATCCGAATAATTAATATCTGGATGAAATTTTGATTTTTCGCAGTATAATTATAATCATTACAGCTATGTTACCATCTCATTTAAAAAAGTTATATGCATTTTAATGGCTTTATACACTGAAAAAAAATTCCGCTTGTGGTTAGCAGAATTTTGCTAATTATTAATTATAATAATTAACAGGCAATTTTTCGCGGTTTGAATCTATTTGGTACTTCCAAATTCTATTTTTGTACTCGGAACTCAACTTTAAAATTAGAATATCATTTAAGAAGTAAAGTTCTAAGGAATTAAGTTTTGCCAGGTCCCCATTAAGAGCATTACGCGTCAATTTTCATCTAAGTAGGCTGTTTTTCGTTCCGAGGATTTTTTTTAACTTCAGAGCATATTTTTATGTCAGGATTTAATTTATCAGGCTGAATTTGCCCTGACGTGTACAATTATTCTAAATAATAATTATTTTTTACTAATTAATATATTTTTGGATAAAATATTTTTTGTATAAGATGCTGGAAAGAATCCTCCAGACTCCTTTTAAAATACAATATTTTACAAAAAATTTTCGTAATTATGATTAATGAAATTAAAAATTTAATTTTTATTTTTTTTTTTTATAAATAAATTTCATAAATTTTAAGTTTCTCCCTCTATATAAAATACCGGGCCCCTCCACTACTTATACGCAATACGATTGGTCAGCGCTCAATTCATTTCTGCTCCCCACTCTTCTACTCTAGTTGTGTTAGCGTTCTCGACGTTGCACTTCGAGATTTAAAATTTAATTTGCTCTGAACAGTTGACTAGTTCAGATCAATAAAAGCTCTCGAAAATTTAAAAGTAAAATTTTAAATGTGATAAACTAACATTTTGATACAATTAAAAATTTTAATACTTTTTAAACTACATAGCTAATATTTTAGTAGCTATAACCAGTGAGAGTTTTAATTACAGACTTTTTAAAATAAACAGCTATTATTTTAGTAGCTAAAACCAGTGAATTTGAATAAATAAATTCAATTTAAAAAAAAAAACTTTTAAATACAGAACATTATTGTATTATCCAGAAATGGAAGAAGAATATTTTTTTCGTTTATTAAATATGAAAGTTGAACCAGAAGAGTACGAGGATGAGTCAACATCATCCTTCTCGGATGACATGGATAGGTCAACACCACCCTTGTACGAAGAAATTGAGAATAATTTCAAAGAAGATTTTAATGATCTAACCAATAGGGTGGAAGGTGACATTGATATGATAGGTAAGATGATAATTATTTAATAATTATACATCATCATATTTTTTATTAAAAGAGAAATTTTGTTAAATTTGATTCGATTAAAATTTAATGATCTTTTTCATCTTACCAAAAAAAAATGCAACCAAAGATATTATTTAAAAAATTGTGTAAAATGCTGAAACAGTAAATTATATTAAAAAAAAAAAATTGAGTTACTCTTTGTGAAAAAATTGAGTTTTTTTAATTATTAAAAAAAAAAATATTCATTTAAAAAAAAAAAAATAATTTCTTTAAAAAAAATAAAATTATTATTATTTTAAAAAAAAGTTTCCTTAAATTTTTTCCTTAAAACCCAAGAAAATAATCGAATTTTAAATTAATTGATCATTATTTTATGATAAAATTTATATAATGAAAAATGCCTTTTTATGTCAAAAAAATTTTAATTAAATAATATTTTGATTAAATGATTCGCAATCAAATAAACAACAATGGACGTAATGAAATTATTGGAATATTAGACTAATTTTTATCATTTATTATAAATTATTTTCTTTAATTTTCTTTGATTAAATTTAAAATAATAAATTATTTTCTTTTCATAATTAAATAAATAATAGACAATTCTCTTTTTTATCTTTCAAAAAAATAAATAAATTAAAGATTAAAATAGTTTTTTTAAATGTTCCTTTAATAAATTTTTTATTAAATTTTAAGCGTAGAATTTTTTTTTTTGTTTATAAATATTTAAAGTATGCGTGAGAAAAAGATAAAATTATTTTAATCTTAAATTTTTTTTACCCAAATAATAAGATTTGAAAATAAAAAGATTAAATCGTAATTATTCCGTTTTTTTCTCGACCATAAGAGTATCCTCGCGACATGTGGCGCCGAAAAAAATTTAAGGATTGAAAGCTTGTTATTATTCTATTGTTTAATAAAATAGGATTTCTTAGGTATTAACCGGATTATTATAAATATTTTAAACGAAATTTTTTCTTTTATTTTCTGTCCAATTTAAAACTTTTTGTTTGTAAATTTTGAAAAATAAAAAAAAACAATATTTTTTATTGTAAATGTCTGGCCGGAAATTATGATACATTTGGTCTAGAATATGTTTTTTGAATCGATAAATTTCGGGAATCTTGGGGTGCCTTTAAATTTGCAAATTTATCCTAAAAAAAGTGTTTTTGCAAATTTAAGGTTACCGTATTTATTTTCAGCTTCTGGGTCCTGAAATCATTAATAAAGCAATTAAAGAGTGCAAAATTTCATTATGGTTTGTGAATATTTCGACAATTTGCGACTTGAAGCTGTTGCAATAATCTCCTAACCCACCATCGTAAACTTTCTTATCATCCGCAAAAAAGAACATACTAGCCAAAATCTTTTTACTTTGGCAAAATCTTGTTATTTTTGCACCAACGCAATTTTTTTTTTTTGGCCGCTGATAAGAATATTGGAGGTGGGGAGGACAGATTAGTACAATAGTCTCAAGTTCACTAAAACATTCAATTTCAGAGGTTAGCTTCACAATATTCACAAATCATAATGAAATTTCGCCTATCGTACATTTTCTGGATCCATTTTTTGAAATTTAAAGGAATCAGGGGTTGAAAAGAAGTATATCACCCTTTTTGCAAAAACAATATTTTTCTCATTAAAAAAGTATCATATTAACTTCTCTTCCAGCGATTTGACAAAAATATAACTTTTTTCTTAAAATAATTTTTTAATTAAAAATAAAAGTAGTAAAATCTTAATTCAAATTCCAAAAATATTTCAAGTTTTTTGCTAAAAAAAGCTGCATAACAAA
Organism: Anagrus nilaparvatae; assembly: GCA_022575985.1. NCBI lineage: Eukaryota > Metazoa > Arthropoda > Insecta > Hymenoptera > Mymaridae > Anagrus > Anagrus nilaparvatae. The sequence continues at coordinate 21,669,474 of JAKSXM010000137.1, forward strand.
ATTTTTAAGTCATTCCATATTTTGGGGAATCTCTATTTTTTTGAAATATCCTGAAGTTTTTGGGAATTTAAAATAAAAATAAAGTACCAGGCTCGTATCCAGAAATTTTTATCGGTGGGGGGGGGGAATTTAGGATGGAGGTAGAACTAATTAATTATAATAATTCTAATTGAAATTTGTTATGAAAAGACTACTGCGGAATAAGGTATGGTTTCCGGCCCCAGCATATTTTTCGCATTTTTTTGGCTCAATTTGATGATATATGATAAAAAATAAGATTCCGAGGGTCGGAACCCCCCCACCCCCCCTGCGTTACCCCTGGGGGGTTGAAACGTGTTTTTCAGTAAAAATTAATATCTCCGGGCCGAATCATCCGATTGGGACGTGGTTGGTATCAAAATTTTTGTTTTGAAAAAATACACCAAAAAAAAATTTTTTTTTTTATTTTTGAACTCATTTTGAGGTTCAAAACTTCGAAAAACCTCATTTTTGGCTTTTTTGACGGTCTAAAAATTGAGATATCTCAGGATAGAGGAAAAACTCCTTTTTTTCGCGCTCAGGGGAACTTTGTCTAAGACTACTTTTCAAAATTCCGTTGGAAAAATGGCAACTTTTACGGTGCGTCACTCGCAATTGACGATTATGTAAAAAAATCGTGTTTTATTTTTTGATTGTTTTATCATACCATCTAATATTTTATTTTAAATCTAAAATTAGCTTTTTTATGGTCTTTTTTATGTTTTTCTCATAATTTTTTCATAAAAAAAACGATATTTCACCTATACTCTACCAAAGGACTTCATTTATTTCATGAAATCTCTTTTAATTTTCGCAATAATCAATAGGATGATCATCTTTTTGAAAAAAAAAAAAATTGAAGGCACACCTTACTGATACCTTTCTTTGTGTATCTTAGACCATATAAAGTGATAAATAAGCTAGGTATAGAAAAATTTTTGTTCGCCGCATAGTTTTTTTTGAGTTGACAGCCTCAGAATCACGTTTTTTCAATATGTATTTAAAAAAACCAATTTTGGAATTTTTTTGTTATAAATTAAAATTATTTTTTAATTGATGGATTTATGTTTTTTCACTTTTCTTACATTGACAATTTACTAAAAAGAGTATATTTAAGACCAAAGAATACAAATTTTCAATTTTCAACGTCTTGGAGCAGTTTAAATGTTAGATATTGGGTTTTTTAATAATTCATCAACTGGGGATTTTTCTAACAGATTAAAATGATGTTAAAAACTGGACTAAAAACATACTTCGTTTTAATTTTTCCTGTACAATCTAAATTCACTATTCATTTTAACATTTAACGACGCTTTATAGGAGAAAAATTCATTTTTTTAGTTTTTAGGGCCCCAATTTTCAGGGAGCCAATGTTTAAAGTTTCGCATTTTTTAAGAAAAAATTTTCTGAATAATATTTGCAATTTTTGCTTATATTTTTTTTCCTCAGGAATTCGATGAAACCTTGATAAAATCATTTGAATCTGCTAGGAAAATCCCAAGAGTATGAATTTTAAAAAACCCCAATATTTACCTTTTGAGCTGCTTCAAGAAGTTGAAAACTGAAAATTTGTGATTTTTGGTCATGTATATAAAGAAAAGGGAGTATACTCTTTTTAGTAAATTGTGAATGCAAAATAAGTGAAAAAACATAAATCCATCATTTAGAATAATTTTAATTTATAAAAATATAATTCAGAAATCGGTTTTTTTTAAACATCGAAAAAACGTGATTTTGAGTCTTCCAACTAAAGAAAAAAAATATAGGGCAAGCAAAATATTTACTGTTTCTCACTTCTTCGTCACTTTCTATGGTCTAAGGAACTTAAAGAAATGTAACAGGAAGGTGTGCGTTTAATTTTGTTCTTTAAAAAGTTGATCATCCTAAGCGCAATCTTTCTGCGGATTTTCCATATAATAGTTAAAAATGAGGTTTTATGTTCAAATAATTATATATTTCAATTTGTTAATTAATTAAATTTATCGTTATTTATGAACTAATTTAATACATATTTTAAGAATAAATAACTTTCTTTAAAACAATTATTTATAATAAAAGTGTTAGTATTTTAATTATTATTAATAAGGAAAATAGATATTATTTGCCAAAATTAAAAGAGATTTCATGAAATAAATGAAGTCCTTTGGTAGAGTATAGGTGAAATATCGTTTTTTTATGAAAAAATTATGAGAAAAACATAAAAAAGACCATAAAAAAGCTAATTTTAGATTTAAAATAAAATATTAGATGGTATGATAAAACAATCAAAAAATAAAACACGATTTTTTTACATAATCGTCAATTGCGAGTGACGCACCGTAAAAGTTGCCATTTTTCCGACGGAATTTTGAAAAGTAGTCTTAGACAAAGTTCCCCTGAGCGCGAAAAAAAGGAGTTTTTCCTCTATCCTGAGATATCTCAATTTTTAGACCGTCAAAAAAGCCAAAAATGAGGTTTTTCGAAGTTTTGAACCTCAAAATGAGTTCAAAAATAAAAAAAAAAATTTTTTTTGGTGTATTTTTTCAAAACAAAAATTTTGATACCAACCACGTCCCAATCGGATGATTCGGCCCGGAGATATTAATTTTTACTGAAAAACACGTTTCAACCCCCCTGGGGTAACGCAGGGGGGGTGGGGGGGTTCCGACCCTCGGAATCTTATTTTTTATCATATATCATCAAATTGAGCCAAAAAAATGCGAAAAATATGCTGGGGCCGGAAACCTTACCTTATTCCGCAGTAGTCTTTAATTAATTCTTGTTTTAAATTATTTAAAAGCAACATTTCTTAGTAAACAATTAAAATTTTTTGAGATTATGGAAAAAATTTTTGCTATTCTACTAGTAATTTTCCCTGCCCCCTTCCCTCTGGTTGCATGCCTGAGTACTTTAAGTAAAAAAATTCGCGAGTGGAATTTTCTCGATGACTCAAGTAATAATGCATTAGGAGGAAGGGGGGGGGTTGAAATCTCATACCGGTGGAGGAGCGTAAAATGAACGTTTTCAAGGGGTGGGGAGGGACTCAAATAAACTCGAAATATTTTTGATTTAAGGACTTAGAATAATTTCAAATTAGGCACTTAAAATAATTTGGGGTGAAGCTGTTGTTGGTCAGCATGTCCGTTATTTATATTAAAACACCGGTTATCAGTTTTTTTTGTAGAATTTGTATTGTCAGTTGCGCAAAAAATTCCCTATACAATTTTAATTGCATAGCTTGTTATAACTTATAAATTAATAATTAAAAAAAAAAGTTAATTTTAAAATTAATAAAATCTGACTTAATATTAGTATTCCCCAAAAGGTTTTATATTTTATTATGAAAATTCTGATGTATTTAGAAAATTTTACGCTAATTTTTTACAATTTCTGTTTTTTAATCTTTTTCTTTTAAATTCTTCTGAAAACATCGAATTTTCCATTTACATATGTTATTCCCTATAAAATAGGGTTGTTGCATGAAAAAAATATTGCAATTATATTTGGTTGGTTTGCAGCCAGCATTAAAATATATGATAAGTATTTTTTTATTTTTATAATAATTAAAAACAATGGAGTTATTAGCAATTAAATATCGGTGGAGGGGACAGCTGACGTCACATCGTTAAATTTTTATCCAGAGTTAGTTAAATAGGAGTGTTTTTCACTATATGACATCAGCTACCCCTACCAAAACAAAAAAAATACGTATTTAATATTTTTTAATATATTTTTAGAATATCTAATAATCTCAATAACTTGCAACAACCTTATTCTAATCAATAATTAATTTCTTAGTTAGTCACGTGGGTAACTGGGAAATTCAAAGTTTTTTAGTTAAGCTTTTGCGAAAAATTATGCGATAATTCTTCAGTTCAAAAAGATTGGAAATATTTAACGGCATTCTTTTATTTTTTGGTACCTAATTATTTTTTCGTAAAACGAAAATTTTAATTTATTCAGGGAAAATGTATTTTTTATTGGTATTAAAGCTTTTTTAAATACGTTTTTTAAAAAATAGTATATTAAAGTAATAATTAAAATTTTAAATTCTTAAATTTTTACATTTTCATAAAAATTCAAAGCAAATTTCAAATAAATCAGCACATCCTTATTTTTTTTACACCTTTAAGCACTAGTAACGAAAAGTACTATATTTAATTTGCACGAAAAAATTAAAATAAAATATGATGATGAAAAATACAAATGCAAAAATAATTCTATAGATCATTGAGATTTAATTGAATTTCTTTCGAATTACAGAATTATTACGTAGTAATGGATACACCGAAGAATCAATTTTTCATGAGATGCCAGTATAGGAAGTTCCAATGAACTATAAACCGAAGCCATTCTGTAGAAGTCTCCAATTTTCAGAAGTTCCAATTGTGCCATTGGAAAATGATAATAGGGATTCAACTATGCCATTAGTCAATACAGTTCATACAGCTAAAGCTAAACAAGTAGAAAGATCAACAATAAGTTCGACTTGTGGAGCAAGTGAAAACTCTAATGGTAACACTATTAAAAAGATAAAAAATGTTCATCATCTTAAGTTAAGAAATGGCAAAATTGTCAAAAAAAAGCACAGAGGAAAGCTTTCAAAAAATAAAGTTTTCATTAGAAAATATAGAGGTTCAAATAACTATTTTAGAAATAAAAAAGTGTAGAATTTGGTATAAAATTTTTCAAGTAAAAATGCATGCTAATGGAGTAAATAGTTTTTTTGAAAAAATTTGAATCGAAATGAAAAAGAAATGATAAAATTTTTTGAAATTTCCTTTAATTGTAGTCATTTTTGTATAGCTTTTTTTAAAATTAAGTGTAAATATTTTAATTGATATACTTTTATACATGTATTTATTTATACGTGTAAATAAAATATTTTTGTATAAAAATTAAATGTGATTAAATTTAAGTTGTAAATATTAAGGTTAACAAAAAAATTGAAAACTCATTAAAAAAATTTAGTTATTTTAAGTAATTAGTCTATTTAAAATCAACTAAAATCTAAACTGCCTTATGTAAATAAAGTAAAAAATGTGATACATTAAATCAAAAATTGTAAAAACGTGTGATAAAAATAGAAAAATAATTGTTTAATTATTAATTAATTAATTTTTTTTTTTGCAAAATAGCAATTTATCTTTGATTATGTAAATATGAAAAGTGAAAATTTAAAATAACATATTTTATCAAAACTGTATTTTTAGATACAATTTTAATCATGTAAGTAAAAAATTGTTATCTAACAATTTTTTAAATATTTTTTATATTTTTTTATAATAAATAATAATTTCTAAGTTAATTAAAAATTGACTTTAAATTCTTATTCCTATGATGACTTCCATATTCTCAGGTAAAATTTAGCATCTACCTTTTTTAGGCTCCCAAAAATTTCAAATACAAGTAAATAATCAAGGTTGAAGAATTCAAATAAAGTAGGTATTATAAATTTTTTTTAAATGTTTATTTTTATATAAGCATAATAATAGTATGAGTAGTTAACAATTTTTATTTTTAAATAATACTATAATTTTGCAAGAGTGTATAAGTGCATTTGACCCAGTTTCAGGTAATTCTGTAACTCCCAAATTTACACAATTTTCAATTTTTGAAAATTTAAAAAAATATATAAAAATTTTTTTAAATTAAATTTGTAAATTAAAAAAAATAAAATAATTTGAATATTTTTAAATAATGGAAAGTTACGCAATTACTTCAAACTCTACAAATTTGCACCGGCGCTTACGTGATAACAGCTTCTTTCCTTCAACTCTTTGACTTTATCAAGAGAAAACAAAATTGATTCTATGAGATATAAAAGTTTATCTTTAATTAGTATAAAACGATCATTTTACTTTTCAAAAAAAAAAAATGGTCAAACAAATGCCATTTTTTCAAAATAATTTAAATTTAAATTAAATTTTTTAATTTAAATTAAAATTTAATTTAATTTAAAACTTAAATTATATGACAAAATTTTGTTTCTTTTTCGGTTACGAATCAAAAATCAAAAAGTTAAAAAAAAAAGTTGTTTACGGCCTTTTATTCAGTATTTCAACATTTAGGTGTAGTTTTAACACATTTTTAATCCCCCCCCCCCCACCCTGAGGGGAGAGGTGAATAACTTAGATAATGATCAGCGTTTCATAAATCATTTAAAAATACTTGAATTTCCAATAAAGGTACAAAAAATGCCCTTACCACGATGTTTATTCAATATTTTCTTATTTTCGGAGGTAGTTTTCACGTGCTTCAATAACCCAAATTTGTCACATTAAATAGAAAACCCGATAATTTGTTATTTAATCATAAAAAAATGGCATTTGTTTGACTTTATTGCAAAAAACTTATACCTGGTTTGTATAAAAGCAACTTGAGTGCATGGAGCGTGTTTTCTATAGCTTGTGCTAGTTATAATATATTATAAATGATAACTACAAAGTTTAGGGAATTTATGCGAATAAAGCCAAAATTTCTAAAAATGAAAAAATTTTTAAACTCACTTAAATCCATTTATATCAGGTTGCTTGCGCTCTCTGAACCGGAGAACCATATTGATTTAGGTTTTTTATGGTTTCAAAGCTTTTTCGGTACCAAATAACGAAAAAATTGAAGAAAAAAAAAATTTGACAATTTTCCATATATACCCCTTCGATTTTGGGCAAAAAAAAAATTTTCAAGAAAATTTAGTTCCCCTATTTCATCAACCCTTTTTTTATTAGAAAACTTGGTTTATAAAGAATTTTAACCAATTCAAATGGTTTTAAGTGAATAAAGCCAAAATTTCTAAAATTGAAAAAATTTTTAAACTCTTACATCCAACACTTAAAGTGTAACATATTGATTTAAACCTGTAACTATTTCAAATACTTTTATTCCTAAAATCGCTGTTTGGTTCAAACGAATTTTTTTTTTTTCATGCACAGAACCCTAAAATTAAAGATCAGCAACCCAAGAAACGTTCCGGAGGCCAAATTTTGCTATGGTTTATGAATAAAGAAAAATTACCCCAAATTAGATAAGAGTTTTTCCCAATTCATGGATGTTTGAGTTATATTCTATGCATCTTATGACTTACAAATTCGTAAATAGCAGTTCTAAAAACATATGTAATCGTATAAATCTCATAATGGTTTAAATTTTGGAAAAAACCTTTAAAAATAGGTGTTTTTTGCTAATTTAAAGGTACTGCATAAATTTTATGCGAACAAAAACTCGATTTTCGGAATCAGCGAGCTAAAAAATGCTTAGTCTACTATTAAAGACTAACTTTTGTCATATTGATGAACAAAACCGTGATTTGAAAGGAGTAGAATAATCAGATTTTTTCAAAAATTTAAACAGTTCTAAAAGGTAATAAAAGTTTTAAATTTGATAGTACCAGATAGTTTTCTTGTGTAAGTTAGAGCTTTGCTGTATATAGGTATAATGCTATGTAACTATTTATTCGAAAAATTATTGTCATGTAATTTTTATTTTTGGTATAAGCAAAATGAATGTAAAAATTAAGTAAAGAAAATATAGTTTTATAAAAACTCTTTAATAACAAATTTCAATATTAAAAATATATTTACATGTTTATATAATTTTATATGTACAAGGAATAAAATATTGAAGAATTATTGGAATACTTTGTAAAATTTATTTAAAAATCAACCATAAAAATTGATAAAATATTTTAAATTATTTTAACTATGTGCAAAAAAGTACATACAAAGTTTTCCAAATCATCCTGCTCTCCCCTATTTAAAAAAAAATTTTATAAGCTTTATGAAAATACATTTTTACTCTGTGATTCAGAATGATTAATAAAAATTATACATCCTAAATACTCTTTCACAAATTACTATAACCTATACATATGCGAATCATCTTTTGAAATTTTTACATAAACACAGAAATTAAAAAAAATGTATGCATAAATTAAACTGGCAAGAAACATAAAAAAAAAAGTTATATAAAAAAATTGAAAAAAAAAATCTACCAATCATCTGATTTATGAACATAAACATGTTTATAAATTGGCACATGTACAGTATATGGCTTAGCTACAGGAACAGGAAATCTCTTTTCAACATAAACTGGATAAGGTTTTTCCACGACAAATGGTACCTAAAAAATAAAACAAAAAAATAAAAATTTTTATACAGTTTGCCAAAAAATTTTTCTCTAATTCTATAGAAAACTAAAGGTCAAAAGTGTTTTCTTTCGAATAAATAAGCTGAAACTTTTTTTTCGTACTTTTTTTTCTACATTGACCTATTTTAATTGTGATTTATATGCAACTGCAAAAATATTTGCATGTAATATTTACTTTTTTGTTTTATTGGTTGCATTTATTAAGGCAAAAGTATACTATATTTTTAAAATAAAAAAATTCAATTAATTATACTAACTTGTTTCTCAACAACATAAGGTTCTGGTTTTTCAACAGGTACTTCAACTTCTTTAACAACTTCAACTGGTTGTGGATGTGGTATTTTGACTTCAACAGGGTATGGTTTTGGTATAGGAACTCTAATTTCATGTGGTACTTTAACTGGTATTAAATATGGTATGTTTATTGCATATTTTCTGTGAATAGGTATTTCGTATCTTTTTTCTTTTTCTTCATAACTTCTATGTGGTAATTCTTCTTCATGTCGCTGTTCATCTTGTTGATGATTGTAATTACGTGCCCATTCATTACTATAATCACCTGTTGCTATTACTACTGATATTAAACAAAGTCCAAAACTTAAAACAGGTACCTAAAAAAAATTTTTTTGTTTTGTTTCAATTTTTAAAAATATCAAAAATTTAATTTTTTTAATTGAATGCTTACAACAAACATATTTGATTATTTTTAATTAAATTATTATGAACTCACAATAACATATAAAATAACTTGAAAAATATTATTTTCCAAGCTTTATATATACACTTTCTCAAGAACTTCCACCACCTTTCTCTCTCTGTATGCTAAAAATTATTTAATTAAACAAATCTATTTTCACCCTTTCTCTAATAAAACTACTCATATCTTAAAATTTTTTTTAATTAGTATACCTACTATTATTATTATTTGTTAAGTCATACTTAGATTGGACTGATTTATTTCTATTGTGCATATTATCGTAAAATAGGAAGTACATACTAAAATTTTTTTATTTTTATTATTCGATCAATCAATCTAGGGTTATTATTATAATTATTTATGCTTTCATTTATTCATTCATAATCATCTATTTATAAAACTCATTAGTTGAGAAAAATTGTATTTTCAATTTTAATTATATATCAAAAATATTCATTAAGTATATGTAACATGTTTTTTTAAATTTTGTTTTAGCTAAATTTTTAAAATTTAATTTAAAAGTATGAATTTTTAAAATACACAGTCGTATTATACATGAATGAGTACATGATTAAATTTATAATTTTTTGAATAATTAAAAAATACAAATTTTTTTTTCTAATGTAATTTTATAATCTGTCATATTTATAAAAGTTTTTCTCACATAGTTGATTTTTTTGTAAATAAATTTGACATTGATTTAGATTTATAAAAAAAAAATGATATAATAATCGTATGTGAATGTTAGTATAATGTATCACCTTGTGACAAAATTTTTAAATTTATAGATGATGGATTCCATGTTGATTGAGTCCCATGAGAATGGAATTGGTTATAAGGGTCATGAAGAGCCAAATTTAAGCTCAAAAAAGATTTGTATTTCTGGGGTGTTAAAAACCTGAATCGATACTGACAAGTCATTCAAATATTTCTCACTTAGGTACTTCCTACACCAACACGTAATTATCTTCAGGCAAGTATCCAGAAAATTTTTTTAGGAGGGGCTAAAAAATTTTGGAGGGGGCCAGAACCTAATTAAATTAAAATTGATAGTTTGAATTTCTTAAATATCAATCAAAATTTAATTGTTTCTTATTTTAAATTGCTTGTAAGCAATAATTTTTAATAAAAAATTTAAAAAATTTGAAATTAAGGTAAAAAATGCTGTCTTTTAATTAATTCAAATAATGTTTTTTAATTTTTTCAAAAAATTTTCATTTTGGAGGGGGCCATGGCCCCCTTGGCCCCACGCTCCTTCTGAATACATGCCTGATCTTTTATGTGAATCATTTAGAGCAAGCCCAAAATTAATTACCAGAGTATACATTTTTTCATGCCCTTGGGAGACCCTGCTAAAATAATAAATTGGGAAGTTTTAGATTTCCATACCATAAGTATCTCTTCCCTCTCCCTCTTGCTTTTTTTTATCTCAAACGAGGTCCCACAAAAGCTAAGTTAAGAATAGTCAGGGCTTAGTTTTATCCTTACAAGACTGCTGCAGTACTCTAAATTAACTTAATCCAAAGCCAGCGAGGAATCCAACGGAACTCTAAAAAAATACCCCTTTTTTCTTTTTAAGCATACCCCTAACCTGTCAGTCACTTTCCACCAATTTCTACAAATACCTGGTTAACATGGATTAATTCATATATTTTATTTGATATAATTTAAATTTTGTTTTAATAATTTAAAAAAAAAAAATGAAAAGTTGTTTCCGTATTTTCATAATATAAATTTAATTTTTCCTAATAAAAATAGATTATTATTTATTCAAACTTAAATTAACTTTATTACTTAATTATTAAAAAATGGAATATTTTATAGAGTAATAAATCATTTTATTTATTTATTTAAAAAAAAAAAAAAAAGTAATAAACAAAATATGAATAATTTCTAATTTTCTATGAATGAATAAAAAAAAATTAGCATAACATTGAATGTAAAAAGTAAGTTAATTTTCAAGGTATTTCCTGAAATATCTGCTTAATAGATTTTTAAATACATGGTTCCAAATTACTATTAGTTTTTTTTATCATTTTTAATGATATACTTATATATTTAGAAGTTCAGAAAAATAATAGATTACTTATTGTTACTTTCACTGTTATTATATATTTGATATTTTAATAAAGTGTCTATTATATATATATATATATAGATTTTATAATATGAGATTGTAATACTATTTGATACTTAAAGATACAAGGAAGTAAAAAGATAATATTTCTGATATTATCTTGAATTTCCTGATGATAAAAAAAGCTTTCAAATATATTAATATTATATGATTATTTACGTGTCATGACTTTTAATAACAATTCTGTTTTGTTATTATCAAAAAAAATTTTCATTTACAGGTGTAATTTTATAAATTTTTTATTATTGTACGCCTACTTTTGAACTTTTATGTATCGATTGTTTTATAATATGTAAGATAATTGGTTTAAATTTTTAATAAGATATTAGTTTTATTATTTTTTGAAAGAGATTTTAGAAATTTACTCATTTTTTACATTTAATCATTTTTATTGTTATCTTTCTCGCGATAAAGGGTACAATTTTGTTTCTTTCTTTACTAATATATGAATAATTACATGTCATAAATAGAAAAGGCCCAAATCCACATAAATCGTTTTTAGTGACCAAAACTAAATACGTTTCACTAAGCAGAATTCATTTCCATTCAGATCAGACTTTTGGATGCATTTAACATTCATTAACAATCATAATTCATTAATAATTTTAACAGTACGAATTTATTTTATCAACCACAATCATGACCCTTTAGTGCAGAATTAGTATAGGAATCCTATATATTTATAACGAGTATAGTCGTCATACCGCACTCAGTGGTAAAAAAAGAAACTGAGACAACCCTCAAGATTAATTTGGACACTAATTTCAAATACTTTCAACCTCAAAATGAGCAACATGATACTTAAGCTTTTATAACTCATTTTACTTGCGAGAAATAATGTGACAAAAATTTTACTTGAGAAGAACTATAAAAAAAAGCGTGAATACAATGTATACCTATAATAATATTACGAATTCAATAGTGAAAAATATATCTTAAATTTCACTAAGTACCAGTATTTTATTTTTTATTTTATTAAGGAAAAAATTAATACATAAATATTCTACTGTTACTTTATGAATTAGGAATATGCAGTTTGATTATTACCAGACTCCCTAAATAGTTTCTAGAAGTCATTTTACTTGCGAGAAAAAATAAAAGTAAAATCTTTTTGGAATCGTATATATTTATCAAAATTTATAGGAAGAGTCACTTTAACCCTCTGATGAGAAATCACCTCTTATACTTTTCTAATGAGCATACATAGTAGCAGAGGGTAGTTTCTGGATATTAAAATTTGAGGTATTAGTAATATTTCTGGATACGAGGATCAGATTTAATTAAATACAGATCTATCGACCAAAATAAATAATTTTAAAAAAACCATAATATTCTTAAATTTTTATTTGAAATACTAAAATAGTGTAAATTTTAAAAGGGTGACATAAGATACGATAAGATAGAATAAGCTTTATTAAAGGTTTTATTAGAAAGTATAAGGTTATTGATATTTGAAATACTATAGTCAATACATCTTGTTCAAGATTCATTTACAAAACAAATATACCGTAAAATAAATTGATTTATGAATATCATAACGTCAAGATCTCAATTTCGCTGTCACCATGCATGCAAGTCAAAAACCTTTTGGCTGTTATTCTCTTTTATGCAAAGGTATATTTTATTGTTTTAAACTATTTTATGAGATGTTCTGTACAAAATTGGAATTTTCTTGCTAATAATACCAGAAATATAAATTTTTCAAATTTTTAGGCTTAAAATTTTTTTCTTGAATTTTTCTCTATTAGACCTTAATATAATGGTAATATAGATTTTATTGTCAGGTACAAATATCAGTTTTAAAAAATATTTTATTATTAGGGATACCTTCTGTGACCAATAATTAAATTTCCGTGCTAGCTTAGAAATATGATCCTTTGAAATTTTGAGATTGAACCATTTTTTTTCGATATAATACGCCTTGATAATTCTTCAGACAAAGTTGATGTAAAGTAAAAAAAGAAAAAAAAACATAAAAAATGATTTTTAGTACTTTTTTATTAAAATTAAAATAAATTTTATCTTTAAAGTTATATTATTTAATAAATCAGAGTGTAATAATAATTCAAAGTAAAATAATATACAAATACAAAGTACATACACATACATAAGCAGGAAAAGTTAGTAATTAAATTACTTTACTCTCTTGAAACATCAATTATAATTAAGCTTCATATGTGATCTACATCACATACAAGGTTATTTTATAAATATATAGTACATTATGCAGAAAGTACTGAAATATATAATTCTAAACATCAACACGTTAAAGGGTACATTTTCTTTTAAAACTAATTAGATTATTTGAGTATTAAAAAAAATTTTTTAATTAGGTTGATTAATATTTTCTTCTTTTATTTTTATGGAACTTTGTGGTATACAGTCTTGTGATAAGGTATTTTAATAGGAAATTTTTCTTCTACGACGTATGGAACATATTTTATAACTTTGTAGGGTACTCGTTTTTCGACTTTTACTGGTACGTGTTTAACTATTTTTACTGGTACTTTTTTTTCTACTTTTTTAAATACTGGTTTTATTACCTAAAAATCAATTAAATTAATTAAAAAAAATTATCAATAATGAAAATAAAAGCAAATTTAGATTTTATTACCTCATAGGGTTGCGGATCTTGTTTCGGTACAATGAATGGAAATTCGTGAGTTATAGGTATAAAATATGGTATTGGTATTTTCACTTGTTGTTGGACTATATTTATTGGTGAACCTAGAATAATTATATCGAAAAATTAAAATATTATAGAATTAATGAGATTTTAATTTTGAATTACTTACCATAGCCGTGTTCGTCATACAATGGTCTTAATTGTTGTTCAGCATTCATGTCCATATTAAAATAATCTTCAAAATTTGATTCTTCATTTTCATTATTTGATTCTTCATTTTTATTATTTGATTCTTCATTTTCATTAACTTCCTGAGATGATACAAATTTTTGATATTGACACAAGAAAACAATGAATAACTAAAAAAATATGAACATTAAACTAACTTTCTTACAAAAAAAAAAATAATAATAATGTTCTTAACTTACATATGAATATTTCATGATTTTCAAAGTCAAGATTACAATGTATTTTTAAAATAAAAATGAAAGAAAATTCTTTGTTCTATGTTTATATATACTTTAGAAACCAGAAAAGAAATATATTTTAATGATGCTATAAACTTTTTGCTTTATTTTTGTAAATACCGATAGTTGAAATTTATTGATTATTGGTTTTTTGTACTGCTTTTTTCTAATTGAAAATATTTTCATACTTTAATACAGTAACTTTTTATTATTATTTGATAAAAACATGAGAAAATAATTATATATGGCTCGTTATTGTTTGTTTTGCAAATGTGACGTTGCAAACGTTTCCTTTATTGCCAGGTGCATTAATTAAGATATTTTTTTTATCTAAATTTTCTATTTCAACAAGTTTTTGATGGTCCAAATAATTTTGAGACAAAAATTTTCAAAATTAATTATCAGATTTGAGATATCGAGTAATAATGATACTTCTAGATATTAGTACTTTTTGAAAAAAAATGAGATATTAAATCAAAATTAAATAAAAAAAAAGTAATTGCTAAAAAAAATATTTGAAAAAAAATTGGGCCTTAACACCCACACACACACAAACACACAGAGACTTTTTTAAAAGTATCAAAACGTGCTTATATGCCAAAAAAATCAAAATTTCACCTATTACAAAGGTTCCTGTATGAGAAACCAAAAATCTTACAAGGAGTAAAATGCAACTACTGCTATGTAAAAATTCTAACATCTTAAGAATTCAAAGTATCATTTTAAAACGTTGCAAAGTTCCACTTAGACGAGTACAGACTTTCGAGTATGCTAAAAATGCATTAGGACTAAATAAAATACTAAATAAAAACTTTAAAAAATTACAACCCAATAAAATTTTTTTATTAGCTTACATAACTACAATAAAATTTGATAGGAAAGATTCAAAAGAAATTACTATATAAAACATAATCTATCATATTAACTAGTGCATTAACCTGTTAAATCAAATGAAAAATAACAAATATAATTTAATAAAATAATTATTCATGACATCAGTTGTCAAAATTGGTTCACTTAATCTTTTTACTTTCTAATAAAATAAATTTTTTTTTTCTTATTATACAGTGAAAGGTTTATATAAAAATTAATAAATTTAATTATTTGTCAATTCATTTGTAAAAAATTATTCATTTATTTCAGATTTACGTAAATAATTTAAACCATTCAACTTTAATATTTCCTTTTACGCATATTTTGATCTTTATACGAATTTTAATCATTTTTTTATGTACTT
Source organism: Anagrus nilaparvatae (assembly GCA_022575985.1). NCBI lineage: Eukaryota > Metazoa > Arthropoda > Insecta > Hymenoptera > Mymaridae > Anagrus > Anagrus nilaparvatae. The sequence continues at coordinate 21,684,780 of JAKSXM010000137.1, forward strand.
TCAATTTTTCATTCGCATTCATTTTATGCTAACAACTTTTTTAAATATCAAATCTGTTTATGTTACTGATCTATATGTGTGTGTATTGGTATGATTATAATTATCTATATTTACAAGCTTTTATGCTAATTAATATCTAATTAATTAATATTAAATTTATGATAAATAGAATTTATTGCGCAAGGAAAAGTATTAAATGGTGTTAATTATTTCTATTAAATTATGTAAACACTTTTTAAAATCATAAATCATGGACTGAAGATTTTTCCATTTGGGGAATTAGGGATTCGGATGTCACAGGTGGGTTATTTATATTATTGGGAAGAGATAATCCCATTTATTTTGAGGAAAATCTTAATTAAGGCTTGAGTAGTCTTAATTGAAATTATTTGCCTTTTTTATAGGATAATTTTTTTGTTTTTCAAGTTATTGGTCCAAATTTTAGAAAAAAATGAAATTTACGAATTTAATTGCTAAAATAACATATTAGTGGAGTTTTCTGTGAAAGCATACTTTCCTTTGTTTAGTAATATTGTAAAGAATGGTGTAAAGCTCGATTTAAATAGACGTTTCCCCTTTGTAAGTTTACTGATTTACAAAGAACAAAGAGAGTATCAAGGCAAGTGAATATTCGACTAACTGCATACTTTTTAAATGGATTGACATAATAGAAGGGATCATATTTCTGATATCTTCAACAGGAGATTTGAGCACCCAGGAACCTAAAGACCCTGCGCTTTATATATTTTTTTGGTTTAAAGTCAATTTGTAAGTAAATTTTTAACACAATGGTAAACGGTGACAAAATAATTAGGAATTTTGGATATTAAACAGTTGCTCCACATTCTATAAATTTGCCAAAAGAAATTTTTTTCTATATTTCACCAGTTCTATTGAAAAAAATAGAGGTGGTATAATTTTTTTAAGCTCAAAAATTTGATTTTCAAAAAATCAAAAATTGTATTTCGAGTTCTTAATAGGCTAATTTAAAGGGTTGATGAAGGTCCAAGAAAATTTTTTTCCTTAAAATTGATGATGCATTAAGTTTTTCACCCAATGTTTACAATTTCGTCTATTTATAAGTCAGAAAAAATGAATAAAGCGTAAAAACGTTTTTTGGTTCCTCAATGAGGAACCATTGTGATAGGTCAAATTTCGATTTCAGATTTTTTGGCATATAAGCACTTTTGAGACCCCAGGAAGCTAAAAAACCGGTTTTTAAAAAAAGTATGTATGTGTGTGTGTGTGTATGTAACCGGTGAAATTTCACAACCATTATGGATTTAAGACCTAATTTTTTTTCAAAAATTTTTTCATCAAAAAATCTCAAACTACTTTTTTTTTTTTAATTTGGATGTAATACCTCATTTAATTCCACGAAAGTACTTATATTTGAAAGTATGGTTTTTACTTAATATCTTGAATCTGATGATACCGAGGGGCCGCTCACTCGCGAGACCTTACGGCCTCTCCCGGCCTCGCACGGACTCTCAGCTGCCATGGCCTCGCAAGGTCTCTCCCGGCCTCGCCAGGTCTCGCGCGGCCTCTCCCGGCCTCTGCCGGTCTCGCACGGACTGTCCCGGACTTGCGCGGTCTCTCCCGGCCTCGCACGGCCTCGCACGGTCTCGCAAGGTCTCGCAGGGTCTCTCCCGGACTCGCTGGGACTCTCATGGACTCGCAAGGACTCGCAGGACCAAAAAGGTCTAAAAGGGCCTTTAAAGGTCTCCTAAGATCTTTAAAAGTCTCAAAATGTCTTAGAAATCTTATAGGGCATCTTAATTCTATTTAAACCATTACTTTTAATATAATTTAATGTTAATGTTAATGTTTATTTAAATTTAATGCACTCTTAAAGTAGTGATTTTTGTTCACAAATTCAGATTATTTGTAATAAAAGCAAATGGTAATTTAAGTGGTATTATAATAAAAATTTTACAGAATAAAAATAGTGATATTTATTGGTTGTTTGTTTACAAAAACATATAAACCAGTATCTTATCATTCCTCTAAATATCGCGTTATAATTAATAGCGCGATTTAATGTGAACTTTTATTTAGTATGGAAAGTGAAGCTGTTTATATATTTGTGGTGGTAGTTGAAACAAATAATTTTATACAAATCGCTCTTTGCATTTAGACTTTAAATAATTAAATCAACCAAATCCTGCATATTATACTGTGAATTTTTGAAATTTTGGACCGATTTTAAGGCTCTTAGCCACTAAATTATGCTTCGTTATAAAAAAGCATGAAGATATGCTAAAAAAATTATAAAAAAACCGGTTTCGATCGAAAATTTCCATGGGTATCCGAATTTGCAAACCGATTTTTAAAATTTTCACGTGGTGATAAGATAAAAGCCGGAAAATTGGAAAATATGAGCCATTCCATTGGGGGTGGAGCAGAGTATTTCATATACTTTCACCTGGTATTTATATGGGTATGACTATTTTCACATAGGGGAAGTTATACCGATAATTAGTGAAATTTTCCGATTTTGAAAATGCAAATTTAGCGAAAAAAGCTGTATTTATATGCAAATTTAGGCAAAACCGAATTCAATTTTTTCTGAAAGTACTACCAAAAATAAGTCACCAGCCCAATTTTTAGCCTCCCAGAGCAAAATCTCGATTTTTGGCAGCCATTTATGTGTTTTGGACTTTTGTCAGATTTTTGATTGGTCACGTGACTTGGTGGGAAATTTTAAATTTGTAAAAAATGATCTTTTGAATGCTGCTATTTTTTATCTAGAGCTCCCAAAAACCAGTGTCCCATCAAAATTTCTTTTTGGAAAAAAAATAAGGTTTAAGGAAAATTTTAAGCCTGGTTAGAAGATTTTTCACTCATAGGCATTTGAGAAATCGACTTTTGAAAAAAACAGCCTATCTTAGCGATTCCTCGCGCATGCGCTACTTAAACAAAATTTCGACCCCGGAATCGGATAGCCAGGGAAATTTCCTATACGGATCTAAAAGAAAAAAATTTTTCATGCTAATGTAAGTTTTTTACAAAAAAAAATTATGATTCATTTTTCTTAATTTTTTTACAAAAGTCCAAAACACAAAAATGGCTGCCAAAAATCGGGATTTTGCTCTGGGAGGCTAAAAATTGGACTGGTGACTTATTTTTGGTAGTACTTTCAGAAAAAAATACTTTGGGGCAGTTTTGAAGATCCGACCATACAAATCGCCCTCACTTCATTTATTAAATCTACCCATGTAAAATTTATCATAAAATAAATTTTTTTTTAATGCCCTTTTATTTGTATTAATTGAAGTAACGGGTTTTTAGTTATGAGCTACAACCGGAATGGCTCACATTTTCCAATTTTAGGGCTTGAAAATCTGATAGAAAATTCGGATACCCATAGAAATTTCCGATCGAAACTTGTTTTCTTATATTTTTTTTAACATATCTTCATGCTTTTATATAATGAAGCAAAAGTTGGGGGCTGAGAGCTTTAAAATCGGTCCAAAAGTTTTAAAAAATTCACATAGATAAATTCATACCGCAAAATGCATCAAAGTTTGATTATTATGGAAAAATATTGGCTTCTCCAGAAAATTTTGCTTTCAGCAGAGCTGATGTTATAACCACGAAAAAAAATAATTAACTTAAAAAATTACATTGAATTGAATGACCTTTCCAAGTCTTTTGAAGTATTTTGAGACTTTTAAAGGTCTTAGGAGACCTTTAAAGAGACTTTTAAGACTTTTAAAGGTCTTTTAAAGGACTTTTGAGACTTTTAAAGGTCTGAGGAGACCTTTAAAGGCCCTTTTAGACCACTTAGGTCCTGCGAGTCCTTGCGAGTCCATGAGAGTCCCAGCGAGTCCATGAGAATCCCAGCGAGTCCGGGAGAGACCCTGCGAGGCCGTGCGAGGCCATTCAAGGCCGGGAGAGGCCGTGCGAGTCCTGGAGAGACCGCGCGAGACCTGGCGAGGCCATGCGATGCCGGGAGAGGCCAAGAGAGACCGTGCGAGTCCGGGAGAGTCCGCGCGAGGCCGGGAAAGTCCGTAAGGCATCGCGAGTGAGCGGCCTGATACTTAATTTTTTTAAAATTTTTTTCACAAAATTTTCGTCACAAAAAAATAAAAAAATACCAAATTATTTTTTCTCTTTGGACGTAGTACCTAATTTATTTCCATGGAAGTACTAGTTTTAGAAAGTTCGTTTATAGTAACTTTTTGGATCTGATACCGAATTTTTTCAAAATTTTTTTCTCAAAATTAAAAAAACAAGAAAATTAAAATAACTGGAAAATTTTTTTTTTTTAGTGTAATACCTCGTATAATTCCATGAAAGTACTAATATCTGAAAATATTGTAACCGCTGATGTTTCACAACTGTTATGGAATTAAGAGAAAAATGTATGTTTGATTGCATGGTTGTAATCGGTGATATCAGTGGCATATTAATGTATTAAGCTCATTGTTTGAGGAACCTTAGTGCCAGCTAGTTGGCAGGGTATTTAGATTCCTGAGGGCTTGACGTGGTCTGGAGGTATAATTCGAACGGGAACCAGTAAGTTTTCTTACAATTTCTGGATCTACTTTAAAATTAAATTGAAAAATTTTACCATCATATAAAAAAACTGTTATTCCTGAAATACCTAAGTCTTACATTGAAAAAAAAAATCCTCTTGCTACAAGAATTCTGCTTGCAGCTAGCAATTCCCGCTCCTGACATGCTGAATTTTTTTCCATCACTAAAACGATTGCAAATGACTTGAAATAAAAAAAAATTTGTGTAATAGATAAAAGATTAACAATTCAAACAGGCGTATATTTGAATAAAAAAAAAGTTTAATTAAAGTGACAATTTATTGATATTATTTAAGTAAATTGTTTTAATACAAGTACTATTCTCATTAAAAATCAAGTAGTCGTTATCGTTTGTTAAACATTTCTATAAAACTAAGGATATCATTCATAAATAAAAAAGATAAAAAGCTTCTTTTACTTTTCATACTATTTTTTGTTAACAATTCAACTTACAAAAGATAATTGTCAAGTACATTTCTTATCAAAAGGTATTAAATAAAATAAATCATAAAGAAATATTTTATAAAAAGCTTCATTTTTTTTTTCTATTTTTTTAAAAATTCATTTATAAAGATTACCTTATTTTTTTATATATTTTAATTATTATTTTTAGCTTTTGTTTTGATATTTTAGTTAAAATAATTATTTATTTATTTTATTTTATTCTTTACTTTTTTTTTGTAAGGTTGATTTAAAAATATTTTTTTATTCTTTTGTGAATAATTACTCAAGTTTTAATTAAAAAAGAAATTTTATTTGAATGAAAAAGGAATTTTTAAATGCTTTTGATTCTAATTCTGACTGAAATATTTTTAGAATATTTCACTTGGAACAAAATTACTTCAATTTTTTGGAAGGCATAAAAATTAAATAAAATCATAAAATTTTTTTCACAATTTATTTTCTTAAAAAACAATTCAATAAAAAATCATACAAAAAAAGTGTATCAATAATAATAACAATGATTTGCTGAATAAAATTATCTACAGTTTTTTTATATACAAAAGTAAGTATTAAGTAAAAAATAATATAACATCGGAAATACGATACATGCATAAAGCAAAGAAAAAACTTGAAAAGTCACGACTTCCTTCCAGATTTGAACTTTCTCCTTAAACTTTAAAAAACTTTGAGACTCCTCCCTATAGTTAACTGTCGATTATAAATACATTATTTTTTTTTTATATATACAAAAAAAAAAAAACTTTCCTTTTATGTGCAAGAAATTTTATTTTGTCAACAATATTTTCATGCTCGGTTTTGTTTAACATTGCGATGCATGAAAATACTATGATAAAAAATTTGTGAACTGGAAAATAATCTTAAAAAACTAATAATACAAAATTTAAAAAAAGTATTTTGTTTAATGGCTTTTTTTAGGATAATGATAAATTGTTTTATAAACAGGGATCCTAATTGGATATGGTTTAAATACTGGTACTGGTATATGTTTTTCGATGGTAATTGGTACTGGTTTTTCAATTGGTACTGGAATATGTTTTTCAACAGGATATGGTACTTTTCTTTCAACAGGTACAGCAACTGTTCTAACAACTTGGATTGGTACTGGATGTGATACTGGTACTGCTACTGGATATGGTTGTGGTACACCAATCGTTATTGGATGTGGTACATTTATTCTAAATGGTTGTGGTACTGGAACTCCTGTAAATATTAATAATTTAATTGAAATTTCTATATTTAAAACAGTAAATACAAGAAGGACTAAATTATTGATTTCTAATAAAATTTATAATACATACCAATTTCCTTATAAACAGGTACTGTCACTGGTTTTGTCACTTCAATATGTTCAGAAACAGGTATGCTTTGTACATTACTATGTTCATTTTCATGAATATTATGTCCAGTACGTATGATATCATTATTATTATGTTCGTTATTAAAATTAGTGTAACCAGTATAATGTGGCTGTGAATTATTTAAATCGTTGTTTGCTTCTTCGTCGTACTGTGCTTCAGGTACATCGTAACTATTATAATTTTCGTTATAATCGTTATTATTATGATTTATCGTTGATTGACCATAAGTATCTTGATCTAATTTTTGATCATCAGAACGATCGATTTGCCAATTATTACGATATATTGGAAAATATATTTGTGGTACACTTATTGCTTGTGTTGCAACTAATGATGTTAGGGTTAGAATTATCTAAATAAATTTAAAAAAATAAATTAAAATTTGTATAATTCACTAAAAAACAAAAAGCTCTAAATTCACTTACGAACTTATCCATCCTAACGCGTGCTTTTAATTATATATACCTATTTTTTATTACTCGTTACAATTTCACTAAATTAACTTTTATGACTGATACATCTTCCACCATTTCCACATCTTAATATACTATCAGTCCTTTCACTATTACTATATACCTAAAGGAATTGATATGTCTATGAACTTTCGAGTCTTATAAATTACTTTTATGTATATGTGTGTATATTTAATATATAACATATATGCATAGTTAACTTAAATAATTCAAAAATAATTCAAATCCATTTAATTTATATTTATAACAATTTTTTTTGCCATTTTTATGCAAACTGTTTTAAGAAATTTCAATAATAAAATTTAATTTCTTACTTCCTTTTTTAAATATACACGTCTATTATAATTATGAAATTTAACGACTCAATTACTATTATTATCAATTATAAAATTTCATAATTTATCATTTATTTTTTTTTTTTATAAAATGTATGAAAGAAAAAAAAAAGCTTTGAAATATAATAATGAAAAGTTATGAGAAAATGAAAATAAAAATGAGAGCTTTCACTTAAAAATTCATATTTTAATGTAATTTAATAACCATAAAAAAGACTTTTGATATACTTAATTATAAAATTACATTTTATTATTATAACTGAGTATTATATCATTTTTTTTTTATATTTTAATTCATTTTTTAAAAAATATGAATATTTAATAAATTATAATTAGGTATAAGCTTTTTATATCGTGAGGGTAGGTATATTGAATTTTTAAAAAGCTAAGATTTTTTTGTAGTTATATAATATAGATTCACAAGTTATTTTTATCATTGTATAAAAAAAGCTCGGTTCTACAAATTTTTATTTTTTTTTAGGTAGTCTGTGCGCCTCAGTCTGAAGTTTTTTCTAAACAAGAGTTCCAGATCTGAATATCAAAAGGTGGTTTTGTATTTAATTCAGTAAAAGTTTGACCCGACAACGTTGCAAGGTAAGCTGACCCTGGCATTATTTTTTGCGGCCTTGATTTTAGCGGAGTTTTCTGAGTTTGGGAAATTAGTCCCAAAAAAGATAAATGTTTAAAAAATATTAAAGATATTCATTTCAATTTAAATCTCGATAAATTTTGGATTGACAAGACATAAATAATCAACTTTTTTGACCTGCGGCCAGAAATTACGTATTTCTCGTCAGTAACGAAGAAATAGTATTTTTTTGTTCTAGGCCGCAAAAATCGCATGTAAATTAGGGCAAAACATAATTTTTCTTCATCAAAAGGCATGAAAACACATATTTTGGAATCGCGCCGCGGACAGGAAAAAAAATTATTTATAAAATTAAAAAAAAAGTTCTTTAAGCAAAAAAGGTGGTCATAGTGGCTACTACAGATGCTAGAGGGTTAATTCCGCATCTCTTTTCTGAATATTTAACTCCAAGTTACTTTGTAGAAGGAATGGTGCCAGAAGCAAGGAAACTTGATGATACAATACAATGCCCCGTCAGATTAAAGTATCATATTGTTTAATTACACTTTTGGATTACACATAACCAATTTCTTGACTTAGAATTGAACGTATATAATACGTTTACAATCTTGTGTACCTCCTTAAGAATTTTGACATTTGTCAAATATTATTATTATTATTATTATTATTATCATTTGTTTTACCTGTTATTCAACAGGATTTTTGCTTCAGGATAGGCTTCCCGAATTAGAAAGATCGACGTCAACTACCCATCAGCGGTTTTTTTTAAGTTTCTTTACTTCTAGTTATTCCTCCACTTCCCACTTTCGTTCGACAAAGACTTGATGTCAAACCCCTTCCAAGAGTCAAACTGAGTAGCATCGGACCACCGTACTTAGAAGAGAGGGAACCTTCCTTATATATCAAACGAAACTGATTTTTGTCACTTGCGAGCGAAAAATCTTAATTAAATTTAATAATTTAGCAACTTTATATTCCAGGTACTTTAATTTATTTTTTATTTTTATCTTTTAAATAATTTTTAGACACAAATAGTAATATAGAAATTCAGAGAATATATTATCTGTTTGTAAAATAAATAATTTTTATAATAAAATACTGTTTTGATACCTCTAGCGGCAAAGTTAGGTAGGTAAAAATTGAAAATGCTTATGTTAAGCTTAAAAAAAGCGCTATTTTTAAAAAATAATTCTGTATGACTACTTTTCTATTATTCATTCTAAAAATGAAGGAAATAAAATATTAAAATAATTAAATTTATTAAAATTTAGAAATATTTACATTTTTTAGCAATAAAATTTAAAAAAACAAAATTAATTTTAATATTATTGTTATTATCATCCATAATTTTATATTTACATTAAAAAAATTATTTGTTTATTTTTTCAGACAAAAAACTAAATTAATCTTAAAATAATTCAATTAATTTTGAATAATTAAATTTATTTTTATTAAAGAAAACAGTATTAACAGAAATAACGATATTAAATATCGGATAAAACAAAATGTATAGTTGACTAGAGGTGATCAATTTTCATATCAAGTATTGATAAGAGAGAGAAATGAATTGGTTCACCAACAACGATTGCACGTAAATTTGACCAAAATAGTAAAGTTACGGATAATTTAAACGAAGAACCAATGAACCACAAAAACCAATTGATCGATTGACAAGTTTTTTTTTAAATTTGATGACTTTATAGAGATGAGTTTTATTATTAATTAAATTTATGGTACAATTTGAACAATAAATCTTAGAATAAAGTGTAATAAGCAAAAAAAAAATTTTTTGTGCGTTACTTAACAGGAAATGAAAAATAACAAAAGCTTTGTAAAATATTAATTAAAAGTAAAACAAAATGTTGAGATAAATTTTATAAAATAAACTTTCACTTAAAAATTTTAATAACAAAATATTTATTGTTTATTAAAAGCAGTGGGTATCTGTAATTTGAAGGCTATTTTTTTTTTTTTTTAATTATCTGCTACGGTGTAATGTATAATGACTTGTAAGAATCAAATCAAGAACTATCTGATTACTGACAAATAAAATAATATACTTTCATATTAAATTTTGATTAATTATTACTGATCACCTTTTACTTCTGTTTTAAAAATTAATGTATTTGATTGTCATATTTCAAGGGATCTGACTAATAGTAAAAATTTTTTGATTAGAAAATTACAGTATTTTATTTATATACTTATTTACAAATACATTGAAATTGGTCTTTAATCACAAGACTCATGTGCAGACTAATTTTTACCAAAAGTTGTTTGGATTTTGGTTCAAAAAAAATGAAAAAAAAAAAGATTATAGACAGATGCATGAGTATTTTTTAGACTAAAATATCGATACCAAAGTCTATTTTTTATAAGCTCAACATCGAGGTGAGAGTACAACTAAAATCAGAACCACGAGTTTTTTTTTTTTATTTTCTTTTTTATTTTTAATTAAATTTTTTTTATTGTTAGAAACTCATTTTCACATAATTAAAATTTTGAATTTCACACCCTTAACTTTTTTTTACAGAAAATTAAATTTTTTTAATAATTTGCAGATGAAAGAGCAGAAGTTTGAGGCTATGTTAGTAATTTTTTTTAATAAACTATGTTAATTAACAAATTAAAGAACATTTTTTAAACAGCAGTTAATTTTATTTATTACTTCCTTTATTTTACAAAATTTATTTTTAATATAAATTTAAAAAAAACTGCACAGTTTTGAAATTATTATTTAATAAATCAAAGAAAAATACCGTGAAAAATACAAAAAATATAGTTTAAAAAAAAAATTAACAAAAAAATCTAAAAGTATATTCTATAATTAATAAAGTATTCACTTTGATGTTATACAAGTTGAAAAGAATAATTATTTTTTTTTCAAAGATAATTAATATAATTAAAAATATTTCTATTTTTTTCTAATTTTAAGTGAAAAAAAAAATGCTTTTTCATTAAAAATAATAAGAATATTTATACAAAATAAACTAAAAAAAATATGCAAATTAATTAAATAAAAATTAATTAATTTTTTAAAAAAGTATAAAAAAAATAATATTTTAAGATACAATTTAATTTTACATTAATAAAAAGATTTATTTTTTTTCTTTATCTTCAACCCCAAGTTAAATGTACGAGTTTCTGGCTAACTGGATTGTGAAGAGCATGCGAAATTGCATTTTCTTTAGTTGCAATCAGATCTCTTTCCTAGAATAAAAAAAAAATTTACTATTCCAATTCCAAAACCTTATTAAAGGTAAAAAAAAAATGCAAAGTAGGAAAAAAACAGACGAAAGAAGAATAAAAAAAAAAAATTATTTTAGTAAAAAAAAAATGCTAACCCTTACGTCCCATCCACTCGATATAATTTGCTTGTCAGCAGCCTCCTGTTTTTGCAATTCAGCAGTAAGAAGTGTATCGGGTGTATTACGTTGGATGGCAGCAGCTGCTTCAGTTTCACGTGCAGTTGCAATTTTTTGTGCTGCTATAACTGCATCGTTTAATGCTTCGAGTCTTTGTTGTAATGCAACTAGTTGGTTTTCACTTTTTTTAGCTTCATTTGCTTTACGTGATGCTATTTCTTGAGATCTAATTTATTGTTTACAGTAAAAAATTATATTTTATTTTAAATAATAAAAACTTAAGAAAAATATTAATGTAATCAGGAAAACAATCAATAATACAAAGGATTATAAATTTTAAATTGAAATGGAAGTAAAAAAAAAATTTTATTTACTTTTACGTAATTTTTTGTCATAAAATTTGACTTTATTTTTATTGGTTATTTAAATTAAAATAAAAAATTGATTTTACCTTCTTGCAGCCTCTGATGCTTCGAGTTCTTTTTCGTATGTTATTTGCTGTTGTATGACAGTAGCTTTCTTGGCTTCTTCAACTTTTCGTTTAGCCAATTCAACTTGTTGTTGAGCTTCTTTTGCATATTGTATCGAATAAAGTATATCTGGTACATACGCTATGTTTTGTAGATAGTTTTGATGGTTGTTGTAAGGATTGTTATAAAAATTCTGAAAATCCAATTATTAAATAAGGGTTTCTGTGACAATTTTGCTAGTAGAGTATGAATAAAAGCATCTACAATACCTTAAGTTCATAATTGTATGGATTCTGCCATTGAACTCTATTGACTAAATAATCAGATGGTGTATTTTGATTCCATTGATAAGACGTTGAAGCTACTGGATTCACATATCCACTTGTCAATGTTGGTCCATTGTACGTAAATGGTGGTAAATAATTGTTCTGATTGTAAAAACCAAAATCATTCAAGCCCCTTTTTTCTTTATTGTTAATTTTGACCTTATTTGTTTTAACATCTTCAGTTAAAACATTTGTTATTAAAATAACACAAATAATCGTCTACACAAATAAATAAAATGTGTTAAAGAACTGATCTAAAACTAAAAAATATGCTCTTTAATTTCTTATCTTACCAATATTAACTTCATGTTTACCCTTAAAGACATCAAAAACTAAACTGTTTGATTTTAAAGTTAGCTGTTTAATATATATAGAAAAATTGATTAAAAAAAAATTCAGAAAATTGTTTTTAAAAATCGTCCCATATTTATCTACCTACGTAATAAAATTAATTTCCAATTTTGATGTAATAATTTTATCCAATAAAATTAACTGTACTTTATTTATTATATAAGGGATATATAAACAAATATATTATTATAAATAATTATTTTTGGGTATTAAATTTTATTGATATTATAACTTAAATAAAGTTTTTAATTTTATTTTTTGATATTAAAAAATTTTATATTTTTTGATTACGTAAAAACTTTTTAAAAAGTACAATAATAAACATTTTTAATACGTAATACCATTTTTTTTTTTTTATTGTTATCTTATTAAATATTGTAAAAAATTTAATTTAATTGTTTAATAGGTAGTTGAGTAAAAGTTTTGTATTAACTTTTTAATTTAAACAATAAATTTGTATTATTTGTTTTATTTGTTGTTTTTAGAAATATAGCACACCAAAATTAATAATCCTTTACTTCCTATTCAGCTGATGAAATCTAAAAAGGCAAAAAAAGTTAAAAAAAAAAGAAAAATTTGGAGCTAAATTAGCGTTAGAACCACACTGTAAAAATTAACTTTCTTAGATTTACAAAAAAAATAGAATTTTTTTGAAAAATTAGTGAATTTTTAAAAAATTTTGTAAATATTCGATAAAAATCGTAAATTTACTAAATTTAGTATATTATCGAAAAAAGTTTTAAATTCACAACTATTTTTCGGAAATTTATAACTATTTTTTGTAAATTTTCGAAAAAAAATTGTAAATTATCAATTTTTCTTGCGAATTCACAAAACAAAATCGAGAATACTCGAATTTTTTGTTAATATACTAAATTTAGTAAATATACGATTTTTTTCGAATATTTACAAAATTTTTTGAAAATTTACTAATTTTTCGAAAATTTTCTAATTTTTTTGTTTATATAAGAAAGTTACTTTTTACAGTGCATATGTTAATTAACAGCAATAAATCAATAAAAAGCTTTTTATTCTTATGAAATGTATTTTATTATTAAATTTAATACATAATTTTCTTAGTTTTTAGGTTAAAAAAATGCAATTCATTAAATGCAATGGAAAAAACATTACTCTACGACGTGGGATGAAATATAATTCATACTTCCTGGAGATATTCTGGCTTTTTTGTATAACATGTTCTTTGCCGCAACGCAGGTAGAATACTAGTACATCCCATGACCAGAAAAATAAAGAATGAGCCACATCGCAAGTAAAAGCGATCTGGAGTATTCTTTTTCTTTTGCTCAAGAATTGTATTTAATTTTTTTTAAACAAATACGATAAATATGTATTTTGGTCAGTGGCCAGAAACCACATATTTCGCCACTGCGCGGTCAAAAAATGCGTGTTTTCTCGCCTCTGACGAAGAAAAATTTTATAAGGCTCTAGTCCATAATTAAATAATGCCCCAAATTGCAGTTTACCATACTCGGCTTCGTGTCTGAAGGTTATTTACGTGCGATTTGGGCCATTCTTTACTTTTATAGACACGAGCCGTAAATTTACTATTTCTCTAATAGCTGCCAAAAATTTTTCTCTTATAAAATTATATAGATAAACTTACAAGCTCAACTTACATTCAACATATTGCAGTTATCATGCACACGCACACATATTCATATTGGAACCAATCAAAAAAACAATATCGTTTTTTAAAAAAAAATGGTTTTATTAAAAATAATAATTTAATTTTCACAATTTTATTTAAAACTAAATTTTAATTCATAATTTTCTTACTTTTTCCCAAAAATATAATTATTATGTTTTTTTTATTACAATTATAATCAGAGGTAAAAAATACGACAAATGGCAAAAGTTGGTTTCGAAAAATTGAAAAACTATCCTTTTAAAAAATGGCAAAAATAAATATTTAAAAAAAATTCCAATTACTAAATATCCTAAAATTTATTATGCAAAAATTTTAAATTCTGAGTAAAAAACCGGCAATGTACCGTTTCCCGCAAGCGTTTTCCGCCTACCACAATTTAATGTTGGCTCTAAAATAATGGCTATTTCCAGTTATCACACGTTTTATATTAATTTTTTTTTCGGTTTCAAGCTAATAAGTGTGATTTTGTATGGATATTTTATATGATAATCAGCGCAGAAATTTTCTTGTTTATAATCAGCCTCAAATAGCTTTATTGCAAATGTCTGGAAAAGCAAAAAAAAATTTTTTTAACTTATTCGCTTACCTAGGGCGTGCAGCTGCATTTTTTAAAACTCGGTTTAGCAGAGTTTCATGCCTATTTCATACAATTAAATTTTTTTTTTCACTTAGAAATTCCTTTTGCGCTTATTTTAACTTCAGATTTTTGAACAAACCGTAATTCGGAATTTTTTATAAGAAATAGTTTGATAATTTTTCACAGACGCAATTTTTTTAAAATTATTTTTCTTTTCTAATGTGGCATAAATTTTGGCGCAAAATTTATTGAATTCAATTGTTTACATATGCAATTAAAAAATATCATAAGGATGATACCGTCGACTTTAATGCATTATAGTACTCGGATTAACCCATCCCCAATATTTATGATTACGTTAGTTCTGAAATTTTTATGCCCTTGATGTATATTATACCTATACTATTGAACGATTAATCAGCTCTGATTATAAATTTTTGTATTTTTCATATAAAAAAATGATAAAAAATTAACGTAAATTATTAAAATTTATACTTTTTAAATACCCTGAAAAGCATGAAAATTTGAATTAGAATTATTACTCAAAAAAGTAACATCGTTTTTTGGTCTTATTAAATTTTGTATACTCTGTGAGACTCTACTGCTAAAATTATTATTTGTAGTTAAATTAAAATTATTTGGATTAATTATTGTATTATTATTATTTTTATTGTTATTATTGTTTGGCATTTTGATACCGTAAGAATCTTGATAAACAACTTTTGGTTGCTTTTTAGAAAAGGCAGTATTTGTATCAGCAAATTTAATAAAATCTTTACCGATTTTACGATTATTATTATTATTAAAATTTATTTTTGGTAATATTGGTTTCCTTTTAATTACTGATGGTTCACCAGATTCATCACGATATCTACGAGTATTAGTTATTTTTAAATTTCTTTTAGTTTTTGGAATATCTTTTCTTTTGTATTTTCTATTTCTTTCATCTTCAATATCATCATTTGATCTGATTTTTGAACGAGAATATTCTAAAAAAGAAAAAAATCAATCTTTACTATACTTACTTACTTTTTTTTCTTTTTTATAATAAAGTATATATGCATTAGGGGTGCGCGGTTACCCGAAATTTCGGGATTTTTACCTGCAGTCGAGTCATGTATCGGGTACAACCGAATTTTTTTTTTTAAATTTCTGCAAATACAGTTTTAAATTCAAAATTTCCCTGGCGTATAGCTAAATACAAATAAAATTCAGAGGAAAAAAATTTTCGGTGAGGGCAGGACCTAATAATTCGAAAAATCTCAGGTTTACCAAAAAACCGTCTTTATCCAAAAATTCTGGTAACCGCTCACCCTTGATATATATATAGATTATATATTAATATAAATATAGATTTATATAAAATTGAAAATTTTTAAAAATAAAATTAAATATTACAATTCAAATTATTTAATACAAAGAAAAGATAAAGTTACGGATACATATATTTATATATTCACAATTCCAAGCGATGTATGTAACTTACGGTATTGGAGTTTTTAATATTTTTTTTCTTATATTTTTAATTCAATTGCTGCGATGAAAACAATGCCTAGGGAAAGAATCTTAGAATCTTGAGGGACATTCGCGGAGACTTCTACAGTATTATACTAATATTTCAACTCTTTGCTCCAAGAAATACTGAAATTTTATTTTTGTAAACGCATCCGATAAAAAGTTTTTTTTTTAATTTACGGTCCGAGAATAGGGGGCTTACATGGGTCAGAATTTTAATGATTTTTCTGTTCTGCGGCTAGAAAATAAGTATTTCCCGGACGCTATGCGTCCGGCAAAGACGTGTTTTCTCGCCACAAGCATAGAAGAATGTTATACGACCCTTGTCCATAAATAAGGAATGACCCAAATCGCAGTTTTACGTGCGATTTGGGCCATTCTTTACTTTTTTGGACTCGAGCCGTAAATATACTATTTTTTGCATACTTTATAAATAGATATAAAATTAGGAAAAAAATGAAAATGACGTCTCGCTTACCAAATACAAATACATTGTGACTTCAAACCTTTGATTTTGGAAACCTCTACAACTCCGTTAATTTTCGAAATTTCAAAAAATTAAAAAATACGTGTCTAATATTTTTTTATGTCATTTCAGATTCTGTACAAGAATCATCAAAATTTTGACCCGTAAGGGGAGTCTATTGGTATACTTTTGCACATTTAGAACTTAAGATGTTATGTTACATGACGAAAAGAATAATAACCTAGCAGTTATTTTAACTTTTAATGTTAAAAACCAAATTTAATAAAATTTTCCATGTAGCTTATGCACGCAATTTTTTAGATAACAATTTTTTTCTGCGAGTTTTTCTGCTTGGAGAAGAGAGAAGCTTTATAAATAATCAAAAGTAATAGACAAAAGAAAATTGAATATTTTAGTTGGGAAGCTGATACTGAATGAAGCAAATTTAACTTGGAATCGCTGACATAAAAGAATAAAAAAGTACTTACTAGTTTTTGGAGATCCTCTTCTATAAGATGTTTCAAATTCTTCATCAAAGTTTCTTCCGTAATTTTTTTGTGCTTTTATTCTTTTACCAGGATTTTTTTTATTTTTTTCCTCATCGTCTATTTCCTCTTCCTCATCATCATTAGTATAATGATATGTTTTTGGTAAAGAAAAGGTTTTATATTTTGACGTTAGTTTGTCTTCTTCGTTCTCGTTTTCATCTTCGTCTTCATTATAATCTTTTTTAGAGTTCCGATTTTTTGAACTTTTTCTTTCATCTTCATCTTCCTCATCTTCCTCCTCATCGTTATTAGATTTCGATTTTTTAAATTTTTCATCGTATGACCTAAATGGAAATGATTTCGAAGGCTTAAAATCATCTTCTCCATCATCATCTTTCTTTGCATAAGTTTCTTCGTCTTCATCATTGTTATTTTTTTTTTCTGTAAAAAAGTATACAAATTATTTACAATATTAAAAAAATTTAAAAATCTCTATTTTTAAAACATTAAAAAAAAAATCAATCTTTTTTACAGTAATTGAAAGTTTATACTCTTTATAACTTTTTTTCCACTCTAGTGAAATACTTTCATTTTCTTTTTTATTATGAAATTTATTTATTATTTTTATGACTTTATTTATTTATTAACTTAATTATTATTACTTATTTTAAATTATAAAAATTCTTTTTCATCACTTAAAATAAAAAAATTGGAAGTAAATCAATTTTTTTTAAAACACATCAGTTATATGTAAATTGACAAACTGTTAAATCCTTAAAGGAAATAATATATTATCTTAAAAGGTTGTCGGATTTTGAAATGTTACTTTTAAATTCATGTAAATAACATTATGTGATAAAAAATAAGCTTTTAACAGGAAAATTTATTTATTTTACTTTTTTTCTTTACTGTTATTTTTAGACATGCCAAATATTTAATAGAATACTTTTTTTCATTGTCAGAAATTTTTGAATTAAATTTCTGTAAAATTGATTGTAAATTAATAAACGTAATTTTTTCTCTTCAACCCTGCTGCAATAAAATTTTATTTTATATTACTTGGTACTAATAAAATTGCTCATCTATGAACTCATTCTAATTTATTTCTATATCTATAATTCATGGATTAGCAATTTTATTAATCTTAATTTAGCATATTTTTACTAGAACATTTTTTGAACTGGGAAATTATTACTTTAAGCAGATTATTAGGTAATAAACTTTTACGTAAACTATTATAAGAAGTCGTAAAATTTTAATTTTACTTTTTTTAATTGTTATTTTTCAATTAATAAAAATTTATGAACTGAAAAATTTTTTGAGTTTTAGACAACGGTAAACTGCCAAGCATATGTAAAAAAGTTCTACATGAAATTTCTACATAGAAATTAACAGCTTATTAAAATCTGGAGTTCACTGTGGGCTTAGGATTTATCAAATAATTATAGTCCCAAAAATTAAATTTCACACGTGCTTTGCGCAAATCATTTATTAATTTTTAATTAAGTTTTTTTTTTAATTGCTATTTTTTATTTACAAAAGATTTAATACAATTGGAACAATTTAATTTTTTTTGACAATCTTTATTGCTTAAAGATGAAACTTTTATAATTGTGTTTTATTTTTATTTTTAAATTACTTTTTTTCATAAACAAAAAGTACGAAGTAATAAAAATTTTTAACTAACCATTTTCATCATCATACTCGAATTCTTCATCATTTCGACCACTATCTGATGGCGGTGCATGCGGCGGTCTATTTTTATCAATAATTTCAACATCAGCTCGAATTTGCTCTGATTTTTTAGGATTCCGTAATTTTTTTTGGTTTTGTCTACCATTGAAATGTAATTGTGATTGTGCTTTGAAATCTTGATAATCATTTGGAATTTTAGAATAGGGTTGGTTGTTTTTACGGAAAAGATTTTTAAGAATCGGATATTGGGGTGAAACATTAACAGCTTGAAATGGCGATATTTGACCTTGCGCTCTCTGACCTGGTACTAATGGAACATTTGCGTATCTCAAATTATTAGCAGGCTTAGCGAAGTCAAAGGAAACTCCAAAACCAGGCTCGACCATTCCGGATTCTGCACTTAAAACTAAAGGTGTAGTTTCTAATGCTTGAATGTAACCAGGGTAATCATTCGTTGTTTGTAATTGTAAAATTGGAAAAGACAATTTTTTCTGATTACTATCAGTAGGTGGACTAGTGGTAAAATGTATATTTTGTACTAATCTATCGTAAGGTGAATAGTTGTTATAATTTTCATCCTGTTGAGAATTTTGTCGATTGGTGTAGTAGCTTTTATGACCATTAAAATTAACTGGAACTTGAGCAGATGATGCAGTAACAGGCTGTGCAGGATACTGTGCAGATGGATATAATGGCACATTAGCAGAATATGCTTCAAATTTCGGGTAAGTTTGAAAATTTTGAGGTGATCTGAAACCTCTTTTTCTTGGCTTTCTTGATCTCAATGAAAGTCCAGCATAATTCGGCTGTACTTGTAATTTTGGTACATCCGCGCCTAAGTACTTATTTCCATAAGCTCTAGCTGTAGCTACTTGTTCATCAGAAGAATACTGACTGTTATTCGGTTCCGCAGAATCATAAACCGGCAAGGTACGATAATTTGTTGGTTGTGATGAATCTAATTCACGAGCCACTTCTTCAGATACACTTCGTGAATTTTTTGGATTTCCGGTTTCTCCTTCAGAGTATTCAGCACTTTCTGGATTTAAAGATTTGTTAATATCGTCGTCGAGTTTTTTTTGATTATTTTCATATGATCCAGTATCGGTAAAAAAATCATCTTTGAAAAAATCAGGGTTTTCAGCAAAATAATCGGATTCTTGAGATCCATTATTTTGTAAAGATAAATTTGTATCATCCGAAACTGTTATTGAATTTCCAAAATTTACTACTCCGAAGAGAATAATTATTGAATAGGCCTAAAAATTTAATTTATTTTGGTTCTATTAATAGTTCTAATTATTTTAAGCTTTGTGAAATTTGGCTATAAAATTTTTATCCAACTTCAAATACGGAAAATTCAAAGATTCGAATTTACATTAATAAAAAAAAAAACAATAAGTAAAATTAAAAGCGAAAAAATAAAAAATTTAATTAAAAACATTGAAAATTTATGAAGAGAAATTATTAATAAATTATATTAAGGAAAATAATTAGCATAAAAAAATTCACATTAGAAAAAAATAAATAAATAAAAACTGACACTTATGCAATCACAAAACACACATGTAAACACTTTTTAATGATTGATTGGTTGACTTTAAATACATAAAATTAAAATAATTAGCAAAAAAAGAAAAATAATTAAAATAAATTAATATAAAACATTCACGTACCAGCATCGAATCCATTTAGCTGGACCTAAAACCGTTAGATATAAGATTATGATCTTAACTGATCCATACCAGAAATTCAATGAGTCTTTTATATTCTACGTTTAATGATGCGAAACAACGGAACGGATTACACTTTTCTAAAACTCATAAAAAGACCTTAAAAAAAAATTTACAATGTAAAAAAAAGAAAAAAATCTTTCAAGTATATACTTTTCTATAGTAAAATATTAAACGATATGGCTCAACGCGTCATTGACATTCTTACCAATGTTGTTGTGTCCAAATTTCTTTGTGGTTTTTACGGAATTAAATTTTAGGCTTTCTCGTTATTATTATTTAAAAAAAAAACTGTATACACTAACTTAAGAAATTTTAAAATAACAATTATTTATTTTTACATCTAAATCTCATTACACAATAATAATAATTCCAGAAGTCGTAAAAATTTTAAATTACTTTATATCTATTAAATTTAATTATTTTTCTTATAAATATTATGTATTTCACATTTTTCCATATTTTCTCTTGTTTATAATTTTTTTTCTTTTTTTAACAAAAAGCATTAATTAAAAAAAATTTTTTTTTTGTGTGTTTATTTTAAATATTGGAAAGCCTTTTGATGATAAATTACTTACACCTGGTTAAATAAATAAACTGAAAAAAAAGTTCAAGTTTATAATAAAGATATTGCCTTCACTTGTGTTAATAAATGATGTTTAGTTTTTTTTTTATAATAAAAATCCATCGATCATGTATAAAAAGTTGTTTTTAAATAATCTAATTTTGTATCAAAAGTTATTATGCATATGTGAACTTGATCCTTA
The DNA here is from genome assembly GCA_022575985.1 of Anagrus nilaparvatae. Lineage (NCBI taxonomy): Eukaryota > Metazoa > Arthropoda > Insecta > Hymenoptera > Mymaridae > Anagrus > Anagrus nilaparvatae. Next base: position 21,705,963 of record JAKSXM010000137.1, read on the forward strand.
GATTATTAATATTTGTTGTATAGGATTTAATTGATGGTGATTAAATTTTACATGAGTATAATTACGTAAAAACATATCTTTTAAATAGATTCTTAGGCTTGCTTTTGAGGTAGTTAAGGGAAATATGGCAAATGTATCAAAAATTTGTAAAGCCCTGTAATAAATAAAATAGTACGTAACAAGCAAACTAAGTACCTGGTCTGACAAGGGGAGACCGGAACATTTGGGTCGTCAAATTACAATCTATTATTATGGATGACTTTAATATGTTAAAAAAACACCAAAGATACCCTCCGTTTATTTCAACGCGCCTTCTGGGCTTAGAAATGCAGGGCTCAATGTTATAAAATAGGATTAGACAATTTTCAAAATGACGCTGTAACCTCGCAAATTAACCAAAATACTTTCGGTTGGTCTCATTTTTTCCGTATAAGTACCATCTTTTAACTCCCGTCAGCCACATTGCTCCATCACCTATTATTACAGCGCTATAGGCAATAAACCAAATGCCCATTTTCGGACCAAAATTACCAATTTTTAAATTGCTGCCAAAATTGCAATTTTCAATACAAATAGGCCTTGTAGGTCTCAAAAGTTTTTTACAAGTTTCATGCTTCTAAAAATTTCTTACTCGTTCTTTTAGCTTTAGATGTTTCTGAGATATGACTCCACAAAGTTAGTGATAAAATATGATTTTTTTTAAAAAACTTTAAATTGAGACTTTAAATTATCATATCTGCTAAATGAGTATTCAAAAAGAAACGAGTAAAATATTTTTCAAAACTTAGAGCTAATACAAAATTTTTTAGACCTACAAGACCTATTTTTATTGAAAATTGCAATTTTGGAAGCAATTTAAAAATTGGTCATTTTGGTCCAAAAATGGGCATTTGGTTTATTGACTATAGCGCTGTGAAAATAGGTGATGGAGCATTGCAGCTGACGGGAGTTAAAAGATGGTACTTATACGAAAAAAATGAGACCAACCAAAAGTATTTTGATTAATTTTTGAGGTTACAGCCTCATTTTGAAAATTGTCTAAAAATCCTATTTTATAACATTGAGCCTTGCATCTCTAAGCCCAGAAGGCGCGTTGAAATAAACGGAGGGTATCTTGGGTGTTTTTTCAACATATTAAATAACAATAGATTGTAATTTGGTGACCCAAATGTTCCGGTCTCCCCTTGTGAGTAACAGAAAAAATCAATCATAAATTCAGTTCAGAAGAATCTCAGAGAAGAAGTTCAGAGTCATATGAGAACGAAACATAATTTTGGCCCCTTAAAACAGCGAGGGTTCTTAAAAGAATGCACAAAAACTCCATCAATAATTAAAAAAGGTGGGATAAAATTACGTCTATGGCCTATTAGATAATACGTCTAGTACCAAAAATGTGGAGTCAATTAAATGAGAAGACTATAAAAGTGTTCAAGTAAAATTTTTTTTCGGTGACAGAAAATTTGGTCCTTCAAATTCTGGCCTAAAGCTGCTTAGATCTCAAAAATTTTGTTGCTTTGAAGTTATTCTTTTTATATAATACGAAAGCTGTGTAACAATTTATTAACTTTTTTTTATAGTCAAAGGAAAAGTAATAAATTAAAATTATAATTAAATAATTAGATAATAAATTTTATTATATAAATACAAAAAAACAATGTATTTTTTTTTATTTTTTTTTTTATAAACAATATAATACGTAGTATATTTACAGTAAAATCGACATAAAAGTCGCTAATACTCTATCACTTATTATTATATATAAAAATTTGTCAGTCATATTAATTAATTTATTTAACTGCACAACCATTTATTTATTTTTTAAATATTATCGTGAGAAATATCATTTACTGATAATTGATTAATATATTTAAATTTTATTTAAGAAAACGTAAATGTACTTGTAATTGACTCAAGATTAAAAAATTTTTGGCGAAATTAGATTTAAAAAAATAAATTACTCAACTACTAGTACATTTACCTTGTTAAAAAAAAATTTTTTAATTTAAATAAATTCAACAATTTTTCAATTTTACACATTTTTTCAAAATGTTAATTAAATTAAATTATTTTTATATTGTTATAAATAATTTTTTTAAAAATATTTGTATACTATAAAATAATTTTAAACAATTTAGCCCTTTTTAAATTCCAATATTTTTTAAAATAAAAAACTTATTTAGGTTAAAAAAAAAATTGGGAAAAACAAATTTAGATCTGATCAGATAATACAATTAACACAATTTCCATAAATAAAGTACAAAAAATAAAAATTATTTAATATAGACACAAGAATGGATCTTATTTATAAAATATCGTAAATTTCAAATTTTCTAAGTCAAAAATTCGAGATTTATTGAATAAAAAAGAACAAACGAGCTGTTTTGAAGCCAAAAAGTTTTCCTTACAAATATGTTGGCTTCATTTTTCAAGTAATTTATTGATCTGTAAATTTTAAGATACTTTTTTTAGCCCACGGGTGGACAAAAAGTGACGCTTAATTTCTAGCAGCTTTAATTTTCATAAAATTTTGAATTTAACTTTTGTTTAAGGGCTAAATATGTATCAGCATATCAGTTTTGATCAATTTTTTATGTAAAATTTTGAATTTAACAACCTGAAAAATTCTAGGTTATATAATTTGATTAAAAAATAATAAATAATTTTCAAATAATAAGGTTTTTCAACAAGGTACCATATATTGTTCGCAAAATAGGTCCAATAATGCCTGATTTAGGATTTTCAACTCTTAAAATATGTTTTACTGTTAACACTGAAAAACTGACAAGCTCTAGCCCTAAAATGATTGTTAGACAGAAAATTTTATGAAAATTAAATCTACTAGATAACACGTGGTACATTTTGTCCACCCAGGCTCCAATGGGTTAACAAAATTGCATTTTTAACAGACCCAAGAATTTAAAAATAACAATATTTTTAAACAAGTGCCATTCTAATAAACACCCTATGTTAATTTAAAGTTTAAAACTTAACATTAGTTTAACAATTTATAAATTTGTTATCTTAATTTTTCTTGCACTGTAAAAAATAGGATAATGTAAATTACTACTTGGTAGATAAATTTAGAATTTCATTTAAAAAAAAAAAAATTTTTTTAAGAACAGTAATTTTTCATTTCCCCATTTTTTACTGCGAATAGAATCTTATAATAAATATCTTTTACATTAACAATAATTATACAATAAATATATTTGTATCTTTTCAAAAAAAAAATTTTACATTTTAATTATTTTGTATTTTTGAAATTTTGGTACAAAATATTAATTTTTCAATTTTTTTGATAGAAATAAATAAAGTAAGAAAATAAAATACACTTAAAATTAAAGAATAACTTTTACAGTAAAATTAATTTGTAATATTTGGTAAAAATATATATATATAAAGTTATATATGTATATCAACAATATATGAATAACGTCAGCGAAGTTGACCCGCGTATATAACAGGCTTCTTTATAAGCCTCATGAGATACCTTGATTGTTAGTCAGTAAATAATAGTAATAATAATAATATGTAATATTTCATTAGAGAGTGTTAGCTGATACATTTTGCCTAAAAATTTTAATATTAGTCAATAAATAATAAATTTTTTTAATTTAAAATTTTTGATTGAAAGAGCAATAAAATAAATTAAATTTTTAAAATTCACGCTCCTATTGCTTTATTTTGGTAATTATTTTGTGAAATTTTATTCAATGGTATAAACTGTGGAATTTTATCAGATTTTTTTTGAAAATTTTTTATTGCATTTTCAATCATTAAAATACGAAAACGTCTTTCGTCATCGCTAAGATTTTTGAAACTATCATTATGTTCGTATGATTGACTTTCTATTGATGATTTTCCTCGTGGTAATTGTTTATTTTTCATTAAAAAACCCATTATATTATGTGCTTTTTGTTGATTCATATCAAAAACTTCAGCTTCGTTTGATTTTATTTCTACTGATGCTCTGAATGGTTCTGGCGATGATGTTGTAAATGTTGGATAACGATTGTAATCAGAATAATGATAATCTCTGTGTACATGATGATGATTTCTATGATGCTTAGGTCTCATTGGATATCTAAAATCGATAACACTACTTGCTGATCCTTCTGAGCCCTTCGGCTTAGAAATAACCATTCCTTGTCTTGGACGTAATCTACTAGTTGGTCGTTTTTTGACTGGTTTTTCGTTATACGGTTTTTCGTGAAATGGACTTTTGGAAACAAAAGAATTAGGTTTTGGTGGTGTTAAATAATCAAGAATTGGATGTTTTTTCCTTTTTTCGCTTTGGTTAGAATGACTGCGAACTGGTTCGGTCGCAACACCAGCGTGTAATTTGAAATCATTTTTTAATGCATGTTCTACACTGGTTAGTGGTAAAATGTCAGGTTTATGCTTATGTTTACCATGATTTGATGTACGGTATTTAGTTTCTGTATTATGAGCTTCTAATTCATCTTTATTTTTCTTAGAGTCATTAATTTTAGATTTCATTCTTAATAATTCATTTCTTAATCTAGCAATTTCTGAATCATCAGTTATACTAACAGTGTTTGGATCTATATTCCATTTTTGTATGTTGTTATTAGTTTTTAACGAATCCCTTAAGATATCCTCTGCATATTTCTCTAATTCGGAACGTAATCTAATATTGTTAACCCAATTATTTCCATCTTTATATGTAGTTTTGTAAATGTCACCACCAATTATTGACGAAGCATAATTTTGATTTTGCGATGCAGATTGATCGTAATTGGAATTTGTTATTGATTGACTTCTTATTAAATCGTTATTTGGTACGAAGCTCATTGAGTTGTAGAATGGTTGATAAGGTGCCTGCTTGTGAAGAATATTATTAATGTCTAATTTTGTAGCAAAGATTGGTTTTTTACGCTTATTACCAAGTTCAGTTAATAAGTCGATAAAATTTCTTATGCTTACCGGAGGTTCCTGGGACGTTGATGATGCAGTTGATTTTGATGTCATAAAACCTGTGGTAGTGAAAATTGGAATTGGAGTCGTCAAAATTGCTGTAGGAAACTGAGCTGCATAAGCATTGCCATTAAGATTCGGATTTACTATTTCAACATTTTTAGCTCCAAGGATTGGTAACTGAGCCTTTTGTAGAGTAAAAATACCAGGTACTGAATTTATACTATTTGCTGTACTTGAAATACTATCGAATCCTGAGTTCCTAGTGTTTTGATTATTTTGAAAAATGCCAGCTTGATTTTGATTTACATAACCAAATATAGCTGGCACAACTGTTGGTTGAACAAAATTATTAACGTTTTGTCTTGTTCCTTGGTGATTTTTGTGTATTTTTTGAAAATTGTTGTAATTACTATTAACATTTTGATCGTAATCATCAGATTCCTCGCTATCACTTTTTTGACGTTGAGAGTCGACGGAATAACTTGCGGATGCAATGTATTGACCATTCTTGGATGAGACATGATTTTTCCTTTTGCTTTCTGGCGTAACTATATTATAATTTACGTTAGATGAACTAGTAGTTTGCTGAGAATTAGAAGTATCTAAATCATTTTGTTGTCCATGGTTATTAATTTGTACTTGTCTATTGGAGTTGGATTGTAATAAATTTGCTATCATGTTTGGCTGTCCAGCAATCATTATTTGTTGTGGAAGTGCAGTCGGTTGTGAACCCATCGTAGATGATCCTAAAGTTGAACGTTGACTAAATGTAAAAACTGGAGATGCTGTGCTTTGAGCAAATTGAGGTTCTTTTGTTGGATTTGTTACAAGCACAGATTGCACAGGACTTTGATAAGAATTGGATCCAACAATTATATCTGGTACTGCAGTTGATACTCCTCCAGATTTGAATGTACTTGAAAACATATTTCCAGTAGAACTTACTAACGGAGATGCAGTGCTAGCTATAGCTCCTTCAGAAACGTACCCCTGAAGCATGACGTTTGAAATATCAAAACCTTGGCTATTATCAATTGCAGTAGCGTGATCGAAATTTGTAACTGGTACAATTTTAAATGGAACTATGCGTAATTTAGGCTTTTCGATTTGATCAATTTCAAAACTATTAGATTGGGATACTTCTAAACTCGGAGTGACTTGGCTCCAAGAATTTTGATTCGGTACATTTTCTTGATTGTTGTAATTATTTTGATTCGGTACATTTTCTTGATTGTTGTAATTATTTTGATTCGGTACATTTTCTTGATTGTTGTAATTATTATTATTTTTCTCATCATCTGTATTTTCAGTACTAGATTCATATCTGCTATCATTCCAATCGGTATTAACTTTAGTTTTTTGACGATTTCTGTATTTATTTTTGGCATAAGTATTACGTCCTCTGTAAGTGTCCGGATCACGAGTACTGTATTCATAATTTTCACGATGTTCTTTTGGTAAATTTCTTGATGAATTATGACTGTAATGTTTTCTTCTAGATTTTTCAATTTTTTTTGGTTTTGTTGTTTCTTCAACGTATTCACTATTTTCATTAGAAAAATCACGTGAATCTGCAAGAACAGAAGTATCGCGTTGCTTTAAATCTTCTTCGTTATTTTTCTGAATGACTCTTGTTGCGCTTATAACATTTCCTCTATTTCCAGCTTGTCCTTCTGGTTTTACATCAACTTTATATTCATTTATTGATGGCATCGTTGAAGGTTGACTAATCGTAACTGGATTTATGTAACGATTATTATGATTTAATGGTATTGATTCTGTTTGTGGATTAAAATCAGTCATGGAAACATAACTAACCATTGGTGATGGTGTTCTTTCATTATCAACTTTATAATTATTTTGTACATTTTCATGATGTTGCATTAACTTTTTTTGCCCTTCAGTCAAAGTATCAGAATTTGACTGAACGTTATAATAACTGATAACTTTTTTTCCACGATCTCTATTTTTGTACCTTATATTTCTTTTTCTGCCAGAATCATCCTGTGTTTTTTCTGGTTTTCTATTAGTACTTTCATAAATATTATCATAAGTAATTATTGATTGTGAATTATTTTTAACTCTTAACGAATCAAAATCATCTGGCTGCTCATCAGAGTGATAATATCTACGTTGTTTATTATTCGATGTATCATTTTTGAAATAAGTTATGTTCCTTTTACTATTGTATGAATTTCTAATTAATGGTATAAAACCATTCGAATTTTCATAATAAACTGTTGTCGTTTCAACTTGGTGTTTGTTATTGTAATTGTTAAATATTGATGATTTATCAGAATTCCTTAAATTTGTCGGCGTTGGTATTGCAATGTGATCTAATGCTTTTTCGATTGAATAATTTCTTTTTGATTCTAGCATTAATCCTTGGCTTATTTTTATTAGTACGAGGATTATTACCTAAAAAAATAAGGAATATATTAGTAAAATTTTAATAAAATTTTGTTTTTTATTATTTGTTTATTAGCCTTTCGTAGCCAGTGAATAACGTTATCGAGAGGAAATAGGGTAAAAATAACTTCAAAGTAACAAAATTTTTGGAATCGGGTATCCTTCAGGAAATCACTATGCTAAAAATTTTTTTTCAAGCAAAATTTTAAAATCGAGTTAGAATTTTTATTCAGAGACAAAAACGCTCTGATCTTAGAAACTCTAACCAAAAAAATGCCCAATGAATCCCGAAATCCCAAAAATTATGTCACTTTTGTTAGTGTTTTTTTTTTTACTAATGTTACTCAAATTCGTTTTTTCAAATGTTGACTAAAATTTTTGACATTTTTCAATATCTATATAACTGTTCCAAAAATACCCTCTAATTTACATGACAACCTTATTTAAAAATTACAACTCAGCCCAATTTCTTTAAAAAAACGTTCATCACACCTATTATCACGATAAAAATACATTGAAAAACCAAATGAATAAACATATTATAGAAATTTTAATATATGCATTTTATAGGAAGAAATCAGTTCAATTATAAAATGAATTCAAAAAAAAAAAAAATTAAATTTTCATATGTGTTTATACGTTTAGTCAGGATATAATATATAAAAGAATTTAGATGAAAGTTATATATAGTGACCTAGAAAATAAAATGCATGTTAAGAGAAAAAGTAAAATGCATAAGCATATATGAATATTATTTATATATATAAGAACTGGATGCTCATAGAAGCAAAACTTAAAGAAAAAAAAAACTTTCTCACTATTTTTTAATCATATCTCTCTTTTTAGAAAAAATTAGATTGCAATTTTTAGTGATTTTTTTAAGTCTTTATTTTTTTATTAATTAATTTATAAATTTATTTTATTATAGGTATATAAAAATTTTTATCGAAATAATTATTTTTAAATAAACACTTTTCATTTCATAAAAAAATTTTAATATTTAAAAAAAAATTAAAAAGTGTGTAAAAGTTCTAATTATGTTACTTAATTATAGTTATGGTTAGTTGTATTGTTTAATAATCGACTTATTGTTTACTTTTTTTTTTTTAAAGTAAGTTTGATGAAAGTTGAAAAAAGAATTATTATTAAATTTTATTAATTAATAAGTAAAAAAAATAAAAGCAAAAATAAATGGGATGCTATGCAATAAACAAGAATTTAAATTGAAGCGAAAAAATTTTTAAAGGAATTTCAAATATTTGTGTCTGGCTTGTGTGTACATAAAAAGTTAATTTAGTTTAACGTCTTGTTTTAACAATACTGCAATTAATTAAATAAGTGTGATACGAATAAAAAATTTTGATTGCAAACATAAATTAAAAGTTATTTTTGACAAGGAATCAAAAAAATTAATTTTTTTTATCAAGTAGAAATTGGGTAAAAAAAAAAATTTTATTTTATGTTATCTCTTATCTATAAAATATTTGAAAAAAAAACTTTATCTAGGGTGCAAGGTTGAAGTGAAAGTTTTCATTCTATAACATAACATAACATTTATAACCTTGTACTTGAAAATAAATCGTGTATCAAGATATCCATTCATGTTTATATAATTTTTTTTATATATAAATTTTACGAAAAATATTTTATTAATGAAAATTTACACTGTTGAATTGGATTGATTAATTTTTCAAGAAATTTTGGAATTTAATTTATAATTTAGGTGATTTTTTAAAAATTGAAGCTGTTCTTCAAAAATTAAGCAATGCAATTTTAGAGTGTAATTTTTAGTATGCTAGAATTCTTAAATTGGGTCTTTTTTGCTTTTTTACCACACTAAAATATTTTAATATTTTTTATAGCTTTGAAGTATGAAAACTACACGAGAGCAATATGAATTATATCCCTTTTATGGGATTCTTTGAAAATTTTTATTCCAAAAAAGGGTGCTGAAACCCGGTAATTTTGGATTAAAACAAAAAAGTCCCAAAAAAATTCACCACCACTGAATTATTTAATCACTAAAATTAACATAAATTCTTCACAAAAAATAAAAATTCACAAAATCAACAAACTTTTTTCGTTTTAATTACTTACAGAATGTAAAATCATCTTAAAGTTTTCCATTGTTTTAAAAAATTTTCAAAAAATTAGCACTTCACTTTCCTAAAACCAAAAAAACACAAGATTTATTACACTTAGACATTTGTATATAACAAAGAATAAAACAATTAAAAAAAAAAAAAAAATTTGTTGTTAAAAGAGGTAAGCCTTTAAGGCATCGCCTCTGTATAAGAACTGAGCCAAATAGTTGATGAACAATTTTCTTTATACACTCTGGTAACCAAGTGAAAAAATATATCGTTCTAAATATTATCCTTAACTTTATAAAACTTAACATGTATTAAAAAAAAAAAAAAAGCTATGCCTATAGAGGATATATTTATAATATACTTTCATTCACGACACGCGACTATACTGTTTAAACTTGGAAAAGTCTTGTCCAATAATATAATAAATACACACTCCCCAATGGGAATTTCAAAAAAAAAATATCATAACACATTTTTCAATAAAAACTTTGTATAAATGTAAAAAAATATTTTTTATAAAAATAAATAAATAAACAAAAATATAATCACGTCCTGTAGGCTTTGTGTTACCTACTTTTTTTTGTAATTTAGATTCTTAGAGATATACTTTGATTTTTCTCTCACTTTTTTTTATATGATTATTATTTATAATACTTGTTTTATTATTGTCGAACGCGTAAATTATATGAAAAACATTGTTTGTGAGAAAAGATACATAATGTTACACACAAATATTATAATCATAACTTTCCATTTTCATTATTTTATTGTTTTTGCTTTTTATTATAAAATAATCAAATAATGTATGGGAGAAAATTCGTGTATTGGTTTGAATAGTCGTGATTTTGAATTTATTTTTTCAAATATTTTTTTTTAGGTTTTTTAGAAATAAAATTGGATTATTTTTTTTTTTTTTTTTGAAAGTTTATGGTTCAAGAAATTGATGGGAGAATATTTATTGAATCGAATAATACAAATAAATATTTTTAACAAATATTGGAGATTTTTTTACATTTTAATAATAGTTTGCTGACCAAAGTAAAGTAAGCAAAATTTAAATTCACAAGCATGGGACAAGTCTTGATTCTTTGGAGTACTAAGCATAAATCAAATTCTTGGAAGGTTGTGGAAAAAATGGACTGTTTAAAAAAATAAACTCTTTCTATGCCATATGTAATTTCTAGTTTGAGATTTGCCTTAAAAAAGGGACAAAAGAAATCATTCAAGAAATCCTAAAATTGAGCCCTAAACTTCTGTCCAGAATCTGCCACAATAAAAATTTTATTAAAATGAATATTTTGCATTCTTCGCGATGCATATTTTGATAATATCGCTTAAATATTTCTTAATATATTTTAATTATTTGAATTTGAATAATTTTTCTTGCATATTAATCTAAAATTTCCTTTTTTTTAGCCAAATCTTCAAAAATTATTGTTTTGACATATTCAAATTTAATTTTAGTCTAATATTTTTATCGATTACTCGCCTGTTTTTGACAGATACTATTTTTTTTCTTCGTAATATTCTTTCAAAAAAATAAAATAAAAAAATATGTAAATAATATTTAAATTAATCAATCAACATGTAAATCAGTCTGTTAGGTTTTTATTTAAAAAAAAAAAAAGTGTAATTACATTTTGTTTATTCGATTATAAAAAAAAATATCATTTTTTTTTATATAAAAAAAATTAACAATTTAATCAAATATTATAGACAGTAAATTACTTTAACAGTAAAAAACAACTGTCAATCAAAAATTTTGTTATAAGGGAAGTCTAGAGTTTTTGGGTGGTTTCATATTTTTAACTTATCAGATTTATTTTTTAAGTACCTTTAAAAAAGTACCTTAAAAAATGTTTCGGTGAAAAATGGTAATTTATTCAGTAGTTAATTTAAAGTGAAAAAAGTGCTTTCATTTTACAAGATTTTACAGAGAGAGAATTAATAATAGAGTATCATAGTTAATTTGAAAGCAGACATTAAACGGAAATCATAAAACAACGGGAAGTTGTTTAGATTAAAAGATAAGGTGACAACATAATTTACAAGACAGCCTAAGAGAACTTGACTTATCCCAAGGGGCCTCTCTAATCAAACTAAAAAATGCATAAACAACACAATAATTTTTTCAATGTCCCTGATGACCAAAAAATTCAACACTTCCCTTACAGCAATAAAAAAAAGTAGAATTTAATTAAACAAAAATCAGTCAATAGTTTTCCAACAATAAAAAAAGTTGTTCGCTCTAAAACACACGCATTTTATAAAAAATAGCCTTAAGGCTCGCACACTTCTTCCTCCCTCTAGTATTATAACTGCAGTTAATTGAAGTTGTATATATGTACAAACGTGTGGTATAATAATACATATAACTAATTGCTTATCTGAGAAGATAACATCAAATATAGAAAGGTATCTCAACATAATTTAGGTATTAACTGTTGGATAATTAAATTCAAGTTAATTAAACAATAATTACTAAACATATTATTTAGTCAAAAATATTATAATGTGCAGAGACAGAGAAAATATGATTGATATAATAATTATATTAATGTATAAAAAATAAAAGTGGAATTTTCTTTTGTTTTTTATTTAGAATAAATAAAATAACTTGTTATACATGTCTAGTTATTTTAATGAGAAAAATATTAACTTTCGAGTTATCAAAAGATCATCTTTCTGAAACGGACATTGAAAACATTTTTCTTTTAAACAGAAGTCAAAGACCTTCTTGTTTTTTTTTTTTTTTTTAAGATAATTGAATTTTTTAATGGAATTTTTATTAAATTAATTTAGTTTACTGTTTAGGGTAAAAAAATTTATAAATTCTTTTCATGATTAAATATTATGCTAATAATATAACCACAACGACTTTCTCTGATATATTTAATTTATTATTATTATTATTTTTTTTTTATAATTATTGTGTTAAATGCTTTCCCATATTTATTTCAAATTTATAAATAATATTATAATAGCTTTCTAAAAAACAGGTCAGTTTATAATAATTTCTAAAATAAAAATTATATTATATTTATTTTTTTTATTTAAAAATTTTTTAGCTAATTATTTTTTTTACTTGTCGTTATTGAATTGATAATTTAATTTTTTTTGTGGTTTTTCTATAAAATTTTAAATATTGAATTTACAAATTTAAGCTTGCTGATCTAAGATTTCTGGTGAGTACAGATTTTAAGTAGTAAATCAAAAATTAATAAACAAATATCTCTAAAATAGATTCGTTTAGTTCACAAGAATTGTTTCAATTAGGAACTAAAAAAAAATTAGTTATATAGTTTCTAAGTCCCATTTGGTACCCACTTATGGTGACTTTTTGACCCACCTCTTTCATTCTATTAAAATATTCCATGTTGAAAATATTAACCTTGGACCCCTCTTTCTTTGTTTCAAACCTCCCACAAACTTACCTCCCCCTTTATGCTGACAAAAATTGTAACATAGTTGATCCACATACTTAATAGTAAAAAATCAATTAATTTTTTCCGCAAAATAATAACCAGATTCCTGTTCGATTTACCAAAAGATGTATATCCTACGCTGAAAAATAAACTCCAGTTGCCACTACTGAAATTCCGGTTGTGGCAGCAAAACTTTTTTTTTATTTTACGATTCTAAGTGGCTTGAAATGTAAAGAAAACTTGAACAAAAATGAATTTTGCACCATGGCGTGATGAGATTTAAAAAAAAATTTTTGACCAAAAAGAAAATATTTTATTTCTTTAACTTTTTTTAGGTCCCTTTTATGCTACTTGCAGTCATTTATAAAAGAAAAAAAATCGGGGCTACGACACCTGGAATTTTGCTAACTGCAAATGTAAAATAGATTTAGTAGCAGAACATTCTAAATAAAATGATTGATACTTATTTGATGTCTCTAAAATAGATTCATTTAGTTCAAATGTTCAAATTTTGATTAAAATTAAAAACGTTAAAATAATTGGTATGGCTAAGAATCGAAATATAAACTTGATTAAAATTAACGAAAAAATAAAAAATTCTCAAATTTGCAAAAATAATTGGAAATTCACAATTGTTTTTTGTCAATTTACAAAACAAATTGTTATTTATAAAAATAATAATTTTTATCGTTTACCAATTTTTTCGAAAATGTACTAATTTTTCAATGAAATATTTTTTTGTAAACTTATAAAATTTACTTTTAACAGGGTACTTTAATCAATAGAAGTAATTGAAATAAAAGTTAGCTTGTCCTGTAAGGTTATTATAGTTCAAATCTGAAAATGAAAAGTTTCAGATTACTTAAAACCGCTATTAATTAAAACTTCTTTAATGACAGTGCAAACTTTAGAAGTAACAATATGATTATTTACGTGTTTTATTACCTATTAATACCATTAATTTTTGGAGAAAAAAATTAATTAAAATATTTATTGGGTAATACCAGAATCTTTTTTTATACATAAGTAAACTAAAAGATTTCTATTTTTATTTTTAATTTATTTATTAAAAATTTATAAAATTGGAAGTATTTATTTATACAAAAATATAAGAAATTTACAAATTCAATTAATAACTATTCAAAAATACTATTCAAAATTAAATCTTAATTGAATATAAGTCTTAAGATATTCAAAAAGTTAACTTTTTTTATGAAAAAATATGCTTAAAATTTCCTTTATAACTAAAAAGTTTTAACAAAATGTTTCCTTGGCACATGAAAGAAATCAATAAATCTTTATTATTTTATAATAATTGAAAATATTTTTAGATTATCTAGGACAGTGTAATTTTTTATAAGTTTCTATATTTATTATCATGAGAATGTATTTGTAAATATAAACTAATGATTATTCAATCTGACAAATTACAAAGATTTTTAGAAAATTATCATTTGACGTTTTTATAAATAAATACTGTCAATATATTACAGTTTAAATAATTTTTTATTTTGACAATCAACTTTTCAATCTGTTTGAAAGTTAAAAAATATTATCTTTTTATTGACAATTCTAAAATTATATAAGTCTATGCATTTATCAATTAAATAAAATATAGCATTTTAATCTATTTTTTAGGGCATGCACCAGTTTTTACGACAAAAATAAGTTTTATTTTTAGAGGAGTGCCAAATAGTTGTGGCTACTGCTAAAAAAAAAAATACAAAATGGCTTATTTTTACCTTACAAAACTAAAAATTTCTTAAACTGATGCATGTACCTAAAAAAAGTTTTATTAAAAAAAGAAATATGTCTAAAAGAAACATTTTTTATATGAAAACTTATTTTAAGCAATAAATTATGGCAAAAACCTCAAACGCTATCAAATAATACATTTTTAGATTCAAAAATTTTCGAGCTTAAAATTTAAAAATTATAATTAAAACTAAATTAACATATCTTAAACATTTAATTTGCAAACAATAAATCACAAAATTCTATTAAAAAAAATGATAAACTCTTTAATCTTTTTGAAAGCTTGTTAACAAAAATTTTTCAACTTAAAAATATACCATAAAGCCCTTTCTAGACCTAATAAATTTTTTTTAATTCTATGTGCTTTTCTTCTTTTTACTATACCAAAGAGTCTAGTCAAAGCACACAAGATTTAAAAAAATTAATTAGGTCTAGAAAGGGCTTAAGTATAAAACACGAGTTCTGCTTAAACTAAAGAAATATTTAAATGAGTCTTACATTTTTAAATAGCTCCAACATTTTTTTACGTAAAGCTTATCAAAAACAAATCACTCCTTATGAAACTGGCCTATTTTGATACTGTCAATATTTTAAATAAGTTTATAAAAGTAAAACATTAATCTCAAAAAAATGTCTTTAAAAAAAATTACAGTATCAAAGCTTACATTAAATTTTTATTAATTTTATCTTTAAAATTTCAAACTCAAAGACATAAAATTATTTCTGAAAACTTTTTTAACGTTTAACAATTTCTTTAACCTAGATTTTTAAATTAAAAACTGTCAAAAAAAAAAATATTTATTTTTCAATTTTGTAAGAAGTATATCTTGGATTTTTAATAATTTGTACATTTTTAATTTTTGGTTTGTCATTATTATTATTAATATCAGTTGGATATAAATGTTGATAATTTTTAATATAATTTTCATATTTATTCATCATATTAAAATCTTGATTAACCGATGTTGGTTGTACATACTGTTGCTGTATATTACTATTAACCTGCTGTTGTTTTCTATTACGTGCAATATGTCTTAGTGATACAAGACTTTCAGTAAATAATTTTAAATCTTGTATTGGATTTTCTTGTATTTCACTTCCTTTATTCAATGTTTCATCATAATTATTTGCATATTGAGTTAAATATTGTTTTATAAATGATTTTAGATTAATATTATTTGACGTTTCTTGTAATGGCAGTTGTTGTTGGGGTGCTACTGGTGGTGCACCATCGACTCTTAATATTATAACTGGTATTAAATTATTACCAGCTTGGATAAATGTTGGTTGGGCTTTTAATATCGATGATGGATTTTTAATGTATTGGGATATCGATGGGTTATAACTTAACAAATTTGTGTAATCTTGGGTGTTTGAGTATCTTGTGTTTTTTATGTTGTTTAAATAATCTTGCAATTGTTGATATTTTTTCAAATTTTCGTCAAGACTGTAATTTGGCTGTTGATTTAAATGTTGATTTTTATAATTTCTATTAATTTTGTAAAGATTTTTGATTGGTGTTACTGTTGTTGATTCTTCGTTTGGGAATTTTATTGGACTTACAGATTTTAATTTATCTGAAGTATCATATTTGTAATCCATTGTATTTTGGGAATTAGTGTAATAATTTGAGGATGTGCCTGATCTAAAATCGTTATAAAAATGTAATTTTTGAGGATTTGAATAATAGGAAGATGGTGGTGTTTCTAATGTTCTACCATCTGGATATTTCCATACAATTTTATGTTCATATTTGACCCCATTTTCAATTGTATAACGTGGATAATGGCTAGTATCTGGATTTTCGTGTATTGGAATTATTGGCTTAAAGCCATCGTCATTTGTTGTTTCATATGGTTGTGAATCAACAGTATCATATACATTTTGATTATATTTTTCGTAATTTACAACTTTTGGTGCTTTTGTAGTATAAGATTTTAAATATGGTTTAACTGTCGTAGTTGTAGTTGACGTTGAGTATCTATTTTGATGAAAGTTGATATCCTTAGTTTTTAACAATTTAGTTCTTTGTCCATAAACAGGAGGATATGGTGGATATAATGGTAAAGTATCATGACTCGTTTGTAGTGGTAACTGCTGTGCTGATGGTTTTGGTAATTCTTCTTCCTCAATATTATCTTCAATTGATTTAACTATGTCTGATGTCGTTATTATCGTTTTTGGTTTATATGGACTTATTGATTCCTCAACAGTCACTGTTGTCGCTGTCTTACCATTTGGATAGTAATAATTATATTTTCCAGAAAATAAATGATTCTTGCTCATACCATAACCTAAATTACTATCAATCGTTCTTTTTGATTTATTATCGTTATTGCTTGTATCGTTAACAAAATCCAGTAATATTATTGGAGGTAATATAGGAAGTTGTTGTTTATTATCTTCATTATCTAACAATTCATCTACATTATCAGCTTCCTGACTATCATAATCGTCATTAATCTCTGTCGAATCATAATTTTTATGATTCTTGTAAATAACTGATGCTTCTTTCGATTGATCACTGCTACTACATGCCACTATTAATAATGTGAAACCTATAATGCACTGTAACAGAAAAGAAATTATTAGTTTTTTTAAAAAAATTGTAATATATATTTAATTTTTTATTATTAATTTTGAGACGGAAATGCATTTATTTACAAGTTTTGCAAGTAATTTAAAAAATCATATAAAAATAAAGAAAAAAAAAACTTGAATGAGAGAAGATTATTATATACTTTCACTTTAGTATACTAATTTCTTAACATATATGCGATGGTGTCATTTAAAAAATACTCTTTTTTTATATCATTCTGGTGAGTAATTTTTATTATCACTAAAAGAATTTTAATTTTTATTATACTTTGGTTTATTAAATTTCATTACAAAAAAAAAAATATAAAATATATTATTTTTTTTTTATTATTATTATATTATAAAATAATTATTTCGTAACTTTAAAAAATTTTTTTTAAAATAATTTTTAAAAAAGTGTTTGGATAATAAAATTTTTTTAATAATGGGTATTATTAATTTTATTGGGATTTATATTTTATATTTTTATAAAGCATAAATTTTTAAAAATGTAATTATATGCTTAAAATTACTAAATTTATTATGCCCTATAATATAAAATATGCTAGAGGACATTATAAAGCAAGTGAAACTTAAGGACCAGACATGATCACAGTGAGTGTTTTGAGAGCATGGTAACATTTTTGTAAAAGTAAATAATTTATAATAAAGAAAAATACAGAAGTTAACTATAGCAAAGTATAAACGAATAATATGTTGTTTAAATTTTAATTTTATTATATTTGTTTTAAATATTTAGCTACTATAAATTCTAAATCAATGGCTTATACACTAACCTAAATACTTATAAGTAATTTTAAATTAATTGAGAATAAACACTTTTATTGTAGACATTGCTTTACAATTAAACACATACTCGCAAGTGAAAAGAATTTTAAAGATTATATAAGTTCACCTAGCATTAAGTTGATTTATTGAACTTGCACGTTTATTAAAACTGGCCTTACAAAGAACCACCACTAATAGGTGCTTACAAGCTTTAATTATTATGCATCTACTAGGAATTCAGTTTTGGAGACTTCAATACCCATGAACTTGTAATTCCTAATGGAAACTTTAAAAGTAATGATTTTGCGTATTTATTTATGTACTTTTTATAAATCATTTATATCATTTTCGTATTTATTTATATAGCCTTTAGAATTCATTTTACTTGCGAGTATAATTTTTGATCACTCTTGGCGAAATTATTTAGTTTATTGTCTTTTATCGCGGCTAAAGAATTAAATATTCAAAATCAAAGTTAACTAAGCAAAAACATTGACAGAGACCCATTAGATTTTTGTTTGAAATTCTATTAATTAAAAATGGAATTTGAGGAATTTTTATTAATTTTATATTTTTGAAATAATAAACTTAAACCTAAAGCTATTAAATGTGATTTGGAGATCCAAATATCCTCTTATATTTGACCACGTAAACTTCAAAAATCCCATAAAAATTATTTAAAATTCAGTGAAAAATTCATAAATTTTCATATTTAATATTTTTTTAATAATAGGTATGTGCATTATTAAAAAAAAATATTATCTGTCCATAAGTTAATAAAAGTATAGGTATTTAAAAAATAAAATATTAGTATAAATTTATCATTTTATAATTTATGTTACATAAAATTAAAGTTAGTTGTAACTTGTCACATCATAAATAGACATTAATATTTTACAACAGAAAAAAAAAATTTACATGCCTATAATTTTAATAAAATTGACATTAATAATATATATATATATAATTTTTTTTAGTATAAATTTAAATAAAATTGATTGCTTCATACATGCTTTTTTTTCGAATGCTATAAAAAAAAATCCTTTTTCATTTTTAAGAGCAAACATCTTTAGCATTAAAATTTTCACTGAACGCTTTCTTTTTTTTTTCATGAAATGTTTACTCGCGACCACTATATATATTTTATATTAAAACTGATTATGTACATAAATATACATCAAGTATAAAAAAAAAAGCAGATTTGTTTTATCTTAGTAAATAATAATAAATTATTTTATAGAAGGCAAAAAAATGCATAAAGTACATCAGAGGAACGAAATGAGCAAACATCAGGATGGAAATACGACTGTATGATATTGGTATATATATTTTAAGGAAAAACAAATAAAAACTTAGTTGAAAAAGGCGTTTTGCAATTGAGGGAGACATTAAGTTTATGAGATTTAGTTAGTTTTATATTAACATAAACTTTACTGCTATATGAGCTTTTTATTTTGAATTTGGTATTCAGGTTTAAAATTTGTAATTTTTCAGTATTCTTCCATGAAGAATAGAAGTAAAAAAATAATTTATTTTTATAATTAAAGTAACCCTTATGAGGTTATAATTGACATTCAGAATAAGACTGAACTCTCGGGTATAAGCCAGTTTTTAGACTCCAGTACTTCCTACAACTACAAAAGGATCTTTTTTTACTTTTAATACGATTTTCACAAAATTTCATTTTCAAATGATAAAATGATTTTAATTCTACAAAAAACATTTTCTTCAAAAGAGAAGCTTTTTTAAACTACACTATATATGTACCCTAGATCAAAAAGATTCGCCCATATAAGCATATTTAAATTAATGAAAAGATATACATTTTTTTCTACCTTCAAGTAGATCCTCAGTTAACAATTTTTTTAGTATTTTTTGTTTCGTTATATTCGTTATTCTAATTTTTCGTCAGTCTCTTATATCCATCCCATTATTATATACTCGTTTCAGTTTTATCATATGACAATCTCGTTCACAATTTTTTTGTATCTGATTATGTTAAAAAAAATATATATGCGAATGAATTCTTTTTTTAATTATTATGAAAATTTTTCTCTTTCCGTAAAAATTTCATTTAATTCAATTAAAAAAAAAAATAAGAAGATACCTATATTTTTTTTTTTAGTTTTCACGTGTTAAATAAAAATTACAAAATTTTATAGTGAAAACTTATAATATATAAATACATTACTGACACCAATAACTACAAGCATAAAGCACGTCAAAGTTATTCAATTTAATAATACACTTTCTTGTGATATTCCTTTTTTTAGTTTTTTCTTTTTTCACTTAATAATAGAACAAATTTTATAAGCTATTAGTTTTGAAATGAATTTTTATTTTATTCATTAATTATACAATAAAATCACTAACCTTTTTTTTAAATAATTAAAATTATCAATTTATTAAATAAAGACTTAAAAATCCCCCAAAAAAATAAGCAGGAATATTCATCATCATTTATTATTTTTTTTTAAATTAATTGCATGATATTATGTGTTACAATTTCTACTTTCACAGTTTCTTTCATTTAATTTTTTTTTTTCTATTTTTTTTTTTTTTTAATAATAAATACAAACATCCTGAAAGTTTTAACATTAATAAAATTAATGATTTTCTAATCAATTCAATAATTTTTAAATAAAAAGATTCTTTTAGATATGCGAGTAATATTCTGATTAATTAATAAGTGATTTTTAATTGAAAAAATTTTATGTCTGATCAACTCGTCTGTATCTACTTAAAACGTAAATATTCATTGTCAAGTAGTAATATTATCTTTGGATGAATTAGAATTCAATTTTTGCATATATATAAATAAAACATTATTTTTCAGCTAAAAGCCATAAATATTTTTTATTTATTTCTTCTGAAATAATTTAAATAAAATAAAATTTATTAATTTTTTTTTTTCTTTTTTTTGAAAAAAAAAATAAAGAATTATTATTATTTGGAAATCTAACTTGTTAATATAGACGTTTATTCGACAGACTGCACATTTATCAACTAAAGCAGAACCAAAAGATAAACGATACGTTCACTATATAGCAATAATTTCCATAAATGAATTCATCCATACGTAATAAATTTGTACATCCGTTATTTATTTATTTTTTAATAAAGATTTTACGGACTTTTATTTTTATAAATGTTTTTTTTTCGAATATGTGTAGTATATATACCGTGGTTGGGAATGGAATGTAAAAATATTTTATGAGAGATTAATGGCTAAAGTTTATTGTACATATTAGATAATAATTTTATGAGAGAAAAAACATAAATACATCCTTTTTTCTTGGTTTATACGTATGATATTATGGTAAAGGCTAGAAACCATTTAGAATACGAATATGGCTACATTAGCGAAAAAAGTTTTAAGGACTTAAATTTTTAGCATCTTTCTTTTTATTAAAAAAATAAATTGAACCACTTTTATTTTTAAAAAAACAAGGCGCAATTAATTTTATTTTAAATATTTATCAGCATTCAATTATATTTATTTCACCTTCTGTATTTGATTTAAAGGATTAATACACAAACAAAACAAATTACATATTTAAAACGAAAATTCACTAAATGTATTTGCATTCCAAGAAGAAAATATTAAATGTGTTTGCATTCCAAGAAGAAAATATTATTGTTTGATACGGATTAGAATTAATTAAGTTTATAATAATATCAAAACTGTCTAAAACATCAAATGCAGCATGCCTGTTTTTAACCATAATTTCGAATATATACATACGCATTGGGTATAAAATATCTGAAATTAAATTTGAGTTATTATAAGATTAGAAGAAAAACTAAAAACAAAATATTTAGTTTTTACTTCAGGCAATGTAATTTTTTAACTTACAAAAATTAAGTAAAATTTACGAAAATAAATAATATGTAGGTCACTTTATATTATATTCTGAGTTAATATGAAAAAACCTAATAATTACTGAAAACAAGTACTTTTTACTAAAGAAAATAATTTTTTAATTTATATAAATTTTTCTAAAAACCCAATTACATTAAAAAGAAAAGTTTAAACACTTTAGGCATATTTACCAGATTTAATATTACAAAAATATATATCATTTAGATAAATATCTTATTGATCTAAATATATATGTAAATATATGTGAAAAATATTTTTATTTACTTTCTGGACATATAATCAAACAAATATTTTATACGGTTGAAAGAATTTTATCTTTTTTTTAAAAAAATATATTATTTATATTATTTCATTGAAAAAGATTATTATAAGGCAAAATAATATAAAAAAATATATTTTTATTTATATATAGAGCTCAATTTTTTATATAAAAAATGGACTTTCACTTATATAGTTCGTTTTTATATTTTTATAGCAGGTATTATCAGTTTAATGTTTACTATCAAATATACGTGCATATACACATAATTTTACTCTTCAAATCGACAAATCCTTTACTTATAGGATCTTTGTATATGTGTGTTTGATAAACTTATATGTTTTCGCATATATACACGTAATTCCCATAAATGTTGTCTTCATATATATAAGTAAATATTGTTATATATTAACTTGGACATTATAATTCAAAAAATTAGTATTTTTTTAATATTTTTAGAGCCTTAAAGATATATTAACTGATTTTAAAGATTGGTAGAGCAAAGCAAATAAACTATTCATAAAAATTGAACAAATTAAAAATATTCAAAAAAAATAAATTTATTTGAAACTACATGCGTCATCCATATGTATTCTATTATAACTTTATAAACATCCGGTACAACTCAGAATTGATACAATTTGTAAAACTGATGAAAAAGCTAAATTTCAAAAACTAATGTAATGCAATTGGGTTTTTTAAAACCATGTAAATAGAAACTTGGCATCAGATGAACTCTATATAATAGGTGTAAGCTTCACTCCATAACTTTAACCATAATTTATTAATTACTGATTTTTTGAAAAAATTTAGTTTTATAAAATAATTAACTTTTAAAAAATTTTAAAATTGAGTATCTAAAGCTTTGTTTAGTAAGAAGTGCGCATAGTTACATTAAATTTTAAGTTTTCCATACAGAATATCACATACCGAATTCAAGCGAAAGTGTTGAAATTAACATGTATTTTAATTGATGATCTGATTAAATTCAGTAGCTCAAATAGAGCCCGTGGAATTTACTTAACTTACAAGTATAATTCTCAAATAACTTCTATTATTAAGCATTTATAAATAATTTAAGATATATTCTCGAAAGTGAAATGAATTCAAGAAGGTATATATGGAAGCTATATAACTTAAAACTTTTGCTTATATTGTTCACGAAAATTCAATTGGTAGTTACATAAATTTTTAATTGATCAACAAAAATCATCAAAATCATCGATTCTCAAAGGTAAATCACACTTAATATTAAGTTTAAAAGATCATTTGATAGTATATTTAAGCACGCTAGCACTCTAAAAATTAATTTTACTACTTTATTCTAGAATATTGAATATAACTTAAGTGCTTTCTTTTATTTATATTGTTTCAAAGACATTTTACTTGCGAGAAAACTTTTAATACAATGAACCCGTATACACACATATGCTATTATACGAATATAAAACTTCGTTCACGTTTCTGGAAGATGCTTAACGTTCAAATTATTTAAAACTTTCATAGTCTTATATTAATTTTCGGATTTATTTGTTCTTGGTGTAAAAATCTTTGTAATTATTTTTTCCCTAAATTTCAGACTGAATAAAAGCTTTTAATAAGTTCAAAATTTTTTAAGAAACCGCCCAGTCTAACATATAAATATCGACAAAGCATTAAAAGATACAGTAAGCTTGATAAATGAAAAAATGAAAACACTTTCTCTCGAATTACAGTTTACCAATTTTAGGTAATAATTTTATTTATTTTTATTTTTTATTTTTTTTTTACATACATTTAAAAAAATGTTTTTCGCTTAATCGTTTAATTTACTTTTAGAGATTTTAAATATTTGACCAAACATTTATATTTATATGCACATTATTATTTCCGGTTCTCATGTATGTCAAAGTCAATATTAATAATTTTATTAAATTAAAAAATAAAATGATTACATTAAATTTTTCATTATTAAAGCTTAATATTTTAAAATTAAGTTTTTAAAGATACCAAATATATTAGATATATATAGACACGTAATTAAATTTTTTAATAAATATATTAAAATTAATGTCATGTAATTTTTCAAATATATTTATTTTATGTAATTAAAATATTATCTTTTATACGATGCACAAAATTTTTATTACATACTTTCCCTCTTATAATTTTATATATATTGGTATATATCGCACATAAAAAAATAAAATTTTATAAAATTACAAATTTTTAATGATTTAGAGATCGCGACAAGATAATAATTTTATCTTATATATATAAAGTACGTACATAAATTTGTAAAATACTTGATGCGAATGTATAATTAATGAAGATTTCCTGAATTATAACTTTCGATAAAGTAACGAGACATTTAACATGTTAACTTATATAAAGATAAAGACGGTTCATTACCGGCGTAGACGTAATTTTCATCATCAACTTTTATACTATATATATATATATATATATATAAATTACACAATACATAAACATAATAAAATCTAGTGTTATACTACAAAGAAGTGAGAAAATATATAGTATGTAAACTTGACTTTTAGAATACATGAATACAGTTAAAAGAAAATGCATATTATATATAACGTTATATTCGCGCGGCGCCGGTTTCTGCTCGTTCTCCGTGAAATGACAATGCGTATAGGGCGCGAACCGTTATATATACATAAAGAAAGATTGAATATATTTAAGATATATATATTTGCACAAATGTAGGAAAGTATGTAAATAACATTGTATGCAAATTTGTACGTAAGTACTTACATATTCATTCACTCTATGTACACAATGAGCAGGTGTAAAACACATGCAAATATACAATATATGGAATAAAATGTATTATATAACAATATAAAAGTAATAGAAAAAAATAAATTTAGGTACTAACCTGATATATTCTGATGGAAATAAAATTCATCGTGTTCTATCATTCGGATGTATATGACCAATGAATCTTTAAAAGTAAAACCTTATACTGACTTTTAGTTAAAAGACAGGTCGTTCGTATATTTTGAACTAATGAAACTGAGAGGCTACAGCATCCCACCTTATATGCCCTCGCTCTCGGGCATCAGAAGGATGTCTCATGTTTATAGGTATACGTTCTTTTTATTGTATAGAGAATCAATGAAAAGAGAGATTCCTTTTACTGAAAGAGAGGTGTCATGATATTAGTTTTAAGGAAATACGCTCTTATGTATACATGTGCTTCCTATTGTGTTTAGACTATATAGCTTATTTGTTACGTGATATTGTAAAATTTTTTAAGGAAATATAAGTAATTTTTATATGTACTCTTTTTTTTTCAGATACAATTGGTTATAAATTGATTCTATTTGTAAAACGTTTTTTTTTCTTTCTTTCTATTTACTATTTTAATTAAATTACATAAATTTGTTTGTTCTTTATTAAAGAAAATAAATTTTATTTATGTTAACATTTATTAAAACATGATTATTTTTGTAAAAATTATTATTTATTTGTATCTTGCAATTGTTTGTAAATTTGAACATATTTTTTTGGAACTTAAAATTACGTTTAATTTAAAGAAATTGTTGATTTTAAATGTAATTGAAAATAAATTTATAAAAGCTAAAAAGTCTGATTCAGAAGATGTATTCTTATAAAATAATAGTTTGAACAACTACCGTCTTACAAGGGGAGACCAGAACATTCGGGACGCCAAATTACAATCCAAAGTTATGGATAACTTTAATATATTGAAAAAACACTCAAGATACCCTCCATTTATTCCAAGGCACTTTTTGGGCCTATGAATGCAAGGCACAATTTTTTAAAATAAGGTTTTTAGGCAGTTTTCCAACAACACTTTCATCTTGAAATTCAACCAAAAAACTTCCGGCTGGTCTCATTTTACTGTACAAGTACCACTTTTTAAAAACGTAAAAAGAAATTTTTTATCACCGATCCTTTCATCGCTATAGTCAATAAACCAAATGCCCATTTTTGGCCCAAAATGACCAATTTTTAAATTGCTGCTTAAATTTTAATTATTAATGAAAATGAGATTTATAGGTCTTAAAACTTATTTACAAGTTCCAAGTTTCCAAAATTTGTTTACTCGTTCCATTTCATTAATTCCTTTAGCAGATATAATAATTTAAATACCGAATCGCAATGTAAGGTTTAAAAAAAAAAAAAACATTTTATCAATAACTTTGTGAAGCCATATCTCAGAAACATCTAAAGACAAAAGAAAGATTAAAAAATTTTTGAAAACTTGGAACTTGTACAAAATTTTTGAGACCTATAAAACTTATTTTTATCAAAAATTACAATTTTAACAGCAATTTAAAAATTCTGGGCCAAAAATAGGCATTTGGTTTATTTACTATAACGATAAAAAGATCAGTGATGAAAAATTTCGTTTTACGGAGATTAAAATATGGTACTTGTACGAAAAAGATGTGACTAGCCGAAAGTATTTTGCTTGAACTGCAAGATGACAGCGTTATTTGGAAAATTGTTCAAAAACGTTTTTTTATAATATTGTTGTAACATTGAGCCCACTGTTTCCAGGCCCAGAAAGCTCGTTGGAATAAATAAAGGGTTTCTTGGGTGTTTTTTCAACATATTAAAGTCATCCATAACTTTAGATTTTAATTTAGGATCCCAAATGTTTCATTCTCCCCTTCTTAGTTCGGAGCAATAACCGTGGAAATTCGACCCAGGCTCATTTGTATATTACTTTCTTTCTATAAGTATTTAACGCATTAATCATTTACCCAGTAATTATAATTAAATCAATTTTCTTTAAATTACTTACAACCTTGAACAACAACAAAAAAATACTATGTAAAAAATGTAAAAATTAAATATATAAATTAATAAACATTTAATTACCTTTCTCTTAAAAGAAAAAAAAATTTCATGTGAAGAAAAAAAAAAGTTATGTTTTTTTTTATTTCTGTAACACACATAGATATTCATATTAAAAGCATTTGTTGTTGCCGTTGTTGTCTATAAAATTATAACATTCAAGATCGATTATAAAAATTTTTCAATTAAAAAGAAATTTAACGATTATTACAAAAAGTAAAAGCGCTAAATAATTCTTTAATAGAAAGAGAAATGACATTTTAGTATAATTAATTATAGTTTATAAAAAAAAAAATATGTATCAGGTATAATGAAATTTCATAAATTATTAATAATATTTAAAGTTTTAGAATTTAATTTATTAAAAATTTTATTTTTTATTATTTTAAAATTGAGTTACTATAATTTATTGTTATTTATAGAAAATAAAAAGTTTATTAAATTATAAATATGGAATAAGTCAGTGGAGGATTTTATGAATTATTTAGTTTACTATACCGGATGTTCAATGAAAATAATATAATTATAATGCATAGATATTATTTGGATGAAACTTTATCAGCTAACTTACTTATCTATAATAGTGCCAGTTGCATATTTAATTTTTTATGTCAAGTACCTTTAATACTACAGGTAATAAGTTAAAAATGCTTGTACTACAAGCTCATTTTTTGTTTTCACTATCATTGAACAACGAATATTCCAGAAAAATATTGAGTTTTAAGGTCGGTTCTCGGTTTTTTCGGGCAGCTGAAAGTATTAAATAATGGTTTTTTACCAGCAATTTCTTCAGCCAAAGCTTCAAGTAAAGAAATTTTATTTATAAAGGACAGTCTAATATACATACCAAAGTTTTAGCCTTAGAGCCGGCAATCCGTAGCGCACAGTTTTATGTATTTTAATTTCTTCAAAATATTACTTTTTTATGAGCATAATGTAATACATAAAAAAAGTTATTAAAAATTTTTTATGAGCTAAAAAAATATGATAGCTAAAATAATTATTTACTGTTGTTATAATGTCACTTTCTTATAAAAAATTATAAAATATCTAGAACGCAAAAAATTAATTTATTGACTTCTTTTTTTTTTAGAAAACTACGTAAACTAAAAAATATTTTCTTTTTTATATGTATTTAATATTTATAAATGTAAAAAAATTAATTTATAAAGTAAAAAAAAAAATTATATTTTTAAATACTGCAAATACCCCATTTATATTTTTTGATTTCAAACAGTCTTAATAAAAAAGTAAATTTATTGTGCTTAAATGCATGAAGCATATCAATGATATATAAAAAATTAAAAAATAATTATTGTAAAAAAGGCTGGAATTAAAGTATCTTATGGAAAAAAAATTGAATACATTTTCGAATTTTAATTTCATTGAAAGAAACACGCAAAAAAATATTTTAAATATAGTAGATAAAATCGTTTACATCAAGTAAGTGGCGCCACTTTACCGGCAGTTTATTTTAAAACTAAGAACGCATGGTAGTTTTTGTGTCTGACCAACTCGTCTGTATTCACTTAAGCTGTAAAAGGCTATTATGAAATAGCAGATGAGTAATAATTGTACCTTATAAGGGTTGAAAACAATTATTTTAATCTTTATCATTTTATTAACAACATTATTAACAATAAGAAAAAAATTGAAGAGATTTAAAGAAAAATATTGAAGTTTTGTATTTTAAATTTGCTCAATCTAATAAAAAACTCAAAGTCTAAATATCTAAAGATATAAGATTATTTATAATTCAAATTTTCTTCATTAAATACTTTCTTTCTACAATTTGGACAAAAATTGGAATTTTTTAAAGGGAGAAATAAAAAAATTAATCCAGCATGCATTTATACCTAAAAAATTTTTTAGAAAATATGTATTCATTAAATTTAATCTGATTTTCTTCATAAAATAAAATTATTTAGCACCAGAAAAATATGACATTTAGTATATTTCATATAATAGCAAACTTTTATTAAATTAAAAGTAAAAAGAAAATTTTTTTTTACTAAAAATTTCACTCTCTTTTAATGACTTAGCACAATTTATTTGAAAATTGAAATATTAATTATAATAAAAATTTCAATTCACATGTGCATAAATCTAATTTTAATCTATAATTGTAAAAATTAATTTAATGTTTTAAAATTTCTCTCTATGTTGTAATGGAATGGAGAATTAAAAACTTAACATACATCGAATTATGCAAGAATTAATTAAAAATGTTACCTTTATAGAAAAATATAATGGTTTTATTAATGACTTTAATTATATAAAAAATATTTCATATTGGTAGAAATACAAAATTTAATTATAAGATTAATCGTAGAAAAATATTGCTTACATTTTTAATATTATATAAATTTAGGCACTGGCGCAGCCTGTATTGTTATTTATCACTTATTACCTAAATCTAATATTATTTACATTACTGTTACAATAAAAAAGCTTTTTTTTTTGAAAATCAAAGTAGTAGACAAGTTCATAAAATCTACGCTGTTTGGTTGTACTACTTGAATTTCGCTTTAATTGCTTAAACATTTAAATTCTTAGATTAAATCGAATTTTAAAGCATTGATTTAAATATTAGCCTGTAATTATTTTAAAAAGTTAGATTTTTGATTACCGAGTAAAAGAAGTTGCTATTTACCAAAAACATAAGTTTCTCGAAATTATAGCTCATTTAATTACTCATAAATATCACTACCAAGGAAGTGAAAATAACGCTATTTCTTTTAAGACCAAAAATTCACTCAACAAGAGTCCTTCAATTTGGTGGCAGCACTGAACTGTAGCTTTGGGAAACTTATTTTTTTGATAAATGGCAACTAATTTTAAATATACAAGCGAAATTCAAGCACAGCAGCCTGACAGTCTAAATTTTAAAAATCACAAATATTTTTGAAATACTGACTTTGTGATTTTCAAAAAAAAATTACATACTTCAATTTTGTTAGCTTACAGTGTATTTCTATTTAAATTTATATTGTTTATATAAATTTGTTTAGTCTTTTTTACATCAACATTATTTACAATAATTAAAATCTTTACTTTTTTGTTTAAACAAAATAAATACATTGAATGCTAATTTTGTATAAAAATTTTTTGAATTTACTTTTAAATCTTTACAATAGAAACTAATTAGTCAGTCAAAATAAACAAACAATTCAGTATAATTAAATGCTTCATTTGCATGAATGAAAAAAGTCTGTACTTTTTTTAATGAAAAGACTAGAAATTACTTAATTTTCTTTTTTTTTTAAACAAAAAATCGAATAATCAAGGTTACTTAAATTTTTAAAAAAATATAAAGAAAAGTAAAAAAAAAAGTAATCAAAAGTACTTATGTATAAATAGTTTTATCGAAATCGATACTTCTTTTTCCGCTGACACATTGAAGAACAAGAAAAGTACTTTTGTTCTATTCTTTTTCATGCTTTAACAATAAGAGTTTTTTACTCAATGATAATGATCTTTTCACTCACTTTTGCGTTTCTTATAAGATCGGACAAAGTTTATTTTCGATGGTAGGAAACCACTTTCAAGTTTAATTGGCCTTTCTCTATACCTATAATAAAAGTAATAAAGTATTTTTAATCTTTAATTTATCATTTTTTATTCATTTGAAATTAGCCTTATAAAAATTTTTAACTCTAATTACTGTTATATGTTATGTAACTTGGATTTATTATACAAAAATTAAGAATCTGAACGAATCCAAGTCAGGTGTTAACAAAAATATGTATTTTTTTCAATTTCGAGTTTCAGATTATCAAAAGTAAAAAATTTAGTGTTTTAAATTAGCCCTTGAAAATTTTGTAAACTTAAAGTGGATTAACCAATATAGCAAGTTATAAAAAAATTATAAGTACCTTTCAACATCTTGTGCATAAGTTATATGACTTGGAACATAAGTATCAAGTAAAGTTTTTGGTTGTGTTCCAGATGAATAAATCTTTGATGTAAAACCTTCACTTTCGGATGAAACTGGAACCAAATGACTGAGTTCATTACCATGAATATTTTTTACTGGATATTGAGAAGTAACAAAATTTTGATGCGACGCTATATGAGATACTGGCTAAAAATGAAATGTCAAATATTTTATTATTAAATTTTTTTTTTTTTAATTATTGATTTTATTACTAGAAAATATTTTTTAATCAAAATTATTTGCTGTATGCTTTTATAAAATGAAATATATTTAATATTCTAAATGAAAAATTTTATATATTAGACTGGAAATTCAGATTGAGTTTTATTGAACTGTAAAAAGGAGTTAAAAAATTTTTTTATAAATAAGAAAATAATAAAAAAAATAATTTTCTACATAAGAATATAAAATTTCCAAATTTGTTTCGCCCACTTTACCAATTTCAAGTACCACCCCTAATTAAGGTCATACTAAATTTAAATTTTTCGGTAAAATTTTTAAAAATGTACTTTTACTAATTTTTGCAAGGTAATGAATCAATATGAATTGAAAAATGTTATTAGGAATGGAATAACTACATTTTACAAATTTAAAACTCTGTCGGTAATCCTATGTTAAAAACATAGGGGTTAAGGATTACCTTAAACGTGGTATTTCGAAGCAAATTACCAGTTCCACAAGAATAAATGCAATTTTTTATTTTTTGACTGGCTTAATAAGCCTGAAAATTGGAAACCCTGTTTTTTTGATAAACGCAGCTCCAATTTTTCCAGTAATAAAAAAATACCAAAATATTCTAATTCTTGCTGCCCGGTTAATATATACCTAAATAAATCAATAAAATGTTAAATAAAAGTATATTATTTACCTTATCCGTTTGAAATATAAAATTCTGAATTCTCGATTTTTGTAATATATGTCTCATTATTTGTTCAGCAAGTATACTAGAAATATAATGTTGTCTAGGTGGTTCATACAAAGAATTGTCTTGTTGATACGTTCCTATTGGTTGCTGTACATTATAAAAGTCGTTATATGAATTTCCCATGGGATTATCGTAAACAATTGATTGTGATTGTGTTTGTGATGTACTATATCCTTGATTATAAAAATTTACTTTTTTTGCTGGTCTTTTATATGCTGCAGTTTTACTTATTAATATCCCTATTGGAGTATTGTATTTATTTTGTGCCATTGGGACTGATTCGATTGGAGTCTTTGAAGTTTGCTGGTAAATTAAAAAAAAAAGGTTATTGATTTTTGTTATATGATTTTTATATAAAGTTAAATAAATATATGAGCACGTCCAGGATAAAACAACCAGGTAAAAAATAAAAAATAAAAAAAATTTTTTGTGTGTCACGTTTTACCTGGGATTTGTGAAACTACTCCTATTTTACACTTCCTGATGAGATACAGCTGCTCCAAAGTTGGATATTTCAATTTTTTGATTTTAGCTGCCCAATTCAACCTCAAATAACTTAAAACCATGAAACTTTTAATATATATATACGTTAGGGTAGTTCACAAAAAAAGTGCACTAAAAATACTCTTCCTGAAGTATTTTGAAATTTAGGTTACAAAACAAAATGATCCCATACCAATTTTCAGTTCTTTGCAGAACGTTTTAAGGGTAGAACAAAGCTAGGGATAGTGTGAACGACGAAATTTTTTTTCAAAATACGTTTTTTATACTTCCTCATATGTTTACGGTGTCACTAAACTCGAAAATGACTTAAACACCAAAACACACAAAAGATCTTTTTTTTACAAAAAATTTTTGGATTAAATAGCTAAAATCGTATATATTCGAAACTTTTGGCTCGTAAATTACAATTTAAAGTTATGGCTGATTTTAATATGTTGAAAAAATACCCATTTATTACAATGCACCTTTTGGGCCTAGAAACGCAGGCCTCAATTCTACGACAATGAATAAAATAAGGTTTTTAGCAATTTTCCAAATAACGCTGTCATATTGCATTTTAAACAAAATACTTCCGTTTGGTCTCATTTTTTTCATATAAGTGCTACCTTTTATTCCCCGTAAACTGTCATTTTTTCACCGATTCTTTCATCGTTATGGTTAATAAAGCAAATATCCATTTTTTTCCCCAAAATGACCGATTTTATAATTATTGCTAAAATCGTAATTTTTGATGAAAATGAGTCTTATGGATCTTAAAAATTTTGTATGAGCTCTAAGTTTTAAAAAATTCAAAAATTTAAAAGTATTGAAAAAGCAAACTGAAAGAGTAAACAATTTTTGGAAACTTGAAACTAGTAAAAAAATTTTGAGACCTATAAAACTCATTTTAAACAAAAATTACAATTTAAGCAACAATTTAAAATTTTTCAATTTTTTAAATTGACCGGAAGTCAAGTTCACCATAATTATTTTTGCACAAATTTTCCCAGGATTTTCGCCTATGTGTCAAAAATTTTTGACATGTGATATTCAAATGAGTGCCCACAATCATTATTTTAGTCTGCCAAAATCAGCCAAAACTAGCTAAAACAGGAGGCGAAATTTTATTTTTTTTCCAATCAACCGGTATCAATATAATTAATATAATTATGATAAAATTGTCCAGAAAAGACCAAAAATTAATTTATACGCTATTTTTGACTGATTTCGAGTTAATTTTAGCTGAATTTGGCAGATAAACAGACACATAGGCCAAATTCTGGGAAAATTTAAGCAAAAATAATTATGGTTAACTTGACTTCCGGTCAATTTGAAAAATTCAAACCCTTAAAAATGAAACCAGAAGTGGTCAAAAATGAAAAAATAAAATTTTTTCGGGTAGTCCAGGTAAAAAGGAAATTTTTTCCTAATCACATGTATATATTTAAAGATTCATGGTTTTGAGTTATTTCAGGTTGAACTGAGCAGCTGAAATCAAAAAATTGAAAAAATCCAACTTTGGAGCAGATGTATCTCAAAATATTGCATCAGGATGTGTAAAATTAGAGTGGTTTCACAAATCCCAGGTAAAAAGTGATACAAAAAAAAAAATTTTTATTTTTTTTTTCGGCTGGTCGTTTTATCTATGACTTGTCCATATATTACAAAGTTTAATTAAAAAAAATTTTTTCTCGAAATTTCGTACATAATATAATTAAAAAATTTATATTTGATGGAGAATTTTCGTTGGTACACTCTTTTAAAAGTTTCAATTTTTTTATAAATATTATTTTACAGCAGGAATAATTCTACTGAATTGTTATCCGATATCTTTTTTTTTTTAATTTAAAAAAAATATAAACTAACCGCTTCATAGTTTGGATGCACTTGTTGCTGATACATTGGTACATATTCGTGTTGGGTTTGATAAGGTATCTTTGATTGATCATAAACTTGTTGATGAATTAATGGCATATAAACAGGTATCGTTAAATGATTATTTTCAACGTTATTTTGTGGTTCACTTGGGCCATAGTTTCGATACATGTGGACTAATTGTTTGACTGGAACATTTATGTAATATGTGCCTATTGAAAAAAGGAATAAATATAATTATTGACAAAATATTTTGCAATAGGTCCATGGTCCTGAATTAAATTACGTAGAACTATAATTCAATGTGACCCACACTGAAAAAAAAATCTGGTTGCTGTTCCTTTTAAATGGTTGCAAATGATATAAAATTGAAAATTAAAAAAAAAATTTTTTTGTCAAAAGTTTTTTTTAAGTCTAACTTTTCCGTAGTATTTGGATTTTAAATGAGTGAATAGTACATTACGACAAATCGCCCAAATCGTGCTTTCTCGCCAATGACGAGAAAAAAAAATTTATTTAAATTTTCTTTACTTTTGAAGGCATTTGCAATCATTTAATTTCCGGAATTCTGGTGGCAACAACCTTATTTTATTTTCCGCGCATTTTTTGATATACCTTTGTTATCTTCATTTTGTGCGTAATTTTGCGGAACTGGTTCTTGTTGCAGGGGTTCTTCTTGATTTTCAATGTGAGATGTAGGTTGATATTGTATTTGTGGAACGCCATAATTTACTTGAGGTGGGTATTGCTCTTGTCCTGTATAATGCTGTTGCGTTTGTGAATCTGGAACATATTCTTCTTGAGACAAATAAGCGGAGTCATTGTCTTGATAATTATCTTGGGCATAATTATCAGGATGATCCTAGAAAATTAAATTAATTAGTATAGGATTAAAATACATAAATTTTGAACATAAAGATTAAAAGAGCAATATTTAAAATTCAAGGCTATTTTAGTATCTGAGAGATAAAGCTGAAAATATGAATTTAGGCTTCAAGTTCACAAATAGATCGATTTTACAGCTCAACGTAAGCTGACTTTTTAGAAGAAAAAAAAATTAACATTACTTAAAAAGGTTTTAAAAAATTTTTTCTGAAGAAAGAAAAATCGAAATCGTCTACTAAATTACTTAATTTAAGCTAGGATAATATTTGATAAATACATAAATTAATTACTTAAAACAAATTACTTTATAAAATGAAAAGACATTTAAAAACAGTAATTGTAAATCTTTAAAAGAAACTAAAACGGTCAAAATTTTCGTAAATAAGAAGTAGAAAGTTTGAGTAAACTTGAATGTTTAAATCTAGTTCTCCTATTTTAAAATAAAGTTTATAAAATAACTTTTACATATAATATAAATTCTTAGTAATAAAAAAAAAAAAAAGGTAGGTATGCATTAAATTGAAAATTCTTTTTCTATATTACATAAAAATAATTTTAAAATTTAATTACCGTATATTTTAATTCTTTATATGACTGTAATTCATTATAATCTTTAAGTTGATTACTTTGTTCCTGAGGTGATTTTGTTGGTTTATGGTATTGATGTTGATTTATTTCCTGTTTTATAAAATATTTCGTTTCTTCCGTATCAATTGTTTCAGGCGATTTTTTATCATTATTATTTAATTCTGATTCTAAATTATCTCTCTCGATATCTTCTAAATTAACTTTTTTATCACAATAAACGATATTATAATATAAAAATAATAATAGGTATATCGATTTCTGGAAAAAAAAATTTTTTATTTAATAAAATAAGCTTTCATTTTGATAAGAAAATTTTATTGTTTAATAATTATTATTATTAGTAGAACTTTCTCTCCGCGTATCAAGTTCTTGGTCAAAAGACTTAAATATGCAACCACACGAAATTCAAATAATTTAAATGAAATTGAAATATTGAAGCATTTCAATTATGTTATTGAATAATACAGTTAATATTGATTTTTCATTTAATTAAATAATTAAATATTTTATTTTATATAAATTTTAATAAATATTTTTAGTTAATAAAATTCAATAAAATCGATAAACTCATATATCAGCTATTATTTATATTCAAAATTAATTTTATTATATTATTTGAATTTAATTTTGTAAATGATATTATTGCGTATTATTTTAATTGATTTTAATTATATATAATAAGTATATTAAAATTTGTAATTCGATATTTAAAAATGTTACTTTATTAATATTGGGTAAATATTAGAGTGAAAAAGATAAATTTTGTTTTTGATTTATTAGAATTATCGTAAATTCACGAATATTTGAAAATAGTTGGTTAAGATACACGCAAAACTTAAAAGAGTGATTTTAAAAATAGGAAATTTTGTGCAGTTTATTTCACCCCTTTGTAAACCACGCTTTGGTTTTCGTAGTATATTTTATGTGGAAATATAATATAAGAAGATAAGTATTTAAAAACTTTTTACATCTAGTTAAAAGGCTTATAAGCATAAGATTTTGAACAAGTTTGATACTGGGAAACAAATAGTATATTAAGTACACATTAAGCATTGAAGAAGCTTGGCACAAAGTGACTATAAAATAAACGTTAAACATGGTCTTTTGTTTTCGTGGCCCTTTAAACCCCAAGTAAGTTTTTTGATGGGGTATGCAGGGACCTGATTCAGAATTCATATCACAGTGATAAGCAGCCGTACCATCCACAATATGTGGTGCTGCACATGCTCAAAACAAATGTTTTTAGAAATGGTAGTACTTTTCGCGATACAGTTTGGTTAGAAAAGTGATATATTATAGATTATATAAATGCAGAATCTAGGCCCAGGTTTGTAATGATTCCCTCAAATACAAATTGAAAAAGCACTAAACTCTTTATTAAATTAAATTCTATTAATCATCATTATATAATCTTTGAAAATCATTTTACTTGCGAGAAAAAATTTATCTTAAATTTGTGGCCAATAAACTCTGTACCAACTTACTTTTCTTTTTGACAGTAAAAACAACTATTTTTTTTGCACGGTACCATTTCAAGGATATTCAGTGATTAAAATAGATCTTGCACGA
Organism: Anagrus nilaparvatae; assembly: GCA_022575985.1. Taxonomy (NCBI): domain Eukaryota; kingdom Metazoa; phylum Arthropoda; class Insecta; order Hymenoptera; family Mymaridae; genus Anagrus; species Anagrus nilaparvatae. The sequence goes on from JAKSXM010000137.1 coordinate 21,743,189, forward strand.
TAAGGAATCGTTCGTTTAAAAAAACGTAAAACGCAAATTTTTCCCTTTTTTAAGGTATTCTAGTACTCTGAGTAACGCCATATGACATGTTTTTCTACTATCCACCCCCTTGAAAATGTTGCTCACAATTAAAAACTGTTAATTGTCATATAGTTTGGAAAGTACTTTTCTTTAACACTCAAACACCCTAATAGCGTTACGATTTTCTTTTAAATGACCCCAAATAAAAACTACTTGCTGCAAATATAAATTTTTTTCAGTGTACAGTATTTATCAAAGGATTTCAAAATAAACTGTGGCTTATTAAATTAGTAGGAAAAAAAATAATTGTTTCTGGTCTGCGGCCCGAAAGCGTGTAGTATGCCCTCGCCTTGGTAGGTAATTTTGGTGCGATTAGGGCAATTCTTTACTTTTCTGGACGCGAGCCATGAATATACTATTTCTTGGCAGCAGCCAGAAAGTAGGTACTTTCCAGCCGCTGCTCATCCGTGTAACAGAGACGTATTTTCTCGCAATTGGTTAAAAAAAATGTACACGTCCCTTGGCCTTAAAAAAAGAATACCCCTTTCTTTTCCCTTCATTTCTCTGGCCATAGGTCGTCACTGACAAACTGACTTTTGAATAAATGTACCAGGTCAATAAATATACCAATGAAATATGCCATTCATTCAAAAGAAATCCTATTTTTTTAATAGCTGCATGATTGATTTCATGTCTTTGCCATGGAGTTAGTCGAAATATCCATAAATTGAACAATAGCAATATTTAATTAGTAGGATTTCTAATGCATCAATAAAATACTCTATCGGCAGTATAATTCACAAACGACAGTTTTTCAGTGTACTATAATTTTTATTTCCTCAAATTTTTATGACAACCGTAAGAAAAATAATAATTATTAAGTACTGTCTGGTGAAGCCATTCAGATAGATGAAGCCATGTTCTTAAAATGTTGATGATTTGGTGAAACAGTTTGAAATAGAGACTAATTAAGTGTAAATTTTTTATAAAAGAGGTTAATTAATTAATTAATTTTTTATCCGAATTGGAAAAAAAAACTGGGCATTCATATACTTTCAATTATAAACCAGAAATTATAGAAAACAAATTTTTGAAACAAACTACTATACAATTAAAGAAGCGAATTCATAAATTCTTTGCTCCTAGGTAGCATCCCTTGAAAACTTAAAAGTATAAGACTTAATAAAATGCTGAAATCTCTGCTACTAGCTCTCGGCACCTGATCCGGTACAGCACCACGTGAGTAATCAAAACACAAAAATAATCAAAATAAAAACCACTCTAACGTACGTATTAATTAAATGAATGCTAAAATATTGTTAATGAAATAAATAAATGAAAATGGACGTACCATTTTTAAAAAAGTGAATAAAAAAAATGTTCTATATTTAACTAGTGACACGAGACACAAGTCTATCTTAAAAGTAATACTATAAGTTAAAAGTATTCTTCCGCGATCTTATATAGCCTTTACCCCTTCCGTAAAATTTATAAATATAAAGTAGTGTAATAGTTTTCCATATAATATAGTAACATTCAATTCTCTTTTCTTATAAATTCTCAAATCCCATATAATACGCTACAATGATCTTTTATTGCCATAATATTATGAGTTACATAAAATAAATAAAAGAAAAAAAATATTTTTTTTCATTCAATACTTTACGCAGTATATAAACATTGTAAGCTTTTTGAAATAGACAAATATTATTTACTCGTGTCTTGTGTATAAGAGAGAATCAAAAGAGATTTTCTAAAGGATTTACATCGAAATATCGAATTTAAAGATTCTTATGTAGCTTATAGAAAACTGTCAAGTAAGGATAACAATGACTTATAAGTAAATACACTATAAATTCACTTATTTTACTGGAATGACCAGATTTTTTTTTAATACTGGCTAACATTTATATTTTATATTTTTTATTTTATTTTTTTTATACTTTAATTAAAGTAATGTAATAAAAGTTATTTATTTTATTTAATTAAGTGTCGGAATTCTCGGAAGTTGGAAAATATTATATGAAATTTGATATTTAATTATGACTTTCATTGTTGAAATAAAAAATAGGTATTTCGCTTGAATTAAGAAAATTGTTTTTTTTAATAATATAAATTTTATTGGAAAAAAAAACGTGTTTGAAAATCTAAAATTAATAATTTATTTAGAAGATAAATTTTTAAACAATTTGAGTTATTTTTTTACCAGAAATTAAATTATAAAATTAAAAATTACAAATGTAATTATGCTTATTGTTCGTTCTATTCAAGTTTTCGTTTTTAACTCAATATTCATTAAAAATTTATAAGAAAAATTTTAATAAAAGATTTAAAAATTTAACGTGCACACTGCAAGTGAAATGTTTAATTCACATATAATTTAAGTTTAATCATAAAAAATTCAGTGTACATATAAAACTTTAATTTAAAAAGAAACAAAGAGAATTATAAAATAAAATAAAATTCAAAAAGAATGATAATTCTTTTGAATTTACTTTTTATTAAATAAAAAAAAAACTAATTAATTTCTGCATATGATTTTTTTGCATTTTTTTGTCAGAATATACGTTTTTGAAAGGATACAATTGAAGGGGTTACGCGAAATTATTGGTTCCTTACCTGATATTTCAGGCTTTTTTTTAGGTCAGATCAAATTTGGGGTAAAATCCTTAATTTTTTGATAAGGTTCCAAGGTACGGAGTAAATCGAAAATTTCTCTGGCAGAAAATCCGAAGAACCTAAAAAAAACTTGAATTTTCGGATCAGATACTCTATATTTATGATAACCGCGAACCCGTCCCGTAAACCCCTATAAAATAGAATATTGCATCCTGGAAAGTAAATAATGGTTTTAATTGCAAAACGAAGCCAATGGTAAAACGCGATTCCGGGAATTTTTGTTTAAAGGTGATGGGTCAAAAAATAAAATAAACATGCATCAAATACTACCCTACATTCTTCATTGGTAAAAATTGCAAAAAAATTGCAAATCTACCATATAAGGAAATTAAAAAAAAAGTATATATGCATGCAAATAAAAAAAAAAAATTATATGATGTAGAAATAACTTTGAATGAAAAGCTTGATAAAATTCGTATATATATTAATAAAAATAATAATAATAATAATAATATTTTATATCCTTCATTCAATATTCTCTATTACTCTAAAAAAAATGAAAATAAAAAGTGCGTATGAAAAAATATTCTTTGTTTTTCTTTATGTATAAATTTTTGATACCATACTTTCAGTTAAATCTCTTTGTAGGTATATTTATTTACTTTCTATTGCTAAAAGTTATAACATCATTAATCACTGACATATCTGCTTCAATTTTTTTTTAAATTAAATAAGAACTGATCTATTTATTAAAAAAACGCACACATACAAAAAAAAAACGTTATTTATTATATATATAAAAATAATTTTTTTTTAATTAATATCTTTTTTCCTTAAGAGTCATGAATATTTTTTTAAAATGTCAAAGCGAACCAATTTAATGTTAATAAAATCAAAATATCATTCACTTGTATGTGTGTGTGTGTGTATAGTAAATAGTAATTGCATAAATATAAATGTAAATATATTTTGATACACGATTTCATATTTAAAAAAAAATAAGATTTCTCTTGAAAGAGTTTTTTAAAAAATTTTCATTAGGCATTAAAAGATTATATTTGACTCCGGATGTCCGATTTAACAACTTGTTTTTTCTATATTTAAATAAAAAAATGTATTTATATGTAATGTAACAGTTATACCTGTATCGTGAGAAAATACCGATAAAGCATTTAATTATAAGAGTTTAATTTATATAATTTTATATTCTACACATACACACGCATCTATATATTATAAAAATTGTAATTATAGATATATATTAGAATTACGGCTGTATTAATATTTTAGATTATTTGCTAATGAAAGTGAGTGTAATAAAATTAATAAATCTTAATTTTAGGAAATAAAATAGATCATTAGAACTCGGTTGAATGTGGTTTTTTGTGGTTTGTCCGACCCTGTAAATTGAACCAGGGTAAAAATAGTCTTTTTTTTTCAAAGTGTAGCAAACTATTTCACATAGCTAAGACAACAAATCAACATATTAATTTCAGAATGGTCTGTTTTACCTTCGTTATATAAAATTATTTATTTAAACAATAAACTTGTTTCTTTCACTAAACTAGATCGCAAATTTTCGCTGGTATTAATTCAAATCTTTTAAAAAATCAATTATTAACATCCTATTTTATCAGAAACGAAAATAGTTCATCTTTCTAGAACAAAGACTACTGCGGTATCCAGCCCCAGCATATTTTTCACATTTTTTTGACTTAATTTTATGGATTACGATAAAATATATGATTTGTAGAGTCGGCACACCCCACCCCCCTGCGTTCATCGGGGGAGATTCAAACACATATTTTCGACTCCAAAAATAATATCTCCGGATCGAATCATCCAATTGGGGCCTCGTTGGTGTCAAAATTTTTATTTTAAAAAAATACAAAAAAAAAAAATTAAATATTGAAAAAACGTGATTCTGAAGCTTTCGCCTAAAAAAAACCATGTGGCGAACAAAATTTCTTTGTTCCTAGTTTGTTTATCACTTTATATGGTCTAAGAAACCCGAAGAAACGTATAAGCCAATCCAGTTCCCCTATTTCATCAGTACTTTTTTTATCAGAAAACTTGGTTTATAAGGGATTTTAACCTGTTTAAATGTTTTTATGCGAATAAAGCCAAAATTTCTAAAAATGAAAAAATTTTTAAACTCACTTAAATCCATTTATATCAGGCTTTTTGGGCTCTATGCCCCGGGGAACCATATTGATATAAGTTTGTAACTGTTTCAAACCTTTTTCAGTACCGAAAGACGAAAAATTTGAAAAAAAAAAATTGGACATTTTTCCATATATACCCCTTACGATTTTTGAAAAAATAAAAATTTTCAAAAAAATCATGTTTGCCCTTTTCATCAGCACTTTTTTTATTAGAAAACTTCGTTTATGAGGAATTTTAACCAATTAAAATGGTTTTATGCTAATAAAATCAAAAATTCTAAAATCCAAAAATTTTTAAACTCACTTAAATCCATTTATATCAGGTTTTTACAGTTCTTAGACCTGGTGAACCATATTGGTTTAAGTTTTTCAATGTTTCTAACCTTTTCCAGTACTAAAAGACGAAAAATTTGAGAAAAAAAATTTTTTGATATTTTTCCATACATATTATATGGTCCTTTTGATTTTGAGCAAAATAAAAATTGTCAATAAAACCCAGTTTCCCGATTTCATCAGTTATTTTTTTATCAGAAAACGTGGTTTATAATGGATTTTAACCAGTTTAAATGTTTTTATGCGAATAAAGCCAAAATTTCTATAAATGAAAAAATTTTATAACTCACATAAATCCATTTATATAAAGTTTTTTCAGCTCCCTGTTCCGTTATACCATATTAATTTAAGTTTTTAACTGTTTCTCACCATTTTAAGTACCAAATAATATAAAATTTGAAGAAAAAAAAATTTGATATTTTTCCAAGGTGTGTCTGACAAATTATAGGTAAGATATCGTTCTATTATGAAAAAATGTAATAAAAACATAAGAAGGACCATATAAAATCTAATTTTAGATTTAAAATCAAATATTAAGATGGTAATTACCAAAGATTAGAAAATTACCAAAAACCCTATTTATTAATTGAGGCCTGTGTTTCTAATCCCAGAAGGCCCATTGGAATAAACGGAGGGCATCAGGAGTGTGTTTTTTCAACTTATTAAAGTCACGCATTACTGTCGATTGCAATTTTGTTTCCCAAAGGTAGCTCTCTTCTTAATCAATAATTAAGTAAAATATTATTTTATAGGTACTTTAATAGATAAAATATGTAATTTAAACTATTTTTAAAAATATATTTGAATTTCTAAATGACCTTTATAATCTTTTAAAGTATGTGTATACAATAAATTGATTGTTTTAAGCCGGACATTTATACTAGAAGCTTTCATAAGTAACACTGTGTATAAAATATCCTTATATTTACATCGATAGTTGACTATATTATAACCTAAAGGTTCATTAGTATGCTAATGATTTTTTATAAGCATAATATGATTTTAACTTCTCTAAAAGTTTACTGAATAAGTACTCTTAATTACTTTCTATAAAATATTTTTACGACCCGTTAAGTGAATCTAAGGTGTAATCAAATTATTTTTTTTATTTTAATGAAATTTTTTTTTTTAAGAAAAATTTAATTATTTATTTTTGTAGCTAAGAATGTTAAAGAAAACTAGGAAAACTTCGGTAAACTGATTAAATATATAAATTTAATTAATAATTTTAGAAGAAAAAGTCAAGTTTTAGCCACTTAATTAAATAATTATTTTCAAAACAATAAATTTTGAAGTTAATAATATTTTTTCTGTAAATGTCAGATATATCACTAAATTCTTGTTATTTATTTGTTTTTCTTTTTATATACTTTTTTTTTATCAAATGTTTCCAAAACTTTAGAATATAAAAAAAAGAATATCAGTACAATTTTTTTTTTTAAGAATCAATTGTTTTAGTAAAAGCTTTTTGATTATAAATTTTTTTATATTTTCATACTTACTTTTCGTTGATATGATATTTAACTAATAAAAGTTTCTTTGGGGTCTTGTTTTTATTCACTTTAAAAGTTTACTTTTAGTTAAAGAAAACTTGGTGAAATAAGACAAAATCAGGGGTGGAAAAAAAATTATTGATTTTATTTGGTTTATTCTTATTCGATGATTTCTGTTAATATAATTTACTTTTTAAACTTTTTTAGAAGTTTGGTATCCTTAACATTTTTTATGCTTTAAAATTCTTCAATTTTTATGATAATATCTGGCCTTAAATTCCAGCTGAGTTATATTTGCCTCAACTCATCTAAATCAGATCCCAGAAAATGTACTTGGGTACTTTGTGGTAAATGTGTTTTTGAGAATTACAATTTTTTTTTTGCATAAATAACTTTATATATGTCTCAAGAATATGTAAAAAAAATTTTTATTTAAAATTCCCTCTCTAAGTATTCATTTTGGCTTGTTTTGCGCGCGCTGTCAAACTTACATTTTTAAGAAATTAAACAAATAGCTTTATTATTCTAAGAAAATAGATTCATTTTTCTCTCATTATACTTCTAACTATTCTTGAATGGCGGAAACTGCAAACTTAATATACTCAATTATTTGGTTTTCGTCATGTGGTGGCGAAAACTACTTATATGGAATTTTAGTTTTCACCATATCACCTTACTGTTTGCTTAAATTGAGCTTTAAATTAATAACAACACTATGCCGAACACTAAAAAATTTTTTTAATTACATTGTAATGCTTCAACAAATTAAGAGAAAATTATTTAAATTCGCCTTTTTTACACATATAAGTATTTTGGATATTTTAAACTTTTTTATTATTTACACGATCTCTATTTAACTATAAAACACTAAACTTGTCATAATTACTTCATTTCTACTGAATTTTACAACAGTTATCAAAATATTAACTAAATTTACACATATAAACACAGTTTATTTTATATACTTATGTATCACTTTTATTTCAACACAATAATTTTCTGATTTTTATAAAAAATAGGTACCTACACTTTTTTTTAATTGAAAAACATTATTCTAATATTAAAAATTATACTCTAACACTTATTTGTACCACTTATTTCATAAAATTAATCTATTTTTTACTTTTAAATAGCAAATAATTAAAATAAATAAACAGGTAAATAAACGCGCACGAACTTAAAATATGTAGGTTATTCACCGGGTTACACGGCGTCTATTTTGTTTTCTTGAGTTTTTAAAAATATTATAGCAACTACATTACCTATAATTTAAATTAAAAAGCAAATTTAAATAAATAATACACAATTATACAAGTTTAGGGTACATTTACATGGTCTTCTGATGCTTCTTACTTCTTATGCTTCTTAGCGCAAAAATTCAAATTAATTTTATTCAATTCTCTTATTTTCTTAATTTACATACCGAAAAATATTTATTTTTTTATATTTAGTTAATTAATAATCAAATAAACCATGTAAATAAATTTTTTGATAACTTTAAATGCAATTATCAGTATTATAAAAAGTTAGGTTATGTTATTCGAACAATCGTAAATAAACGATTTTATATGTAATTTTTAATAAAATATAATGTTTTTATTATTATTTAAGTTTAATCTTTGTAAAAATACATTATTTAATTAAAAAAATTTAATATTATGCTGCAGAATTTAAAAAAATAAAAATAAATTTTGAATGTTAGCGCTAAGAAGCATAAGAAGTAAGAAGCATAAGAAGACCATGTAAATGTACCCTTACAGTTCAATTGTGTAAATAGGTATAAATATTTTTATAAATTAAAAAAAAAGGAGAAAAGGAGTAAGTATAGGTATACCTATATCAATAAAATATGAATTTCTACGGTAGTTTGTATGAATGTTTCATGTATAATATTTATATACACAATTACTATTAATAAAAATGCATTATAGAGCTAATGAAAATTATAGTGGCGAAAAGCGCATCATTATATGGCGAAATACTTATATTTGGTGGCGAAAAACCTGGTTTTTGAGCTTTCCGAAAATAAAACTAATTAAAAATAAAATAATGTTTGGAAATCGCTAAAAAAAACTTTTTTTTCGTCAATAATTATCATCATTTTAGCTAATGAAACAATTTTTACTCTCATATAAGCTTAAAAATAATTAAAAAAATCATTTTAAATGTACCGATTTTCTTAAGATGGCGAAAACCTCCCTCTCTGCCCTATAGTGTTAATTATTATACTAATTATTTCTTTGCGGTAAAAAAAATAGTTTTGTCTAAAACAAGCCAGCTGTAAATTTTTAATTCAAATATATTTTAAAAGCAGAATACGCGAGTATAAAAATAAATCAATAACTTTTCTTATAAAAATATAAATTATCTACTTATAAATCATAATATTCTGATCTCGCATTTTTTATTAAAACGTATTTAAAATTTTTCTTTTTATTCATCATAAACTTTAGTGCTTATTAATCTTCATTATGTCACTTTATCATTACATTTTTCTAGTTAAAAAAAAAACTTTCTTAGAACTTACTATTTAAGATCCTTTTTTTTTAAATATTTAATTTAAGATATATTCCCCTTTTTTAATGAGAGTTAAAAGAATTAAGTAAATTTTTTTTATTCATTTTAAAATATTTATTTATTATTATTAATGAATCGGTACTTTATTAAGCTTCTCTTCAAAAGAGAAATTCATTTTTACGCTGATTGATTGAAATTAATTAAAATTGATTTAATATAAATAAAAATTAAATAAAACTTCATTAAATTACTTCAAGTTGTACTTCAATTGATTTGATTTTTAAATTTTTATTTTATTTTATCTACTTTTTCTAAAATTATTGAATATTTTTTTAACCCATTGGTGTCTGACACGACCAAAACGTATTACTTGGTATTTAGCAGCTACCATTTACATAGAATTTTACATCTAGCAACCACCTTAGGGCTCAAAAAATTTATTTTAGTTTTTTAGTCAATTTTAGCTTGCAACCATTCAGAAAATATACAATTTTTTCAATTGCCCCAAGCGAATTTTCAAACTATCCGCTATTAGAATTCCATTAACGGCAAAGGGAATTTCTGCTTGTAATTGGTGGAATTTTTTTTTCATTCTGGATCTAAATTTTGGATGAAAAATAATAATGAAATTTCGAAAAATAAGCTTTCCATCAAATTGGCGCATTTCATCCACTAAAGACTTAAAATTGCTTGCTTCTTGATGTCTAACCCTTGCTCACATTTTTTAAGGGTTTTTTACTAAAATTGAATATAAAACTATAATTTTCTAGTCTCTTACATAGTTATTGAATTATAAATTCTATGAAAATTAAAGTTGCTAGATATTAAGTGGCTCATTTTGTTCACAACGATTATTTTATTGTTACTAATTTTCTTGATTACTCACAGTAGAAAATTACCCTGATTTCGAAAAAATTCTTACCCAAAACTGCACTATTTTTAAGCCTTAACGGATGCCACCTTAATATTTATATTTTTTTCTTTTATTTATTCTATAATAAATCAAAAAAATATTATTTTTGTTAAATTTTTAAAAATAAATAAATGTTATACAATAAATTATAAAATTTATATTTATATCTTATTATCTAATTTAAAACATAATAATAATAAAGAAAATAAATGATGTTAAACTTTCTTTTCAAAAGTAATTACCAGTAAGATAAGTGATGAAGTTTCAAAATAAATGAAAAGTTTACTAGTGTATGTAAAGGATCTGAAAATTGCGAGGAGCTTTATATATATAAAGTATATATACTACAAATTTTATATATATATATATGTATAATACTAAGAATGAAAGCGTAAAACCATAAAATTTGAATAGCTTAACTCATGTATCTAATATAACCGAAGATTGGTTTCAAGTGCTTGCTGCATTATAGAAATATATTCTGCATATATAAACGTAACTATTAAATACATCATAGTTATATTATCGCATAAGAGAAACAAAAGAAAATAAAATTTTAATAATTTTAAGTTAAATCATAAAATTTTGGTATGTACGTTATAATAATTTAGTTTTTGAAATATTGGCCGTTTTATTTTATTTTTTAAATCAATATTTTTTGTGAAATTTAATATACAGTACCAAGAAATGTAAAATAAATTAGTATTGTTTGTTTCACAATAACATTTTTTAAGTATCAAAAATATTTACTATTTTATTTTCCATACAGATTAATGTTCATGTGGTTTATGAATAAAATAATTTGTCGAGTGTTAAAAATATAATTATTAAGTATTTAAATTATAATTTCGAGCATTTTTTAACTGTTAATTGCGAAACAAATATCTAAATTTTTACATGAAAACAAAAAATTTCAAGACAAGTCATTGATCTAATATTAAAATAAATAAATTTTTAAACATACATTATTAAAATCGCTCATTTTGATAATTTAAGAAAAGGCTCATATATATATATTAGGGTGTTTCTTATTTCCCAAACTGCCCGTAGAGAAAAATACTGGCTCGAATATGATACTTCAGGTCATAAAACTATTATCTAAAATAAAAATTTTTATAAACAACTTGATGTAGTGTGCTGATTTGCAAATGAAAATCGGTAAAAATCCAGGAAACAGGTTTTAAAAACGTTTTAGAAAGCTTTTAGAAACCTTCCCAAAAACTTTTTACTACCAAAATGTTCTAAAAGCTTATTAGTAACAAAATATCTAGAAAAAACTGCAAATTATATAATAAAAGGTTATTTTTAGATATTTTGACCATTTACAGAAGCTTTTTTTTATTGCCTCGTCACTAAAATAAGAAATATGTATTTTTACAAAAAATCAATGAATAAAACAGCCAAATTGCAATTGGCGTAGATATTTGCTTTTTAGACGACTGTAAATTTTAAATAAAGTTCAAATATCATAAAATATGTTATAATTTATAGTTTTTTCTAGATATTTCGTTACTAATAAGCTTTTAGAACATTTTAATAGTAAAAAGTTTTTGGGAAGGTTTCTAAAAGCTTTCTAAAACGTTTTTAAAACCTTTTTCCTGGTTTTTACCGAATTTCATTTGCAAATCGGCACACTACATCAAGTTGTTTATAAAAATTTTTTTTTTAGATAATAGTTTTATGACCTGAAGTATCATATTCGAGCAAGTATTTTTCTCTACGGGCAGTTTGGGAAATAAGAAACACCCTAATATATATATATGAACGATCGGTTCTTAGCACCGAGGGGCTAACGACGCCATTTGAAATATTTAAATCGATTTTAAATCGCTCTCAAATATTTTAAATGACTTTTAAATTATTTCTTTAAATTAAATATTTAACATAAAAACTGTATAATGGGGGTTTGCAAGGACTCAAAAGTAGAAATTTTCATCGGATTGAACCCCAGCTTCTTGCCTACCCATATTTTGGCAAAAAATCGTCTAATTATTGTGAAAATTTTTAATTCATAAAAGCATTTTAACCCATTACCGCCCAGGCAGCCAAAACGTGCCACTTGATTACTACCCCTATTCACCCCAATTTTCCATTCCTAGATGAAATTTTATGATTTTTTTGACTTCATGTTAGAAATTAGAAACCTCAAAAACCCCTGGTACTAATTATTAAAAAAAAAAAACACATTATTTTACGAATAATAAAAACTTATATCAAGTGGCACGTTTTGGCTGCCTGGGCGGTCAACCTCTTTTAAACAATTAAAAAATTTGTAATGGATACAAACTTCTAAAAAATTTTTGATGGTCTAATTTAGATCATCAAAATATTTTTAAGTGCTAAAAACTTTTTAACTGCCTCATTCAAACCATCAAAAAAATTTTAATGGCTGAAAACAATTTAAAGTATTTAAAGTATTTCTTTTAAATCTTAAATACTTTGAGTAACCGAGTTGACTAACGTCGTCAGCCCGCTTAGCACAGCTAATATATACTTTTTTAATTAAAAAATGTGTTGTAGAAAATTTTACAAAAACAAAAGTACATATCAAATTTTAACTAATATGTAAAAAAACTTATGAACATTTGGAGGAAGAATTAGATACAGAAAATTATAAGAATTCTTCTCGCAAGTGAAATGAATTAGCAAGAGTATAAATAAAAGTAGAATCAACATTGTCAAAAGTAAATAAAACTGAAGTTATTAAGTAATTATCACAGTGAATTTAATGTAATGTTGGCTGTTTTGTTGTTAATTATATTACCATTTTTGATTAATAATTAGAAAAATTTTAATTATTCATTAGAAACTAAAGTAATAGTATATTTCTACACATGGCGAAGAAATAAAGAATAGCCCAAATCGCATACGTAAATTATCATCCGAGGCAAAGCCAAAGATGGTAAACTGCGATTCCGGGCATTATTATCATGGAACATGTTCTGATCAGGCTTGATCAGAGACGATTCAGGGACCTGATCAGGCCTTGATAAGATCAAGAATATTTCCATACTTTAGGTTTATGGACTTAGGATAATTTATATTTCTGGATTTATTGTAATTTCGTTTCTAGGGCTTATAATAATTGAGGAGTATACTGTTACGTGCTAAATGCACTAAAAAGATTGAGTTGATATTTTTTTACCTAGAAGGTAAACCTTCTAATAGTAAGGGCTTAAATTTCCTTAGAAATGATTCCTTTTATTTTACTGGGTTATAAATATAAAAAATTAACTTACCTTTTTAGGTATATAATTAATTGATGTTCAAATTCTGCTACTGTTGCAAAGCGGAAAATAGCAGCAATATTATTATTTTAAGTTATTACAAGTGGTTTATACACTCAAAAAAAAGTAACTGAATTTGTGATGTACAAATTTGTTTATTTAAAACTTTTAGCAATTTTACACTGAGATTTATATAAAAATTTATTAACTTAATCACTTCTAGATTTATTTAACAATTTGAAAAATAATTTGATTCTGTATATATATGTTGACAAGAAAATTTAATCTTATTCATTTACTTATAATTTTAAATTTACAAGAAAAAACTAAGTCCGATAAAATAATTTTTAATTTTCAAAAATATTCTAAGTTAGAATATATAAAATAAAGTCAAAAATTGACAAGAAACGACCGGCACAGAGTCCAGGTCGAAAATGAGCAAAGTAAGCATATATACGAAAAAACTAAGTTCAAATATAATAATTTCAACAAAAAAATCTAAGTCAAAATAAAAAATATTAGCAAGAAACGACCGGCAAGGAATCCAGGTCGAAAATGAGAAAAATCTTCTGTCCCCTGAGGTCTTCAGGGACTATTTAAATGAAATGCCGATATATCCATCCCTTTTCAGAGCATTAAAATCATAGGTAAATGAATTGATATTTTTTTGATAATCCCACGCAAAATCGGGGTTGACTTCTTAAAATTATATGTCAAGCAATAAATTTCTTGCTTAATAAAAAGGTTTGATACGGCATCGAGTCTTTTATGTGCAGCTGTTCATATGATTTGAAAAAAAAAAATGTTAATACGTTCAGGCCCATCTATGCATATACAGATAACAAACATATACATATATATATAATATATATATGTATCCACTAAAAGTAGCCGATACAAATAATAAAATCACGAGCATATGCACATTTTATTTTGTATTTTGTTTTATTCTAGGACCCTTTTATTTATGCTAATTTATGAAAGAGAATATTGATGTGAAGTGTAATGTCATCTTAAATATATATAATAAACTAATAAAAGGGTCAACAAAATATTATTTAAGAAAGAATTTTAACGTTTTGTTTTGAAAAAAAAATTCTTTTCTTCTTTATCATTTTTACTAAAAAATTTTTGTATAATAATGCATGATGCCGTAACAATACGTTAAATCTGTTATAAGTGAACATGTTCCATGCTCGTTGGTTGTGTGAATACACTAACCAGTTATAAGTTTTTTTTTATGGCCAAGGGTCGTATATTATTTTTCTCCATCAGCGGCGAGAAAATAAGTCTTTACCAGACGCGTTGTTGGCGATTGTTGGCGACTGGACTGTTTTCTGTAAAATAGGATTTCAGATTCGTATGCATTGAGTCAAAAAACATATACTCATTTGAAAATAATGTTGACCTATCGGAAAAAAAAAAGAAACTACGATATAGGGGTTCAAGCCTACACTAGGATTTAACTTTAAAATTGTGTAAAAAGCTTATTTTTAACTTTCATATTTTAAATATATAAATTCATATTTTGAAAGAAATAAATTATTTAATTACTGAAAATTAAAAAAAATAATAATTTTTTATCTGCTTACTACCTTTTTATATTTTTAATATTTATGTAAGTACAAACAAGAAAACATTAGTAGTTGCCTATAGAAAGGCGCTTTTTAATCCTTGACAAACGTACATTAATTTAACTTTTCTAATTATTTATTTTAAATCTGAGATTTACTAATTTAAAAATTAATTATTAAAATTAATAAATTTTATTTTTCCTTATTAAAAAATTAATAAAATTTGTCACTTAAAGGAAATAAAAAATTATTGTAAATAAATGTAAAATGTTTTTTAATAAATCTTGAAGAATAAAATAATATTTTATATGAAAAAAAATGAACATCTTAATTACAAATCTTATATTAATGTATGTTTCTTAAACGAAGCATCAAGTTTTTAGCTATCTTAATGTAAGATCTTTTTAAGTGAAAATTTTTATACCTATAATAAGAAACGTATCTTATTTATAAAGAAAAAAACTTTTAACAACTACTTTATTTGTTTAATTTTTAAATAGAAAAAATGTTTTTCTTGGGAATTTATTAATTATATTCCCTTAATTATTCATAAATTACGGAAATTAGACTTTTTTTTTTACTAAAAAAATACTTAGTTTTATCTAAAAATATTTAAAATTAGCTTATTAACGCCTCCTTTTTTTATACTTTAATCTAAAATTTAATCAAAAACATGGCATAGAAAAAAATGACTGGCAGAAAATTCTTAATAAATATGCAAGTTGTTCAATTTTTATCTCGTAATAAAGATCTATTGCTATGAATATTTTACCATTCTTCAAAATTTTTTTTTCAAAGATATTGTTATATTTTTTGATTTAAAACTTGATATAATTGTTATTATCATTAACAAAATGGTCTCATTTTACATAAGGAAGGAAACGAAAGCTAAAAAAGATCCCGTGAAAATTTTCTCTCTACAATGACCGGTCGTTCATTTATTATTATGCATTAAACTTTTTTTTCTTCATTTTATTTAAAATCTGATACTATATTCTGAGTATCATGATACAAAATAATTAAGTATTGTTAATGCACGAGATCTATTCAATAAATTTTAAGAAAAATTATATACCAAAAAAGGCTTTTAAATGTTTAATGAATTGAAAGGAAGAACAGTTTTTTGTTTAATTTCCTTTGAAAAAATATAAAAAAATTTTTTTTTTATGAATTAAAATTTTGTACCTTACTGTACTAGATCATAGATATTTCATTGGAATAATCAGTTATTTTTTAAATCTAATTTTTTGTACCTAAACTTTAAGGTCCAAATCCCTCTCGAAATCCCTACAAACTGGAGTTCTTGCCTCCAAGCATATTAGAGAAATGGATTAATATTCTTGAGGTTGGATGATGCGAGTCGCTAAAAAATAGTTTTAATAGACTTTTCAGACAATTTACACCACATTTTAAAATGTTCAAGTTGAAAAAACGAGGGTGGCGAAAACTGTATAGCCCTATATTAATCCACTGTATCAATCTTCATAATTACTTTAATTAATACATTTTTTCTAATAACTGATAATACATTATCAGATTCTTCGGCTGAATTTTGCTGAAAATGCTTGAAAGTTTAAGTTACTTAATTTATTAATTACTTTTTGCGTATAAATTCTATCTCATTGATTCGAATTCATCAAATTTCAATACATTAATTTTTTTTATCATGAGAAAAATAAATTTTTTTTTTTTATTAATTAAAATTTGAGCTTATAATCAAATACAATGTGAAACTGTAATTTAAGTTTTGCAGTAACATACAATTATACTATTCTATATTATATTACATAAGTTAATTATTCTTAAAAATTTTTTATTAAATAAACTTTTTTCTACACATAAAAACACAATTTTTTATTTTTAAAACTATATAAAATAAACTTTTGAAATATAAACCTTAAATTTTTTATTTTTCTAAAAGTACAAAACAATAAAATATTTGCACAGTATTGTAAATTATATAAAAAAGGAAAACCTCTAAATAAAGTATACAAGTAAAATTTTTGGTTAAAAAAAAATATATTCTGAACATTTTTTTTATTCATCGACACATATAAAATATCAGCGTTCAATAGTAATAAATAAATAACTTTGTTTTTTTTTTTTACTTCTCATATATTTACTTTTAAAATTGAGCTTCATAATTCTTTTTCTATTTTAATCGGAAATTTGAAGAATATAAGTAATAAAAAAAAAGAAAAGAAGCGTTATCTTATATATTTTCTAAGAAAAGTACCAAGCAGTAAATAATGTATAAATAAATCTTTAGTTTATAAATAAATATTGTATATGGAGTTATTTTTTCATTTATTGGTTTACCTGGAAAAAGAAAAATAGTTGTAAAATTAAGCATATTTTTTGAGACCTGCCAGATAATAGGGTCTTGATTTTGTTCTAATTGAAATATTATAAGAATTAGACAAAGAAAAGAACGGCATTTTTGGGTATTTTATGACTTGAGTATTGATTTATTTGGCTCTTTATGTTCAGACTGTAAAAGGCTATTGTGGGTGAGTTTTTTGATAACTTATCGAATGTTACTACTTAGGCTAGGATTAGTTCGGGGAGCAAAGCACTATTATTCGGCGGTAGACTTTGAATAATTGTAAGGTAGCAATAAAAACGCCTTATTTTAGAAATCAACATTTTTTACTTAAATTTTTTATTGCGATTGATTCGTGGTTGCCCATGATGTTCAGGATAATTTTTGTCTTCCTAGGCGTACAAAAAAAATTCCGCATTAAGTTTTAAGCACTAAGGAGGACAAAAACTAATTTATTTTCTGCATACAAGAAGCCATGAAAAACATTTGTAGATAGTAACCAATCAACTTATGTTTCTGAAACTTAAAAAAATTTTATTACTAGCATACTTTTACGGTATTTTTTATATCTTCTCATCTAAATTGTTTCATTTTTGAACCAGAATATCTACATTATTTTGAAGTAGTACCTATAACAGAATTTTTCCCACGTTTCGCTAGTAAATTATAAAAAAAAATAAAAAAATACACCCATATAAAAAAAAAGGTACAGAATCCGCAAGTATTTATAAATTTAAAAAAAATCCATACTATTTATAATATATTCATAATTTTAGTATTATTACGAGTAGAGCAATTTTCTAAAGAAATAAAATATAAATCAAAAGTTTACAAAAGAATCATAAGATGTTATTATTATTATTATAAAAATTGTATATAAATTATAAAACGTTTATAAATTATAATTTATTATGGATATTATTTATAACGTGTTAAACATATCTGATAAAAATTAGTAATTATTATTAAAGAAAATTAACATTTAAAATTACTGTTTTATATATTTTTGTTTAAAAGTGAATAAATATAACTAATAACAGCAATTAACACGTAAAATACAGTTCAAATTATTAACTTTTAAAGAAAATTTCACTCTTATTCTCATCAGACCTTAAATTATTATTATAGTTTTTTTTTTGCTAGAATTAACAGCTTTCTACATACATATTTTTAATTTATTCATTTTTTGTTCTTTTCTTTATTTTCTTTAATATCTTGATTATTGTTATTATATTTTTTTTTAGAGATATAAAAAATTTTTTAATTAGGATGTTTTGAAAAGTTTTTTAAGCTTGTAAAATTTAAAGTTAGTTTTTGAAAGATGAATGTTTTTTTTAAAGTTTAAATAACTTTTAGCATGAATATTTAAATTTTATTCTTTTTTTTCTTTTTTTAAAATGATCTTATTGTTTTAACTTGTAATCTTACATTTTATTATGATGTAAGTTTATAATTAGAAAATTTTATGTACATATAATTAACTGAAGAATTCAAAAATTTTTATTATTAAATATATTTTAGTTTCTTTTTGAATAACTTTTGAATACAATTTGACAATTTAATTTCGCTTTCAAAAATGCACCCTAAAAGTACCTAATTTTTATTGCTTAAAAAAATAGTATATTACGATCCTAGGCCAGAAAAATAAATGACCAAAATCACAGTTTACCATCGTAGTGCGATTTGGGTAATTCTTTGTTTATGGCCAAGGGTAATATAAAATTGTCTCTAATCTAAAATTATCTCGACTGTGGCGAAAAAATACGTCTTTGCGACTGTGGCGAGGAAATACGTACTTTCGGGCCGCAGTACAGAAAAATAAATAAAAAAACTCAAAATATCAATAAAATACATAATTTATAAATATATTATGGCAAAAGTTTTGAGTCTAAGAAATAGTATATCACGATCCATGTCCAGTAGAATGGCCCAAATCGTGAGAACATTCGAGGTGAAACCAAGGATTATTGACTGGAATTTGGGGTATTTTTTTTTTTAAACGAAGGATTGTATACCATTTTTCTTATTCAATGGCGAAAAAAAGGTCTTTGCGTACTATTTTGATTCTATTTGGCTGCTTAGAAAATATTTTTCAAAAAGACTTTTTTCAAAAAGAAATTTTGGTAAGCTGCAAAACTTGATTTACTCTTGCTATTACTTTAAAGTTAAATGAATATTTGTTTAGTTACATTTTAAATATGTCAACAAAAAAATCTAAAAATTCATGGATTCTTAATTTTTTTTCTAAAATTGTACTGTTCTCTCATTACTTTTACTTACTAATTAATTATTTATTGTTTCAAACTTTCTATCTATCAAATAACTTTAATTAACCATATAAAAGCATATATTTTAAGGTTTCCAAATAAAAAAACATTAAATTTCTGAAATATTTATTCAAATATTTTTTTTTTATTTTAACAAAATGTATAAAAATTTTTAACATTTATTTTACAATTTCAACATTATTAGATTATAATACAACTAAAATTACTTTCAGTATAAAAATTTTTTAGATGCTTAATTAAATATTATAAATATAATTGCCTCAAAATTAAAACTTAAAACCTATTAATAGTAGAAAAAAAGTTACATTTATACAATAAAATATATCTTTAACTCGCTTATCAATAATAAAATCACAACACGTTATAATTTTTTGTTTACTTACTTTTAAGCCTCAAATTAATTACATAGCACATAAAATGATTTTTGATTTTTAAAATATAGCACATTGAATTTTATTTTTTTAACTTTTATTTTTAATTGATTTACTTTCAAAATTAACATCATCTAAACTAGTTTTTTGAGTTGGTCTATAAGTTGAATAAACGTATGTACGTGTTGATGATGGTAATGGTGTTACCGAATTCTGTGTTGGATAATTTGATAAAGGTGTTTGTGAATTTCTAAATGTTACACTTTCTGGTGTATCGTAATCTCCATAATCATTTTGATCAGCGTTGTTATTATTTGTTGTTTTAATTGATGGTGGTATGTAAATTCCTGGTGATTGTTGTAATGTTACAGAAGTTGTAGATTTTTGTGGATTGTCAATATATTTATGATTTTTAGCTAATAAAGCTTGATTTTGTAAAAATTGACTTGCATATTGACCATTATTTACTCTATTCACTACTGTTGGATTAATAACATAATTTGATCCAGGTTTGATAAGGTTGCTAGGAATTGTAATATAATTTGGTTGGTTACCTTGGCTTACGTCTTGAACCAAATTATTTTGTTGAAAATTATTTTGAGCTAATAATTTTTGAATGGCTTGTTTCATTATTTGTTCTAATTGAGTAACTTTTACGTAGCTTCCAGTTACATCTGGATATTCAGGGTTATTAGGATCTGTTTTTATGGCAACTAATCTAAATGTGGCTTTTGGTAATGATCCATAATTTCGTAAATCTGAATCTTCAATTTGATTATAGGATGCTGGTGTCTTGTGTGTGCTAGATTCACTATCCAAATCTTTTGGGGATGCAATAATATAATTAGCACCATCAATGTAAGAATTATCAGCAATTTCTTTATCTGGACTTCTTAAATGGTTTTTCTTATATCCATTATATTTTGCGTTATTTCGTCTATCTTCTTCATCATTCCCTTCACCAAAGTGTTTTAAAGGATTTTGATATCCTAATTGTTGTGGATGCAGAGGATAAGGATAATTAAAGTAAGAAGGGTAGAAAAGAGGAGGTTGAGGATAATAATTTGGATAAATGGAACTACCAACAGCTGATGGATTAGGCCCATTTTGTGGTACTCCTCCAAAATTATTTGGTGTTGGTTGTGTACCATATCCATTAGGTGGTGATAGTCCAAATGGAGAAACGAAAGGATTTGAAAAACTGCTAAGAAGATTCAAAGGACTGGAATTAAAATTAAATCCTAAATTGTTTGATCCCGGATAAAAGGCAGGCAAACTTGTAGCAGCAGTTGTTGGTGACGTTTTAGAATATGTATCATAAGATCCAAAAAATGAATTTTGAGTATTTGGAGCTGCTGTTGGTGTATATGAATCTATCGCACCTGGTTTTGGTGCATATAATTCTGAAGAAGGTTGCCTATATCCTTGCTGAATTTGATTTAATTGCTGCTGCTGTTCAATACCTCTTTTCAGTAACTTTGGATTGTATGGATAATCTGGAAATATTGGCAAAAAAGGCTCGTCATTAGGATTTGTACTTTTATGTTGACGTTGAGCCAATATTACAGGCGAAAATAATATTAGTAGCTGAAAAATTAATTCATATTAAAATTATTCAATTTAATAAGTAAAAAAAGAAAAAAAATGTAATTAATTAAAATAATTGAAATTTACTAACAAAAAATAACTTCATTTTTTCAGTCTTGGACTCCTTAAACTTGAAAAGAATGAAATAAAATATTCACAGTTAAGTCTTCATTTAATTATTTCTGCTTTTCATTCTCTTTATTCGCACAAAAAATTAAAATAAAAAATGTATAAATAATAAATTTAAAAAAATGTTTATATCCTTCCTAGTCAAAGTTTCCTTTATTAATGATAGATCCAACTAAACAGAATTTCCTCTTTATATGAGTCCACTTGAAATGATTGAAAACAAGTTTTGTCGTTTTCCCCGACCTTGCTTTTTAGTCATGACCGTATATTAAAAAATATATAAATTTCTTAACTGAACACACGCCCAATAATAATAATAATAATGATAATAATAATAATAGTAACAACAACGCTCGTTTTCTATATGAACTAGCTTTAAACGGACAGTGAAAACAGTAAAACTTGTATGTATGTATATATATATATATATATATATATATATATATATAAATAGAAATAAAAAGGGAAATATATATATGTGAAAACTATATCACTTTAAATTTTAAGTGATCGTTACGGATAAATTGCAATAACCATGTTATATTCAAGGTACTTAAATGGAAGATACCTGGTTATACAAGTCATCGACTTATTATAAAAAATAGGAAATATATATATATATATATATATAGTTAGAACCAATTTCATTTTCAAATTTTTTTTTCTTCTAGTTATAGGATTGTTGGGAATGGAATTTATTTATATGGACTTTCGTTTAAAATTAGAGAAATGAAAAGAAAATTTTATAAGTTGTTTTTATATTTTAAAATAATGTGTCTCTTTTTTTTTAATGATCGTTATATATATATTAAATAAATAAATTTAATTATCTCATTTTATTTTGAAATTTATTGGTTTTTGAAGTCAATATATGGGTTAATTTTTCTGAAGTGTATGAGAAATGATTGGTCGAGTCTTTAAATCAAGCCCAAAATATTTTTTGTTGAAAGTGTTTTATCCGAATTTTTGGTTAGATTCTAATTTAGTCACGTTACTTGGTGGCAAATTTGAAATTTAGAAAAAGTAACTTATTAAACATTCTTATATTTTAATTTTGTGACTTCAAAATTAAAACTCTAAAAAATTCTAAAAATTTCCCGAAAAAAATGAAAACCACTGTACCAAAGACAGGATTGGGTCTAGAAGGCTAAAAAATTGATAAAACCTTTTAGGTCTGATTTGAAGACTTAACCATTCAGCTTATATACACTTCAAAAATACTAACCCATATATGGAATTGAAAAATAAACCTTTTGATATTATTATTTATAATAAATTGCATGTAATTAGAAATATGTCATCAAGTTTTTATATTTTTTAATCAATAAATATCTTGACACATTTAAAATTTAATTACAAAGTTTTATGTATTTTTAATATATTAAATTGATAAACAAATTATTTAATTAAATATTCGAACCATACATATTTATTTATTTATAAGTGGTTAATATTTAATAAATTAATTTTTCATTTGATTTTAAAATAAATAAATATTTTATACTTTATAGGGGAGGTTTAGCCATACTGGAACATTTTTTAGCTTCAAAATTACTTCAAGTATATCGTTGCTGCGTAGGAGAAAAAAGTCTGTTTTCCCCAACAGCTGAAACCTAAATAACTAAAATAGTTTGAAATAAACCAAGAAAGTAAAGTACTTAATTAATAAATATAAAAAAGTAAAATCATTTCTACATAAATTAATAATTAAATAAAATCATATTTCAAGTAAAAATTAAAATGTCAGAAAAAGATTACTCAAACATTATTTAAATTAAAACATAAAACTAATTAAAAAATATTAAGACAAGTCATTAACCCATAAGTAATGAAGAAAAAAAAATTGTATCCATCAGCTACTTGAATAATAATAAAAAAAATTATAGTATTCTATTGAAGAAGAAATAATAGCAAAAAAAAAAAAGATAAGTGCGAGGAAATAATCACTCCAAGATTTTTTTTTATATATAGCGTAGCCAGGTAAAAAAAAGAAGCTAAAATACAATAGAAAAATTGAGAGACAATTTCCTTTTTAAAAATACACGAAGATCGATTTTTCCAATACGTATAGGAATATGCGTTGATTGGTCTCCAACACGATACGATAACTGCGAAGAAAAAAAAAGGAAAATTTTTCATTGTTCGAAGAAAAAAATACAATTCTTACATTATTTTTATATTCCCAAATGACTCATCGATAGGAATACACCTACCGCATATATTTATCTTTTGTATTTTTTTACGATAGAAATTTTTAGCACGCGATAATAATAAAACGATATAATGCAAAAAAACGTTTATACAAAAAATAAGAAGGACTAGCTATTGTACATTAAACTTATGAAAGAGATCGAAATCGTATTTTCCCACCTAACAGGAAATTATTTCCTCTTCCGAGGAAATCGTCCACTATATAGTTGTTATTATAACAGTTATAGACATTACTTTTTTTTTGAAAGCGACACTTTATTATACACGTAGGGAAGTCAATTTATCAAAAAAAAAAAAAAATAATAATCAATGATATACTTTTAGGTTTAATTTATATATAAAATAATGATTGCTTTCTTTAGTTGTAAAAAAAGATTTAAAGAGGGTTGACAATCGCGTGTCTTCTCGTATAGAACACTATAACGAGTATTGAATAAAATATATATCATTTTTACTTTCACTTAATCTGGTCAAGCTACTATACAACACGATAAAATATATATAACATTTCTTTAGACTTTTTTTTTTTATTTCTTTTTAGAGGAAAAACAATCAATTTCTATCTTAATCCTTCAATCTGTATTGATACTTATAATTGAAAAATTTTTTATTTTTCTCTACAATAACGTAATTAACTGATTTATTTAAGGACTTTTTTTCTCTTATACCATTTTTTTTTTTTTTTTGGATTATACAATAATAATAAATTGAATGCTACTTTTTTTTAAACAATTATTATTAATATAGAAAAATGCTTCAAGTCAAATATATAATTGTGATATTTTATTTTATTAGCTTTTTTTTTAATAATATTTTTTTTAATTAAACATTCGTTAAGAATTATGCTTCATACTAGTCTTTATTAATAACGTAGGAAATAAGTTTTTTTTTAATTTGGCAACAAGTATTCGCTTAGTTTTTGAAAAACTATGATTTACACTATGAAAAATCATCCAAGAAGTCATGGAGGTAAGTTATATATGTATAGTTTTTAATTCAGTCACATAAATTTTAAAACGCGAAGAATATATTTAACGAATTTGAATTTTTTGTTATTAGGAACCGTCATGATTCTTCTTAAATTTCAAACCTTTTCACCCCTTCGGTTAAACTTAACTTAGGGGTAGGTGCGACTACATCATTTGAAAACAAGTGAAATTTTAGTTTCTTATTGCGGGAGTTTTGCCATTAAAACCTTCAACGGGGGATTTCTCCCCCTCAGCCCTCTTTAGTCTAGCTGTAAATTCGATTATAGGTGGATTTTGGTGTAAGTTAAAATCTAGTCCCAGTTTTTCACGCTATTTTCAAAAAACCACTTTTTCAATGTTATTTAAATGGGGCTCAAAACTGTTACTAAAAATTAAAAACTATCTTTAGGAGGTTTTTTTACCAAAAAAGCACCACTTTCTGAGAATATCAAGCCAATCCTAACCAGAACAAATTTTGCCGATTATTCACTCCACCCGCCCTTTTTTACAATGAACCGTTTAGCGCTATCCCTGAAGTTTTCTTTTACAAGTTCATTTTCCAGCTTGGGTAATTTCAAAAATATTTTTGAACGTGCATTTAAAAAAAATCTAAAACTTTAGCCAATCGGCGTGACTTTTAACTGCAACAGTGGTATCCAAAAAAAGGCTCTCAACGTGTATTTTTTAGTTTAAAATTGTAAAAATTTGATATATTTTAGCTAGCTGGCTGGATCTTCAGTTGGAAAAATCTTGCGTAAATTGGAGCTTAAATTTAAGGGGTAATTAAGTTGAGGCTTTTTCTAAAGTGCCCCAAATATGTGCCCACACGAACGCAATACAAAACAAACCACAAAAGAAGTTTAAGAAAAAGATATTTCCCCAGAAGATTTAAAAAATGAAGTAAATTTGAAAAACAAGTGCTGCTGCTAATAAACAATTTTGCATAATAAAACTGAATAACATTAAAATTCAAAATAAAACTAAAATTATTCAAATAAATTCATCCAGAGTGCGCATAATTTAAAATAAAATTTATAACTAAAGCAAAAGTTAACGTCATAGATGTTCATACATTATAATCTGTAATACGAGAAAGACTGTCTATCAGAATTTCTCGAATGATGTATGTATATAAATTAGTATAATCAAAAAATACATACGTACGTGAGTATTTATTTTAATAACTTTCTCATATCAAAAATAGGTATACATAAATAACAAAAAATTTTCATTAAAGTAAATAAAATTTTTTTTTCTAAAAAATATTACTATATTCAAATTTGTATCATTAAAAATATATCTTATCCGGACATTAATTTTCTTAGGATAAAAAAAAAACTTTCTCTGTGAATTTTATGCAGGAAACAAAAGGATTTTGATTTATTAAAACAACGTTAAAAAATATAATATTTAGATGAAGCTATCAAAAAGTTATATAATATTAATATCCAAATGATTTATTTTTTCATAATTATGATGAATAAATAAAAATTTCTATTGTTTTAAAAATATGATTTTTATCTTGTAAAGTAGGATGTTAAACAATATAAATATGTAATTATTTTAAAATTTGTATCTATGTAAAACATAAAATTCTATTTTTGAGGAAGTCTAGTATTAGAGATCAATTTTTTTATTTTTGAACAGATTTATCAAAGAATAACTACCCCCTCCCTCCTAAGATTAATCTCAATCATTAGAATGAAAATGTTAGGGTAACCTGTAAGAGTTTATATTGACTTCTCGACTAAAATTACTATAAATTTTGCAATAAAATTAATTTTATATGTCAATCAAGTAATCATAAATAATTTTTCATGAAAATACGATAATAAAAAAATTCAATTATTGTAATTAATTATTATTTTTTATACTCATTTATACCTATTTATTTTGTAATTTATCAAATAAATAAATTTCTATTTTACTGTTTAAAAATATTATCTCGTATTAAGTAATAATCATTTAAATTGTTATTTAATAATGGGTTTTACGTAATGGTATATCATTTTTTATTTACATTAAAAGGAAAATATTTATTTATTTACTATTCATTTTAATAAGTACTACTATAAATATACTTACAGTTATATAGACAGAATAAATTTTTGGGCACTCGTAACCCCAATTTTCTATTAAAATTTAAAAATGATATAATATACACTGATTATATATATTGATTTTGTAAGCATTAAAAATGTTCATATATAATTGTAATATTCAATAATATGATTTATTTTATAACCAGGAAATAAAGTAAAATACTACAGGTAATATCCCCAGTCTAATAGAATTTTAATTACAATAAATTTTAATATCTAAGATTAAATTCAAAATTATCTTTGCAGCATAATGTAGAAAACTCTATGAAAATCCAATTTATTTTAATTATTTTAATTTTTATTTCTTATACTTGCATGGAATTACATATTAACTCAGTTTTTGTTTTATCTATTTTGTGTAAATGATATATTTTAGCACGATGTTTATTATTTTAAATAATGTACCAGTTTTTGAAAATATTTTTTATAGAAAATTCACTTTGTTTTTAGTAACTTTTTTTTTATAATCGTGATTAGTTATTCAAGATATATCTTATGTTATATATTTTCGGATTCATAAAATTCCATGTTTTTCCAAAAAAAAAAATTACATGCAACTGAATTTCTGGGCTCTGGACATTTTGTAGATTC
Organism: Anagrus nilaparvatae; assembly: GCA_022575985.1. Taxonomy (NCBI): domain Eukaryota; kingdom Metazoa; phylum Arthropoda; class Insecta; order Hymenoptera; family Mymaridae; genus Anagrus; species Anagrus nilaparvatae. Next base: position 21,770,621 of record JAKSXM010000137.1, read on the forward strand.
TTACCAAAATTTCTGGTGCCACTTTTTTTTGCCACCGACTAAAAATCCTGATTCAATTTTGGGATTCCTTTTCGGGATCTTACAACAACCCTGAAGAATTATTTGAAATACGCTCGAAAAAAGAATTTGGAATGATTTTCCGAAGAATCCCGTATACCACAAGTTTTTTGAATGAATTTTAATTTTACAATTAAGTATATATTACATTTTAATGAACAGTAGACAATTTTACATCATTATATGCAAATTAAATTTTCTTTGTTATATCAAAGAAATATGAAAGCTGTAATATTTTACATGTATATACCAACTTTTCTTTATGATTCAACATGAAAAACAAAACTGCAACGTTAGGATTTAAATTCAACTTTTGCTTTCTTTTGAAACTGGTATTGTAACTAGTATTTTCCAAGAAAAGCTGTATACATTTATTAAAAATGGTAAAGACTTTGACTTTTACAAAGAAATACTTAATTTTAGTAAAATGAATCTTTGAAAATCAAAGGAAATCAAGTAGCTCGTTATAACAGATTTTTCTGCTCATTTTAAATTCAATTTATGCTTTAAAGGGAAAGAAATTTCTAAGCACGTAATCAAAAATATTTTTCTTAACAAAATCTAATTTTTGAACAAAGGCATACTTTTTTTTTTAATTTTTTGGATCATGAAAACTTAGGAAATTTTTAAAAAAAGCTTATCTTGAATTATTGAAAATTCTCTTAAGAGTAGATATATAAACTAGGGGTATAGATCAGGTTTCGAAAAGATAAGGAAGCTTCTGATTGAAAAATGTAACTGCAAACCTTTTTCGATAAATTTCAGGCTTTACACGAAATCTGACCCAATAAAAATGGCAGAAATTCCGGATTGGGTACCCAAAACTCAGATAATTTAAAATAACCGCACATCCCGAAAATACACTTAAATAAAACAAACGGTAAAAATGTTTCATTTTTCACAGATCAGGCCCTTTTTTATTTTTGAAAATCTTTTATTATTATTGAGCTTTCACAAGCAAGCTGATATATATCTTTTTAAATTATTGTATAAAATTACCTACTGATATTGGATAATGTCAGCATAACCATTTTGGAAAATTATTTTTTTAAACAAAATAAAAAATGAATTTAATTTATAAATGAGTTTATAGGGGTCAATTTTTACTAAAATATCTCATTTCTTGAAAATTAAAAATTTTTAAATAAATTTACAAGGAACAGAATAAATAACCCCGTAATAAAATTGCTTTTTCTAATTATTGTGTCTACAAATTGTAATGGAAACAGCGAAAATAATTTTTAAGCATATTTATACTTTTTTATGACCTAATTTTTAAATTTTTAGTAAAGTAACTTTATCTGAGGTGCAGCAGTTTTTATTAACTATTTTTATAAATTTTAAAATTTTAAAAATAAAAAAATTTAGAATTCTTTCCAATAACATAACCAACATTAATTAACAAAATGCTAAAGCAAGACTTCAAATGCACATTTACATGTAAGATTTAAAATTGCAACTTTCTTCGCTAAAAGCATCAAAATTATACTCTTATTCAACACTACTATATATTCTAAAATAAAATATTCTTAAAAAAAAAGTTGAAAAAAATTTATTTTCTTATACTTTACAATACTGGCTTATTCTGATTACATGAAATACTTTAAATTTAAAAATATGAAATACATAATTAATAAATAAAATTACTACACACTGAAAAAAAATTCGCTTTTGGCAATAATATTGGCAATAATGACTTGAAAATTATAGAAAAGTGAAAAAGAAGCATTTTTTTCGCTTCAAAAAACTTTTTTAAGTATAATTATTTCACGGTTTTCGTATTTTAGGAGAACGAAAAAATATTTATTTTTTTAAAATTCCCTTTGAGTTTCAAGTCATTTGTTGCAATTGCGATTGAACATAGAAAAAAAATCCGCTTGCCGCAAGCAGATTTTATTCCAATGTATATTTTTGAGAGATATTCTTAAAACTAATAAATGAGCAATTCTCAGTGACATTTTTTTTCAAATAACAATTTGAGTTAATTTTTTAAGATCATAGGTCCAAATATTTCAAACTAGTGGTTGTTTTGCGAAATATAAAAACTTAGGAACAATAAATTTCGTCACATTTTTCGATTTTTGTTTTTCGTCTAAAAGTATTTCACCCTGTGACGAATTTCATAAAGCTAAGCTACCCTTTGCTCTGCATACGTAATAAATAAGACAAAAAAGGATTTTAATCAGACGAAGTATGCAAAATTTTAAAAAAATTAACTGAGCCAAACTGGAATTTTCTGTGAACGACGCTCCATGTCCAAAAAAAAAAATAAAAAATAGCGAAAATAACACGTAAATTTTACATGAAGTAAAATTAAACTGTTCTTCTTTTATGGCCAAGACGTCTTTGCCAGTTGTATATTGATTGAGAATTAGATTTTGCTGACAAAAAAAAACATTTTTTTTTTGCTCTAAAATACTTTTTTCCCACTCCTTGTAAAATCGGATTTAATCAAAAAATTTCATCCCCCTCTATTTTAAAAAATCAAAAACAAAAAATTTCCTAATTATAATTTATAAAAATCTTTTTCCTTTGGCGAAAATTTAGGCGAACTTAATTGAATGAATGATGAATGAATGATTTAATTTATTTGCAAAGTTACAAAGTATACATGTTTAATTATTTATTTATTTATTTAATACATAAATTTTCCCTTTAAAAGGATAGCACTATAAATTAGTTTGGGAAAAAGATGTTTAAAAATTGCTCAAAAATTAAAACTAATATATATTTTTTTGATTATCTTGATAACTATAATTATATTTTTAATCTTAACCTAAAATATAATTGTAAAATCACTAAATTAGATCACATATAAAGCTGGTCAAAAATCTAAGTATAAAAAATACCACCTAAAAATATATGAAATCGTGAAATAAAAAATAAAAAAACATTTATAAATTATATGCTATTCAGTAAGTAATAAAATTTATAAATAATAAATGATTAATTTTCTAAATTATATATTATTATATTTAATTCTCTAATAAAAAAAAATGATATACTTTTAATTTAAAAGAAAAAAATAAAATGAAAAGTTGAAAGGGTCGATTTTCCTTAATATTTGTAGCATATAATTAGTGACCACTATTAAAAAAAAAAAAAGTTGTTTCCTGTACAATTAAGTTAATCGTTCTTGCAGAAAGTTTTCCCTATCACATATTTATCGTATAGAGTCTATAATCGGTCAAACTCTTCAATATATATATAAACCAATTCACGGGCAAAGACCTGAATCGTATAAATTATATATTTTGATATTAATTTTGTATATAAAAAGTAAATGACTTTAATTTTATTTTTTAAATGGAATAGGAAATTGTATCATAAGATCCTCCAGAACTGTCAGGAACAGTATTTTTGATATTTAATGATTTTGTCACATCGCGATCCCTTAGATATTGAGTTTCAGAACTTTCACCGGCTAAATTTTCAGTTTCTTCGTAATTTGTTTTAGATGCTAATGAATAATTATCGATTGAATTTCTTAAAGGAGAATTTTGATTAACGAAATTACTTGTAAGACTTTTATAACTTCCAACGTTATTAAATTGATTATCGATTTGATTTAAAAATTTTGGTGTTGGGCCACTATGGTGATTAATGTAAGTTACAGTAGGATTATAACTTGAACTTGAATAAGAGGATGTTGGTATTCCATAACTGTTTACTGTGTAACTTGTTTTTAAACTTGTTGCTGGGTTAATAGCGTAACGAGAAGCGTAAGCTGGATTTTGTGCAGCAGAAAATTTGTAAGGACTTGCGTAACTTGAGGCTTTTAAATAAGCAATACCTTCTGAGGAAGAAGGTGTGTATTTTGAAGGTGCAGGATTATCTGTTGCCTGTGCATATTGATAGATCGGGTTTTCGGTTGACGATTCTTGAATTTGTGGTGATGGTTTTACATACTGATTAGCAACTGACTGCGAGCTTCCCAAAGATATTTGATTTCCTGTAAAACTTGTTGGAGAGTTACTTGGAAAATTAAAACTTGATTGGGTTCCAGATAATAATTGTTTTAAAGAAAAGTATTGCGGAGTGTAATTATTAACATTTGAAGATGGCTGTGGTTGACCTATACTAGGCTGTTGTGCTGTTCCTGTTCCATAAATTGGTGTATATTTTGTATTTGCAGAACTTGGTGCTGATGACGAAAATGTAACAGGTCCATTTTTTTGAGGTCCAAATGCATTTTGTGGTGCACCATTTCCAAGAGTTAATCCAGATGAACCATATTTAAATCCTGGTCCAATTGATAAACCACCATCAAAGCTACCAAAATTTTGTGCACCAAGTTGCGCAGGAGTTAATGCAAATCCTGACAAAAGTGGTGATACTATTGGCTTAAATGAACTTTGACCGGTACTCAATGTACCAAATGAAAAATCGGAATTAAAATGTGATCCTCCATGATAAGATGGCGCAGATGGAAATTGTGATAACGATGAATAAGTATGAGGATAATCACCAATTCCACGTTTACTTTGTAAATTTCTTAATCCTCTAAATGAATATAATGGATTGGTAACTTCCAAAGCATAACCTGATGTAAAAACTCCAAGAAGCACAAAATATATCTAAACATACAAATTAAAAATAAAAAACTAATTGTTAATAAATAATTATATAATATTTAACATGAAAACTTACAATTGAGCACATATTTGTAATAAAAATTTAATGAAAAGAGACTAAAAAATATTTATTAATACACTTGAATAAATAAATAAGTTGATTGAAAACTATATATTTTCACTCTGGTGCCATTTCTAACAGATGAAAATCTTATATATAAAAATCCCCACTTTTTTATATTTTTGTATAAAAAATAAAATTATATATAAAGAAAGGTCTAGGTGAAGGTAATATATTCCATACAGCAATATTCTATATACATGATTGAATTTAATACTATTATATATATATATATATATATAATGTCGAATATATTATTATATATTTACAGGTGTTATATTACTATATGCGGAAAATAAAGGTGGGGTACTTTTCTAATTTTGTTTTCTCTGTTATAAAACTTCTAATGTACAAAATGTAAAAGTTATTTACCTATTATTACAGTTTTATAATAACAATTTGTTGCAGTTTTTATTTTAAATGATAACTTTTATTTTTTTCTTATGTAATTGTTTATGGTAAATTAAAATTTGTTTTATGTTTTGTTTTATGTTTATGAATTTTAAATTATATTGGTGTAAGTAAGGTGAAATTTGGTTTTGACCTTTAAAATTTTATGAAAAAATATCAATGATTTAGGAATTGATTTTTGGTACGCTTTTTCGAATTCTGTAGCAATTTATTGTGGCTAAGGAAATAAAAATTGGTCCATATCAGATGTAAATTACCATAGACAAACTTTTAGATAATAAACTGTAATCTGGGGCATTCTATTTTGGATGGAAAAAATTCAATATTTTTCGGTAATGACAACATGTGTTTTCTAACCACTATAAAGTAAAGTTACCATTACAGCTTACTCACAATCAGATACATTATTTTTTTCTTGTCATAATTTGTACTATCATAAACTTTCAGATATCAAATGATAACAACGCGGAAATTGATTTTGTATACCTTCAAATCTTACGTCTTAACTTTGTTTGATTTCTTTATTTTTACTATCTCATTAAATTTAGTTAAATAATATTATTAATAATGAAAATAAAATAAGTTGTTAAAGTTATTAAAACAGAAAAAAAAATTAATTATTTAACAGATAAAAATATAAGTAATATTGTAGATTATTTTATACGATTCGATCTTATATTATAATTACTTTTTTTTATCATTTTTATAAATAAGGATTTTATATTTTATGGTGTTATAAAAAAATTGATTATATAATAATTTCTTTTTTTTTATCGATTTGATGGTTTTTCAATTCGTAAACTTTTACGTAATGAATTTATGATATGGATGAATCCATCACATTAAATCAAAATATTTTGTGTACAATAAAATACAAGAATTTTAAGATAATTACTATAAATTCAAATTTGTAGTTGGTAAAAGTAGTTTTTGAAAATTGTTTTTAGCTAAAAATTATCATTGATAAATTTTTACTGTGCAGAATCATTTACTGTTTTATACTTACGTGGGAAAACTAGCGTGGATGCAGGGGATTGTTAAAGGGGTCACCCCACCCCCTCGGTGGTCATTTCTACCTTTTTGAAAATTTTACGTTTCATTATTAATGAAAAAAACGAAATTGACCCTCCTGAAAAAATTCAAAGAACCATTTTTTAGAAATTTTTTTGTAACTCGAGCAAATAGCAGGGGCCCAAAAGTTTTGGTTAAAGTCTAAAATTTTTCGCTCATTTTGTTTACAACATTTTTTGCCTTCCTAGACGTAGAAAGAATTTAGAAAATTCCGCGCCTAGATTTACGTCCAAGAGGGCAAAAACTTTTTTTTTGCCCTCACTGGCATAAACTCAATCATTTAACATAAATATAAGGAGAAAAAAAATAATAATAAAAAAATTTAGTCCAAAAGTTTCTGCACTAATTGTGCGCTGAAATACACTGGAACCTCGATTATCCGGACTAGGTGAGACTAACCCCGATCCGGATATCTGAAAATCCGGTTAATACAGAAAAATTAAAAAATTTTCCCATAAAATAAAAAAAATGGTAAACAATTGATATGTATATCGATCTCAAATTAAATTACGACTAAAACCAAAAAACGTAAGATTTAAAACTAAATCCTGCAAATAAAAAAACGTTAAGAAGGTTGAAAAAAAAAGTATGTACATTAAATTCTTTTTAATAAAAATAACAAAATACTTCTCACTTTCCAGATAAACCATAAAAATAATTTTAAAAAAATTTTATATGATTTACTATAACTAGCAGTTGTGTTTAAGAATAATGAGAATCGATATAAAAAAAAATAAAAAAATATTACTCAGAATTAAAATATTTAAATATGTTGATCGTAAAACATTAGGTCATTTAATTGTATACATTTAAAAGAAGTCACTGCGAAAAAAAATATTAAAAACAAACAATCAAATAAAAGTTTAGGCAAAATTCTTTACTCATATAAAATAAAAAAAATTAATAGAATGATTTTATGATAGATTTATACCCATCTATGAGAATAATGAAATATCCGGTAATAAAGTCATAAAGTTTAGTAAAAAGTAAAAAAAATTATTATTGTATCTTAATATAATAATTGTTATTGAAATTTTTGTTTGAATAAAATTATAATATCTTTTTAAAAAAGGCCGCCAGCGAAGGTATACCTATAATTTTAGCAATGCTTCTTATTGTGTGTTAAAAATAACTTTTACATAAATTGAAAAAAAATCAATTTTGTTTTATGACCAAAATGCCAATCCGGTTGATCCAAAATCCGTATAATTGAGGTCCGGATAATCGAGGTTCCAGTGTAGACAAAAAATATCTTAACTACCATATTAATGCAAAAGTTTCGATACTACGTACATCGGGATCACTAGCACGAGAACCCAGCGAAGCCAGAAACAATCTTTGAATTATCAAACAAAGAATTAAATTTGCTGGATTTACTCATATAGAGTAACTTCAATATAATAATATTGTCTTTTTAATGATAAAAAGATCATTAAAAGTGTGTTAAGTAACACGGGATTTTTTTTTAATAACTATAATTAAATGTGATGGCATATTTTGCATTCAAAAAGTGCCATTTTAAATAAATAAAAATAAGTTTCAAAAAGGAATTCGATATATATCTCTACATACAGTGGTTCATTTGAGAAATACATTAAAACAATGCAGTGGTGTGGCAGTGCAGTTGTAATTGTTTATTAGGTAACCTTTATCAACAGCCCCTTGTGGGCTCTAGTATGGAGGATAAATAAATACAATACAATATTATTGCATTCAATTTTTATAAAGTATGCTAATAAAAATTTGACCTTTGGTTTTAATTTTGTAGCAAAAACTACCAAAAAATAAAATATACATATCAGGTTTAGCGTACCTCCACTATTTTATCATTTCACTAATCTTTTACCCAAATCATACTTTTTTTTTTATTTGCGTACACGGTAACATCATAAAGAGAAAATATATTTACCAAGTTTTTTGTGGTTCATGAGTCCGAACTTTTACTCTAGCAATATATACACATAAAAAATACATTTAGATTAAAATACTAACTGTGTTTGACTTTTTTATACGAGTAACCAATCCATGCGAAATAATTTTAACAGACATCCTTATATTAAAAACTCTAGTATTTTCTTTTATATTGTCATTCTGTTAAAATATTCAAAAAACAAAAATTATTCGTCACAAGAAACATACATAAATCATAAAATTAAATTAAATTAATAATTACTTATATTCTTTGTTTACTTTTATTAACAGAATCTTATTTAAATATGCATAAATTTTTTTTTACAAAAAGCATCCTGAAAGTTTTTGTTTTTTTGATTTTACTTTTAAAATATACAAAAAAATATTATAATATAAACATGAAAGGAAATTAATTTTAATATTTTATATATTTTACTTTCACCATAGTGAGATAATTGAAATTGCCATTATAAACAAGTTCTTGTATATTCAAAAAAAAAGAGTTCGTTATTTTTATACGATAATAACAACAAATTCACTTATTTAACATAAATATAAGGAAAAACAAAAAAATAATAATAATAAAAATAATAATGTATTCAACTTTTAATTAAAATATACTATTATGTTTTATACATGTATATTTATTATTTATTTACAAAGCATCAATTTAAAGCTACTTTGTTTTATTTTGTTTTTCGTTTTTATATCAAAATTAACTAGTACTTTAATAATATCAAATTAAAAAAATTTTATTATGAATATATTAGTCTTGTTATTGCTATAAATATATAGTTGGTTTTGGAGTTGTCAGGAGATGGAGGCAATCGATAAAATTATTGGGTCTCAAGTATTTGATTTGGTTTCATTGAAATAATTATCTTTAAAATCTGGATGGGATGCAGTTTTTTCTCCTGAAATTTTGTCTCCCAGAAATTTGTTTCTTTAGTAAAATTACGTATTATTATTAAAAAACTATTAATAAATGAGCGCTTTACCCTTAAATCAGCAAAATCTACCCTCAAAAAGGTGTATTTTTTATTACTCGCATTTTAAGTCTCCAGATTTAGTGCAGATAGGTTTTTTGGGTCGTTGTTCACGAATTTTGATGTCCTGGCTATTAGTAATTTGTGCTTCACCCTTAAATTAGTAAAAACTACCACTAATAGGGGTATTTTTTATGCATTCACTTTTCAGGGGTGGTTTTTACTAATTTAAGGGTGAAGTTCCAACTTTTCATAGTTAAGATGCCAAAACTCATAATCAGAGACCTAAAAAACCTATCTGGCCGAAAGACCTAAATCAATATTTTTAAAATAACAGAAAATCTAATATACTCCTTATTTTGTGAATGAAAGTGAATATAATTTAATATTCATATATTTTCCCACGTGATACAAATAAAAAACGTAATATAATTTAAAAAATAAACAAGATTCGGAAATAAAGTATAAGATTGTTACAAATAATAATCTACTCAAATCAACTTGTTTATTGAATTAAATAAACTTTTTAAACGTGGGAGAACATAACATACTATCGATCAAAAAAAGATGTGGACCTCTCGTATTTTTGAAATATTTTCCAGAAAAATGGTCCCAGAATGTTCGGGTGAAAAAAAATCTGTTGACAAATTATCCTTCAATCTCTGTGAAAAATTTTATGATTGTAACTTTATTAGGAGGGGAGGAACAGCAATAAATGCATCAAAAAAGTAAGAAAAAATTTTTTTTATTTTTTATGCCGTTTTTAAACGTTTAATTGGTGCATTAAAAATTATTTTAAATTAACCAAATTTTAACTGCAGATTCTTTAACCCCTTAACTTCAGGGGAGCGTTGGAATTTTCAAAAAATATTAACAAATAAATTGTTTATAACAATTTAAGCTAAAATCGCTTCTGCTTATCGTAGAAACGTAATTCTTTTTCTAAATGACAGGTAATCATGCCTGGATTACAATTTTAGAATTTGGTCAACGTCAGAATATTGGTTTGATAACAGTATTTAAAAAACGAGTGAATTTTTTTGAATAGAATGCTAATAAATAAGCCCCATTGTTCATTAATAACCTGAAGAATAAAAAAATTTATGATCTAAGCACCCGTAGATATCCTTGAATTTTTTTACGAATTAGGGTAAGCGTAACAGATATGGAACCTGCAACATCGTCAGGAAAAACCCAGGGAAAACTTCTATTTAAGCAAGATTTAAGGCATATATGTCCTTTTCAGAGTTCTCTTGTCAAATTAAGGTCTTAATTTATATTAAAAATGCGTTTGTCTTGATCATAATATGTATTCAATAATGCCTACGCTTACCTTGTTTCTTTAAAAAATATAAAGATATTTGCAGGTGTTTAGGTCATAAACTTTTTTATTCATCAGGTTATTAATGAACAATGGGGCTTATTTATTAGCATTCTATTCATAAAAATTCACTCTTTTTTTGGATACTGTTATCAAACCAATATTCTGATGTTGAACAAATTCTAAAATTGTAATCCAGGCATGATTACCTGTCATTTAGAAAAAGAATTACGTTTCTACGATAAGCAGAAGCGATTTTAGCTGAAATTGTTATAAACAATTTATTTGTTAATATTTTTTGAAAATTCCAACGCTCCCCTGAAGTTAAGGGGTTAAAGAACCTGCAGTTAAAATTTGGTTAATTTAAAATAATTTTTAATGCACCAATTAAACGTTTAAAAACGGCATAAAAAATAAAAAAAATTTTTTCTTACTTTTTTGATGCATTTATTGCTGTTCCTCCCCTCCTAATAAAGTTACAATCATAAAATTTTTCACAGAGATTGAAGGATGATTTGTCAACAGATTTTTTTTCACCCGAACATTCTGGGACCATTTTTCTGGAAAATATTTCAAAAATTCGAGAGGTCCACATCTTTTTTTGATCGATAGTACTTGTATAGAAAAATATCAAGTCTGTATTTTTTTTTTTTTCATTATCAAGGCCGTATGTCAGTTATATAGTGCATTAACACCTTCAAAAGAATTTTTCAAGATGTTAACTTTACTTATATACGAGCATAATTTAAATACAGTTTAACAAGTAAAAGTGAAAGAGCATAAAAAACTTCTATATGAGTTTTTTCATGTTAACAAATTGAATCATTTTTTTTTTTATTTAATAAAAGTATTTTTAAAGCAAAATTAGGTATAAAGCTGAGTATATATATTTTAAAAATTTTGGTTTTTAAAAGCAGTTATATATTAAAGATAATTTTTATTTTTTAAATATCATTTAATATTATCAGTTTCGTGAATAACTTGCACTGGCAGAAATTCAGTATAATTCAAAATTTGGATAAGCATGATTAAATTACTGCTTGAAAACTTCCTTGAAATTAAAAAAACGCTGCCAAGTGATTGGCACTATGGTTCCTCATTAACAATAGCAAAATATTTATAATGGTCTATTTTATCTAATAAAAATGATAATTTGAGATATCAGTATTTCATAAAAAAAAGTTAATTTTAAATCTGAACCGTAAAAAAAGTAGAAATCTTTCTAAACTGCAAGTAACTTATTAACTTTACCATATGCTTATCGTAATAATTCTAAATATTAATACTATCATAGAAAAAATTAAGTACTACGTCAAAAAAGAAAAAAAAATAAGTTATTTATGATTTTTTTATGTATAAAATTTTGAAAAAAAAATTTTCAAAAAAATTACGTCTCAAATGCTGAATTCCTTTATAAATGATAATTCCAGATATTAGCACTTTCATAGAAATAAATTTAGTACTAGGTCAAAATAGAAAAAAAAATTATGATGTTTTTTTAATTTTTTTATATGAAAAATATTCACAAAAAAAATTTGAAAAATTACGTATCAGATGGAAAAAATCCTTTAAAAACAATAATTCTAGATATTAGTACTTTCGTAGAAATAAATTAAGTACTACATCCAAAAAGAAAAAAAACTATTGTGTTTTTTTAATTTCTTTATACAAAAAATTTAAAAAAAAAAAATTTACAAAAATTACGTATCAGATGGAGAATTCCTTTAAAAACGATAATTCTAGATATTAGTACTTGCATAGAAATAAATTAAGTACTACGTCCAAAAAGAAAAAAAATTATTGTATTTTTTTAATTTTTTTATTAAAAAAATTTTGAAAAAAAAAATTTTTTTTCAAATTACATATGAGATAGAGAAATCCTTTAAAACCATAATTCTGGATATTAGTACTTTCATAGAAATAAATTAAGTACTACGTCCAAAAAGAAAAAAAATTATTGTGTTTTTTTAATCTTTTTATACAAAAAATTTTGAAAAAAAAAATTTCGAAAAATTACATCGCAAATGGAGAAATCCTTTAAAAACGATGATTCTGGATATTAGAACTTTCCTAGAAATAAATTAGGTATTACGTCCAAAAAGAAAAAAAATTATTGTATTTTTTTAATTTTTTTATTAAAAAAATTTTGAAAAAAAAAATTTCGAAAAATTACGTATCACATGAAATAATCATTTAAAAACGATAATTCGTACTTTCGTAGAAAAACATTAAGTACTACATCCTAAAAAAAAAAAAAAAATTGGCATTTTTTATATTTTTTGGCGGCGAAAATTTTGAGAAAAAAATTTTCAAAAAATTAAGTATCAGGTCCAAAAAATTACTTTTATAGAGGTTCTTAAAACTAGTACTTCCATGGAAGCAAATTATGTACTACGTTCAAAAAAAAAAAAAATTGGTGTTCTTTGTATTTTTTTATGAAAAAAATTTTGGGAAAAAAATTTTCAAAAAATTAAGTACCAGATTCGATATATCGAGTAAAAACCATACTTTCAAATATAAGTACTTTCGTGGAAATAAATGAGGTATTACATCCAAATTAAAAAAAAAAAAAGTACCTCGAGCTTTTTTGGTGAAAAAAATTTTGAAAAAAAAATTAGGTCTTAATGTCGTGTTGGCTGTGAAATATCACCGGTTACAGTGCGACATACATACATACATACATACATACATACATACATACACACACACACACAGACTTTTTTTAAAAACCGGTTTTTTAGCTTCCTGAGGTCTCAAAATGTGCTTATATGCCAAAATATCGAAAATCAAAATTTCACCTATCACAAAGGTTCCTCTATGCGAGGAACCAAAATAAACTACTTTATTAAATAAGTTTTAATATACAACTGCAACTGTAGATGGCGTTTATTTTTCTCATACAAGGAATTAGTTTTATATGATATAAAAGAATGCGTATGAGTTGGATTTTTTTTAAACTTCTAATAAAATTTATTAAATTAATCAACTTTACTATGTTTATATTAAAAAAAATTAAAAAATTTTACCTTCCTATCTGAAGCTTAGCAATTTGAAGCTTTTTTTCTCCATTTACTTGATATTTTCAGGTTAATTCAGCTTCTTTTTTTCTTGAAGATATTATACGCAGTTTTATAAAACATACTTGCATTATAATTTTTGAGTCAATAATTTAAAATAATATTTAATTCGAGTTCATTATTTATTGTAACTGAATTCTGATTAGCTCTCGGACTGTCTCTAAAAACATGCTTAGTAGTTACCAATCTTGGTAAAAAGAAGCAGAGTAAATGAGTAACAACCGGTATGTGAACTCCCAATGAATTAAAATGGAACTTGTTTAAATTTAAATTTTGAATCTTGAAGCCTTTATAATATTAAGCCAAAAAAAAATAATTTTTAGCTTATAAAATCCTTATAATTCTATACCCCTTTATTGAAATTATTCTAAGTCCCTAAATTGAAATTCTACTAAGTCCATTTGACCCTCCTCCCCCCAAATTACATGCTTGAAGTTATCCCTTGTCTATAAACATGTTCCATGTAGTTAAAAGAAAAAATCAGAAATTTTAGTCTTTTAGGAAAAACCCTCAACCCCAAAAACATTTAAATAATGCCTATGGTTTCCACTAAAAACTTTAAACTTTGTCTCAAAAAATTAAAACTAGAGTTGCAAACCGACCATTGTATAATAATAGCAATCTCACTAACTTAACTTACCTATATGAAAAATGTATACAAGGTTGAACAAAATTTGAAACAAAAATTACTATAACGTTTAATTATTGATTATTTTGATAAATATATCACATAATATAAATTACAGTATCAACCATTTTATTTAAAAATAATTTATCTTACATATTTTTTTAATTAATAAATGCAAAATTACCACTACTAAAAAAAGTAACACTACAAAATTAAATATAAAATAACGTACCTATAAGCAAAGTAAATATTATAATAACATAAATTTTCCTTAATCTTTAACAATATATATATATATATATATATTTCTTAATAAATATAAACAAAAAGGAAAGAGATAGTTTAAATGCAAAGTAAGTTAAAGTGCATAATATACAAAATTTAATAACATATTATGAAAACATTGCAGAAAACTTATAAAAAGTAAATATAAACATAAATAAAATCTTGTAAAATCTCTCTTAGCTTACTTAATATTCTTAAATTTTTATTTCAAAAAAAATTTTTTTTTTGTATGATTTAATGTTTTTTATAAAAATATTGGCATGACACAAAAAATAAAATATAAGAATGGAAAATATATTAAATTAAATGAAAAGTAGGTCGAAATTGAAAGATTCTTATTTTTTTATAAATTATATTTTGTAAGATTTTTTATTCAATAAGTATTTTTATATATAAATTAAGTTAAATTTCTAGAAAAATAAAAATTCATTTTTATTATCTAATATATAATAGTTTTTAATTAATTAATTTATGTCAGCTGACCTAAATAAACAAAGAAAATTTTATTATTTTATCAATAATTAATTATATTATTGAATAAACTATTTAATTAAACATAATTTTCTATTTTTGGAGCAACTTAATATACCAATATTAGAATTCATTGATTCGAGTTACAATGTCAATAACATGTATTCTATATATGTAATTCAATATTTTACAATAAAAAAAAAAAGTATTTTATATTTGATATTGATTAATTTCATTTTTCTTATATTCTACAACAATTTCATATATTTTCTTTTATTCATTCATACATGAATTTCTCGAAATATTACAAAGTATTTAAAATCGATAAGTTAGTATATAGAAATACTACATTTTTATATTAATTTAGTACGAAGTACAAAAAGCTCTACATATTTACAATTTGAAATTTAAATTATTTACAAAAGTTACAAAGATCACAATTATTTATGACTATATTTGATATCATGGTGAGGTTGGATAAAAGAAGAACTTAAACCAAATGGTTGGTTGATAAAAGGTGATTTTTCTGCAAAAGATGAGTAATATGATGGATGTAAGCCAAAATTTGAAGAAAATCCATATGAATTTATTGGGGTGTAGAAATTACTGTTGTATGTGTGAGCAGTAGGCAATCCTCTAACGATACCTGTTGTTGAAATTTCATTAGGGTTAAATGAATTGTAAAGACCAATATTGGTGTATTCGATATTTGATGTTGCTGGAGTTTCAGGGTAATGGCTGTGAAGATGTTCTGGTATTGGTATTGAAAAATGGGTTGGAGAGTCGTCTACTATTTTCAGAGAAGCATGAGAAGTATCAGCATATACATTTTTTTCTAAAACTGGTACATTTGGTACGAAATTGTTATAAGAAGGAATAAATCCAATTTTATCCGAATCTAAAGTATCTGCAAAGTTTGATACTGGTAATATTGAGCTCGATGAGGCTACTGGTAAATTTCCAATATCATAATGATTTTGTGGATTTGTAGCTGTAAATGCTGGGTTTAATATTTGAGTTGGATATCTGTCGAATCCATTTGCAATGAAAGATTCTTGGTAAACAGGACTGACTTTAATTTTGGCTTTTGTAACGACATTTAAATTATCATTTGGATAATTAGCATAAATATTAATTGGTAATTTTTGTAAATTTTGACTATTCGAGGAAGTTTGTAATTTTTGCTGATTTTGATTGTAATTCGTAGGAATAAATTCACTTTTGTCTGGGTGAACTTTTTTATCATAGTTATTAGGAGCATAATCTTGATTAGGTGCTGGAGCTTTATATAATTGAGAAATTGCATGAGCATTTTGGGTTAAGAATAATGTTGCATCAGAAATTTGTTGATTTTGATGACTATTTGGATAGTGGTTGCTTCCATGAGCTGTAAAGTCTATATGTTGGATATTTTGAAACTGATTTGGACTGTGAGAATTCTGATTAAATATACTTGATGGTATGGTTTGTAATGGAAGTTTTTGATTTTTTGGAGGTAAATAGTTAGCAGTATTTGATCCAAAAGGTATTGAATTTTGACTAGCAATAGGATCTTCGTTTAAATAATTTTGTGGATTAGTATCAGGATTTTGTATTGTAACAACTGGTTTTGGTGGTCCATATTCAGTAAATGGTTGAGGTACACGATGTTTATTTTTTCTTCTACGAATATAACGTCTTGGATTTATTTGATGAAATTCTTTTGGTACATCCAATGGATAATTTAATCGATTTTCTTTTTTATATAAATATATAGAATCACGTTTTCTTTGTAAACTTGATAATTTATCATTTGAAATTCTTTTTGATGCATTAATGTCATCGTACTCAAGATTTTTTTCATCTTCAAAATCCTTTTGATCATACTTTTGATCTGCCAAAAGGAAAGAGAGACTTCCGATTAAAAAGTAGATTACCTGATAACAGTAAAAAACGTTACAAAAAAATATAAAGAGAATTTTATTTTATATATAATTACGATAATAAAAAAGAAAATAAAATAAAAATTTTATTATTTGCATTTAAATTGAAATTATTAAAAGTTTATTATTAAATTAACTTACTAATATTCTTTTCATTTTAATTTTTTAACTATTTAATTTTTTTAATGTAATATAATCATATTACACAATTCATACATTTTTAATATAAAAAAAATTTAATTCATTTTATTTAACTGTTTTTTTTTTTAAATTCACTTAAATTTTTACATTGTTTTCACTTCACTTATTTTACAAAAAAAAAAAAAAAAATACATTGTTTGACAGATTCTTAAAGACTAAAAGCGGATTTAATACTAGCACATGTTTAAATACAGTTTAAGTCGCGACTGTTCACGAATTATAATAAACTTTCTTGTCAACTTTCATCGATCTAAATTTATTAAGTAAGAGTGTTAAATATCTATTATATTACCAAAAAAAAATTTTTTTTTATTTTGTTATTTTATAATTGAAAATTTTTTACTTGGAATTAATGCTTCTTGTTATTATAAACAATGATTTACAAGATTTTTTTGTTGAAAATTGTATAATCTTTAAAAGAAATCTCTTTTTGTAGGTACGAGTCATCATTTTTCTGTCATAAGAGATAATGGATTTATCAAAAATTTATTAAAAACTCAGAATTTGCATAACTGTTTATATTTAGTGGTTACTAATTTTCAATTTTACTGGTTTTGGAAATAAATTAAAATTAGTATTCTAGGCAAGTGCTCTCGATTCATAGGCCCTTTTTTACTTATAGGTTCATGAAATTTTTCCGAAAGTAATTCAGTTCGTTAAGCGAATGTGATAACCCTAATAATCGAAAGTGTCCGAATCACCCATAATGGAAAATATTAGGTTAATTTTTACAATTTTTTGGCTTCATGATCTATTCTATTAGTATATTTTAAGTTTCGAGTATAGAAATATGATATCTGATTCAGCAAAACTAAAAAATTTATAAAAATCAAAAAAAAAAATTCTAAGCCCATTTTGTAAAAATTTTATTTTCGTATATATATTAACCCTAAAAACATTAAATACTCTTTGCAAAATAAATTTTATGAGCCTAAAGTACAAAAGAAAATTTACGAACTAGGGATCCACGCCTACACTTCAACGTTTTCGAAACTACACAGTCACAAAATCAATTGAAATAGAAAATGTTATGTGCAGAGCAATTATAGGGGTGTGCGGTTGCCCAAAGGTCAGGCTGGGTACCCCAAATTTTGGTTTTTTTGTCAGATTTTTGCAGGTCAGATTTAGTGTAAAACCCAAAAGTTCCCCAAAAAGGTCTGTATCTGTAGTTTTGAATCAAAAATTTCCTTGAATACCATTCTATTTATATCAATAAAACTTGAAGCAAAAAACCCAAAATTTTGGGTACCCGACCCTACTTTCGGGAACCAGGGAGCGCAATTTGATACCTAATTTACAGTTGCTATATAGAAAATGTGTTTACTTGATGTCCAGTTTATATTTTAGAGAAAACTTTATCAAAGGGACAGGGTGCTCCATCAAAAATTGACCCATTTTTATAAAATATTTTAAAATTAAATAAAACGTATAAAAAAAGGATTATTTTTCGATTTCCAGAAAGGGAAAAGTTATCCTCTTACCTTGGCCCTCGCAGAATTTTCCACTGTCAGAAATTTCAAATAAAAACCAATATGCTTAATAGGGATAAATAAATAAATCTTTAAAAAAAACTATCTTTAAAAAAGTCAAAGAAGAAATAGAAATTTAACTTCAAAAAATTTATGAAAAACTTATATTTTCAAAGTATATTAAATATCATAAATATTACATATTTATTTTTGGAAAACAGAAAATCTCAGAGATAACGAAGTTCTTTATTTTTTTTTCCAACATTCAATATTTACTACATAAACATAAATTTAATATTCATAAAAAGTTTTTTTTGTTACCTTTACTTTATAATATACTTGAGTTGACTACAAACAGATGGTGAATTACATTATAATATATTGTCAAGTAAAATTATTTTTAGCACAAAAACATATATTTAATATTTATGAATAGGTCAGTTCAATATAAAATTGAATTTAATAATTTTAAAAATTTTATTTTACTTCATATTCTAGCAGTGTAAAATAAAAAATTTTTATTTAAATAGATACTTTCATATAAAACTTAACTTACAAATTTATAAATGATAAATTAAAAAAATAAAATAAAACAATCGTATTTTATAATATTTCCTGTATTAAAAATATAAAATTTTCAACTACATTAAATGTAAAATAGTAGTTGTTGTTTATAAAACATAAATTATAAAACAAAAGCATGACTTGGAAAGGATTCAAGCTTTATTAAGAAAGAGAATTCCTTTATAATACTCGATACATAATTTTCTATAATAATTAGTAAATTATAAATTTATGATACAATACTCTGCAAACGAATATTAATTAATTAAAAAGTTTAAAATGCATTTATTTTATCAAATAAAACAAATTAAATTTATTTGAATTAATTATTAATAGTTTTAAAATAAAATTTAATTAAATGTCAATTTTAGAAATCGTCTTTTTTATATAACAGTAAAGGTGATTTTCTTTTTTGCTACACTTTCAAACTTTTAAACTATTTTATGCATTTATAAAGAGACTAACAAGGGGAGTGTCAAATGTTTAGGAAGTTGGTTTATTCACGACATTCATGAAAGGTTCTGGTAGTTGAAAAAACATTCCCCATACCCTCAATTTATCTAAATAGGCCTCCTAGACTTAGAAATTAGACCCCTTAGCAAGATCCTATGCTATAACATAGGTTTTTTTAGGCTATATTCTAAATAAATTTTTTTTTGAAAACTAGGAGTCTAATTAACATTATATATTTCTTATCAACTTTTATCGATCTGAATTTATTAAGTAAGAGTATTAAATATCTAATATATTACCAAAAAAATTTTTTAAATTATTTTATAATTGATAATTAAATAAATAGTACAAAAATTTTGAGATCTATAAATCCAGGTTAGTCAAAAATTTCAATTTTGGTAGCAATTTAAAAATTGGTCATTTTTAGCCAAATAGAGCCATTTGATTTACTGAATATAGCGTTAAGAGAATAATTTACAAAAAATGTGGTTTACGACGGTTAAAAAGTGATACTTACAAAAAAACTTAGACGAACCGAAAAGTATTTATTTGGCTTACAAGGTAGAAACGTTATTTAGAATATAGCCTAAAAAACCTTATCTGATGAATCCTGTTAGAGGGTCTAATTTCTAGGTCCAGGAGGCCCATTCAGGTAATTGAGGATTTGGGGAATGTTTTTTTAACTACCACAACCTGTCCTAAAAGTTAGAAGCAAATCGACTTTCCGAACAGTTGATAAATGTAAATTTTTAATCGGTTAATAACCTATTTTATTATAAGTATCCAAATAACTCTTTACTTTTTTATCTTCAAAGCTTTATTTTTATATAAGCATCGTTTTCAAGTTGCTTCTCTTTGAATCTTATTATATTAAATTATATTAAAACAAACTTTTATGTTTTTGCTTCAATTTTGCTTGAAAATTTAAGTAATTTACTTGAAAATTGAAGCCATTATTTTCAAATTTAAGCAAAATTTAAGCTGAACAACTTGGCACCGAATTCATGAGTATATTCTGATATCCGTACTATACAAAATCGTGTTAAGTTATTTACTCCTGAAAATCTTTCTGAAATACTTTGAATTTTAAGCATCATGATAGAAAATAGGAACAGGGTGTTTTTATAGTTTTAAATTATACAAAAAGTAAATATTTAGTAAAAAAATAATTTTTCCTAAGTCAATGAGATCTGTTCAAGCTGTGCTGCGAATACGGTTGCATATTTAAAGGCTTGCTTCATAAAAAATAATGTAAAAATATAATTTTTTGATTTCAATAATGAATAATAACATAAGTCTGTGTTGAAACTCTTTGATTGAAACATGAAAAAAAATACTGTGTTTTATTTAATCGGATTTAATGAGTTTTTTTTTTAAAGAGCACTCTCCAACGTTTTTCTCTACGTCTACCAATATCTACCATAAAGGGCCCAAAATAATCTATGCTACAAAAAGTATAAGGTAGAAAGGTTATTTAGAATATAGCCTGAAAAACCTTATCTGATGAATCCTGCTAGAGGGTCTAACTTCTAGGCTCAGGAGTGCGAGAAAGGATTCATACCATAGTCTCCCAGAAGGGAAATCACCCACTCAGGGAACTTTAACACAGAAATACAGTATTTTCGCTGTGTTTCAGGACAGTTTCCTTAATCGCATGATTATTGAGTTCATAATAATGTGCAACTAATAGCCATACCGCAGGATGCCTACTATTTAAAAATATCGGATCATTGCAAAAACGGAGGCGTCGTAAACTAGCGGTGTTCGACATTATGCAAGTAACAAAACTTTGCTCGATAAGTACTTTCTTTAATCCAGCGAGTTTCCGATTTAATTAGATCTTCAATTTCAACAGCTCTGTTTCCCCCAAAAAAATTATTAACAGCTACTAAAATTTGTGAAGTTGCATTAATTAAAGAAATCCAATCTGAGAATTCCGTCGGATCTGGCAAATAAGGATCCCACTGATGAACTTCCATTACGATTAATTTCGCCTCAATTTGCATCTTTTGAACAAACTTTTCTTTAGAGATTTTTGGCTGCTTTAACCATAACTTTTCATCACTTACCAAAAAAAAATTATAACTGATTTTTTTTCACACAACCAACGTTCATGGAACATGTTTACTTATAACAGTTTTAACGTATACTACCTAATTATTAAGTCCTAAAACCGAAATTACAATAAATCCCGAAATATATAAGTTATCTTAAGTCCATAAACCCAAAGTATTCTTAGTTCTTGTTCTTATCAGGGCCTGATTAGGCACTGAATCCCTCTTCAAATTATTCTAAGTCCCTAAATTGAAAATTTTCGAAGTCGGTTTCACCCCTGCCCCTAAAAATGACACTTTTTCACACCCCCACTGCCGAGCCGGAGTTTTTCAAATATTCCATGTTTCATGTAAAAAATTCGATCCGTTTTGCCAAAGCCCACGCTGAGATAAATCTAAGCTTTTTACTTTCGTAGATATGAAAAATTTCATACATGATTCAAAATTTTTTTATTTAAACTTACATAATATATTGTCACAAACTGCCATTTGCTAAGTATCAAGGTCAGAGAATCACTTATGAAAAAATAAAAAAATATTTCTTTTGATTTTTATTAAATTAACATGTAATAATGCATTCAGAATAGTAATTATAAAAAAATTTTCTACCCCACCTAGAAAACAGAATAATTTTAACATTCGATCAATCACTATTCGAAAATTTTATTCTAAAATAGCAATAATAATAATAAAATATAAAAAAAAACAAAATAAGTACATCAAGTGAATTCAATAAGAAAAGAATTTAATAAGTTTTATTATTATTATTATTTGTTATATATAACAAAAAAAAATAACATATAAATTAGATTTATTTGAGAATAAAATTTTTTATGTTAACATTATTCCTTTTATTTTTATTTTTTAGAATTCTTATAAATATATGGATTAGTTTGATTTTTTTTTTCTTTCTTTTTTATTAGTTATTTGCAGTAATGTTTTTTTCATATATTAAGTACTTTTTGATGGATAATAATGAACATTTTTTTTTATTTATAGTCGAAAATATAAAATCTCAGTAAAAAAAATATATTTTTATGAAATTGAATCTTTTAAAATATTTTTTTTAAACAAGTTTTTCGTTAAATTTATTAAATATTTAGTGAAATTATGATTTTTCACTTATTTTTAATAAATTTTTAAGTACCACTTGTACCATCATATGAAAATAATAAAATATTTTATTTTATCGAGTATTTTAAAGTTTTTTTTCGTCAAAAGGATAATATAATTGAAAAATACTGTTTATATTTATGTTTACTAATATTTATTTATTGATTAATATATATATGATATACATAATTTATATATAAAATAAGTGATAATTGAGATAGCATAGAGTAAATATACAATTGTGTTTTACAGTAGAATAAATTTTTACAAAATTTAGATGAGTCCGAAAACCAAATTTTAGCCAAAAATTAGAAATTTAATAAACTATGAAGAGAAAATTTTTATAATACATAGTATGGACTATTGTAGTAGTATGGATAACTGTATGGTGCATAAGCGTATGGTACACTGTAAGCAGCAGAGTATGCTACTGGAGCAGTGTAAGCAATTGGAGCTGCGTATGCTGCACCAACGACTACGTCTCTTTTGTTTCTTGTTTCATATTTATTGGCTGCTTCTGCTTCGAAATTTTCTTTGTTTTCAAGAGATGCAGCTGATGATAAGGCGATAACAGCCAAGATAACGAAGATCTAAACAATTTTATTTGTTAAAGTTAGTTAAGTATTTAATATTTGTATAATTTTTTTACTTACTGCGAAGTATTTCATTTTTGTTGATTGTTTTTTTACTTTTTTCTTCTTCTTGATCTATTGCTTGAAATAGCTTAGAAGTGAATGATGCCTAACTCAAAAATCAATGGTCTTTTATACTAATCGAAAAATAATAAAAAAGCTAATTAATTATTCTATAGTTGATCAAATATTAAATAATTTGAGGGTTGTCTTTATAATATCACGTGTTTTTATTACATAAATATTTAATTTCATTGTCACATTAAAAAATAAAAATAACACGTTGTACATATAGATTATTTTATTGATAATCGTATTTAGAAATTGTAAAATTTTTTTAATAGGTCAAGAAGTTGCAGAAAATAAATACATACGTATTAGTTTTTAAAGGAACCTTGGCTAAATTCCAATATTGGATGAAAGTGTTTTATGATGATAAAATGTAATATACATGAAAATAGAGAGAAGGAGTTAGTGTATTATTGTTAGTATTTTATTATAAATGTTTCGTATATGAAAATCATCATATTCATTTACTTTGAATTTTACCATAGACTTTAGACGTTATATTTACTTTTCAACTAATATGTATATTTGCATATATATATATTAATTTTGCAGTCATTGGTTGATAAGTTAATACGTATTTAGTTTGTTAGCTTAATTAAAGTTTGGATACGTAAATACATCGGTTTTTGTATTTAAATCTATCATTTAAATGGTACTTCAGGTGAGTATATTTAACTAATTTAAATTATTGGTATTTAATTGATACAGTTAATGCATTGAAAGGAGATTAGGGTTAGAAAAAGTAATTACATAACTTCATTTAAGTTCATTTAATAATTAAGTTCTAGTTATTAAAAAATTTTCTAATATTTTTTATTCGTTTAGTTTAGTTTTTTTTAAATACAGGTATCTAATTTTTTTTTAGATATTGTTAGAAGGAAGCAGGTTTATGAGAATCCTTTTACATGATTTTCTAAAAATTTCAGGCATTCTGAAAAATTATATTAATTATTTAACTAATTTTTATAACTGTTATTAAACTGAAATTATTTTTTGTAGGCTATGTTGTAATAAATTCATTTTTTACTTCAAATCTATACCAAGGGGGTATAGGTTTCGGGTTTCATGTAGCGAAGGAAGCATCTGATTCAAAATTGAAACTACAGACCCTTTTTGCGTTGTACATGATATATGACTTAAAAAGCTGAATTTTTGGATCAGGAACCCAAAATCTGGATTATTTCACACCCCCATTAACAGCAATAATCAACTTTTGAATCCGTAGTTTATTTTCTCGAAATATTTTAAGAAAATTAAAATTTATTTTTCTGCCTGGGTTAAAAATAATCTAGAATAGCTTTTTAATATTTTTACACGTGTTACAAGTGGATTTCTTTTTCTGTGAATTTAAACATTAGCCCTTAGCTGCCCTCAAAAATTAATAATAAACTGGTCATATAATAATGCTGGTCATAAATACCTTTTTTGCTTTCCTGGGCGTAAGACTTAACACGAAATTTTTAGTACGCCTATGGCAGGCGAAAAAAATTGTATATATTTATAATGGCACTCATATTTTACAGGACGAAAAAATTGTATTTGAATAGATTCGTATAATTTTTGCATCGATTTCCGAAAAATAGAGCTAGCAATTAAATTTAAAATTTTGTGCAAAGATTTGAATTCCAAACAAAATAATTTTGAAGTAAATAAAAAAAATATTAAAATAAAATCAGATTTATAAATTTTCAATTTTTCATTAATAAAAACTATATAAAATTAATATTGTATAACATTACTATTACATTAATATTATTATATAATTTCGTATTATAAATCTTATTTAATTACTTTTACAATAGTTTTATATATATATTTAGTACTTATACTTATTTAATTAGGTCAATATCTGATCAATATTATATTTTTCTTCCATTCCAATAAAAAAAATAAATTATTATCATTTATACTATTATTTAATTACGTAACAAAAAATATTAATTAAGAACTTTCGATAATTAAAAATAGAAAATTTTTATTTAATTAAAATCTTGACGTTTTTTGTTTTTGCCTATCTTACATAACCTTATTAACTTAGATTGAAAATTAAGAGCCAAGACACAATTTTTTTCTCGAGAAAATTATGTTTATTAATAATTATAACAGATTTCCAATTATATTTGGTACTGGAATTGGATTATACGTAATGCTGTTTATGAGCAGGTAAATAAAAATATTTTTTTCTTCGTTTTATTCATGACAAAAATTATTTTTAAACAATAAAATAATAGAAAATTACATTAAATATAATCATGAATAAAATTATGCAAATTATATATATTCAAAAGTTTATTTATTTCCAAACAAATGTTTATAATTTTTGTACTACTTTTTTAGTTTATACGTAAAATATGCTTAAGCGAGTATTAAAATGCATGAATAAATTATTATAAATTATTATATTTTAGGTTAAATTTGGAGTGCAGTAAACTTAGTGCTTTTTGCAAGAGTTTTTTTCTGGCTTAAAAAAGTTTAACTGAAAAAACCTACTCTGGTACTTATAATTTTTATTTTAGACTTAAAATATCCAAAATCCAGATTCACCCCAGTCTCTTTCACAACTTTTCCAAACAACCCCCCTGTAAAAATCTTTCATGCTGAATTCTTATGCAGTATGTTATATCCGCCTGTTGATGTAGCTTTTCACCCTAATATCTTACAATCAAGCACCAGGTTAACTGCTACTTCATTATTTTATAGCCATAAAACTTCAATAACCATCTTTTAATTTTCAGGCGTTACTTATTTTCAAAAAAATACAATCAAGATCCTGAATTAATGTTTTACGAACAGCAAAAACGAATACAAGAAATTCAAAAACAAATTGACGAATTTTATTTAGAAAATAAAAAAAATTAATAAATTTTATGTCCTAAAAAATATATAGATAAATAAAAAAATAAAAATTTGAAGAAAATAAAATTGCTTATTTCCTTTTGAAAAAAAAAAAATTGTAATTTTGCAAATTTCACATTAGAATTCAAAAGAGACTATATTTTCAAATATATTACATAATAGAAGTATTGAGTACAAGCATGTATATGTTTAGCCTACGCAGCACCTGGATTTCAGTTCAATTGGAATTCCAAAAGCAGTTTCAGATAATCAAAGTCACGATGCTACATTATAATATTGCTGTGCTTTTTATTATTATACGTTTTTTTTCCTTTTTATTTATTTTTTTTTTTTTTTTTAGGAATATCGACAATATTATATTACAGTTTGTTATATTATAGACTCTCGCATAATAATATGAAAAAAAATATAAGCGATATTAGAATTTTTTTTTCTGTTTTTGAATAAAATTTGACAATTATTTATGGAAATTTTTTTATTTTTATTTACAGTTGATATATATTAATAATAAATTTAAAAATTTTAAAGTTTATTTTTGCATCCATTAAATATCATATCTGTTTGTTCAACAAGAGATAAAACTGGATCTTTTTTGACGAGTTTGACGTGAATGGTCGCGAGGTTTGAAAATGTCTGACAAGGGACCCCGAGACGTAGACGACTTTCTGCAAAAAAAAACTCTATATTTTTTAATAATTTTAATGTGATTTTTATGTATATTCTGCCACTGGATAAGGTGTAGCAAGAAACTTCCTCAGGGAGAGGGGGGCAATTTTAAAAATAATACATAACTTTTTTTAAAATTATTTTTGATTCTTGAGATGTACCAAACGTAGATGTACCACCCCCGCTTGACCCACTGCAGGCTATAAACCATTTTTATAATATAACATTTTCTGCTCCCAAAAGTTAAAAGGAAATGAATCTTAACCGAAAAAGCTGAAAAGTTACGTATATCCATAGTAGGCCCTTGCGAAACTGTGAATTTTCTTAAAACTTTTTATCGATAATTATTTCTTTTTTATTCTATTTCATCCCAAAATGTTTCAAGAGGGTTGTTAACTTATGGAAATTCTAGATCGCGAAACAGAATTTTAACGCCCAGATGAATAGCAATGCTTTAGAAGCAATGCAATGCATAGTCAAAACGAATGAAAGAAATTAATTCTAACTTTTTTCAGAAATTTCTGACAAAGATTGCCCATGCAAAACTGAAGAGTGCTTTAAATCAATGCAACGCTCACACGACGATACTCAAGGCACATGGCAAAACAAATGAAATAAATTATTTGAAAATTGATCGAGAAGTTTCTGAAATTAATTAGTACTTAAAATAAAATTTAATTGTTTCATTTATTGTAAATACCATTATTATTTATTTAAAAAAATTAAAAATAAATAATATGAAAGTATTGTATTGAAAATTTTGTGAATAAATTATTCGAAAATAAATTATTTTTGAATAATGAAGAGCTTAAATATATAGGTATATGGTGAAAAACCTAAGTTATTTGAGCTACTTTGTTAAAAAAAAAAAGGACTAAAATTGAAATATCGTTGGTTGTGTTGCCCATTTTATATAATAGAAAATCTTGTTATTATTTTATTAATAAACAGAATTGGGCTAAATCCTAAAGCTAAAGCCTTAATGAAACAATAACAAGATTTTATAATAAAATTTAAAATTCATTACTTAATCTTAGTTTTTTGAAATTTTGAAAAAATTTGTTAAAATTGTAGTAAAAAAAAGTATGATTCGCAGTTTGTATTTAATTAAAACTAGCCTAAAAATTCAGACATGCAAAAATTTTCACAATACTCTAAAAAAATTATATTCTTACTCGTATACAATTTACACAATGCTTGTTAATATCCAAAATAATTATATAAAATACTCTAAAATTGTAAAGTGCAATCATAAAAATTGATTAAAATTCAGAAATTAAAATATGTTTGTAAAATTGATTTTATTTAGCAAACAATGCAATTGCTTTCAAAAAGCACTAACTAAAAATAATATATTATTAAATTTAATCTTTAGCTGATAAAAATTTAAGCGGATTAAAATTAAAAAAAAATATTTGCATACAAAACAAATTGTTTATACATAGAAAAAAAGTCAATCATCTATCTATTGTAAGAAATCGCCAACAAGTTAAAGATGAAGATAGTAAAATCGTGCTGAACAAGTTCCATTAGTTGGTTTTGAATAAATAAAATTTTCTTAACGTATTGTTATTTAAATTAAAAATAAAATTGCTTCATCAATAATAAAAAATTTTTATTCAATAGTAAACAGCATAAGATTTTATTAAAAAAATTATGTAATATTTAGAAAAATAAAGGGTGTTAAAAAGAAAGTTTTTATTTTATTTAAGGTCAAAAAAATAAATTTAAATAAAAAGTTTTAATTTAAATAGTGAACTTTTTTTTTTATTATCTTAGTTATTCAAATTAAAAGGAAAAAAAAGGAAGTAAAATAAAGAAGCATATTATTAAATGGTTTAAGTTATTGCGACAAGTGCCAGAAAGAGAATTTTATCGACTAGAAGAAACATTAAGACTATTATCATTCCCACAAGCCCCTTGGCGTTTTAACTGCAGCTATTATATTTAGAGGTTTATGAGATTTTTTTATTAGGTAAGAGTGTCAACCAAATTGTAAATTATTAAAAAAAATTTTCTTTGCTTATAAATAAGGTAATCATTAATCTTTTATTTTTAAATATTTCTTAAAATTATCATCGAGGGATCCAAAAATCTTTTACGCATACTTAATTATCAAACAGCTTTTAAGTTATAGATGGCGCTTTACTTTCTCGTGAAAGAAATGTAAATTAGTTAATATATAAGTTTCATACTTAAAGAAATTATTTTATATTTTACATTTGTTAATTACTAAAAGCATCAATAAATTATTCATAAATTTATTCATAAAGTTAAATAAAATTTTTATCTTGGCTTATTATTATTTTTATCTTGGTTTGTATGTCGTGGCAATCAAAATTTATGATTATCAAACAGTTTAATTTTATTTTACATATAAAAATACAATGGTCAATACTTTAATATTTTTAGTACCTAAAATAAAAAAAAAAATTTTTAAATAAATCTTTTTGAATAAAATATCCCTCCATATTAAAGTTTTATTTTTTAGCAAGGATTTAGTATAATCTAAAGATAAAAACTACTTCATTATTAATAGTCCAAACGATATCTGTTTTTTTTTCTTTTTAAAAAGTGTGAATTTCAAAATAACTTTTTTAAGAATTTATCGGAAAATTTTACAAGAATTTGTAAGATAAATGCATAAAAAATATCGAGAATTTAATACGATCCCAACTAAAGAATTTCATGATTTTAACCTTTTATTAAAAAATAAAACAAATATTATTTTTTCATATAAAAAAAAAATTATTAAATTATTACCAAACAGGCGGTGAATCTTTGCGAATAATAAGTAACAAAAATAAAAGTAATTTAAAAAAAAAAAACCAGTATTAGCGATTGGAGGCTATGATACCGGCGATGCGAGAGAGGACCGTTCCTTACAAGAATATCTAACCAGTAAGAAATTCCGGCTTGCCAGTCGCTCGAGAATACATTACAAGAAAACACGACGTTTTATAAAATAATATTTTTTTTATTAAATATTCTGTGCATTTAGTGTTTATGTGTTAATTTTTCTTTGTTTATGTGTTTTAATTGAGGTCAAGAAAAAAAAATATACATATTAATGTAAATTAGTTTTTTTTTAGAATTGGCTTATTATATAAGCGAATCATTTATAGGATAAGATTTTTTCATTGTTGATAGTTATTTATATACAAGTAAGGCTTGGTTTCCTGTATTTAAAATATTAAAGTAAGTATGTCTCAAAATAAACAGTA
Organism: Anagrus nilaparvatae; assembly: GCA_022575985.1. Lineage (NCBI taxonomy): Eukaryota > Metazoa > Arthropoda > Insecta > Hymenoptera > Mymaridae > Anagrus > Anagrus nilaparvatae. The sequence goes on from JAKSXM010000137.1 coordinate 21,800,757, forward strand.
ATTTAATCGATAAATATTTTTTTAAATCAGCATATTTTCAATTCTTATGAACGTGACATTTAAATAAAATAAACAAAAGGCGTATATTTAAAAAAATATGAATTCGTTAATATGAAAATTACGAGTAATCGATAGATTATAGAATAAATAGAAATGTTTGAAATAATTTTGAAATTATAATAAAACGAAAATCCTTTATGTTATATTGAGAGAAATATAGGGTTTAATATTATTATATCCTGACATTATCGTAAACTAGCATTGTTATCTTTTCAATATGTATTAAATGTGTGACTTTTAGTATTTCTATGTGTGTGACAAGAGAGAGAAAGCTGATTGTACACTTTGTTAAAGGTGAATTTATATGTGCCAAAATATAGTATCAAAACGTTTATACGTTTTTGACACCTGTTTGATTTTCATACTAGCTATCAAAATTATCGGCTTTCTCTCTTTGTCTCTGTGTTAGTGTATGAATTTTTTGACCATTTTATTTTAAAGACATAAATTATTGTCAATTATTAAACTTTCTATTTTATTTTTTTATAAAATTATTTTATTTATTAAAAGTGTACGTTTCAATGAATGATTTCATTTATAAACTTCACTGTAAATAATGAATGAAATTAATTAACATTCAGTTTAGATGCTGTTAATTTTTTGAATTGTTGTCATTGATAAAAAAAAAATATTATTTAAATGCACGTAAACAATAAAAAAAATAGAAATTTTTTTTGTATATTATGCATTTAATTTATAATTAGTTTACTGCATATATATATATATATATATATATATATATATATTCACGTATACACGATCGAAACACTTCGTTGCATTCAGCACTTTCTAATCTCTTCCACTTAAATTTTTTTTTTTTATTTAATAAATAATTTTCACCACCTGAATTTCATAAAAAATTTATAATTTATGAATTTTATAATTACCAGGAAAAATTTTTTACTATCAGTAAAATAAAATTATAAAAATTTTTTTACGTAATTTAAAAAACAGAAAAATTGCATATATTTACAGTTTTGTTCGAATTAAAAAAGGTATAAACGTAGTAAATAAAGAAATATTTTCAAGAAAAGTTAAATTATATATTCCGTAATTATTGTTATAATTATAGCTTAGGATGTAAACATATCAATGCTTTATATATAACGCATATCTTCGCTAGAACGATTTAAGATCCCGGAAACTCGTTGATTGATCCTCGTTCGCGTTATTCCGCTTGGCTAGTTACAATATATATATATATATATATACTAGGGGGCTCCGCCCCCTGCGCGCTACGCGCGCCAACCCCCGCAGAGTGATTGAAGTATTGCGATAGTATATTTTTATAATCACTTGTAAGGCGTACCACAGTGTAGTAAAAAAAAAAAGTGGCCAAAAATCGGCTTCAAAAATCGGTATTAAAGTATGCACATAAATGATAAATAAACCTAAAAAAAGTGTATTAGTATAATTTTAGATGGTTGTATGTAGTATAAAGAGGTGTTAGTCAACATTTTCAATTTAGTCAAAAAATGAAAAATTTGATTTTTCTATTTTTACTTATATTTTAAACTTAAACAAAGTATAAAAAATATAGATTATATAAAAATATAAAAAAAACAACTTTATAATAATTGGTTAAATATAGAAAAAACCGCATTGGCCCAAAAGGACCACATTGGCCCAAAAGGACCACTTTGGCCCAATAGGTTCACTTTGGCCCAAAAGGACCACTGTGGCCCAAAAGGACCAGATTGGCCCAAAAGGACCACATTGGCCGAAAAGGTCCATTGGCACAAAAGGTCCATTTTGGCACAAAAGGTCCATTGGCACAAAAGGTCCATTGGCACAAAAGGTCCATTTTGGCACAAAAGGTCCATTGGCACAAAAGGTCCATTGGCACAAAAGGTCCATTGGCACAAAAGGTCCATTTTGGCACAAAAGGTCCATTGGCACAAAAGGTCCATTTTGGCACAAAAGGTCCATTGGCACAAAAGGTCCATTGGCACAAAAGGTCCATTTTGGCACAAAAGGTCCATTGGCACAAAAGGTCCGTTTTGGCACAAAAGGTCCATTGGCACAAAAGGTCCATTGGCACAAAAGGTCCATTTTGGCACAAAAGGTCCATTGGCACAAAAGGTCCATTTTGGCACAAAAGGTCCATTGGCACAAAAGGTCCATTGGCACAAAAGGTCCATTGGCACAAAAGGTCCATTTTGGCACAAAAGGTCCATTTTGGCACAAAAGGTCCATTGGCACAAAAGGTCCATTGGCACAAAAGGTCCATTTTGGCACAAAAGGTCCATTGGCACAAAAGGTCCATTTTGGCACAAAAGGTCCATTGGCACAAAAGGTCCATTTTGGCACAAAAGGTCCATTGGCACAAAAGGTCCATTGGCACAAAGGGCTCATGCGACAGCGGCGGCAGCGGCGGCAGCGGCGGCGGCGGTTATAACTTTATAATATATAGAGATATATATAACACAACATAGTAAAAGGATACATGTATAGAACCTCGATGCTTCAATGATTCAAAAAAGTTTATCGTAAAGAATTTACTTGACGACAGCAATGTTTTTTTCTCTCTTTATTTTACTTCAATAACGCAATCAAAAAATATTTTTTTATTTCTCTTTGATGTCACATGTATTTATTTACGACTTTGACATTTATTTTTAATTAAAGTTAAGTAATTATGTAATTTTTAATACACATAGAGCCTTTTCAGCAGAAAATAACATTTTTTTACCAATATCAAATTTGGAAAATAATTTCTTTTGCTCATTTTTAAATATTAGACAGGATATTAATTTCAAAATTATATTATACTTTCAAGTCTAAAATTTGAATTATTAAAAAAAAAATAAGATCTTTAATTTTTTATTACTCCCATATATAAACAACAGACATTAAATATTACACGATTCAAGATAATTTAGTACAATATTTATTAAAAAGATTGTCTGAGAAAAAAAATTTTGCAATTCTGATTTTCCTTTCAAATAATAATTTTTAATATACCCAAAAAAAAATTTTTTTAATAACAACCTCCAGGCTAATATATTATAAATAATTTAATAAATAATTCTTTATATATACCTATATATACATAAAGTGAAATTTTAAAATACCAACCAAACTACTTTTACTTTTAAAAATTTTTAATGATCATTAAAAACTGATAGTTTTTTACAACCTAAAAAATTTATAATCTAATTAATTTAATTCGAATTAAAATGCGTATATAGAAGCACCCTTAATATTATTTTACAGATTATTACTGTTATCGAATAAATATTAATATTTTTGATTTATGAAAATTATCTTTTAATATGCTCAACAATTAATCATTAAAATAAATTTTTGGTATTAATGAAATTTAATTTACTATTGAAATTTTAATACAGAATTATGTAATTTATAATATCAGATTAATAATACACTCTATATGTACTAGAAAATTCATAAAACTTTGGTAAAGCTGATTAAGCAGCTTTTTGCAAATAATATTCAAAAATACTAATAAAATAAAATATTTTTACCCCAAGCACATGATATTAAAAAATTCTTTTAAAAAAGTACTTATCATAAAAGAACAAACAGATACCGCACTTATATATATATTCAATGACATTTTCTACGAAACTATATATAAATAAGCATTTTATAATAAGAAAAAAAATTGCATTCCTTTATTTTTCATATAGTTAGACTTTACACACATTATAGATTCTCAAGATTCTTTTGTTTGTTTTTTAAATGCAATATAATTTATAATGCCAAGGTACTCATGTTTTTTTAAATAAACGGTATAAAGAAAAGTACTTAAATACATACCAGTGTCACCTTAAACTTTCTATAAATGTTTTTCTCATAATACACAATGTATTTATTGAAAAATATTAAATAATACCCTGTAATTTATTATTCATTTCTCTTTCAATTTAGAGAAAAAATTTTTTTAAAACTTTTTCTTTAATTATATGGTTTTTAAGTGTTTTTTGGTGGATGTTACTGGCTAAATGTGAAAAAAATACTTTTTACGAAAATAGTATTTGGTAAAATGTATTTTATCAGGAAGACAGTTTGGAATTTTAAAAGTCTGAAAAAGTGACATAATACTGCCTCAACCCAAGCTCTACCAGGAAGTTTCCTGTTAAACCTCAGGGTATCAGCAGTTTAAGATAAGCAACAATTTAAAAACTTACAATTTTTTACATAAAATATGAAACTTACATCTAACATGTAAATTTATTAAAAATAAATACAGTAAATAGTTTAATAAATAATAATTATGATTAGTAAAAAACGGAAATGGCAATCACATTTCTCAACAACCTAAGTTAAACAACTTTTACACTTAAATTAATTATGAAATTTTCCTGTAACATAAACATCTTTTGCAAAAAAAATAAATTTTCTTTTTAAAATATCAAAAATCTTGACAATATAAATTATATATTAAGTTAATGTTTTTCATCTAAAGAATTTTAATATTTATTTTCAAACGTTGACAAATAGATAAAAACACCAAATTTAGCTTTATACTTACTTATTTTAAAGTTTAACGCTGGAATGATTTCTTAAATTGCCGTAAAACATACGTAACAGTTTTAACTCAAAATGACAGACTTAACTTTCATTTTTTTTTTTAACCTTAAATATATTTTTTCAACTCAATTGAAAATTTTCTTACATGGGCGTTTTTTTTTATTATCTGCAATTGTTGTAAGCTCAGGTATAATCCTTGAAATATTCGAATAATTATACGGTGATCATGAATTTTATTTACATAATCGGATAATTTTAAGTTTTCATGACCTTGTTGCATAAAAAATATTTTACTAAAGCTGCATTTAGGCTAAAAATAAAATTCTTTAAAAATTATGCGATGCTACATGAAATGTGTAATTTTTAAATAATAGTATTTTTATCTGTACATACCATCAATCTTAATAGACATTTTAAAAAAGCGTTACTAGTGACATGATGCAGCGGCTAATGAAAAGGATAATATTAATTAGATTTTGTCAGAATCATTAGGAAAAGAGTACCAAGACAATTTATTTTTTAATTTAAGAAAAAAAAAATACTGTTACAGAAACGGAAATACCTCAAGATTTAAAAGCAGTTGCTGGATTAATGTTAGTTCATCAAGTAAAATGTTTCTCAACAAAAAAAAAATAAAATAAAACCGGGACTTCATTTTTTATACACTTATCCTACATTATTTGTAGCGGTTAATGTGTCTAAGTCCATCATGGTTTTGTAAAAAAGATCGACAATTGGATTTATTTTTATCGATAAAAAATAGAAAATGGTTAGATATTAATAGACTTTATATTTAGAATCTATCAAGTTAATTATTTTGCTTAATAAAAATAGAAAAATTTATATAGGTATATGTATTTAATTTTATTTAAACATGAATTAATTTCATATAAATGAAAAAAATTTATCTGGTCAGTGGCCAGAAAGCACACTTTTTTCGGATGTCGCGCGGTCGAAAACGACACGTTTTATCGCTACTGACGTAGAAAAATTTTATGCGGCCCTCATCCATAATGCTCCATCTACAATCACCATAAAAGGTCGCATATATGCAAGCGTCTCCGCAACACAATGCGCACAACGCGATTTTTGGCCATTGAGTACTTCGTTGCGGCTACGCTTACGCGAAAATCTTTTACGGTTTTTGTAGATGGATTGTAGTTTTCGGTTTCACCTGTGGAGGTAATTTACTGACGATTTGGGCCGTTCTTTGCTTTTCTGGACACGAGTCGTAAATATTCTTTGCTAGTTGAAAAATAGCTATCTTTTAAACAATGGATAAAATATTGGTTCTGACTTTGCAGACAAAATGCAAAAGTTGTACCCCGCAGTTTTTCCCATGATTTAAAACATATGTAAAACATACATAATTTAAATTATAGTTCTGCATATAATGTGCATAAATACGTCTTCCTATGGTCGAAAATAAGCTTTGTTGCCCTAGATACGTAAAGATTCAGTAAAGGATACGCTTACACTGGAATCGCTTAAGTTGAATTTCAGTTAAAATTAATTAAAAAGTTGTGTAAAAATAGTCAAATTGAATATTCTTTTTTTTTTTTCAATTAATCTTCTTTGAATATTCTCCGTTTGCATTGGACTTGCATTGCTAAAGTATGCTGCTATTTTTTCCGTTGCGGACTTAAAGCATTTGTTGCTGAAGCGGGTATTCCCATTGGTTTGATTTTGAAGATACTAACTCTCCAAGACATAGTTCTCTCTTTTATCAGATGCTTGTTGTTATCTGATTCCATCTGGTCCAGTTAGTATGAGACCCTTGCATAACCATGGTTGTAATGGTAGACAAAAAGCCTCTAGTTAAGCCGAGACTTAACAAGTCTTCAGATGATTTGTGACTCCAAATTCCTTTGAAGGATTAGGTCCACAATGAGAACTTCACATTATCCCTTTGGACATTCCTTCCATTTATAATAGCTATTCTAAACTCATCTTTTTTATACTTATTCGCTTTATCCTTATGGAGTTCGTTGAGTTGTTTATAATGGCCTACTACATGCAAATAAATCACCCATACTATGTTTTCCTTCTAGAACACCAAATCAGGTTTCCTCAGGCCCTCTAATGTATGGAACTCATTTTTCTTCTCAAAGTTCCAGACTTTTTGTCTTACTTCTCTCGCTAACACTTTGGAAACATTGATGTGACGCTTCATTCTCCCTCTATGAGTACGGAAGCAATTCTGAATAACATGGGTTGCAGTTTCAACACCGTTACAACCTGCACGACATAGTTTTTGATCTCCGACTAATTTGGTGACTCTACCCATCCTTGATTTTGTGGGTAAAGCATTAACTCTTGAATGATTGTATTAAATAAAATCTCTGCCAGGTATTTTATTGCTATTCACATCAATCCAGTTGGTGTTTATTGATGAATGAAAACATTCTCTTAGCTCTGCTTCATCGATTGTATTATACAGCTTTTGCCTCCAATAAGCCTGAGCCGCTCCTTCTCTAGTACGTTACTTTACGCATGCAGAAACATATGAGACAGAAATAGTGGCATTTAATAAAATCAGAAAAAGCGACCGCGCATACTCCGCTTTTTGTGGATTCTATGCCAGAATTTCAGGCATTAATACCACGTGACGCTCAACATTTTAAACTGTCACGTGGTTTGAAATTCTGGCTTAGAATCCACAAAAAGCGGAGTATGCGCGGTCGCTTTTTCTGATTTTATTTAATGCCGCTATTTCTGTCTCATATATTTCTGCGTGCGTCCAAATTAAATATCTTAAGATCTCATATTTAATTAACTACCCTTTATGAATACGCAAATTTTTATTGCAAGTCGAATTCAACTGAAATTCAACCGAGCACAGTGTAAACGTACCTAAAATAAAATTAAACTTGTTTCAATCGTTATAGAGAGATGATACAATCCGAAGAATCTCATAATTGCAATTAATAATTATATTTTTTCTGTTATTTATTCTCCAATTAGGAATATAAAAGTCGTATAAAATTTTTTCGTAATTAAATTTATAATATGAATAATTTAGGCATAAAGATCAAATATATATAACGGTATTTCCTGCAAATCTTTTATACGTTGGATGTTTATATACCCTCTCAAAGTCATTTCATTTATGAGAAAATTTGCAGTTAATGTAAGATTTAACTAGTAAAGTAATATAAACACGCATTATACGATAATAAAAGATTTCAGGAGTTTTTTGAATTATTGTATCGTCTCCTCAACTGTTTATCGTAACCAATGTACTTTGATGAAATGCATGATATTGAAAAAACGAAAACTATAACATGAATATTCGATTGAATTAGCAAAGTTCAATCTAAAAGAAGATTGTTTTATAAAATATATCAAACTTTCCACCCAAGAAGAAATAAAAGTTTAAAAAAATTTAAACAATTTTCAAAACTATCATAAAATAAAAGTAGAAAAATATTAAAAATTCTAAAGTAATATATAAAAAATCTTTTTTTTTTTTCGAACAAACTTGTATTAACTAACATTTTAAAAATTTTTTTAAAAAAAGATTTAGGTCAGCGGCTATTATACTAGATAATTGTACTACTTAAGAAATTTACAGTATGACTTGTATTTATAGATATTAAATTGTTTCCATTACATTAAAGTTTTATATATTTGATAATTTAAAATGTCAAGTTTTAAGTGCAATTTAAAAAAATTTATTAGCTTTTTTTTAAGAATCTAAGGAAATTGTATTATTTATAAAAAATATCCTTTTTGGTTATTAGTTAATATATTTTTTACTTATTGTTTCGTCAAAGTTATTAAAAAATATTTTTATGCATTTTTTTATGTTTAAATTTAAATATTTTGCTTATTGTTTATGTTACAAACACTGCATTGTTTAAATTATTTTTAGCATTAAAAGCTATAAATATGAATACATTTAACGTTAATCAACATCCTCTACTAAAATTAAGTAACAATTCTTAGAAACTTATAAAAAAAAAATAGTTAAATATTATTTAAACTTTTCTTTTATCTTAAAACATAATATACTATAATTTAAAATTATTCTTAAAAGTTTAAATTTTATAATAATTATTTAACTTTCTTTAAATATATATACTTTTATTTTAGAAAATTTACTCTTCAACATTAATGAAAACGAAGTAAATATAATCACGCAAAGTTTAATTTTTGAAAAGATGCTAAATTTTGTATATGCAATGCGAACACTTAATTGTGCGAAACAAACTAACAAACTTGTATATCCTTTTATTTTTTAATTTATTCAACTTATTTTATGTTTCAACGCTTTTTATTAAATTTAATTTATCAAATTATTTCACACACATATATATATATATATTTTTTATGCATAATAATAATAATAATAAGGTCATGATTTTATAATAATTTTATTTATTTCATAAGTACATTCATATAAATACACCTGGAATTCTACAAAAAGCTTATATATATAACTTATTCGGTCACTCGCGGTCAACTCTGCGGTACGTGAGTACCGTTGGATTTTCAAATACGCTCTTTTTAGAGCTCTCTCAAATATATATTATAAGAAAAACGTGTATACTCATAAGCTTTTTTTTCTTTTAAACTGTCTTTTATTCTTTTCTTTGCTGTTGATGGTCCATTTAATGATTTTGTGGTAAAACCACACTGTTAACGAGGACATTGGATAAAAATTTCTCTTCAATAGTTTTAATTCTTTTTTTTTTCTATTTCTTCAGTACTGGTTTTTTTATTATGAAATTATACTAATACAATTTTATATATGTGGATTTGAAATTTAACATGTAATATTATAGAAAAGTACTTTTGAGGTTACTTCAATTAAGTAATTCATGGAAGAAATTTTGGTTTTTAAATAAATTCTTGTCCTACTTTTATAATAAGATTAAGTTTAATTTTTCATGTTTTTACATTTATTTAATTCTTTTTTTTCGTTTTGAATCTTTTTAGTACAAATTTTATGGGCTTAAAAGTTTTGAAATTGCTGAAAAACTTTTTTCACTTTCTCTTATTAAGCCCAAATCGAATTTTGACGAATAAATTTTACTTTGAATTCATAAACATATTGAAAGCCATAAATTATTATTCTGTCACACCCAAAAATGGTTGGGAGTGGTACCATTGTCATTATTTTCGTCTCATCAGAATAAACAAAAGAATGCTAAAAATTACATACTAACTCTCAAAGAACATCCAACTTTCATTCATTCAACTCATGTAAAATCACTAAGAAGTGAGCCTTCAGTAGTTTCATCCAAAAAATCTTCAAAAGTTCCATATTATAAGTAAGTTAATAATTAATAACAACGTCTAAGCTAATATACATAATTCACATTTACGTACTTACGTATTGATCTTTAAAAAGATAAATATTACATAAATACAACATTATCTATCAAAATATATATAACTTGAATTAAATTTCTTACTACTTGTATTACGTACACATGTATAAAATAATAATAGATAAATATATATATAATTAGAAAAAAATCTATAATACATTAGATATTTTTTTATTCTCATTTTAGACAAAAGAAATTAAAAATAAATCACATGCATTTATATAGTAATACTTATAAATGTGTACAAGTACAGTTTTCCTGCTATTTAACAACGTTTTTTATCTTTTCTTATATACTATTGCTAATACAACTCTAATGACAAGCTTATACTTTATTTTTTTTCTTTTTAAACAATTTACCTCCTTACACCATTTTTTTTTATGTTTAAGAGCATTATTTCTTTGAAAATTCTATACTTTTAAAAATAGCTAGTAATGTGACTTTTTTTACTTCTTTCTATTGCAATTAATGGTTTGAGTGTATAGGGGAGTACAAGGTATGTTGGAATACTTTTTTTAAGAATTTTTCAAATAGTTTTTTGGGGAAATATTTAATTAATTTTTAGCTATTTTAGTACTCGTCGTAATTTTTAATTTCGATTAAAAAGTAATTGTATTAAATAATAAATTATCATATAAAAATTTGTCTGTAAAAATATAGAATTACGTAATTTAAGTGAACGTTTATTTAATTTATAAGCATTTACAAAACATAAAAGTTTAGTCATATCTTAATGAAAACATGTCAGATTAATTAGAGCTATTAATTAAATTGTAAGACTCAATGGCGTTATTTGAAGTTAAGCTTTAAAGTTTTCTGCAATTAATAAAACAAACTATATATATAAATAAATGTTTTTCTCAGAAATATTCGATATTGTATCTACACCTGTTTTGCAAGATAAATATTATAGCAGAAATTATAAAAAATTTTGTATTTAGTTAGTTCAGGAAACCGGTCCAAAAGAGACCCTTAAACTACGGTTAAAAAAAAAAATAAACAATTTTTTTTTAATTTTTGGTTGTGATGTGTACGTTATATTATAACTGTCGGCTTAACATGGCCAGAGGGGTCGCATTGTATAAAAATCAAGGCCAAAGGCCAACTTTTTCTTTCTTTTTTAAATATGTCTTAAACTGCTCGTCAAATGAGTCTTTACACGTTTTGATACGATAAATAGAACCCGGGAAAATTAAACTCAAAGATATGGAACCCTTGAAAAGCCGGCTCCACTTAACAAAAATTTATTAATTATTTTAAAAACGTAAGAAGCAAAATTAAATAATGCACTTATTTCAAACCACCCCATGTTCAAACCACCCCACTCATCTCCAAAAAATCCATCCTAAAAATTATTTTCCAAAAAACTTTTATTTTTTTTCTAATAACAATAATAAAAATAAGTAATAATCGTCAAGAAAAAATTTTTTTCACAAATCATTATTATTATTATTATAAAATTTGAAAGTAGGAGTACCTACTATAAGAAATATATAGAAAATTGCTAATAACAGTAAATAGCACGCCTACATTCCAAAAGAATTACGCGAAAAAAGAACATCACATATATATAAAAAAAAAACCTCCGCATTTATTTTTTTTTTCACAATTTTACAACAAGTTAATAATAATAATAATAAATGTTTATTTCACATACATAATATAAATGCGTTCTGTGGCTATTTGATAATTGTTAGCATTTTTTTATATACTTTTAAAAAAAAAACTTAAGCATTAAAATATTGTAATAAAAAAGTAAAGGTTATAATTTTCTAAGTTTTTTTTTTATGTTACATACTTACGCATTGTGTGTGTTCGATACATTAAAAAAAAAATAGAAAAAAAAAAATAGAAAATTTTCTTACATGAAGTAAACTAATAAATATAGGTTTTCTATTTTACGAAATATTTATATATATATATATGTTACGTATGAACAATTAATTTTGTTACAAAATTAAATGAAAAAAAAATAAAATTGCAAAATATTTTTTTAATATAAAAAAAAAAAGTGTTAAAATAACATCTTTTTAATATTTTTTTTTTAATGCAGTTGCGAATAAAATATAATTTTAAGATTATTATCAAAATTTTTAAGTACTGTAGAGTAGAGAGTGTTTCAATATAATACGCTTTTTTTTTTAAATAATAAAATAAAAAACGACATACTTTTTAGTGTGTATACAGTATTATATTAACTTTTGTGTGAAAAAATGTTAAAATGTTATTACACTTTACATAACTTTAAATTATCATTATTTTTTTATATTTATTCTTTTTTTTTATTTATATGTTACATATTTTAAATATGAATAAAAGTTTTATTTTCCTAAGTACACTGCGATGGTTTTTTGGGGTAAAATAATGAAGAGTATTCAATTTTCACATTTACATTTTTTATATGGGTGGATCTATTAAAATTGTGTTTGGAGCGAGTCCAAATAATTAAATGTGTTTCTTGGGTGCATGCAAGGAATATTTGTATCTATATTAGGAAATTGAATTTTTTTAAGCATATTTTTTCAAAATTTTAAAAATTTTAATAATCCAAGTAATAATTTAGAGGTGGACAAAAGGGTAAATTAGTTTTAATTTTGTATTAAAATTTTTCTCGCAAACAAAATGACTTTTAGAAAGTATAAATAAATGATATTTTTTTTAAACGATTTTCTTTATATTTAAAAATTTAACAAGTAATATAAGACTTAGTGCATCAAATTTTATGAAGCAAATAATAAATTGAAATGATCAGATTTTGTGTTTGATTCTATGGTTCTTTCCATTTGTGATTAGGTAATGAACGAAGTTATTTATAATATCATGTTGAATGTCCAGACCTCAAGGGAGCCATGCAACTAACTTTCAAAATGAATATTTATAGTAAAAATAAAAATATTTTTTGCAATTTTTTCAAAAATTTTAAATGGTTTATTAATCAAGTATTTTAAACAATTTAAAATAAGAAACGATAAAATTTTGATTTTTACCAAACCGAATTAAATTATTATTAACGAAATTGTGTACCCCTCCTAAAAACTGTGTCTTTATATGAGTCGATAATTAATTGTTTTTGCGTAAAATTTTTCGCTAATAACTTGACTGAGAAAATAGATCTATTTGTCTCTAATAGAATATCTTTTTGAACAAGATCTATTTGAATCAAATTAAATCTGTTTGATAAAAATTTTGAAGTTTTAAAAAAAAATACAAATGTAAATAGGCCACAAAATCATTATGCCTCTGGTCATCTCTGATAATTTAGGGTCCCTAGTTGAGCCTAGTCTCATTTAATAGTTTAAAAATAAAGTAAAATACAATTTAGCTAATGCCTTAAATAGCTCCAACTAAGTACTAGCGTGAATAGGACCAAAAACTTCAAAAACTAAAACTCAATTTTTAATTATCCTTTATAATTTAAGTAGATCAAGCCATATATGGAAAGTCATATATTTATGTGCAATTATAAATAAAAAATGAATAAAAAACACTTGTTTATTTTAATGAATATTTAAAAAGTTTGCATATAAAAAGGATTAATATATTTTGCGTTCAAATAGAAAAGAGTCAAATAAAAAATATCAAAAGATATATTATTTATTCAAAATAAAAATTCATAAAAATAAATTCAAAAATATATATATTTTATAAAATTAAAACACGTATGTCCTTCAAATAATCAACGTAAAAATTATATTAAAAGAGATTTATTTATTTTTTATACTGTTATATTAATTTGCAATTTAATTTTTTAGCAAAAAAAAAAAAACAAAACGGTTAATACGAAATCAAAAGATTTAAATTTTATAAAAATAAATAAATTTAATCCAAAATCCGTGTATTTTTCGACTCTCACGCATAAAAATAATGTCCTTGCTACATAAAATAAAACCAGAACAACAATTTATTAATATTTTTTTGCACTCATAAAATCATCGGCCTTTTACGTTTCAAATAAATACAAATACTCTTATGTATTCCAAGCATAAGAAACTGCATATTTTATATGTTTGTGTGTGTACATGTTTATATAAAATGTATGGTCTGCATTCCGCAGAGAAAGTTGCCTGCGGTCGAAAAACCCGCGGCACAAAAACTTGAATTGCATTTCAAAGATTATACTTAACTTTCTTAAACATACACTTACTTATAAAAAATATTATTTTATTTTGTACTTACACACTTACTTTTTTAAAATGATTTTATGTAAGTAAATGTATGTAATACACTTAAGCAAATTGATTTGGAATTGCACACGTGCATGCAGAAAACTTATGTATTTTTAATATTATTAAGTTTTTGTACTTTTAATAATTTTGTTTACTAATTCAAGGCAACATGTGTAACGTCATTTAGAAATTATGAGTTAATTTCATTATTTAATGATTGTAAGAATTTTAAAGTTTTGTACTTAGATTTTTAATACTCGGCATTTAAAAAAATAATATAAAATCAAGAACACATTTTCATATAAAATTTAATATAAAAATATGTTCAATGAGTACGCATAAAAAAAATGATTACATTTAATAGAAGGTCAATAGATTTTTATGATTTTTAAATATTTTTCAGCTGTATTCAAGTTCTAATGCTTAAACTTATTTTTAAATGTATTGGAAAAACAGTTATTTCAATATGCGCTAAAAAAAATTTAAACTTAAATAAAAAATTCAAATACTTTCTTTTTTTTTAAATTGCTTACTACAATTTTATATTTTCAATTGCAAGTACTATAAATAAATTAAATATAAAATTGTATTAGGTGCTTAAAAAATTGATAATTTTTAACAATAAATAAAAGTAAGATGACAATTGAAGAAAAAAAATAATAATAATTCTTTTTAATTTTTCTGAAAATAAGTGTTAAGATTCTTGAAAAGTCAACAAATCAATTTTATCCAGTTCATAAGTTTTGCACTTGAAAACATAGAATTTTTCGCTCCAAGAAGTTATACGTACGTGTTTTATATAAAAGTACTTAAATAGTAATTTAAAGTATTGATAAACAGTAAGGGTCATTCGTTATCTTGGCTCCTTGAGTATAAAAATCAGTTTTAGCATTGCACACTATTTTTTGGTAAATGATGTTTTTCTAAGAATATATATATATATATATAATTCGCGGAAACCAAGAGGCCATTACTAGATTTTTACTACTTTGCTGTCGCTGGCAGCGATTTCTTTCAACCATATCCAAGTTATATACGCCCACAAGTTTCTCTTCTTCTATTTCTTAAAAATAACCTTTACCAAAGCTTTTGGAAAATTCAAGCTTGCGTGACGTTGTTACTTTCAAAGTACTTTGTATTTATTTTTACACATGTCCATTTTCAATTAGAGATACAAGTGAAAATTCAACTTAAAATACTAGTACATTTTTTTACTATTTATTTTTATTTAAAGTTAAAAAACAATTTTATGATTTCCTTTGAATTCCTTTGAATTAAAATATTTTTTATAAAAGCTTGAAAAAGAGCTAATTTCATCCTTTTTTTTTACCTATATAGTAAGAATTATTTTTGTGGGAGAGAAAAAATAAATATAATTGCATCAAATATCGATTTACTCGATGACCTTTAGTTTGGGAAAATTGTAGGCTCTGGCACTTAGTTTCAAGAATTAAGGGTAAAAGTGATGTCACAAAGCAGAAGAAATAGGTTAGATAAAAACTCATATTCCAGTAAATATTCGTTTTAGGTTTACAAGTTTCCGGCCACCACCAATTTTGGCCTGCTATAGGTTTTTTTGGTAAATCACGAATTTCAGCAAAAACTATACCCCTAAAAAGGGTACTTTTGCTATTTTTGCGCTTTCAGTGTCCAGATTTGGTCCACATGGGTCCGCTTTAAAGATGAAGTGCCAATTTTTAGTAGACAGGATCCAGAAATTCGTGATCAGCGACCCGAAAATATGGACCAAATGGACTCATATGGACCAAATCTGAGGACTTAAAGTTCAAATACATCAAAAATACCTCTTTTTAGGCGTAATTTTTGCAAAATTAAGGGTGTTCTACACATTTCTTAGAAAAGACCCCAAAATTACGTGATCAGTAACCCAAAAAACCTATAGTAGCAGACTAAATCTGGTGGTGGACGAAGACTTAACAACCTACCCGCACCGTATATTGACTGGAGTATCACTTCTTTTGATAAATATTTTTTTCCTGGAACAAATAATAGCTATTTTTTAAACAAGGGCCTAATTTTATGTTTTAATTCTGCGTGTATGCACGTGTGAGTGCTGAGAATATGTAAAGGTCGAGCTCCATATTTTACCCCGGGATTCAAAACAGGCAAAAAAGGCGTCCCGGTTAGAAACGGGACGTGCAGTTAAAAAGTCGTCGTATTTTCTCCTAAATATGTAATGATTATATCTTATGCAAAACAGTATATTTACGGCTCAAGTCTAGAAAAGTAAAGAATGGCAAAAAGCACACTTAAATTGCGATTAATAAATAAATAAAAAGACGTGCTTTCTAGCCACTGACCAGAAAAATGAATTAAGATTGCTAAGAGTAATATTGGACCTAGAAAAACAGTTTTTACCATCCTAAATTAACTTCTGATAAACATTTTTGATATTTTCAAACCAAAAAATTTCACTTTTAATCCTCTGGTAAATCCTCTGTCTTATAATTCTGCTTACCTGATACAAAAATAAAATTGCAATAAAATTTGATTTAAGTGTTCTAGAAAAAGTAATTTTGTAAAAAAATTTGGTAAACTTTAATATTGAAATAGCCTGATTAAACGGAAAAACGTTTTTTAAAACAGTTTCGTTCTAAAGAATTGAAAAAACAGTATCCTTTAATTTACCAAAAACCTCTTATCTAATTTTATAAAAATTCATTTGCCCCTCAATTAAACTGAATATTTCATAAAGCATAACCAATTTAAATATTTTCATAGTGTCTAGATAAGCTTGCAAAAAATATTTTTTGTAAATATAATACAAGTCGTGAATAAATAATTACATAAAATGAACGCATAATAACAACCTTGTAATAAAAATGCAGAATCTAATGACCAATGAAATATTTAATTATTACGAGAGAGGATTTTTCTAATAAAATAAAATATATTATTTATTATTTATTTATAAAGTGTGTTATAAGAATGAGCGTGATATATTGTCATGATTCTAGTCTCGCACAATCACGTACGTGTCTTATTCTTTGATATTACTTTACCTCGAAACGTGAGAAATATAAAATGAACAATTGAAAATAGTTTTGGTTTATATATATTGTGTACTATATTTATATATATGTGATAAAATAATGTCAAAGGAGTTAAAAATAAAAAATATTTTTTTTTTAATTCCAAAAAACTTTTTCTTTTAATTTAAAAAAGAAAAAATGTTTATAAAATTTTTTGTTTACTTAATAAACAATGGTTGTGTGTATATCGAACATTTTTTAACAATAACAATATAATTTATTTTGTTTACGTGTTCTATATATATTTTAACTGAAAGTGTATTAAATAAAAATGCTGCAAGGAATTTAATCATGTATTGAAAATTTTGAGAAAAATTTTTTCAAATGTAAATATGTTTTTAAATGTATATCAGTCTGAATATTAATTAAAAATTTTTTTTTTTAATTGAGTAATTTCAGATTATTGAATTCTAAATCACAAAATCAAAAGAGCTAATAATTTTGCTAAATTTTCAAATTTTTAAAAACTTAAAAAATAGCCAAAATTTTAAAAATAAAATCCAGTCTGATATTTATAAAATAAAATATCAAAAAATTGTTCGAATGTTTACACTATTTACTAAATAAATATAATAATTCAAACATTTTTTGGATTTAATTAACGAAAAAAAAATTGGTATACAAAAAATTTTATGTTTACGAATTTATTGGCAGATATTTTACCAAGAATCAAAAATAAAAAACCAAATAAAAAAAAATAATAATAATTCATTAGGGTATTTGATGAATTTTTATTTACAAATAAATAAATAAAAATTTTTAATTAATAAAAACGAACATTTTTGTATAAAAACTAACACACTTATAAAAAATTTATAAACCAGTTGGTATTTAATAAAAAAGATACTTGAGCAAAATTAATATAAATTTTTTTCATCAACAGAAATGAGTGCCTATTAAATTTTTTGATTAAAACGATTATATTATTTCGATTTAAAAAAAAATTTGAAAGGATACTAATTTAAATACACAATCGACAAATATTGATAAAGATAAATAAATTGATTGTTACCCTGATAATAATTAAAATGTCCTAAGGATATAAAATATAATTAGCTAAATAATATTGAAATGAAAAAAAATGATATAACGAGCTTTTGTTTTTTGCTGGTTTTGTTTATTGTGTCTTTGTATATGGGACATTTTAGATTGCTTGAAATATTTTCATTTGTTTTTGTACAGTAAAATACAAATTTTTAGTTTTTATGGAGAGAATATAAGACAGAAAATGCAACATATGAAAAAAAATTCTGAATCAACCCTCGCGAAGGTCCAAATAGAAAATTGGGTCAAAATGTACATCTAGCTAAAAATGTATTTTAGAAGGAAAAATTAAAAATATTATAAAATTAAAAGTATGCTATCAAACATCACATTGGTCGTTTGCAGGTTTATAAACCAGTTATAAGTTTTTATCCATGATTATGAAATAATTTTAAAACACATCAAGTAAACTATTAATAAAATGAATTATTTACGAAATCCCCCATATATATGAATGCAGGAAAAGCTTTAATAATAAATGTCACTCTTCTGATATTCGATGCGGTTAAAAGCATCAAATGCCAGTGAATTTAAATTTTTAATATGATAATATAATGTTACTTTTAATAATATACACAATTATATTATTCAACAAAATAATAATTTAATTAAGTTAAAATAAAAAGCATTTTAAATTATGTATATAAAATATTTATATTATATATTTACTGCTTTTGCGTGTCAACTAATATTAAATAAAAGCAGAACTATATATGTCGTTAATCATAATAATTTTAACGAATCAAAACTAATTTTAGGTAAAGTTCTTGCTTTGAATATATTCTGATTTTCAACTATGGCAGCTGTTTATGTCAGCTGATGAATAATAGCTTTCAAATTAATTGAATCTCTCGTTGACTTTTGCAATCAAATTAGTTAGCTATTTCTCTCTGCATTTATGTATATCAAGAGAGAATTACAAAATATAAAAGCTAAAGTAATCCAAATAACACACCGCAAATTAAAATAAATATTATTTTTGAATAATTCAACCTTTTATCTAGTATTTTTATAACAAATCCTATTTATTTTAGTTTCATTTATTGACATTTTACATTTTTTTAATGCTAAACTATCTACCAAAGTGTATAATTTAGTAAATTCAATTAATTTCGATACCTTCTTCAGCCTTTCAAGTGCGGTTACTTGAACTTGTGGTCTCGGGCTTTTTGCTTAGATTTGGGTCGAGAAATTTTTTAATAATCTTCAGATACAATAAATTTTTGATTTTCCCCATTTTTTTAGTCTTAAGATTAGTCTTAGGTAAACCTGAAAAAAGCGTGATCTTTCGGGTAGGGAACCCTAAAATTCAAAAATCTGCTCGCCCATACCTTCGACATACATCAATAAGTCTGTTTAACTTAAAATTTTGAAATCGTAATTTTCACATTAATAAATCATTTAATTGAAAGTAGAATATATTCAACATATTGCCAAAGCAATAATTTATACGTGAGTTATATTTTTAATAACAAACATAAACAAGTGAAGAAAACTAGTTTCCTAATCAAAACAAATATTACAGTAATTAAAATTGCCTGAAAAAGTAAATTATTAACTTTAGTTTATTTTTTTATTACAGTTAACAGGTTACATGCTGGAGAACAGATAACTCGGCAATTAACAAAAACAAATTAAACGATGGATGCTGAAACAGGGGCCATTCTGTCCCTACAAATTTTAGCATTAATATCTATTGTCGCTGCACTTCTTGCTTACCTCATGCGTCAATCACGTAATGATAGCGATGAATATGGAATTCGTTCAAGACGACACGTGCTTGTTACAAGTTGTGATACTTGTATTGGAATGCAAATAGCTCTTGCTTTATCTGAAGCTGGTTTTAAGGTAATTATTGTTTTTTTTTTTTTTATAACTGGTATTTGGAAAAAAATATTTTTTAAAAGAAATTTATACTTTATATATAGCTGCCTTCTACTAGCTTGACTCGGCTCAATACCCATACAGGGGACTACGCCCATCCCCTGCTGCCCTCGGAAGCAAAAATTGTCAAAAATATTTTAACTAACACAACTATTTTTTGGTATTTTTTAAAAAAATTTAGAAAATTTTTTTTAATTACAATGAAAAGGAACAGCCTTTCAAAGCTATTTTGTTGGAATTTAATAAAGTTTAAAAAATTTTTTATTAAAAAAAAATGACAACTTTATCATAAAATGAAGAAGTTTAAATTATTTTATAGCTAAAAAAAATTCATTAAAAATTTATTTTACATTAATTAAAAAGAAAATATAAAAAATTGTTTAACTTTAATTTAAAACTTTGTATGCTTAGGCAAAAATAGCATAAAGTTTATTAATTCTGCATATTTATTTTGTTTACATTAATCATATGAATTAAAAAAAGTTTTTTTTTGAAAAATATATTTTTATAATTAATTTTAAGTAATATTAAAAGAAAAAAAAACTTTTTTATTTTATAAAAGTTTGTTGGTTTTAAGTAAAAGTAGTTTATTAAGACAAAAAAAAATAAGAAGGAAAATTAATGTTTTCTTATTATTTAGTAGAATTTTTTTTTATATTATGTATAAAAAATGAGTAATTAAAACATTCATGCAAGCACTTGTGTATAAAAAAACAAGAAAAAAGAGGTGAGATTTTACCAAGGGAGTAATAAAAGAATAATAAGAAATAAATTATTTTTTACTCGTTATGGTACTTTTCTTTTTGCCTCTAAATAAAATACCCTGTTTTTTTTTATGAAATTTTTTCTTTACTAATGTAAATTTTGTTCTTTTTTTTAACATCAATATTTTTATGTGGATTTAAAAATAATGTTTTTTCATAGAAAATACTAAAATCGCTTTTAAAAAATATAAAATTCGACGAATGTTACTTTTGCGTTAGGATATAGAGGTCATGTATTTAAAAATTTCCTCGTAAAATTTTTTTTTAGCATTAAATTAACAATAAAATTTTTATTTTTTTATTTAAAAAATATAAAATACACACTGTTAAATTAAGTTGGTTAAATATTGAAATGGTAAAAAAAAATTTAATCACAGGGGGATAAGCTGAATTTAAATTTTTTCTTACCCCCAGAGGCTTATTTGTTTTGATAAGCATTTTAATATTTTAGAAATTGCCTTAATTAGTAAAAATTTATTTACAAAAATGACTTGAATTTCAAATCACAGCAATTAAAAAGTGTAACGTAACCTTATTTTATTCATGAATTCAACAAATAAAATTTGAAAAGTAAAAAGAATTTTAAAACTGTCCTAGTTATTAAACAATTTATTATTATTATTATTATTTCAACAAACAAAAGTATTTAAATAAAAAATGTATATCACTGGCGAAAATAAAAATATGAAAGTTAAAATTTTTACGAGCGATATTTTATGTACTTGTAATCAATAAAAAAAAAGTAAAATATTACAAGCGGAAATAATTTTTAAGATAAAATATTTAAAAAAAAAAAATATTAAAAAAAAATTTTAATTTGAAAAAAATCTTTTAAAAGGTATTCGCCGGTCTAATAAATCCATCAAGTAATTCTCATGCAACAAAGATTTTAAAGAGCATAGAACAACGACTCAAAAGAGGAAAAGATTCATCGACATTAGAAGAAGCGGCTGTGCAAGAAATTCGTGCCCCAGGACAAATTGTTCCAGTTGAATTAGATTCTACAAGGGAAGACAGTTTACATGCTTGTCTGGATGCTGTTAGGGCAAAACTTCCAGCAGGAGAAGATGGTAAACTTTTATCTTTTTTTTAAACCTTTTTAAAATTTTTTTTACTCAAACACATTTAAAATGTTACATAAATCTAGATAGCAAAAAAGTATACTCTTGAGACTAATTAACTGATTTTAAATATTCATGTCTCGTTCATATACAAAATAAGAGAATTTCTTCAAAAGACAAACTTTAAAGTACTGAAATTTACCAACTTTTCAAGATTCAATTGTCACACTCTTGGATTTTTTAATACCATTCCATTTTTTTTTTCCTTTGCTTAATCCTATTTTTTTTCCAAATAAGGAAATTGTTATACTTGATTTGTAAAATCTTTTAAAAATATATCAATTTTTTTTTTTTTTTTAATGAAAAATAAAGAGATTTTAGCTATTTCAAGTATACTTAAAAAAATAGACTTAAAAAAAAAACTTTTATAAAAACTAATTTAACTAAGATTTACTTAAGTCCTTTTTTTTACCCTGACTGTGATTTTAATGAAATTTAACAGATCGCAGTAAAAGTATTTTTTTATATTTAAATACTCTTCAAGATTAAGATAATTTAAAATATTTATTTTTTTTAACATTTGAATTTATTTTAATTAATTTCAAGTATAAATAAAATATTTAATTTCAAAAAAAAATTTTTTTAATTTAATTTTATTTGAAGTAAGTAAACTAATTAAGAGAAAATTTTTTTTTAGTGCTTTATTTATTTAAAGAAAATTGATTTCACAATTTGATGCTTTATCAGCAGTAAATAAGTATAAGTAAAGTTTTCTTTTTTTTTTATACTGCTACTTGAAAAAAAAATAGAAAATAAATTTTAGTATTTTTACCACGTAATCTTTAGTTATAGACGAATGTATGTATTAGAGTGGTTCGCTTTTTTCAAACACTTAAATATATTTTTAGATGCACTTTAATGTCGTTTAAAAATTTTTTCTGAAAATATTGGTGTTTAAAATTTCTTTAAAAAAATTGAGTGGCGAGAAAAGTTGCATTCACCTTCAAAAATTTGTTCAATTTTTATCAAATAAAAATCGAGACTAAATTTTTAGCCTGATTTTCAGAATTGGTTTAATTTAAAAAAATTTCTTTTCGGATTCTAGCTCAAATCTTTAAACCGCAATATCTTAATTTCAGCGTTTTTGAGTTTTTTTATTAGTATTTAGCCAGAAATTAAAAAAATGCACCACTCTAATATACAATTGTATATAAATTTTATAGACAGTATCATTTTCCAGAATATACGAACTCGTTTAAAATACTTATACATGACACATACGAGTAATAAAAATCAATAATTTTTCACGCGTATTTTTTGTACAAAAAAAGAAAGTACAAAATAAACAAAACCAGAAAATAAAAATATAGGTGAAAATAACAAGTTTTTTTTTTTTTCTTTAAACAGTGATCAAATAAAGCAATGAAAAACAATGTACTATATATTTATACAGATAAAGACCGACCAATAAATTTGTATTTGTATTATTTTATAAAATCCACAGTAGTTACAAACGAAAATTGAATCGAAGCACGAAATTACAAAGTAAAACCCATTTTTTTTATGCTTTTTTTACAAAACGAACGAAAAAGAAATTCGAATAAGAATCAATACGTAAACTTTTAAGACTTTAGTAAATCTCCGATAAATTCTTCAACTAGAAAAAGATGAAGAGCAAAAAGAAAAGGGATGAAAGAAAAAAAAAACTTTTAGATTTGTCCTCTTTATAAATTCAAAAAAAAAAGTTTTTTCCTTCCCTTTTTATATAATGAAATTTGAAACTGATTAACGTTAAAGCTTTATGTTCTTCTTTTATATCTACATAGATTGCTTTTGTTAGAAACAAAGATGTTAAATTGCAGAGAGAGAGTAAGAGAGAGAGAATAATTCTCAAGGGTTTGTGGAAAACGCGGCAAAAGCTCTCAATCGTTACAATTGCCACGTTAGTTACTATTACCCTCATCAAAGCATTCCAGCGTACCGTTGGGGCATAGCGCATCTAAACCATAAATCGTTAAAGTCTTACTTAATACTTCGACATGTATGAGTTTAATACTATTTTAGAGAGAAAATCATTTATTTCATTTTATATATAAATGTATTAAAGAGAAAATAGTATAAACCAAAAGAGATGCTAGATAACCGACTGAACTAATAACCTTAGTTTAAATCACTTTATACGGTTTCAGAGTAAAAGCGTGCCGGCTAACTTGGAAAACGAACTATGGTTACGATTTCAAGTTAGGTATTAGAAATGGTATATAGTTTTGAACACATGTTTGTAAACGTGTTTGTATATAAGTTTTAAATTTATAATCATTATCAATTATTCGAATAAATTTTCAAGTTATGTTTGCTAAACTAAACTTGCTTTAATTGTTTTTCGTAAATTATGAATACTACAAAACTTTTTAAGTAAAGTTCTTGCATTTTTCTCATTTTTTAATAATTTTTAGCATTTTTTTAGAGAAGCAAAACTTTGTTTAGGCTGGCTTTATCGTTGAATCAGATTGAGATTAGATTGTAGGTGCCAAATGTAATACAGAGTTTAATAACGAATAGACAATTTGCTTCTTTTTCGTGAAAGTATCTATTTAATTTTTAAGAAACAATTTACTTCAAATATTATCAAGATAGTGGGTGCCAATTTTGGTAAAATATAGTATAATATATGAAGCAGGCTTGCGTACATTTTCTGTAATTATAATTACAAATTGTAAAAAACATAAGTGAGAAATTTGCATGAAAAAAAAATTATCAAATCTTTTTATGTTCATTCTTAGCTTAACCATATATTTGTGTAAATCAGGTATTAGGTAAACGATAATAGTTTGTCTCAATAAATATCTTGAATTTTCAAATAAAATTCAAAGATTACTAAGTCGTAAACTATGGTTAATCGATTTAAGGAATCTAAAAGAAACCTTTTCTGTTTATCATTTATTCGATATTTTTTCAAATAAAAAAATGGAGCCTATAAATGCCATCTACATAATTTACGAAATTGTTGACATAAAATTTATTTATATATATCTGATTTCTTAAAATTTGTTGGTCATTGAAGTCTTGAAGTCATAGATCATAATAAATTTAATAAATTTTTATAATTAAAGGACTCTGTTTTTCGTCCCTAAAATTTTCTAGGATAAATTGCATTTTTCTTAAATTTTTATTTAATTATTTTTTATTAAAAAAAATTATATCCCAAAAGAACATTTTGCTTTTCAAATTACCGCCATGAAAAAGAACGCGCTATCTATTTTTCACCAGTTTCACTTTTTTAGGGACAAAAGAAATCAACCTTAAAATTAATTGCCAAAATTAACTTTTTACCGAAATCGAGTTCAAAAATTTAATAATAATACTTTAATTGCTACAAAAAAATTTACGTAAATGAATTGTAGTCAAATTAAAAAATTAAAAAAATCTGATTATATCCAACATTCTTAATACTATTTTAATATATAATCCAAGAAAGGAGGTAAATTTTTTGGTAAAATGAAGCAGTAATTACTGGCAAGTCAGATCAACTTGAAACTTTTTGCAATTTGTCAAGAAAGGTGTCTAGTTCAGAAGTAAACAAGTTTGGTTGGTTGCTCTTGGTCCCAAATGTGGCAAAAATTGGCCAAACTGTTATTTTTGAACAAAAATAAATAAATATTTAATATCTCGAGCAATATTAAATGAATATTGGTGAAAATAGGTACCAGGGGGTTTTTTGGGTCGCTGATTACGATTTTAATGTCAGAAATTTCTGTAAACAGTAAAAACTACCCTTTTTTAGGGGGTTGTTTTTAAATATTTTGGAATTTTTGCTAAAATTACCAAATGAATGCCATTTTTTTTGAAAAATTAATGAAGATTTTTTTTTTTTTTTATTATGGCCTGAAATTGAGATATAAGGTTTAATAATAGGGGGGTTAAAACTACCCTCAGAAGAAGAAAAAATATAAAAAATATGACCTCCTTATTTTTTTTGTATTTTGATCAATTTTTTGAAAATATTTTATCGTATATTTACTTTTATGGAATTAATTACACCCCTTCCCAGGGGGGGGGGGTGAAAACTACCCCTAAATTTAAAAAAATTAAAAAAACGTTATTAAATTTTTTTTTGCACCTTTTCGATTTACAGCCTAAAAAGTAACAATATTTGTAACCCTGGGCGTGAAAAGTACCCTAAAATTTAAAAAAAATTGATTAGGCCCCGATACTGAGATATAAGGTTTAATAATAGATGAGTTAAAACTACCCCCAGAATAAGAAAAAATACAAAAAATATGACCTTCTTTTTTTTTGTATTTGGATCAATTTTATGAAAATATTCTATCTTATATTTACTATTCTGAAATTAATTCAACCCCTCGCCGGGGGGGGGGGGAATTGCCCTAAATTTAAAAAAATGAAAAAAACGTTACAAAGTTTTTTTTTTGGCCCTTTTTGTTTTACAGCCGAAAAAGTAACAATATTTGCAACCCTGGGGGTGATAAGTACAAAATGTAAAAAAAAAAAATGAAAAAAGTCGTAATAATTTTTTTTTTTTAATCTTTCAATGTAAGCATAAAAAATTGCGATGTGTAGGGGATATTGTAATGATTGCAAAGAGATAAAGAGAGATACAGCGATCAAATGTTTGTATTAGACAAAGGCCGTCGCATACAAGCTATACGAATACTATATCTGCTACCGCTAAAGTCCGCTTACCCGATAAAATTAGCTTTAACTGGTTAAGCGGAAACCGTTAAAGTTAGTTTTTAAGAACAATTTAAAATTAATTAAAATAATAAATAAAAAATGGGGATAAATAAAAATAGAACAAATCTCCCTTAAATAGAACAAATCTGACCCCCCACCCCTAGTTCTAAGTTCTGAAGTACCCCCTTACTATAAACATGTCCCACGTTAACATTTTAAGGACCTTTTGTAGCACAGTTAGTGTTATTTGATTCAAATTACCCCCCTCTCCCCAAAAATTTTCTAGATCCGCCACTAAATGCACAGTGATTTGTTTTAAAGCCCAATTCAAAATACCCTTCAAAATATAGCTTATAGCAAAGAAACTTGCCTTAAGCCAAAAAAAATAGTTTTCGGCTATTAAAATCCTTATTCTTTTTTACCCCTTTATCGAAATTATTCTAAGTTTGGAATTAAAAATAATTTTAAGTTCCTAAATCAAAATTATTCAAAGTCCCTACATGAAAAAAATTTTCAGTTATAAATCTAAACTCAAATCATTCTAAGTCTATAAATTGAATTAATTCGAAGTTAACCCCCCCCCCCCCGTAACGTGCTTGAAAAATCCCCTGCCTATAAAGATTTGTCGTGTAAAAATTTTCCATAAAATTAAATATTTACACGAAAAAAACACAAATCTTTGATTTTTGTGCCTTTTTCATTACTTACTTTAGGTTTTACGGCAAATTTACAGCTGAAAAAAGTCGGAATTTGACGGTACTGTATGAAAATTTATGATAAGACTTAGAAACAGAGGGACCTAATGGATTAACTATAAAAATTTTTTGTAATTGCAAAAAAAAAAAAGGAATTTTGGCCATAACTTTTTTTTGGCTAATGATAACGAGATGTACAATGAACCATTTTAAATCTAAGGTTGACGCCAAAATTTCATGTCATATGCAACATTTCAATTGGATCAGCCATTTTTCTTTAATTTCGCCCGACAAAAAAGAGCATTTTTCGTTATAAACATAAAATAGGCAATTTCGAACGGCCAATTCTGCTTGCAGACGAAAAATTATAACCAAATCTTGAAGTACAAACAACTTGAAATACATGCTAAAAAATTTGGCTGTTTAAAATAAATAATGTTCACGCTGCTGGCCAAAAACTGAGAATGTTTTAAAAAATACACAATTTTACCCACCTTTATCAGGCCAAAACATAAACAATAATTACCCGATAGGGCTGAAAATTGCTGGACATATGTAGGAACAAGTGTTCTGACTTTTCACGAAAGGATTTTTTTTTTGAAGCAACTCAGCCCAGATGGCGCTAAAAAATTGGCATGAAAAATTTTGGAAAAAAAATTATTTTGCCCATAACTTTTTTTCTGGTTATTTTAAACGATTCTAAGTGGTCTCAAAATTTTCCCAATTTTATGATCTTGAAAAATGGTAGGAATAATTTTTTTTGTGAAAGTAATATTTTTCCAGATATTTACGCCAGAACGATCCGGTTTCTTCATTTTTCGTTAAGCAACCATTTTTGCCTTGTCATATCTCCTTTAATATTAATCGTACGCAAAACAAAAAAATCCGCTGTCTTTGTCAACGAAAATACTTCAAATTAGTAATATATAATTTTTTTTGTAATTCTACCAGATTTCAAATAAAATTAAAAAAACTGAAAAAAAAAAAATTTTTTTTTGGCAAAAATCACACTTTTCATTGCGCTATAACTCGGAAGGGGTGCATTTTTATGAAAAATTGCAATCAATGTTTTTATCTTAAAATATGGTAATTTATCGATTGGTTAAGTTATTTTTTTTTCAACCCCTCCCCCCAATGAGTTCCACCCCCCCAGCCCCCCACCCTTTTGGCAACCAACGGAAGTTGTTTACTTATGAACTAGACACCTTTCTTGACAAATTGCAAAAAGTTTCAAGTTGATCTGACTTGCCAGTAATTACTGCTACCAGATTTTACCTCCTTTCCTGGAGTAATACAAATATTAATGAAAGAAATTGATTCAGATCCACAAATATTCAAAATACATAATTCAAAAAAAGTTTATTGCATAATTTATTTGAATTCAGTTTACTAATAAATTGCATGGTAGAAAATTTTATAAATATTAAATTAAAAAAATTTGACAACGCTCTATTTATATAATATTGAAAATACGTTTCACTTTCGAGAGAAATTTAAAAGTATATTCTCGTTATACCTATATTTTTTTTTAAAATAATTTTATGGCAAAGTAATGGCTCTAAGAAATCAGAAATTATTTTTACGTATATACACATTATTATAAAGGATCAAATAGATCTTAGCTTAGGATAAATATTTTCTAAAATTATGCTAAAGTCTCGGCTAAAGTATGAAAATTTTTAGTTTATTGAATTCTTGATAACGAGGTTTTTGAAGAAATCATTATAAATGAAAAAATAACGACATGATAACTTATTGAGTTTAATAAAATTCAATTTTAATTTCATTAAAAGGGAAATCATGAAACATAAATTCAAAAACCTTGTTAATACTTATAAGTATGAATTCAAAATTCTCATAAATTTCATGATATGATCTTGGCGAAATATAATTTCCATGAAAAGGCGTTAAACGTCTGCTTTTAAAAGCGTGATATCAGTGCAAGTGAATAAAGCAGCTCAGGAATAAAATTGCTCATACAAACTTGAAATCAGAGATTATATTTTGTTTAATAAAATTTTCATGTTTTAATTTCAAAAATTAAATAGCTCGAGAATCTAAGCATTTAAAATTTTTTTTTCCCAAAATGCCCGATCACAAATTCAAATACTAATAAAATTTAGGGTAGACAATCTTCTAATCAACCTTAGCTATTAAAAGGAATAACTTTCGACAATAACGTAAATTTCATTACTTGAAAAATTGTATACAAAGTAATATTTACAAAATCTTAAAGAAAGTGTTTGAATATTTGAATTTGCATGTTTCCGATACATTGTTATACAGAGGAATATTACTAGTTTGAAAATTGTTCAAGATATTATTGTATTTCAATAATAGCAATTTCAAATAGAATACGTGTATATAATATATTTATTGTAACAGTTTTATACATAAATAGTTTAATAATAATATTATGGATACTATTTTAATATTTCAAAAATATTCATTCTAAACATTTATGATATTATATTACTTATACAAAGTTATTTTGTATTATAATAACAATAATTCATGTTATTTATTTCAAAAAAATTTCTTTTTTAGGACTTTGGGCAATCGTGCAAACCGAAGGATTGGCATTACCAGGTATTATTGAAAGACAAGAAAGCTCAGCATGGGAATCAATGTTAAGACAAAATTTGGTTGCTCCATTGAGAACAGCTCGTGTATTTATTCCATTATTACGTGCTAAAAGAGGTAATTATAACTCTGATATTAATTCAGCCTTTTTGTAATTTTATATTTTTGTAAAATAATATGATGTTTATTTTATGTATTTAAACTTTTGACTTCAAAAGAATAATTTTTAATTAATATACATATATATATATATATAAATATATGTTTATTTTTGAAAGTGTATAAAATATATATTTAAAAATGATTTTGTATGTGTATTTTCGATGAATTTTGTTATGTAAAATAAACTTTCAATAGGAGTTAATTATAAATATTTGTTTATTTATAATTAATATACTCAATTTTATTATTCTTATTATTTAATTTCTATATATGAGTTAAAATATGAATCTGGGATATAAATTTTCACAACAATAGGATATTTACGACTCATGTCCAGAAATGTAAAAAATGGCCCAAATCAGGCAGAGCTGAGGATGGCAAACTGCGATCTGGGGCATTATTTTTTTTTTTTAACAAGGGTCGTAATTTTAAAATACTAATGTATGATATTCATTTTTTCAATTTCCCACAATAAGCATTTTTTTGTAATTTTTTCAAGCTGTTTATATTGTGAGTTACTGAGTTTCGGGTAAAAGCAGATATCACCTTTTTCAGAGACTGTAAAATTATAAATGATATATCATCAAATAAAGTTTTTACAAATGGGGGTTGTGTCCCTAAATTAATCTAATCACTAAAATTTGCTATTTTGCCCAAAAACTTTTTGTAAAAATTCATATTTTAACTCATGTAACGAAAATCCTAAAAAATTGAAAACAACTGATAATATTAAATTTCTTGGCTTATTAATTAAAATCTATTGATTGAAAATGTCCAAAAATAAATCCATAATAATAATCAGTTTAATACATCTTGTAATTATAAAACAAAAAGTATTAATAAAGAAAGATAAAATTAGCTATTGTAATTTTAATTTTGAGATAAAATTTTAATTAATAATTATTTTATCAAAAGGGCGTATTATATTACTCGGTGATTCAAGTTTTGGAGCTAAAGCAGGTACAGGATTAGTAGCTTTTAGTGCATCAAGAAAAGCAGTTGAGGGTGCAGCGGAAGCATTAAGAAGCGAACTTATGTCGTCCGGAGTTGACGTCGTTCTACTAAAACCGCCGCCGGTGAATCCTCGAGCTCTTTATACACCACCATTATTAAAACCGTAAGAAAATTTCCTTTTTATTTTTCGATATTATTTCAAATAAATTTAATTTAACTATATATATATAGGTATACTTTTTTACATTATATAAAAATTCAATAGAAATTTATAAATCATAAAAGATTTTTATAAAATATATAAATTTATAATTAATTTTGTAAAAAGTACCTATTATAATAAAAAGCTGTCTACTTTGCTTTAAAAATTTAAAATAATGTACTTCCATATTTAAAAAAAAGTCTTTGTTGTGATATAATCTGGGATAAAGCTTTTAAGCGCCTGCTGCGTTGCAACCGAACGTAGTTCTTTGTATATCAATTTAAATTTATTCAAGCGTTAGTAAATAATGTGACAGTAGATTTTTTTATAAATATTAAATAAATACTTAACTCTTTTACAAAGATTAACATAAAATTTAATTTTTTTTAATGTAAAATTTTACATAAATTTATCTTCATTTTTTAGTTCAGTAACATATTCAGTTTCACAAAATCCTGAAGGTATTTGGACTGCGCCATTATCATCACAATCGATAAAAACAACATTAATACCAGCGTTAACATCAACGTGCCCATATAAATGTTATGATATGGAAAAAAAACAAGGTTTATTCTTATGTAATTAAAAAAAAAATTTTTTTTATTATTTTTAATTTTGCTGCCAATATTAATTTATTAATTGTTAATAAAAAACGTTGTAACATATTTGTAATAAAAGATTAAAAAATTGTACATTATTTTTTTATATTATAGTTTTTATTTGTTAAATTTTTATGGTGTAAGATATAATATTAATTAATTTTATTGTAAAAAGTATGTTAGTTAATAAAAAATATTTTTTTAATATAATTCTTTCAATTTTATTATTAAATGTCCAAATAAATCACTATTATGTAAATAATGTAAGATAATCAATTATTTTATTTATTAATTTTAAATACTATATTATTTGGAGATTACCACCTTTTATCTGAAAGTCTATACATGCAAAGTAAGCTATCAAGTTCTTGTAGCATACACGGCCAGACTGCTTTGCTTGAAAATTCAAGCAACAAAAAAATTTCAAGCAAAGTAGGTATCCTGGCCGTGTACAATAAAATTTTATTCAAAATTAATTTTTTCTTTTTAGTTATGTTTGAATATATGTCTAAAAATTAAATCCTCTTGTTGCATTTTATTGAGAAAGTAATTATATTCAGTGAAAAAGAAGCATTATAATAGGTTGCACCACTTGAAAATTTAACCATAAAAAAATGTCCACTTGTATTTTGCTAAATATCTAGTTTTCAAATTGAAACTAGTGCTTGAAATTTCAAGCAAATTTCAGGCAAACTAGTGACATTGTATTGTTACTGGCATTCTGTTATGTTTTCTCGCCATTAAAATGATTTTGTTAAGATATACAAAGAAAGACTCTAAAACGGTGATTCATTCTATTTTTGTTTGGCAATTTTATAAAATATTAATTTTTACTGATAATTTAATATTTTAAATCAAAACTAACATATTTAATTATATCTGGACCTTAGTCATAAGCAAGGAATATTTTTTCATGCCTTTTTCATCATTCTTAGATATTCGCTGAATGTACCTGATGACAAAGAGCAGTCTACAAAAGTTCACTAGTTTTATTTATTCGGAGACGAAAAAAATTACCTTTATTTTTGATAAAAATATTTTTTGTGCGTCAGTGGTGAGAAAGCACGTTTTTTCCGGCCATTGCGTGGCAAAAAAGACGCGATTTAGAAGTAAATATACTATTTTTTATTCTTATAAATTTCAAATGTTTCCAAATAATAAGTATTCTATACGTATGTTCCAGGATGCAACATACCCTGGAATAAAAACAATTGAAATTTAATATACTTTATTTTTGATCCTCTGAAAACGAATCTAGAGTCTATTATTTGCTGAAAATAGCAGAATTGTTCAGTAAATTTAACCAAAACTATGCAAAATTAGCCTTATTTAGGTAACAACCAAATTTAGGGGCTAATATTAGGTTAAACATATAAATAAAGATATAAATCATCTAAAAATTAATAAACAATTTTTTTTTTATAATAAAATTATACGAAAGATATTATTTAATATTAATAATCCTGTAAAGAAACGATTAATGGCCTCGAAAAATATCTACACGGCCAGGCTGCTTTGCTTGAAAATTCAAGCAAAAAGTATAGCTGCTTGAAAATTCAAGCAAAAAGTATAGCTGCTTGAAAATTCAAGCAATCAATTAAAACAGATAAAAAAGACTGTAGGAAAGCTTAAATTTTGTTCCCCTCCCTTTTTTTTAAGAGTTATTTGTTTTTATTAAATTTTATAATTTAGTGATAAATTTAAAAAAACAAAATTAATATTATTTATTATGTGTCTAGCAAGGGGAGTTCAATGGAACACCAAATTACACCAAATGGTTATGGATGAGTTTATTATGTTGAAAAAACATGTCGACCACCCTTCGTTCATTCCAATGGGCCTCCTGGGCCTAGAAGTGCAGGGCTCAATGTTACAAAATAGGGTTTTTTGGTAATTTTCAATGAAACGCTAAAACTTCGCAAGTGAACCAAAACTCTAATTGGTCTCATTTTTTTAATTCTTAAAAACGACTCAAGGAAATGAGACGAGTAAAGAATTTTTGAAAACTAGAAGCTTGTAGAAATTTTTCGAGACATATAAAACCCTTTTCGTCAGAAATTACGAATTTGGGACCAATTTAAAAATTGGTCATTTTTAGCGAAAAATGGCCATTTGGTTAATTGGCTTCGTTGATGAGAAAATTAGTGATAAAAATTGCGGTTTACGGCGTTTGAAAGTTGACTTTACACCAAAAAAATGAGACCAACCAGAAGAGTTTTGGTTAACTTGTGAGGTTTTAGCGTTTCTTTGAAAATTACCAAAAAACCCTATTTCGTAACATTGTGCCCTGCATTTCTAGGCCCAGAAGACCGATTGGAATGAACGAAGGGTGGTCGACATGTTTTTTCAACATAATAAAATTTGGTGTTCCAAATGTATTGAACTCCCCTTGCTAGACACATAATAAATAATATTAATTTTTTTTTTTTAATTTATCACTAAATTATAAAATTTAATAAAAACAAATAACTCTTAAAAAAAAGGGAGGGGAACAAAATTTAAGCTTTCCTACAGTCTTTTTTATCTGTTTTAATTGATTGCTTGAATTTTCAAGCAAAGCAGCCTGGCCGTGTATGCATGTTGAGGGCAATTTTTTTTATGTTCAATTTGCTATCAGAAATAATAAAATATATAAGAGCGAATTCAGGCGCGGGAATTTTTTCCTATGTTGGATTCGCTATCAAAAATAATAAAAAATAAAAGCGAATCCAGCCGGGGGCATTTTTTCCCATCTTGGATTCGCTATAAGAAATAATAAAAAATAAGGACTAATCAAGACACTTTTGTCACTGAATCGAATCGAGTCTCTTGTTAATAAAGTTAACTAATAAAATAAAACAATATATTTTTTAAGCATGTTGACATTCCTGAGGTCTAAATTAATTTTTCAAAATATGATTTTTATTAATTCGATTAAAATATTCATGTGTAGCAAAGCATAAATATTTATATTAATAAAGTATATTATTAAAATTAAAGATTAAATATTCAGTAGATGGCCAAAATCACAAGAGACAAATTATGTAGGAAATTAACAAACTTTGCTTAAAATCACTACTTTGTCTTCTAGTATTTAAATAAAAAATTAATTATTTAAATTTTAATACTGTACTCAGTGGCAATGAGTATACTTTTTGAGAATTCATACAATTTTAAAAATTAATTATAGTCTTATAGTTTATAATTCTAGATGTAATAATACTACCATCAATGTACTTATTAATGTATTATTCATATAGAATAAACTAGGTAAGCAGGTTTCTGATTTCATTTTTTTTTTTAAACTTCTCAAACAATGATTAAGCCCTTTCTACATCAAATTAAAAGTCTATAATAATTCTGGTTATCTTTAGAATTTATATAGTTTAGTTGGGGATTTTTCATGATTAATGTGTGTATATATTTTCATTTCTATGAGAAAATTCTTTTCATGAGCACCCAAAATGAAGAAAAAAAAATTTACGAGGCCGCGACTGCCACCATGATTTTCTGGTAGTTTGAAGCCTACAGAATCAAAAAAAAAGCGTGAACATGAAATCGGATGCCAAAAAAATTTTACCACTTTTATATCAAAAACCGTGTTTTTCGTATCTGAGCTACCCCAAATTTTCTCGTAGAAATGCACATATGTATGTATTGTTTATCTCTTTTGCACGTGGGCACACCAAGATTGGCAGAGGCCTTCAACAATTACATATGTTGTTTTATTTCTTATAAAGAGTTAATGTACTCATTTATGCATACATTGATGCACTTAAAGAAAATTGAAGGGGCAAGTTTTAGTATAAAGAAATAGTATAAAGTAGGGGATTCACAAGCAATTGTTGGAGAAGGATGATTAGGAATTGGGAAGGTAATTGCGTTAGTAGAACGTCTTTGATATTGGGAACTGTGCTGGCATTAATTAATTAATGCATTAATTAATCCTGAATAACTCCCAACTACACCATATAAATTTTAAAGATGACCAGATTTAATACCGTCTTTTAATCTGATTCAGAAAGGGCTTTAGTCTGTTTTCAGACTACTTTTTTACAAAAATTATTAGATTGAGGCTTTCATTATGACTTCATATAACTAATACGTGCACAATAGCAAAAAATGTGTAATGAATTTTTTTAAAAGTTTTATTAATAAAAAAAATAGTAATATTAAGTATCAAAGGCTCAAAAATTTTGGCACTAGCCCATGGTGTTTACAATATTTTTTGTCTACCTAGGTGTACCTAGACGAGAGCAGAAAATTCTTTACGCACGAATTATACGCCCGGGTGGGTAAAATAGTATATTAACAATAAGTATCAAGGGCGCAAAAGTTTAGACTTTTAATGGCTTTTAAAATTCGCCAAGTTCTTGTGCAAGTGCTCACGCTATTGTCTAAAGTATTTTGCCCATGGTGCCTTCACTATTTTTTGCTCTACTGGGCTTAAAACGCGTGCAGAAATTTCACAAAAAATTTTACGCCCGCATTTTACGCCCGGGCGGGCAAAAAAAAATTTTAACCTATTAGTGCCTAATCGAACATTCTTCTTGGACAGATGAATTTTGATGTAAAAAAATGAATATTTTGAGCTAAAAATGTCACCTAATAGATAATTTATGTCGTTTTATCCATTTCTAATGCAATTTTTTACCTACAAACCTCAAAAAATGTGAACCGAACTCCTATTGCAGGATTAATTCCAATATTACATTTTTAACTCGACTTTACTTCGGATGCTAATTAACGTACGATCTGGGCCATTCGTTTTTGGCTCCCATGAATAGAACGAAATTTTTTTTTCTTAGTGAAGAGATAACGCATTGTTTTCTATCTCGTTGAGGGGCGGATATAGTAATTTCGACCCCCTTGGAAGAAAAATATTTATCTGCCCAAGAATGATCAATTAGGCATTAATGGTTTAAAATATCAAGAGTTATGTAATTTTACTTTTTAAAGTTTTTGTGTTAACAAACTTTTAAAAATAAACCCTTTATTTTCCGTTTCGAAATTTTTTAAATATATTTTTTCATTATTCTTAGAGCTATACTTTTTTAACCCAAGAAGCATCGAGTAATTATTCTTTTTTGCGAATCTGCTCTTTAAATTAGTCTTCGTGGTTATTTTACTTTATGGAAAAAAATTCTGCTTAGAAAAAAATCAAAATCTGATAGTGGAAAAAATTTTTTTTTTGAAAAAAATTCGCCTTTACTTATCCCATCCAAATATTTATTGAAATCCAAAAGTATAGTAATTATTTTATAAAATTTTGTCATCATGCATAATTAGCATAACAAAACCTTTATAGTAATGGTTAAAAGTTGATTTTTTCCAAGTATATATCTTATAATTATATATACCTCAGAAAACCATTTTTATTGTTTAAAAAAAAATCAATTTAAATTTTGAACTTGTAATATTTTAATTTTTATTAGTAATATAACAATTACAATAATATTTTAAAATACATTGTTTTTTAAATTATAAAATGCAATAACAATTACTTCTTAAAATGTAACCAACTAATTTCCGGCGCATAAAATTACATTGTCATACATACACTTTCACCATCAATATATTAAACAATATAATAATTATTGATTACAATCAGGTGTGTGTGTGTACATTATAATACGCAATAAATATTCATATATTAGTTGTAAGATTTTTGCTATAAAATGATAAAAAAAATTTTTTTTAATTATTATAAACCTTAAATTCTATAATGATTGAACAAGATAATTTATTAATAACTTTACTTTCTCTTAACAAAGAATGTTAACAAAAAAAAAAATAAAAAAAAAAAAAAAAAAGTTAAAAGTTTTCTGACTACGCAATTCTGGATTATGACATATTCTTACGATCCAAATAGTTTAAAGAGAATTGGCTTACTTTATACTTTTATGAATAAATATTTTTATTTTATAGTTTATAATATAGCAAGTAATAAATTATAAATTTATAATATAAATTACATTTTTTTTTTTAAATTAGGTTACAACTATTAACAATTATCGCCAAACAAATTTTTCATATTTTTATACTACGACAAATAGATTCCTGTTGTTTATGAAATACCTTTGTAAAATAATAGAACTAATTATAATATTACTAATTTTTATAGATTTTTATTTTGAATTATTTTTTTACATAATTGTTTTTTTTATAATTGTTTAGATATATTTGTTTTAATAATTTTTTATATATTTTCTTTTCTAAAAAATTTGAACAATTTATGAGCCATCAGAGTGACTATGAAACTACTGGGGCATTAATAGATGCTTCCTAGGGAGGGAAAGGCAGCAGCCAGCTGCCTAGGCTGCGCGTCCCAAACTGAAGTTATACCTGAAAAGGGAGTTCCAGTTTATGGCAAACAAGCTTTGGGGGGTTTAAAGAGTGTTCACCTAGTAAGAATCTGGGATGAAGTCTGTGACCGGGTTCGTCGGCAAAGTCTTTAGTTGTACTTGTGCAACTGGGCGGTTATGGAATGGTCGGATGCAGGTATTGTACATTCTACGAGTCCACAGCGGCGAACAGGTCCTCTTATGTGAAGTCCTGGATATCGACTACATTTATGTCATCCTCTTGATTCAGTATTGTCAGATATGTTGGAAACAGAACATCAAAGACTCTCGTTGCCTCTTCTTCACCCTTTAACGAGCTGGTCCTAAGGGGCCTCAGCTTTTTTGTAACAATCTTGAAACCCAGTCCTCAAGGGTCCTTATCGACTTCGATGCATAGCTTCCTTTCGCAGTAAATCTTACAAACGCTAATCGTACAAGCGCTCATCTTCTTTGTGAAATTGTATCAATCCATTGGCTTTTGTGGGGAGTTTAACCATGATTGCTTTTCTGTACATCTTGTATCTTTGTCTGCGAATATCGGCGATTTCTAGATTCCAACGTACACAGATGGGTTTTTCCATTAAATATTTTTCGACGTATGGAATCGTTATAGGTTTTGTTTAACAGCATCGTTACTTCGGAAACTAGTTTTTCAGGGTCTCCTTTCTATACCCCTTGTCCTATCGTTAAGACTTGTGTAAATATTGTTAAAATATCGTTACTTACTAAATTTATTATGATTCCAGCCTCTTGGTTTGGGCCTGTAAGCCTCAACAGGAAGTTGTCGCTGGTACTATATTTCGAACGAAATATACTGGTGATCGCTTGCCGTGGAGATTTCCATAACGTGCCAACTTTTTATCCTTGTGCTCAAGACTTCAGTTGCAAAGAATACATCGGGGATTTGTACCAGGCTTTCTGAAGGTTGTAGTGTCACCCACATTCAGCACAATGAGACTCAGCCTCAGTCCCAACACCATTTCAAGGATCACCTTCCCTTTCGAGTCAGTATGTGGCATGTCCCAGTCAACACCTTTGGCTTTGAAGTTACCTGTAATAATTAAAGTGTTACTCGCCTCTCTAGAAAAGTCTTTTAATACGTCTAGCTTCACATAGTAATTTTGAATCGGCCCGTTTAGCATTAGATAGCAGTTTACGTAGGTAATGTTGTTACTCCTAAATCAAACGAAACCTCTACACCTGTCTGATGCTTCTATTAGAAATCCCCTCGGATTTGGAATCCAAATGGCTACTGTTACGAGATCATCGACGAACCAGATGCTTGGATTTGAGTTCGCGAGGTGGTTATGGGCAATCTCTCTCTAAATTTGGTACGCGACCCAGCTTCCACACATATTCCCTTGGGCTACCTTAATCATTTTGATATTGCTTTTCTGAACTCTGTAATAATTCTGGTGCCAGGAAAGCAATGTTTTTTTTTTATTTATTTTTTTTATTTAATTTCATTCCAATTTATGTACAATCATATTATAATAAATATAAGTTGCACATCCTATAGGAGGTTAAACCTGTACATAGATGGATGGCTTAAAATAAGTAAATATTCTAGTATTATAAATTAATATATGAAGTTTGTTATTTAACATAATTATATATACATAAAAGAAAAATAAAGAAAAATATAAAAGTATAAACATATTAGTATGTATATATATATATACATGTCTCATTTAGTAAGTATTTAACAAGAAATGAAATTAGAATAAAAAATAAGTAGAAAATACAAATTTAAGTTATTTTAATAAGATGTTAAGATCTGTTTGATGAATCCATTTTTTTAATTTCATTAAAGAGCTTTTGGCATTTATGTCTAATAATTTTAAGTTATTAGGTAATTTATTGTACGTTTTGATTGCAACGTTTTTATGGGTTTTTACCTACATTTAATCTACTGTGTGGTGTTTTAATGTTTTATCTTTTAATGTTTGATATTCATTGATAATTGATTTATATATGTATGTCTGATGGATGTTTAAAATTTTACTGCTATTATTGTTGCAATTATTATTAGTTATTAAATAAAATATTTTCTTTTGAAGTTTTAAAAGCAGATTTAAAGAATTCGCAGTAAACAATCTATCTCTAAACAATCTAACTTATAGCGTTGCAGAGGGGGTATCTTTTCATTCAAATAATTTGGTTTAGGGAGGATACTGGACTCAGCCTGAGTTATAATTAACTTGGGTGACAAAAATAAGTTGTCAGAAAAGTCTTCAGTTAAAGGTATCAAGGGCCTAGAGTTCAAGCAGTAGTTCTGGGTATAGAATTCCTCAAAAATAAGTTTAAAGGTTCCTATAACCTTCCTAATAATGATGTTTGATAGACTTTACGGCCGCTTCCCAGATTCCACCAAAATGAGGCGCACCTGGGGCATTAAATGACCAAGAGGTATCTTCATCAGCCAATGAGCCCACCAGCTTTTGCATGTAGTCTGAAGACTCTATTTACATCTGCCTCAGGACCTTATCGGCACTGATAAAGGTCGTACCTTGTTCATGGACCTGTTACTAAATTTGACAAGTTATTAAACATGTGGAACAACATTAACCAGACATTATTGCGTCGTATTTTTTGTCAGAATTTTTCTTTTTTTGTCTTTTTTTTTGACACGGATTCTTATACATAAATTTGTTACATTCATTTGAGAGCTTACAAGTACCAATTTTTTTTTTGTGAAACTTTTGTAGAACTAGGGAATTCTATTGCAAGCTGTACTAAAGGTTCTATCTCTAGGACTCGAATTCCCTAAAATCCTAAGAACATGATTTTAAAAAATTTCTCATAATTTTTTGTCTGATTTACAAGAAATCATATAATTTATAAATTTTCGTATTATAATTAAGTGTTAAAATTTTTATAAGGAGGATAATAAAAATTTTAGCACATTCATAATCATAGTTTTAAATTTTAAAGAGTTATACAATTTGAAGTAAAATAACTAGAGTAAATGGATAATCAATTGTATAATGAGCTGTAAAATTTTTAATAACTGTATTCCGTATATCACTTTGTAATAACTATGCATAAACATTTGAATATTTAGAAGAAAAATAATCTTAAAGAAAGTAAGGAGCCATGTAACGTTGTCAATACGTAAAAATACGTAAAAATGTAATTATCAGAATATGTTTTTTGTTCATACATTTTTAAATAATATATATATAAATATATTTGTATAAATATATATATATATATTTGAATACATATTCCAGTAAAATTAACAAATTATTTTTTTTCGTTAAATAATAAAACTACGGATGCTTATTTTGTAACGCATTTCTTTTTATGCTGCAATATTATTTATTTATTTAAGAAAAAAAAATTATGATCTTTAAAAGTTACGTACATTTCAATAAGATATAAATATTAATTAGGTAATCAATTCTTAAGAAATATATAAAAATAATATAATTATGAATTTCCGTAAAATAATATAATTTTTAAGGAGATAAAAATCCTATATAAAACTTGATGAAAAATCGTTTAAAATATTAGTTGTCCAGTGACTTTTTTAAAGAATAGTCATGGCTATTATAGATAAGGTACGCAATTTAAAATAAAAATAAATTTTTTTTTTTAGTTGTACTTGTGTACTATTTTAATACTGTGAACATAAAATTATTAAAACTGTTAAGTGAAATCTAAAGGATTATTTACAAGTTATTGTAGGATATATATCTGGGCAAATCATTAAAAATTTATATTTTTAATTTGCTTTAAATTTGATTTTTTGTTATTCGTAAAATCGTGAGCAATTAAAATATAAAGTTTCTTGGGAAAATGTACCATTTAAGTTTTAAAATTTTCATAAAAAAGTTATTACCTGCTATCTCTGTAACTATTCTTCATTATTAAAATAGCCTGGCAGTTATTTTGAAGTGGCTTAGATTTTCGAATTTGAAATCAATTTCTAAAATAGTAGGATTCACAGAATTGCTTTAACTGCTTGACTTAGCATGTGCCAGTGTATTTTTATTAGGTTACAGTGTTAGAAAACTTTCAATTGAATCAAAAATATTATATTAATTTACTCTCAAGCTTTTACCTTGAAAAATTTTTTTCAGATTTTTTCGATTCTATTACTACAATATTTTTCTGTTTTCAAAGTAAACACTAACACGAAATTTTAAAATTTCGCGCCTTCAATTTTTTTACAGTGAAATTTTTCTACTTGGGATTTATGTGAATTGATTGAAAATTCAAGCATTTGTTTGAACAACCAATTTACACTAACACCAATGTTAAAAATGTTGCCTTAATTTTACAGAAAAAAAACTTAATAATGTTTAATATAGACTTTGGTAGTAAATCTTGTATGTATATTATTTGATTTCAAATAATATGTGATAGCGAAAATTTTAGATATATAGCCTTTAATTATTTAAAATTAAAATATTTTAAATTCAGTTTTTCGGGATTTTAATTTAAAATTTTTAATATAATATTAGAATATTTAGAGTCTTGTTATATTATCAATTCCAGTATTACGAAAATCCTCTGAATTTCCGAAAATATCTTGCATAAATATGCAGTAAAATCTTACAAATTCACAAAATTCTTAATAAAACAATAAGAGTTTATTAAAGATTTTAAATTCCTTAGTTGTTAATAAAAAATAATAACGTTTAATATTAAATTCCAAAAATAAAATAAATTTGCACTTCAAAAATTTCAAATATTTTTTCTATCAAAACATGGTTTATTACAATATTTACTCAACTATTTTGAAATGCTAAAATAAAAAAAAATTAAATTTTTGAAATTTGTTAAAAAGTATAAATAATACATAAAATATTAAATCATATCTCTATCTCTATTCATTTTGATTTAAATAATAAAATTCAATGTAATTCTATAAAATAAAAGAAAAGTTTTATGAAAAAAACTTGTACTTCTTTAACTTATAAATTCATTTTCTTTTTCTTTTCTTTTAAATTCATTTTTTTTTATTTTAATAATTTATTAACTTACTTTTTAATCAATTGTATTTTTTTATACATAAAATATTTAAAAATTTGAAAAAGTTTTACTTTAAGATTAAAATTTGTATTATGTATAAATTTTATTGTTTCAAATTTATGCAAATTTTTCTAAAAAAACTTCAAAGAAAAAAAAAATTTTTAATTATTTATATTAAAATTAACATTA
This sequence comes from Anagrus nilaparvatae, assembly GCA_022575985.1. Classification (NCBI taxonomy): domain Eukaryota; kingdom Metazoa; phylum Arthropoda; class Insecta; order Hymenoptera; family Mymaridae; genus Anagrus; species Anagrus nilaparvatae. The sequence goes on from JAKSXM010000137.1 coordinate 21,844,001, forward strand.
ACAAACAATTTTTCTGTGTCAAAAATTATGTTAACTAAAAAGAAAAAACAATAAATTTTAAACGACAGAGATGGTATTATAGATTAATTTATGTTTACTGATAATCTTTAAACCGTAATTTATTGAATATTTAAATAACGAATTTTTTTATTTTTCAGGCATTATGTTTTTGCATGGTATTAATTTTTGTCGCAATGAATACAAAAGCTGATGATGGTAAAATAAAAATTCTCTAATAAAAATATAAATTTTAATTAAAAATTCCAAAAATATCTTTTTAACTACACTGTAAAAAATAACTTTCTTAGATTTACAAAAAAAATAGAATTTTTTCGAAAAATTAGTAAATTTTCAAAAAATTTTGTAAATATTCGATAAAAATCGTAAATTTACTAAATTTAGTATATTCTCGAAACATTCGACTCGATTTTTTTTTGTGAATTTACGAAAAAAGTTGTAAATTCACAACTATTTTTCGTAAATTTACAACTATTTTTTTAAATTTTTCGAAAAAAAATGTAAATTATCAATTTTTCTTGCGAATTCACAAAAAAAAATCGAGAATACTCGAATTTTTTGTTAATATACTAAATTTAGTAAATATACGATTTTTTTCGAAAATTTACTAATTTTTCGAAAATGCTCTAATTTTTTTGTTAATATAAGAGTTTCTTTTTTCAGTGTATATAAAAAAAAAAATTAAAATTCCTAGAACAATGTGTTGAATTTGTATTGAATAAGAGTAAAATTTTAATTATATATAGAAATTGAAATTGAAAGAGTTTAAATTTGTAGAACAAGAAATGTAATTGCACTGTCTATCTAACTGACATTAGACTAATACATGAAGTAATTTCAGTTAGAAGAAAATTCTGTGACTAACATCCCTTTTCATTAATCAAGTCTTTTATCTATTATTTATTAAAAGAAGAACAATTTTTTATCTGTTAAAAAAAAGAAGCCCTAAAATTAATTAATTTTCTAGAAGCTAAACACCACCATCACCATAAGGCTCATTCGTACATGCATTTTCATGGTCCAGTAAAAGGGCATCATCATGAAGTCGTATGGAAAGATAAACATGGTCATAAACATCATGATTATGTAGCACATCCACATTACAAATTTTCATACGGCGTCGATGATCATCACACTCATGATAATCATGGACAAATGGAACATCGTGATGGTAAAAATTATTTTTTATACTAATTAGCCTATCGATTAAAGTTTTATTATACTCTCTTCTTAATTAGTGTCTCACTTGGAAATAATTGCAATCTCGGCCTTGTTCTTAATTAGAATAATAAAAAAATATACAAAAGTTTTTTCTCTTACCTATAAAATAAAAAATTGGGATGATATATAATACGTTTTTTTATTATTATTATTATTCGTAATTATTATTATTATTATAATGTGCATAATACACGTACAAAACTAAACTTTGAAATTACGTGCTTTTTCAAGTCGTGCTTTATTTTTTTGTATGTTCAGAAAGTATATACTGTCGGTGTCAGGATTCAATGAGATATGACGCTATTATCCGCGAGAGACTTAGCATTTGTTTTTTGCATCAAAGAATATATATATATATATAGATAAGTTTGAGAAAAAGGTGAGAGGGGAAAATTCAATCCTTGTTTGTGAATTGTTGCATAACTTGGTACTTTGTGCTATATATAAGAGTTTATATTAGACTTTTAGTTCATGGCTGTTTAATGATGCGCGAACTTTTGGTTATTTTCTTCGAAGGAAGTTATATAGTCGAATGTTCTACTTGTGGAAAGTGGACCTGCTTTTATTTCAATCGTCCGTAAAATTCATTGAAATTTTATGCATAGTAAAATAGTATAATTTATATATTTTCTTTCTCACTTTTTTTTTTGTTTCATTTATTAGATTTTTTTTAGCAAGTAGGTTAGAATTAATTTACTTGTCTTTTAGCTTATCTTCTACAGTTTAAATATTTGACAACTTACTTAATTGTAAATGTCGACATTTTTTTAAAATTTTTTATCTTTTTGCTCATTTTAAATTTTAAATTTTTAATGAAAAATAGTTTGAAAATTAACTGGGTCACTCGATGAAATAAAAATAGTTACTCGATTTAATTATAATTTAAAAAAAATTTTTTTTGAAAATACCAATTTTTTTCGAAAACTGGCCAAGGGACTTCATACCTGAGCTTTTTAGATGTTTTTTTTTATATGCATTACGCATTTACTGATGCTTAATGTTACAAAAATATAGTGCATAATTCGTATTTAATAGTTTAGGCACGCTTTTAAAACCAAAAATCGTGCTCAAGCATAATCTGCTATCTAAATTAAACGCAATATTCACGTATTAAACTACACGGGGGAAATTTTCTTTAACTTTCACTTCAAAATCAGGACACATAAAACAAAGTTTTTTCTTAGTTTGTTTTCTTTCGCTAAGGTAAAAGTGTCTTCCTCAAAACTTAGACCTCATCATTTACATTTGACGGATTAATTCCAGCAATAGCTTAGTTTAAAATTTAAGATTTCTGCTTTTCAAAAATCATTAAGAAATTAAGAAAAATCGCAAAATTACAATAAAACTAAATTGTTTAATTTTTTGTAATACAAGGTAAAACCGTTCACGGAGAATACCACATTCATGAACCTGGCGGTAATTTACGTACTGTGAAATATTATTCAGATCCACATTCAGGATTTTTCGCCGAAGTACATAATCATGGAGGAAATGATCATTCTAAAGGTTTTGGACGTTAAATTTATTTAACTAGTAGAGATAATAAAATAATTAGTTACTGCACTTTTGTACAAGTTTTTCTTGTATTTTTTATTTTTGTATTAGTTTAAAATAAGTACATGTTATTAAGTTTTAAAAAAATGTGTATAGCTTATGTAGTTATTTTATTGTTAATTTTTTACAGTATTTTAAAATAGTTGTAATTAACAATTAAATATATTTAAGTGATTCATTAAAATTTTTCATGTTTCTTTTTTATTCATGTGAACCTAAATATGCTTGAAAAATAAATATAAAAATATGTATTTAATAATCATACGTTACTTTCAAAATAATAATATTGTTCTGAATGTTTATTGTTACTTTGTCATAAGGGTGCGTTCATAGTGAAGGTAGGTAAATCATTTAATGTCTTTTGATAGTTTAAAAGTGTATATTAAGAGCCCAGAAAAAAAATGATGGTGCAGATTCCATATGAATTACTAAAATGAAAAAAAATCCGCTTGCAGCAAGCGAATTTTTTTTCTTGCTCATACGATTGCAAATGACCTAAAAAGTAAAGAAAATTAAAAAAAAAATTTTTGTTAGCCAGAAGTGGAACCTTTCAGAAAAGAAGGCATATTGATATATTTGAAGCTACTTACCGTAAGCGGAACTTTTTTTCATTGTATTTAAGGTGAAACTGAGGGTAGTGAACAACGATTTGTCGGGAAATACCGCGTTTTTACACCGCTGATAAGAAAACGAAATTAGTTATTTCATCTTTATAAACAGATTTAAATTTACTACTCTTTGATGGCTTAGAATATATCAATATACCTTATTTTCTGAACGTGCTTCTAAAATTTTTTTTTTATGAATATAGTAGTGCTTTTGCAAGCAGCCTCAAGTCAGTCGTGCCAACTGCGCATTAAATAAACATTATTCTTTATTTCAGTTGGCGCCACTACTTTACAAAGCTCTAGCAGAACTCGCAAAAGTTTACCGAATTATTGTAGAGGTCACATAAGAATGTTAAGCTCCTTGTTATTAGAAATGTACGCTTTACCTATAAATTTTCAAAAAGTACCCCTAAAATGGGTATTTTTTATGTATTTGCTATTTGAGGGTCCTGATTTATTATACTTAGGTTTTTAAGGTCGTTGATTACGAATTTGGAAGTCTTATTTTAAAGAAATTAAGGGTTTCATCCTTAAATTAGAAAAAACTAATAAATTATGTGAAAAAAACACTTTTTTTTTGCTGTGTGGCTTAACATCCAGTAATCATTATAAAAATTTTAACCTAAAAACTAAATACAACAGGTAGAATCTACTCCATAATATGGTTTTGGTTGTATAAAGAGCTAAAGAGTTGAAAGTCGTTTAAATAAGGGTTTCAAAATCACTTAAAAAAACTTATAACCGGTTTGTGTAAACACGACCAGGCTCAGAATAATGCATAAACGCAAAATTACAATACAATTTGCTATTTTTATAAACTGTAATTATCACCTTTAGTAGATTTTAAGATTCTAAACCTAAACTATTCTGGTTTCCTAAACTTTATAATATATATTATAAAGTATTCTAACTCCCAAAATTAAAATTATTCTAATTATTCTGCCCCCCCCCCCTGATTTTCAGATTTCCAGGGTACCCCCTCCCTATAAACATGTTCCATGTTAAAAATTTTTTTTTTATAACATTGAAGCCTTGAACTTTTTGAATTTATTAGAAGCGACCCCTGTCGAGGGCGAATTTCGTAATTTAAGAGTATTTAAGATTTTACTAACATTCATTTAAAAGGACCAAAATTTTTCATTAGTGGCTCAAGAAACTTATAGACAGAGAAAATTTCATCCCATTAACTCTTATTATAATTGAAATCATATTTAGGGGTAGTTTAAATCCCCTCTAATTAACCCTTGAATTTTTATAAATTATTACCAAACGTTTAAACAAAGGTAAAAAAAATGTTTTTGAACATAATTTAAAAAACTAAAGTTTAAATTTTATGAAAAATGTTACTTAGAAAGGTATAAGATTTCATCCCCTTTAATTAAAACGAACGTTAAGTTTTTCTCAAATATTTTATTTTAAGAGTAGCGGTAAATAAAAATTTTTGGACATGCATTTTTTGACATAAAGTGTGAATACATCAAAAATATCTCTTTTTTGGGGTAGTTTTTGTTAATTTAAGGGTAAAGTCCTAATTTCTTTAAAATAAAATGTTATCGTGCTGAATCTCTTCTGTTGAATACCTCTGTGTAGAATTTTTTTTCTGTAGAATTGCTAAGTTCTCTTTACATCGCTTCTAGAAAATTTTGAAACGATTTTAAAAACTATATTTCATAGATAGAATAATATCATTCAGTTACTGCAAAAAAAATAAATACAAAAAATAATGGATTTTTATTTTCACGTATACCCTTTTTTCAAGTTAAATAAAACACTTTAGATAAGAATTACCCTACAAAAAAATTCAGTAGTTTGCATGCTTGTAATATTCGCCGACTAGACAAGCTCAACCACAAACTCAGAAGTAAGTTAGCTATATAGAAGAAGATGGATCGCTTTAATTCATCACAAAGACGTATCTTGCTCTCTTGGATCTTTATCTCTTCTAATATTGTTATTAACAAGGCTAATAATAAGCTTGCTCTAGTCGTATCTTATAAAGTTCTGTTATATTAAATTAATTAGAGGCTACTTTTTGACCTAGCAATGAATTAACTCTAGTTAGTAGTACTTTAGTTATAAAGAATTGTACATAAAAAGGAAATTCATAAATTGAAAAGTTTACAAAAATTTTAAATGCATTATATGGCATTAAATTATTACAATTTTGGCGGTTGTCAATGCAACATGAATTGTTTACAGTTATTTAGACTGAAATTTAAACTTTTTATTTGCATATGTGAATTTATAAGTTTCATACACACAAAAAATTGTGTTAAAACATATATAATTTATATGTACTATAGAAAAATAACACAACAAAACAAATAACAACCTTGTAATAATTGTTCGTAATTGTATTACTTTATATCATAACTAGCGCAGTGGTTTGCCCCGGCTTCGCCCGGGTTTTAATATGAAATACATACACTGTAAAAAGTAACTTTTTTAGATTTACAAAAAAAATAGAATTTTTTCGAAAAATTAGCGAATTTTCAAAAAATTTTGTAAATATACGATAAAAATCGTAAATTTACTAAATTTAGTATATTATCGAAATATTCGAGAATTCTCGATTTTTTTTGTGATTTTACGAAAAAAGTTGTAAATTCACAACTATTTTGCGGAAATTTAGAACTATTTTTTGTAAACTTTCGAAAAAAAGTTGTAACTTGTCAATTTTTCTTGCGAATTTACAAAAAAAAAATCGAGAATACTCGAATTTTTTGTTAATATACTAATATACGATTTTTTTCGAATATTTACAAATTTTTTCGAAAATTTACTAATTTTTCGAAAATGTTCTAATTTTTTTTGTTAATATAAGAAAGTTACTTTTTACAGTGTAGTTATTTAGTATTGTCTAATATCAAATTTTTGTTTTACCCAAGTTATCCAGAATATGAAATCTGTCTTAACCGAAATATGGTTCAGTTGCCCACAAAAGGAATTTAGGGTTTTGTTTTTTTTAGCAACTGTAGGTATTTCTTCTTAATAGTTTTGAAATTTTTTATTCTCGGTAACTAGAATAATGACTAAAATAACCACTAAACATAACTTCCAAATTCATATTGTAGGAAACTGGATCATTTTTAGTTAAAACGAATCTCATATTCATATTCAGCTATCCAAAAAACATAAATAATCGTTGAAAAATTTCATGCACCTATCAGCAAAAAAAAGTGAGTATAAAAATGTCAGGTTTTTTTCCAATTTTTCGTTGTCTGGTACCAGAAAAGGTTTGAAATAGTTAAAAACTTATATCATTATGGTTAACCGGGCCATAGAGCCCAAAAACACTGATATAAATGGATTTAAGTGAGTTTTAAAATTATTGCATTTTTAGAAATTTTGACTTTTTTCGCATAAAACAATTTGAAATGGTTAAAATTCCTTATAAACCAAGTTTTCTAACAAAAAAAGTGCTGATGAAAAGGGCAAACATGATTTTTTTGAAAATTATTATTTTTCCAAAAATTGAAAGGGGTATATATGGAAAAATGACTAATTTTTTTTTCTTCAAATTTTTCGTCTTCTGGTACTGAAAAAGGTTTGAAACAGTTACAAACTTATATCAATATGGTTCCCCGGGTCATAGAGACCAAAAAACCTGATATAAATGGATTTAAGTGATTTTTAAAAATATTGAATTTTTAGTAATTTTGGCTTTATTTGCTTCAAACCATTTGAATTGGTTAAATGTCTTTAGAAACCAAGTTTTCTAATAAAAAAAGTGTTAATGAAATAGGGGAACTGGATTTTCCTGACAATTTTTATTTTGGCCAAAATCGAAAGAGGTATACATGGAAAAATGTCCAAAAATTTTTTTTAAATTTTTCAACGTTTGGTACCGAAAAAGGTTTAAAACAGTTAAAAACTTAAATCAATATGAAGTGAATTTTATAACTTTTGGGTTTTTAGAATTTTCGGCTTTATTTGCATAAAACCATTTGAATTGGTTAAAATTCCGTATAAAAGTTTTCTATTAAAAAATGTGCTGATGAAATCAATCCGGATGAAATGTGGATTTTATTCAATTTAATTTTTGTAAAAATCTGAACTGAAAATTTTTCTGATAACTCAGTTTTTTAATGTCAAAAATTTTCATTACAATCATTTTAAAATTTGCATTGCCTATATCAGGTCTGCTAGTTTTCATTCTTTTGTTGTAAACTACATAAATATAACTATCATGGGCGATGACGGACAGACATTTTTTTATTTAAATTTATATAAGTATAAGGTATTTATAATACAAAAACTTTTAAATAAATAAAAAACTATTAATAATTGATTATTACTTCATACATTAATCAGCATAATTTTTCGATAGCAGTATTATGTACTTTAAATAAATATGTATAATAATTATGATACAACATTAATAAGATTAGATTACATGCGTTAACATATCAGATATTTGCAGGTAAATAAATATTACAAATTTTAAGTTGCCTAGACATTCTGCTTATCATTGTCAGTAATTATTCTAATCATTATATATTTATGTGATATATTATTTTTTTTGCTACTGATATTATATATGGGGGTATCCAAATAGGACTACTAGGCAATAGTTTTTCTTGTTTCAAGTACAATATAATCAATTTAATTATAGTAGCCCTGATCTTAGAAATATTAATTAAGGGACTGAATAGAATAAAGAACGTGACTTTTGACTTTCAAATATAATCATAAGTTTTACAACATAATTTTTTTGCCCTTTGCCGGGCGCGTTGCGTCCGGGAAACGTGTGCTTTCAAGCCACTGACAAGACAAATTATTTAACTTCTTTTTTTTTATTAATACTTTTACAATATAAAATTTCCATATTAAATATTAAAATAACATTGGTAAGTTAACAAGATTTTTCCAGCCTTTCAAAAATACGAATTCATAAATTATAATAAGGTGTATATTTTATAATAAACTCATCTTTTACTTTATACTTTTCAAAGCAACAAACTTTGAATATAACCCAAAAATTATTACTTATGAAACATATTCTTAAAAGAATAATTTTGTTTAAATTAAAATTTGAATAAAAATTACAAAGAAAAAAGTATAAATTACCATTTTATTTATACTAAAAATTAATATAAATACTTAAACCATTTTAACTGAAATTTAAATTAAATTTTCCAAAAATATTGAAATATCTGAATATTAATATTATCAAGCTTTTACAACATGAAATTCATCAACCCTGAAAATTTCGAGAGTATTTATATACATAAAAGCTCACTTGTAATTTTGAATACATAAGGAGTTGTATAATATTATATATACTCTGCACTTGTACATACAAAAGTAAGTATATATCACGTTCACCAAATGTCAATCCTCTATTTCTCATGAAAGACTGCAGTTGTTACCAAAATGTAAATATCGTTTGAGTATGACTTAACGTTTCTTAAATATATATACCGTTTATTTCATTAAATTATTTTCATTTTTAATTTAATATTTATATGATATTTTTATTGATATTTATTCAAATCAATAATTAAAATTTATAGGTTAGAATTTTATTTTATTGTTTTAAATTAAAATTATTATTGCATTTTTAAATATTTATTATGAAATACTATAACATAATTGAAAATATAGTAGGTATTTTTTAAAACATTAATTTAGTTAACACTTTATGACAATAATTTTTACACTCTGAATGCAATAAAATTTTTATTACCTAAAAAAGATATTTCAATGTTACAAACATCAAGGTTATTGTTAACATGCTTAAGAATTTTTCGAAAGTTTAAATTTTATGCAATTTTAATGTAGAATATGAAGAAATTTACTTGTATATTGAAATTGTAGCAAGAAATATACTCTAATCAATTAACAAAATTTACTTTGCTCAAGCAGTACAGAGTATCTAACATGTTATGCATAATAAACGTAGTCTAATTTAGTACACATCTTTAAATTATCTAATTTTCTTTTAATTAACTAACTTGTAAATTAAAAAAAATTTTTTCCAAGAAAAAAAACATTACTTTGACAATAATTCATATTTTTATTTAATTATACTTCCATTAGAGCTACAAAGTTTAGTCTTCAAAGAAACCACAATAATTTTACTTCAAGTTTTACATTAAATGTAAATTTCCTCTGTATATAATTTAATAAAATGTAAAATTTAACTTGACATTATTTTACACATACTGTCCTAAAAGCTGTACTTACCACTTAATTTTAAACATCAAGCTTTACCGAAGATAATTTTTTAATTTTTATTTTAAAAAGCATAAAATTTATTTTAATAAAAATTTTACCCTAAAAATTTTCTATCAGAAATAACTTTGGCTAAAACGTTATTATTTTTCTTTTCAAGACTGAATAAATTTATTTTATTTTTAACCAGTAAAAGAATTTTCTATTTTGCAACAGGTATTTCCCTCAGATTTCGTTTTACTTTGAAGGAAATATCTTCTTTTATTATACCTTAGAATATTTTCGAAACCTCCATACTCTTTGCGAAATCCTTTTCATTTAATCCTTTATATGCAATTCTGTGATATTATAAAGTAATCTTGACATTAAATAAAAGATTTAAAATGATTTTTACTCAGAATTACGAGATCTTAAGCTTTTTATATAATAAATGTAAAATTTATGAATTGATGGTATAATTCAATAATTTACTAAAAATATGATATTTGCGACAGGGGTATATTTTAATTCCTCACGTGTGTGCAAACGGGAAGTCAAGTTCGTGTTTGACACAAAAGCGATATTGAATAATTACTATGGCAACATTTTATATTTTATATGCAAATATTGAGAAGATAGTCTTACATTAGCGTGATTGTCAAGAAATTCGTCGCCGGCCTCATACACTTTTTTACAGGAACTTGATACACCCTTGTCATAAATTGTAGATGAGTTATTTGCTTAAACAATGCAAAATGTTCATTTTACAAAGTATGTAGAAAATAAAGGTAAAGCAAACAGCGAAACAAGACATTTGATTATGACCATACCTTAAATTTATAGCTGTGCCACACATGCCTTCTGCCTAACAGATTTGTAAAATGTATAACTAAGGCAACGACTGTATTACTGTTGAAGTAATTTTTTGGTTCAGAAATAGTTTTGATTATTCTCAAAATAGTTGATTAATCAATCCGCCCCTTGTGTCAAGAAGTTGTTTTTCTTGTTCAAAAAATTTTTCAAGTCTCTTCATGGCACAGCACATACCCTAAATGAGCAAATAATTTTTTTTACCGATTGATACATTTGCAATCATTTGAACAAAAAAAATTCCACTAATTATTCTTCTTTGATCAATTTCTCAATTTTAATAATCAGCTATCATTGTTCAATATATTTCTAACAAAACATGTGATACTAAAAATTACGTAAATTAAAAAATTTTAAAATAAAAAACAAATAAAATTAATTTAATTAAGCATGATTAACTATTAAGTAACTTTACAATTTAATAGATTTTTAATTTAAAAGCTGAAATAATAATAATTATTTATTTTAAATTTATTTCGTTTATAAAGTTGCACACATCTTTTATTTAATTAATTTGTTAATAATAATAAATGAAATAAATGCAATTTAATGATTATAGATTTTAAAATAATTAATACTAAATAAAATTAATAAAAATTTTGTTTATTTATCAAATACTTAACGCAATGTAATTCATGTTATTGATTTACGAAATAAATGTAGATTTTTAAGCTTTTAATTATAAAAATAATTGTTTATACATTGCAAAATTTATTTTTTACAATAAATAAATAATAAAAAGGATCTACTCGGAACCTACACATTTCGATCTTGCACATTTATTTTCTTACACATTTTATTACACGAAAAAAATATTACACATTAAATAAATTACTAAAATAAATCTTACACAAGTGTAGGAAAATTAATAATTAAATATTTTATATATTTTTATAATTTTCATATTGCTTTACAATTAAAATATATAAAATATTTAATTATTAATTTTCCTACACTTGTGTAAGATTTATTTTGCTAATTTATTTAATGTGTAATATTTTTTTCGTGTAATAAAACGTGTAAGAAAATAAATGTGCAAGATCGAAATGTGTAGGTTCCGAGTAGACCCAATAAAAAGAGGCTTCAGTCGATTTTTTTGCAAAATTTTGAAAATTAAAGCATAATCTACAAAAAGAAAATCCCTGCAGTAAATATGGACAAAATTTTCTTGATGTCTAATGAATTAATATAGAAAAAGTTCTAGAAAAGAACAAGCCTAAATCTTTTTAAAATATAAGTAAATAATTTGCGAATTGTTTTGAAATATTGCCATGAATAATAATTTAAGTAATGCTTACGAACAATTTTTATTATTTTTTTAAGTAAAATGAATAAGATATATAATTTTGTAATTTACATAGTTTAAACATTCATGTAAATATTTTATAAAGAAAAAACTAGAAATTTATGATTAAATTGGACTACAAATTTTTTACATTTAAAAAAAAAAGTTGAACTGTAAACCCCAAACTGAGTATACAAACTAAACTGAGTGGGTCAGTTTAAAGATTTAACTTGTCGTGAAAGAAAACTTCGAAGCTGGTCCTAAACAGTTCACCCCCTTGACCCTCCCTATTTACTCCCTATATGGGGTCAATTTTCTATACATATTTACATTTTCTTCTCTTAACTTTTTGAAAGCGGAAAAAGGCATTTCTAGTATCAAGTAAATGATTTATGACGTAAAAAACGTTTCAAAACGTTTCAAAACGTTTTGTAAAATTTATCCGACATTAGGGGTGGATACCAATTTATCTAGGGGTTGTTGATAAAAATTGACCTCAAAAATGAAAAGAGCGACCTAAAAATCCTACTAGGTAAAGTTTTCTACTCAAAATTTTTGAATTTTAAATACTTATAAAATCAATTTCAATGTCAAATAAGTTTTTTATCATATAAATAAATATTTCAAAAAATTTTGTAAAATTAACCCTTTAGAGGCTTATACTTCCTCACATAAGGGTCGTATGTGAAAGCAAGGCGCGATTCTGATTTTTTAAGTAAAAAAAAAACACACTTTTGAATTTGTAATAATTTTTTTATTTGAATATTTATTTAAAAAATTTTTTTTTCTAATAAATATATAAGTCTTAATATACATATTTTTTGTATTAATTTTTTGGTGACATTTTAAGCTCAAAATATTCATTTTTTCATATAAAAATATTCATCTGTCAGAGACTGGTCGATTAGGCGCTAATTGATTAAAATAGCATTGTACAAAAAAATAGCTGTTTTTTATTGCAAAAATGAAAACTCTGATGACCCAGTGTCTTTTGACCACAAATTTGGAATTAAATTTTTCTTGAAAATAAAATGTCTAAATATTTCATAAAGACTGCATAAAGATGACCGCACTTCTAAGGGTTATTTAAATTTTTTTATAAATTTTTTAGAAAATAAATATATTTTGACAATTAGAATTTAATTTAACGGAGAATTTGGCGTTTTCAGCATTTTTCAAATTTGAATTCGAGGAAATAATAGTATCGATAGCAATATATTGTAGCCCACTTTCTTAGTGATAGTTCCGTGGATAAAAATAGGGTAGTTATAGGATTTTTGATCCACTGAACTTGAATTCAAAGTCTATTTTTACCTTAAAAATGCAGGCTAATTGTTATTAGCAAATTATTATTTAATAATTTGTTAAAAACTAATGGTCTGCCAGTTTAAGGTCAAATAAAGACCCAAATTCATATACATTGAATCGACATTGTTTTTATCAATTAGAAATACTTTAGATATACTTAGTTTGATTTTTGTTTCAGAATTTTTTGATGTATTTTTTAGTTTGTACTATTTGTAAAACTTTTATCCAGTAATTCAAGTAAATCTTTTTTAAAATATATTAATTAGACTTAAAAATTTATTTCATAGTTTGAAAAACTTTTTAATGATATAACTTATTATTTAAAATTAAATAGAACAAATTTTCAGTTCCTCAGAAAGGTGTAAAATTAAGACGTTTTTTAAACAACTTGTTTTTATTTTTACTTTTCTAATTAAAGTAAAGTTTTTATTTTTTATCTGTTTTTTTTTAATTATTTATTGTACAGGGATTTGTTTTTGCGTTCGTAGAATTTTTATTCTTTTATTTTATTTAAAATTTAAAATACAAGTAATACCTTTATTATTTCTCTTACTGAATTAAAATTTTTGGTATCTATAGAATTAAATTTTCTAATAAAATTCAACAAATAAAATTTAATTTTTTATGCATAAATTAACATGAAAATGTGTCATAATATGGTTGACTAAATTTAATTTTATTTATATTTGTTAGAAACGTAATTCAAGAGTAAAGTAACTTTTATTTTCTATACGTACAAAATTAACTATATTAGCTTCTATAGCAAATAACCAAAAAATATTTTATTTATAACTGTTAACGAAAAATTCGGAGGCTTTTCTTTAATTTTTGGCAGAATGATATTAATATACATATATAATATACATATATATTAGATTGGCCCATAAAAAAATTTTTTTGAAGAAATCATTGTTTTTTGGGATTTCGTGAATGCTTCTAAACATTTTAGTTTCAAAAGCTTCTCGAACATAAAAAATCTTAACTATATTTAAAATCCCTGTGTTTTTTGAATCGCAGACAACAATAAGTAGGGTTACAAAGTCCTTAAAAAATTAAACCTAGAATGCCATGATAATTATGTTATTTTTAGATTACATGGTAAACCAATATTTTTAAGACTGCCCGATCAGAAATCATCTTGTCAGTAAACTGGACCACACGACATCGTGACATTTTTTACTTTCTATCCAGGATTCATAAAAAATAAAAAAATATATCAAAGAAGTAAACTTTTTAATCAGCCTAATATGTATGTAAAGTAATAAAATAATAATTTAGAAAATATATAATTAAAATTATTTTGTGGAATTAACGTAACTCGTGCGTAAACAAGTAATATAACAATTCAAATTGCTGATTAAAGCATATATATATGCATAAATAATACCAAAGCATTTGTAATATGAGGTAGAGAATATGCGAAGTTCATATAACTATTGTTATGAATGTATTAGTGATTGGTCCATGTCTTTTTGTTTAAGTTTGTAGTAATACCTGTTAAGTGACGAAATTCTTATTTGTTATATATATATACATATATATATTTTATATATAACACACAACGTTACTATATCTAAATAGTATATAAAGAAAGGAAGTTTTAGTTATAAGTATCATTTGTTGTTTAACTTACTTGACGATAACAACAATCATGGTGTTTAAGGTTTGTTTGTTTGTTTTTATAAAAAAAAAATTTTTTATTTATTTAAGTTTAGTATCATTTTATAGCTCTTAACATAGTTTTAATTACTTAGTGCTTTTTATTATGCATCAAATTTCATTTTTTTTCTTTATCATTATATATAAGTTTACAAAAAGCTTTGTGTTAGAAAAAAAAGCTCTTCAAAAAATCTGCACTGGAATCTGTGTCAAAGAAATCTTTTGGGATTTTTTTTGTTTTATATTAAAAGTCTCTATTATAAAAATTCCTTGTGGAGTTATCTTATCATTGAGTAATGTATCTAGAGCCAAAACAGTGATTTTTTTTCTTTTAACATTTTAAAATTATGTTTGAGCTTAAAGTAATTCATAGACTTATTTTTAAATTATTTTTTTTCTCTTGATTCAAAATAAAAATTAAATATTTAATTTATTGTTCAAAAAATTATAACATTTTACTAAATCTGAAATAAATTAAAATTTCAATAAATAGTTTTATATTGCAGTAAAATAAAAAACTGTTAACAAACTTTTTAGAGTTAACTTTTTGGGTAAAATTTACAGTATTAGTGTAACTCTTTGATCATTTTAATCTTACTAAATAACGAAATTGGAATTTTAAAATATAATTTAATCATTTTTCACCAGTATTTTTTTTATAAATTTACAACTCTTGAGCTTTCTTTGAAAAATATTCAAGAAAATTAGTTTTAGCTTCTAATTTAAGTTTTTAATTATAAAAGTGGTTCATGAAAATAAATTCAAAGATAAAAAATCATTAAAATTATCCTTTGTTACTATTTATTAACAAGCTTTTATAATTTTACAGTGAAACTTTATCTTTTCGGTTTTCTTAATGATTATAATTGTGAATCAAAATTGTAAAAAAAATATACAATAATTGAAAAATTACTCTGCTATAATAGCATTAATAAAGTTTCTCATAAAATATATTATTTAACTTTTAAATTGATAGCTTTTTATGGGTAATAGACATTATAAAAATTCAAATTTAAGTAAGCTCTTTGAATTTAGTTACAAAAAATCATGGACAAAACATGGCTAAAAAAATAAGAATGACTCATATTGCAGCATGTAATTGCAATTATCTTACAATAGGGCCATTATTATTTTTTTGGTCACGAATTTTGCTTAAATCGCTTGAAAATATTTGTAAAAGCTTTAAAATTCAAGCAAATTTCAAGCTGAATAACTTTAAAGTCTTGGATTAAATAACATAATATTGTTGAAAAAATTTTAATTAAAATTTACATCAAAATTAAAATTTTGTATTATAAAAAAATTTTATTATTAAATTTCAAAATTAATTAAAAAGTAAAAACTATATCCAAAAATTTTAAATAAATTTAACGTGAATAAATTTAATATATATAAAAATTTAATAAATAGAACTTTTTTTTGTTATATATAAATTTAAGTTTTATACTTTATCGAATAACATAAACGACCACCAATATGAAAAATCATTGTATAACAATGCAATCACACGTTGCATAAAAACAGCTTTTTTTATATTTACACAAAAAGTTAAAAAAAAAAAAAACAAACAAAAAGTAATTCTGAAACTATCAATGCAAACAATCGAGAAAAATAGAAAAAAATATAATATAAACGATAGAAAATATGCGATTTTTTCACGTATATTTCAAAATTTAAAATTGACCAGTTATTCTATTTTTATGATCAAATTCCACAAACAACAGATATAGTATAAAACGTACTCGAGATTGTCTATCTCGCGTAACGACCAAAATTTATAAAAAAAAAAAAAAAAACTAGTTGTTTTATACAAAGATAGATTGTATAAAAGGATATTTTGGGCAAAAAGCCAAAGTTAATGCCATCCAAATCAACGAAACTATTGAAAATTGTGTGGCGCGACTTTGAAATCCCAATTCTTTTATTTCTTTTTTGTAATGTACTCAATCGTTTATTCCTCCACGTTTATTTATATATGACTATTATTTCTTTAAAAAAAAAAAAACTATTATTTCAGCTTGCAGTAGCATTAGCAGTTACAGCACTTGCTGGAGTAGCCTACGCTGGACATGCTCATAGTTTTGCTCATTTTCATGGTCCAGTAGAAGGGCATCATAGTGAAGTTCAGGTACATGATAAGCATGGACATGGACATTCTTATGATTACGTAGCACATCCAAAATACGAATTTTCATACGGTGTTGAAGATCATCATACTGGTGATTATCATGGACAAAAAGAACATCGTGATGGTAATATTTTATTTTCATAATAATATAGCAATTTTTTTTTGTACAAGGGTCACATCATAGTAATTTTATAAAAAATTTTTTTTATTGTCATCGTTCTATTCAATAAAATTAGCGTTTTCAAAATTTCTATACAAACTATTCAATATATTATATTCAAACAGATGTTTAAACTCTTTTTATTCTGATTGACCTATGTAAAAAAAAAATTGTATTTCAAAAAAATTCAATTTGTATTCCATATTAATATTCCAAACAAATATTTAGTATTTTAATAGTATAACCTATAAAAAATTTTTTATTTTCGAAAGCTAAACTTTTTTTTATGATACACAATAATAGATCATACATTTTTTATTTATTTTTCTTTAAAAAAAAGTTTTTATAAAAAAATTTTATTTCATAAATTTTTGATTTATCGTATAAAAAATATTTTTTTAAATAAAACTAAAAATTTAACGTTAAAAAAAAAATATTTAAAATGGGTAAAATTAAAATTATCATTGTTAAACATAAATTTCGACAGGTTTATTAGACATTGATTGCATCATGAATATGCAATAAATAAAGATAGGAGGTAGTTGATTAAAGTTTTAAATATATATATAAATCGATTTTAAATTTATTAATTTTCCAAAAAGCTTCATAATATATAAGCATAATATTAAATTTTCATATTTATAATTAGCTATTTAATAGTTATTTTTGGGATATAATTATCATCGATTATTTTATAATTTACTAACAAAATTTTAAGTATAACAATGTTACACAAGAATATATGTATATTTTATTTTTATAGTATGCTGTAGTTACCGAAATAAATTTACGACCAATTTTTTTTTTTTTTTTTTTTTCCATAATAATTATTTAAAACTTGCATATTTATATAATTGCACTGAATATTATATCAGTAAACATTGTTTCTTACTAAAAAAGTGTCATAAAAATTAAATATATGTCGTAAATTTTATAAATATATTAACAAATAATATACTTGACCAATTTTTTTTATTATTATTACAAGAAAAAAAAATACAATATACAATTAAAATTTTTTTACTAATATAGGAAAAGTTGTACATGGTGAATACACTCTTAAAGAACCAGGCGGTAACGTAAGAACAGTTAAATATCATGCTGATCCACATGGTGGATTCTTTGCACATGTACATAATTCAAATGGTAATGATCATTCTGGTGGTACTTATGGTGGACATGGACACGAAGGAGGTGGTCATCATGGATATTAAATAATATCCTTTTTAATTTTTCTAAAAAAAATATTTAAACTGTATATTTTAAATTTTAAGCTTAATTGTGTTGTAACAATATTATGTAAATTTTATACATTTTTTTTATATATTTTTTACACTGTGTATTTGCTGCTAAAAATATTTATGTATAAATGCAAAATGATATATAAATAAATATTTTTATTAAATTTCGTAATAACAAAAAAAAAACTTTTGTTTTATTTTAATATTTTAAATATACAAGTATTTATTTTACCTTATTAAATACAGCAGCATTCGATCATTTGGAAAAAGATACAATTTGGGAAGGCTCCTATGGGCTTCATTTCAGTTATTTGAATCAATGAGATCAAAATTTAGCGAATTCGGTAAGTTAGTAAAAGTGTACTACGAGGAAAATATTTAGCTTCTCTATTGATAAGGTTTTTAAGTTATGATTTTATAAATTACGTTTTCTAGCCTATATATTATAAGCTATTTTAATGTTTTTATTGTTAAGTTATTTAAAACACATTTAGCAATTTTTAATAAAAAATTTATAAAACAATATTTTTTGAAAAATATTATATTTAAAGTAATTTTTAAATTTATTATAATATTTTTAATGGTAAAATTGAAAATTCTGTTAGTCGTAACTACTTTTTTAAAATTTTCTACTTTATTTTTCCATTAAGAGTTTAATATAAAAAAATTAAACCGTAAGCAACTTTGAATTCAATTCCATCCAGATCCAAGTAGAAAACGTCCTTATTTAATAAAGGAAAATACAATCAAGTTAGCTACTATCAATTGCATCATAAGAAATAATTTCATTAGCTTCAGTTCAAAATATGATATTATGCTAAAAGATGATTACAACATATTTGAACCCTTATATACAAAATTAGGTATGTATATATCGTACTCAGAGCGTTTGTGTATCAAAATAGAACAAATTAGATTTTCAGTTAAAGTATACATGTTTACTATATTTTCATCATGAATCATTTTTATTTATAAGATGGCCATTCATAATCTTTCTATATAAAAGCTCCTTCATCAATATCAATACATAGTTAAAGTTATATGCTATTGGAATATGAAGTAGTAAAATTTTCTTCATTCAATATAAAAATATGATTATGTATAGAATTCTAGATAAATTTTTTTACAGTTTTTTTTTTGCTACATAAGCATATTTTATTTTCTGCTGCTTTTTTTTCAATAAATAATTAATTAATTATACTTGTAAAATATTAAAAAGAACATTTTTTTTTCTTTTTCTTCTGCTATCTTTGTAAAAGCTAATTAAATTAAATTATAATCATATTATATATTTTAAGAGCCATAATAATAATAATAATAATATTTTAATATCACATATAATCAATATTATATAACCTTTTTTTTTTTTAAGTATTTTTAATTAGAAATTTTCTCATCTTGTATAGTTAAATTTCTTTTCTTTTTTAATTAATTAATTATTAAGATGCTTGATTTTTACTTTGATATAGTATGACAGTAATCCTTAATAATATTTTTTACTTATAATATAATATTCTTATTTTTTTTTTAATACGTAATTGCTACTTATCAATTAAATGCTTTTTTACTCTGTAGATTCTTTAGAAGATTCATAAACCAGAAGTGGAGTCCCATTTCTTAGACAAATTTTATCCTCAATAGGTCATTAGAATTTGCCAACGAGTACTTATATTTTTTGGGTTGCGGAACACGAATATAATATTGATTTTTACCGAATATAGTCGAGTTATCCGTAATAGACAACTTTAGTTAATCTTTTGGGTTTTTTTTTATTCGCAAGTGTAACTTTTGTTTTTTGAGTAAAAATTAATCTTAAGTTGTCTATTGTGGGTAACTAGACCATATTGGGTAAAAACCGATATCATATTCGTGTTCAGTGAACCAAAAAAATAAATAGCCGTAAGAAAATTCCATCGACTTATTAAGGATAAAATTTGTCTATGAAATGGGGATCTATTAATGATTTTTTGAAAATTATTTTTCTTTGTAATAAAAATGGGGTGGCTCTATTCAGAAACGTCTTGTTACAGCTAAGGCTAATAAGGAGAAAATAGGACGAAGCAATTAAAAACATTGAGGCTGTTTTAGCAAGAAAACATACTTAAATGTGACTCCGATCTCCTTTCTCTGGAGAGAGTTCATCAAATATCGGAACATAAAAGCTAAAAAAGTAACTGAGAATAACTCTAGCAACTCAAGTAACACAGTTGGACTTGAAGAGGAGCGGCAAAAAAAAAGATAAAACTGCTCTAGGAACAGAAGAATAGAAGGAGGCTGTTAGAGTAGCAACAGAAGCAGAGGCAGCAGTAGGAAAAAGAAACAGAGCTGCAAAAAAAGAAAAAGAAAAAGCAGCAACTGGAAAATGAAAAGAAGTTGTAGCTGCTAAATAAGTTTGCAGGATTAGCATCGGGAATAAGAGCAACAGCAAAATCCAAAGCTGTATACAATAGCAGAAGGATAAAAGCGTAAACACAGGTTTAGAAAAAGAAAGGAAGCCTTTAAGATTACTCTCACGGCGTGGCGGGGAAAACCTACGAGGAAATGGTTCTCAAAATAAAGAGGAGCGTTAAACTCGAGAAATCAGAAACAAAAGTCCACAGAATCAGGCAGCCGCAAAACGGTAGTATTCTCATAGCGATGGAAGCCATTGAGGGCCGTTGAGAATGGAATCCAACGAGTGAAACTAAAATTAGGGATGTTACAACCAAAGAAATAGGAATGCAAAGTAGTCGCTTACTTTCAATCTCCATTTTCAAAATTAAAGGGGCAACGAGCCAGATGGAAGTAGTGGAAGGGATCTAGATCGACGCTTTTCGCCTGGCCAAAAGGGAGAAAATCCAGATAGGCTGGTCATTAAACAAAGTGTGCTTCTGAGTGGACGTAAGTCGCTGCTTTAAATGTCTGGGCTATGGACACAATTAATTTGCCTGCAAAGGCCTAGGCAGAAGAAAACTCTGCGTCAAATAGGGCGCGAATGGCTATAAAAGGATAAACTGCCAGAGAGAAACCTCCGAGTGTTTTCTCTGCAAGAATAGGAAAGACAAGTGCTCTAAGGAGCACTATGACAGAGAGGAAAAATACCTCAGCTACCAGGGCTCTGGCTGCTACAAGGAATAAGTGTTATCGGAAATGATCCTAGTTCTCTAATGGAAAATGAATTGAGCTGGATTCGATGGCTCACCACAGATTGTTGGTGAAAAAGATCCAAGTATCCTCTTACTGAGCGAGCAATTTTACAATGTCAAACTGTTCTTGCTCTCCGATGAAATGCTTATGATATCATATGAATGTTTATGCAATTTATTTAGCATGGGATATACAATCGTATTAAATTTAAAAATCGTTCCATATAGCGTTCATCATATGTCCCCTGTAATATATTACATTTGTCAAAATAAACTTTTTTAAAACCCAATTATTAACGCACTGCTACCTAACATTAATTAATATTTTGAAAAATTAACTATCGATTTTAATTTCATTTTAAATTTTATCATATTATTTAATAATATATACCTAATATATTTTTATTGACAAATTTTTAAAATATTTGTTTTTTATTTTCTGTTTTACGTGATTCAATATATATTAAAAATTTTTTATGAAATCAACAATTTTTTTTTTAATTTTATATTTTTATTGGCTCTGGAAATAAACAACATGTTACCAAAATTAAATTGAAATTTTCAATATTTTCAAAATATTAAAAACGTATTTTTCTGTTTATTTATTATTAGATTACTGTATAGTGTTAAAAATTTAGCAAAATAATTTACTTTTCTGAAAATTACAAAAATGTTGAGGGTTTTAGATTACTTAGTAGATTAATTGGTGTTGACGCAGAGGTTATTTTAAATAATTAATAAATTAAACACATTATTATTTTTGAAATATATTTATTAATATACATCTCTTTTTCATGTTTTGTGTACATGAACGTGATACGTGACGTACTGAGAGGTACGTCGTTGAGCAAGCATGGGGTGCCGACGCATGCTGAACGTTATCTCACTCACACATGTAATAAATATCTCACTCTTATTAATATAATGATAATAATTATGATAATAATTATAATTGATTACAATTTATTTATTTGATCCATTTTGCAGCATGGGTTTATATTTATACTAAATGGCTACTAATTTCACACAGTAATAAAAAATTAAAGAAACTTTTAGAAACAACTGCCAGACTGTGAAGGAAAACTTTGAGAAAGACTTCAAACATTTCGTGGCCTATTCAAATTTTCCTTTAAATTCATATTTTATTAGGTTAAAATTATCCCCCCACTCAATCTTTTCGCGAGGAATGGCCAACGGAGATTCAACGCCAGTTTCCCTTCCGTTTGAAACGCCATATTGTCTTGAATTGGGGGTCGATTGGGGGTATTGAGTGTGCTTGAGGTATTGAGTTTACACTCTGTCATGAAGTTAAAAGGACTTAAAATAGTAAATATGAAACAAAAGAAAAATCCACAAGGGAGAAAGCTTAATGAGCGATTTTGCAGCGAAAATTTACAAACAATAGTGAATATAGTATAAGCATGGTTATAAGTGGAATAAATTAATTAATAATGGGAATATTGAAAGTTAGCTAAATTATATTCACTACCTTTATGTAGTTCCTTCTCTAAAGATAACACTAATTTATGACCAGGCCCATGAAACTTTTAAGCCCCATAAATTCTTTGCTTTTAAATAATAGTACCTAAAGACCAAGTAACAAATAAAATTTTGATATGTTGTGCATTAGGATGGTTAGACTCTAACGAACCTCAATGTCCCAATTCATTTTGATTAAAATAATCGTAACAGAAGTGTAATGCAGTATTTTTGTTTAAATTTGAATTAAATAGCGCGCCAATATATAATGTAATTTGTTTCAGAATTATGACGCTAAAATCTATATGATTGATCGATAAGTGGGGGTCACGTAAGTTTCTACGAAATAACTCGCTCTCTCATCCCTCGGATTTCTTAGAAATCGGGACGAATTATATAATTTCGCGCGCGCTCCTTTTTGTTCTGGTAGATGAGATATGCTCTCCAGGTAACTTAAATAAACTACACGTTTCGTGTTGTTTCTCTTAGCCAATAAGAAAGAAAAAAAAAGGGTAAAATTATATACGTTGTTCCTGGACTCTGGCGAGCTTGGGCATTCTTGGCCTTTCACATAGCTTTGCCACTCTGGCAAGCTCGGGCGTTCGTAGCCTTTCACATAGCTTTGACAATTGAACTTAGCTTCGCGGTGCTTAGCATTGGTCTTTGCTCCCTTTGCTCTTACGGCAATAACATTTCTTTGCTATCGCCTTTGTTCCCTTACCTCATCGAGTACTTGTGATTTTTCGTATAAGGAACGTGGCCCTGAAAAGGGCCGATTGGTAAAGTCCTCCCTTGCCACGTCTTATAATTTTTACATAGTAAACTTCGTAACGAATTTGTCGCTCGCGCTCCAGTCAGTGAACGTGCTCAAAGTCAGTGAAGTCCTATAAATATAACCGCAAATATGACCAAAGCAGCATTTGCTGTCCTGACTTCAGCCTTTACGCACGCGGCTACTTTGACACCTTCGCTATGCTGTGGATGAGATTGTTTGCTGGTTTGATTGTTGCTGATCTGCTTGGTGCACTTGGAGGAGTCCATGGCTTTCGGACGTTAAATCCTCATTGAAGCAGCTCGTAAGCTGTGATTGACTGAATCGCTTGGTGCAATTTTCCGAGCTCGTAGGCTTGAAGAGGTGGACATTGATATTCCTGGCCAGGAGAAGTCACCTGAGCTCTAGGTGCTCGCATGTTTGTAAGTTTTTGATTTCTCTTTTGTATGTTTGTGTATGTATGTATATTTGTGACCTTGGTGATTTAATTTGTTGTATGCTTGTGAATTATTGAATTTTCAAACGTGTGGCTGGGGCCACGCATCAAATGCAAAAAAAAACTACCGGCCCTTTTTAGGGCCACCTAATATGTAGAACTTAAGAACAAAATAATACAGAAAGCTTCTACTGAAATTAACACGTGTATCGTGCTAAAATGTGCTTGCGTAGTGTGACCTTATAATTTATAAAAATTGAAATGAGTGAGGATGAAGAAAATTTAGGAAAAGAAGAGGATTATCTGTCGCTTAGATGAGGTCCATCCCACTTATCGATCAATCAAATCGATTTTAGCACCATAATTC
The DNA here is from genome assembly GCA_022575985.1 of Anagrus nilaparvatae. Lineage (NCBI taxonomy): Eukaryota > Metazoa > Arthropoda > Insecta > Hymenoptera > Mymaridae > Anagrus > Anagrus nilaparvatae. The sequence continues at coordinate 21,868,388 of JAKSXM010000137.1, forward strand.
TTAAACGAAGTACATAATATATTGGCACGCTATTTAATTCAAATTTAAACAAAAACACCGCATTACAGAAGTTCATAGAATACGTTTCCTACGAATCCCAACATCATTTAAAAAGCTTAAAACTTGCTTTTATAATAATTATTAAACAAATAACAACTTAAAATTAACGAAAAAAATTATGTATTTTTCTCAATTATATGATTAAAAATTTTCAAAAAAAAAAAATTAAAAACTAAAATAAACTTGTCTTGAAAATAAAGATCTATTTATGAAAATGTTTTAGTAGTATAAAAGTTAAATAAGTATGCTATAACATAAATTTTTTTTTCTTCAAGAATAAGGTGTTTAAAAGATTCATTAGCCAGTTTGTTTGATAATTAACAGTGTAAAAATAAATAACTTTTTTAACTAATTTTGTATGTATGTAAAAAAATAAATAAAATTAGATACATTCATTTTAAAATGTCAAGATATTTGTATAATAAATAAGTTACTTTTTTTAAATAAAACTTATTTAGAGTAAATTAATAGCATTGAGAGGATAATTTCTGTTTTATAAATGTTTTTGAAAATTATACTTAGGATTATTATTGCTAAAATTAAAATCTTCATGAAAACAGCTTATATTATTTATAGAGGATTATAGAGCGAAGCTCTATCTTAAACCACAAAAAATTCAAGATTTTTCCGGGGAAGTTTAAATGAGCAAATTGTCGAAGAACGAGAAAAAATATAGGATTTAACAAATAAATATTATAAAATGTTTTACTTTGCTCTAAAATTTATAAAGTTTAAGCTGATTAAAAATAAAATAAATTTATTTATATATAAAACTTTAAATTATAAAAACAAATATTTTTAGTGGAATAAATTCAAAATATATACTTGAAAAAATTAACATTAAACTCATTTATTACTCTTATTGAGTCGATACAGCATAAATTAATGTATAATTTAGCATAAATTTACACCTATATATTTATGCTTCATAAAATTTAAGTATATTTGGATGGATAAATACTGTGTTACGTTAATAAATGAATCGTTAAGTTCCATCATTAGCGTGATAAAGAGAATGCATTACTGCTGACAAACTATTCATCAAATTATATTATTTTCGAAAATATTATGCCAGTTTTGACACATATACTTAGTTACTTACTATTTACTGATCCAATATCAATAATTTGTTATTTTGCTGATTATTTTAATGTGCTAAATAGCTATTTTTTAAACAAGGGAAAAGATATTTGTTTTCGAACCCCATATTTTGCCCCTTCACATAGTTTTACATATACTGGGAAAAAAGCCCTTACCCTAGTATAGATAATAGGTTTTTTTTCCCTACATATGTGAAAATATAAAAAGAAAATACCACTATTGAATAGCTTTATTTTTAACAAACGGACAAAATATATTTGAACCAGCTCTGCCCAAAAATTGTATATGTATCTTCAATAAGATGTTAATCACACAGTAATAATAAACATATTAATTATTATTATTATTATTGTAATTAAATAAGGAAGTCATCTATTTCATGTAAGTATAAGATATCATTTATAATTACATATCATAATAATCAACTTCTTGTGATAAGAATAATAAATCTCGTTACTCGACAGTTAACAATCTTAAATTATATAATACAAAATTCCTCTTTACGAAATTATGACAAACTTTATAATAAAGAAAATTACTGCATATCTCGAGTATTTTATAAATTAAATATAATTTAATATTAAATCTTATTTCTTATAATAATAAATAGAAAATAATTTAAAATTTTTGTGTATCAAATTTTCACCTTTTTGTAATAAATTATTCTACCATAAAAAGATATCTTTAAATAAAAATGTTTCGTGTAACCTCAAGAACTTGGCGATTGGAGGTATGAAAATCGAGAAAACTGAATAGATTTATAAATGTGATTCTAACCTTATAGCTTCTGGGTATGATTTCAGCATTCTTTAAAAAAAAAGGGTTTTACATTACCATTTTGGCTGTTTTCCAATCGTCTTTTTTCCTTTTTTTTAGTTATTCTCCTTTTCTTCACTTAACTATCCGTTCAAATCTTTAACTGATATCCGCATGCCCAAGAGAAAAGACTATTTTAAATATAGTTATGTAAAAAAAAAAGAAAAAAAAAATAGATTGTAAATAAGTTGAGCCAAATAAACGGTTATTGTGCACGAGCAAGTGTAAAGTAAATCCTTTGAATTAATACATAGAGATAAAATGCAATAGAGCAAACCAAAATACAATAGTAGGGAGTACATTTTAGTCTTAGATAAACACCCTAAGGGATACACCCACAAAAGCTTCTAGTCTGTAATACTAGAACTTCTCTTGTAGATTTACAAGCTAAAATTTTCTTATCAAAAGCTTAAACTGTTATTTTCTCTCTTTTAGATTATACTATCGTATCCTGTGGTTTTTAACCATTGAATTTACTAGCTTGATAAATTTATTACTTATTTTCATAATTGAAGACTAGGAATTTTATTTTATTGTGTCATCTGATCACCAACCTAATTTTTTTTAAATATTTATTTAAGCAAAAAATGTTGAATTAGTTAATGGATTTGTTAATGAAGTAAATCTTTCATTACTCAACTTTGAAATAAGATTATTTATACATTTATCAGACAAAAAGAAATACCTCATGGTTATCGATTTATTTTGTTAATCCTTTATTATCTTTAAAACTACAAACTCGTATAAACTTTTTTTTAAAGATTATTCGTCATTAATTATAGAGGAAGAGTAATGATTAAATTTAATATAGTGCTGGTATACAGATAATAAATAATTATTGGATTTTTGTTTCATTTTCGAAGTTAATTCATCAATTATACTAATGAAATTATGATAATATTTTTTTGAAATCTTATCTTATTTCTAGTACCTAATGTAGAATCCTATTTTCTAAACACAATTAAAATTTAACTATTCTTTCATCAATAAAATTATTTTTTTATTATTCAATAATGATTAAAAACAGTATTATTTTATTTTTTATTGTTTATTCAAAATGAAAAACATAAAATAAATATACTTTTCGTATAAAACTCGGAATAATATACCTGAACTTTTATTATCTTTTTTTTTTTTTTACTGACTAACTTTTAATATCATAAGAAGAATGTAATAAAAGAAAGAATAATTGTATATATAGAGGAAAAAGTCTTAAAAATAATAGTAATGATAATAAAGTAATAATGAAGAAATAAAAATGAAAATTTTAAAATGAAAATTTTATAGTTTTAAATTATTTAAAAATTTGTACTCTTTACGTTCATTGGTTTTTTTTTTATATTTTTTGTAATTAAGATTATTGCTGGATTTTTATAGTTTTTTTTGGTCATTTTTTATTGTTAAATAATTTTAATGATCAAAAATTATTTTTTTATGATCGAATCAGTTGAGAAAAAATTTTCTAGACCAAATAAATAAAAAATAATCTAAAAAAATATTCATTGTCAGTGTCCCTCTGTAACAGACACATAATCTCCTCCATATTTCACTAGTTCATTAAATTTTTTATGCAATTTTAATAAAGCATCAAAATGCAAATGTTACTTTTTTATATTATGAAAAAGATAATTAAAATTAAATAAAATGTAAAAAAAAAAATCAAGTACTTAAATTTTTTAATGGAAAAAAAAATAAAAATTTTTAATATTTTATTTCTTACTATTATTTATTTTTTTTGTATTTAAATTTTTATTAGCTTTTAAACGGAAATAAAAAGTACTTTTATTGTAAATAAAATTTTGTATTATTATTTTTTTTGTTGACAAAAGTATTAGGTATTATTACTAGACATCGTAGTAAAAACATTTTTTTTTAAATTAAATAATAAAATTACTTCATTATGAAGTATATTTAGGTTTAAGAAAAATAAAATAGAATCAAATATTCTAGAAAATATTCGCTCGTGAAGAAATAAGATTCAGTCTTACGATCATGAATTTCAAATTTATATAAGAAAATTTTTATATTCTCACGATATAGAACACTAAATTTTTACAAAACCTACATAGACACTTTAGTTGATATACTTTGATTCTATTTTATTGCAGAATTTTATTTACTTCTCATGTATTTTGGCAAATAAAATTCAAGTATTTTCAAAACGTAGAGTTTGGATCGTTTTTGTGATCATAATTTTAAATCAGCTTTCTACGTGTGAGTGTTAAAGTAAAAATTTTTATTTTATATTATTATTTTTTTGTTAAATTATTTTTAATTTTAATTAAGTTTATACAAACAAATTTCCAATTGTTAAAAAATATACAAAATGCAGTTAAAAACGGTTAAAGGGAACCAAACCATCTAATTTAGAAATATTAGATCGTAACTAAAATTTGTAAAGTTCATTTGAACGACGATAAAAGCTTAAAATTGATTTTAAAATCCATCTATGGCAGATAGTTTCCTCTAAACCATGTCCACAAGATCTAAAAATTTTCTCTGCATAAAGTATATATTCGCTCTATACAATAAATATGATATTCAGATTTTTCATAAAAAATAAAAGTTTTCTGGGTCAGTAAAACGTTTTATATTTCATTTGTACCCAGTATCTTTGCATGTAAATACATATTTGAATATAGATTCTTTTAGTAAAAAAATTGATAACAATTCTATTCATTTATTTATATGAGCAATTTTCAAAAAAATTTTCATTGATTCAATAAATAGTTTATTTAGCACCAAATCGTGTTAGTGTCTAAAGTTTTTGTGTTGTGGTACTTACTTATTATTTATTTGCCTGCTTAGGTGCACAATGAGTACCAAAAATTTCACTCTAAATTTAGGTCTGGAAAAACATTTATTCTACGCCTTAATTATTTTCACAACATTGACAAGCAGCAAAAAATCTAATTCAAAATTGCAATAAAAAGTTAAAATTACCAAACCAAAAATAGGAAGAAAATTAAAGTGGCCCACATAATTTCAGGAAATACAAAAAATATTTTTAAAGAAAAATGCTCATATATAAGTTTACACGTATACATGTCCATTTTTACTTTTAGCAATGCTACTGATGCTCAAGCGCGTGATTCATGAGACCATTTCTATACCGACAGTATGTCATTTGTATAGAATTTTGCGTGCTTTTATTGCTATACATGCAGCCTGATAGTAATTAATTTTCAAACAATAAAATATTTCATCTTTTTTTATTTCATACCTGTATATTTATTTTTTTTATTAAAACGTGTATACTTGGTAAAATATGAAATACGAATTACAAATAAGCTTACATGCACGTACTCGAAAAATAACATTTATTAAATAATTTATTAAAAAAAATTTTTATTTTTTTCCTTATTAATTTGTCTTTATTATCAAACCTGTAAGTAACTTTTTTCAAATCGAATTTGCAATAAAACATAATGGTAAAATTGAATTTTCTATCATTTTTAATGACCTGCATACCTTTATAGATTCAGAACATATAAAAGGGACAAACCCCCTGGAGAAATGCCAAAGAGATATACGTGTGTGAGGCAAAGATAGTCGCAGTCTACTTTAGCATGATTTTCGCTTAAAATTTAATCTGGTTACAATCTCAATTACCGGTCTAGTTGAAGTAATTGCACTAACATTCAAAAACTAATAAATTTTCAAATTTACATTCATATAAATATAATATTTAACATACAAGTTCAAAAAGTTAATAAACAAACATCTATGATGTGTTTAAAGGATTCACTCGTCGATTGAAATATTAATTTAAATTTATGTGCTTTTATTAAAGTTTTAATTTAAATAAACTATGAAAGAAGAGAATAAACTTGCTTCTATTTTTCATTTACGTATAAAATTTATGAATAACTATAAATATAAATTTGGAAAAGTACCTATATATAAAATATTTAAAATTATAAATGATTTAAAATAAAAGCTCTGCCATCAGTGTATGTAACGTCGTTGCAGTGTTAATTTTGATTATAAATTTGGTCATTTTAGCTAAATTTTACATTTTAGTCGTCAGAATAGATCTTTTCATCGCTAAAAAGAAAAATGAAGGACAAGCTTCAAATATGAAGCTTCTCATTTATAACATGGAGCCTGGTATTTCTAGGCCCTGTTAGCATAAACGGGTGGAGCGTATCTAGTATATTTTTCCAGCATACTACTTGGATTATTCCATATTTTACAAAATTTGATCTTTGGGAACATTCTTTTTTCATTTTTTTTTATTTTAAGCCTTTTCCTGATGTACTACGTGCTCTTAAACTTATTAATTCTGGTATGCCTTTGCAATCGTCTATAATGGTCTATTTTAAATTTATAAGTTGTTAAAATTATTTATTCTTGTGTATAACAAAATTTGTTGCAAAATATAACTTTTAATAATAAAGCAAACCGATATACAAACTCGTATAACTTTTTGCCGTTAACAGGGATATAAACTACTTCAGTACATCATTTTACAACTAGTTTTGATAAATTAAGATAATAAACGGTTCCAAACATTTATAACATATTAACAAAACGTGTTTTAAATATAATTTTGAAAATAAAATAATAAGTATATTTTCTTTCCTCAGGCGAAAATTTCCAACTTTTACTAGAGAAAATATTTTAATATAAATTTATTTTAAAATTGTTTATACTAATTCATGCTGTTTTCTTCAATAATAATTAAATCATTTGCAACATTTACTAAAATTTCGAGGATAATTATTTTGTGAAATTAATTAGGTTTATTTTTATTCAAGAATAAATAGTTTTAGGTAATAAAATTTAAATTTTAAATAAATCTGAAGCCCTTTCTACATCAGATTGAAATTCAATATTAAAACTAGTCTAGTATCAAAAGTTTTATAGTGTATTTGGGAGTTATTCACGATTAATCGTCAAAAATCATAATGTTTCTAGATTAAATCTAAATTAACCAATTCGAGTAAAAAGGGATGTCATATTCGTATTTAGGGACCCAAAAAATATATACACCCGATTGAAAATTTGATCCACCTGTAAGGGTAACTACGACAAAACTATATTTAAAAATATAAATTTTCATTTAAAAATAATTTTTATTATTTTATTAATAGTTTAATATAAAATAATCGAATAAGCTTACTTCTATTAGTTATATTTATACAATACCTAGGTATTGATTTTGTAAGAATTTTAAATTAACATAAAATTAGAAAATATCATATTTTATTCAATTTTTTTCTATATAAAATATACACTGTAAAAAGTAACTTTCTTATATTAACAAAAAAATTAAAACATTTTCGAAAAATTACTAAATTTTCAAAAAAATTTGTAAATATTATTTGTAAAAATTGTAAAAAAAATCATATATTTACTAAATTTAGTATATTAACAAAAAGTTCGAGTATTCTCGATTTTTTTTTGTGAATTCGCAAGAAAAATTGATAATTTACAATTTTTTTTGTTGAAAATTTACAAAAAATAGTTGTGAATTTGCAACTTTTTTCGTAAAATCACAAAAAAAAATCGAGAATTCTCGAATTTTTCGATAATATACTAAATTTAGTAAATTTACGATTTTTATCGAATATTTACAAAATTTTTTTAAAATTCACTAATTTTTCGAAAAAATTCTATTTTTTTTTGGAAATCTAAGAAAGTTACTTTTTACAGTGTATAATATAGAATATTTTTAATTTTGCATATTATTTTATAAAAAAAGTTAAAAAAAGAAAAAAGTTTGAAATTTTGTAATAATAAAATAGAAAAAAATAGTTTTCTTAAATATCTTAGAAAAGTATTTTTATTATGTTAACACATTTTCAATTACTATTGTTACCTAATTATTTCAGTTTACTTTTATTCAGTATTCTTTTTTCTTCTTTCTTTCAATTCATTTGATAACAATAATCATTTTCTACTATTTTTTATCTTCATTATTTTCTACAAGAATTATATATATATATAGGTAATCGATATTAAAAGGATGAATAATCAATATATATATATATATATGTACAAACTGTATATTTATGAAAAGCTTTTTCATTTATATACTTACTACTTTTAGATTATATCAATTGATTTTTGAAAAACATGATAAAAAAAGTAGACAGAGAAAAAGAGAGATAATAAACTTGGAAAGAAATCAGATATATATATAGTGAAATAAAATTACTTTTAAATGAATTATTCAACAATACGATACTAAAAGTGCTAATATGTACTCATTTTATAAAAAAAAGCTTAACATTTGTCATGGAATTATTCATTTTAATTCTAATTATATTGTTTTTTATTTATTTTTTTTTCAAATAATTTTCTAAATTCAATTTTCTTTTTTTTTTAATGTGTTTTAAGTAGTTTTTTCTTTAAATATAAAATATTTGGAAAATTGGGTTGATTCGATGGGAACGTATAATTATTTTTATTAATTAATCTGGGGATTTACTTCTGGAAGTAGTTGACCTAGGCTTGCGATGAAACAAATATTCTGATTTTCCCATGGCAAAATCTAAATTCCCAAAGAATCAAGATTTTTGTCCTGCGTAAACTCAGAATTGCATGAAATAACTCACAGGCTAGTAAAATATATATAGGTTAGTAAAATTATGAACATATATATATATTTATATATACAAAAAGATAATATTTGATTAAACTATTCAAATTGAATGAGTATCTGCAGATGAAGCGGATTTCTTTTTCATATATATATAACCAGAACCTACAATCATTCGACCTTTCCACTAGAGTACTCTAATTTTCCATTCAATTTCTACTTGTTAATAGCAAGTACTTATCAAAGTAGTTTCAGTAGGCATTCGTGCAGAATCATTAGGAGAGTATACACTTAAAAATTGAAGAAAACGTTTCAATAAATTTCTTTTTTTTTTTAATATAAATTAACGAATGAAAAAATATACCCTTTTATACAGAAAAATATTTCTTATTTATACTTATTTTATTTAATAACCAAAAAAAATATTAAATACGTACCTCATTAAAATAATTATAAAGTAGAGATAGGTTCTTGCTTAATTTAAAATTATTATTATTATTATTTAAAAATAGGTTAAGAGTTTTGCTTAACTAAATACTTTTTCAAGAAGTTCCAGGAAGAACCCCTGGAAAATAATTTAAGAAAAGTTTACAAAATGTAAGTTCTCTATAATTATTTCCATGCTTTGAATTTTTAAGATACTAAAGGAGTTTTTCATTTTTTGTTAAACTTTTTTGGAGCCTCATTATTAAATTTAATGTAATTCAAAATTGATTATCAGTGGCAAGAAAGCAAGTATTTCCCAGTGTTTTCTCGCCACTGATTACAGAATAATTTTATGCGGGACTTGTCCATAAATAGAAAATGTCTCAATCGCAGTTTACCATCTCGGTAATTTACGTGTGATTTTGACCATTCTTTACTTTACAGGATACGAGCCGTAAATATTTAATTTTTTTTAATTTCAAACTTTCATCGAAAAAAAAAAAAATAAATCAAACATAATAATAATATAAAATATAGATTTTTGTAAAAAAAGATTTCTTTTTAACTTTTTAAAAAATTGTAAATGTAACAAAAAAAAAAAGAAAGTATAGAATATATTGTATTTTCTGATATCAAATCTTCTTTCATGTGAATAAATTTTCTGTTTGAAACATATATATCAATTTTATATTTTTTTGTCAAGAAAACTATATCTGAAATAAACAGTTGGTCGCACACTGAAGTTTAAAAATTGTATGTTAATTTTATATCAATATCAGTGCACAAATTTTCATACAATTTATTTCTACAAGTAAGTTTAATGCAATACAAATTTTGATTCCTTTTTTAAATATTAAAAAATTATATTTTCTATATTTTATTTTTATTGTATTTTATTATAGATATTTTTATTACAGATAATTATTTATATATACCTATATTTTTTTTAATTTTAAATGTTTAAAGTTCATATCTTGTAAATATTACCACTTTTTATATAGCATTGCACACTACATTATACAGTCCTGTAAATACAGTCTCGTATCCATATTTTTGCAAAGCAGGAAAACTCAGAAATTTTTGTTTTTAAATATTAATTAGTGCTTATTAAATATATGCTTGGAGTGCTGTTACTTTTAGGCACTAAAAAATATCTGTTAGTTTCTTTGCCACGGACCTGTAGCCTTACTGTGCTTCTTGCAGCCTTGCCGCGAGCTTGGCCACGCGTAGCCTTTTGGACGATGTCTAGTAAATAGGTATGTCAGGTAGTTTGGTCAGGTACAAATATAGACTTTTTTTGAAAACCGGTTTTTTAGCTTTCTGAGGTCTCAAATCGTGCTTATATGCCAAAAAATCAGAAATCAAAGTTGCAACTAAAACAATTTAGATTGTACCATTTTCATTCAATTTTTTTTCTAAAATTTGAAACAATTTAATTCTGAAAATTTATAATTATTTTTAAGTTACAAAGAGAAAAAAAACACGAGATTTATATTATATTTAGAACATTTAAGTTATATCTCCTTTGTATAAACACATAAAAGTCCATGTTATATTCAGTATATTGTTTAAAGGAACAATACCAAAAGTTTTACGCATGGTTATACTGCTTATATTAGTTAGAATGTAGAATAATGTATATAGTACCCCCAAAACTCTTGAATCTTTTGAATCACACATTCTATAAATGGTTATAATTGTTCAACAATCTCATATACTGGCCTTGTTAAACAAATGTACGTACATATCATTTATATTATAATTTTATCAGGTATGTAAAAGTTCTTATCAAAATTTATTTTGTATTGTGTTCTTCTTTTTAAGTAAACTTTTAATTCAATTTTACATATTATTGTTTCAGCTTTATTCAACATTTTTTAGCTATTTGCAATTATTATGAGAACTTTTAAAGTTCTTGTGAGCAAACAAAATTATAACTAATAATCATAATGAAAATTTGGCACGGCATATGTTTTATCTAGATCAAAAACTCAGTATCTACCAAATACCTATTATAAGCACATTATCATTGCTAAATAATTTTTCTATTGTCTTAACCCAGTTTTAGGCCATAGTTTCATTCACCCTTTTTTTACATTTTTATGAACAGAAAAGCAATAACCAACTCGGTACAGGCCAGTTTTTTTTGCCTATTCAGCACGTTATTTCACTGATGATTCAATAGAAATTATTAATTTGTTTAATTTTTATTTATAACTTCACAAACAAATTCTTTTATAAAAAAATAAAATAAAATTGTAAAATATAAAAAAATATTATTGAAACAAATACACGTATCTCTATTCTGTTATTGAATTTACACATTCAAAAAAAATTTTTTTTTTTTTTTAATAAAAAACTATCTTGCGTATATTCTCTTATAATTCAATCATGAATGTAGTTTATTGTGTTAATGTAAACAAAAAGTTTATTTTGTAGTTTCAACTATTCTTTATGATTGATTATATTATGTTTACTTTTAATTTTAAATATTCTTATAAGTTTTTTTATTCATATTAATTAAAATTCTACAAAATTAAATGTTTTAATTAATTTATGGTATAATATTAATAGAAAATAATACAATTTAAAATTTACCTTTCGAAAATTAAATAACGTTAATTACAGAAAAGTTTAATGTGAATTAGGGTGAAAATTTAGAACGAACAATAAAATATTTGTTAATTTCAAAATAATGTATAATGTATAAAATTATTTTAGAGTTAAATCATGCGTTCAAAATAAGATTTATAGGGCACAAGGAAATAAGTTTCAAAAATTAAAGGGATCTGATTTCTGATTTTTGAAAAAGTTTTACAAAAAAAAAAGTCACTTCACTCCATAAAAAAAAAAGTTAAAATCTTGAATTTGAAATTTTCTGTATTAAATTTTTGGCGTCAAAATTATTGTGCAAAATATTCATTGAAAATAAAAAATTAGTTTAAATTATTTCTACAAAAATTTATATCTTACATAACTATCGATTACAAACTGAAGTAATTGCAAAACTACAAATCAATAAAGCTCTGGCAAGAACCTAAAAAATCTGCAAAGTTCACAAGTATTTTATGTATTACAAGTAGATTTTAGTGAATACTTTTGGGTACATATATATCTATATTACACAACTGAAAATTAAATTTCTTATATATATATTTTACAAAACAAAGAAGTGAAAAAGAAAAAGATAGAAAATAGTAGTAGCATTAGTAAAAATTTATTCGAATGTCTCGCATAAATCTATGTACTATAACACTTGTTTTAAACTACTTTATTGAATGAGCCAAAAAACTAAAGTGCTGCGTCGTTTGTATTTAGATCGATTAATCTTCTTCTTAAAAAAAAAGAAGAAATATTTTTAGTAGTTGTTTTTAATGTTACATATTATAATATTATTATCTTGAAATAAAATTACTAGATAGAATTAAATTTTTTAATTTTTTTAAAGTTATTAAAATGAAAAACTAGCTTGATATACTAATGAGGGGTGTTTTCATTTTGCTTATTATTAAAAGGATAGATTTAAGCCATTTAAAAACTTTTGAGGTGTAAATTTGGTTAAATGTTAAAAAACTTATAAATAAAAAGCAGTTCATTTATTAATATAATAAAAAATATCAAGCTATTTATGAAGATACGCGTCATAATTTCTGTTTGTCTTACTTTTATTAAAGGTCTCTTTGACATCTCAGTTTGTGATTACGATTAAATTTAAATCGTAAAAAACACAACAATTTGGAGGCTCCGGAGGAGCCTCCAATTTCGGACCCTCAATCTTCGTAAATATTATCATCATAATTAACAAGGGGAATTGTTTGGGAAGCAAATTTTTTTCTGATTTTCTGGACAGCTTGTGATAGTTGAAAAAACATATCCCATACTCTCAGTTTATCTGAATGAGCCTCCTGGGCCTAGAAATTAAACCCCCTACCAGGGGTCTATGTTTTTAGGCTATATTCTAAATGACGCTTGTAAGTCAATAAAATCAACCAAATACCTTCCAGATGGTCTCATTTTTTTTGTGTAAGTGTCAACCTTTAATTCCCCAAAACCACATTTTTTTACAGCAATTCTTTTACCGTTATAGCCAGAAAAAAAATGGCCATGTCTTGCCAAAAATAACTAATTTTTAAATTCCTGCAAAAATTCTAAGTTTTGACTAAAATGGGTTTTATAGGTCTAAAATTTTGTACGAGCTTCTAGTTTTCAAAAATTTTTTACTATTTTCTGACTCCAACCCCTCTATTAAATTTTGTTTGAAGTCTTCAATGTCAATACATGTTAAATTAATATATAAAATATTTTTCTTTCCTTGTAGTATTAATTAAATTATATAATATTTTTTTTGTAATGTTTTTATACAACAGTGTTTATGTGTGCATACATAAGTTCAAATTATATATTCAAGTCATTTGTCATTTGTAATATGTACAAACTTTACCTTTTAGTAAGTTAAACATAAGAAAATACCTGTTTCCATTATTTACGTATCTTAATAATGTCAATAAATAGTAAATACTTGTATCAATAAATTTAATTTAGGTTACGTGCATAGTATAGATATACCAGAACATTAGCTTGCTTCATAATAGTATTTACGCGTATTTTCTAGGGTTTATGAGATTTTTTTTACAAAATTCTAGCTGATGAAACTGCCCAACTGTATTCGAGTTATTTTTTAATTTTTGTTCTCTTATTTTTAAAGCCACGTTGAGATGTATATCAGATGGTTTGCTTAGCTCCACCCATTTCATAATAGATCTTAATAGTTTTAATCAAATTTTTATTTTACCAAATACTATAAATTATAGATCCAAGGTGCGAAGCTCCCAGATCCTGTAATCGCATTTCATGAAAATAAATATTTTTAGATGAAATTAAGAATTCATTTTTGCATAAAAATGGGAATAACTCAAAGTAAGTCATTATTGGCCGCTAGTACACAAAATTTTTATTATTTTTGCAAACCTAAATTAGGTTATGTTAATATATGAGTGTATGCATATTTAATGGCAATGCATAATAAGATTATACACTAATGAAATAGAATTATATATATATATATATATGCATTATATTTAGAGAAAATAATATGATTATTATGTGATTATTCACGAATAACAAGTAATTATATTCGAATGCATGAAACTTGAATGAATATAATATAAAAGTATTAGTGCGTGTATATTAGATAGAATACGTGTTTGAAAGATATTTATACGTAATATGAAATACGTGAATTGTGAAATTTGATAACATTATCTCATCTTATTGAAACGATGTTTTTAGTTTATTAGTATGTATTGGCTTAATTTCACATTTTTTTTTTTATAAATTATTTTGAATTTAATTTTTTGATTAAATATTGAAAAATATACAAAGTAAACACTTTAACATGTCTTGAGAATTTTTTAGAAAACGCTTGGTATTTAGTAGAACATATTTAACTGATTTGATCGTTATTGTAATAATTCAAATTTTATGAGTAAAATATATTTTTAAAACTAAATAAGTTGATTATTTTTTACAAATTTTTTTTTTACAAAGATCAACTGCAATATAATAAATTATAATTTCCAGCTATTATAGAATAGTATATTAAAAATTTTGCTAAAAAAGTTCATTTTGCCTAATAATGTACTGCGAAGCTCGAAGCACTTTTGCAATATAAGCACCTTTGTTATAAACTATTAATTACACATAGAGAGAGTAACCTAGTTGTATAAATAGTTGTTATTTCAATCATATTTAGAATCATTGTTTAATTTAAAGTAATAACAAAGTAAGTTTGTGACCTAAATTATCTATGTTTGGTTAGTTTGTTAAATAATTTGTTATAAATCAGAAATCAGTAGTAAAATAACAAAAAAATTCAACGAAATTACAATTAATTTAAATTTATATTACATTAAATTAAATGCCTTATTTTTTTAAATAAATATGCATAAGTCTCCCTATTACGCCTGCTTATAAAAAGAAAACCTTTATTTTTCATCATTGAACAGTGAACTTCTTATATAAATACATATATATAATATTTTAACGATTTTTTCCAAACAAGAAAAATGTAAAATACTTCAATGTCGATTCAACTCACGTATTTTTTGCTATATTATAGTTGTGAGGATAAGCGCAAAGTAGATACCTTATCCCGTATTAAATAGCTGCGACCTATAATAAAAGAACGATATTTTTTTTTCTCCTTTTTTTTGAACTATAATATCTAAATATGTATTTTTGACACGAAATATTATTGTATTTATTTTGCATTTTTTATTCTAACTTTATTCATAATCAATTTTAAAGAGAAAATTTTATTATTTAGGGAAAATTAAGTAAAATGTAAATGTTATAACTTTTAGTAAATCTTTCTAGTGATCAGTACAGAGATAGAAATTTTAAGTATGTTTAATATTAGTTACATCTTTCTGCGCTGAAAATTTTAAACAAATGTTTGATCTTTCAAATGAAATACCCAACCTTAAGAATATGCTTCTGATTCTTATCGCTTCAAAAAAGTTGTATTTATATATTTGATCTATTGTACTTCAATAACCAATATAAATTTAAAAACTTTGAATATTCAGCTTAATAAAAAATTAATTTTGCTTTAATGAACAATCTTTTTCATAAAAAGTTTGTTAAATTTATATAAATCCCTTGAAATATTTATTACTTAACAAAATGATTTCGCTGAACAAAAATGTCCTGAAAAGAGACCCCTTTAAAATGACGTGAGCTTTGAGCTCATTTCATTCTATTAACATCGATGCATGGTTTTCGTTCTATTAACAACTTGACTTTTCCATAGAATTAATAGCAGGATTTATTATCTATAAGTATAAATATTGTATTTATTAATTTGTTTATGATACAATTAAAAATTTTATAATAGAAAATATCAAATAAATATGAAATTAAATGAATACTTTTTTCAATTGATATTACTGTTATATAAAACAAATATTGATTATAAAATATTGAAAAAGTAATTGGTTATAAAATATATATATGACTAAATTTTTTTTTTATTTTATACCTGTTGAATATTGAAATAGTATGGTCACCTCCATCAATAACGATAAATCAAACAAAGAAAAATTTAACAATGGAAATATATTGTCAACATTTATATATAAATAACTTATTTTTTCAAATTATAAATTAGTACTCTGAAATAAATACCATAAAAATTAAAATTGTTAAATCAATTTAGATGAAATATATAAAAAAATTTAATATTTTATTTTTTAATTTACACATTTTTAAACATTCAAAGAATTTTAATTTTCATCGGAAAAAATTCAATATATTACAATTTAATTAAGAACAGCTTTTGAAAAATTAATTTTCGAATAATCAATCACATTTTTGCATTAAATTTTTTAATTAAAAAAAAAAAAATTTTTTTGATTATTATTAGTCTGAGTGAAATGCGTTAGTATCGTTATTAATGTTCGTAAATAGTGAAAACTATTGTATATTTATTATTTATATATTATTTGAAATAATTTAAGTATTAATTTTTATTAATTAGTCTGAGTAAAGCATTCATTTGCTTACTTTAATCAAATTCTATTCCCGTAGAATTATTATATAAAACTAGTTTTGGATGTTCGGGCTCCAAACCCCATACACTGGTACAAATTAAAAAAAAAATTGTATTTAAAATTATTAAATAAATAGTACATTTTTAATTAAGGGAGCAAAAAAGAATGACTCAGATTGCACCTAAATTACCATCCAAGGCGAAGCCAATCCATCCTCGGATGGTAAACTTCGAACTGGGGCATAGTTTTTTTGCTACAAAAAAGTGTTTTCAAACCGCTAGGAAGATTTTACATTTTTAATGTTGAAATAAAATAATATGAAAATAATAAATAATTAATCAAAAAATAAATAAATGTGCATATTAGTTTTTTCTACATATCTTTACTCAGACTATTCATTATATTTATCATGATTTACTAGTTTAATACATTTACACATACATATTTAATATTATGAAAATTTTAATTTTTTATCTTCTAATATTACACAGATACATTGAAGAAGTAAATTTAATTAACAACAAACTCCTTTTTAATTACAAGATTCAGTACTTAATTTAGTAACAAAGAGATACACGCATAAATACTATTAAAATTTGTCTAAGACATAGAAAATAATAGCTTTAACAATTAAAGATCAAAGGAAAAGTTTGTATACATGAATTTTGAAAATAACTTCCTAGATTTTCCTATAAAATAAGATGAAATCTTGAAAATCACGTAAATAATGCAAAGAATACGTTTGAATTTTCTTACCTGTGTATAAAACCAACTGAAACGAAAGAATAAGAAAAATTATTCAACCGAAAGAAAATAACTAAGGAAATTTATAATGTTAAGGTTATCAAATTTTTTCTATACAAAATAAAAACTATTGATGTGTTTGTGTGTTTTTATACGCAATTTTAAATATTAAAAAAAGGAAAATGCGATAAAAGAAATAAAAAAAAAAAGTCATGAGATTTGAGTTTTTATATTTACTTTGAAGATCTCGAGAGATTTCACGGTCGATATACTTCAAGAAAGAATTTCTTATCAACATTTAAATGATAGTTTTAGGTGCAGTATAAATTTTTTTTCGCCGTTCTTTCCTTAGTTTTATTAAAAAATTGTCTTGTATTTAAAGCATACGTGTTTTTTATAAAATTATATTTTCTAATAAAATAAAATAAATTCTTTCGGAAATGTATGAGATTTCAAATAAAATTAAATGTATTGACAATGTGTAGTGTCAAATCAAGTGTGAATATTCTAATAAAATTTAGTTTTTTGAATAATATTTATTAGTAGTTTGAAACAAATATACCAAGCATACTTTTGATGGATACTTTTTTACAAATTGTTTCTAAAGAATTTTTAGATTAATCTATTACCTACTAAATTTTAGATATTCTATTGGTTCCTCATAGAGGAACCTTTGTGAAAGATGAAATTTTGATTTTTGATTTTTTGGCGTATAAGCACGTTTTGGGACCTCAGGAAGCTAAAAAACTGGTTTTTAAAAAAAGTCTGTATGTGTGTGTGTGTGTGTGTGTGTGTGTGTGTGTGTGTATGTATGTAACCGGTGAAATTTCACAACCATTATGGAATTAAGATCTAATTTTTTTTTCAAAAATTTTATCATCAAAAAATCTCAAACTAGAACTATGGTTTATAGCATTTTCTTGGACCTGATACCTAATTTTTTCAAAATTTTTCTTTCAAAATTTTTGTTGCCAAAAAATACAAAAAATGCCAAATTTTTTTTTATTTTAGGACGTAATATTTAGTTTTTTTCCATGAAAGTACAAATATTTGAAAATTTTGCAATCGGTGGTATTTAACAACCATTATGGAATTAAGATCTAATTTTTTTGTCAAAAATTTTTTCATCAAAAAATCTCAAACTACTTTTTTTTTTTTTTAATTCGGATGTAATACCTCATTTATTTCCATGAAAGTACTTATATTTGAAAGTACGATTTTTACTCGATATCTCGAATCTGATAACTAATTTTTTGAAAATTTTTTTCCCAAAATTTTTTTCACAAAAAAATACAAAAAACAACAATTTTTTTTTTCTTTTTGGACGTAGTACCTAATTTATTTCTTTGAGAGTACTAGTTTTAGAACTATGGTTTATAGCATTTTCTTGGACCTGATACCTAATTTTTTCAAAATTTTTTTCTCAATATTAATAAAACAAAAAAATTAAAAAATCTGTAATATTTTTTTTTTTTAAGTGTAATACCTAGTTTATTGAAATTTTTTTCTAAAAATTTGTTAAATAAAAAACATTAAATCACAGCAACATTTTTTTTCTTTTAAAATACGGTATTTAACTTTTTTTTATGAAATACTGATATCTCAAATTATAATTTTTATTAGATAAAATAGACCATTATAAATATTCTGCTATTGTTAATGAGGAACCATAGTGCCAATCACTTGGCAGCGTTTTTTTTATTTTTATTATAAAAGCTTTTTTAGTTCACTGAAACTTACAATTACAGAGCGAGAAAGTCTTGTATAAAAAAAATTTCTTGTTTTTGTAGATAAAATTTCAAAAAAACTATCAAATAGATCTAGAAGTTTAAACTTTTCTCATTGGTTTAAATCGGTTATTTCTAAAAGGTGGGTTTCTAAAAGATCTTTGTATTTTCGAGTGAAAATTTTTTTGAATTTTTGAAAAATCGCTTGCTTCGCTCTATCTGTATTTAATTGGTAGCAAGTAACAAATGCATAAAAAATATGTAATTTTTTTAATCAAAAAATCTAAGTAAATCCAAGATACTGAAATTCAAAATAAGTACTAAAAATTTGGCAAAATTTATTATCAATTAGAACCCCAATAATTCTGTCCAAAAAAAGAATATGAATCTTTTCTTGAAAGAAACAGTGTAAACTATTTATATCTCCGTAAATGCAAGCTGCATCATAATTTGTTCATCTTTCATATTTCTTTTTTAGAATAAAAAAATATATTTCTACGCTTAACTATTCATTTAAAAAAGAAAAAGAAGTAAATTATGAATGGCCTACTTTATATATTAAAGCTTTGTTAGATTGAAAGTCATTTATCGAATGAACGTGAGAAATTGTCTATCAATAATTCAAAATAAAATTTATATTCAGTTAAATTAAAATAATAATTTTAATAAAGTAAAAGTTATTTACTAGATTTAAATATAAAAATATTGATAAATAAGTGTAAAAAAATATATAAAAATTTTACTTTATGATAGACAGTTTAAATTAGAAAAAAAGACACTGCTATGTTGATTTATTGTTAAATGCCATTTTGATTTAAAGTCTATTTTTCTTTTAATTAAAATTGTTGTAAATCAAAACTTATATTAACAGATTTTCTCAAACTCCTAATAAAATTTATGTCTGTATTAAATTAGCTTGAGTTATTTTAAAAAACCACTTGAATTTTTGATTACTGGTTGAAATTAGGTGCCATTTATCAAAAAAATAAGATTATCAAAATTTTAGCTCATGTAATCACTCCTAATAGCTGGTCAATGAATAGCACCATT
The DNA here is from genome assembly GCA_022575985.1 of Anagrus nilaparvatae. Classification (NCBI taxonomy): domain Eukaryota; kingdom Metazoa; phylum Arthropoda; class Insecta; order Hymenoptera; family Mymaridae; genus Anagrus; species Anagrus nilaparvatae. The sequence continues at coordinate 21,888,409 of JAKSXM010000137.1, forward strand.
ACTTTGTGATCACTGAATCTAAGGTTCGATTCAATTTTATAGTTGAAACTTAACAGCATTCTGGAGCTCTGTAATTATCAACTTTACTATGAGGAATCTAGTAAATTTAGGCTGATTTCAGATTTGGGCTAATCGGTTCCTGATTTCCTGAATCAAAAAAGCGATTAAAAAAATTGTTCTCTTACAGAAAATTTTCTTTTTAATTCCGGTATCGTCTTTAATTTTTGATATTCGATAATTTTATTTTATTTAATAATAATTTATAATAATAAATAGTTTAGGTTCAATCAAATGACACCGAAAAGATACATACTTATTAATTATTATTTGATTAAAAAAAATTATCGAATATCAAAAATTGAAGACGATGCCAGTGTAGAGGAACTAAAAAGAGAATTTTCTGCAAGAGAAAAATTTTTTTAAGTCCTTTTTGGCTTTAGGAAATCAGGAACCAATTAGCCCAAATCGAAAAATTTTCTTTTAAAATTTTAAAAATTAAGCAAAATGAGAATGACAATTTAATTATAAATAACTCATAAATATATTTTTATATTTTATATATAAAATAATCCAACATTAATAAGTATTTAAATAGACATTAAGATAGCAGTAAATATAGCTATAACTGAAGCTTATACTTATAAAATTTAAGAAAAAATAGTAATCCGCTTATGAAATTAAAAAATACCTTCAAAATGTACGAAATTAAAGCAAAAAAAATGTCATTTTCGATACATTAAATCGATAATCCAATATTATTATATAAAATTCAATTTCTTTTATAAATTTTTTTAATTTAATTTACGTAACTGTAATACAAATAAATAACCGTCAAATATTTGCATTTCAAATAGAAATAAAAAATTATAAATTTTAATTACATAAGTATCTGTAAAAAAAAATTCAATAAAATAAAATAATGTTTTGAACTTACAATTTATTGAATTTCTTATCCTACATTTTATTAATTAGATATAATCCTGAAGCATAATGGCTAAGAAGAATAATATAAACAGAATATATATAGAGTATTTTAAGCACACAATTGGTGTAGATCGAGTAATTCAGATTCAGTATAGGTTGCAATTGGGTTTTCGAGAAGTGCGTTATTCATGAAAATGCGGTGAGTAATGGGATTTCAAGCGCGTAAATTTTCTATACACAATTATATATCTTATTGGTCTATGGATTCTCTCTCTAAAGACGAACATATATATATCTAAAAAACATTGGATTATTATTATTATTATTATTATTATTCTTTAGTAAAATCGATTCTTCATGGAACGTTTGTTCTATACGTCGATCAGGATACTAAATCTATCTATCCAAACTACGAACGATAAACTTTCGATAATTTACTTTAAACCTATATTCTACGTTTATGTTTGTATTAGTGTGTATATGTGTTTTGTTATCAGTAAATATAGTTATTTACGAATATATAATCATTAGTAAAGGTAAAAGTTTACGATTATTTTATAAGAAATTATTTCGTATTTATTGGATTATTTAATTCCCTTTATTTTATAGATTTTTTTTTAGGTTTAGAATATATTTTTTATTCGTGTATTATATTGTTTAAAAGAAAAGAAAAACATGAAAAGATATTTTGTTTCCTTGCAATTGAACTTGTTTTTCTTCTTCTAAAAAAAAAAGCCTGTGATTTATTGAAAAACTTATATACCAAACTTAAAAGAGATATAAATTTCATTATTGTATTATTTTTGTTTAGATTTTTTTTTTTATAAAACTATGCCAATTATTTTTATTTATTCACATACATTTAAATGTTTTATTTTTTACTTTTATTAATAAATTTTATTTTTTCAAATTTACATAAATTATTTTTTTTTTCTAGGTTGTATGAAAAAGAACTTATTCTTAAATTGGGCAGATAATTTGGTTATGTTGGATTTTATTCGCTATTCATGCAATACATTTTATACTAAATTTCTGAAATATTAAATTTAATGGCTTGGTATGAATCTGCTTTATTGCGAAAAGACGTAAAAATTTTAAATTAATAAATTTATCTGAAGTATTTTGTATTTAATTTTGCAATAGAAAGTCTTTTATGTAAAATTAATAATTAAATTTAGTAATTTTCAGTGAATTAAATAATTGATTTTTCTAGAGGAAAATCATTTTCTCTGCATATAAGAGTCTAAAGATATTATAAATTTAGTTAACAATATTTTATTATTATCAAAATTGATTTTTAAAAAATTATGAAAAAATCATAAAAATTTTAGGTATTTCGAACTGTTACAACTATGCAGTTGTCAAGGTGTTAGTAAATATGTGAATTTTAGAATTTTATGAGAAATTTAGAAAATTTTGATTATTTGATAAATAAAAAGCATTTCAAAAATTGGATAAAAATCGCACTGAATCATAAAAATCTAGGGTTTTTTAATTTTAGGCACCATGTTAAAGACATTTCAATTTTTTGAACTGAAAAACTTATAAAAATAACATTCTGAATCCCAAAACTACAAAAAAAAATTTTTTTCTCGAAACTTCTGGAAATTACTGCACTATTTTCAAAATCCTGATAACTTTAGTTACTCCATTTATTACATCAATGTTACAATGAATAATTTTCACACGTGTTAACAATGTGTAACATTAATTAGTATTAGTGTACAACAATATCGTGTACATAAACTTTCACTTATAATTATTAGACTTTACTTTCTTGATAGCACATGCAATTTTTTTGAATAAAAAATGATTATTATCATTATTATACGTTTGAAGTAACAGCAAATACATCATAATTTATAAAAAAAAACTTTAGAGTATAAAATATACACGTAAGAAAAGCAGGTGAAGATAAATAAAAATCATCACTCAACTTATGCTTTCAAAATAATATGATATTTTCATGATAGCAAGCAATAATAATGGAATTTTATTATGTATCTGTCATTTAAGTAGTCAAAAAAAAAAAAATAATAAACATAAAAATTGAAAAAATATGTAAAACTTTATGATAAATTATTAAAATCATTTAAAATTTTTAAGTTAAAAGGAAGAAGGTTGAATTTCCGTATTTTATATAGACATAAGGACCATTTCTCAAAAGATAGATATCCGGTATAAGTAAGTCTATAAGAGCTTTTCCTGTGAAAATCGACAAATCCATTTATGGAATGTCGCGAAAGGCTATAAACTAGATTCATAAATCTATAAATGTCTGCGTTTTTAAAATAACTCTTCTCTTTATAATTACATCGTATTTTAAATATGTCTCTTCTGAAAACTCATTTTTATTTTATACTTTGATTTTATGTTTTAACTATTATATAAATGATAATCTGTCTTAATTGGAATGTTTTTAACCTTTTTTTTTTTTAATTATTATTGTTAATGATTTACTATTAATCCAAATAAAACATATTATGGACGATTTTTTTTCGATTTGAATTATTTTATTTTATAAAAATTAGTTCAATTCAACTATAAAATGTAGAAATAATCCTTTTTTAATAAAAATAATTTTTTTTTTAATAATAATCTGTTATTATTTTAATGCATTCGTGTATGCATTCATCAAATTTATTACTACATTTGATGAAAAATAAAAAAAAATAAATAAAAAAATCAGAGCTGGATAAAAATTGATATTTAATTTTTCAGGAACCCTATTTTATTTTTTGGTAATTAATTATAATACTATTAAGCAAGTTATCAATTAGCCTAAAAATTAATAATTTAATGCCTGAAATGCTTTAATTAATAAATAATTAAGTATATACAACAATTATAGCTTTTAAAAATTAAAATAAATATATATTAAAATGTGAACTTTTTGTTTAATTATTTGTCCTGTTTAAATTGTATATTTAGATTAATTTATAATGCTTCAAAAATTTGATTTACTTATATGAATTATTTGAATATTCGTTTGCATATTTATGGCTTTTCATATTCACATATATATAATTATATATGGACAATTTCAGGATAGATGGAAATTTTTTTCTGTCTTGGGGTTTGTGATGCATCATTGAAACAGCCACTCCAATATTGATTTATTAAAAATTTTTCATTTCAGTAGTTCTGCTAATTTCTTATTAGCTAGAAATGTAACAATCCATTATCGGTCCAAAATACTAAATTTTTGGCTCTTTCACTTGTCTAAGAATCTATATAAAAGTTAAATATTTAAGCATAAAGTTTTAAAAATACCAGTTTTCACTTTACTAACATCTTTCTTCTTGCAAATATTCATGCTCGTAATCTTTTAATCTAGTTCCAGTAAAGAAATTGGTCTAGATGATACTCACGGAGCTAAACCAACTAATTAGTACCTCGCGACAACACCTAAAAATAGAAAAAATCTTTTAAAAAATAAATTCTATATTTTTGAGAAAAGATTACAAAAAAAATAATTATTATCTTAATCTTATATATGAAATTGTGTCCGAAAAAAAAAATTTATTTAAATTAAAAGATTTTTTTTTAGTATTTATTATTTCTTTAAATTTTTTTAAATATTTTAATATAAGAAACAGAAGTCAAGTCAATAACTATACCACCATCTACATTTGTATTTATACTCTTAGGACGGAGATGAAAAAGAAAGAGTTAAGTAGATTTTATTCTCGCAATTAAAATGAGTTTTAAATACTATATAATAATGTCATGTTTCTTAAAATCAATGAAAAAAAATCAATTTTACTAAATTTAAACTTTTTGATATTTACTTTAAATTTTATATTAACACTATTGAATCAATGAGTGTTGTGATAAGCAGCCATACCATTCACAATATGTGATGCTGCGCATGCGCAAAGTAATGTTTTTAGAGATAGCAGTACTTTTTGCAATGCAGTTTGGTTATAAAAGTCAATATTTTAACTTTTGTGTTTTTCACGTGATATGTTATAGATGATATGAATGCAGAATCTAGGCCCAGGTATTCAATGATAGCCATAAATTGAATAATACATGACAGGCAAATGTCACAATTTTACCAAGTATAAATTTTTAAACAACATTGCATTTGAATTCAATTTACTAATGAGACTATTAATTAATCGAAATTATTAATTAATTCCTGTATTAATCCAAACAAAATATTGCAAAAATAATAGTATATTTTTATTCTAGGCCGCAGAAATACAGTTTATTGGTAAATGATCATAATATTTTTTCAAAAGCATATATACTTCTGGAATTAAAATTATGTAAAATATTGTAAAATTTTTAGCCTTGATAATAAAGACTGAAACTCTTCGAAACGTCGTCAATTTTACGCTTAAATAAAAATAATTGTTTTTTATTAAGTATTTTATTAAATTTAATTATTAGTTCAGTGGCCGCCCATGAGGCCTGTGTGCATGATGGATTCTAAAGAAAGAGACCTTTGATACTTAAGTTATTCGGTGTGCTGATTACGAATTTTTTAGTATTTTTTCTGGAAAATGATCACTTTTTTCAATTTAGCCCAATTTAGGTCATTTTTAGCTATTTTTAGACATTTTTTTAATATTTCGAGTTCCCGGAAAATTAAAAAGTTATACTAACCACTGGGAATTATGTTTTTGGGTGCGCAGATAGAGGTACTCCTTCTCTATAAATATGTTTCATGTTAATATTTTTTAGGCTTATTTAAAGCGTTCAGAAAACAAAAAAGAAATCGGTGGCTAAGAATAATAAAATAATCAAAATTGGAGAAACAGCTGCCAAATAGAAACCAGGCCACCTAGAGCCTTGAAAATAGGACAGTAACCATATTTTTATATATCAAACACAGTTTAATCTGTATTTTTTAAATTAAAGACATCGACTTCATACTTTGGTAAAAATAGCTAAGAACTACCGAACTATGATTTTGGCACATGTTTTATACCAGTCTAATATACATAATATGCTCTCAATAAAATTAATTGTGATCAAAATTTCATAAAATTTTCTTTATTACATAAAAGTGACAAGAGAAAATTGAATTAAAAATTTATATATATATATATATATACTAGCTGCCTCCGGCTCGCTTCGCTCGCCCCGGCAGCCACCATGGGGGCTGCGCCCCCCTGGACCCCTGCATCTTTATTTTTCCAAAAATATGTTGCTTTATGTTACTCAATATTTTGTAAAATAACCCTGTTTTTACCCGAAGTATTATCTAAAATTTACTGGATCATAAAAATTACGGGCATACGAACCCAGACTAATAATTAGTGATCAGCAATACAAAGCTTTGCTACCCTTCCATAGGATCCACAGCAGTCGTTGTATCCCTCGACTATCCATTCTAGGGTTCTGCTTGATGATAAAAGCTGTTCAAGTTTCTTTTAGTTACTATATTCAGTTACTACATCAGTGACTGATAAAAATTAGAAATATATATAATACTAGCTGCCTCCGGCTCGCTTCGCTCGCCCCGGCAGCCACCATGGGGGCTGCGCCCCCCTGGACCCCTGCATCTTTATTTTTCCAAAAATATGTTGCTTTATGTTACTCAATATTTTGTAAAATAACCCTGTTTTTACCCGAAGTATTATCTAAAATTTACTGGATCATAAAAATTACGGGCATACGAACCCAGACTAATAATTAGTGATCAGCAATACAAAGCTTTGCTACCCTTCCATAGGATCCACAGCAGTCGTTGTATCCCTCGACTATCCATTCTAGGGTTCTGCTTGATGATAAAAGCTGTTCAAGTTTCTTTTAGTTACTATATTCAGTTACTACATCAGTGACTGATAAAAATTAGAAATATATATAATACTAGCTGCCTCCGGCTCGCTTCGCTCGCCCCGGCAGCCACCATGGGGGCTGCGCCCCCCTGGACCCCTGCATCTTTATTTTTCCAAAAATATGTTGCTTTATGTTACTCAATATTTTGTAAAATAACCCTGTTTTTACCCGAAGTATTATCTAAAATTTACTGGATCATAAAAATTACGGGCATACGAACCCAGACTAATAATTAGTGATCAGCAATACAAAGCTTTGCTACCCTTCCATAGGATCCACAGCAGTCGTTGTATCCCTCGACTATCCATTCTAGGGTTCTGCTTGATGATAAAAGCTGTTCAAGTTTCTTTTAGTTACTATATTCAGTTACTACATCAGTGACTGATAAAAATTAGAAATATATATAATATTAGTCCTAAACTTTTATAATTTTCGAAAAATTATTGTATCTTTTGACAGATCGAACCGACCGCCTTGAAAATTTAGGTGGATACGTAAAAAATATACCCGAATAGAATGAAATTCTTTTCGATAGTAAAATTTTTCCTCGGTTTTTTGTTTTTTTGGTTTTTTTTAAACATTTGATAACAATTTTTTTCTTGAAAATTCAGTTTTTTCAACATAAAAAATTTTTGTCGTTATCAATCGAAACGAAACCTAGCCTATGTTTTGACCCGTAATTTTTGCCGTCTTTTGCCGTAAACCCCGCATCTCTAACTTATATCGCGTTCAAGTTTACCCATTTCGGACAAACATACAAAATTAAAGATTTATATATATATAGGATTAGTCCTAAACTTTTATAATTTTCGAAAAATTATTGTATCTTTTGACAGATCGAACCGACCGCCTTGAAAATTTAGGTGGATACGTAAAAAATATACCCGAATAGAATGAAATTCTTTTCGATAGTAAAATTTTTCCTCGGTTTTTTGTTTTTTTGGTTTTTTTTAAACATTTGATAACAATTTTTTTCTTGAAAATTCAGTTTTTTCAACATAAAAAATTTTTGTCGTTATCAATCGAAACGAAACCTAGCCTATGTTTTGACCCGTAATTTTTGCCGTCTTTTGCCGTAAACCCCGCATCTCTAACTTATATCGCGTTCAAGTTTACCCATTTCGGACAAACATACAAAATTAAAGATTTATATATATATAGGATTAGTCCTAAACTTTTATAATTTTCGAAAAATTATTGTATCTTTTGACAGATCGAACCGACCGCCTTGAAAATTTAGGTGGATACGTAAAAAATATACCCGAATAGAATGAAATTCTTTTCGATAGTAAAATTTTTCCTCGGTTTTTTGTTTTTTTGGTTTTTTTTAAACATTTGATAACAATTTTTTTCTTGAAAATTCAGTTTTTTCAACATAAAAAATTTTTGTCGTTATCAATCGAAACGAAACCTAGCCTATGTTTTGACCCGTAATTTTTGCCGTCTTTTGCCGTAAACCCCGCATCTCTAACTTATATCGCGTTCAAGTTTACCCATTTCGGACAAACATACAAAATTAAAGATTTATATATATATAGGATTAGTCCTAAACTTTTATAATTTTCGAAAAATTATTGTATCTTTTGACAGATCGAACCGACCGCCTTGAAAATTTAGGTGGATACGTAAAAAATATACCCGAATAGAATGAAATTCTTTTCGATAGTAAAATTTTTCCTCGGTTTTTTGTTTTTTTGGTTTTTTTTAAACATTTGATAACAATTTTTTTCTTGAAAATTCAGTTTTTTCAACATAAAAAATTTTTGTCGTTATCAATCGAAACGAAACCTAGCCTATGTTTTGACCCGTAATTTTTGCCGTCTTTTGCCGTAAACCCCGCATCTCTAACTTATATCGCGTTCAAGTTTACCCATTTCGGACAAACATACAAAATTAAAGATTTATATATATATAGGATTAGTCCTAAACTTTTATAATTTTCGAAAAATTATTGTATCTTTTGACAGATCGAACCGACCGCCTTGAAAATTTAGGTGGATACGTAAAAAATATACCCGAATAGAATGAAATTCTTTTCGATAGTAAAATTTTTCCTCGGTTTTTTGTTTTTTTGGTTTTTTTTAAACATTTGATAACAATTTTTTTCTTGAAAATTCAGTTTTTTCAACATAAAAAATTTTTGTCGTTATCAATCGAAACGAAACCTAGCCTATGTTTTGACCCGTAATTTTTGCCGTCTTTTGCCGTAAACCCCGCATCTCTAACGTATATCGCGTTCAAGTTTACCCATTTCGGACAAACATACAAAATTAAAGATTTATATATATATAGGATAGGATATATGATGTAAATTTATCTTCGTTAAAATAATATCAATAAAATTTTTATGTAATTTTAATGAAAAAGGTAACAAGTGCTCTTTTTAATAATAAAAAAACCAATAAATGATGTAACTAAAAGTTTTTGCTTGATAATAGAAAATATATTATTTCATACATAACTGAATATAGATTTTGATTTTCTACTAGTTTGAATTGTTAACACGTTATATCAAAACTTTAAAGTTAAACTAAAACTTTTTTTATTGAAAAAATATTTTTATATTACCAAGTTAATTTTTTAATTTAAAATAAACGAATCAATATTAATAAGTTCCGAAATTGAATAAAATTTAATCTATAATCAGCGACTATTTTAATTTTAATCATAAAATTATAATTTAGTCAATTCTGCAAATTTTCCAGATCGTTGAATTTTCATGAATATTTTCTCACCTATTCAATCACTTCTCATTCCTGCAAACGCAAGTACTCTTTAGTAAAAAATAAATTTAAGTATTTCTTTCTTATTCGACAATCAATTGTAAAAAAAAAATATAACTGAATAAAATATTAAATAATCCAAGAAAGGAGGTAAATTTTTTGGTAAAATGAAGCAGTAATTACTGGCAAGTCAGATCAACTTGAAACTTTTTGCAATTTGTCAAGAAAGGTGTCTAGTTCAGAAGTAAACAAGTTTGGTTGGTTGCTCTTGGTCCCAAATGTGGCAAAAATTGGCCAAACTGTTATTTTTGGACAAAAATAAATAAATATTTAATATCTCGGGCAATATTAAAGGAATATTGGTGAAAATAGGTACCAGGGGGTTTTTTGGGTCGCTGATTACGATTTTAATGTCAGAAATTTCTCAAACACCCTCTAAACAGTAAAAACTACCCTTTTTTAGGGGTTGTTTTTAAATATTTTGGAATTTTTGCTAAAATTACCAAATGAATGCCATTTTTTTTGAAAAATTAATGAAGATTTATTTTTTTTTTATTATGGCCTGAAATTGAGATATAAGGTTTAATAATAGGGGGGTTAAAACTACCCTCAGAAGAAGAAAAAATATAAAAAATATGACCTCCTTATTTTTTTTGTATTTTGATCAATTTTTTGAAAAAATTGTATCGTATATTTATTTTTATGGAATTAATTACACCCCTCCCCAGGGGGAGGGGGGTGAAAACTACCCCTAAATTTAAAAAAATGAAAAAAACGTTATTAAATTTTTTTTTGCACCTTTTCGATTTACAGCCTAAAAAGTAACAATATTTGCAACCCTGGGCGTGAAAAGTACCCTAAAATTTAAAAAAAATTGATTAGGCCCCGATACTGAGATATAAGGTTTAATAATAGATGAGTTAAAACTACCCCCAGAATAAGAAAAAATACAAAAAATATGACCTTCATTTTTTTTGTATTTAGATCAATTTTTTGAAAATATTCTATCTTATATTTACTATTCTAAATTAATTCAACCCCTCGCCGGGGGGGGGGGGAATTACCCTAAATTTAAATACCCTAATTCTAAGTCCCTAAAACTGAATTATTCCAAGTTCCTAAATCAATATTATTCTAAGTTCATAAACCTGTATTATCCTGAGTCCTTAAGCCCATATTTTTCAAAGTCTCCTAAATATTCTAAGCCTCGTTTGACCCCTTCCCCCTCCTTAAATAGGACTAATTTGATCCCCCCCTTAAATAGAACAAATCTGACTCCCCCCTAGTTCTAAGTTCTGAAGATTCCCCCTTACTATAAACATGTCCCACGTTAACATTTTAAGAACCTTTTGTAGCACAGTTTGTGTTATTTGATTCAAATTACCCCCCTCTCCCCGAAAATTTTCTAGATCCGCCACTAAATGCACAGTGATTTTTTTTAAAGCCCAATTCAAAATACCCTTCAAAATAGAGCTTATAGCAAAGAAACTTGCCTTAAGCCAAAAAAAATAGTTTTCAACTATTACAATCCTTATTCTTTTTTACCCCTTTATCGAAATTATTCTAAGTTTGGAATTAAAAATAATTTTAAGTTCCTAAATCAAAATTATTCAAAGTCCCTACATGAAAAAAATTTTCAGTTATAAATCTAAACTCAAATCATTTTAAGTCTATAAATTGAATTAATTCGAAGTTAACCCCCCCCCCCCCCCCCCCGTAACGTGCTTGAAAAATCCCCTGCCTATAAAGATTTGTCGTGTAAAAATGTTACATAAAATTAAATATTTACACTTGTATTTACACGAAAAAAACACAAATCTTTGATTTTTGTGCCTTTTTCATTACTTACTTTAGGTTTTACGGCAAATTTACATCTGAAAAAAGTCGGAATTTGAAACTTTACAGCAGCATTATATTGAGTTATCATCTAAACATATGGTACTGTATGAAAATTTATGATAAGACTTAGAAACAGAGGGACCTAATGGATTAACTATAAAAATTTTTTATAATTGCAAAAAAAAAAAGGAATTTTGGCCATAACTTTTTTTTGGCTAATGATAACGAGATGTACAATGAACCATTTTAAAGCTAAGGTTGACGCCAAAATTTCATGTCATATGCAACATTTCAATTGGATCAGCCATTTTTCTTTAATTTCGCCCGACAAAAAAGAGCATTTTTCGTTATAAACATAAAATAAGCAATTTCGAACGGCCAATTCTGCTTGCAGACGACAAATTATAACCAAATCTTGAAGTACAAACAACTTAAAATACATGCTAAAAAATTTGGCTGTTTAAAATAAATAATGTTCACGCTGCTGGCCAAAAACTGAGAATGTTTTAAAAAATACACGATTTTACCCACCTTTATCAGGCCAAAACATAAACAATAATTACCCGATAGGGCTGAAAATTGCTGGACATATGTAGGAACAAGTGTTCTAACTTTTCACGAAAGGATTTTTTTTTCGAAGCAACTCAGCCCAGATGGCGCTAAAAAATTGGCATGAAAAATTTTGGAAAAAAAATTATTTTGCCCATAACTTTTTTTCTGGTTATTTTAAGCGGTTCTAGGTGGTCTCAAAATTTTCCCAATTTCATCATCTTGAATAATGATAAGAATAATTTTTTTTGTGAAAGTAATATTTTTCCAGATATTTACGCCAGAACGATCCGGTTTCTTCATTTTTCGTTAAGCAACCATTTTTGCCTTATCATATCTCCTTTAATATTAATCGTACGCAAAAAAAAAAAACCGCTGTCTTTGTCAACGAAAATACTTCAAATTAGTAATATATAATTTTTTTTGTAATTCTACCAGATTTCAAATAAAATTAAAAAAACTGAAAAAAAAAAAAAATTTTTTTTGGCAAAAATCACACTTTTCATTGCGCTATAACTCGGAAGGGGTGCATTTTTATGAAAAATTGCAATCAATATTTTTATCTTAAAATATGGTAATTTATCGATTGGTTAGGTTATTTTTTTTTTCAACCCCCCCCCCAATGAGTTCCACCCCCCCAGCCCCCCACCCTTTTGGCAACCAACGGAAGTTGTTTACTTCTGAACTAGACATCTTTCATGACAAATTGCAAAAAGTTTCAAGTTGATCTGACTTGCCAGTAATTACTGCTACCAGATTTTACCTCCTTTCTTGGAGTAAAATACCAATATCAAAAAGTTATTTATTTTTTATGTAATGAGAATTTAATAAATTATGAGTTTTTTAAATTATTTTTAAATAAATCTAAATCTGGGTTTCCCAGTTTTTTTTAGGTTCAGTCAAGATTGGTAAGGAATGTAAATAAATAAATAAAAATTGGTATAAATAATATTTAAACATCAACAAAGACACTTAGTTAATTGTACTATAACTTTATAGAAAATTTATTTCGATAAAAAATTATTCCTATAAAAATTTTTTGTGTCTTTTTTCAGGTTTTAATATTTTGTATGCCAATTTTTATTTATTAATTTACATTTATTTCCATCTAAAAATTGACCTAAAAAGAAACAGTGAAACCATCATGCAAAGCCCTTAATAAAATATTGATAACAAGATAATTGCAAAGTTGATAAGGATTTAAGTTTATGATAACGCTTAAATAAATACCAATGCATAGGCCAAACAGGATTATAACTAAATTTAAGAGATAAAATAAATTAAAACAGCTAATAGGCTTACATGAAGCAAATAAAAAAATATTGAAATATAGAGAAAATTTTTAGCAAAAAAAATAATAAACCTTTTTTTACAATCCATTAAACTTGATAAATAATTTAGTGAATGTAATCGAACAAACTCGAGTTAAATTTGTACTAAAACATTAAATGCACACGTGGACAAAAGAGAAGTTGTTTTTTTGCTCGTTTCAAAACACATTGCTTACAAAAAAATAAAATGACAACACCAAGAACTTTTTTTGTGGGAAATCGACAAACTTTTTTATCTTTTTTTTCTTTTAGTATATAACTGGCGTTTTACGGTATATTACTTCTTATATACTACTTGTATTAATATATATATATATATATATAAATATAAGTATTGAGTTTTTTAAGAAACAAATACACAAAGAGTCACGTAGATCGGAAAGTTTTACGTTAAATTTTTCTTTAAAGGAGGTGTGAGGATGAGGAAATGGGTTTTTCTTTTAGTATATATAAAGAAAATGAATAAAGCTTTATATTATATAACTGAAGAAGAGCTGATAAAGGAGGTCGAGTTTTTACGGGGTCATAAACCAAACGTTACTTTTTTTTTCTTCTCTCTCTCTCTCCCTCTCTCTTACTCTCTTACACTTAGACAGCATTTAATAATTGTAGAAAAAAAAAACTTTTTTTTCAAGTACGTACTGCTGAATTTGACAGACATAACCTACAACATTGTCAAGTACCGCATAAACAAGCAATTTACTTGGGATTTTTATATTTTTTAACTTTATTTTATAATAAAATAAAAATTTATTTGTATATTAATCTTTTGATTATTTTATTCAATCTTAAATTAAATTCAATTTTAAACATAGATTAAAAAAATATTTGAATGAATTTTCCTATATAAATAGTAAATAATCATTTAAAAATAGTAATCAAAAATAGAAAAATAGAAAATTTTTATACGTGCAAGAATTATTTTTATTTATCGATCAGTTATATTTGACATAGTTGAGGGATTATACTAGATGTCATTTGAAAATTGGAAGTGAGTTGAAAATTTAACATTTTTTTTTTGGAGAGAAAGATATCAAATTCAATTTTATTATTTATTTACTTTATTTTGTAACTCAACTTTTTTAGTTATTTTCTTTAGTTACAAAAAAAAAATTTAATTAGGTCAAAATAAATTTACTAATTTAATATGCAAAGAATATTTTTAATTAAAATTAATTTTTGAATCTTATGTAGAAAGGATACCAAGAATTGTAATAATGTATAAAATGAAATTTCTAAAGTTCAATAGTTTGCATAGCAGACTTTAATAGATTTTGAAGTCACTTAATTAAAAAAAAAAAGAGAGAAGAAGCGATATTGATTATGTACTTTATTTTATAATTAGTTATAAATTAAATTGTAAAAAATAATTTATTTTAATATGATTAAATTAATTTTTATCAATAGAAGCACAAAGGTACTTTAAACGACTAAAAGTGTCTTTGATTGAATATTGGTTTCATATATCTTGTAATAATTAATTTTGTCGAGACTCATTAAAGGTAATATCGTTACCCTACCGTTCGATCATGTGGACTTTATTAACTTTACTGTATATTATATTGTTAATGGATATTAGCCTGGTAGTTAAAAAAAATTCTTTGCAGGTTATTGATCTTCCAAAACTGTAAATCAGTTAATTACTTTGAAATAGTTAATAAAATACACATATATAAATTTTCTCCCCCCCCCCCCTTCCAGACAATTCTCCTTTCTCGGACAATTGCTATCCTGGAATGCAAAATTCAGTTCTAGAATAAAATAAATAGAAGTGAGTAAATTTTAATACTTCTTTAAGCTCTCTTAGGTACTGTAGCCATTTTTTTAAATTTAGAATTTGAACATGCCTTTATAATAAGTTGACAATACAATACGTATTTTTGTACGAGAAAATAAAAAATAAAACTTAAATTTTGTTTTTGTTTTTTTGTTCTCGGTTCAATGAAAAAAAAAGCCCTACAAAAAAATAATTTTTTATACATTATGGGAATTATGTATGAATGAGTAAAGTTTTCAATTTTATAGTTCATCTAACCTAAAATAAATATTTTTTTGTTATGTTTATGAATAAAAGGAATATTCTAGGAATTGAATTTAATTTTTTTTTGTTTTTGACTGTAAAAAAAAATAAATGAATTTTACAACCAATAAAAGTTATTGTTTTGTAATAAAACATTTTTATTTATAAAATTTATTTAAAAAATTTTTACTTTAATAATCAATGAACTATTTAAAAAATTTTATTTTTAAATCAAGCACATATTATCTGTTTTAGAAAGCTAAAAACTTCAACCATATTATAAATTAAATGCAAAAGCTATTATGCACTGCAAAACACCTGTACGTGCATTTAAATTGAATTGTAAATGACATCTACAAAGACTATGTATGCAAAAAAAAATACTTATTATATTATTTATTCGAAGCAAGCACTAATGATTTTTTTTTTGGTACTTAAGAAAGTAAAATTTCATTAAATTATAAATAAATAGGTATTTATTGTTAGTAAAAAATATAAAATTTTACTGTTCTTAAATACTAAAATTTATTTCAAAAAAATAATGACATAAATTATTATGCATTTCTAATATTTTATGAAGATCACATTATGCATTAAATATTATTTTTGAATAAAAAGTGACTAAAATTTATGTCTTGCAAATAACATAAAAATAAGATTTAAAAAGTTTTTTTATTTTAAACATATTAAATCTTCTATGCATAACACATTATTCGCAGAAAATTATACGAGATCATGCATATATCATAATTTTTAATGGAGATAAAGAACATCACGTCATCACGACTTTTATAATACTACTCGTAAATGTATTTTCTTTTTATTGTTTTTTACTTTTTTTTTATGTGCATCTGATTTTCTTCCTTTCTGAGCAAGAACATTTTGTTTGTACTCAAAGAAACAAATTTTTAACTTTTTTGGCTTCAATAGAAGAAAAAAGTAATAGCCAAGGGGCTTACGATATTTTTGATCTGCCTATGCATATAGTGAGCACAAAAAATTTTAAACCAAGTTTAACGCCGAGCTCAATCCGAGTTAGTAAATAAAAATTTGCACAGAATGTTTTAAATTTACGAAAAAATTTTTTAATTTTCCAATTAATTAGCAAATTTTCAAGAAAACCCTAAAGAGTATCCTGGGTTAAGATAGGTGAGAAAGACCTAGATTTTTAAATAAAATGGATGATGTATTAGTATGACCTAATATCTTGGATTCCCACGGTCAAAATTTTTTTTAAATATGGAACATGTCTATAGACAGGGGAGGTATTTCAAGCATGTAATTAAGAATCTTGATGATTTTTTAACGTAACATTAATATTTAACCCCTAAATTAGCTAAAACTACCCCCGAAAAGGGGTGTTTTCGCTATTTTCGCACTTTTTGCGGCCAGATTAGGTTCCCAAAGGTTATTTGGGTCGCTGAAATCGAAATTCATAGATTTTTTTATGAATAATTAAAAAATCACCCCTAAGTTACCTAAAACTACCCCCAAAAGGGCGTTTTTGCTGTTTCTGCACTTTTTGCATCAAGATTAGGTCCACAGGGTTTTTTCGGGTCGCTGAAAACGAATGTCATGGATTTATTAATGAAAAATTAATATTTCACCTTCAAATTAGTTAAATCTACCCCCGAAAAGGGTGTCTTTGCGGTTTTTGAACTTTCTGTGTCCTGATTAGCTTCCTAGGGGTTTTTGAGTCGCAGGTAACTAAGTAAATTTCAAGGACTTTTTAATGCAAAATAAATATTTCACCGTTAAACTACTCCTAAAAAGGGTGTATTTGCGGTTTTTAAACTTTCTGCGTTAAGATGCTGTCCATATGGTTTTTTGGATCGCCCCTTTCGGGGGTAGTTTTTGCTAAATTAAGGGTGAAATATTAGTTTTTCATTAAAAAATCACAAAAAATTATTGAGCAGTGACCCAAAAACAGTTTGCACCTAGTCTGAGCGCAGAAAGTTAGAATATAATAAAAACGCCCTTTTTGGGGGCAGTTTTAGCTAATGTAAGGGTGAAATATTAATTTTTCATTAAAAAATGCCTCTGGGATATCAAAGCACTTATTATTTAGTCTTAAGTACTTTGTATATATATTTGGTTCTAATAAATAAATAAATAAATCCATGACATTCGTTTTAGCGACCCAAAAAACACCTTTGGTCCTAATCTTGATGCAAAAAGTGCAGAAACAGCAAAAACGCCCCTTTTGGGGGCTGTTTTAGCTAATGTAAGGGTGAAATATTAATTTTTCCTACACTCAAACGCCCGTTTTGAGGGTAGTTTTAGGTAATTTAGGGTTGATATATAAATTATTCATAACAAAATCCATGACATTCGTTTTCAGTGACCCAAAAAAACCCCTGTGGCCCTAATCTTGATTCAAAAAGTGCAGAAACAGCAAAAACGCCCTTTTTGGGGGTAGTTTTAGGTAATTTAGGGTTGATGTATAAATTATTCATAAAAAAATCCATGACATTCGTTTTCAGCTACCCAAAAAACCCCTGTGGCCCTAATCTTGATGCAAAAAGTGCAGAAACAGCAAAAACGCCCCTTTTGGGGGTAGTATAAGGTAATTTAGGGTTGATGTATAAATTATTCATAAAAAAATCCATGACATTCGTTTTCAGCGACCCGAAAAACCCCTGTGGCCCTAATCTTGATGCAAAAAGTGCAGAAACAGCAAAAACGCCCCTTTTGGGGGTAGTTTTAGGTAATTTAGGGTTGGTGTATAAATTATTCATAAAAAAATCCATGACATTCGTTTTCAGCGACCCAAAAAACCCCTGTGGCCCTAATCTTGATGCAAAAAGTGCAGAAACAGCAAAAACGCCCCTTTTGGGGGTAGTTTTAGGTAATTTAGGGTTGATATATAAATTATTCATAAAAAAATCTATGACATTCGTTTTCACTGACCCAAAAAACCCCTGTGGACCTAATCTGGCCGCTAAAAGTGCAAAAAAAAATAAAAACGCCTCCTTTTGGGGATAGTTTTTGCAAATTTAGGGGTGAAGCGCCATTTTCTTTACCAAATGACCCAAATTTTCGTATTCAGTGACCCAAAAAACCTATACCAGAGCAAATCTCGTATTCGCAACAATTAAGTATACCCGAACTCGTATTTTGACTGGAGTATTAGGCTTTTTTTTTAAAAATCCGGGTCTTACGAAATTTCACGCAATCACCTTCGTATATCTTATTCTCCTTTACTAATTCTTAATAAATTTGCAAAAAATTGAAAATCGCTAATTTTTTTTTGTGAATTCTGAAGTATTTTTCGAAAATTTACTAATTTCTCGCAAGTAAACTTTTTTTTTTGTAAATTCACAGAAGTGCTCGTAAAAATAATTCTTATAACTATTAACTCATCTAAAATAATTACGCAAACATTTTCTCTTTTTTTTTTTTTAAATTTATTATAAATGTCGATATAATGAAACATATCAGTTACTTATTACAATAATAATTAATTACTTACGTAAAAAAATTACAATTTAAATTAAAAATAATAAATTAAAAAATTTTTAAATAAATAAAAAATAAAACCTTTGCGTGATTTTATTACATTTTATAGCTTTATTTGTAACATATAATTATTTTTTACTCAATATTATAAAACAATAGCATTATTTAATTCAATATAAAAAAAAATTTAATGTAATATTTTGTAATTTTATTCATGTAAATATAAAAAAATAGAAAAAATAATCTGTCTTTAACGAGTAGTAAAAATGAAAAGGAATGAAAAATAAGAGAAAAGTATTAAAAAATGTACATGTTTTTTGAATTTCTTGTTTTAAAAAAAAATTCTTTCAAAACATAAAATATAGCAAAAGATAGATTATCTTATAACAAGTACACAATATAAAAATGTATATAGAATCAAAAACAATTTTTTAAAATAAACTAAAAAATAACTTTGAATAAACTGTGTATTTTTGAAAATATTTATTTTGCAATTTACATTGAAAAAAATCTAGCTAAATTTTTTTTAAAAAATTATTTTTTTTCTTCAAATTTTTAAGTAAATAATCCATCAATAACAGATGTTACACATAAAATTCAAGAAAATAAGTAAAATATAAAATAACAAAAGTTACTATAAAACTAATATTAAACTTTCTCTATAAAGTTAATACTTTTTAAGTTAAATAGTTATCTAAAACAAGTTTTAATAGTATAGAAATTTGATATACATAAATAAAACATTAAACAATTAATAAGTATTTATCAGATACCAAATATATATAATATTCTCTGTGTTTCTAACATGTATCCATTGTATAAATAGACAGAAATATATAATATTATATATATATATGTATGTAGAGAACAAGTCACTTACAAGCTTAACCACAACTTTCCGGCTAGTGACAAAGCAATGCTATTTTCACTGTTTACTTGCCCTTATTACTATTGTTTTAACAACGAAAATTAGCTTAATATTATTCTAATGCTTATAACTTGTTTGTTTTTACTAAAAACCTATTTTTATGGCTTTTAATTTAATTTTGGATAAACAAAAGTATAGTTTTTTTTACAATTCAATGTTTTTTTTGGAGCTTTTTTCATGCTTTATAACTTATACGAGCATTCATAAATTTTATTTGTGAATAAAAACATTATAAAAGTAAATAAATAAACTGTAATTTAAGCATTAAAAATTAGTATAATTAAGTTAATTAACGTTAAATTAACAAATGTAAATTATCGTTAAACATATTCATATTGCAATGTGACAGCAGCTGTTGTATAATTATAGTCAGCTAACTGTCATTAAGATCTACTAAAACAAATAATTTAAATGAAATAAAAAAATAAATAAAAAACTTTTAAGTATCAAATTTATTTATTATTTGATTAAATAATGTTTATCAATATTTATTTTAATTAAACAGTTGTTTTTCAGGGTTTAAATTAAAATACTATTTAGATTGAATTTCTAGTTAATTATTGCATTTTTTAACATTAAATAAAGTAACATAATATGTAGAAATGTTACTCTGAAATAAATTTATTAAATTAATTAAAAATCTGCAATTTATTTGTATTTAAAAAAAATCAGTTATAACATTTAAAAAAAAAATAATTACTAAAATTGTTTTAAATTTTTATACTTTTTGAATATGATTTAATTAAAATTTTTAGCAGAAGTTTTATAACAGAAATTAACTACACAGATTTTTAATATTTTTAAATAGAAGCCTTTTTTCCTAATTTTCATATTAAAAATGTTTTGTATTTATAATTTTCTTATGAAAACCCAATCAGAATGAACCTCGACTTGTGTAGTGAGACTCTTGCTAGCACCGCGCCATAAACCGAGTTCGATTCTGATCAGGAATAGTACTATTAAAGGTATAGAGACAAACTGTGTGATTAAATAAATAAAATTAATCTTTTTTATTAAAATAATCGTTTGAATATAAATTTAACATGTTAAACAAAAATTTAAATTTATATTAATTTTAATACGAAAAATAACCTTGTGTTGAATAAAAGCAAATAATATTAATTTTAATACTTAATTCAGATGCTTTGAAATCTAAGACTTATACAAAAATAATTATTGAAAATTTCAACTTTACATTGTAATACCAAATTATTTAATCAATTAACAAACAAAGTGTCAATGATTCATATCTTATAATATATGTGATTCTTAGATTTTAACATATCTAAAGCGTTATGATTTGTATTTAGAAAATTCATTTTACATTCATGTATATATAGGTTTTAAAAGTCTTTTCTATTTCGGGAAAAAATTATTTGGATATAATAATACAGATTTTATAGTTGCTTGCTTTAATTTAATTTACAAATTATAATACCAAACTTGATAAAAAAACTACACAGTAAAAAAAATGTACACAATATTACTTTTTACCACAAATCGTAGTAATTTAACTACTAGTAGTAATTTAAAATTTTACTTTTTCGTAGTAAATTATAAATTTATTTAGACCCAACTTAGCTTCAAGAGCGAATATGTTTGTAATACAAATTGAGTCGTATCTGGGTGAAAAATCAATCAATCAGTTAATAAGTTACTACAATTTGTAGTAAATTTACTACATTTGTATTAATATTACTAAATTGTAGTAATAATACAAAACTGTAGTAATATTGTGTACGTTATTTTTTACTGTGTATTAACAAGTTTTTTAAAATAAAATTTCAATTTAATGAATGTTTCAACAGAAAAAAAAAACTGATAATATAGATAAGCCATAATAAAAAAATAAAAAAGAAAATATAATAATAACAACAAAATAAGTTGCTTAAAATTTTAAAAGAGGTAACACATTTTTTTCTTTATTCTTGCATGCGTTATATATTTTGCAACATCTGTTACATATCGAAAAATATTAAAAAATAAATATTTGAAATAATCTTTTTCCCATTTTTTTACACTATGAACATTTTTTTTTTTCAATTTAAGATTCAATTTGCAATATCAAAATAAAATAATATATATATAGATTAATATACTTTTATGTATAAAATCGTATAAGAGATAATTTTTATTACAATTATTAAATATTATGACAACGTATAAATTAAAATAAAAATAAAGATAACTTATCAATAATAGAATATTAAACTTTCACTTTTTGTGTCATATCATATCAATGATTTAATTAATTATTGTTGCTAATTCATAGAGCATATAATATAAATGCAACTGTAAAAAAGAACTTTACGTCGAGAAAGTTACATTTATATATGGATATATCTTTTTGTATTTATTATTTAATAAAAAATTACTTCCTGAAATCTAAACATATTCGGAAATAAAGAATAAGATTCGTTTAACCAGGAAATATATATATATTTATAAGAAATAATTATTACATGTAAACTATTAAAATATTTAATATTGGTATGTAATTAAGTCAATTATAACAATACGTGTTGGAATCTCTCGGACGCAAACATTCAATATTCTCTACTATTGGAAATCAGGTGTTTAATCAAATATTGAATTAGTTTAATAGACCTTGAACTTTATCTTATTATGTGAGGTTATTTCAAATCGTCTCTTTGCACGTATTGATTAAAGTAAATATTAAATATTAAATATGATTTAAATTTACTTAATGAATCTTTTATATGAAAAAATTGTAAACAATTACTTCCAACTACTAGTAACACTATTACATCACTATAAAGACTTAATTTTATTATAAAATTATTATATTATTTAATTATAATTTTTTTTATAAAAGGATTGAGTTTTTATTGACCAATACTGGGCATAAATGAAACAAATTAGTTGTTTGTCATAAAAAAGATAATAACATCTTTTTTAGGACAAACAACTAATTTGTTTCATTTGGTCAATAAAAACTCAATCCTTTTATAAATATTTGTAAATCATGGGCGATGACAATATTCAAATTGATATAATTTTTTTTTTTTTTAAATCGTATTAATGTTTACATACTTGAAATGTTCATTTTGTTTATAAATTATATAAAAAAGATTCTATTAAAAAATAGAAACATTTGATCCCTCTATAACCTATATTTTTACAAGTTTCAACGATTTGTATTTCATTACATGCTTAGGGCTTTAAAATATAAAGCGGTAGCTGTTTGGAACAGTAACGATTTTACAAAAAATTAAAATATATTCTCGCAAATGAAATGGTTTCACGAGAATATATAAGTAAGTTTTTAAAAAGTTTTCGTATTGCATTGGAAACATAATTTACAAATTATTTTTTAATATAAACTGAAAAATTCTAGACTAACCAGACTTCTCTCTGATTTTTGGCTGCAATAGTTCTGATTTAATTTTTATAATTTATACTTACGGTTAAATTTAAATTTTTGTAACTTTAATTTTTTGTATTTATGTTTTTAATAATTAATTTGTTATTATAGCAGTATTCAATGTAAGCAAAAATTTCAAATTTTTGTGGACATGAACTAAGGAATCTGTCTATCTGATTGCTTGCATTCGAAACTTTAAATTTCATAATCGTGTATAGTTGATCTTAATCTATTTTGAGGATATCTAATTTATCAGAAATTATATTTATATATGTATCAGATAGTTTGCTTCAATATTTCTTTTTTAAACCATTACTGGCAAAAAATTATTTTAATAATGGCTTAAAATTATTTATTAATTAAATAATATTAAAAGGAAAAAAAAATTTTAAATCTTAATTGTCATAAAATATTTCACTGCTTAGAACCATAAAAATATACTTCATGGAGCAAGAAAAAGTAAGATTAATTGATAAATTTTTATGACAAGTTTTTTTTTTCTAAACACTAAAGAGTGTGTGCTTATATTTAATAAAATCCGGAAGTAAATTACGAAACATTTATAAATATAAAAATACTGATATCTCATTTTCTCTTCTACTTTGGCACGCTCCAAGGCTCTATAGGAGGTCTTTTTATTACACATTTAACAACTTGTATATTAAAAAAAATTAAGATCTTTTAGTATGATATAATCGATATGATTATATGGTTTATGATATATTTACTCTCTTATTAAAAATGATATAGTAATAATAATTATACCAAAAATTTTTATTATCTGAAAATAAAAACAGTTATGAAAACAATTCAAATACGAAAATTATATAGCTTATGCTTAATTATATAAGGTTAAGATAAAATAATTATATGGTATGTGTTAACACATATTTTATTTCACTTTTCTGCTATAATTGATCTGTATAATGTTTATTAAAGATTCTAGGAAACTAATTGTAAATATAATTTATTTTTTCATAAAAAATGCCTATTTTATATGCAAAGAAGATAAATAATATTATAAAATGATATTTGTTGCATAAAAATTTATAAATTAACCCCTGAGTACCGAATGACAAGTACACTCATTACGAAGATTCGAATTTAGGGACCTGTGTATTTGTATCTTAAAATAATTTATTTCTTCTTTCTTTAAAAAATGTATGAGTTTTGGTGACGTCGGAAAAATTCCACGCACTAACTTACATTTAAGAACGAAGGTTTCTGAAGATAGAAAATCATAGACAGAAACGATCAAAGTTCATAAATTGAAGAAAAGAAAATAATTATCAATAAAGTATTAAAGTTAATGTAATACTAAATAATAGTAACATTATGCTTGGTACATAGAAGTAAAGCTTATTCATCAATAACTTACTGATGGTTTTTTTCTCGCAAGAGAAAAGTATTATTACTATTATATAAACCAAGAATTCCAGCATTTGGCTTATATTAGAATTATCTAAGATAGCAAGGTAGTCTTCTTACTGTTGATAGTACAGCTACCTTGTGCAGACAAAAT
This sequence comes from Anagrus nilaparvatae, assembly GCA_022575985.1. Taxonomy (NCBI): domain Eukaryota; kingdom Metazoa; phylum Arthropoda; class Insecta; order Hymenoptera; family Mymaridae; genus Anagrus; species Anagrus nilaparvatae. Next base: position 21,912,882 of record JAKSXM010000137.1, read on the forward strand.
AGACCTACATTAACATCTTATGCATATATACTTTAACTATAATTTGTTATAAAAACAACATTTACTCATCTGTAAGTGTACCAAAGGAGAATTGCACAATTCCAATGGATTCTAAAAAAGAAATTTATTGAATTGGCGGTTTGACATAAGAATTAAGTACATAAACATGTAAAACACGAGTTATTAGATAATATGAGTACAGTAAGTAATTTCTCTTAAATTTATAGTATTAAAAATACAATTCACTTTCGAGAAAATTTGATAGCTTATAATTCAATTAATATTATTCATTACTTAAGAGAATAATTTATGTTTTATAAATAATTACCTATAAAAGAAAATAAGAACTTAGCTTAAAATTAGTTTGAACCAGGGTATAATTATAACCTCACACCTCAACGAAATTCAGAATATTTTTCTATTTTAAATCTTATTTGACAGCTTTTGAAGTTGCATTAATTTCTTGCAAGTATAAAATTTTTCAAATTATAGAAACCCACGGGTGTTACATAAGATGTTATATTTTTAAAATCAAACAACGTAGAAAGTGAATTCTATTTTTCTTATCTCATTTATGGATTTAACTTACTGAAAAAATGTCAGAATTAATACTTACAAACAGAAAAAAAACATGTTATTAAAAAAATTAAAAGAAAACACAGTTAAATACTTTCCTAGATTACAAAAACCATAATAATTAATATTTTTTTAGTTTCAATATATATCTAAAATATAAAAATGGATAAAATTTCATTGATTATTATGATAAAAATAATATTTATGAAAATACATTTCATCAATTAATTAATAATATACATATTTAGAAATTAAAAGGCCTAATTAATTAAAAATTACATTAAAAATAAAAACACATATTGTGTATAAAATGACCTATTTATTTTATTTATACACACACATGTAAATATGTGAAGTAAACTTTTACATAATTGAATTTTAAATTTATTTCAATTTCAATATAATTATTTTATGTAATGTAATTTTAAAAACATTATTTTACAATAGACTTTATTTTGAACTAAATAGTTACATGTTACATTTTTTATAAAAAAAATGAAAATTAAATTTTAGTAACAAAGAAAATGAGTAAAATGATAATGACACTGATAAATAATTAAATATTATTAAAAAATTGTTATAATATTAAAAAAAATAATTATTAGACATTTTACGTCTACTTTATTTTTCCTTTATGATAGCATATAATTATTTTTGCACAATATGGCATTATCTTGTTACGGTAAGAAGAATATTTTTTCGTGCATTTAAAGATAATTGGCTATACATATATACTCCTTATCAAAACAAAACATCTTTTGTTTTATATTTATTAAAAAAAAAAATTTTGTTAATCTTGATAGATAAATGATAAAACAAGTAAAAAAAAACAAGGTAGTTTTATTTTTTTTAAAACGCAATCACAAAATAATATTTCGCATTCAATTATAGATAAAAATAATATATTTGTACGTAATTTTTAATTTTTAGTAGCGTAACGCATAATCTTTTTTTTTATATACTCTTCCTATTAATTTAATTAGAGGAACTACAGAAGATTTTATTTAACGTTCATTTATTTTATCAATTTAAAGTGAAAAAATTTTATTACTAATGACGGTTACCAAAACGATTTTAATTTCTTGTATTTAGTTATATTGCTCAATTACAGAATGGATGTAGAATGTGAGAGAGAAATAGAGATAGAATATTTTGGTAAAACTAAATTTTACATTCCTTAGGGAATTCGTTTAGCTATGAAGTGTTCATTCACATCGTTTTTAGAAACATATATACTATGACCCAGTTCGAGTGTCTACTGCAATTTGCACTTAAAGCGTTTTGGAGACCACCATGTTTTCAAGGATTGCATTTTATTTGTTAGATATGTATATACATATGCTTAATGAAAAAAAGGAAGCATGTTTGAAAAGAGAACAAGAAAGATTCTTCAACTAGAGTTTTAAAAGCGTATACCTTTTCATGAATTTTTGATTTGCTACATTTTCTAACATCAGTTATCGCTTTTTGATTGCATGTTCTACTACTGTGCAGAAATTTAAATTAAATTTTTTTTTTAATTAAGTATGTGTACAGTTTAAAATAAAATTCTGTGTTTTTAATTTGGAAAATAAAGTTATTTTATTTTAAGCTTTTTAAAATTGAATCTAGGAAAAAAAATTTACATATTGAGATAAACAAATATATTTACATATTAACATAAACAAAATCCATTGATATTTTTAGTTGAATAAAATTTTAAATTAAAAAATTTTTTCAATTATATATACATTACACGTACTTTTCATAAAATATTATAGAGATTTAATAAAATTTAGATTAAAATTTACGATCTTTTAGTGTTAAATGAATGTTCAAAATATGTGATTCAGATTCTTAAAAGTTCAAGTACCAAATTTTATCTAAAAGTCTTTAACTTTTTTGCTAAACAAGTATAGTGATTCGGCCTCTGGAACTAAACCTCACCTAAAATAACATTCAAAAATTTGTCAAAAACCTCACGGAACCCCGTTTGAATTAGATCTCTAGGCCATGACGGCTTCAAAAAACCTAAATATACCATATAATATACAGTTTCTTAGACTTAATTTAATTTCTCCAAAACTTAAAACTTTCTCGAAAACTTAACATATCATCACTTTTCAAGATATAAATTTTTTGGGACATTTAGGACATCTTTAATAACCCAAAATACAATTTTGAATTTTTCGAAAATCGGTTTTTTGATCATAAAAAAATATACCATTCTTAAATTTTTTTTATATCCATGGTGTAGTAGAACACCATATTTTTCAATTTCCTAGAAACCAATCTCTAATATCCAGAATATACAAACTACGCCGTTTACCAGCACCTTAAGTATATTAAAAAAGCAAAAATATGTAGAAAGCGCGGATAAACGGCAGTAACAAAAAGAATGATTGAAACTGCAGAATGGTATTTATCGATAAAAATCAGTTTGATAACTAGGCCCTTACATATTTGCACAATAGTAAACTTAAAAAAAAAAAAAACTATAGCAGTTATAAAAAAGTGGTAGACGATTTTGAATTTTCAGGTATTAGAAAGTGATCCCTTCTTCAAAAGATTTTCTAGAATATTTTCCCAGGTATTTTCCTAGTAATTTTTTCCCAAGCAATAAAAAGACTTTTTTTTGGAAAATTTTGTGCTAAGAATAAAAATTGTCGCTATTTATTATTTAAATTACCTGGATCTACTCATATGAACTCGAGTACTGTAAATATATAAATGCAACGAAAATGTATACAAAGTAAAAAAAAAGTACTACTTTTTATCGATAAAAAAAGTAGCAGAGAATTTTCTCTCTAAAAAGTTAAATATATATATTCGTATAAAAGTTAAATGAAAATAAACCAAAAAATAAAATTAAATTAGCGTTTTATAAATATATTTAAAAAGAGTTAAAAAAAAAACCCTTCTAAAAACGAAATTTAAAATCGACTTATTTCACCTATTCTATACATTAATATATTCTTTAGTATTATTATTTGCCCCTTTTGGTTTTCAATTTTGGGTACTAAAACATTCAAAGCACGTCGTTTTTACTATATACAGTAACCAACCCCTCGAAATCGTTATTTTATGTACATCGTTTTTAATAGCTTGTGAAATTTACGAAAGAAAATTATATATATTTTTTTTTCTTCAAGTTTTTTCTTTTAAATTAACTGAAAATTGTTGAATAGACGATTAATGAATAATAATTTTATTCAATCTTAAATACATAATGGTTCGCTGTATGGATATTTATATAATTTAAGCACAAAGTTGAATAAAAAATAGCAATTATACTTTTTATTATTTTCGAATAAAAGAAATATCAAAAGCTTTTAGAGTAGAAAGAGATTAAAGAAATAGAAAATAAAAATAGTTATGTAAAATTTTTTTTAACGAAAATCAACTTTGTAAATGTTAAAACTCAATCACCCGAATACATATTTTAACATTATAAAAAGGGATTGTGTATGACAAGAATTTTAGTTCAATTTCTTTTATTTTTATGCTACATTTCTCGTTTACATGCATTCAATAAAAAATTCTTTATCTCTTAAAACTGTATAAATTGACAAACGATTTTTGACAAATAGTATTTTATAACATGAGTAAGATGTGTTATTTTATTTTTAAATCGAATTTTTCGTTTTATTAAAATATTTTTCTACTAAAAGCAAAAAGAAATAAATTTTGAATTGAAATAAAGAAATTACTGTTTTAATTAATTTAGTTAAAAAATGTACTGTAAAATAAAAAGAAAATTTCTTTTTTTTATTGTGAATCAATTATTCACATAAAAAGTATTGCCTTGTAGCAAAAAAAAAAGCTGGAAAAAAAGTTTGTAAAATATAAAACATTAGTTTATTTTTCAATAAGAACAAAAAGTTTAATCGCTTCCAGCTACATATGAGAATGAGTAGTTGGTGAGAAGTTTTCATGATTGTATGAGTTTCTGTTGTAATATGTTCATATCACCTATGCAATTTTATACTCACTAGGGAAGAAAAGAAATTAGCAAATTTTAAAAAAACTTTGCTTTTAAAAGAACAAAAATAAGTACTTTTAGCCAATTTCTAGTTGCATGGGACTTTTCAATTTTTAAAAAAGTACAAAAGTTAATATTTTTGCAGTTTATATCTGGGTCATGTTTCTGCGTCTTTAATGTAATTCATAAAATTTTATGCTAATAATTTGCTTTAAAAATTATTTTAGCAAATTTTAGCCTCTTAATACTTATTTTTAATAATTTTCGTTTATTGCGTTCATTATATGCATCAACGGGATTTTAAGTATAAAAAATGCTGCCAAATTGAATCAAAGGAACCAAAAATTTTTATCCATCAAAACTTAAAAAATATCTTAAGCAGGCAAAAACTGGCGTCAAAACTTTTTTGCCCTTCGTACTTAAAATATGGGTAAAAAAAATTTAATTTTCAGAAGTAATAAAGAACTCCAAGTATCAAAATATTTTAGCTTAAATAGACGAAAAATTATTAATAAAAAATATAATAAACCAGTTTTTAGCAACATTAATCATAAATAAAAATAAAAATCATCACTTATTTACAAATACTTTCACGCATTACTAAATTTATTTATAATTAATTAAAAAAAGGAAATAAAATATTATATATCTGATATATATCGAAAGTAGAGTGACTAGCTTTCAACATAATGCATAATCAACTAATTGATATAGGTAAGCAATAAAGTAACAGTTACTATTTTTAAGCAAAAAATATTTCAAAGTGGGGGATAAAATGAATGAAATTTTAAAATTACAAACATCGTAACGTTTCTCTTTTTACTATAAGGAAGATGGGCATTAACTGATATATTTTTATATATTATAGCATGTACGTAGACGTGTAGAAGTGACTTTCCATATATAAAGCTTAGATTACAGTTTAGAAAGCAACAGTTTATGTTTAACCGTCTCAATAATATAATTAAATAAAATTTTTTTAAAATGTTTATTAAGGTACACATTTGTTTGCTTTTTTTTTATTTATTATATTCAATATCAAAATGAGTGCTTATTTTTATTTATATGCATTAATTTATTGATTTAATTTAAAAAAACTGTGAATATTTTTGTTACAATAAAAAAATACAAATGTAATAAATATTTCAATTTATTTTTTGTGTTATTAAAATTATTGTGCTGTTTTATTTTATACATTTTATGCAAAAAGTTTTTAATTAACGATTGGGTATTCGACTTTGTTTTTTTATTTAATACCAGTGAATTAGTGTTTTTTATTTTGTTTTTTTTTTATGTACAACAAAACTAGCTGTTTACCCTTATGCAAAAAAATAAATATGGGTTTTGATATTTTTATATGAGTATATTTTTGATTAAAAAAAATTTTTTTTTTTAGGGATAAATAATTAAATAAAATATAAATTTTTAGACTTTTTAGCCTCGTATAAATATTAAACAAACAAGTGAACTCAATAAGTAGATGCTTTTTTTGGCCATGTTATAAACTGATAAGTCAGTGGCAGAATTAAATGATTGCTAACATTGTTATTTTTTTAATAAAAGTTGAAATATGACATTCATCCTTTATTTTTGTTCAAATTTTGTTATTTCAGTATTTTTTTCTCGATAATTGCTTGTTATTCTCAAGCTCTGAAAGAGCAACTATTTTGAATGAATCAAGTGCACATCTCAAGTCTTGCTTATTTTGCAAAAAATACTAATGAAATAAATTTCATGGATTTTCGCTTATCATGTATTGAAACTTCGCTCAATAAATTGTGTTTAATATGTAAATAAAAAGAGATGTAATTTTGGGGATCTTATTTTTTTGTTACATGGTACCTCATTTTACATTAATGATCGAAAATCCAAGAGATTTTACTTGAATTTTATTTATGCATACAAACATTAATAAACTTAAATTTTGTTAGCCTCATAAAATTTTTTTCAATTGTATCCATTAATAAATATATTTGGATTTAATTTTTTAAAATTAAGTTTAGCATATTTTAATTAGAATTTTGTTAATACTCGAAGACTTAATTAAAAAATTATAAGTAAATTATGTATTTATTTATATGAATAAAATTTTTTGTAACACAAAAAATCCAATAATTAAGAAAAAAAAATTAAATTTTCATATTTTTAATTTTTATATGTTTACCTATTTAAAAAATTTTTAGTATATATATTAGACTGGTTCAAAATTGTTTAAAATTGAAATTTATAAAGATTTTATTAATATTTTTAGAAAATCCAACAGGCTAATATTTAATTCAGCATTTTTTATAAAAAAAAAAATTAATTTAAATTTGTAAGTTTTTTATTTATGCTAGCTGACGTTAAAAACAGTTAGAGTGGATCAAACAATCCAATATACATACAAATATGCCTTTTGGATAATCTAATTTAATTCAAAATTTATTCAGGTCATTTAAACGATTATAAAAGCTTAAGTTTAAAATACGAAAACAAACTGATATAGTTTTCTTCGGTGTAAAGAAGAGCTTCGCTCTATAATAATTAAGTGAAAATTCAAATTTTTTACAAAAAAGTTTGTTTACTTTTAACTTGACACTTTCAAATTTTCATATTTTAATGTACGGGAATAGCGTATAAGAAACTTTACTTGTGCTATTTACATTTATTTTGATACTTAAAGTTTAATATAATATGGAAATTAAAAACAAAGCTAATTTCCTGCAGCAGAAAAATTTATGTGTAAATAAATTGAAAATAAATTTTATCTGCTTTTGAATAATTAATCTTATAACTTGAATAATTAATAAAATGACATTTTTTTAGGTAATATCAAATTCATTGGGAATTTTATTAATATTAATAAAGTTATCAGAATCTGCTTACGTTGGTTATGGTAAGGACGACTACCATCATCATTCAGTAGCAAGTTCATACATGCATTTTCATGGTCCAGTTGAAGGCGAAGAACATGAAATACAAGTACCACACGTTGAATTACTTTACGATCACGGTAGTCATAAAAATCATTTGCATCAAGGACACGTAAAAGGTCACACTTTTGATTACAAAGCACATCCAAAATATGAATACTCTTATGGTGTCAAAGATTCTCATACTGGTGATTTTCATAGTCAGAAAGAACATCGTGATGGTAAATATTTTTATATTTTTTATTATTTACTTTCTTTTATTTTTTTTTTATAACCTTTTTTTATTTATATGTACACCAGTATATCGTACAAAAGAGACATTTTTATTACCATATATAAAACTCGACATGGTAGTTATAAAGATTTTATGCGTTATAATTACTGATTTTTTTTTTTTTAATTTTTTTATACATATTTTACGGTAATAATTCATTTACCCATATAAAAAAAGTGAATAATAAAAAAAAATAAAATATTTCTTTTGTCGTTAAGTGTAATTTAAAGCGATAATTATTATTAAAATTCAAATAAAAATAAATAAATGATAGGCTTTCACTTATTTTAATAACACGCATGTAAATATTTTAATATTATAATTTTAGTCGTAATTAGATTATTTATATTCAACAGTCCAGTGACTTTCAACTGGACGAAAGTTTATTTTGAGATTTAGAAATTTTGGCCCTTCGGGTCCTTAGTGGTTTATGCCCTCCGAAAATCTATTCCTCGAGTAAGCTTCTTAGAAAAATAGCACCAAATGAAAATTAATTCAGTTACTGCTGCTTCCCTTGAAAAACCCTTTTCCGCCCAGTTAATACCATAAGGGCTAGGGTTAATGCATAAACTTTTCAATAAAATTTGCTATTTTTATAATTTACCTCTCCCTATAAACATGTTCCATATTAATAAATTTTGAGCATGACTACAAAAAAAAATTTTTATTAAAGTTCAATGTATCTTCCCATATATAGACAATATAGATTTATTACTTTGAGCAACTTTAAAATTTATAATAATTACATGTAATGTTAGAAAAAATTTAATAATAAATTTTATACTCACTCAGTTCAATTTATACATAAAATTTATAATAAAATTAAAAAAAAAAAAATAATATTTTGATATAATTTATTGAATATATTTCGTTCAGAAAATAAATGTAATTTTTTTAATAATTTAATATTTACTTTTTTTAAAAATTACAAATTTAATAACGTGATAATAATAATTATTATTATTTACATCATTGACTCTGACAGTTTCCTTATCGATATTTTAATTACATTTAAAAAAAAAGTTGCGTTTATTAAAACATTTTACTCATAAACAAATATACACGTTGGAAAAAAGATTTTAGAAAGTAAAAATTGTTATTAATGTTTATTATCTGTTCTATATAGGTAGTAGTGTAACAGGTGAATATAGTATAAAAGAACCAAGCGGAAATGTTCGTGTTGTTACTTACACAGCAGATAAAGATGGTTTTCGTGCTGTTGTACATAATTCTGGTAAAAATGTTATACCAGTTGCAAGTTATCCTGATAATTCAAAAGGTCATGAACGTATATCAAATGAAGAAGAACAGCAATATTTACAAGAATATCCAGTTTCATTTTGAGATAAATAATTGAATTTTATGTGATTTTTTTTTTCTTCAGAAAATTAAGAAATATATATATTTATGGGTGATATCTTGTCAAAGTAAACAAAAATAGTGAAATTGCAAATAATTTTATTTTTTTACATTATTTTGCATTGAAGTGATAAATTTTAAAAATACTAAAGTTTATTTAAAATTAATATGAAATCATTTTCAAAAGAATTTTTTATAAATCTAACAGTTAAAAAAATACTCTGCTTTTCGACCATAGTATGAATGTTTACAATGTAACTTCTATAAGCACGAGGCTCAATTGTACCTAACGCTAATTTTTACTTTACTAGGTTAACGCACAAAATTTTTGTAAAATAAAAAGATTAGAAATAATTTTATGAGATATCACCCTGAGTTAAAACGTAAGTCATGTATATATTATTGTAAAAAATTTAATTGTTAATATTATTATTTTTTCAACTGTTCTTCTCTGTTAAGCTTACAGAAGCTCTCTCTTCAATATCGCTTCAACTTTTTTTTTTGCTTATGAACGTAGGTAAACTTTTCTAAATTCTCTGATTTAATGTACCTTGTTTCCAATAGTGAATTTTAGCTTTTTCAAGGTTTTTCTTTCTAAAAATTTTAATAACTTTTTATTAAGTATTGTTTATAATACGTCAAATATTTTGTCTAATGTAATATTATTTTTAAAAAATAAGAGGCGTGTATAGATGCTTGTAAATATATATTTAAAAAATTTACTATTTAATTTTTTTATACACAATTTATTTTTTATGTAAATTACTTATTGTGTGAATAATAAGCAATAAAATATATAATTAAAAAAAGATATTTAAAAAAAAATTATTTTCATTTTATTTTTTTATTGTTAAAGTAAAATTTTTGTACAGATTTTTAAAAATGAAGCACCTGACCCAATTTTAGGAAATGGATCCGGTTGATTCAAGAAATCCTTTACAAACGATAATTCTAGATATTCGTATACTCTCATAGGAAAAAATTAAGGATTACGTCCTAAAATAAAAATTTTGGCGTTTTTTGTATTTTTTGGCAACAAAAATTTTGAGAAAAAAAGTTTTGAAAAAATTAAGTATCAGGTCCAAAAAATTAATATAAACAATATTTCTAAAACTAGTACTTCCACAGAAATAAATAAAGTACTGCATCCATTAAGAAAAAAAAATTAGTATTTTTTGTATTTTTTGTTGAAAAAAATTTTGAGAAAAAAATTTTCAAAAAATTAGTTATCAGATTCGAGATATCGAGTAAAAATCGTACTTTCAAATATAAGTACTTTCATGGAAATAAATGAGGTATTACATCCAAATTAAAAATAAAAAAAAGTAGTTTGAGATTTTTTGATGAAATATTTTTGAAAAAAAAATTAATCTTAATTCCATAATGGTTGTGAAATTTCACCGGTTACATACATACACACACACACACACATACAGACTTTTTTTAAAAACCGGTTTTTTAGCTTCCTGAGGTCCCAAAACGTGCTTATATGCCAAAAAATCAAAAATTAAAATTTGACCCATCACAATGGTTCCTCTATGAGGAACCAAAATATGTGTTTCCTTTAAAAATTACTTAATTTAATAAAAAAACCTAATAAAAGTCTATTAAACGAAAATTTAAGTCTATTAAAAAAAATGACAAAAAGTCAATATTGCAATTTAATACGTGAGATATTAAATAAAAAAATTTGAATGACACTGGATTAGAGGTGAAAGATTTTGCTTTCTATGTAAAATAAAAATCATACCAGGAGTATTACACAATGCAGTATTATATATCCAAGCTAGAGCGTTACTTTTTTCTTTGAAAAAATAGAAAATGTTAAAAATCATATAGCGAAGAGTTGATAAAATTATTTTGAAAATTTATAGATTCAAAGTACTTAATAATGAGTAATAAGTTTCATATTAAAAAATAGTCTTTAAAAAATGTACGTTAGAGTTACAATCTTTATATTTTGTTTATATTATGTTCTTTCGCGTAAAAAAATCTAGCACTTGAAAAATTTTTTAAAAACTCAAAGATTAGTATAAGATCGTTACTCAGTGAAGAGGATTATATATTCTTTACTTAAAAATACTTAATAAGGTAAAGTTAATTTTAAATTTGAAATTTTTATAAAATTGTAAAATATTATAAATTTTTAGCCTTGATAATGAAGACTGAAAGTCTTTGAAACTTGGGCAATTTATTGAAAAAATGTAGCAAATAATTGTTAGCTAAAAATCAAATATTTTTATTCAATAATAAATAAGGTACTTGTAACAGTACATGAACAATCACCAGTACTTGAAAGATCGTTCAGGATTTGATTTTTTTAATTATTATTTGTTAATTTTGAATTTAAAAAATGGATAAATATTGAAGCTGAAGGATCGCAGCATAATTTAAAAAAAAATTTAAACGATTATTTTAAGAATCAACAGAAAAACAAGGAAATGAAAATTTTAGGTCGTTTAGGTACTGGAGCATTTTTTTATACACGGTTTTCCAATTTAAAATTCGGTAGTTCATGTACTGGTGCAAAAAACATGTCGTGAATATCACTTAATTTCACAAAATAAAATGCTAATTGGGACAAAATATTGTCCAAAATTTATACATTTCAAATTAATTTATACACTATGAAGCCAATTTGTTAGTTTTCTCTAAATCGTAAAAAAATTTTAAAAAAGATTGTATTCATATAATATCAATTTATGGATTTATCAGAGAAAATTTACCTTAGAAAACCAATTGTGATCGAAAACAAAGAGGTAAATAACTGGATCGAGAATTCTAGGGAGTACAAAGTCAAAACTTTTCTTTAAAAATATTTCCTTCCAACAAAAGTAATAAAAACGTACAAAAACTTCGTCTTCTGCCATAACCTAAATCTTTAACAAGTTTTAATGATTAAAGATTTAATATATTTTGTAAAATAATTCTGAAAATTCTTAAAACTTTATAAACTTAAAATATATATAATAATGCATAGCATTAAATTATTACAATATAGTAAATAAATATAAACATCAAATCAATCATGTAAATGTTTTAAAACTTTTGTTTATCCAAAATAAATTGATTGAAACTATATTTTATATATAAAACTAAAGTTAAATTCGAACAGAATATAAGCTTGCAATTCAGTCATCACTTTATATATATATATTATATATATATATTATATATATATATATAAGAATGTAACACAAAATATAACAAAACTGCTATTACAAAACTTTGTATTTTGTTTTGTTCATTCTATATAAGGAAGTTTATACCTATACATATATAATATATACAATAAAGAAACATCTTCTTATGGATTAAACTTTACTTTAAACTTTTTAATACACATAAAATACGTTCTTTATATTATATATAAATAATTTATCAACTCTTTATATATTCATTTATATAATTAATGTAATTTTTTGCTAGAATAAATTAAGAAAACTTTATTTATGAAATAAAGCTTCTTGGATTAGTCGAATATTTAAAATCAAGTTTTGTTCAACAGACATATTTATAAATCCAAAATATAAGAAATTGTTTTTTGCCAGTTATATATTCAAAAACCTCAGTTGAATCTTCAGATGAACAAAATCTGATTCGTATCAACTGTTAAACAGGTAGGCATGAGACATTTTAATATAATTATCATTTATGATTATTTCGAATAGGAAAATTAAAATAATATTTTATTACTGGGTTATAATTTAGGGAGATCTGCTTACAAAAAACGAGTACTTTGAGTTTGTGCTTTTAGTACCTTTTAAAATAAGGGGTTTTAAAATAAGTATTGTAACACACACATATATATAAATAAAAATTATTTAAGTTTAAATTTAAATGTACGCGTTATAATCAGCAAAATAGAAACTAATATTTTAGTATTAAGGTAACCACGCACTGATGATGATGCTTTAAAGCATTGAAATGTGCATATGTAACTTGTAGAGCACGTCATTTACACGATGATAAGAGGTTAAAATTTTGGTTTTAAATTCCAAGAATAAAAGTAATAAATTTGATAGGTTTCTGAAAATTCTGTCCAAAAATATTTTAAACTTTCTGATTTTAACCAACATGTTATAATATTTTCTGACTGGTATCTGTTAACGCAAAATAAAAATCTAAATAATAAAAGTACTCCGGGAAAGTTATATTAATAAATTTTCATACTATAAATTAAAATATTTATTTATAAATCAACGATAAGTAGGTCATTTATAAAATAAAGCTTTCCTCAATCAATAATTGCGATAAATATGAAAATTGATCTTTTCAGAACATAATAATAATTATATTTATTTAAACAAACGAGAGATAAAGTTGATATCTCTTGAAATTGATTACTGTAAAGGGATATATAAGTAATTGACATATACGAATACTAAAATCCAATGAATAAGAGTAATAAAGGTATAACATATTATATGGATATCGTAATACCTCTTGAATGAATCCTTTATATTTCTATTTTGTATATTACAGATATATATATATATATATATATATATATATATATATATATATATCCTCTATAAAGCGAATATTGGAAAATACTATTACTATTTACTGAGGTCACTAGTTCCATGCATCGTATTTTATATACATATATATTTATATATATATATATATGCGTATGTGTTTTCTATACCCTTTATACATTTAAGCTCGATGATGTGCTTTAAAGCCTTGTGTTGTATCTGGCCAATGTGGCTTATATTATTTCAATATTTGCTAATTACAGGTGAATATCTATCGTCAATCATATATAGAAAATTTACATGCACGTATTTAATATTTAATATGTATTAATATAAAAGCTACTAAAATAAATATCCAATTATATATTTGGTATTTCTTAATTTAACTGCATTTAAATAAATTTACTCTTTTAGCGCGACAAAATTAAATCAATCTAAAGCATATTAATTCAAGTATCATTTAAAATTATGTTTTCAATTATATTTAGATATTGAATATTTGTGAGGATTTTTTGGCGTTGGAGGCAGCCAAAGAATATATTAGGCAATCATTATCTGCAATTTTAATAAGAATCAGTTGTATAAGATGGATACCCAGATGCACCATTGTTAGAAAAGATAGTTTTATAAGGTTCTTAGACTATGTGATATAAAAATTTATTGAGTAATAGCTGTCATGGTGACATCTACGTAGTAAAATTAGATTAGGTACGAATTGTATGGTTACAATATGCATATTAAGTAACATCAAAGAACAGGAAGTAAATAAGTGAAAAAAAAGACGCATAAATATCTATTTAGAAAATATATAAAGTACAAGAAAACACAAAAAATCATTATAGGAAATGAGCAATGGCAAAAATATGCGAATGTTTCAGTGTTATGGAATAATTCATTTAAATTATCCTCTTTAATTTTTTTTTTTAAATAATTGAACATTTATTTTGAGATTTGTTTTCCATCAATGGGTCCGTGTCACTTGGGAGTTCCTCGCAATCAAGGCAAATGAACAGGGAGCAGGTATGGTACAAGTGGGGTTTGTTCACATGACCCGAAAGCACTTTTCCACTCATAGTGCAAAGTATTAATAAGTATCATCAGTGGATTTTAGTTTTCTCAGGCAAAGTTCCCTAAGGCACGATGAAGAATGTTGAATAGTGGAATTGGTAGACTTAGGATACTGGGAAACTTTTAAGTCTGGGCGCTCGCCGTTGTGCTGAGATATGCCACACTGAAAAAAAATTATAGACCCGACGCCTTGAATTTTACAGGCCGAAGGCATCGACTCTAAGTCTAGAGGCAGTGTCTTGTTTAATCAAGACGTATGGCAGAGTAATAAACGCGCGTTTTGACTGAATTTGAAGCACAGTGTCCGCGTCTCTACCGAATTCGGGAAACGCGCGTTCGCATCGAGGCCAATGAACATATGTTTGTCACGTGTCGGAGCGAACGCGCGTTTCGCGAGTTCTTGGAGAGGCTCTGGGCCGAGTTTCTTTTGAAGACGCATTGAGAGTCTATTATAAGGGGCCATTTCCATGTTTTCGTAACTCGCTTGATGTCTGCATATCAATTCTAGGCGTCGGGCCTATAATTTTTTTTCAGTGCATACTTGTCAGTCTCTGCCCCCCTAGAATATCCCTAGAATATTGATGGATATTTTTTCTCTGTTCAACTATTCAGTAGAGCAATTCATAGAATGCTGGGGGAGAAAGTACATAGACAGCGATCATAAAATCATAAACAGCATCAAAAAAATAAAATTTATATGGTTAAATTAAAAAGAACAATTAATAAAATATTTTAAAATTAAAAAAAAAAAAATAATTGTAAAAATTTCTCAACTGTATACTTTTTATAAATAAAAAAACAACTAAAATATAATAAAGATTTTATCTAAAGTTTAAGATTCTAAAGCGTTCATTAAAAGTAGGTCAGTTCTTAAGAAATTCAAAAGATTAAGTACAAAAGTAGAATGTGGATTGAGACAATAGGGTAAAGTCCGAGTTTCTTATACAAGCTTTAGAAATAGTATAGGAAGAAATATCTATTAACGTTGGAACTTATTACTTCGCATGGTTTTGTACTTTATACGTTGAATACCAATAAGAAAATCTTAAGTAAAACATAGTTTAATTTCTCTTTTTTTTACTTTTATTGCTATTAATCTTGTTATTTAGAAAAAAGAAAGAATACAAAACTTGTTTTTTTTTTTAAATAAATATTCTATTGAAATTAAAATTATTATTTTGAAATCAATTAATTTTAACATGGAACATATTTATAGGGAGGAAATCTGAAAATCAAGGGGAGAGGTAGAATTTTTCCGATTTAAGGGGGGGGGGGGTAAAATATGTCCAATTTAAGGGGGGTGGTTAAATGAAACTAAGAATAATTTTGATTTAGGGACTTAGAATAATTCAGTTTTACGGCCTTTAATATTTTCGATTTAGGAAGCTAGAATAATACGCGTTTAGGGAATCAGAATAGTTTGGGTTTAGAATCTTAACATCTAGTAAAGGTGATAATTGTATTGTAATGTTGCGTAACATTTATGTATTATACCTAGCCCTCAGATATAAGTAAACATTTTCTATACATTTTGGTTGTGTTTACACAAACCAGTCATAAGTTTTTTAAAAATATCTATTTTTGCAAACTTGACGCAAAATTTGCTGTGCACCTAGTAATGTAAAAAATTTTGTCAGTACCATGAGCATTACTAGGCTTTTTTGCTACTAATATAATGTACTAAATTAATTAACAGATAAAAAGGGCAGAAAAGTAATTACGATGCAGGTTTAAAAGTAGCCATTTTCTGGCCTAGTTGTGTTATAACTATTTCTCAATCAAGGATTAAAATTTAGCACGTAATAAAAAATCTTGCCTGCAAATGCTTTGTGCAGACAGCACGTAATTGTCGAACCCTAAATTTTATCTTATTTTCTAATATTGTTTGTTATCAAAAACAGGAACAATAAACGTTTGTTGCATAGAAAAGCACCAGTGCCTGATAAAAAATTACTTGTTTCATCAATGTACATTGTTTTCTTAGAAAAAATAATACTTAAAAATAAAATAAAATTTTAATTTTTTTCGATTCCAATTTAATATACTTAAACAATTGTTGAGTAAAAAGCAAAAATAAAAATATAGAAAGATTTTCTTATTCTTAAGAGAAAACCTACCAAAAAAATAAAGAAAACTCGCGTAAGAAAAGATTTTTATTTTTTATTTTTAATGTTTTTTCGAGAGGACGATTGCGCTTAAGAAATAAGAATCAAATACGTAGAACATAAAAGAAAGAAAAATGTGATATATAGAAAATATATTTTATATGAAATTGAAAGAGTTTTAAAAAATTGTCAAAAGAAAAAAAAAATATAATTTAAAAGAAAGAATATCATTGTGCATGAAAAATAAATGCACTTATTGCAAGCAAAAAGTATCTATATTGTTGAAATAAAATTTGTAGGCGAATGATACTTATTTTTCATTATTATTTTATTTCAATAAAATATTGATAAATTTCTAGAATTTAAGCTCAAAATAATTATTTATATAATATTTTTCAAAACAATAAATCATCAATAAAGCATTACTTAAATTAAGTAACTTTTTTGTGGTTACCAATAAATACTATTAATTTGATAAAATTTGTTTTTGCTGTTAGTATTTATATTGAAATTTATAAAAAACCTAAAAAATAAAGAATAATTTAAAAGGATAAAAAAAGGGGTAGTAAAATATCAACGATGAGTTAGGTCAAATAAAACGAAATGGAGGCTGTATTTAAGAGCAAAAGAGAATCAATAGTCTGGACTGTCCCGTAAGCCTTATAGGTTTGTATTTGTGTACTGTATGTATAAATATATAGTTAAAAATAAATGTGTTTTTGTGTTTAGACTAGATATAGGTCATACTGTCGATTATCTTTTTTATTTACACATACATTTTTAAAAGATGCAAAAACTTTATTTAAATATTTTTATTTAGAAAATTTGTACTTTTTTTTTTTTAATAAATTAAATTTTCTTTTCCATACCCTTTTTTTGTTTGTTTATTTTTTCAGACTCATATAAGCTACGTTGATTTAAAAAAAAAAATAAGGTATTTTCTTTTAACTGCATATTGCTAAAAGGAAATATTTACAAAAAATATTAATATAAAGTCAATCATTTTTTCAAAATTTAATTTGTTGAATAATAAAATTTTATTTTACCAGATAAATTGGTTAAAATTTTATTGTTCTGATCTTTTTTTTTATAGCAATCAATTCCGCTATATAGACAGAAAATTTTTAGTTGCTGTGACCATTGTTTTAAGAAAACTAATTACTTTTCTGTTTGGAACTGAAGTTTTTCCCATCGTTTAGATGTTCTCTATAAATTTTTGCTTTGACCACATTTTCCAGTCCAATCACAGTTTTCTGGGTTTTTTTTCTAGCTCTAAAATGTATAGAATGTGTTTGATTTAAGAGGCAAGGTCAAATATGTCCGATTTAAGGGGGGGAGGTCAAATGGGACTTAGAATACTTTCAATTTTGGGACTTAAAATAATCTAAGTTTAGAGAAATAGAATAATTTTGATTTAGGGACTTAGAATAATTCAATTTTATGAACTTGCAATAATTAAGGTTTAGGGAATCAGAATAGTACGGAATAATATGCGTTTACGGAATCAGAATAGATTGGGCTTAGAATCTTAACATCTAGTAAAGGTGATGATTACAAATTATAAAAATAGAAATTTCTATAGATGTTGTGTAACATTTATGCATTACACCTAGCCCTCAGTGGTAAGTAAACATGTTTTATCCATTTTTTGATTGTGTTTACACAAACCGGTTATAAGTTTTTTATATTCTAATCTCATATTTCCAAATATTATTATAAAATTACTAATTAATGAACCATAAATAATTCGTTAAAAATTTGCCTTTGATTGAAAAAATGCAGATTAAATTTTAATACAGTACATATTTTTTTTGTAATTAATTAAAATATTATATATTTTTACAATATTTTAGTGAAACAAAATGAAATGAAAAAAATTTAATAAAAAAACCATTTTATGTTTAATATAAGGTGAAATAGATAGTGCTAGTGCAAAAAATTACTTATTAGCTAGCAAGCTAAAACTTATTTAAAAAAATTAGCAGGTCATTTACACAAAAAAATTGTTTACTTTAATTTTCTTACCTATTAATTTCAGCTAGCATCAAAACCGAGTATCATAGATGTTATCCAAGTATTACCAAGTTTACCTTACATATATATATTTTATAATTAAAAAAACATTTAAAAATTTTATTTAGCGAAAATAAAAATTTGATATGAATATAGCTGTAACACTTTTTTCCAATATAATTGATATTTAATAATATGATACGGCTTATAGATTTATAGTTTAATTAAACCATTTCGAAAAAAATTTAATGTAACAAAAAACCTATATTGACTTTAGCAAAATAAATAAAAATTTTTTTCATTAAAATTTTTTTATTTTTACTAGTAAAAAAACTTTTTAAAATATGATACCTATCTAGGATAAAAAAAAAAATAAAAAAAATGGGAATCTGATTAGAACAATAAAAGAAGCATCAATATTAATCCTGTTTCAGTGTATACAGTATATATTCGAGCTTTTGCACAAACATAAATCCAATCAGCGTGAGAGCTGTATATATATATGAGTTTAAAGCAGAAACTATGTGCAGAAATGTAAAAAAAAAGAGAAAAACGTAAAATCCAAAAGCTTTTACTTTTTTTTTTAAAACTTCTCTCGTACACTTCATAGTATAAACATGTAAATAAAGTTAAAAAAAAATGATAATAAAATAACAGAATTCAAAAAATCATGTAGCAAAAAATTAAATGAAAAAATTACAGTGCTTTTTTTATTTTTTCATGAAATATAAAAATATAATACAAAAAATGTTTTTGAACTTAAATGTAATTAGGAATAAATTTAAAAAATAGAGGTCCATGGGTGAGAAAAATCTTAATTTACAGTTAAATAGTAATAACAAACGAATTAGTGAAATCAGAATAAGTAAATTTAAAACTTGCTTTTTTATTTATTTTGCAAATATCAACGATTTTAGATGAATTTAAGCAGATATTGTTTGAATTAATTATTATTCAGTCACAGATTTATCATCTCTCTGTTTATTATATTTTTGACCTAATTTAAAATTTTTGTTTATTTTAGTTATTTATTTATGCAAAAACAAACTAGAGTAACCTATTTTCCAAAGTATTGTGACAATATTTTCTGAAAAAACTTTTACTTATTTAATATGACAGATTTTAAAAATATTTCGATATAATTTTATGTATAACAAGTTGTTTTACATACTAATAATACTCTTAAAATTAAATATTATTTTTAAAACCCTAATATTTTTTATCAGACAAGGGTTCTAAATAAACAAATTTGTTTGTTAAAAAAAATATCCTGATTATTTTAGACATTTATTTGCTTTGGTGAAAAAAATCTTTTAACATCTCGTCTGAATAATTTCATTTTAAATTTTTTACTTTAACTTGAATAGAAAATCCCTTGACCCTACGCACCTCGGGCTTCAAAATCGTTCTCATGGAAAAATAATTTTTTCTGAAACTCAATGAATAAATTTAGCATTCTTTTGTTGAAACGATGGATTTTTTTGCTATTACCATTTAAAATTCGATTTTCTTTTACAGCTTAATACTCCTGTTTGGAAAATAGTATAAATAAAAAAAAACAATTTTTTCTTGGTCAATAGCAGTTTGAACAACTTTTTTTAAATTTTGAGTACTGTTATGACATAGAAAAATAAAGTCTTTTAATATGATCAATAGTAAGAGGTTTTAGTCTTCTATTGAATAACAGTTCAACAATATTTTGAGCGTTATTTATAGAGTATAAAAAATATTTTTTCCAACGTTTCGGTGCCATCGAGGTACTACTATTGGACTAATGGTGTCTATACGATTTTCGAATGGCATTTAAAAGTTACAAGTTAGTTTTTTAATAGGGAATAGTTTAATGAATTAGTATTTTAATCAAAAATTAGAGTTGTAAGTATTATTCAAAAACTTTCTCTATAATTTAATAATATTTAATCATTTCCAATAAAATTTCCCCATTGACGTAATTTATAAATTTATTAAATTTTACTACAAATTTTAACTGTTCAATAAATATCTTTCTTACTTTTCGAAATTTACAAGAAAAAAAGTTTGATATTTCAATTTAAAAAACCAGAATAGAATTGAGTATATTTCTATAATGTACAATTTTTCAACTTTATTTCAAAATTTGTAAAAGTAGAATTGAAAAAGTTCAAGGATAATAGAAAATATAATAAAAAAGTCAAATAAAAGATAATAAAATAGTAAAGGTATATCTGAAATTTATTGATATTTCAAAATTTCTTAAAAATAATTTGAAATGTAAAATAGGATTTTAATTTTGAATTTAAATAATAAAAATATTTATACTTATTTATGTAAAAAAAAGTATCTTAAAAAGCTCATATTATGTCAAGTGCGAGCTTTTATAGAGAGCCACTAAAAATGATTCTTAGTTTATGTCATTACTCAAAGTAAGTGTTAAAGAAAAGGTCACGCAAAACCAACTATTTAAAAATAAGAGCGTATTATAATGATACTTCTAAAATAAAAAAAAAAAAATAAAAAAATAAATGTGTGTAAAGTGTCATAAATCCTTCATGAACTCTTCAAATATCTTACACACTTGAAAAACTTATAACTGATACGTGATATTACATATTCAACTATATTATAACCTCTTCTTTTTTATTATTATACGAAATCTTTATTCTACTTATTATTCAACAATTTTCTTCTTTTATTTTTTTTTTTATTTTATCGTCTCAGTTGATTTATTCTCAGAAATATTTTTTTTTCTAATATATTATTACAGAATTTTTTATTTTTTGAGGAAAAATTTTACACCTTGTATTTTTACTGCTGAGAATATAAAGAAAATTATAAATTTTAGTTACAGATAGAGTTATTAAGGCTTTGCATTCGATATAGTACACAATTCATTAAGTTAAAAGAGTTTTGGTCCTTTTTATTTGTACGACTTTTTATGAATAAGGTTTGTCTTCGGGGAATAAAAATCATAAGATAAAAGCTATGAGACGATGTTTCTTATAGAGATCAAATATTGGCCCCTAAAGAGACCGAGTATATAGTAGCATTACTTAGAATTTATTCAATCATCTATAATTCTAAGAATTTTATTTTTCTGGTAAATCTAATCGGAAATCTCAACATATTGATTTCTTGAACAGAAACTTTTTTTCAGATAATTTTTATTTTTAATTTTTTTTTGCATATTAGAAAAATTTTAAATTGTATTTCGGGGTCTTAAAAAGGTGCTAAAGGCCCAAAAAAAATTTTTATTGTAAAGTGATGATACATTACGTTTCCCGTTAATTTGCAAATTATTATCTTTTCATGGGTTGGAGAAATTAAATTAAGCCCAGAAAACTGTATTTTTAGGTTTTATTAGGTTTTTGGGAGTCTGTTCCATTCCAATGAGGAATTTCAGTGACAATTATGGTTTTGCAGCGTTTTTTTTATTTTCCAGACTGATATATATAATGAAAAATAAATTCAAAATAAAATATCTTCAAGTTTTCTACTAAATTTAGATATTTAAGATAAAGAAAAAATAAATCCATTGGTTTATGAAACACTAATTTTTGGTAAATTCAAGAATTTTACTTACCAAAAAGTACCAGTTGGTCCTTTTAACCTGGATTTTTTCATGTATAAAATTTTGAATGTTAATAATATAAATCTTATAATATACAAGAAAGTTTCTATGAATAACTTAAATCGTAGCAAAATACTACGAAAATGCTCGATTATGCAAAGTCACTTTTATCGTTATCAAAGCTTCGATCAGATTCTCTCAAGAGAGAGAGACTAGTGTAGAGTTAAAATATTCTGATTTACATTTAGAATAAATAAGCATAGGACATGAGTTTTAACCTCGTTGAAATAAATATATATAAAGTCCACTATGCAGATTGAAAATACAGTTTCACCAAGGGATATGTTCCATATATACCGCTAACCCTTTAAACAAATCTGACACATTTACTTTAAACTTGTTAATATATAGTAAATATAAAATTACGGATACTTTTATCCACATAAAAGTTTAATTGCACTTTTTTCCACTTTTATTTCGTTAGTTAACAACGTTTTAAAAGTTTATAAAGTTTAACTCAGAATGAGGTACAAAGTTAGCTACTAGGGGTAATTTTATGAGCCAATAATGGTTTTTTTCTCCTATTTCTAAGTGTGGACTTGCAGATGTTTTTAAAAAGACCAATCAATGTTTTTCAGGTTACGAGCAATAAGTCGTTTAATTAGTATTTAAAATTAATAACCTAAAACAATCAAGAAAATAATTTAAAAACATAAATTTTTTATTTTAGATTATAGTCATGATTTATAAACGTACTTCTTAAGCTCGACAAAGAGCTTTAACTTTTAACGTGATTTCTTATTCTCTTTGAAAATAAAATTTGTTTAAAAAAAATTTTTCATTCATAAACGGAATAAATGAATTTTCCAAGAATGCTAATAAAATTTTTATAATTTTGGACCTAGTTTTAGATAAAATACAAAGGATAAAAACAAAATTCTTAGAAATATCCTAGATTAAAAGTATTACACAAAAAATTAAAGTGTTTCTTTAATTTTAGAACCTTGCATGTAAGATGCAAAAATTAAACTCTATAAATTTTTAATCTGATTTTAAGCACTTGTTTTTTTATAAAAATCAAAGCTAACCGGTAAAACTTTTTAGTAAAAATATTAAATTTTTAGAATTGAAAATTTTTTTAGAAAAAAATAAATAAAATAAATAATGTAAGATAAAAAAAGAAGTTATTTTACAAATACATTTATTAAATATACATTATGTTGGCGTCATCTATTATTGATGTATCTTAAAAAAAAAAAAACAAAGAAAAAGTACATACATATAAACATTTTTATATAAAACTAACCAAAAAAAGTTGAATAAAACGATCAAGTTTTACAATACAAAGTAAAAAATGTAAAAAATTGAAGAATAAAAAAATTATTTTTATTATTTTTTTTTTACTTAAAGAATATAAATATATAGTTTTGTTTTGTATATTGAAGAATTTTAGTTTTAAAATAATTTTTTTTTTTGGAAAATGATTTGGATATTTGCCAAAATAATAAAAATATACAAGAAGTATGTGTATAACATAGTACAGCGTTAAATTGAACTTTACCAACAAATGATGACAATTGAATTTTTTAGAGCTTATATGCTAAAAAAAAAAATAAAAATAATAATATTGAATTATGAAAACAAAAAATTTTTTTATTAATTTGAACTTCTAATCCTGTTATGAACTATTTATTATAGAGCGAAGCTCTACCTTATAACAAAAAAAAATCAGGTTTTGTGGACACGATATTTCAATTTATCTATCAGATTGCTTTTATTTTTGAAACTTTTGTCATTGTTTTGATAACCTGTATAGTTCTTCGTCCAGAAGGGAATATTCTAAAAGCGTGTTTTTTAATGCCTTTCCGCGCATTTTCTGGAGTTTTTTTTATTGAGAAAAAAAGTAGAATTGTACGTAAATGTTTTAAGCCTGTATAATTTTAACAAATAATTTTTAGCTTTGTTAATCAATATTTAATAATTGTACCAAATTTTAGGAAAAAATTATATGATTAAAATCGTATTTTAAAAGTTCTACCAAATAAAAATCCGGTTCCAAAATGAAAAAAAAAGTCTGCGAGTGGAATAGGATACTGGTTTTTTATTTACTTATCGAAGTCTTTAATATTTTCATTTTTTTTATGATTTTATAAGTAAAATATGTTTACCATAATGATAAATTTTACTGAGAAAAATGATTTTATTTGATTTCTCGTTAATTTTTAATGAAAGTCCGAAGATAGGCTGAGCTTGAAATCGACTAATTTTAGTAAAATAATGTAAAACTTAAAAAAATTAAAAAAAAAAAAATTGGCAATATAACAATTTTAAAAAAAAAGCGTATGCATATTCGTTATAAAAATTTTTTTTGCGAATTCAAAACTTTTGCTTGTATGTATTTTACAAACTTTATGTGAAAGCTTTTCAACATTTTTTTCCAGATTATTTATAAGTAGAGAAAAAAAAATGTAGTATAATTTTTATTTGTTATTAATAGTTCAAACGAAAACAAGTTTTAAAAAAACAAATTATGACACATAAAATTTAATTTATAATTCATTTTTTCTTATTATTATTATTTTTTAACTTCATAATAAAAACTTTTTTTTCAGATAACATATTAAAAAAATTTTTTAGTCTATAGTATGCGACCGTAATAATTCTTATTATAAATAGGATTCTAAAAGTATAGAGAAAATTCACAACAAGTTCGTCAGTATGTTTACGAGGTACGAAAACACTATGAGGATATTTTACGAGTTTCCTGTATCTCATTGCATTAGTAATAGTATTCAAGTTCTCTTTATGCCATATATATTTGACCATAAATTTACGTTTGCCATTTTGTATAGCGTAGTTAAATCCAAACTGAAGTTTTATAAATCCATATTGAAATGTTTCGTCGTTTATATATTAGAAATACTTGTGTCTAAATGCCAGATGTCACATAAAACTATATACTCTACGAGTTTACAAAGAGAACATTAAATTATCGTTTAATTTTTGAATTATTTTTAATAAATGAAAAAGCTTGGCGAGATACAGCTTTACAAATATGGTTACTAAGTATTTCAAGTTCTATTCAAATTGTGTGAGCTTGTAGCAAAAATTATATTAAATTCATAAGGTAAAAATATTAATTAAAATTCTGAACGCTGACATAACATAAAATTTTAATAGGACATATATAATAACGATAATTAAATAATTAAAAAATAATCATTAAGTCATAATACGTGTCTGTGAAGAAAATTTAATTTCTATAATGTATAAAACAATGTCATTTCTGGAATATTGCATATAAGGAGAGAACCCCTTAATGTAATATCATCATGCATAGTATAAGAAGCAAATATTATTCAGGGTCTAGCAGCATATTCAAGTTATATGGTTATATTATGGTATGCCAGAAGAGAAATTCCATCAAGGCATTCTGGCATGACGGCACGCCCGCAATGTCTAATCAGTGCCAGCTCAATTTCTCGGATCGTCTATTGTCGCCTCTTACGACCAACAACGACTGCTCTGTATATTCCAAAGACCACTAACTTCGTGTATTATGTTTCTCACTCATATTTGGTCATTTTGTTGTGGTTTATGTTGAATTCGAATAACTTAACTGATAATATAGTTGCATATTCTCTATCTCGATAACTTACACAACTGAAATACCAATGTAATTTTTATAAACATTTTACATAATTTACATATTTTGATGTACTAACTTTATTGCATTAGGGATGACTGTCCTGAAATAAATGTTTGTTTTCATAAAATTTTCGAGGATTTTATTATAAAAATATACGTTAATATATATAAGTTAAATTTTAAAGAAATTTTTGTCCATTGCTGTCCTCGTTATAAAATATGGTTTTTGGCAATTTAAAATTACTAGACTAAACAGAACATTAATGACTATTTAATTTTGTACCGAGGGCTAAAAAAAATATTTTTTTGAACAGACATTTTCGAATTATTCACTAAAAATATTCAAAAATATTATAATAAAATTACTTTTATTGAAAACTAAATCGTTTTAGAGATTTTAAAATACTATGCATGCAGCATTACATTATTTACGAAAGTTGAATCACATATTAAGTAAAGTATAAAAAGTCTTATGTACGTATTTTATTAAATCTAAAAAAAGCTAATATAAATTTCTTCGTAAATTTAATTATTTATTTTTCAATTGAATTTTATCTTTAATATTCTCAGAAAAAAATTCTTATTTAAATACTTTTTTTGAAAAAATAGCATAAATCAAATAAATCTGTAAATATTAGTTTATTGATATTAAAAGCTATTTGAAAATTTTCATTTAAGTTTACGCGTGCATAAAATATTGAAAATTTTTCGATTATTAAATAATATAATGTATGTATCAGATTCAGTTTTAAAGTCATTTAAGAACAGTACTTCATTGTATATTAAAGTTATTCAACTGTACATTAACGTATGCATGTATTGAATAAATATTTTAATTTAAAAATTTGCTTATATCTTTGAAGAAAATCAATCGGAAAATATTATAAATAAGAAATAAGGTTCTGTCAAATACTTTGATTTAGCAATTTAAATGTTTATTTGTATCAGCATAAAAGTTATATAATTTTTGAACAGCTGTTATAATTTTTTTACAGAAAGCTGGATTTATCGTGCCGTAAAGGGAATTTTAATACTATTTTTTTGATAAATAATTTTTATGAATGAATTTTTTAAAATTAAACATCACTTTCAGGTTGCTTAGCTGAAAAAAAACTTATTTACTTATAATAAATAAATTAATTTAATCTGAAATTTAATTTAATTAAGCTTGAAATTTCAAGCTAAGTTTCAAGTATTGCAGCTTGAAAGTAAATACTTAGACAGAAAATAATTTTACAGTTATTTCTAAAACAAACAAAAAACTTTCAAAATAATATTTTTATTTTAGAAATTTAAAGTAAATTCATCCGTAGCTTATTCAGTTCAATATACCATGAACGCATTCAATATAAATAAAAAAAAAGGATGAAACAAAAAGAATAATAATGCTGTATAGAATGTCTTCGTTATAAAAGGATATTTTTATACATGCTTGTGGTTTTTAATTTTTCAAGCACGCATCTGATTTCGTTAAAGTTTTAGTAAATTGTAGAGGTATAAAAATCATTTTTTTAACGTGTATTTTGGGTACTAGGCACTGTAAACCTGGACTGAGATATTTTTTTAAGCGGTTCCGATTTTCAAATGTCATTAAAAATTCCAAATTTTCCAAGTAATTAGTTCCTTCTGATTGAATGTTCCAAGTCGATAGTAATTTGTTATGTGGAGCATATTCTTTTTTATGCTTAATGATCGTTTAAAATTTTTCTTTGTCAGTGGCAAAGACAATAAGTATTTGCTGGATACACAGTGGCCAAAAGATACGTGCTTTTTGTGCACTGAAGGAAAAAAAATTTCTTTGAGAAGCTTCCTGAATCTAAGAAATACGAAAGTCTTAAAACTTAAACTTTTAGTGGATTCGATTGGATTAATTCCATGCGCTTTATTTTTAAAAAAAGTAAAAAACACGACAATATATTTTTCTAAAAATAATATTATGTAAAAAAGTAATATTTTTTCAATTCTCTATCGTGTTATATGATATCTTGATAGCCACAACTTTATAAGATATCTATTTTATTTTTAAATTATATATTTTATCGATTCTTTTTTCCGAATATAAAAATAAAAATAAATATACACGCTACAATAAAATGTAAAATGTTTTATTATAAAATATTATTGCATGTATAGTTATAGGTAAAGAAAAATGTATAGTTACAGTATATAAATTACTAATTAAAACTCTTTCTTATTACTTATAATTGGATAATTCCATGGATAATAAAAATAGCACAAAATAGAACGTGAGGTCTCAAAAATAAAAATACGCTGCCAACTAGCTGGCACTAAGGTTCCTCAAACAATGAGCTTAATACATCAATATGCCACTTATATCACCGATTACAATATTATACTATATTTTCAGATATTAGTACTTTCATGGAATTAAATGAGGTATTATACCAAAAAAAAAAATATTGCAGTTTTTTTAATTTTTTTGTTTTTTTAATTTTGAGAAAAAATTTGGTATCATATCCAAAAAATTACTATTAACGAACATTCTAAGACTAGTACTCTCATAGAAATAAATTAGGTACTGCGTCCAAAAAGAAAAAAAAAATTGGTGTTTTTTGTATTTTTTTGTTAAAAAATGTTGGGAAACAAATTTATAAAAATTAATTATCAGAGACAAAACCGTATTGTCAAATATAATTACTTTCATGAAAATAAATTAGGTATTACCTATTAATCTAACCTAACCTAACCTAACCTAACTTAACCTAACGCAACCTATCCTTACCTAACTGAATCTAACACAACATAACCTGACCTAACTTTACTCAACGCAACTTTACTTAAATACTGAAAAGGGTTGATAAAATCAACTTAACTTTAAATATTGAAGCCCTAATTTTTAGATTGAAGAGTTTCACTCAAAACTACTAAAAATTAATATATTTTCGGGTTATTGAATAAAGAAATAGGTACACCGAAGGAAGTCCCCTTAAATCTTACCTAACCTAACGCAACCTAACCTTATCTAACGCAACCTTACATTAACACTAAAATGGGTTGCTAAAATCAACTAAACTTTGAATAGTGAAGCCCTAACTTTTAGATCGAGGAGTATTTCTCGGAACTACTAAAAATTAATATATTTTTAGGTTATTGAATAAAAAAGTAGGAATAGATTCGCAGAAAAGAATTCATGGCGGATCTCGTGACGGATGGAAAGAGTAACTAAGTATCTGCTATAGCACTTAGTTATTATATTGTTATATGAAGTGAATTATTAAAAAATTTGTATGAAAATGATACGTAAGACAAAATAAAACTAAAAACTGATTTTATGAATAAGAAATTTTTTTCGGAGGCATAACATTCGGGAAAAAATCTATTCAAGGAAAAAGTAATTTGGGGAAATAGTCGTTCGGGGAGTGGTATTCGGGAAAATGGGTGAAAACGTCCTTAAAACGTCCTCTTGGTTGTATCTCAGTGGTAGATCTTTATATGTATCAACCAAATAATTAACGTCTTCTTTTCTTGCTTTAAATATTGAAGTGCAAAAGGATCCGTTCTTGAATGTTTTCTTATCTAACTGAAAATTCAAGTTGCCCATCAAATTCCAAATTAAAAACCTATTACTTTTTTTTAAAACTTTTTCTTGACCTTTTTTATGGAACTTTCAAAAATGGTGGCTGAGGAGAGCAGTTTTACCAAAAAACTTTAAAACAACATAACACCCTTAAAAGCTGTATAAAACCTTCAAATTTGGGAAAACTTCTATTTTTAAGTTGTTTTATCGAAAAAAAAAAACAAGTTTCTTATTTTTGAGACCTTAAATTCTATTTTGTGTTATTTATACATGGAATTACCCAATTGATAATTATTTTATTGTTATATTATTTAGATTAAAAGTTTTCGTACATGATATTTTAGTATATAATATTGACCGCTGGAATAAATTTTACTTGGAATATATAAATTATCACGTACAAAGTTTTCAGACTCGATTAATGTTGTAAAATAAAATAAAAGGTTATTTTGTAACGTATTAGTTTGAAAGGGTTATTATTAGTTTTAAAATTCATTTCAAAATAAGCTCAATTTTAATTTTCTAGTGGCTCTGAAAATTTGAATCAAGTTACTAAAGAAATAATTATTAACTAGTAAGTCATTATAAATAATGAATAGTCTGAGTGAAGACATTTTGAAGCTTTTTTAATATTTAATTATTTATTATTTTCATATTATTTAATTTCATCGTATTTAAAAAAATACATCTCTCTCTTTAACATTAATTATATTATATCCTCCTAGTGCACAATGGGACGAAATCCAAAAAAGCTTGGAAAAACCCTAAAAACAAGTTTCTATTTAAAAATTTTTGCTTTTGGTGTGGTAAAAGGAGCCCCCAAAATAAACGGTTTCATTACTGTTACAGTCCAAATTTGGCCTTCTTAAACGTCAAAAATAATATTTGCCTCTGAAAAATAGTAAAGATTTATAAAATTAACAAAATAAACTAACACAATCGACGTTCACAAACAACTACCACGTTCAATTTGCTAACTAAATTGAATAACTAGCCCCTTAAGAAATTGAGTTTTAAGTAAATATATAATATTCACTTTAGATTAATTAACAATAATAACTATTATGGTTTCACATTTAATATTCAGAAAATTAATAGAAATAAATCAAGTACAATTGTTTTAATGTAAAATGTTATACAACTATTCTCGAAAGCTGGTTGACTAACTTATAAGAGTTACATATAATCTAGAAAGGTTATATTAGCTTTTATCATACATATAATATTATAGAATTACTTTTAGGAAATTATACGAAATAATTCATTTTCGTTTACGTAAAGTAAAATAACAAGAACGATTAAAGTTTATTAATTAATTATTATTATTATTATTATTATATTTTATACTATGTTTATTTATTAATATTTTACTCTTCATTTAAAATAGATTTTCTCCTCTTAATTCCTAGAATTTTCTATTATTTTAATGGTTTTTAAAGCTAATTATTATAGGTAGTTTTATGCAAATAAATTTATTTCCTGGAATTATTTTTATTTAAAACCGTTGAATTATTTAATTACAAAATGAATTTTCCGTATTATTAATATTCATGTAGCTAAACAATAATAAATGAAAATTTTGAAAAATGCTAATATTCTATGCACCGAAACGAAATATTTTTCTCTGAAAATTTTTTGATTGATTAGGTAAATTTTACTTATTATTAAACAATATTAAATCATGTTTAAATGTTAAATAGCTTGAAGATTTTATAAATTTTTTTGCCCTAATTCAGCTAAAATTTCATTTAATTTTTGAAGCATGCCTAAAAAATGCAGCACTAAATATTAAAATAAGCATAAACTAAAAAAAAAAAAAAAAATTTTTGTTATGCAATCTTCTAATTACAAATATTCACTGACTATATAAATGCAAAGTTCAATCAGAGATTACGGGCCATTAAGCAATAGAAAATAGTATAAGCTGCGTATGCAAAATTTGACGATTTGTACATTATATTTTAGATATATGTCGTGTATTGTATAATTTTAGACGTAACAAAATATACATGATTACTTCTCCCTTCTATAATATAATCTTTTCACGTCGTTGACTACCAGCTACAGATAAATCATTTAAAATTTCGCGTGATTTCGTTTATAAAACATCAACTTTATATTTACTCTATAAGACCTTAATTTCATCAATTAATCTGTTATTTTATCAAGCATGCAAACTTTTACAGAAACTAGGACAGCAAAAAAAAAATTTTTTTTTTTATTTATCTTATTTTACACATGTCAAAAATAATAAAAGTTTTAATACACTTCATACGTACGAGCTAAAAAAATTCAATAACATTTAAATAAGGATATTTTTTGGTTCATAAGCCATTTTTTTATGCATCAAACACCAATTTCCAAAAAAAAAGCTCTTTGTCAATTTTATTATTATTACTTTCCGTAGTTAAACCCTTTTTTCTAAAAAAACTTTGCACTTTTCAGTGTCGGATGAATAATGGAACTTTTTAAAAGAATTTTAAAAAAAAGGGTCCTTTTTTTATAATCTCTACGTTAATAAAATAAAAATAAAACTTTTTTTTCTTTCTTTAACTAAAAAGTATGAAAATAGTTATAGGTATTTTAAAAACTTTTATTATAAAATTTATTTTTTTTATGATTAAAAAAAATATATAAATATAAAGCTTTTAATGCGAAAATTATCAAACAGTTTTCCTATATATATATAAATTGATGTCATAGCAATCATTTTGGAATTTGATATTTAATCGAATTTTCATGTTAATAGGATACAAGTCAACAATGGATTAAAGCATCAATATACATATATATATATTTTGAAAATATTCAAATCAATCTTTATGTAGATGAAAATCTCATTTAAACAATACGACGGAATATTAACAAAAGGATTAAACTTGAAATTACTATGTTTTAAATTTTTTTTTTTTTTTTTTTAATTTTTTAATTCATTAGTTTTTTATTTAAATATTTACTGATTACTTTTTTTTAGTTTATATCTTTTAAAATAAATGAATTCAATTATTTCAGATAATTTATTTTTTAAAGAGTTTTATTCGTGTTGAGTAAATAAAATATTTAATAACTTTTATGTTTTCATTTTTAATTATTATGTCTTTATTAAAAATTTATTATTCGATTATGAATGGATTTAAATTAAGTATGAGATTTATAAATAATAAATGTTAAATAAATATTTGAATTTTTAACCTATACTAGCTAATATCTAGAAAACTTAAAAGTGAGTTAATTTTTTAGGCCATTTCTTAAACTTTTTTCTGTAAATTTCGTTATTTTGTATTTTTTTAAGTTCATAGTCTAAAGTTGTGGGCTGTTACGAAGCTGATTTTCAGTAATGGCATTTTTTGGAAGTAATAAAATTTAATATAACATTAGAAAGTAAAAATGGACCACACAATATCTAGAAATTCAATAGCGGATTTTCTAGGAGCTTGAAATGGTGTAAAACCAACATTAGTTCCTTGAACTTCAAGATGTCACACAACCACTTCTAGGCACTTCAACTTCTAAACAGGAATACTATTATTTTGAAAAATGATCGTATAATTTAAGCCGATAATGAAAAAAATCAAACTTTAAATATAAATGCCAGGCTAATATACAAATGCTGTATGTGTTTGTATATCTTAGGTATTCTGAAATTCTTAAAAGTAAAATCGCAAGATTTCATTTTCTTAAATTTAAATAAATTTCGCTATCGGTGACATTTTATTATTCCAACCAAATTGAATAAAATTTGAATTTCTAATCTTATAACAATTAGCAAAAGTGTTATAAACTTAATTATTCATTCCTTCATGATATATTACAGTAGCTCATATTCACTTAAATCATTTTTCAAATTTATTTTCGCATTTTATAATTATTTAATTATCTTAAGTAAAAACGTCATTTTAGTATGTGTTTTTAACAAAATATTTTTTATTTCAATTGCACTAAATCGCCAATAAAACTCCGTACATTTTTTTGTAGTAAAAAATTAATTCAGTTTCTTATTAAACTGAAATCTATTCAAAATAAATTCTTTCACTGTTATCACAAGAACAATTTTCAAAAGTTATAAACATTAAAGTAAATTTTGAAATACCCAGTTAATATTGTATTTACATATTAATAGAATCATCACATTATAATAATTTAATCTTAAATAAAAAAGAGTTTGTAAAACTGTACAAAAACCAAAAAAAAACTACGATAAGATTCAGTACAAAAGAATAAAAGAAACTCATAAAAAGAAAATATACACTAAGAACGATGTAAGAAGATTTCCCTAATACATATAAAAAATATTTCCTAAATTAAAGTCACCGAACACTGAATGGCGTTGTGGAAGTTTGCCCTGAGGGATAAAAAAAAAGAAAGGATAGAAAAAGGCGAGAAAGTATAAAGTGGTGGTTAGTCTTGTCGCTCAAATAAAGTATAGAGTTCAATTTTAGATTTGCAATGCTAACCAGGAACTATATTAAAAGGGAATTAATTTCTTGCTAACCGGCTGAAGTAGTTCTTATATTTATAAAGCTTTTGAGAGGGGTACTTTGTAGTATTATCATTATTACAGATAATCTCGTTCGTACTCGGCCCCTACAGCATTTATTTTTTTTACATTTATATTTACACTATTTTAATAATTTAATTTTCATTACATAGATAAATCACCGCATACAAATATTTTAATATTTTTTAACACAATTAAGTATGGGACAGATGAATTCCAATTTTTGTAGAAAAAAATTACTAACAGTAATCTGAATTGTTTCTTAAAAAAAAACTGAATAAAAAAAAAGTTTTAAGATTAAAAAAAATTTTTTAAATATCAAAGAATCAATTTCCACAATTTTTCTTAAAACTCATTTTGCTGAGATTTTACCATGTTATTTTTAAGTTTTTTATATAAATTAATTTTGTTTTGATTTATTACTACACATTTGTTATTTATAAATATACAGTTACTTGTTGTATGTGTACGTATTTGTCTATAGTGTAATATATATTAATACTTTTGCGAGTACTTTTGTGTAAAAGTATTTATTTTTCTACGTTCCCTAGTATATATGTATATATAAAAGTAATGTACAGATATAAAATATATATATAACTTTGTAAATTTTTGTATACGTGAATCATTGATTCTCAATAAGTTCGAACAAACCCAACTATTGACCCGATTTTATAACGATACATCAGAAAAAAAAGAAGAAAATGTTGCTATAAATATCAGTTTCTTTTTCGCCTCATTTATCTGAAATCTCATGAAGAAAACCCAATGGAATTGGCATTTATACGTACGTATATTCAACAATAGAATACGAATTTAAATGATAAGTGGACATATGTAAGGCTTTTATAATTTAATATCAGAAAAGAAAATACTGCAAGTGGTTTTTTTTTCAGTGTGGATAAAATAATACACCCAAAAAAGAAAAAGAGTTTTTAACAGGGACAAATGCCCTAAGTAAAATACGTATGCACGTTCAATATCGAAGTTATACACAATAACCATTCAATACATCAAAGTACTGGGGAGCTTTATTTATAGATGATTTTTCATCAAATTATTAAATATAAAACAAATTTATTATTATTGCATAGTTCTTTCAAGTATTTTTCAAAGATTTTTGAAGTTTACATCAATATTTTTTTCTAAAATCAATCTAAATATAGGATATAATTATTATTTACACAAAAGAATTTTAAAAATTATTACTCTAAAAATCAATTTTAATATGCAAATAAAAAGAAGGATAAATATTGTTAAAGTTAAGCTTATCTTAAGAGTAAAAATGCAATCTTACATTTATTGTAAAATAAACAAATCTCTTGATTGCATATATTATATATTTATAGATTTAAATTTATTATACTTTCCAGTATTTCCATATAAATAAAAGATTAAAAGCTTTACAAATATTTAAAAATCAATATAATAAGCTAAAATTAAAAAGAAAAAAATATTTACAAATTTAAATTAAATTTAAAATTTAATACTTATATTTTTCTGAAGTATTATTAATTCAATTATAATGCAAAAGTGATACTTACTAGAGCAGATTAATCTGTACTAAATATTAAACATTTCTTTAAATTTTATTATAGAGCGAAGCTCTACCTTAATGGATGCAAAAATCGACACCTTTCGGACACGATATAGCCAAAACGATCAAACGGAATGCTTTCATTTTTTAAAACTGAGTTTATTTTATCGAGTTAATGAACCCTATTGTTTTTGGGGCCAATCTGGTATTTCTAAAGGCATGTTTATTCTTGTACTTTTGCTTCATACAGGTGAAAAACCTTCTAAATGTTATCCGCGCGATAAATTTCATAGCTTTTGCAATAACTTTGCATCAGTGAAATATCATAAAAATGCAAAATAACACAAGATTCTTATATTTTTAGGCACGATCACCCTATGTATGCAATACATAGATGAAATTGTGCCTTATAAGTTTGTCAGGTCAAAAAACGGAAAAATTTCTAAATTGTCCAATTCGTGGAGAAATTTGGTCCCCAGGTCATTCCGATGCCTCTAAATGCTTATATTGCCTTGGTGTGTGTAGGGATGTATGTTCGAGAAAGTGTATCCTCAAGATCACAGAACCTACTCGATGAATCAAAAATCCCTTAAACCAAATTTTTTGAAATAAGATCTAGTTGTAGGGTTTTCAATTTCAAGTGATTTCATCAAGTACTTGCAGAGAAATGTCCTAAAAACTGATTTCAGATATCAAAAAAAATTATTAAAAAATAATAAAAATGGTAAAAAATGAATTGGTTTTGAATTTAATACATCCAAAATGTGGTTAATGATCTAAAATAACCAGAAAATAACTAAATTAATTGAAATTTATTTTTTAGGCACGATAACCCTGTGTATGCAATACATAGATGAAATCGTGCCTTAAAAGTTCATCAGGTTAAAAAACGAAAATGTCTTCAAATTCTTCAATTTATGGAGGAATTTGGTCCCCAAGGTCATTCCGATGCCTCTACATGCTTTTATTGCCTTGTTGTATAATAATAAATAATAGTTTTCAATTTATGAGGGCGTGGACCCCATCAACGTTATTAAAGAGAAAATACTCAAAAATATGTGATCGTGCCTGAAATAAAAAAGCCTTAGCTTTTTTATAATTCTTTACGATTTTTATTATTTATTAATTAATCCAAATTTTATTCAATTAAACATTTAACGCCCAAGAGCCTATCTACGAGTTCTAAATTAATTTTAAAAACAAAATCTATTTTTCTAAAAATGTATCCATATGTTAAAAAGTCTCTATTCTCAGAATTTGATTTCAAACTTTCTATAAAATTAACCGGAAACTCATTATTTAGGGTAAAAGTTGGATACTAAAAAAAATCGACACGCTGCTTATCAGTATTGTAAATAGCATCAAAAAAAGGTATATTTAATGAAAAATAATAAAATTTTCATTTTTTGTATATGTTTTAGGACACATTTTTTTTGCATGATTTTTCTTAATTTGAAAATGGCGGATGGAGAATTAGAAAAAATTACGAAAAACAAGTTGCATTAGATTATTTGTTTTTAGGAATATTTTTTGGAATTTTACATAAATATTGGTTTTAAAATTAATTTAGTATTCAAATCTAAACGTAAAATTTCAAATATTAATACTAGATATATATATTTTTTTTTTTTTTTTTTTTTTGAACTGACATATACCGACGTAGGGTATCCCAAGAGGCTTAAACCTGTGCTGGGGCAGTTGCGGAGCAGCCGACTTTAAGATGTTAACTGAACTTGTATTCACCCGAACACTGTCAATGATTAACTAATTATTCATTAGTTATTCATTGACAATATCCGTGACATAGGAAAACTGCAGAAAACCTATGCCAAGAACAGCCGGATACATGTTTTCTACATAGTATTCGATTTTTCTTTTAAACACTATGCCGAAAACACGATCCTCACCATTTTTGGACTAAACCTAGTTCAAAAAATATGCAACTCCATCCGTATGCATTCTATGTATAATTCCATTATCATTGAATTTTTTTATTCTTATACATTGATCAGTTTGAAAAATTGATTTGAAACTAATAACTAATAAGTTTTTAATTCTTCTGAAGGTTACTTCATTGAAATAAAACCGGTTGTTTAAAAACTGATTTTTTTAAATAGCGTAATTTTATTAAATAAAAAAGAGATTAGGAACCTGGTAATAATAATGGTATGGTAATAAGTGCGTGGAAGTATTACACAGCTAAATTTTGGCACAGAGATATTCAAGACCTAAATAATAACACTTTCGTATTCTAATTTTTTCGGCCACGTGTTTTGGAAAAAGTTATGAGTACACAAAAATGGCCAATTTTTAAAAAAAAACTAAAAGTAAGTATGAAACCCCGGAATAGGCTAGGTTTTTAACTAACAAGGGGAGTTCAATACATTTGGAACACCGAATTACACCAAATGGTTATGGATGAGTTTGTTATGTTGAAAAAACATGCCGACTACCCTCCGTTCCTTCCAATGGGCCATCTGAGCCTAGAAATGCAGGGCTGAATGTTATAAAATAGGATTTTTTGGTAATTTTCAAAGAAACGCCAAAACCTCGCAAGATAACCAAAACTCTTCTGGTTGGTCTCATTTTTTTGGTTTAAGTATCACCTTTCATACGCCGTAAACCGCAATTTATTATCACTAATTCTCTTATCACTATAGCCAATTAACCAAACGGTCATTTTTAGCTAAAAATGACCAATTTTTAAAATGCTGCCAAATTTGTAATTTCTGACGAAAATGGGTTTTATAGATCTGAAAAAATTTGTACAAGCTTCAAATTTCCAAAAATTTTTTGCTCGTCTCATTTCCTTGATTCGTTTTTAAGGAATGGCTCTTCAAAGTTACCATTAAAAATGAGCTTTTTTAAAAAATCGTAAAATTGGGACTGTGACTTCAAATTATCATATCTGGTTAACAAATAATTGCAAAAGGTAAAGTCAAGAAGTTTTGAAAACTTGAAGCTTGTACAAATTTTTTCAGATCTATAAAACCCATTTTCGTCAGAAATTACAAATTTGGCAGCATTTTAAAAATTGGTCATTTTTAGCTAAAAATGACCGTTTGGTTAATTGGCTATAGTGATAAGAGAATTAGTGATAATAAATTTCGGTTTACGGCGTATGAAAGGTGATACTTAAACCAAAAAAATGAGACCAACCAGATGAGTTTTGGTTAACATGCGAGGTTTTGGCGTTTCTTTGAAAATTACCAAAAAATCCTATTTTATAACATTGAGCCCTGCGTTTCTAGGCCCAGAAGGCCCATTGGAAGGAACGGAGGGTAGTCAGCATGTTTTTTCATCATAAAAAACTCATCCATAACCATTTGGTGTAATTCGGTGTTCCAAATGTATTGAACTCCCCTTGTAAGACCAAAACATAATAAGTTTATATTTGACATTTTTCGGTATATTAATTCTGGAGAGACATGTTGGGCCATTGAAGACCTTTATCCGAGCTCAAAATCATGTAAACTATAAACTAAGAGCGTGAATAAACGGTGGGTCTTCAATAGCCCGACATGCCCTTCCAGAGCCAAAATACCAAAAAATTTAAAATATAAATTCAGTATGTTTTGGCCTAATATAAAAATCTGGTCTAATCCGGGGTGTCATAATTTCAGTTTTTTTTCCAAAAATTGGTTAACTTTTTCTAGAACATGCGACCAAAAAAATTAGAACATAAAAGTAGGTATGCTTTGATTCTGAAATACGCAATCTGGGGTACAAGTGGCTGAGAAGTAGAGGACATGAAATCAGCAAAAACTACCCCATTTTAGTTTTTTTGCAATATTTTGAAAACAGAGCTAAAATTATCTAATTAACTGCCTTTTTTGAAGAAAGGGTAAGAAAATATTGGGATTCAATAATTACATGCTCTAATTGGGCTATAAGACTAATTATAGGACGTGAAAACTAAACCTCTAAAAAGGACTAGTTATAATAGATAAATGATAAACAACATTACAATAAAATCGCTATTCTTATAATTTGTAATTATCACCTTTACTAGATTTTAAGATTCTAAACCCAAATTATTTAGATTCTGTAAACCTGTATTATTTTAAGTCCTTAAATTGAAAATATTCTAAGTCCCTCAACTCAAATTATTAGAAGTCTCTAAACCCGGAATATTTTAAGTCCCTAAACTTGAATTTTTCTAACCCTCTCAAAGTAAATTATTCAAAGTCCCTAAATATAAAATATTTTAAGTTCCTAACCCCACATGATTTTTGACATTAGACCCCACTTGATTTTCAGATTCACAGGTTACCCCTCCTTAGAAACATGTTCAATGTTAAAACTACGATTTTTGCAGCAAATTGAAAAATTGATCATTTTGGGACAAAAATGGGCATTCAATTTACTGACTGTAAAGAAGAGAATTTAATATAAAAAATTAGAAAGGTGATAATGTTTTGCAAACAAATAATTCTAAAGGACAAATAAAGAATTTTTAGAAAAAAGCTTTTAGAAAATTGTTGAGACCTATAAAACCCATTTTTGTCTAAAATTGCAATTTTTGAGATAATTTAAAAATTAATCATTTCGGGACAAAAATGACCATTTGGTTAAATTGCTATAACATTGAGAAAAATTGCGGTATCCAAGGCTTGAAAAATGACTTTAATACCGAAAAATTGTGACCAAAAAGAAGTGTTTTTGTTAACTAACTAACTAAAAAGCAATATTACGAAAAAACTACATTTAAAAGCCTTGTGCACAGTATTCTTTTTCAAATTCGGATTCAGCGACATACAAAACCTACAGAAGACTTTTTCTTTCTCTGGTTGACGAATTCCGAAACCGTTACACCACATTCTGACTTGTAAATAATATTATTTTGGTAATTATGTTAATTGAGGGGTATTAGAGTTCAGAGTAACTTTTTTGTTGTTGGTGAATTATAGAAAAAGGACGTAATAACAAAGTTCCGCCAACAAAAGTTTGGTTGAAATCTTTTCAGCAAACAAATAATAAGGTTTCAAAATAAGGGGCGGATTTTTCGTGTACTTTTTGGCCAATACTTAAAAATTTTAACTATGCTTAACATTTCTTTACGTCTTATTTAAACATTATTATTGAACTCAATCTAATCAAAGCTTTTAAAATCCCTAAATTAAAAAATTACTGAAACTCTTTTCTTGCTTTTTTCTAACATGATCAGCTTCGCTCTACCCGTCTTTGACGGTATCTAGTATATATATAATTTGATAATAATTAAGGAGCATTTTAATTTTTATATTTACATATAGGAGAATTATAAATTTACAGGTTAAATAAATAAATAATACTTTGTTTAATAATTAATTATATTCATTTATTGATGCGCAAGCATCAAGGAGATCACAGTACTCTAAGATATTATACATATAGAACTAAGGGCGCGTAAGATATATTTTGACTCTATGGTGCAGTGAAAGTGTACCTCCCCTACTATAATTAATATTCATAACTAATTCAAACCATTTTCAGTACATAACAACAAAAATTTTAAAAAAAAAATCTGACATTTTTTCTTTTTTCCCTTACGGTTTTGGGCAAAATAAAGAAAATCCACTTAACTCAGCACTTGTTATTAGAAAACTTGATTTATAAGGGATTTTAACCAATTCAAATGGTTTAATGCAAATAAAGCCAAAATCTCTAAAAATCAAAAATTTTAAACTCACCTAAATTCATTTATATCAGGTTTTTTGGGCTTTATGACCCGGGGGACCATATTGATATAAGTTTTTAACTGTTTAAAACCTTTTTCAGTACCGAAAGACGAAAAATTTGAAGAAAAAAAAAATGGACATTTTTCCATATATACCCCTTGCAATTTTTGGAAAAATAAAAATTTTCAAAAAAATCCTGTTTGCCCTTTTTATCAGCACTTTTTTTATTAGACAACTTCGTTCATAAAGAATTTTAACCAATTCAAATGGTTTTAAGCGAATAAAGCCAAAATATCTAACAATGTAATAATTTTAAAACTCACATAAGTCCATTTATATCAGGTTTTTTGGGCCCTATGACCCGGGGAACCATATTGATATAAGTTTTTAACTGTTTCAAACCTTTTTCAGTACCAAAAGACGACAAATTTAAAGAAAAAAAAAATTGGACATTTTTTCATATATACCCCTTTCGATTTTGGGCAAAATAAAAATTGTCAATAAAATCCAATTCCCCGATGTCATCAGCTTTTTTTTTGATCAAAAAACTTGGTTTATAAGGGATTTTAGCCAATTCAAATGGTTTTATGCGAATAAAGACTGAATTTCTAAAAATGAAAAATTTTTTAAACTCATCCACATCCGTTTATATCAGTTTTTTAGATATCTCTGCCCCAATAAGCCATATTGATTTAAGTTTTTCACTGTTTCAGACCATTTCCAGTATAAACGAAATACATGATCACTTAAGGATCTGCATTCCTGTCGCCTAAAGTAGCAAAATTTAAAATACAAAGATATAAAGTTATTGTAATGTTCCAATCAGCACAAGCAAATTAATTTATAATTTTTAAAAAGGATTTATAAATTACAAAAATAATAGTTAACATTGATCAAAAAATAAAAAAAAATTTAACGTTTCAATAGCAGTTATCTGATAAAATAAAAGGATAAAGTAACTTTCTATACAAGTGGTACTTTAGATTTATATATATGTTTTCTCATATTTACACCACAAACTTGTAAAATTTACTTTATTTTTATATTTATTTAAAAGTACTTTATATATTTTATCAACTTGAAACACGTTTCAGGGTTGAGTACTTTGTGAATCGAAAAATCAAGGAGGGGGGTGTCAAACAAGAATTAAAATATTTTCGATTTAGGAGCTTAATGTTTAGGTAATATTTAAAAAATTAAAAATTAGATAATTTTTATTTTGCGTACCATTTATGTATTTTAACTAGTCTTTAGCTGTAGGAAACATGTTCCATGCATTTGGTTTGTGGTTTCATACAAACCAATTTTAATATCTTATTTATTCTTTACTCAACTATATGATATATAAAGCCTTATATTTTAAGGAACGTTGGCAGCATGTATTGAATACAAGATTTAATAGATTTTTAGTACTTAGATTTCATAAATTTAAAATCAGTAGCTAAATCTTGGGAATTTTGAACTTTACCAGTAAAAAACAAATAAAATAAATTAATCTAATTATGAGCTATAAAGTTGATAATTAAATAATAAAATTTTTTTCTTAATTAAAAGTTACTATAATTAAATAAAATTATATGTATATAAAAACTATTGTTACCAATAAATAGGATAAATTATTTTAAATTCTATTGTTTATATTGTTTTTCTTTAAACAAATTTGTATTTAAGCTTTTAGTATAACGAGTTTTCGTATTTGAATAACATTGATTAATTATAGTTGTCATTTCAAAATTTTACTTTTTTTTTTCGTTTTAATTGTATATTTAACAACGTCAAAGGCTTTTCGGTGAATTATTTTGAAATCATATAAACAGTATTGTGTACAAATATACAAATAAACGAGGATAATGATATTTTACTGTAAAAACAGTTGAAATTTTTTAAATTAAAGCTTTGTGTTTATAAAGATTTAATGAATTTTATTAATAGAATTGGTAGAATTTTAAACAAACTAGGTTAAATGAGAGTGTTTTAATAAATTTTTTCTAGGTCATAAGATTTATTAAACCAAAAATCCAATAATTTATTAGTTCTATTTTAATTTTATTCAACCTGGGGGATTAGTTTTATTTTATTATAGTCACATAATGGTATTTTATAAGTATTTTCTTCATAATTCTTCTCACAAGTGAAATGATTTTTCAATGTTATATAAATCATTATACTCGAGGTTTAAAATGTTAAAATAAAGTGAAAATTTATTGTGAGCTACTTAAAAAATACTATTTAAATCTCAAGCAAAAGTCAAATTTTCATTAAACTGGGGTATAAGGCACCCTTTCATAGCCCACAGGGGTGGAATTTTTGATTTTCCCTGCACGCACTAACCTTAATCTTATTTTCCATTTTCTAGTATTTTGTGGTTTTCTATGATACCGACGTAATGTTATTTAAATGAAGTTGGTATGACAGAAAACTACAAAAAACTAGAAAATGGAAAACAAAAATTAGGTTAGTACATGTGGTGAAAAACAAAATTTCCACCCCAGGCACAGTATTGTTACACCTTGGTTTTAATTTCTCTAACAATTGTTAGAAAAATACATTTATATATGTTTATCTTTTATTGTTTAGTTATTTTTTGTCATTAAGCGCTGAGTGGTGTTAAATGCGCAACGGAAATCCCCACCACCGCTGTACGAGTCAGCGTGGGCAATGATTGAGCCGTGTTACAGCTCAATTTAATGGCAGTCTGGGACTTGATTCAGCATTCATTT
The DNA here is from genome assembly GCA_022575985.1 of Anagrus nilaparvatae. NCBI lineage: Eukaryota > Metazoa > Arthropoda > Insecta > Hymenoptera > Mymaridae > Anagrus > Anagrus nilaparvatae. Next base: position 21,956,779 of record JAKSXM010000137.1, read on the forward strand.
CACAGTGATAAACAGCCGTACCATCCACAATGTGTGGTACTGCGCATGCGCAAACAAATATTTTTAGAAATGGTAGTACTTTTCGTGATGCAGTTTGGTTATAAAACTCAATATTTTTTTAAAAGTTTGTACTTTTTTTGTTTTTTACGTAATATGTTACAGATGATATAAATGCAGAATCGAGGCCCTGCTTTCTGTTCAGTCTTGGGATCACGAGACTCGAATACAATTTCTTGAGCAGCTAACGATGACTTTTTACCTTTTATTAAAAACCTCGAATATCTTCATATAACATTGAAAAATCATTTCACTTGTGAGAAAAATTATAAATATAATATAAATATAATATGTTATAAAATATCAACAACCACTTTTGTAAGCTCATAAAACTTGATAAATCGATTAAAAAATTTTTTAATTCATAAATTCGAAACAGAGGACCAAGTTACCCGAAAAACAAAATATATCTGTACTTGATAAAATGGGTTAGCTGTTTTAAAATTCAGGTAATTTTCATAATATTAAATTATTTTTAAATAATAGCAAATAAATTATTTGGATATAAACTGCACTCTCACAAACTCATAATTAACAGACTTTCTTTGTAAAATATACATTAAATTATTTGTTACATATCTTGATTTTACTAGTGAAATGTAACAATTATCTTCACATACTCTAAACGTATAATTATTTATTACTCAGTTTAGGAAAATGAGCAAATTGGCACATTAAAATTTTCTGTATTTAATATAGACATACTGTGCGTATATAAATTCGAATATGAAAGGGAACGATCATAGCAGAAGAGCTTTTCTATACAGTACTAAATGTATTTACTTTGACGTACAGGCCATACTAGAGATGATTACGATGCCAGTGAGGTAATTACATTTTCGGCAATTTGATTCATCAGATAGAACAGCTATATATACCAAATTGTAATTATATACACTTTCCAATAAACTATATGAATATTGTATACGTATAAACGAATGAAAATTACTTTCACAAATTATCTATCAAAGAATTTTTTTAATTCGTTTGGTTACAAAGTAAATTTTTTTTTTTTAAAGTAAAATATAAAATTATTAAAGTAACCATAAATCCTTCTTATTTGATCTTTATCGATAAATAAAATCAAAGAATAATAATAGAATTTATAGTCTTTAGTGTTTGTATTTTTGAAATAATATTTTTACTATCAACAACAAACACTCTGTGGCAATTAAAAAGACTAAGGCGTTTAAAAAAAACTGTACATAAAAGGAAGTTTGTTGTCTTAATTGGATCGTTTTTATTGTCATTTATACTATATATATGTCTATCTTCTTTTGTCAATAGATTTAAAAAGACAAAGAGAAAATAAAATCCAAAATAAAATAAAAATACTTATTTTTAGCAGTCAACGAAAATATAAAAAAAAAAGAAAAAAAACGATAATAATTAAAATAAAAATAAAAGAAAAAATATCTATCAATATTTTTATCAAAGAAATTGACTTTCTGTCAATATCATTTAAAAGAAATACTTTTTATTAAAATTAAAACTATTCAATCAATATGCAAATATCAATTTGAAATATAAAAAAGAAAAAAAAATATTTAAAAATAAAAATTTTATTATTTTTATTAAAAAGTTTTTATATATTTAATTGAAAATTAATGTAAAACAAATCAGATTTATTTATATTTTAATGTCATTTTCAAATTAGATTTAATATTTAAATGAGATTTTCGTATGGTTTATGTTGGACTTTAATTTTAATGAAAATATATTTTCTATTTCATATATATTTATATTAAAATAAAAGTTGTTCAAGTAAATAAGTTTTATTTTTATTTTTATACGTATTTATTAAACTAAAATAAAATTATTCAAATTATGCCAATTTATGTAATAATACTTTAATTGAAATGGTCTATTTGGAGTCAATAGATATCGCCAAAGATGTTTCAGCAGTTTAAAAATGGATGCACTGTCATGCATTTGAAAGTATCTAAAAAAAGCACTTTTTTACACTTCGAATTTGAATTTTATTCTTCTGGAGCTTTCACTAGTAGGCTCTAAAGAATAGGTTCACATAATTTGCAGACACTGGTTAAAATATATTTAACTTCAATAAGAGTCAGGAAGAATTTATATCCATAAGTTACTCAGACTTTTATGACCCAAAATTTTCAAAAATTTAACATGTCTTATTTGTTAAAACAAATTTTTTTTTAATTTTTTAGTACCAAATACTGAAAAGCATTGACTTTTTCATTAAAAAAATATTATAAATAAATACATTGTTAAAAAATCGTAATTTCAAAATGTGCTGGGTGGAAATACCCAGTGGCTGAAAGAGCGTCCTTAATATAAAAAAAAACTACAATTTATAATAATATCACAAAACTAGAGCTTGCATTGAATATTTTAGATAAATTATCTCTCTTTAAAAAAAAAAGAAAATAATAAAATCACAGATATACATAAAATTTAAAAGATTTATAATTTTATTAAAGTAGTTTATCATATCTCACTAAATTATTAAAATAATCAGAAATATTTTATAATACTTGACACAAAGAAAAAAGAACAGTAATATATACAATTAAACATTTTTTAAAATTTAATTTTAAGTATAAAATATCGTACTTATTATTGATTTACGTAAAATAAATTTTATGAACATAAAAAAATTTTGCCTTATATTACTTGCTGATTTACTGAGACATTTGAAACAGAAAAAATTTTTTTTCTACTATATATATTCACATATGAAACATTGTGTAGCTAGGAAAACTTTTCTAGTTTAACTTTCTATATAGAATTATACAGTACTACTGTATAAATGACATTTGTGAATGTAGAAAATCTCTTGAATATTCATGATTCATGTTTGCATGTATGGAACTTACATTAATCATTTTTCCAATTTCTTTTTTTTTATTCTCTATGCGTTACTTGATATTTAAATTTGATAATGATTCTTAATGAATAATGCTTATACATAAACATTATATACTATTTGGTTTTTAATTATTTTAAATTTAACATATTTGTTTTTTTTTTTAACGCTAAGTATAATTACATCTAGAAAAGAGCAAAGGCTACTTCCAGATAAGTGCAGTGATTTGGCCCCCGGAATTAAACCTAACCTAAGTAGTAGAATCTGAAAAGTTATCAAAAAAATTACTTATTTCTGTTGGAATTAAACTTCTAGGCCACGACGAGCCCCTAAAAACCTAAAAAAGCCATTTTTTTGTGGGATTTTTTAGAATTTATTTAATTTCTCCGACTCTTTATTTATCCGGAAGTAGTCTTTAAAAAGTTAATACGTGGTTTAGCCTTTAAAAATTTAAGAGCACACCCTTAAATTAACAAAATGCACCCCATTTTAGAGGTATTTCGATATTGTTCACAAACCAGAATGAGACACCTACTTTATACGCTTTTGAGGTCGCTGCTCACAAATTTCTGAGTCCTGGAGCGAAAAATTTCCAGAGCGTCGTTAATTAGTGAAAACATCCCTAAAAAGCGATATATTTTGATAATTTAAGGGGAATTTCATCAAGTTTCCAATATCGAAACCACTTTTTTCATAATCAGTAACCTAAAAAACCTACAGTAGGAGCCCAAAAAGCAAAAAAATAAAATTTTTGACCCAATGTCCAACTTTTTTGTAAGAACTTTGCTGATTATGCTGTCAGTACAACTTCCATTAATATACATAAATATTGTGAAATAAATAGCAAAAGATAGAAAATATTTTTCATTAGTTGAATGCTAAACTTACTAAGTTTTAGATCATTATTAGATGTAAGCTTATGATAGAAATCATATGCAAGTAAACAGAAATATAAACAGTCATAATAAACAAATGATTACATAGACTTAATAACGACGAATATACAGATATTTATTTTATCCGTACTATCCTTCCGTTCTTTTGGTACAGAGGAAGTTTAAAATTAAAATCACCCTCGAGCGAATTAGACTTGACAACATGGTACATGTAATACTTATAAGCGCACATAAAAAGAAAAATAAAATTAGAGTAGAATCATAAAACGTATATTTTCTTGATTATATAAGTTAAAATTCATTAATTATAAATATTAAGAGAAATAATTTTCTTATAAAACTAAAGATTAACGTGCTTTTTAAACTTAATAATAATTTAACGCCTTGGATTAGTAAAAGAAACTTTGAAGAAGATACGAAGTAAAAGAATTATTGAATTTTTAATTTGTAACTTTAATTTTTTATCAACTTATAGTTCATGTTTTAATTAATAATGCAGTTACTTATACACAGACATCAAGACACTGTATAATTGTACGTAGCTAGTTTATAAATAATTTATACATTAATCAATATTACACCTTATCTACGTTACCTTTGATAAATCTGATTTATTCTTTCATAAAAATATTATAAAAAGAGAATTATAAGACCTTTCTTTTTTTAATCTTACTTGTAATACGTTCTTTTATTAAACAGTTGTTTATCATATTTTGTATAGTTTTTATAATCGAGGCACCAGCAATTGCTGATTGCTGTCAGTTTTTAGTAAATAATGATATTTTGCCCAAAATATTCTTTACCAAGAGGGAAAAATTATAAAAAAATTTATTGATTCAGGCGAATTTTGATATTTTGTTTGGGTTTTTGGAGTCGATTTTCATGATTCTAAAATCAGATTTTTATAATTCAAATCGAGAGACTTAATATGGTGGATTCATAACCTCAAATTCAGTAATATAATTTATTTCAGGTATTTGATAATTGTTACAAGTTTTTGGAATCACCAAACACGATTCTTAAATCAGATTTTTAATTTACCGATTTTGAGGCTAGAAATCCACCATTTTAAGTATGAAATTTTAAATTTTGAGAAGCTGATTTCTAAATCTTTATCATAGAATGCAAAAACCTAATAAGTGTACCAAAATTTGGCCTGATCAGCAATATTTTTTAAGAGATTGCACTTTTTGAAAATTTGTGGCTTATTTTGGACAAAATATCGAAAACTGGCCATCGGAAAGTGAATCAAATCTTCAAAAGTGCGTAGAATCCACTGAGATGGATTAATTTTACTCTGACTCTGAAACAATGGCATCAGTGATAAAGATAATAAAAAAATGATGTAAATAATTCAGTCTAATTTTCTACACTTTTAATAGATTTCTTATGGAAACTCTTTTAGTACCCTCTGATACTTTTATAAAGCTTAGAAAATGTATAATTTGAGTATTTTGCTAAAACTTTTTTACATGCACAAGTTTTATCAAATTAAGAAGCATTGAATAATTCAAAAGTACATTATTAATATTTAATTTTTTTAAAATTAAAAACGTTTGTTCCTTTAAATGAGATTTGATTCATTAAATTGTTAGTATACTCTTAAATATTTATTCAAAAATAAAATTAAATTTACTCTTCTTGAAATATTAAATAGTATTTTCAGTATAAATAAATTGTAAATTACATTGCATACGATTTTTTATTTATTTATTTTTTTACTTTTCATAAAAAAAAAAAAGGAAAAAAAAAATTCCGCTCTCACTATAACAAACTAATGATGTTAGCATAGAAAAAGAGTCAAGGGAACGCGAATAGCGTGTGAAAAATATATATAAAAAAATGCATATATATAGGTATATATAAAAATGAAAAGAGTAAATGAGATAAAATAGAAACAAGATGAGAGGATCTAAAATAACGTGATTAGAGAGACCTACCCAAACGTTTTTCTATAGGTATTTAAAAAGATATATAGAACTGACTATAATGAAAAATCCCACGAGAAAAATAGGGGTAAAATAATTTTTTTTTTCTTTTTTATTATTATTATTATTATTAAAAAAAGTTTTAATAATGAATGCATTTATGTAATAATAATAATAGTATAAAAAAGGCTAAACTGATAACATTAAGGATAAAAGCTTTTTAATTACATTGATTTTTAAAGAATTTGCTCATTATTTTTGCAAAAAAAAAAATTATTATACAATTATTAAAGTATGAGTAATTGAAAAATAAAAGTGGAAAAATTGATAACAATGTAATTTAGTGATAAAATTAATATTTTTTTTATGTTTTAGGAAAGGTTTTTTTCGTTAATTTTTTCATTTATTAAATTAATTAGGTATGCATGACTGATTTCATGGTATAATGCATTGGTTTCTACTTTTTTACTCATTTTTTCATTTTTTCTAACTTCGATTTAGAAAGATTACCACTGAAAGTAACACTGCAGTACTAGAGTCAAAATCGAATTCTGCTTAAATAGTTCGAGCAAAGCTTATGTCTTCATATTGAAAATATGTTTCTTTCATCAGGTCATTTCTAAAAGCCCTTTTGATGCTTATTAAAAGTTATTCGATTCTTTGAAAGATTATCAAGTCGACCGTTCCTTAAATATTTGAACTCTGCTATATAAATGAACTCTAAATTTTCTTATTACAGCTATAAAAAAAGAAATTCATTTTATTTCAAATTTATTATTTTAAGATGCTCGTTATTACAATTAAAGTTGATTCTAAGTTGTTTAAATTATTGCAAGTAAAAAATATTTTGATACTTATTTCTATGAGAACAGCTTAAATTTTCTCTATCATTATAAAAAAAGTAGTATAGTTTTATTGATTTTCAATATTTTCTTTTTTCAAAATTCTTTCAAAAAAGATTTACGATTTTTCGATAATCGTATATATATAGAGAGAGCGAAAACAACAATGTATTTTCTTATAGTTTTAAAATTATATATATTTATATATAATATTTCAAGTAAAAAAATCTATATATATAGTTTTATTCGCATGAAAAAGAAAAGAGGTCGAAATATAACGCCGACAAACGGTTACATGAGTCAAAAACAGCGTGCACGCGGTTTTATAATATATATTTTGATATGTGAAAACGGCTTGTGAACATGTGCTCTTAACAAAAACCGTTTTGCACGCAGACCTCATGTACCATCTTAATTACGATAAAGTTTATCTTTTCGTTTATTGTATATATAATTTTATAAAACGCTTATTTCATTCACTTTTAACATTGATTTACATTTGTATATGTACATACTTGTATAATTAGTAAAAGCTCTTTTAAAGTAATTACATGTGTATATTGTACAGTCTCCTGGTTTTACTAGAACATTCAATTTTATAAGCAGGTAAATAAATTTTTCATCATGCAATTGCAAGTTTTAAAAAGCTTCTCTGTGTGAATTTTTAAATAGAAATCTTTTGCAGATTATTTTGAATTTTTAAAACAAATTCATTAATATATTTTTTGGAAAAATGATCATTTCTCGTCAAAATATCATGAAAATTAAATTTTTTTATTTAAACTGGTATGCCCTAATATATATTTAAATTTTAAATGCATGTATTTTTATGCATAATCATAATATTTTGTTTCGTGATAATTAATTCCCTTTCATGCGTGAAAAATTATATTACAATATAAAAACAAAAGTTTTATTCAAAATATGAATTTTTATTTATATTAATTTTTTTTAATATTACTTTCGATGCTGTTTTTTTGCATTTTAAAAAAAAATTGTTACTTTTATAAGTTTACAACAATTTACAAAGTTTAATAGTACATTATGACACAAGGCAAGAAAAGTAAAGAATGACCTAAATGAACCTAAATTGCGATTTGGGGTATTCTTGTTTTATGGCCCTAGGGTTGAATATTATTTTCCTCCATTAGAAGCAAGAAAACACGTCTTTAACGGACACTTAGTGGTAGGCCGAAGGCATCCAAAGAGCAAAGCCCTCTGGAATATTATCTCCTCTCCTCTGGGTGACCTAATATAAGATATAATTTTTAATACACATGAAACAATAATTTTGTATTATTTTGATTTTTGACTTTTGAGTTCGTTTTATTAAGTTACAATCCTATGATTTTTATGATTGCCTACCAATATGTATAAAAAAAATATATTGTCCCTGTATACTTTAAATTTTAACTTACATGAAGGTCTATTTTCAAAAGAAATGACCATATATGTTACATACAGAATAAAATATTAGCAAAATTTATTAGTATTTTATATTATCCATCAAACGCGTTTATCATATATATTACTACTTACTACACAGTAAAGAAACAGAAATTTTACACTTATTTATTTTTTTTTTTTTATACAATAAAAAAAATTTTTTCTTTTTAAGATTCTAAAGTTTTAGTTCGTAAAAATAAATTACTTTTTATATATATTATGTTAACATTCGTAAAAAGGTATTGTAAAATATATATAAATAGAAGAAAAAAAAAGAATGAATATAAGTAGAGGCAAAAAAAAGTTAAATTTCTGTAGCCAATTTTAGTATACACATAGAAAAAAAAAAGTACATACATTTTTCGTATATATGCTTGAGTCCTGTGGGTGCCTGGTCACGTTCAAACTTTTTTTTTTTTACAATTTGGTATTGAGCTGTTATCGACTTTTTGCAGTATTCGTTTTTTTCTTCTTTTTATAAGGTTATGTATATATATGAAAGTATATTACTTATATAAGAAAAAAATAGTAATGGCTTTTTATTTGACACGGCAAAGATTTTATTTTTATGCTTCTAATAAGTTTATACGATACGTGGTTTGCAATATACTTGCAATATACATAAAAATATATATTTATTATAAATATTTCTTTATTTTATATGGACATATTCAGTTAAAATCTCTTATTTATAAAATTTAATGCAATATTAATTTATTTTTTTTTCTAGATTTTGATGCTTGAGTTTGAGTATGGTTACAACAAAAAGAAATTCAAATTGAAAATGTCCAAAAATACGTAAAATTTACAAAAATGGTTAGAAATTGGACCCACAATAGAATACCTGCATATTTCGTAAACTAAATTACCAAATTATCAATCACCAAACTATGGTCATGAATGAATTTATTATGTTGAAAAAACATTTTCAGTATTTTCCGTTTGTTCCAATGGACCTCCTCGACCTAGTAACAGGGCTTCATATTATAAAATAGATCTCAAAAATTTTTTTCAAGCTCCAAGTTTCCAAAAATTTTTTACTAATTTTATTTCTTTGAGTTCCAAAAATTTCTATCCTAAAGCTTGGAACTCTGTTTTTCTAGGCCCAAGAGGCCCATAGGAATGAAGTTTTTCAATATACTTAACCTCATTTATAAAAAAAAATTTGTGATTTGTCGTCAAAATGTGATGTTTTCTCCTTTTCACTGGAATAACGTGCCATTTTTGAAAAAGGGCAAAAAAATTCGTTATCAAAATAAATTAAAAAATTAGCAAAAACGCTATTCGGAAAAATGTATAAAATTAGGTAAGCCACGGTGGGAAATAAACAGTTTTTCAAAAAAAAGAACTGAAAAATTCTTGCATACGTTATTATGGAAATAAAAAAAATGCAATTCTCCATATAAGCTTATATTTATCTATACCAAAAATTTATGTATGCAACTTTAGTTTATAGATATAAAATTAATAGCTTTGTATATTTTCTTTCGGTTTATCGTTTTTAAGCTTTAAAATACCTATTTTTAAATTTATTACTTTAAAAAAAAAAAACGTGAAAAAATTTTAAGTTTTCTATATTATAATAACTAAACGAAAAATTGTATTTTATGTTCAGATAATTTTTATTGCTTACAATATTTAAATTTTGGAAAATTTTATTATAGTTAATAATCTTACGTGTATAAAAATGTAAATAATAAAAAAATAAGAAATTTCAGCAAAAAAAAAAAAATATCACATTTATGCATAATATAAAAAAAGTATATATAATAGCCTTAAAGCAAAAAGTTTTTTAATAGCAGGCTATTTAAAACACAAAAGACACGATATAAACAAAGCATTTCTGAAGACTCTTAAGTCTCCCTTTTATAATTTTTAAGAACAATGCGTTATCATTCATTGATCTATGTAGACACTTAAAAAAAATTTTTTTAGTATGTGTATTATATAGTTTGTGTACATGTAAAATAATAGTTTAAAATAATTATTACCCATTTAGCCTTGCAAAATAGCCTTTGCAATGAGATCTTAAGTGTCGTTTGTTTAGGAAATTTGTCGCGACGTTTTTTTTTTTGTCTTTCTTTTATTATTCTGCTTTTATTTATTTCTTTCGTTGGTTGGTTTATGTATATGTTGTTTTATATGGGTGTACATATAAATGTAAAAGTTTCGTGATAAAATGTTGTACAAAACAGACGACAACAGTAACTAGCGTGAAATAAAAGGAAAATAAATAAATAAAAAAATAAAGATAGAATAAAGGGAAAAAGAAAGAATCATAGGAAATAGAAAATAAGTAAATGAAGATTAACTATACTTTTACAAATGCATGTATGCATAAAATAAATAAATGAAAAAATATTATGTAGAGGAGAATGGGGCAAGTTGATAAAATGACTTGATATATTATGTAAAATAAACTTGCTATGATTTTATTTATTTTTTTGGTTTGCCCGTTTAAACGAAGGGTTTGATATTAAATTTTTTGGTCCTTGTGCTAATTTTCCCGCTAATGCGCCCTAAACATACTATTTTACCAAAAATTATCTTTTGTTATTTTCGGCAGTGTATCATCTTCTCAAAACCGTTTCAGTTTAAAAAAAAAATACCCGTACGCAATTTTAAGGAAGCTTGCAGCTTTTCCAATTTTCAATTTTAAAAAAAAATATTTTTTTGCTTAATCGCTATTGGCCTTCTTTACCAATTATTGGATCCCAATTATTTATTAAGTTATACCTTGCAGTTTAAAATATTGGGAAGGAAATGAAGTGCTTGTATGGTCTCAAAATTCAAGATGACATTTTTCATGGTCTTGCATGCAGCCCATGATTTAAATGGTCATTTTTCAAAAGAAAATAAAATTTTAGTAAATTAAATTAGGATGCGAGTCAAATTATTAAAATTCATTTTATGCATTCTTAGTCAACAAATGCGTAAAAAAATATTAGAAATAATTCAAGTACCTACTGGCGAGTGCATAAATTTTTTATTAAAGATATGGAAAGTATGCACATATAAAGTTATCTTTATCATTTATACCTTTTTTTCAAATTTCCCTTTCCAATTTTTCCTTTTCCATCCCATATATATAACAGAGAAAATCACAAAAGCAAAAAACGGGGGGTTGGTCTATAATACACACACACATATATATGAGAAAAATATATAGTTTGAACGACGTGTTCGGTGGTGGCGTTGATGATCATACGCGCATGCTCATCTTTGCTAAGAATCAACCCAGTCACGGAAAATCCGTCGTGATATCAAGACGTACAATAATACTCTGTTGTTATTTATGTATTTTTTTTTAGTTAATAATAAAATAAGATAAAAAAAATGATGTACAGTCTAACTAACCGGTTATTATTCATTGATAAATTTAAAATTATTATCATTTAAATAAAATTTTATTTTTTAATTAATAATAAATTTTTTTATTTACTTTTTTTTTTTAATTTGAATTTTTATTTATTAGCAATATTTTTTAATTATTATTACTTTTTTTTATATGTGAATAATTAAAATAAAAATAATTGTCAATAAATAAAATTTAATAGACTAAATAAAAGTTTTTATTGCTATTTTTGGTGCATGAAAAAGAAAATAAAAAGCCATTTAAACAAAGTGAATTTAATGGATAACGTTTAAAATAAAGAATTTTAAGAATAAGAAAAATAAAAACTGTCAATTGAAAAAAGTTTTCTAATAAAAAAAAAAGCTCAAAACTTTCAATTTTCTATAGCAGAAATAATTGTATATATTTTATCTATAAATAAGAAATCTCTTATTATAATATTAATTTTTAAGTAGTATAAGTCAACGTACGAAGAAACTAACTTATATCCAACAGGAAAAAAAAGCCGGAGAGAATAATAAAAAAAATGAAGTTTTGTGTTTGTTAAATTATTATTGTTAACAAAATGTGTTTATGGTTAACCAAGAAAAATCAAGTTATCAAAACTTGACAAGTTTTAATATACGTGAATAAAAAAAAAGTGTGTTGTTTTCTGTGTTTTTTTTTTATACACAAGTTTTTATGTTTTATGATACTGATAAAGTTTTTAAAACAAAAAAAAAACTTTTTTTTTAGAAGTTAACTCAATTACTAAATCTTTTTCTTAATATTAAGATGTTTATGAAAATTTTATAGTGGTTAATTCATGTACGTTAATAAGTGATTTTTTTTTTTGAAATTATTGAGAGTGATTTAATAATCAAAAATTATGATTATTAGAAAAATAAAAAATAAATGTGCGTGACAAAAAAATAAAAATATTTTTTTTAAGATAACTAAACAATTTTTGTTTTAAAATGGCTTTAAGATGGCAAACAAAGTTATCAATCGCTGCCATATTACTCCTATGCACAGAAGGTAATTTGAATTTTGTTTGTTTGTTTAAATTATCAATAAAATGATATTAATTAATTAATTAATCAAATTTTAAAACATAAATCATGAACTGTAAAATTTACAGTAATAAATTAATCAATTTGTTGTTTAACTATTGAGTTGAGATAAATATGAATTATTATTGAACAAACAAGTATATTAGGTTAGGGTTTTTAAAACTGAGTAAATATACTCTGTATTGGAAAAATAAATTTTCAAAATGTAACCAACCATTCAAAAATTAACAATGTTTATTTGAAAATCAAGCAGTTGGTGGAAAATTTATTGATCCATAATTGCAATTTATGGAATGTGACTAATTGAAATATTTTTGGTTAATTTGCAAGGTTGCAGCATTCTTTGCAAATTTCTTTAAAAACATTCTATAGTAAGTTTAAGCCCTATTTTCTTATGTCCAGGAGGCCCATTATAATAAAGTAGAGTTTTGGGAATATTTTTTCGTCTTCTCTTGCAAGTCACATGAACTTAGCAACTTAAAATCCTAATTTTTTGAATTATTGGACTATTTTGCCATGAAAAATATTATTTTCACTCTAACCAGAAAAAACAGCAATTCTTTACATAATTTTATTGACAAAAGAATAAAAATTTATGAATACACGTTTTTTTTTCTTTTTATCCTTATATAATTGTTTGTTAAACATAAAAATAAAATAAAATATGTTTGGTAACATGATACAAAGGTTTATAAAATAAAAAAACTAACACTGTTGTTTTTTTTTTTTTTTTTTGATGTTGTTGTTTTGAATTTATAGAACATAAACGAGAACATATTTAACAAAAAAAAAAGAAGTTTTTTAAACAGGAAGCGTTAAAAGTTAAATTTTTTTTTTTATTTAGTCTTGAAAAAAAAAGTATAGTAAAATGTGTGTTTATGTGGTATATGCTTAAAGACAAAGTAAAAAAAAAAATAATACAATTTTTTTGTAGAAAAAAAGAATCCTAATTATTTTATAAAAATTTATTTTATCACTTTTTTCCTACTAAATTAAAAAAAAAGAAAATTGAACACATTAAAAAAAAAAGTTTCATTAAAAAAAAAGCACATATGTATTTTTTTTTTTTTTAGATAAATAATAAGATATTTTATTTAAAAAGCTTAAATGCCTAAATTACAGTTATATTTAATGTGTGGCTTTTTATCTTTGTTATTTTATTTTTACTTAAAGAAAAAAAAAAAGGTTAAATAAACGTAATAAAAAGAGCATTTTTTTTTTTATTAAATTGAAATAACACGTTTAGTGTTCCTTTCAATTTAGCTTGAAATAATATACACTTTATATATATATATATATATATATATATATAATATCGTTTTTTCAGACTAGAAATTACGTATATTACAAGTTCAAAAAACCTTTTATGCAGAGAAAATTCTCTTGATCCTAAAATTCTTCGCGTAATTTAAATTATACCGTTTTTAATCATCTTTTACATTGTTTGAATTTACTAAACTCATATAATTTACTTTATTAAAATATTTAATCTATTTATAATTTTAACTCTAGGGTATATGAAGCTTTTCGTGTCAATTTGGTTTCTTAAAATTTAGGATATTCTCAGATTAATGCAATCCTGACTCCCTTTTTTGTAATTTGCTGATAGGTCCATAAAATTTTTCAAATAGAGTTTTTTGGATCGCTGGATAAGAATATGAAATTGATTGTTACTGAAAACGGTCCAGCTACCCACAATTTAAATTTTGAGATCATATTTTTTGTCTCGCTGAAACCTAATATGATAATAGTTTTTTCCTAAAATTCTTTAGTTGCCCACAATAGAAGATATTGAAAAAACCAATAAAAAAATACATAAAGTTGCTTATTGTGGGCAACTAGCGTAGTTTAGGTTAAAAGAAATATCATATTCGTATTCAGCGACCCAAAGAACATAAACACTCATTGGAAAATTTTATGGATCTATCAGCAAAAAAAAGTGACTACGATATAGGGGTCCAGGTCCACAATAGACTCACAAAATTGCTATTAATTTAAATAAAATGGAATTTTTAATAAAAAAAAAAAAAAAAAAAAAAAAGCTCTACCAAAATTAACGCTTCAGAAATGCAAGAGTTTAAGGTGTTTTTTAATTGATTTGAAAATCTGAGTAATCATTTTACATTTTTTCTAATGTCAATTTGATAGTAAAAAACTCATTGCCATATGCTTGTGTAAGTGTACCACCCCCTGATAAAAACATATACAATAATGTTCAAAAGTTTTTAATTTAAATTGAAGTCTTACATTCATTAACAAATTCGAAATCCTTCATAGTCAGATAAAGTTTTAGTTTCTCAAGAGAGAAACCATTGCGATGGTAAAATTTTGATATTTCATTTCTTTGCACACAAGTACATTTTGAGACCCCCCCAAGCTAAAAAATTGGTATTTAACAAAAAAATTTTGTGTATGTGTACAAGTGTATGTATATGTAACTGTAAACGATAATATCTCCAAACAATTATAGTTTTAAGACCTAATTTTATTATTTTCTTTTCTAATAACGACTATTATTAGTATGATCATTCACTAAATGTGCCCCACAAATACTCAAGGTTTGTGTGTGGGCAACATTAATTTAATGAATAACTTAATTAGCAGTTTCCAAAATTTTTCAACGCTTTTTAAATATTAGTTAAACGAGCAGTTCTGCTTTTCATATGTTAGATTTAATTAAAAAATTTTATTTCAAAACCTGTTTTCAAAAATTTTTATGTTCGGACACTTTTCATAAATAAAAAATAAAATTTCCTTGTTATATTATCGAATTTACATAAAAAACTCGAAGAGCACAATAAAATCAAAATAAAAAAAAAAAGATTTTAATGTAACAATGACTTTTTTTTTAATTAAAAAAAATATTTCAATGACAAAATATACTACTAAAAATTTTATTCGAGTGTAATATAAATATAAAACTTGTCAATAACTCTTTATAAGCTCTAATTAATTATTTAATTAATATTTAACATCAAAAACGCAATTAATTTACAGATAATCCAGTTTTATACAAATTTAAAACAAATATCAGAGATTTATGAAAATATTATAATTTTAACTTGTTTTTCTTTTTTTTTTTTATTCTTCGTCTTATTTGAATTATTATTTGACCTATTTAAAAGACAACGCATATTTACGTTAAACTCTTGAGTAATGTCTTAACTGGTGACATTAGTAATAAATTATTATTTTTTAACTTCAATAAAAAAAATGTATTTTTTTTTTTTTATGTATAGACAAGAAATAATTTTAAAAAGTAAGCTAAAATACACATAAAAAATAAAATGTGTTATTTTACAGATATTACAGCAGAATGATAAAATAAAATTGTTTTATAGAAAAAAATAACTGAAATTCTAAGTAAAAAAAAATAAATATTTTTTTTTAATGTAAGTTTTCTGGTCTGATGATTTTAATACTTGGAAGATAAAATGATCTTACGTAGTATGTTCCTTTTAAAGTTCTTTTTGCCCGTATTCTTTTTCCTTTATTTTTTTTTTTTGTATTTTTCTTCACCATAAATAATATTTTCAAAGCTTTTGCTCCTTATGCTATCTAAAAGTGATTTTTTTTTTATGTTAAAATAATAAGAAAAATTCAAGAGAAATTATAATAATTTTTTCAAACTTGAAAAATTTTATCTTTAATGTTTTAAATTGAATTTTTTTTATTTTTTGTTGTAGATAACTGATGGTTCGTGAGTAAAATGAGAAAATATTTTATCTTTTGTTTACGGCTTGAGGAATTCAATAGTTAATTATGGGATAAAAAAATTTGACTTTCACTGGATTATTTCATTAGTGGTTCAGACTAATAATTATTCTTCTTTGTCCTGAACTTTTTTATCAGGATAATAGAGCAAGAACACTTATTTGTTTCTTTTAAATTTCTAGATTCTTTTTCCGGAAAATTATGTAAAATCTTTTCTCAACCATGAAAGCCCTCTAGACTCTAGTGCTTGAAGTTACGTTTTACGAGAAGTGCATAACCCTGCAAAGCCTAATGGCCACCTTTAGCTGCATGTGTTTTTAGTGGAATTAATCATTAAACACACATGTACCTTCCGCACGATTCACGACAACGTGTCAGATTCTTACTGGCGAAACCCACCAGCGCTATAATGTCTCAAACCAGAACTTCCTTTTCAGGTAAAACTTTGGTTTTGGACATGCAGTCTAGGCAGCAAGCCGCCTATGGCCTCTACGTTGAAAGACCTTTCTCTTTTTATAAGAAAAAAGTGGCCCTCACGTATTCTGCTACCTTGTATCAATTTTCGTCATTCCAGAGCGGAATTTCCGGAACTACTTCCTCTGGGCTCCAATTAGAAAAGGGCGGGCGCCCCTCGACGGACGCTCGAAGAAGGTGGGTTCAAAGATATTCACCCTACCTGGACAAACATTTCTACGTTAAATCTTTGTTTTGTACAAAAAATTAACCAGTTACAAATAAATTTTTTTGATTCTCTTCAAGTTATTCTTTTGATTAAACTAAATTTTTTGATTCTCTTCTTCAAGTTATTATTTTTAACAAAAAACAATTTTTAACGAACAAATACGTAAATAATTATTCTACAGAAGCTTATTCTTACCTAATTTTTTACCTGCAGTTACAAAAAACTTATTATAATCCAAAAATTGCATAATTTTAAAATATCAAAAAAATAATTTAATTATAAATACAATAGAATAATAAGTATTTTAATAAGAATAATAAGTATTTTTTTATTTGATAACTTTTTATAAAATTTGTTTCTTTAAAAAAAAAAAATTTATCGAGAATTCAGTAAGTAGAAAAATGTCACTTTGTCATTTATTTAAGAGTCTCTGGGGTGTATATATATGTATATATTGATTTCTTACTGTCAATCTAGCTTTTAAATTTATTTATTGCATACTTTAAAAAAATAATCTATTTAATGTATTCAGTGAAAATTATTTTTTTTTTATTTTCAATTACATTACTTCTGGAATAAATTGTAGAAGGCTTTGAATAAAAGTAATATTTTGTGCCTGCTTGGCTCGAACAATTTTCTTTTGTTATGAATTTAATTAAAATTGTTTATATTTCTTGACTTTTTAATGAAATCACTTGACATTTGTAAAGATTCCAAGGTTTTATTTACAATTCTTTTGATTTCTGGATTCTATAATTTCAATAATTTAATAAACAAATAAAATTTTCAATAAACATCTTTTTTTTTAATAATCCAATAAATAGAATAATATTTAAAAAAAGTATATATTAAGAGAATTAAAATTTAATATTTCAATGATATTAAATGCTCTTCTTCCATTAGATCATAAAATATTTTATTCTCTAAACAATATAAAGGAGCTTTATTTACGTTTAACATAGTTAAATATATCAATATATATTATATATACGTATGAGATGCACCTGATATATCCATCAAGTAATTTAAAAAAAAAATTGAATTATTTATCTAGTGAACAATGAATATTTTTTTTACTGCTTTTTATCAAAAATAAAATCACGTTAAATAATAAAAAAAAAATTGAAATTTACGACAAGCTTACAATATATATAATAGAATGGTATTAAGAGTTAATCCTTTTTACTCAATGGTTTTTCATGGATAATAATAATCTTTTATAAATCTAAAAAAAAATGAAAGGATGCCTCATTATTATTATATAACGAATATAATAACTTTTCTTGTCGCCATAGTTATATTGTTAAAATATATATAAAATAAACTATTATCAAATTATATGAGACAATATAAAGAAAATTTTTAATATGCTTTTTTTATATTTTTAAGATATTATGACACTTTCAAGTATTTTTGTTTATTAAAGGAGGATTAAATTTATATAAGTTTTAAATGAGGTTTTACTTTATTTTTTAATATAGAGGTTATAGAAACTTTGGAATTATTATAATGAAAAGGTGTATAAAAAGTTTTAAGTTATTGTATTTGCTTTGTGTCAATTTATATTCGAATTTTTTACAAAATAATTTTCTTTCGAATATATTTTAATATGTAAGTTTTCTATTTTTGCTCTATTGGGATTTTTATAAATTTTTCTCGTAAATGAAATGGTTTTGTGAAAGTATATAAAATGTCGCGCGTACAAAGGTATCGATTTATGATAAAATATTAAATTTGAAAATTGTGTTGCTTAACATTGAATTATTATTTAGAAGTATTTAAATTGTTTGTTATTTAAATTTAATTAGTTTTGTTGGTTACGAAGATAATATATTATTGAAATTGTATATGATTATACAAGTTCCTAAAGTAACTTACTAACATTTTTGTGGTAGTGAAAAAATTTAACAACATATATTCACTTACATGCTTTAAATTTGCAAATCATTAGAGATTTTGTAATTCCACGAGCAGATACCATTTAATCTGCCAATAGACAATGACGGATCCAGATTATATTCTATTGAAATGTCAATTCTATTGCGAGTAAAGCGGAATCTTAATAATTTGGATTAAATAACAGTATATCATGAAAAAATGGCCCTAAAAGTAAAAAATGGGCTAAATTACTTGTTAGTGACCATCCGAGCTTGGTAGAGCGAATCTCCAATACTAATTTACGTGCAAATTAGGCCATTCTTTATTTTTCTGACCAAGGTTCGTAATGTACTATTATTCAATGAAAGTTAGTGCAGGCAATTACAATGCTCAGCAAAAATTACAATAAGATAATTTTTATTAAATATATATAGTCGATGAATTCTTTACAAATAAATTCAAAACATTAGATTCACTTATAACTATACAAACTTTAGATTTTTAAACTATTACGAGAAAAAAACTAACAAGAAATTTTAAAGAGCATCCCGGAATAAGAAGCGATTTCGGCCCCGGCATGAAATCAAAAAAACCTTTTTACACTTGAAAGTACTCATAAAAAAAAACATTTTTCCCGTTGGAATTTTTACACTAGCTGCCCTCTTTTGGGCTAGGGGGGCAAAAGTATTTAAAAAAATTTTTTTATTTTCAAAAATTCATATCTCTGGATCCAGAAAACGAAAAGTGGTCTACAAGGTCTCAAAAAATTGGGCTTTCTATGCACTTTAATTTTATATATGTAAAAAAAATTTTTTGAGACACGTAAGCCACCTTAAAATTAAAAAAACGAAAAACTTTAGTTTAAATTTTATCTTTGAAGTTAATTTTCTCTGCCACAAAGATTTGCTCATCCCTGAAAAATTTATATGTTTTTTGTCACACATGAAGTTGCAGAATGAAACCGGTTTTAACGAGATTCCAACGTACAATTTTTTAAAAAAGCCGAAAAACCGATGTTTTTTTCATTTTTTAACTGATTTTCTGGGTTTTTAACCTCAAATTTAATTTATGCTTTATATATATAAATAAAGAAAATTAACTTCAAAGATAAAATTTGAACTAATGTTTTTTGTTTTTTTAATTTTAAGGTGGCTTACGTGTCTTAAAAAATTTTTTTACATATATAAAATTACAGTGCATAGGAATCCCAACTTTTTGAGACCTTGTAGACCACTTTTCGTTTTCTGGATCCAGAGATATGAATTTTTGAAATTAAAAAAAATTTTTTAAACACTTTTGCCCCCTTAGCCCAACAGAGGGCATCTGGGGTAAAAATTCCAACGGGAAAAATGTTTTTTTTATGAGTACTTTCAAGTGTAAAAAGGTTTTTATGATTTCATGCCGGGGCCGAAATCGCTTCTTATTCCGGGATGCTCTTTTCAGAATAGATATAAATTCTATAATAAATTAATCTTTGTCCATGACCTTATAAAAATTTAAAAATTTTAATTTTTATGTTAGACTTGGGTTTTAGAAAGGATTTTTGTTATATATATTATTCCATTCAATTTGTATTAAAAACTGTCAGTAATCACCCGAGAAGAAATTGATGTGAGAAAAAAATGCTGGCCATATCGATTCTTCTACTAATCAATCTCAGTATACAACTATACAACATCCTTTAAAATTGTTCGCAAATAATATAAAAAATTCATTTTCTATTCTTTTTCCCGTTTTAAATTTTTTTAATCTCTTTGAAATGAAGAAAATATTGTACTATGGATTCACAAACGATTTAACTTTCGTTGAAATAATAAAAAATAAAAACTAAGTACAAAAAAAATAGCATTGTCTGACTGAATCTTTTAGTACTGATAAAAAAAGGAAACTTACTTTTTTTTTTAAGTAATCCTTCTCATTTTCTCGAAATACAGCTTACATTGAAATTAACTTTTAAATGTCCTAGTTATAGTATATTCTTCTACTAAGTATTTATGTTTTTATTTATTTTTCTTATTTTTTTTTTGTTTCTTAAAGATTATAAAGGATTGGACATTTGCGTCAAAAGTTATTTAGAAAGATTAAAAGGCTTTTTTATAAAGTAGAAAATAAATTAATATAAAAAGAAATTTAAGCATTGTGATTCTTTTTTTTATTTTTATGTAAATCAAATTCTTAAAAAAATATTCAATGTAGTATATATTATTTTATTTAAATTTTTCTATGAAAACTGAATTTGAATAGTATATTAAGTATCAAGGGCGCAAAATGTTTTGGTAATAGCGTGACCACAAGCAAGAGTGCTTGGCGAAGCCAGCACAACGACACGTGTTTTCATTCTAGTGCCAAATGTTTTTGCCCATGTTTCTTGTAAAATTTTTTGCCTAGTTATGCAAGGGATGTGCAGAAGATTCCGCGCCAAGTTTTACCCACGAGTTTTACTCCAGGATAGGCAAAAAATGTGATTTGAGAAATTTTTGAAAAAATTGTTTTTTCTTTACGTTTCAAGTCATTTGTAATCGTTTGAGAAGAAGAAAAAATTCCGCTGGCCACAATTTTTTCAAATTTACGCCCAAATTGACCATGTTTTGAGCAATCGTATTTTTGAAAAATTGCCCTTAAAATTTTTAAATCTGAAATTAAGTTGCATAATAAAGTAACAGTTGCCCCAGAAATAATAACATATAAACAGTACTTATAGTTTTTCATATATTTCTTGCATTTTTAAAAATAAAATTTCGAAAAAGTTTATCACGTACCACTCTAAAATTTCTAATCGAGTTTTCAATTTGAAACCTCATTTATTTTAAAAAGTTATACTAAATTTTCTATTTTATCTGACATATTATAAAATCCTAACATAAAAGTATGAGATCCTCTTAGCAACTTAACAAAGGATGAAAAAAGTTTATAAATTAATGAAATATATTGTATATAGGTACGTAAATAATTATATTTTAAAGTTTTTCATGTAATTTTCAAGTAACTTTATATCTATATATATATATTTAATAACATTTATTTTAATTATAAAACAAAATATAGAATTTTAGGTTAAATTATTAATAAAAACTTAAAATTTTTTTTGTATCTTATTATTAAACTAATAAAAAAAATAAAAAATATTATTCTTAATTCTATTTTAATTTTGAATAATAATTCTATAAATGGTAAATTAATGATTGCTCGAATAGAAAGAAAATTTTTATTTCATATTTCTTATCACGTACAAATATAATTTATTTTTGATTGAAAGAATCTTCAAAATTTTTTTTTTTATTTTATACTTTTTTTTTTTATTTTACTTTATGAATAATTTATAGCATCATTAAAGGTAAAATTATTATTAACTTTTGTATTTAACAAATTCAAATTATTTAATCCCAGATAAAAATTTAGACCAGAATCAAGGCATAAATTATATTTTTGGGCTATAAACGTGGCACGAATTTTAGCCAAACTTTAACCATTTAAATAAATTATCAAGGGTATTTTTTAGTCATAATTTAGTTATAACTATATTCGAAAATTGATGAATGGAAAAATAAGCTAGTAAATCTCAAAATGTACACCTTAAAGATTTTTTAGGCAGGTTCTACAATAGCCACATACACCAATATATGTATATGTATGGATAGACATATTTGTGTATGGCCAACCTAATTTATAAATCTGTTTTACCAGCAGGTAAAAAGTCTACAAAAATTAATGTAGAAAAATAGAGGGCGCAGTTATCTGAAAGTTGGCCATACACAAATATGTCTATCCATACATATACATATATTGGTGTATGTGGCTATTGTAGAACCTGCCTTAAAAACCCCTAGAGTAACCCACATGATTGAACCCTCCTTTAACCTATACGATTCGTTTAAAAGGTGAATCTGGTAAATAAAGACCATTTAGGTCAAAATATGGCCTTGGTAATATTAATAATAGTTTTGATTTTAAATATTATGATGAAATTAGAGCCAATAAAATTTATGATTCTAATATGCCTCATTACCAAAAATTTATGCGCAGATTTATATTATAAATTTTGATAAAAAATATTTATATTAAATAATAATTTTTACTATGATTATTATCACAGTTTTAAAAATAAAATAAAAAATAATAAAAAATAAAAGCCAATTAATTTTATATAAATATAATACAAAAAGTTATGAATAAAAAAAATCAATATTTACAAACAGACAGCATTATTAAATATTAAAAATGCAGCACGCTAATGTATTTACTGATTTAAAATAAATCTTTTATTATCTTTTTTTTAAAACTTCAATCAAATTAGATGGATAGGTATAAATATATTATTTTTAAATTATTGCTATTATTATTCATAGATTATTTAATTATTTTATAAGTAATTGATTTCATAAGTAAGCTTAATTGGTATCCTTTTTATATTTTTGCACGACAAATATGGATTATATAAGGAAAGTAGGTAAACATTTTTATCCGCAATAAATGATTAAAATATGTAAGTTTCAAATGCTTCTTCTTTAATACCATAGGACAAAGAAAATTATATTAACCTGGAAAATAACTTGGATTTCCGAAAACTGTGTAAAGTTAGGAACTATTTAAAAAAAAACAAGAAAAGGATGTGTTTCACTAATTCTAGAATTTTTCATTACTTCTAAGTACAATGAAATAAATATCCGTTTACTGTAACCGTTTTAGCTATTTTTTTTTCTCAAAAGATTGCAAACGACTCGTAACCGAAAAAAAATTTTTTGAATTTTTTTTTCATCGTTCTGTTGCAAGCATATTCTAAATGAGCAAAAAAAATTTTTGTTTTCGATTTTCTTCAAATTTAAGATCATATGTACAATCGTTTGAGTAAGAAAAAAAATTCCGCTAGCTACAAGTGTAATTCCGCTAACAGCTAATGGAAAAATTTCTTTCGGTGTCCAATGCACTAATTTTGAAATTATTTTAGCTTAAATTTCTATCCTTACTCAAATTTTATAGTCCCAAATGGTAAAAATATAAAAATTGAACCTGAATTAGTTAAAACGAACTTAATTACATTAAAAAATATGTGCACGAGTAAAAAAAAAAATAATATAAAAGCAACAGAAGTTCTGGAGTTAAGGTAGATTTTTCCCTGTATTTTAAGAAACAGATTTTCTGTCACCGAATGAAAATTCTGGAAAATTCATACTCAACTTTTGGATTACTCGGGAAATTTTATTTTATTTTTGAACAACATTTTGGAAATGTAAATAATGAGCTTGGAAATAGGGACTAATTGTAAGTAAAACTTTTCAATGACTCTAAAAATTTAGTCAGTTTTCCTGAATTTATATCCGGAAGTAAGAAAATTGATCCCAAAAATTCTAACGAAAATGAGCCTATATTTTAAAAGTTTTTGAAGGGAAGTAGAAATTGTTAAAAATCAAAAAGTTTTGACATGAATTGTAAATTTTTTGACATTTAAAGCAAAATCTTTTTTATTATTTTTAGCTTTTCTTTGACATTTTTATGGTTTGTATTTTTTTTTAAATCAGTATTAACTTTCTTTAGAAGCTTAAAGTAAAATAATCGGCTTACCTATTTTTTTTGTATTTTAAGATTGATTTTTTTCTTATTTATTTATGTTTGAAATAAAGTAGCAATAAAAGATGTTTTTATTGTTACATATAATACAAAGGAATTAAAAAATTTTTTTAAAATACGTACCTATTATTTTTAAAGATTTTCACTGATTATTTTGGAATAAAAAATAATAATTTGGAATAAAAAATAATAAAGATTCAAATCAAATTCACTATTATAAAGTCTATTTAAGTTCTAAAAAATCACATTTCTTTCTAAAAAATATTTAAAAAAAAAATGGAATGCAAAACAAATTTATCATTTCTATAAAAAAATGGTAACATGTCAATACGAATTGGGTAAATCAACACGTGCTGAATATATAAAGTAAAATATATATGCATTCATATTTTTCACATAACGTCTCCATCTCTGCATTGCATGCAAGCTTGTAATTTTACATTTATTATAAATAGGTATGTTTGTGCATATATATTTTTTATTTATAGACTGTAAAATGTAAATTTTATATATTTTCAATGACGTAAAATATTCTGATAACCAAAAAAAAATGGGTTTTACAAGAATATATTTGTGTTTATTTGATTTTTATTTATGTAATGCAATATAGAGCTTCTGCACTAAAAAATAAAAATCGATGATTATCCAAAATATAATTAAATTTAATATATATATGTATATATTAAATTGTTATAAATTAAATTGTTTTGAGGTATTATCAGAATCTCTGGTATTATACTCGATTATTATTTGTATTGATGTAATTATTGAAGCTTTGTTAAAGTAAATGAAATATTAAATTATCTAATTTGATAGAAAAAAAATTTTATATTTTTTAGTAAATTGATCTAATTACGCGGAATTGAAAAGAAATAACGAATTAAAAGTAAGTAACCAGTTTATTGACGACTATCAGTCTTATTTGTCTTCTTATACAATTTTCTTTTTTATCTTTATTTTATTTTTATTAATTAATTTTTATTTCTTTTTAAGCCAATTATATTTGTAAATAATTGTTAAAAATTATCTAGATATTTTATTATTCATTTATATAAACTTTGAATATTTGTAGAAAACTTAAATATTATATTAAAAGAGTGTAACATTTTTGTATTTGCAAAATAAAGATCTAATTATTATTATTATTGGAGGGCTTGTTTAAAAAATGAATTTTAAAATTAACGTTCGTAAATAATTTAGCGGGCTCCAAAATTTAATTAAATTTTCTGGGATATTGTCTTTTGCATCCGTAAAATCCATGTTTTTTGTACCTATTTATCCACAGAATTCGTGTCAAATTTATAAAATATGTGTATTTTCATCAGAAACACGTAAATTTTGCTAGTAGAAAATACAATACGCGGTCAAAAATATATTTCAAAATATATTATATTTCGAAGCCATTCATAAAAGCAATAAAATCAAAACTGTATTATTATAAGATTGATTAACAATTATGTAAAACATCATGCTATAAGTTCGAATTTTAAACGTACAAATAAAAGTTTTAAAAAAATGCATCAATTTTTAAATTTAGGAGTTAATTTTTTTTTTTTTTTTTTATTTAAGCTTTTTGAATTTATCTTTATGAAAGTTATTAAGCTGACAAAGATTACATAAGAAAATTATAAAAGTACATATGAAAAGATTGATACAGAATTAAAAAATTTAGTTGATGCAGAATTATTGAAATAAATACAGAGTTAATTAGGTATTACATTGTATTACATTACAAGATTATTTTAATTATTACAAAATTTTTATTATGATAATCAAACTATTTAATTAAATTACCAATCATACATTAATATTATTAATATTTAAGAAGTCAGTGATATGTTTCGTAGATGTGGAGTTTGGGGATGCTAGTAGTGAGGCAATATTTAGTGGCAAGGTGAGACGTGATTGACGAAGCTTTCAAATCAATTGGGAACGCGATTCTTCAAAATTGGGGCATTGCCAGATTATATAATTTAGATCTTTGGGGATAGAGAGTATACGGTCACAATTGGGGGAGTTAACTACTTTAATTTTGAATAGAGATTGATTGAGGCTATAGTTGTCTGCTCTTGCACGGTTTATGGAGACTATTGATCTTCTGCAGAATTTAGATTTGTAAAACCAAGGTTTTGAAGAGGAACTGTAAAATAAGTTGAAATACTTGCGTCCTTTTTCTTGACTTTCTTTTGTAATTAAGTCAGAGGTTTTTTTCAGAGCTTGATTTTTAAATAGAGCCATAAAATTAGTATAAGAAATAGAAATATTTGTAGGTTGAACGAGAGTGGCGTCATTAGCTAGTTTATCAGCCATTTTATTTTCTGTAATGTTTCGATGATAAGGTATCCAATAGATTTTTAATATTTTTGAATAAGGCTTTGAAATTCAGCTATTTTTTTATTATTGTTTTTATGAAGGGGTTACGTTGATTATTGAAAGAAGGATTTTGAAGAGCAAGACAGCAACTGAGTGTCATGTCTTATATTTTCTACATCTATACTACAAAATCTTCCCTCCCGAATAACTGCCTTACAGTTTGCAGACGATATTGCATTATACATAAAATCTTCTAAGCCTCACAATTCTGTTAAAATTCTAGAAGCATCTGTAGAAACCATAAGCCTCAATCTTCTGGAATTAGGTCTTGAACTTGCCCCGCAAAAAACGGAATTCATACACTTCAATAAAAGAAATATTTTGCCCAGGCAGTTCTCTTTCAAAGTAAAAGACTGCATCATCAAGTCTACTGATCACACTCGCTTTTTACGTATACACTTTGATTACAAATTCAATTTGAATAGACACATTTCACATGTTCAGTCCAAATGTATTCGTGTCCTAAATATCATCAAATATTTAAGAGGCACATGAAGGTGCGCTCATCCTTCAACTCTCCATATTCTGTATAAAAGCTTCATAAGACCTATTACAGACTACGCTGGTTTTATCTACTTTCCCTCAAGAAAAGATACTATACTTAAACTTGAACGTATTCAAAATCTTGCAATAAGACTCGCCCTTGGATACCGTCTTAGTACTCCTACCAATATTCTCCTCGCTGAATCTAAAATATGCAAAATTCAACATAGGCGTTAATTTTAAACTATATAAAATGATAATTTAAAAAATTTTTTAAAAACATAAAAAAAAGTTTCATTGAAATTGATTACCATAATTATAAAGCTATTATAGTCAAGAACAAAAAAAGCTTACTCGATATAATGCACTAAACAGCGAGTTTTTATTCATAAAAATGCAAATGGTATATCAATTTTATCTCTATAATACTTATGTAATTACTAAAAGTACATACATTAATATTATAGAAAAATAATATTTGAATAAAAATTCATAAATATATAAATATTCAGGAAACACCTATATAGCAAAAAAAATGCTAATGAAAGAGCGTGTAAAAAGCTAAAAAACAATAGAATATAAATTTTTTTATTTTTAATCTTATACATTTATTATTATTAATATTGTTATTACATCGAATAATAATAAAAGGAAAAATGTTTTAGTATCGTTTTATAGTGTAAATATGGGACAGCTAAATTTTTTATATCTTTAAAAAATTTTTCAAGTATCGTATTTATAGTTTGTATTAAAAAATTGACAAATATCTGTTCTTGTCATTCTTGTTTATCCAATATATCGTATGTATCTTATTTCAAAATTTAACGTACACACACATATTTCGTTTTATATGATACCTATAAACATTATATGCATATATTTATCTGCATATATAAGTGATGCAAATATGCAGTTAACACTGATAAAATATATGTTATATGTTACTATTAAAATGCGATATAAAAAAAAATGTTACGTGTGTGTACGTATGTTAATGTCAGAACTATATATGTGTCACATACCACTAATTGAGTTCTCGTTTAGGGTAAATATTATTTTGCCAAAAAAAGCTCAAATATTCGAATATTGTACTCTATCTCTGTCATTAATTTTCTATCTCTACCTCTTTCAGTCTATACTAGTCCGGAAATTATTTTTCAAAGTTGATTTCAGATTTTTTATATTCGGATTATTTCAAGAGTTTCAAAAGCTTTCATTAAAAATAGATTGCTCGAAACAAATAATTTCCCAAAAGCAGAACGAATTCGAAACCTGAAATTAGCCAAATATTTGTATAAACTCATATATAAGCTCAAATATAATTAGCAAATATTTAATTGAATCTTATTTTCTTGTACAAATTGTACCTAAATTAATCTGCTTAGAATGAATACAAAACTACCAGACTAAAATACATATTTTATGTACGGTCTGTATTTTTAACAAAGTACAAATATAAAACAGAGTACATATAATAAAAAAAAATCGAGAAAATTAGTTTACGTATCAAAAGAGTATAAAGCTTTCGCACTTTGCTGTACAAATACAAAATATGAGATTTTATGTTTAAATATATGAAATGTTATTAGCAAATATTCATATATACTTTTCAAAGGATCGTTTGATCGATGTAATAATTGACTTAATACTAGACCTAATAATCCTCTAACAAATATATTATATTGTGGTATAGACAATCATGACATGTCAAAGTATTTTAAATAAAATATTCAAAATGACATACTTTCATTATTATTTCCGTTTTTTTTATTGTTATTAAAATAAATTTAAAAAAATGAGATAATAATTATTAATTATTTTTGATACCTGTTATTACTCTGAAATAATAACACATTTTTTGAAATGATTACTGTAATTATAATTTCGTGTACATGATCAGATATAATTTAACTAATACTTGTTAAACATGTTTTATGAAAATTAATATTAAATATTTTCTTCTAATTCCATGGCTTTGATAATTATTACTTGTAGAAGCTTTATAATTATAATGAATCTTATTGGGGAATAATTTTCTTGTAATGTACCAAGAATTTATTAATTATATTATAAATTAATTCTAAGAATTGTATCCTTTGTAAGCTCGTAATAATTAAATCTTTGTTACCCCAAATGCTGAAAAATCGATTTTTACGAGAAATCTCTGTAGGTACATAATTACCAAGTACTAATCGAGATTTTAAAAATAATATAGTTTAAAAAATTTTTTATTATGCAGGTCAAAAATTTTGAATATTATTAATCTTATTTTAGACTTAAATTCTCCTAAAATATCTTGAGTTAGTAATCGATCACAGCTAAATAATAATTTAATTAGTTTTTAGCATCTATTTACTTTCCAAGGATGGAAACTGAATAATTTTTGTTTAAGAAATTAATTAAGGACTTAGTGATTCTAAAATTTTAATAGTAAAAATATTGAACAAAATTTCTAAAACCCTGTTGCTTTCTTATTAAATTTTATTTCAACTTGAAATAATCTTGAAACTTCGTTAAGAAAAATTACTATTTTGAAATATATGAATTTATATAAAAAGCAATAATAATAATAAAAACAATAAAAGAAAATAAAATATATATATATGAAATAAAATAAAATAAAATAATATAAAAAGATAAAAGAAATTGTTTTTGATGATCGACATTCGTTCAATACACATAAAATTTTATTTTTCTTATTCGATCTTTGATTCAAAGAAACTTATAACTTTGTAGAATTTATTCTTAGGTACTCTCTAAAAATAAGAAAGAAGAAAAAAAGACAGTCTACAAGAGATACGACAATAAGGTTATAGACAGACGTTCTTCACCTAAAAACGCCTTACATTACTTTAAGAGCATTCGTGCGAACAATCGACAACGACTAAGGTGTCACGTCGACACTGACTGAAATCTAGTGGAAAGACTTTTAACATTATATGAAACTACTCTAAAAACCACACTAGTTCTCACTTTATATATATGTATGAATAAGTATGTGTATATTATGTAGTTACAGAGACTGATGTCAAGTACTAAATTCACAAACTATATAGATAAAAGAACAAAGTGTCGATGAAACCCACTCTATGTTTTTTTCCTAAATAAAAAAGCAAAAACGCTTTTCGATACGTTTTATACTGACATATATACCATTTTAGAGACACACACATATCTATGAATATTCTATATATATTAATAAATAAACAAACTTGTATGGATTTAGTGTTATTTATTTATTTAATGCAAATGCTTCTAGGGCCAAAAAACTTTGAATTATTAAAATAACAAGTATCTAAAGCAGGCTAAAAATTTATTATGACATACATGAAAAACGTTAAAGTCTATTTTTAGGTTATATTTTTATTAAAAGCGTATCAGTTATATTTTTCAAGTTCTTCGATGAGATTAAAAAGTTTTATAAAATATTTGTTTTTCCAAAAATATTCATACCATTTTGTGTGCTTATTTTATGAAAATATTTTTGGCCTTTTTCCTTTTTTTTTAATTTTATTTATTTCTGTTATTATTTATACTTATAAATTTAATTTTCAAAAATAATGTGTCAAATAAATTTTATATAAACATTTAATTGAGAATTATTTGAGCTAGTTTTTGCAATTCTTAATTTAGGGTAACCAAAATATAATTGCATAGTAAAATGTTATTTTAATTTTAACCAAATTATCTTGGGAGGTATACAAATGAACATTTAAATTTAAATATTTAAAATTTTTTGAAATTTTTTGAATATTTTAGGATGGTGGTTATATTATTGTGCCAAAAATAATTTTACATACACATGGACAAATTAGAGTCATAAAATATAAGCACTTTTCTAAAACTTAATAAATCTATTTTTAAATAATTGAAAATACTTTTTATTATTTTTTTTTTATTTTTTTGGAAACTCATTGGGAAACTTTGAGCAGTAAAACAAAAAAAAATATTTCGATAAATTTTAAATACGAAGCGTGGATATCAGCTAAATTTGCTAATACCATAAAATATTTTTGAATCTGTAAAATATTTTTTAAAAAATATTTTTTTGAATAAACAACTTCAGTATAATTGAAAAAAATAGAGTAAATTACATATAAAATATTTTCCAAGCATCTATCATTTAGACAGACAAAAAATATTGTCAAATGTATTATCCTTTTTTTTTCTTCAAGAAAAAGAATCAAGGATTAGCTCAAGAATAAAGGAACAAGAGTGTCAGTAACGATTCCCTTTTTTTGTTCTTAAAAAATGGTGTTGTCGAGTAAAAAATGAGAAATACAAAGAAAAGTAGCTGTGAAAACGTTTGGTTTGAATGTAAAGAATAACACGTATATAATCACATATACACTTGAATTTCTTTTTTTGTGTGCAAGTTTGTATATACAGATGTGACTACTAAAAGTCAATGTTTGCGAAAACAAGTGAGCTGGTAAAGTTTCATTTTTGAAAAGAGGTCACGCTTATAGTAAATGTAACGTTAGGAAAATGTCAGGACTTGCAGGACGAACGTGATGCATAATTTGTGAAAATTGCATTTGTTGCTTTATATATGCACGAATATATATATATATACATATATATGTAAATACGTATGTAGTATGAATTTATATTTTATAAACTAAAATGTACGCACGATTTGATAAATATTAACAAAAGTTTAAACAATATTTTAATATGGGATAAAAAATAATTGAATTTTTTCGTTTAAAATTTATTTTTACAGGCAATTCAATTTATTTTAGTCAATTAATTGATTTTGGCACTGTTTTTTATTAAATTTCCTTCGAATTTAATTATGATTTTATGCATGGTTACGCTAATAAATTTTGTTAAAAAATAATATGTTTAAAGCTTTAACTTAGAATTGCACTATCAGGTTATTGTAAGTAAATTTACTTGAAAATTCAAGAAATTTAAGCTAAATTCAAGCACATCAACCTGATAGTGTGACTTAAGCCGATATTGGATTTTATAAGAATACGATTTAGTGTAACAACAAAATCAATAACAAAATAAAAAGCAGAAAATGTCATTCGGTTGCATAAAATGAAAGATTTGACTGTCTATGAGTCACCGGAAAATGAATATTTTAATAATGTCTGAAAATATAATTAAAAAAAAAAAAATATATTATAAATAAAATCACGAAAAAACAAAAATTTTAAATGGTTTCATTTAAAAAAGTTATTAATTTATATATTTAAAGTAAATGAATTTTAACTTATTTATAAGTCATAAGAGAGTAGAAATGATAAAATATAAAATGTACTTTGCTGTAAGAGAAAAATTAAAAATAAATGAAAACCTGCAAGAAGCATTTCGAAGGATTCAAAATGACATGGCTTGGGAAAATTTTCTCGTTAAATTTAATGTTAGTTTAGAAAATTTGTCTTTAAGTACATCAAATGAATTGCTTGATTTTAAATTTATAGACAACGGTATTAATATTTGAATAATTATTCTTAAATTTCTCATTTTTTGGCTAAAATTCTAAAAATTATTTTTGCCCACCAGGGCATATAGGGATCAAACTCAATACCCTAAAACCCATTATAAGGGGCTATGTTTAGTAGTTAAAAATTCGTTATTTCTTGGGAATGTCGCAAAAATACCCACTTGTTGCAGATTTAAGAGTATTCAGTTGTACATTACAATGCATCACCATGAAAATAAAGAATGATCCAAATCTCACGTAAATTACCTTTCAAGGCAAAGCCGAGGATGGTAAACTGCGATTTGGGGCAGTTTACGATATATTAAAATTATGAACAAGAGTCATATATTATTTATTTTCCTCAGCGGCAGAAAAACACAACTTTCCCGAAAGTTTAGCGATTGGAAAATATGTGCTTTTTTGCCGCTGACGAAAAATACCCTGCCAACTAGCTGGCACTAAGGTTCCTGAAACAATGAGCTTAATACATTAATATGCCACTGATATCACCGATTACAACCATGCAATCATACATACATTTCTCTCTTAATTCCATAATAGTTGTGAAATATCACCAGTTACAATATTTTCAGATATTAGTACTTTCATGGAATTATATGAGGTATTACACTAAAAAAAAAAAAATATTGCAGTTTTTTTAATATTTTTGTTTTTTTAATTTTGAGAAAAAAATTTTGAAAAAATCGATATCAGATCCAAAAAGTTACTATAAACGAACTTTCTAAAGTTAGTACTTTCATAGAAATAAATTAGGTACTACGTCCAAAGAGTAAAATAATTTGGTATTTTTTTTATTTTTTTGTAACGAAAATTTTGTAAGAAAAATTTTTTAAAAATTAAGTATCAGATTCAAGATATCAAGTAAAAACCATACTTTCAAATATAAGTACTTTCGTGGAAATAAATGAGGTATTACCTCCAAATTAAAAAAAAAAAAAAGTACCTCAAGCTTTTTTGGTGAAAAAATTTTTGAGAAAAAAAATTAGGTCTTAATTTCATAACAGTTGTGAAACATCATTGGTTGCAATATTTTCAGATATTAGTACTTTCATGGAATTAAATGAGGTATTACACCAAAAAAAAAAAAAATGTTTCAGGTTTTTTAATTTTTTTGTTTTTTTAATTTTGAGAAAAAAATTTTGAAAAAATCGATATCAGATCAAAAAGTTACTATAAACGAACTTTCTAAAAATTGTTTGTTTCGTAGCTCGATGAAAAATAACATAGAGCTACGAAGAAGAAAAAAATTGGGTTTTTTGCTAATTGTTTTATTTCGTAGCTCGATAAAAAATAACATAGAGCTACGAAGAAGAAAAAAATTGGGTTTTTGGCTAATAGTTTTATTTCGTAGCTCGATGAAAAATAACATAGAGCTCCGAAAAAGAAAAAAATTGGGTTTTTGGCTAATTGTTCTATTTCGTAGCCCGATGAAAAATAACATAGAGCTACGAAGAAGAAAAAAATTCGGTTTTTGGCTAATTGTTTTATTTCGTAGCTCGATGAAAAATAACATAGAGCTCCGAAAAAGAAAAAAATTGGGTTTTTGGCTAATTGTTCTATTTCGTAGCCCGATGAAAAATAACATAGAGCTACGAAGAAGAAAAAAATTGGGTTTTTGGCTAATTGTTTTATTTCGTAGCCTGATGAAAAATAACATAGAGCTACAAAGAAGAAAAAAATTGGGTTTTTGGTTAATTGTTTTAATTCGTAGCCCGATGAAAAATAACATAGAGCTACGCAGAAGAAAAAAATTGGGTTTCTGGCTAATGGTTTTATTTCGTAGCTCGATGAAAAATAACATAGAGCTACGAAGAAGAAAAAAATTGGGTTTTTGGCTAATGGTTTTATTTCGTAGCTCGATGAAAAATAACATAGAGCTAGTATATCCTCGTAGGGAGTGTTGTGTCAATTCCGCCATGTTTGGTCTAAAGAGGAAGCGGAAATGGCGCGCTAACAGAAGCGCTTGGTTTTGAAATATATACGGTTAGAAATTATTTACTAATTAATTTTATCAATAAAAATTAATTTTTAATAAATGAAGTATTAAATACTTTCAATTATTTAATTTATTTAATGTTTGAAGAAGACAAAAGAAGTTATTAATAAGTAAATGCTTATAAAATATATATAAATATAATCGTATAACGTGTAATTAAAAATTTTACTTAGTACTGAAATAAAATATTTCTTGTTTAAAATTATGATTTTTATTTTGAATAAAATTCTCAAATGAAGGATAAGATGAACAATAATTTTATTTTTAATAATAAATGTTTAATAAGTTAAATAAAATTATTACTGAACTTAACGAAAATGCTTAAAGAAAGTATTTACAAATCATTTTGTAGCATGAAAATAATTAAATTAATATTAATATAAATTTTAAATTTCCTAGTGTATGTGTAATAAATCTATGAATAAAATTTAATTCATACAAAAAAATTAAAATAAAATATTACCTCGTGTGAAAAATAAATATGTTATATGCCCCTTAATAGTATGTTATCCAGACTAAAAATATTCTTGAAAAAAATTAAAAATTTTTAAAATTGATTTAAATTTAAGGTTTTCATTGATAATAATTTTACGTTTTATATTAAATGATTTTAAATTTAAAAAAAAAAGTTTTTAACAAACAATAAGTATCTATACTTATAATTTTAATATTTAATATATTGCATGGGTAATTCATAAAGATAAAGGAATAACACGAATGTATTATAGAAAAAAAAACTAGGTATTCCTTTCGTTAATAATAAAGTGATAATTTTTTTAACAAAAACATCTTTTTACTAATACATAATATGACATTTGTAATTTTTCATTATAAAGTTTCGAAGGTAAGTGAAATTAAAAATTCATTTCTATTTATATAATATTTCTGTGGTCCAAAATGTTACATGATAACAGATTTATTTTAACTTGCGCTATTTTTCCAGTAAGTATTATTATCACATTAAATATAATCTCAACAATGAAAAGCAAAATTATTTTTTGAATAAGCTTTGAATTATTATATAGCGACAAATACTGAACATATTAATTAAATTTATATCATTACATTTCATTACATTGTAATCTTTAAAATTTTATTTAATTATTTGAAAATTATAAACGATAAATAGAAAAATAATCTATTGAATAATAAGAAAAAATTGATATTTCGTCTTGTATGAAGATACTCAGAAAATGCGTGAAGCAAAATCAAATGTTTCTTTTTGTACTTGTTAGAATGTATACCTACTCCTGTTTTAACTTGCAGTTGTTAAACAATAAATATTGTAAATAACACAGAAAAGAGTTAAAAAGTTGTTGTAGAATTGTAATAGCCCAAAATTACAGTTTGAACAGTAAGCTTTTTTATTGCATACGTGAATGTTTAAATAATCATAAATAAATTAAATAATCATTAATAATTTTTTTTGTACGTTTTAAAACGTTTGCAAATTTAAATTGTTTAACATTATTATAACCTTAAAAATTATTAAAATAAAATAAATATATAAACGAGCTCCAATACTAAGATAGATAAAAATGCCTGGCTGTACAGCTTTTTATTGTACGAATTCTGCATGCAAAAAATTTCAATTGTTTAAGTTCCCAAAAGAAGAAAACCGAAGAAAAGTTTGGATAAAAAACTGCAATAAGGGTGATTGGATTCCATCAGAAGCAACAAAATTATGTGAGGTGTATATACAATTTTACGTACAATAATAACGTTTGTTTTATTTTTAAAGAAATATCTATTATTGATCATGTACTTGAATTTTAAAATACAATTGATAATTATTAATAAATCATTATAAGGTACACTTCACGCAAGAAATGTGGGAAAAAACAGCTGTTGATGGGAAAAGAAAATTGAAAAGAGTTGCTGTTCCAACTATTTTTGGAATAAATAATATGGAAATGATATGTTGTCAATGTCAAAAACTTTTTCCTATAAATCGTAAGTTTTTTTAAATAATATTTAGGTCAATGAAATTTATTAAGCCTATAATAATCATCTTTTTTTTTTAATAAAAAAAAAAAAGTTGCATATAAAAACAGGCCAGATACTGGTCAGAATTCTAGGAACCCTTCTCTCTGTTATCATTAGATGAAAATTTCTATAAATTCTTACTCAATTTTTGAATTTCTGGAGAAATTTAACTTGAAGAACCTTTATTAGACATATAGTATAGATATATTTTTAAAGCGCTATAAAAAAAAATTAAGAAAAATAAAAAACAATGCAATTTTTTTTAACATGTACCTGAATTTTTCTTTTTTGCATAGCGTTTTAAATATACCAAAAATTTGTCTGAATAAGGTGACTCAAGATAAATTTTTCAAGGGGTGCAAAATACTCCTGTCAAAATACGGGTTTGGTTGTATAGTTCCTGGCCACCACCAGATTTGGTCTAGTATATGTTTTTTAGGTCGCTGATCACGAAAATCAGGGTCTTTTCTATGAGAAATTGGGGCTTCACCCTTAAATTGACCAAAACTACCCTTAAAAATGGCATTTTCGCTACATTCACTCTAGCCCTCTAAAATTTGGTAAACAGGGGTTTTTCGGATCGCTGATCACGAATATTGAGGTACTTTTTATGAAAAATTATACTTCTACCCTTAAATTAGCCTAAACCAACCCTGAAAAGGTTAAAAAATTTTATTAGATTATTAATATTGTAAATAATAAGTATACAGTAGGAGAACAAGTAAAATTTTAAATAATTTTTTTATATTTTGACTTTAGAATGTTATCATTCCTGTCAAACGATTTCGCAAGAAGATCCGTTAGGAGAATCTATGGCTTTACATGTAGAGGAATCCTTAGAGAAAACCTTAGAAGAACCTATGGATTTAGAAATGAATGAATCCTTAGAGGAGGCTTTAGAAGAATCTATTGATACAGAAGCAGTAAACGAATCGGTTGAGGAATGTGCTAATTTAGAATTTAGTAAAGAATTGAACTTAATTTTGCAAGAAAATGTTGTTATTAACAACAAAGCTGAAATAAATGTTAATCACGAGGACCACGAGGAAGAAGGATTGTTATTAAAAATTACTGAATTAGAAAGAAAAAATTTAAATTTAAAAAACGCTTTAATTAAAAGCAAAAACTTCAATCTTGAAAATTCAAAAAAACTCGATGAAGCAAATAAAAAAATTAAACACTTAGAGAAATTATTAGAAAATAATAATTTAGTAGTGGCAGCAAAAAAAATTTTCGATGAGGATCAGTTAGAGAAATTAATTGGTTCTAAAAAAAGAATTAACTGGAGTAATGATACTTATATTAAAGCTTTTAGGTTGAAATTTGCATGTGGTTCTGCGGGTTATGACGAACTTTTAAGATCCGGTTTTCCACTTCCTTCAATTCGGTCCTTAACTCGAAAATTGGAGACGTTAAAATTAACTTACGGTATCTGTTATGAAGTTTTCAGTTTCTTAAAAATTAAGCGTGAATCGAATGATCCCCATTTTCAAGAAGATTGTACGTTGATAATAGATGAAATGAACTTAACTGGAGTTAATGAAATTTATGATCCTTCAACGTGTACATATTTTGGTAATGTTACGCTTGGAGATAATAAAGATCAATTAGCTGAAAACGCTCTTGTTTTCATGCTAGCTGGGTTAAAGACTAAATGGAAACAAGTAGTGGCTTTTCATTTCACTAACAAGCAAATGACTGGTTCAGAAATAAAACCAGTAATTGAAGAAATAATAATGTTAGCTGAAAGTATTGGGTTAAAAGTACACAACATTACTTCCGATATGTCAGGACCAAATCAAGGATTATGGAGTTCTTTTGATATCAAGGTTAAACCTTGGTCTACTGATATACAAAATAGTACTGAGCATCCCACAGACAAAAGAAGAAAATTATACTTCACCCCTGATGTACCCCATGCATTAAAGTGCATAAAAAGTAGTATAATCAATAATAAAGTTTTTTACATTGATCAAACTCATGTGAAAGAATATAATTTACCAACTAATACTGTACGTTTAGAACATTTGAAAGAAATAATTGACGCTGATGAAGGTTCTGAATTAAAGCTAGCTCCTAAATTACATGAAAAACTTTTAGGAAAAAGCCATTTTCAAAAAATGCGTGTCAATAATGCTGTTCATTGTATTAATATTCCAGTAACTACAGCTTTAGAATTTTTAGCGAATGAAAATCGAAAAGATGAAAGATATACAACGGTTTGGTTTCTTCAGTTTCTGGACAAATGGTTTAACAGAATGAGCAATCGAAAAATTTCCTTAGCATTGGGTTTCAAAAATATCGAGAAATACAACGAGGCAAAAAACTTTTTGGAAAAGGCTATTGAAATTTTCAGTAAAATAAAAGTAGGAGCTGACGGTAAATGGAAACCTTTCCAGACTTCAACTATGCTATCAACAAAAACAGTGTTAGACCTTTCTGATTATTTACTTAATGATCTTAAATATGATTTTTTTTTCACGTCAAGAATAAGTCAGGACTGCTTAGAAAATCTGTTTTCGCAAATAAGAATAAAAAACGTAACACCAAACGCAGTACAATTTAAAAATAGTATTAAATTAATTATGATGGCTAGATATATGAAATATATTAAGCATAGTAATTATAGCGAAGATGATAGATTGTTGGTATCAAATTTTTTTGAAATTTTGCTAGAATGCAAAAAAACTGAAAAATTACAGATGCAACTTACTGAAAATTTAATTCCCCACATCTACCCATC
Organism: Anagrus nilaparvatae; assembly: GCA_022575985.1. Taxonomy (NCBI): domain Eukaryota; kingdom Metazoa; phylum Arthropoda; class Insecta; order Hymenoptera; family Mymaridae; genus Anagrus; species Anagrus nilaparvatae. The sequence goes on from JAKSXM010000137.1 coordinate 21,996,069, forward strand.
AACGTTTCAGGTATATTTAAGTTACAGAGAATTGAACGCCATATATTGGTATGCAGGATATATCATCAGAACAATAGCAAATAATCAAAAAGTGTGTGAAAATTGCATCGATGCTGTTGCTTCATACGAACCTCAGTATTTTAAAGGAACCCTTTTAACACGAATACGAGCAAAGCATATGAAAAATATTATTTTTGTTTTTGAATTTATTTACCAATTTTTCATTTCAATGGAAGTTACTTTTATAGCTTATCATGAGAATGTTCGGAAAGCTGGTATTAATGTCAAGCAATTTTTCATAAACAAATTCCGGAGTCTCAAAATCGACTTAGATATTCCAAACTGTCATGACTTAAAATTAAGAATTATAAAAAGATTCCTTACTTTTCGTATTCGCATTAAATCGCGAGATAGAGCACAAGAATTACTTAATGAGAAAACTCGTTCTTCTAAAGTCTTCAGTAGTAAGAGCCAGGCAATGCACTCTTTATATACTTAATTATTTTTGATGGTTTTTTTTTTAAATTCGTACAAAAAAAAGACCGAAAATTTTCCAATTATATATAAAGGAACTTTTTTAGTAATTTTGTAATAACTTTTTTTTTCTACAACTAGTTAATTTAATAAACATTTTAAATTTTTTAAGATTAAAAAATATATTGTGCTTGAATTTGATTTAAAAAATAAAAATAAATGCATCTTTTTTTTTTTTTTTAATTTGAAATAACTAAATGTTGATATTATTAATATTAATTTATTTTAGTTTTTGCTTCTATAATATTGTAAAATATTAGATTCAGTTATTTTTTTAAAATAAAGACAGTTGCATTTAAATAATTGATTTTATTCTTTAAGCCTATAATATAGTCAGTATAATACTTGTTCTATTACAGCGAACAATTGTTTTGAATATAAAGATGATAAAAAAAAATCTTATTTGGCAATAAATTCTAATGCCAAGATTTGAAGCTCTAATATATTCTTACACCAATATATTTATATTTTTATACAAAATTTTATTAATAACAATGTCAGAAATTTTTTTAAAGTTCTTATTAATTTATTCTTATTTTTAATAAAGCTTTTAATACCTAAATGCGCATGCTATATATTTATAAACAATAAATATTTTTTGGAAAAAAAAATAAAAATAAAACAATTACTTTATAAAAGCTTGCTTTTTAAATTAAGTGTTTAAGTTATACTATTTTTTCTATTATTGTGTGCTTAATTATTAACTTTTATTTTCTTTGTATATTTATAATTATATATCTTTGTCTATTTATAATTTATCAAAAAATGTTTAAATAAAGTTATTTAATTAATTATTTTTTATTTATTTATAAAATATTTAATAAAAATCTACATTTTATCGTTTTTTATTTTAAATTTACGCGCTTACAATAGCACGTCCGGATCCGGTTTAGACCAATTTTCTCAGCCAATCACGCGTCCTCAAATAATTGACACAACACTCCCTACGAGGATATACTACATAGAGCTACGAAGAAGAAAAAAATTGGGTTTTTGGCTAATGGTTTTATTTCGTAGCTCGATGAAAAATAACATAGAGCTACGAAGAAGAAAAAAATTGGGTTTTTGGCTAATTGTTTTATTTCGTAGCTCGATGAAAATTAACATTGAGCTACGAAGAAAAAAAAATTGGGTTTTTGGCTAATTGTTTTATTTCGTAGCTCGATGAAAAATAACAGAGCTACGAAGAAGAAAAAAATTGGGTTTTTGGCTAATGGTTTTATTTCGTAACTCGATGAAAAATAACAGAGCTACGAAGAAGAAAAAAATTGGGTTTTTGGCTAATTGTTCTATTTCGTAGCCCGATGAAAAATAACATAGAGCTACGAAAAATAAAATAATTGGGTTTTTGGGTAATTGTTTTAATTCGTAGCCCGATGAAAAATAACATAGAGCTACGAAGAAGAATAAAATTGGATTTTGGCTAATTGTTTTATGTCGTAGCCCGATGAAAAATAACATAGAGCTACGAAGAAGAAAAAAATTGGGTTTTTGGCTAATGGTTTTATTTCGTAGCTCGATGAAAAATAACATAGAATTACGAAGAAGAAAAAAATTGGGTTTTTGGCTAATGGTTTTATTTCATAACTCGATGAAAAATAACAGAGCTACGAAGAAGAAAAAAATTGGGTTTTTGGCTAATTGTTTTATTTCGTAGCTCGATGAAAATTAACATTGAGCTACGAAGAAAAAAAAAATTGGGTTTTTGGCTAATTGTTTTATTTCGTAGCTCGATGAAAAATAACAGAGCTACGAAGAAGAAAAAAATTGGGTTTTTGGCTAATTGTTTTATTTCGTAGCCCGATGAAAAGTAACATAGAGCTACGAAGAAGAAAAAAATTGGGTTTTTGGCTAATGGTTTTATTTCGTAGCTCGATGAAAAATAAAATAGAGCTACGAAGAAGAAAAAAATTGGGTTTTTTGATAATGGTTTTATTTCGTAACTCAATGAAAAATAACAGAGCTACGAAGAAGAAAAAAATTGGGTTTTTGGCTAATTGTTCTATTTCGTAGCCCGATGAAAAATAACATAGAGCTACGAAGAAGAAAAAAATTGGGTTTTTGACTAATGGTTTTATTTCGTAACTCAATGAAAAATAACAGAGCTACGAAGAAGAAAAAAATTGGGTTTTTGGCTAATTGTTCTATTTCGTAGCCCGATGAAAAATAACATAGTGCTACGAAGAAGAAAAAAATTGGGTTTTTGGCTAATGGTTTTATTTCGTAGCTCGATGAAAAATAACAGAGCTACGAAGAAAAAAAAAATTGGGTTTTTGGCTAATTGTTTTATTTCGTAGCCCGATGAAAAGTAACATAGAGCTACGAAGAAGAAAAAAATTGAGTTTTTGGCTAATTGTTTTATTTCGTAGCCCGATGAAAAGTAACATAGAGCTACGAAGAAGAAAAAAATTGGGTTATTGGGTAATTGTTTTAATTCGTAGCCCGATGAAAAATAAAATAGAGCTACGAAGAAGAAAAAAATTGGGTTTTTGGCTAATTGTTCTATTTCGTAGCCCGATGAAAAATAACATAGAGCTACGAAGAATAAAAAAATTGGGTTTTTGGGTAATTGTTTTAATTCGTAGCCCGATGAAAAATAACATAGAGCTACGAAGAAGAAAAAAATTGGGTTTTTGGCTAATTGTTTTATTTCGTAGCTCGATAAAAAATAACATAGAGCTACGAAGAAGAAAAAAATTGGGTTTTTGGCTAATAGTATTATTTCGTAGCTCGATGAAAAATAACATAGAGCTACGAAGAAGAAAAAAATTGGGTTTTTGGCTAATTGTTTTATTTCGTAGCCTGATGAAAAATAACATAGAGTTACGAAGAAGAAAAAAATTGGGTTTTTGGTTAATTGTTTTAATTCGTAGCCCGATGAAAAATAACATAGAGCTACGAAGAAGAATAAAATTGGGTTTTTGTATAATTGTTTTATTTCGTAGCCCGATGAAAAATAACATAGAGCTACGAAGAATAAAAAAATTGGGTTTTTGGCTAATTGTTTTATTTCGTAGCTCGATGAAAAATAACATAGAGCTACGAAGAAGAAAAAAATTGGGTTTTTGGCTAATGGTTTTATTTCGTAGCTCGATGAAAAATAACATAGAGCTACGAAGAAGAAAAAAATTGGATTTTTGGCTAATGGTTTTATTTCGTAGCTCGATGAAAAATAACATAGAGCTACGAAGAATAAAAAAATTGGGTTTTTGGCTAATTGTTTTATTTCGTAGCTCGATGAAAATTAACATTGAGCTACGAAGAAAAAAAAAATTGGGTTTTTGGCTAATTGTTTTATTTCGTAGCTCGATGAAAAATAACAAAGCTACGAAGAAGAAAAAAATTGGGTTTTTGGCTAATTGTTTTATTTCGTAGCCCGATGAAAAGTAACATAGAGCTACGAAGAAGAAAAAAATTGGGTTTTTGGCTAATTGTTCTATTTCGTAGCCCGATGAAAAATAACATAGAGCTACGAAGAATAAAAAAATTGGGTTTTTGGGTAATTGTTTTATTTCGTAGCCCGATGAAAAATAACATAGAGCTACGAAGAAGAATAAAATTGGGTTTTTGGCTAATTGTTTTATTTCGTAGCCCGATGAAAAATAACATAGAGCTACGAAGAAGAATAAAATTGGGTTTTTGGCGAATTGTTTTATTTCGTAGCCCGATGAAAAATAACATAGAGCTACGAAGAAGAAAAAAATTGGGTTTTTGGCTAATGGTTTTATTTCGTAGCTCGATGAAAAATAACAGAGCTACGAAGAAGAAAAAAATTGGGTTTTTGGCTAATTGTTTTATTTCGTAGCCCGATGAAAAGTAACATAGGGCTACGAAGAAGAAAAAAATTGGGTTTTTGGCAAATTGTTTTATTTCGTAGCCTGATGAAAAATAACATAGAGTTACGAAGAAGAAAAAAATTGGGTTTTTGGTTAATTGTTTTAATTCGTAGCCCGATGAAAAATAACATAGAGCTACGAAGAAGAATAAAATTGGGTTTTTGTATAATTGTTTTATTTCGTAGCCCGATGAAAAATAACATAGAGCTACGAAGAAGAAAAAAATTGGGTTTTTGGATAATTGTTTTAATTCGTAGCCCGATGAAAAATAACATAGAGCTACGAAGAAGAATAAAATTGGGTTTTTGTATAATTGTTTTATTTCGTAGCCCGATGAAAAATAACATACAGCTACGAAGAAGAAAAAAATTGGGTTTTTGGTTAATTGTTTTAATTCGTAGCCCGATGAAAAATAACATAGAGCTACGAAGAAGAAAAAAATTGGGTTTTTGGCTAATTGTTTTATTTCGTAGCTCGATAAAAAATAACATAGAGCTACGAAGAAGAAAAAAATTGGGTTTTTGGCTAATAGTATTATTTCGTAGCTCGATGAAAAATTGCATAGAGCTACGAAGAAGAAAAAAATTGGGTTTTTGGCTAATTGTTTTAATTCGTAGCCCGATGAAAAATAACATAGAGCTACGAAGAAGAAAAAAATTGGGTTTCTGGCTAATGGTTTTATTTCGTAGCTCGATGAAAAATAACATAGAGCTACGAAGAAGAAAAAAATTGGGTTTTTGGCTAATGGTTTTATTTCGTAGCTCGATGAAAAATAACATAGAGCTACGAAGAAGAAAAAAATTGGGTTTTTGGCTAATAGTTTTATTTCGTAGCTCGATGAAAAATAATTATACATAGAGCTCCGAAAAAGAAAAAAATTGGGTTTTTGGCTAATTGTTTTATTTCGTAGCTCGATAAAAAATAACATAGAGCTACGAAATAGAAAAAAATTGGGTTTTTGGCTAATAGTATTATTTCGTAGCTCGATGAAAAATAACATAGAGCTACGAAGAAGAAAAAAATTGGGTTTTTGGCTAATTGTTCTATTTCGTAGCCCGATGAAAAATAACATAGAGCTACGAAGAAGAATAAAATTGGGTTTTTGGCTAATTGTTTTATTTCGTAGCCCGATGAAAAATAACATAGAGCTACGAAGAAGAAAAAAATTGGGTTTTTGGCTAATGGTTTTATTTCTTAGCTCGATGAAAAATAACATAGAGCTACGAAGAAGAAAAAAATTGGGTTTTTGGCTAATGGTTTTATTTCATAACTCGATGAAAAATAACAGAGCTACGAAGAAGAAAAAAATTGGGTTTTTGGCTAATTGTTTTATTTCGTAGCTCGATAAAATTAACATTGAGCTACGAAGAAAAAAAAAATTGGGTTTTTGGCTAATTGTTTTATTTCGTAGCTCGATGAAAAATAACATAGAGCTACGAAGAAGAATAAAATTGGGTTTCTCGCTAATTGTTTTATTTCGTATCTCGATGAAAAATAACATAGAGCTACGAAGAAGAAAAAAATTGGGTTTTTGGCTAATGGTTTTATTTCGTAACTCAATGAAAAATAACAGAGCTACGAAGAAGAAAAAAATTGGGTTTTTGGCTAATTGTTCTATTTCGTAGCCCGATGAAAAATAACATAGTGCTACGAAGAAGAAAAAAATTGGGTTTTTGGCTAATGGTTTTATTTCGTAGCTCGATGAAAAATAACAGAGCTACGAAGAAAAAAAAAATTGGGTTTTTGGCTAATTGTTTTATTTCGTAGCCCGATGAAAAGTAACATAGAGCTACGAAGAAGAAAAAAATTGAGTTTTTGGCTAATTGTTTTATTTCGCAGCCCGATGAAAAGTAACATAGAGCTACGAAGAAGAAAAAAATTGGGTTATTGGGTAATTGTTTTAATTCGAAGCCCGATGAAAAATAAAATAGAGCTACGAAGAAGAAAAAAATTGGGTTTTTGGCTAATTGTTCTATTTCGTAGCCCGATGAAAAATAACATAGAGCTACGAAGAATAAAAAAATTGGGTTTTTGGGTAATTGTTTTAATTCGTAGCCCGATGAAAAATAACATAGAGCTACGAAGAAGAAAAAAATTGGGTTTTTGGCTAATTGTTTTATTTCGTAGCTCGATAAAAAATAACATCGAGCTACGAAGAAGAAAAAAATTGGGTTTTTGGCTAATAGTATTATTTCGTAGCTCGATGAAAAATAACATAGAGCTACGAAGAAGAAAAAAATTGGGTTTTTGGCTAATTGTTTTATTTCGTAGCCTGATGAAAAATAACATAGAGTTACGAAGAAGAAAAAAATTGGGTTTTTGGTTAATTGTTTTAATTCGTAGCCCGATGAAAAATAACATAGAGCTACGAAGAAGAATAAAATTGGGTTTTTGTATAATTGTTTTATTTCGTAGCCCGATGAAAAATAACATAGAGCTACGAAGAAGAAAAAAATTGGGTTTTTGGTTAATTGTTTTAATTCGTAGCCCGATGAAAAATAACATAGAGCTACGAAGAAGAATAAAATTGGGTTTTTGTATAATTGTTTTATTTCGTAGCCCGATGAAAAATAACATACAGCTACGAATAAGAAAAAAATTGGGTTTTTGGCTAATTGTTTTATTTCGTAGCTCGATAAAAAATAACATAGAGCTACGAAGAAGAAAAAAATTGGGTTTTTGGCTAATAGTATTATTTCGTAGCTCGATGAAAAATTTCATAGAGCTACGAAGAAGAAAAAAATTGGGTTTTTGGCTAATTGTTTTATTTCGTATCTCGATGAAAAATAACATAGAGCTACGAAGAAGAAAAAAATTCGGTTTTTGGCTAATTGTTTTATTTCGTAGCTCGATGAAAAATAACATAGAGCTCCGAAAAAGAAAAAAATTGGGTTTTTGGCTAATTGTTCTATTTCGTAGCCCGATGAAAAATAACATAGAGCTACGAAGAAGAAAAAAATTGTGTTTTTGGCTAATTGTTTTATTTTGTAGCCTGATGAAAAATAACATAGAGCTACGAAGAAGAAAAAAATTGGGTTTTTGGCTAATGGTTTTATTTCGTAGCTCGATGAAAAATAACATAGAGCTACGAAGAAGAAAAAGATTGGGTTTTTGGCTAATTGTTTTATTTCGTAGCTCGATGAAAATTAACATTGAGCTACGAAGAAAAAAAAATTGGGTTTTTGGCTAATTGTTTTATTTCGTAGCTCGATGAAAAATAACAGAGCTACGAAGAAGAAAAAAATTGGGTTTTTGGCTAATGGTTTTATTTCGTAACTCGATGAAAAATAACAGAGCTACGAAGAAGAAAAAAATTGGGTTTTTGGCTAATTGTTCTATTTCGTAGCCCGATGAAAAATAACATAGAGCTACGAAAAATAAAATAATTGGGTTTTTGGGTAATTGTTTTAATTCGTAGCCCGATGAAAAATAACATAGAGCTACGAAGAAGAATAAAATTGGATTTTGGCTAATTGTTTTATGTCGTAGCCCGATGAAAAATAACATAGAGCTACGAAGAAGAAAAAAATTGGGTTTTTGGCTAATGGTTTTATTTCATAACTCGATGAAAAATAACAGAGCTACGAAGAAGAAAAAAATTGGGTTTTTGGCTAATTGTTTTATTTCGTAGCTCGATGAAAATTAACATTGAGCTACGAAGAAAAAAAAAATTGGGTTTTTGGCTAATTGTTTTATTTCGTAGCTCGATGAAAAATAACAGAGCTACGAAGAAGAAAAAAATTGGGTTTTTGGCTAATTGTTTTATTTCGTAGCCCGATGAAAAGTAACATAGAGCTACGAAGAAGAAAAAAATTGGGTTTTTGGCTAATGGTTTTATTTCGTAGCTCGATGAAAAATAAAATAGAGCTACGAAGAAGAAAAAAATTGGGTTTTTTGATAATGGTTTTATTTCGTAACTCAATGAAAAATAACAGAGCTACGAAGAAGAAAAAAATTGGGTTTTTGGCTAATTGTTCTATTTCGTAGCCCGATGAAAAATAACATAGAGCTACGAAGAAGAAAAAAATTGGGTTTTTGGCTAATGGTTTTATTTCGTAACTCAATGAAAAATAACAGAGCTACGAAGAAGAAAAAAATTGGGTTTTTGGCTAATTGTTCTATTTCGTAGCCCGATGAAAAATAACATAGTGCTACGAAGAAGAAAAAAATTGGGTTTTTGGCTAATGGTTTTATTTCGTAGCTCGATGAAAAATAACAGAGCTACGAAGAAAAAAAAAATTGGGTTTTTGGCTAATTGTTTTATTTCGTAGCCCGATGAAAAGTAACATAGAGCTACGAAGAAGAAAAAAATTGAGTTTTTGGCTAATTGTTTTATTTCGTAGCCCGATGAAAAGTAACATAGAGCTACGAAGAAGAAAAAAATTGGGTTATTGGGTAATTGTTTTAATTCGTAGCCCGATGAAAAATAAAATAGAGCTACGAAGAAGAAAAAAATTGGGTTTTTGGCTAATTGTTCTATTTCGTAGCCCGATGAAAAATAACATAGAGCTACGAAGAATAAAAAAATTGGGTTTTTGGGTAATTGTTTTAATTCGTAGCCCGATGAAAAATAACATAGAGCTACGAAGAAGAAAAAAATTGGGTTTTTGGCTAATTGTTTTATTTCGTAGCTCGATAAAAAATAACATAGAGCTACGAAGAAGAAAAAAATTGGGTTTTTGGCTAATAGTATTATTTCGTAGCTCGATGAAAAATAACATAGAGCTACGAAGAAGAAAAAAATTGGGTTTTTGGCTAATTGTTTTATTTCGTAGCCTGATGAAAAATAACATAGAGTTACGAAGAAGAAAAAAATTGGGTTTTTGGTTAATTGTTCTAATTCGTAGCCCGATGAAAAATAACATAGAGCTACGAAGAAGAATAAAATTGGGTTTTTGTATAATTGTTTTATTTCGTAGCCCGATGAAAAATAACATAGAGCTACGAAGAAGAAAAAAATTGGGTTTTTGGCTAATTGTTTTATTTCGTAGCCTGATGAAAAATAACATAGAGTTACGAAGAAGAAAAAAATTGGGTTTTTGGTTAATTGTTTTAATTCGTAGCCCGATGAAAAATAACATAGAGCTACGAAGAAGAATAAAATTGGGTTTTTGTATAATTGTTTTATTTCGTATCTCGATGAAAAATAACATAGAGCTACGAAGAAGAAAAAAATTCGGTTTTTGGCTAATTGTTTTATTTCGTAGCTCGATGAAAAATAACATAGAGCTCCGAAAAAGAAAAAAATTGGGTTTTTGGCTAATTGTTCTATTTCGTAGCCCGATGAAAAATAACATAGAGCTACGAAGAAGAAAAAAATTGTGTTTTTGGCTAATTGTTTTATTTTGTAGCCTGATGAAAAATAACATAGAGCTACGAAGAAGAAAAAAATTGGGTTTTTGGTTAATTGTTTTAATTCGTAGCCCGATGAAAAATAACATACAGCTACGAAGAAGAATAAAATTGGGTTTTTGGCTAATTGTTTTATTTCGTAGCCCGATGAAAAATAACATAGAGCTACGAAGAATAAAAAAATTGGGTTTTTGGCTAATTGTTTTATTTCGTAGCTCGATGAAAAATAACATAGAGCTACGAAGAAGAAAAAAATTGGGTTTTTGGCTAATGGTTTTATTTCGTAGCTCGATGAAAAATAACATAGAGCTACGAAGAAGAAAAAAATTGGATTTTTGGCTAATGGTTTTATTTCGTAGCTCGATGAAAAATAACATAGAGCTACGAAGAATAAAAAAATTGGGTTTTTGGCTAATTGTTTTATTTCGTAGCTCGATGAAAATTAACATTGAGCTACGAAGAAAAAAAAATTGGGTTTTTGGCTAATTGTTTTATTTCGTAGCTCGATGAAAAATAACAAAGCTACGAAGAAGAAAAAAATTGGGTTTTTGGCTAATTGTTTTATTTCGTAGCCCGATGAAAAGTAACATAGAGCTACGAAGAAGAAAAAAATTGGGTTTTTGGCTAATTGTTCTATTTCGTAGCCCGATGAAAAATAACATAGAGCTACGAAGAATAAAAAAATTGGGTTTTTGGGTAATTGTTTTATTTCGTAGCCCGATGAAAAATAACATAGAGCTACGAAGAAGAATAAAATTGGGTTTTTGGCTAATTGTTTTATTTCGTAGCCCGATGAAAAATAACATAGAGCTACGAAGAAGAATAAAATTGGGTTTTTGGCGAATTGTTTTATTTCGTAGCCCGATGAAAAATAACATAGAGCTACGAAGAAGAAAAAAATTGGGTTTTTGGCTAATGGTTTTATTTCGTAGCTCGATGAAAAATAACAGAGCTACGAAGAAGAAAAAAATTGGGTTTTTGGCTAATTGTTTTATTTCGTAGCCCGATGAAAAGTAACATAGGGCTACGAAGAAGAAAAAAATTGGGTTTTTGGCAAATTGTTTTATTTCGTAGCCTGATGAAAAATAACATAGAGTTACGAAGAAGAAAAAAATTGGGTTTTTGGTTAATTGTTTTAATTCGTAGCCCGATGAAAAATAACATAGAGCTACGAAGAAGAATAAAATTGGGTTTTTGTATAATTGTTTTATTTCGTAGCCCGATGAAAAATAACATAGAGCTACGAAGAAGAAAAAAATTGGGTTTTTGGATAATTGTTTTAATTCGTAGCCCGATGAAAAATAACATAGAGCTACGAAGAAGAATAAAATTGGGTTTTTGTATAATTGTTTTATTTCGTAGCCCGATGAAAAATAACATACAGCTACGAAGAAGAAAAAAATTGGGTTTTTGGTTAATTGTTTTAATTCGTAGCCCGATGAAAAATAACATAGAGCTACGAAGAAGAAAAAAATTGGGTTTTTGGCTAATTGTTTTATTTCGTAGCTCGATAAAAAATAACATAGAGCTACGAAGAAGAAAAAAATTGGGTTTTTGGCTAATAGTATTATTTCGTAGCTCGATGAAAAATTGCATAGAGCTACGAAGAAGAAAAAAATTGGGTTTTTGGCTAATTGTTTTAATTCGTAGCCCGATGAAAAATAACATAGAGCTACGAAGAAGAAAAAAATTGGGTTTCTGGCTAATGGTTTTATTTCGTAGCTCGATGAAAAATAACATAGAGCTACGAAGAAGAAAAAAATTGGGTTTTTGGCTAATGGTTTTATTTCGTAGCTCGATGAAAAATAACATAGAGCTACGAAGAAGAAAAAAATTGGGTTTTTGGCTAATAGTTTTATTTCGTAGCTCGATGAAAAATAACATAGAGCTCCGAAAAAGAAAAAAATTGGGTTTTTGGCTAATTGTTTTATTTCGTAGCTCGATAAAAAATAACATAGAGCTACGAAATAGAAAAAAATTGGGTTTTTGGCTAATAGTATTATTTCGTAGCTCGATGAAAAATAACATAGAGCTACGAAGAAGAAAAAAATTGGGTTTTTGGCTAATTGTTCTATTTCGTAGCCCGATGAAAAATAACATAGAGCTACGAAGAAGAATAAAATTGGGTTTTTGGCTAATTGTTTTATTTCGTAGCCCGATGAAAAATAACATAGAGCTACGAAGAAGAAAAAAATTGGGTTTTTGGCTAATGGTTTTATTTCTTAGCTCGATGAAAAATAACATAGAGCTACGAAGAAGAAAAAAATTGGGTTTTTGGCTAATGGTTTTATTTCATAACTCGATGAAAAATAACAGAGCTACGAAGAAGAAAAAAATTGGGTTTTTGGCTAATTGTTTTATTTCGTAGCTCGATAAAATTAACATTGAGCTACGAAGAAAAAAAAAATTGGGTTTTTGGCTAATTGTTTTATTTCGTAGCTCGATGAAAAATAACATAGAGCTACGAAGAAGAATAAAATTGGGTTTCTCGCTAATTGTTTTATTTCGTATCTCGATGAAAAATAACATAGAGCTACGAAGAAGAAAAAAATTGGGTTTTTGGCTAATGGTTTTATTTCGTAACTCAATGAAAAATAACAGAGCTACGAAGAAGAAAAAAATTGGGTTTTTGGCTAATTGTTCTATTTCGTAGCCCGATGAAAAATAACATAGTGCTACGAAGAAGAAAAAAATTGGGTTTTTGGCTAATGGTTTTATTTCGTAGCTCGATGAAAAATAACAGAGCTACGAAGAAAAAAAAAATTGGGTTTTTGGCTAATTGTTTTATTTCGTAGCCCGATGAAAAGTAACATAGAGCTACGAAGAAGAAAAAAATTGAGTTTTTGGCTAATTGTTTTATTTCGCAGCCCGATGAAAAGTAACATAGAGCTACGAAGAAGAAAAAAATTGGGTTATTGGGTAATTGTTTTAATTCGAAGCCCGATGAAAAATAAAATAGAGCTACGAAGAAGAAAAAAATTGGGTTTTTGGCTAATTGTTCTATTTCGTAGCTCGATAAAAAATAACATAGAGCTACGAAGAAGAAAAAAATTGGGTTTTTGGCTAATAGTATTATTTCGTAGCTCGATGAAAAATAACATAGAGCTACGAAGAAGAAAAAAATTGGGTTTTTGGCTAATTGTTTTATTTCGTAGCCTGATGAAAAATAACATAGAGTTACGAAGAAGAAAAAAATTGGGTTTTTGGTTAATTGTTTTAATTCGTAGCCCGATGAAAAATAACATAGAGCTACGAAGAAGAATAAAATTGGGTTTTTGTATAATTGTTTTATTTCGTAGCCCGATGAAAAATAACATAGAGCTACGAAGAAGAAAAAAATTGGGTTTTTGGTTAATTGTTTTAATTCGTAGCCCGATGAAAAATAACATAGAGCTACGAAGAAGAATAAAATTGGGTTTTTGTATAATTGTTTTATTTCGTAGCCCGATGAAAAATAACGTACAGCTACGAATAAGAAAAAAATTGGGTTTTTGGCTAATTGTTTTATTTCGTAGCTCGATAAAAAATAACATAGAGCTACGAAGAAGAAAAAAATTGGGTTTTTGGCTAATAGTATTATTTCGTAGCTCGATGAAAAATTGCATAGAGCTACGAAGAAGAAAAAAATTGGGTTTTTGGCTAATTGTTTTATTTCGTATCTCGATGAAAAATAACATAGAGCTACGAAGAATAAAAAAATTGGGTTTTTGGCTAATTGTTTTATTTCGTAGCTCGATGAAAAATAACATAGAGCTACGAAGAAGAAAAAAATTGGGTTTTTGGCTAATGGTTTTATTTCGTAGCTCGTTGAAAAATAACATAGAGCTACGAAGAAGAAAAAAATTGGATTTTTGGCTAATGGTTTTATTTCGTAGCTCGATGAAAAATAACATAGAGCTACGAAGAATAAAAAAATTGGGTTTTTGGCTAATTGTTTTATTTCGTAGCTCGATGAAAAATAACATAGAGCTACGAAGAAGAAAAAAATTGGGTTTTTGGCTAATGGTTTTATTTCGTAGCTCGTTGAAAAATAACATAGAGCTACGAAGAAGAAAAAAATTGGATTTTTGGCTAATGGTTTTATTTCGTAGCTCGATGAAAAATAACATAGAGCTACGAAGAATAAAAAAATTGGGTTTTTGGCTAATTGTTTTATTTCGTAGCTCGATGAAAATTAACATTGAGCTACGAAGAAAAAAAAAATTGGGTTTTTGGCTAATTGTTTTATTTCGTAGCTCGATGAAAAATAACAAAGCTACGAAGAAGAAAAAAATTGGGTTTTTGGCTAATTGTTTTATTTCGTAGCCCGATGAAAAGTAACATAGAGCTACGAAGAAGAAAAAAATTGAGTTTTTGGCTAATTGTTCTATTTCGTAGCCCGATGAAAAATAACATAGAGCTACGAAGAATAAAAAAATTGGGTTTTTGGGTAATTGTTTTATTTCGTAGCCCGATGAAAAATAACATAGAGCTACGAAGAAGAATAAAATTGGGTTTTTGGCTAATTGTTTTATTTCGTAGCCCGATGAAAAATAACATAGAGCTACGAAGAAGAATAAAATTGGGTTTTTGGCGAATTGTTTTATTTCGTAGCCCGATGAAAAATAACATAGAGCTACGAAAAAGAAAAAAATTGGGTTTTTGGCTAATGGTTTTATTTCGTAGCTCGATGAAAAATAACAGAGCTACGAAGAAGAAAAAAATTGGGTTTTTGGCTAATTGTTTTATTTCGTAGCCCGATGAAAAGTAACATAGGGCTACGATGAAGAAAAAAATTGGGTTTTTGGCTAATTGTTTTATTTCGTAGCCCGATGAAAAATAACATACAGCTACGAAGAAGAAAAAAATTGGGTTTTTGGTTAATTGTTTTAATTCGTAGCCCGATGAAAAATAACATAGAGCTACGAAGAAGAAAAAAATTGGGTTTTTGGCTAATTGTTTTATTTCGTAGCTCGATGAAAAATAACATAGAGCTCCGAAAAAGAAAAAAATTGGGTTTTTGGCTAATTGTTCTATTTCGTAGCCCGATGAAAAATAACATAGAGCTACGAAGAAGAAAAAAATTGTGTTTTTGGCTAATTGTTTTATTTTGTAGCCTGATGAAAAATAACATAGAGCTACGAAGAAGAAAAAAATTGGGTTTTTGGTTAATTGTTTTATTTTGTAGCCCGATGAAAAATAACATAGAGCTACGAAGAAGAAAAAAATTGGGTTTTTGGTTAATTGTTTTAATTCGTAGCCCGATGAAAAATAACATACAGCTACGAAGAAGAATAAAATTGGGTTTTTGGCTAATTGTTTTATTTCGTAGCTCGATGAAAAATAACATAGAGCTACGAAGAAGAAAAAAATTGGGTTTTTGGCTAATGGTTTTATTTCGTAGCTCGATGAAAAATAACATAGAGCTACGAAGAAGAAAAAAATTGGGTTTTTGGCTAATTGTTTTATTTCGTAGCCCGATGAAAAATAACATAGAGCTACGAAGAAGAATAAAATTGGGTTTTTGGCTAATTGTTTTATTTCGTAGCCCGATGAAAAATAACATAGAGCTACGAAGAAGAATAAAATTGGGTTTTTGGCGAATTGTTTTATTTCGTAGCCCGATGAAAAATAACATAGAGCTACGAAAAAGAAAAAAATTGGGTTTTTGGCTAATGGTTTTATTTCGTAGCTCGATGAAAAATAACAGAGCTACGAAGAAGAAAAAAATTGGGTTTTTGGCTAATTGTTTTATTTCGTAGCCCGATGAAAAGTAACATAGGGCTACGAAGAAGAAAAAAATTGGGTTTTTGGCTAATTGTTTTATTTCGTAGCCCGATGAAAAATAACATACAGCTACGAAGAAGAAAAAAATTGGGTTTTTGGTTAATTGTTTTAATTCGTAGCCCGATGAAAAATAACATAGAGCTACGAAGAAGAAAAAAATTGGGTTTTTGGCTAATTGTTTTATTTCGTAGCTCGATGAAAAATAACATAGAGCTCCGAAAAAGAAAAAAATTGGGTTTTTGGCTAATTGTTCTATTTCGTAGCCCGATGAAAAATAACATAGAGCTACGAAGAAGAAAAAAATTGTGTTTTTGGCTAATTGTTTTATTTTGTAGCCTGATGAAAAATAACATAGAGCTACGAAGAAGAAAAAAATTGGGTTTTTGGTTAATTGTTTTATTTTGTAGCCCGATGAAAAATAACATAGAGCTACGAAGAAGAAAAAAATTGGGTTTTTGGTTAATTGTTTTAATTCGTAGCCCGATGAAAAATAACATACAGCTACGAAGAAGAATAAAATTGGGTTTTTGGCTAATTGTTTTATTTCGTAGCTCGATGAAAAATAACATAGAGCTACGAAGAAGAAAAAAATTGGGTTTTTGGCTAATGGTTTTATTTCGTAGCTCGATGAAAAATAACATAGAGCTACGAAGAAGAAAAAAATTGGGTTTTTGGCTAATTGTTTTATTTCGTAGCTCGATGAAAAATAACATTGAGCTACGAAGAAAAAAAAAATTGGGTTTTTGGCTAATTGTTTTATTTCGTAGCTCGATGAAAATTAACATTGAGCTACGAAGAAAAAAAAAATTGGGTTTTTGGCTAATTGTTTTATTTCGTAGCTCGATAAAAAATAACAAAGCTACGAAGAAGAAAAAAATTGGGTTTTTGGCTAATTGTTTTATTTCGTAGCCCGATGAAAAGTAACATAGAGCTACGAAGAAGAAAAAAATTGGGTTTTTGGCTAATTGTTCTATTTCGTAGCCCGATGAAAAATAACATAGAGCTACGAAGAATAAAAAAATTGGGTTTTTGGGTAATTGTTTTATTTCGTAGCCCGATGAAAAATAACATAGAGCTACGAAGAAGAATAAAATTGGGTTTTTGGCTAATTGTTTTATTTCGTAGCCCGATGAAAAATAACATAGAGCTACGAAGAAGAATAAAATTGGGTTTTTGGCGAATTGTTTTATTTCGTAGCCCGATGAAAAATAACAGAGCTACGAAGAAGAAAAAAATTGGGTTTTTGGCTAATGGTTTTATTTCGTAGCTCGATGAAAAATAACAGAGCTACGAAGAAGAAAAAAATTGGGTTTTTGGCTAATTGTTTTATTTCGTAGCCCGATGAAAAGTAACATAGGGCTACGAAGAAGAAAAAAATTGGGTTTTTGGCTAATTGTTTTATTTCGTAGCTCTATGAAAAATAACATAGAGATACGAAGAAGAAAAAAATTGGGTTTTTGGCTAATAGTTTTATTTCGTAGCTCGATGAAAAATAACATAGAGCTAAGAAGAAGAAAAAAATTGGGTTTTTGGCTAATTGTTTTATTTCGTAGCTCTATGAAAAATAACATAGAGATACGAAGAAGAAAAAAATTGGGTTTTTGGCTAATAGTTTTATTTCGTAGCTCGATGAAAAATAATATAGAGCTACGAAGAAGAAAAAAATTGGGTTTATGGCTAATTGTTTTATTTCGTATCTCGATGAAAATTAACATAGAGCTACGAAGAAGAAAAAAATTGGGTTTTTGGCTAATTGTTTTATTTCGTAGCTCGATGAATAATAACATAGAGCTACGAAGAAGAAAAAAATTGGGTTTTTGGCTAATAGTTTTATTTCGTAGCTCGATGAAAAATAACATAGAGCTACGTAGAAGAATAAAATTGGGTTTCTGGCTAATTGTTTTATTTCGTATCTCGATGAAAAATAACATAGAGCTACGAAGAAGAAATAAATTGGGTTTTTGTCTAATTGTTTTATTTCGTAGCTCGATGAAAAATAACATAGAGCTCCGAAAAAGAAAAAAATTGGGTTTTTGGCTAATTGTTCTATTTCGTAGCCCGATGAAAAATAACATAGAGCTACGAAGAAGAAAAAAATTGGGTTTTTGGTAATTGTTTTATTTCGTAGCTCGATGAAAATTAACATTGAGCTACGAAGAAAAAAAAATTGGGTTTTTGGCTAATTGTTTTATTTCGTAGCCCGATGAAAAATAACATAGAGCTACGAAGAAGAAAAAAATTGGGTTTTTGGCTAATAGTTTTATTTCGTAGCTCGATAAAAAATAACATAGAGCTACGAAGAAGAATAAAATTGGGTTTCTGGCTAATTGTTTTATTTCGTATCTCGATGAAAAATAACATAGAGCTACGAAGAAGAAAAAAATTGGGTTTTTGTCTAATTGTTTTATTTCGTAGCTCGATGAAAAATAACATAGAGCTCCGAAAAAGAAAAAAATTGGGTTTTTGGCTAATTGTTTTATTTCGTAGCCCGATGAAAAATAACATAGAGCTACGAAGAAGAAAAAAATTGGGTTTTTGGCTAATGGTTTTATTTCGTAGCTCGATGAAAAATAACAGAGCTACGAAGAAGAAAAAAATTGGGTTTTTGGCTAATTGTTTCATTTCGTAGCCCGATGAAAAGTAACATAGGGCTATGAAGAAGAAAAAAATTGGGTTTTTGGCTAATTGTTTTATTTCGTAGCTCTATGAAAAATAACATAGAGATACGAAGAAGAAAAAAATTGGGTTTTTGGCTAATAGTTTTTTTCGTAGCTCAATGAAAAATAACATAGAGCTACGAAGAAGAAAAAAATTGGGTTTATGGCTAATTGTTTTATTTCGTATCTCGATGAAAATTAACATAGAGCTACGAAGAAGAAAAAAATTGGGTTTTTGGCTAATTGTTTTATTTCGTATTTCGATGAAAAATAACATAGAGCTACGAAGAAGAAAAAAATTGTGTTTTTGGCTAATTGTTTTATTTCGTAGCTCGATGAAAAATAACATAGAGCTACGAAGAAGAAAAAAATTGGGTTTTTGGCTAATAGTTTTATTTCGTAGCTCGATGAAAAATAACATAGAGCTACGAAGAAGAATAAAATTGGGTTTCTGGCTAATTGTTTTATTTCGTATCTCGATGAAAAATAACATACAGCTACGAAGAAGAAAAAAATTGGGTTTTTGTCTAATTGTTTTATTTCGTAGCTCGATGAAAAATAACATAGAGCTCCGAAAAAGAAATAAATTGGGTTTTTGGCTAATTTTTCTATTTCGTAGCCCAATGAAAAATAACATAGAGCTACGAAGAAGAATAAAATTGGGTTTTTGGGTAATTGTTTTATTTCGTAGCCCGATGAAAAATAACATAGAGCTACGAAGAAGAAAAAAATTGGGTTTTTGGCTAATAGTTTTATTTCGTAGCACGATAAAAAATAACATAGAGCTACGAAGAAGAATAAAATTGGGTTTCTGGCTAATTGTTTTATTTCGTATCTCGATGAAAAATAACATAGAGCTACGAAGAAGAAAAAAATTGGGTTTTTGTCTAATTGTTTTATTTCGTAGCTCGATGAAAAATAACATAGAGCTCCGAAAAAGAAATAAATTGGGTTTTTGTCTAATTGTTTTATTTCGTAGCTCGATGAAAAATAACATAGAGCTCCGAAAAAGAAAAAAATTGGGTTTTTGGCTAATTGTTTTATTTCGTAGCCCGATGAAAAATAACATAGAGCTACGAAGAAGAAAAAAATT
The DNA here is from genome assembly GCA_022575985.1 of Anagrus nilaparvatae. Lineage (NCBI taxonomy): Eukaryota > Metazoa > Arthropoda > Insecta > Hymenoptera > Mymaridae > Anagrus > Anagrus nilaparvatae. The sequence continues at coordinate 22,015,307 of JAKSXM010000137.1, forward strand.
GGGTTTTTGGCTAATGGTTTTATTTCGTAGCTCGATGAAAAATAACAGAGCTACGAAGAAGAAAAAAATTGGGTTTTTGGGTAATTGTTTTATTTCGTAGCTCGATGAAAATTAACATTGAGCTACGAAGAAAAAAAAATTGGGTTTTTGGCTAATTGTTTTATTTCGTAGCCCGATGAAAAATAACATAGAGCTACGAAGAAGAAAAAAATTGGGTTTTTGGCTAATAGTTTTATTTCGTAGCTCGATAAAAAATAACATAGAGCTACGAAGAAGAATAAAATTGGGTTTCTGGCTAATTGTTTTATTTCGTATCTCGATGAAAAATAACATAGAGCTACGAAGAAGAAAAAAATTGGGTTTTTGTCTAATTGTTTTATTTCGTAGCTCGATGAAAAATAACATAGAGCTCCGAAAAAGAAAAAAATTGGGTTTTTGGCTAATTGTTTTATTTCGTAGCCCGATGAAAAATAACATAGAGCTACGAAGAAGAAAAAAATTGGGTTTTTGGCTAATGGTTTTATTTCGTAGCTCGATGAAAAATAACAGAGCTACGAAGAAGAAAAAAATTGGGTTTTTGGCTAATAGTTTTATTTCGTAGCACGATAAAAAATAACATAGAGCTACGAAGAAGAATAAAATTGGGTTTCTGGCTAATTGTTTTATTTCGTATCTCGATGAAAAATAACATAGAGCTACGAAGAAGAAAAAAATTGGGTTTTTGTCTAATTGTTTTATTTCGTAGCTCGATGAAAAATAACATAGAGCTCCGAAAAAGAAATAAATTGGGTTTTTGGCTAATTGTTTTATTTCGTAGCCCGATGAAAAATAACATAGAGCTACGAAGTAGAAAAAAATTGGGTTTTTGGCTAATGGTTTTATTTCGTAGCTCGATGAAAAATAACAGAGCTACGAAGAAGAAAAAAATTGGGTTTTTGGCTAATTGTTTTATTTCGTAGCCCGATGAAAAGTAACATAGGGCTATGAAGAAGAAAAAAATTGGGTTTTTGGCTAATTGTTTTATTTCGTAGCTCAATGAAAAATAACATAGAGATACGAAGAAGAAAAAAATTGGGTTTTTGGCTAATAGTTTTTTTCGTAGCTCAATGAAAAATAACATAGAGCTACGAAGAAGAAAAAAATTGGGTTTATGGCTAATTGTTTTATTTCGTATCTCGATGAAAATTAACATAGAGCTACGAAGAAGAAAAAAATTGGGTTTTTGGCTAATTGTTTTATTTCGTATTTCGATGAAAAATAACATAGAGCTACGAAGAAGAAAAAAATTGTGTTTTTGGCTAATTGTTTTATTTCGTAGCTCGATGAAAAATAACATAGAGCTACGAAGAAGAAAAAAATTGGGTTTTTGTCTAATAGTTTTATTTCGTAGCTCGATGAAAAATAACATAGAGCTACGAAGAAGAATAAAATTGGGTTTCTGGCTAATTGTTTTATTTCGTATCTCGATAAAAAATAACATACAGCTACGAAGAAGAAAAAAATTGGGTTTTTGTCTAATTGTTTTATTTCGTAGCTCGATGAAAAATAACATAGAGCTCCGAAAAAGAAATAAATTGGGTTTTTGGCTAATTGTTCTATCTCGTAGCCTAATGAAAAATAACATAGAGCTACGAAGAAGAAAAAAATTGGGTTTTTGGCTAATTGTTTTATTTCGTAGCCTGATGAAAAATAACATAGAGCTACGAAGAAGAATAAAATTGGGTTTTTGGCTAATTGTTTTATTTCGTAGCCCGATGAAAAATAACATAGAGCTGCGAAGAAGAAAAAAATTGGGTTTTTGGCTAATTGTTTTATTTCGTAGCTCGATGAAAATTAACATTGAGCTACGAAGAAAAAAAAATTGGGTTTTTGGCTAATTGTTTTATTTCGTAGCTCGATGAAAAATAACAGAGCTACGAAGAAGAAAAAAATTGGTTTTTTGGCTAATTGTTTTATTTCGTAGCCCGATGAAAAGTAACATAGAGCTACGAAGAAGAAAAAAATTGGGTTTTTGGCTAATTGTTTTATTTCGTAGCCTGATGAAAAATAACATAGAGCTACGAAGAAGAAAAAAATTGGGTTTTTGGGTAATTGTTTTAATTCGTAGCCCGATGAAAAATAACATAGAGCTACGAAGAAGAAAAAAATTGGGTTTTTGGCTAATGGTTTTATTTCGTAGCTCGATGAAAAATAACAGAGCTACGAAGAAGAAAAAAGTTGGGTTTTTGGCTAATTGTTTTATTTCGTGGCCCGATGAAAAGTAACATAGAGCTACGAAGAAGAATAAAATTGGGTTTTTGGCTAATGGTTTTATTTCGTAGCTCGATGAAAAATAACATAGAGCTACGAAGAAAAAAAAAATTTGGTTTTTGGCTAATTGTTTGTTTCGTAGCTCGATGAAAAATAACACAGAGCTAAGAAAATGCTATAAACGATATTTCTAAAACTAGTACTTCCACAGAAATAAATTAAGTACTGAGCCCGTAAAGAAAAAAAAAATTTGTATTTTTTGTATTTTTTGGTGAAAAAAAATTTGAGAAAAAAATTTTCAAAAAATTAGTTATCAGATTCGAGACATCGAGTAAAAATCGTACTTTCAAATATAAGTACTTTCATGGAAATAAATTAGGTATTACATCCAAATTAAAAAAAAAAAAAAAATAGTTTGAGATTTTTGATGAAAAAATTTTTGAAAAAAAAATTAGGTCTTAATTCCATAATGGTTGTGAAATATCACCGGTTACAATATTTTCAGATACTCGTACTTTCATAGAAAAAAAAGTATTACGTCTTAAAATAAAAAAAATTTTGGCATTTTTTGTATTTTTTGGCAACAAAAATTTGGAGAAAAAAATTTTGAAAAAATTAGGTATCAGGTCCAAAAAAATGCTATAAACGATATTTCTAGAACTAGTACTTCCACAGAAATAAATTAGGTACTACGTCAAAAAAGAAAAAAAAAAATTAGTGTTTTTTGTATTTTTTTGTGAAAAAAATTTTGGGAAAATAATTTTCAAAAAATTCATTATCAGATTCGAGACATCGAATAAAAATCGTACTTTCAAATATAAGTACTTTCGTGGAAATAAATGAGGTATTACATCCAAATTAAAAAAAAAAAAAGTAGTTTGAGATTTTTTGATAAAAAAATGTTTAAAAAAAAAATTAAGTCTTAATTCCATAATGGTTGTGAAATTTCACCGGTTACATACACACACACACTTACATACTTTTTTTAAAAACCGGTTTTTTAGCTTCCTGGGGTCTCAAAACGTGCTTATATGCCAAAAAATCAAAAATTGAAATTTGACCTATCACAATGGTTCCTCATTGAAGAACCAAAATTTACTTTTAACCCCCTGGTTCTCGGCATTCTTATATAGTGACCAATAAAATTCGCCAAAACTAGCTATTTTTAGTAAATTCTTCTAAGACACCCTTAAAAAAGTGTTGCGCTTTCATAAAACCCTCGGTATTTAAAAATTTCTGATAAAACCCTTTCTCCGCTTCGCCGGACGCTGATGCCAGAAATCCCTATAATCAAAAGTCTTTTGCACCCTTGATATATAGTATACTATTTTAGTACTATAGTTATATGAAATATTCTTACATAATTATTAAATAATTAAAAAATTATTAAATTATAAACATGTATGTAAAAGAAAATTTAAATAAAACATTTTATTTTATAATTAACAAAAATAAATTTGAAATTAAACATTTAATGAAATTTTAAAATATTCTCTTGTGTATAATTTATAATTACAGTTAAATTCTCATTTAAAATATAATTTTCAGATAATTTTTCATTTTCATATATTTTTTTTTCTCTGATTTTTTATTTTAAAAACAAACAAACAAAAAAATCTTTTTAGTTTATAATTAAAAGAAAAAAAAACAAAGAGTTGAGTTTTTATTTTATACTTTAAAAAAATATATATAAATATTTAATTAGAACTTAACTTCATTATATATTTTTATTATTAATATAAGCATACATTGAATTATAACGATGCGTTTCAAGTTTACTGCACTTAATAAAAATATATTCAAAACATTAAAAAAAAAGTAATAAAAAAAATAATACACTAAGGGTTTTATGCATGAAAAATTTTTGCTTTTTGAAATTAATTTCTATTGAATTCTGTACTATATACTTTTATTATGTATATATATGAGTAATTCTGTTGTTTTTGGTTGATTAAAATAGCTTACACCAAATTTTTTATAAAAATTCGTTGAGTTTTTAGTTTCAAAAAATTTCAGGATCCTCTGTTATTGATTGCAGTTCCTTAAAATACGTGAAACAATACAATGGGTCTGTAAATTGGTACTAATTACAAAGTTTTTGTCAAATTTTCATATTTGAGGTAAAATTTGAAGTAAAATTTAAATTTTGGGGTAACATTTAACTAAAATTTCTGTTTGCTCCTCGTAAAATTAAAAGTAAACAATTTTCAAAAATATTTTTCTAACTAACTAATAAAACTACCCATATAGATGTTTGTACAATTAATAAATATTAAAAATTTCAATGAATAGATACAATATAACCAATGAATATGATTTACTAAAATATACAATTCGATGAAAAACAAAAATTTATTAAAATAAAGTTATCTATCCAATATATATAAACAAAAAATAATTGAATTATTCTTTTTATACAGTTATATAATGGATCATCACGCTTGCGAAAAAATTCCATGAGTCATCATAAACTCATTATTTTTATGATTAATATTTAATAGTATAAATAAAAAAATTAGATTTCTAAATTTTATATTAAAAGAAAAATTTTTTTTTTTATAAAGAGCTTTTTTTTATTTTCAATTGTCTATACTGTATATATAGTACATTCATTATACCATCAATAACTTTTTGCAATTTTTCATTGATTTTGACTTGAATGGACTAAAATTGTTTGCTCCAATGGCCTGATTGTATGACAAACTCATTATAGGTATAGAAAAAATATATCCAATTTTTTTATTATTTACTTTTATGATATTTTCATATTATAATTTATGTTTTATAGGTAATTTAATTTTTTTTGATATCTCAATCAATTAATTAAAAATTTTGTTTTAAAAAGGTATTAGATAGAGATTTAAAAGCAAAAATATCGTTTTTAGAAGTTTTAGTGTATAGGTTGCATAAAAGAACGATTAAAAGTTGTTTTATGAAAAACATTGTATATACTTTACCAAGAGCTCAAAATTTAAGCTTGTTTAAGCCCTGATCTTATCGTTTTAAGTCTTTATTGTTGTTTGATTTATAAATTAAATTTTAATAAACCTTTATGATATATCTTAAAAGCTTTCAAAGTTATGTGTGCATGGATTATTCTTTTAAATTTATTACTTTTGAATTTATTTTAAAGAATAAACCATGCACACATAACTTTTAAATCTTTTAAGATGTATCAATAATTTTTAGTTAGGTTATGAATTATGGTGGATTTCAAGAATAATTTCTAAAAATTTAAAACCTAATATTAAAACCGAACTATGTAGTTAAAAATAGATGATCTGCGTGATGATAAAAACAAAATGAAAACATTGTAAATGTAAATGTAAATGTAAATATTCTTTATTTGTCTAAAACAAAATTTTATACATAATTATAACATAGTAACAGCATAACATAGTTTAAATTTAATATTATTTTATAAATATATTGATTTAGTAAATTTAATTGAAAAATTTAATTGAAAAAAAAAAATTAACAGTATGGTAATAACAGTGGCAAATAATAGTAAGTAACAGTGATAGCATTTTGTATCTAAAATTAAATGATTTACATCACAGTCAAGTTATTATTAATATTAACTATCAAATAACACATATAAATAATGACAATAATATATAGCAATCCAAGTAATACATGTCAACATATTTTATCTTTTCTTTAAAAACATAGTTTATATACACTTAAAAACCGAGCCCTCATATGTATAATTTAGGTTTGATAGGTAGGTAAATAAGGCTGTCTTGAATGAGTTTAGTGAAGGAAGGAACCTTATTTTAGAAGGAAGGGAATTCCAACTTTTTGTGCCTTGAACTTGAAAGGAAGAGTTGCCATGCCATTTTTCAAGTTCAGGTAAAACTAACTCACGAGTTAATAGTTCACCTCTGGCTGTCTGTTTCGAAGTGTATCGAACAAAAATTTGAGCCAGATATTCAGGTCTCCCTAGACGAAGGACTTTATACATTATGATTAATGTAAAATATAGTCTACGCATGTAGCAGGTTAACCAGCCTAGTTTTTCCCTATATGGAGTAATATGACTATCCCTACGAACCCCAAAGATGTACCTTAAACAAGAATTATTCAATCTTTGTATTCTGTCATGTAAGTTCGTTGAGCAGTCTAAATAAACCACAGAACAAAAATCCAAATGAGGAATAACTAGAGCCTGTACTAGAGCCTGCCTATTGTGGTATAGCATTATCTAAATCTCCTCCACAAAAACTGGAAATTTACTCGGTATGAGTTAGAGCGTAGCTCTATAAGTATATAAATATAAGCCACTTGAATTCTATTTACTACATGAATGTTTAATTATAAAATACCTTTTAGATAATTTCTATAAGAAAAACTCGAAAATAAATAATAATTTTTTTGAGTTAAAAAGTAAATAAACTTGTAAATAAAGTTAAATATTTAAATACCGTTTGACTTTGATGAAAATTTAAAATCGATAAAAATTTTATTTTTATATTTTATGCGCAAAAAGTATTCATAGCATAGAATCTTTAACGTTCAAACAAACAAATGTTGACATTATTCAAAGTTAGTATTTAACTTTTGAATCCTTCAAATTTAATTTACTTTAAATATATCTTATTTTAAATATTTTCATTTACTCTTAATATTATCATTATTATTACTATTTAATTTAAAAGGAAATCTTTGAAACTTGTTTTTTAATTAAATTAAATTTTTACTACTGATTTATTTTTTTCTTTTTGAAAATAATATTCGCTCGATGCTATGAATGGAAAATATTTATAGAGTTTCTCGATATTGCTCAAAAAGTATCCTTAAATACAGCAACAACTTTCAGTAGAATTTTTGATTTTTAAACTTGGGTTAAAAATTGTTGTTTACATTTTTTCGGCAAAAATAGGCCGTTTAGCCCTTGTATGATCCATCCAAGGAATTCATTTAGGGTATAATTATAGTGATTTGGCCCTCGCAATTAAATCTAGTCTAAGTAGTAGCATCTGAAAATTTGTCAAATAACTCATAGGTTCCCGTTGAAATGAGCGACCTATAGGCCACGACAGGCCCCAAAAAACTCTAAAAAATCCAAAAATTACGTTTTTTTAAGGCTTTATTTGATTCCTCCGAACCCTGAGCAGATAATAATCTGAAAATTGTCTGGAAAATTTAAAATATTATCACTTTTCAAGAAAAAATTTTTTTTGGTTCTTAGGATCTCTTAAGACCCTGAAATACCTAAAATGATGATTTCTTAAGTTTTTTAGCCGAAGAGAAATTAAATAAAGCCTTAAGAATCCGTTCTTTTAGGTTTTTACGAGCCTGTCATGGTCTAAAGGCCTAACTCTAACGGCAATAAGTGAGTTTTTTAACAATTCGAATTTAAAAAGCACCAACAACTCCATTTAAATCTTATTATCACCCTTATATAGTCTTTAGAAATCCTTTTATTTGCGAGAAAAATTTTATATCAAATTTTTGACGAGTTTTTCCCACAAAATTTTTAATTTTACGAAAACCAGCTATTTTTTTTGCACTTCGCCATTTTGAGACAATCTAAAAGTAAAAATTTATCTCGCAAGTAAATTGATCTCAAAAAATAAGTATACCTTTTACATGAAAACGAATAAAATTACACTCACGAATGATATTTGTAAGGAAAATATAGTATACCATATCCTCTGTCATCTGATCAGTCCCTAAATTTCCCTGAATTATTTGTTAAAACAATATCGATAACAATAATTCTGTGATTAACTTTATTTAAAATTAATAATGTTTGCTTACAAACCAAACGTAACTTTTTAAAAATAAAATAAAATTTAGAATATTTACAGCTTGAAATTTAAATATTACATTCAGTACTGATTACATTTCCTGAATTTAATATAAAACTTACAAATTTTAAATTGAGTTTAAGCTTATATTTATCATAATTATAACTTCTAAATTCAGAATTATATTTTAACTATATTTTCTTCGTGATTAAAAATAAATTTAACACCTTTTTTTCCATAAACATAAGACAATTAAAAAAAAAAATTATTTTTCTGGATTAAAATTTTATATTTTATAGTTTTTTCGGGTAAACAATTTTTAATACGTAATCCTTTTTTGTTTATTATGAAATGAGAGAAAAATAAATTTTAATAAAGCCCACAAAGTTAATTTTAGGGTTATTCAGATTTACTTAAACTAGTTTTTTTCAAGTATGCACTTAAAACACTCATGGCTCAAGTCCTTTTTTCTTTATACTCGACCTTACAAAAAAATATCACTTTTATCGTTTAAAATAGTTTGTAATAATTAATCGAGTAATCAAAATAAAATATTTAATTAAAATGTTATTGTCTTAAAAAGTAAAGAAAAATAAAATAAAAGTAGTTAAAATATTTAAATATTTTTTCTTAAAATTAAGTATCTCAGTATATTTGAATAAAAGTTGTGAAATATTAGAATGCAGTTTAATTACATTTTAAGTAACTTTTTTTTTTGTTTTAAATGAGAAGAAAAAATTTTATCTAAATTAAGTTAGAAGGAACTTATCTTGAAAAATTTTTCTAATAAATAATACGTGTCTCTTTTACCATTTTTTTTCTTCTTATTCTTTAAGCCGAGTTAACCCCGAAAGAGTGTATTTTTAGAATATGGGCACGTTTTTATAAATCTCATTATATTTTCAAAAATATAAACTAACACATGCAAATATATATAAATTTTAAACATATATTTATGAATGCATGCGCATACTATATTTGTTAATATTGCTTCTTTCTCAGTCTCACGTACATGCAGTACCAAACATTAACTTTCGTCCGCTTTTAATTGCAAAACTTAAGTGCAGTCTTGCTCTCGACCTGCTTTAACTTTGACTTTTATATGCGTGTATATATTTGCGTTATTTTACAACATCAAAAATATATATTAAATAAGTAAGTACATTAATACTACTCAATGGGAATACGTATAAAATAGCATGAATATTAAAAATAGCAAATAATCAGAGGCTTTTGTTGTATTAGATGGTGTAACTTTTTATTTATGCCTGTAGACAATATATTGTTATTTATAAATGTAATAAGATTTTTTGTTTAGTAAATCAGATCTTAATTTAATGGCCAGGTTGCACCGATTGTTACTTAACTTTCTTCAAAATTCAAAGCATGAGCTAAACAAAAATTTTTACATTAGGTTTAATGTGATTTGCTTAAAAATTCAACAAGCATTTCAAACGAAGCAAATTGAAAGTTTAATTAGAAACTTTGTATTTATCACACAATAAAAGTAGATGAGTGATTTTCAGGTTCAAAGTAAAGAATGTTCGATGCGAAACAAACTCAAAAGCACACCTTTCATTTTGAAAAAAATCTTTTCTTTCTACCTGTCAAGTAAAATCATTCAATTTTGCCCCTTGTAAAACAAATAGCTATTTTGTTTAAATTTTTTTCTTTAAATTTTTTTTAAATTGCTGGAATTTAAAAGCAGAAATTTTGTGCATTAGTTTTAACCTAATTTGCTTCAATGTTCAAGCAATTCAAATAAAATTCAAGCAAGGCAGCCTGACAGTGTATCATAGTTAAAAAAAGAAGCTAACTTTGGATTAATTACTTTATAAAAAAAATATATTAAACTTAAAAAAAAGTTTCATCATTAAAAAAAATTAGATCATTATTTATAAATCATGATTACGAAAATTAATTAATTTTTCCATTTTCAAACAAAATTTTAAATATAAGAAAAAAGTTTTTTTTATAAATGAAAGTATTTTTTATCTAAAAATAAGAAATATATATTAAAAAAATAATAATAATAATAAATGTTGTAGTTGATGGATCTATCATATCACTTTTTAGTTAAAAGTTACGGTAGTTAGAAGCTTTAAGGAAAGAAAACAGCCTCGAGCAGGTTCATTATCTTTTTACTGTTGGAAATATAAATAAAGAAATATTTTGATATATAAAATTTAATTAATACAACTTTTTTATTATTTCCTATTAATTTATATTCATAAAGTAAATTAACAATAGATTTAACTTAAAGTAACTTGTAAAGTATAAAATAATTCTGTTGTTTTGAATAATAAAAACTAAAAATCATATCAGCTATTTTGCTTAGATCTTATTCCCAGTATAATCATAAAGTTAATATTATTCATTTGCTGTCAGTCTTGTTGAATTCTTTTTGCATTATTTTTTATACTTATTTTAAATATCAGAAAATTTAGACTTGTATGAGTTTTAACTTTTAATAAATTTTCAAGTAATGTTCAATTTTAATAGTATGATGTTTCAATAAGAATCTTCGCGTATTTATTCTTTTTTCAAGAAAATGTAAAATTTTGCATCCATCATTGAGTTTCGTGGGTCATAATTTTCAACGTATATAGAAAAGAGCGCTAGACCGTCAAAAACAAGTGCACCCTTCTGAGCATAAATGGTTTTTGGCTTGCTCAGGAGACTTAGTCAAAACCACTAGGGATGTCAGGGTTAGCTAATTTTATATCAGCGGCTTGTCAGATTTTTACTCACTACAAATAAATTGCTCTCTTCACTTATATCAGTAGTACCTGTTTACTTTGGACATACAGCTTTGGCATCCCTGCCTCTATCACAGAAAGGCTTAGGAATTTAAGTTTAAAAAATATATGAAAATTCTTGCGAAAAAGTTTATAAAAAATAATAGAAAAAATTTATAAATTGTTAAAATATTCAGATTCGTGCAAAGGGTTGAGAAGTTAGGACTTGACTAAAATGCATTTTCAGAGCTAAATCTTGTTGCTTATATTTTTTATGTGATATTGGCAATTTTCAGCAAAAAATTAGTGATTTAGTGAAGGGGCGAGGGGGGGCAAGATCCATTAAGTAAATATCAGCCTAGTACTATATGTTTCAGAGTAACTAGTTTCCAGTAACCAATCATGATTATTACTAGATAATTTGTCTCTCTTACTCGTTATTTTACTAGCATATGATTGGTTTTCATGCTAGTTGATCCAAATCAGACTGTATATTTAACAAAAAATCGTAAAATATATTTTATTATTAATGTCAATATACTACAAAAGCAATATTTGCTGTAGATTATTGATTAAAACTTTATCGTTAAAAGATTAAAAATAAATAAAGTTTATAAATAATTTATTTGTTTTTATATAAAAATCAAATCTATATCTATACTGTTTAAATTGAAAACTTTTATCTTATAACTCTCGTTATGTAACATTTGTTATTAATTTGTCTCACTTTATATACACATTTTCTTAAACTTTCTCTCTCTATCTGTACTATATACAAAGTTTAAGATGTTTTTCTTCAGGAAACTCGATGACACAAACACTTTTCAATTAAAGACTTAACAGTACTTCTATTACTGCAACGTATTAATATACATATATATATATATATGTATGTATGTATGAAAGACACTAACATTAGAGTACTAGATGGAGCTAAACTTTATCTCGTATATAATTGGAACGACGAACAGTGTAACTTGATGGTTTACGATACTACTTGCTACATATAAGTTGTATATTAATATTATATAAGCACATAAACCTTACAATTTTACTTTTTCATGATTTTTAAAGCAAGAAAAGAGTTTAGTTTTGTTTTTAAGAAGATTATATTAAAGGTAAGGGTCTGCAGTTACCCGAATGTCGGATTGTATACCTGAAATTTTGGGTTTTTTGCTTCGAGTTGGGTCAAATTTTAGTATCTAAGGAAGCTTTCAATTCAAAACTACAACTGTAGACTTTTTCAGTAAGTTTCGGGCTTCACAGTCCCAATTAGGACTAGTTAAAAATAAAACAAATATTTATGGATTGATAAAAAAATAATATAAAAACATGGGATCTAAGCAGATTCTGGGCAGGAGCCATTTTTCAAAAAAAAATTTCAAAATTTTGGTCTTAGCAAAAAACTGCAATAGATCATTGATATATTTACAGTGACGTAAATACAAATACTCATCTATTTATGTAATTACTAATATGTGGTAACAGTTGTAATTACAAGATCCATCTAAATCATTTCCTGATCAACTTGTCTCATTGTTAGCTCAATTATATGTTCTTAATTAAATTTCATGTTTTGATAAAAAATTATAATTCCAAGAAATATAATAAATTTAATCAAGCACTGGAATGAAAAAATTCAAAAGAATTGTTTATAAAGAGTTTGAGGAATCCCAAATGCTATTTTTCTCTTATTTTAAATTTACTTTTTTATTATCTTATATTTTCTTTTTATAAATGCTGGAAGCTATGAAAATACCTTACAGTATTATTCAGTTTTCTATTAAATAACTAATTAAATTAAATACTTCATTACTAAATTAAATAAAAAATATTGAATTTATGAATCTAAGCATTTCGTTTTAAATATTTTTTTATTAATTCAAGAGAAATATTTTATTTTAACTTTTTTAAGACTAATTTAACATATGGTGAAAATGTAGCAATTAAGTGACCATAACGGCTAAACAGTTTGTCAAATAGCTCGAGGCTACAATGTTTCAAAGTAACCTAAGTGTTGAGATAATAAATGTTGTCAAAATAAATGCAAATTTAATTATTTTGAATATTTTTTTTTTTAATATATGGGTAAAAATTTTACTTTTTAGAATTATTTAAGAATAATTTATTTATTTCAGAGACGTTATTGCACATTTTTAATTTTATAATAAAAATTATCATAAATACCCATAATGACCAACCAAAAACTATTTTTTGACATTAGCTTATACCTACTCCAATTAAAAACGTTAGACCAAAATAAATTAAAATGTTTAGGCCAAAATTTCAAGGTACTTTGAAATTTTAGGCCCAAAAAGGTATAAAAATTTTTAATAGTTAATATATTTTATTTGATATACTATTTAGTAATTATATTAATAATTTTAATGCAGCTCTAGCATAATTTAGCTTCCTTCATTAAATTATTTATACCTAATTTATGGAACAGCATTGAGTAATTACAATTGTCATTTAATTATGATTTTCAAAATTGAAAAAAGGATGAAAAAAAGAACAAGTGCATTTATATACGCTAAAATGAACATAATATGTTATCATCTTTTATTATTTCTATTGTGTGACTTTAATATATTATTCATTGTATACATTATCATCCAACCCTCCTAGAATGTGAATAATTCATTGAGTAGAATACAGAAAAAATGTAAGGTTCATAATAATAATTGGTCAGATTTTCTGTAATAAAAATAATATAAGAAAAATCAATGATAATTAAAATTGTATACCGTAGCATGTAAAGTATTTTATCACGTTTATGATAATAATAAAACAGTCATTTTCTTCTGAAAATTAAGAAACTCTGATGAAAGTTCCATTTCTACAGAAAAATGTTAAATTATTATTTTAAAAAGGAAAGATTTTTAGTTAAAAATTTTGAAATGATAAGCAAAAAAATGTTCGAATACTCTACCCAATACAGTGTCAAAACATTAACTAACAATGAATTGTTTATTTTTCTTTTTCAATAAACACAGAATCCACTTCAATAAATTTTAATACTGCAAGTATTATTTATTAGAAAATAAAAAATAATAAGCAAGGAATTTTTCTGTAAGCAGTTAATAATAAATATTCAAAATATTTTGTAATAACAAATTAGATTAATTAAAATTTACGTTGCATAATAAAATATAAAAGTAATAACAAAAGCTTTTATGTAATAAAATTAATAAATCTTGCTAATAAATTATGCTTAATTAATAGGGTGCGTTATATTAGCCAGGGAGTTAATTTAAAAAACTTTGTATATTCTTTATGTTGTTCTTGATACCTAAATTTCAGTTTACCAACGACTTGGGTCATTTTTTACTTCTATTGCCATGGGACATAGTACCCTATCAAGGCTCCAATTTTATAAAACCTATTGGTATAAATTTTTCCTTAAAATTGAGTCCAATTTTCTCAAAAAACAAAAAAGAATTTTTTTAAATATCCTGAGTAACATATAAATTAAATAAATAATTCTTGTCGATAAAATTTATTAAAAGCTCTTAATAAAGAGAAGTATATATAAATGAAAGAATGAAAAAAAAAAAAATAATAAAATGAATGTGTATTGTTCGTACTTACAAAACAGCATTAAATAATTATAAAATATAATCAATAAATCCACTTATTAGAGTAATACACAATAAAATATTAATCTATGGAATTATTAATTGTATACATAATTGAAAAGATATCATAAAATAATGAAATCACAAAATTTTTTTATTATAAATAATAATTAGTATATATAAAAGTTTTAGATATAAAAGTCACGTGAGCATAGAAATAAATTGACAAATTAATATAATCATTTTAAAAAAATTAAATTTTATTGTTCATTGTTTAATGAAAGACTAACAGATGTAAATGATATTTTATGAGATAGTATTAGTTTATATATATGTAAGAGGAAAACTTGAATGATTATATATATATATATAGAAGCTTTGTACGGTATAAGTAAAGTGCGCCAGAGCATAAACGTCTCTACAACTGTAAAAGCATAGATCTATATAAAGGAGACGGGGTCGCTTGAACAATCAGAAAACTTTGTGTTAATCTCGATGGATACAAAGCAGTTATATATATTAAGAGAGAGAGAGAGAGAGAGAGAGAGAGAGAGAGAATAGTTTCATAATTTTACATTGAATTACCATGGACAAGTTTTTCTATTAATTTTATCAAGTTATATAATAAGCCTTTGAATTTTCTTTATTTTATATTGATTTAAGTATTGATATTAATTTAAATTTATGCTGAAATTTATATTAAAAGATTTATTCAAAATTTATTGAATTTATATAAATTATTCTTTTCAATTTGAATTATTCAAAAGTTATTGGCAATTTTCAATTTGAACAATATTTTTTTTGTTATTTATTTAATTGTTTTTTATTATTTGAAAAATCCAATTTTTTGACATGAATGACTTATTTTAAATTTTTATCCCATATTTTCTCAAAGTTCTAGGTACTTTCATATAAATATTAGCCCTGCAATTATTTTATAAATTAGATTATCGAGTGAAATTAAAAACCAATTACCAAAACAATAAGATTCCCAAAATGATATAGCTCATTCAATCACTCCTAAGGATTGCCACCGAGCCCATGAAAATAAGATTGTTTCTTATAGGAACCCAAAATTCACTCCTTAACAGTCCATATATATTTGGTTGCAATACTTACGAGTGATTAGATAGGCAATAACTTTGGGAATCTAATTTTTTGGCAAATGACACCTTATTTCACTATGTAATCGAAAATTCAAGCATTTTTTCAAAATAACAGCCAGATTGATTAATATATTCTATAAATCCATCCCACGTAAATTACAGAACTACGACAGATAAAAAGTTAAAAATTTAAATTACGTAATAATTTAAACTATAAAATAATCAAGTTAAACTATAAAATTTTCTTCATGAAAATTTGGCCATTAAAAAAGTTTGATCTCTTTTAACACTCAATTTTCTTTCTTTTTTCTTTTTATCAGTTCTAGTTTATAAAAATACTCAATTCCCACGTGGCTTATAAATGGGGTAAATAACAGCATTTCGAAACTGCTTAGCACATTATTTTATGTTAGATAAAAAATCTTCACTTCTTGAATTGTTTACTATAAAAACAAAAAATAAATAACTTTTTTTTATTTTTTTTTTAAATTACATTGTAATGCAATAAAAAAATAATAATTTAAAATGATTGATGTAAAATGAATTTAATATTTTATATACGTATATGCATAAAACTGTTTGTATGTTTACAACAAACTAAAAAATAATATCAATCTACATTATAGATTATGTTTTAAAAGCTTTTAGCAAATCAAAAATTGCTAGAAATAATATTTATAAAATTTTTATTTACAAGGTGAGGCCACGATATTTGGAACACTGAAAATTTTTTCAGCTAAATATTTTGAAGTAGATTTATTAAAACTTAAAATAATATTAATAATAATAATGTAGGTTAGAAAAAATAAATAAAACACTGGTGTCAGTTTCTTAATAATGTTCAAACGTCTAAATAGTTATCGGCCCTGAACACTCTCTAGCACATTAAACACAAGAATACTATTCAAGTATTTGCATACATACAGATTTACTCTCAAATCTGTATGAAGTCCACTGACTTCTCCTTAGTTCAAAACTGCCACTGCAGCTAACCACAACCCACTGTTTGTCTGGTGCGGACCCCAGCCGCCTAGATTCCAATATAAATTGACAGCTGAACTGCAATGGATTCAGCCACACACACAATTTCAGCTCAGTAGCAACAACAACAAATTCAACCGTGGTCAGGATGACGTGCAGCACAAATAAAGCTTTCACAGGTAGTAAAGAGACAAGAACGTGTAACAGCTACAGCGGATAAAAAAGTAATGGATCAGTCACAGCGAATATATAAAAGCATGGTCCCTTTCAAGGTGGCGTATATATAACGCAAAGAGACCGCGGGAACGGCGAATAGGGCACGCGCAGCACGGCCCCACCCATCCCTACTCCAGAATATTACTATTTTCAATAAGGCCCGTTGCTATGAGAGACGCATAACAACATCTGTCTAGCCCGCTCTCAATCAAAAAATAATATTAAAAAAATATATAGGTATTAATAAAATCTCTCATTTTTAACAAGATTAGAAACTTTTAGCACGATTAAATGAGACTCCCTGGGTCCAAAATGGAAGTGTAGTTTATTTACGAAATAATTTATGAATTCGCTTTAATATTACACTACTGTTTTATTTTCTGATAGGAATACTAATTACTAGTCTTAATATTTTAATTTTAAGATCAGTAGCGCTAATAATTTTTCCCTTTAAGTATGAAACCCTTAAAATTCTTATTTTGATATTTCTTATCTTGTGGAAGCCAAGATACATTAATTTGCAAAATTATGAAGAAGCTTTTATTTTACAACCAAAAACTTAAGCTTGAAATTAAAATTCCTAAATCTAAAAAATCTAAGATTTCTAACTACTATAAGATTTTTCAGGTATATCCAAATTTCATGGCCTCTCCTTACAAAACTTTTTATATTTATTACAATCGATATACTAATAATTATGCGATAGTAATTATTTTGATCAAGTTTTTTCTAATACATATTTTTATATACTACTAAGATTATTTTTACTATACAAATTCGAATAGATTTGTCAAATATAAAAAAATAAAATGAATTTTTAGTAAATATATATATAAATTTGAAATATTGAATGAAAGGAGAGTTGATATATGAGAAAATAGGTATAAATGAACTTCAGATGTAAAAAAACTACTCTTGAAGATTCGTTCACATTCATTGACGTAATACTGTCTCAATAAAAGGATATATAACGTTTCAAAAGAATTTCAATTTACGAAAGTACACTTTCATGTTCACTCTTAAATTTTTTTTTTTCATTTTCTTCTTTTTTTTGTATTTAACTTCAAAAGTTTTTAAAATAAAAAATATTGTATACAAGTAATCTGTTTTTTATGTTCATTAAATTTTTAACGCTTTATGAATTATTTATTTTATTTTTAATTATTTAAATTTATAATATTAAAAATGAAAGGAGCAGGTTTTTCAGATTTTGTTATCGTTAGAATTTATTTTCGAAGAAACTATGATATTTTGAGATGACATTTTGCAAATTATAAAAAAACGTTTAACTTTTAGCAATTTTTAATAACTTTTTCTAATGTAAAAATTGAAATTTCCAATTTTTGTCTTTTTGAATTGGTAAAATTTTTTTAAATTTAAAAAAAACGTAAAATGTCCCAAAACTGATTATCAATTTTATTTTAAAATATTATTTTTAATTTATGTAGATCTCTGAATAAATTTTTTCAGTCTAAGTAGTATAGGTCAATATATATGCAGACCATCATAGTTTTTTTCTTTTATCAACTTTTGCGAGAGATAATGAGAAAAAGGAGAAAGTACAAAATTTTGTACAAAATTATATGTATAGGAGGGGTCCTCTTCAGAATTAGTGATAATTTTAAACACAAATTTTAGAAATAAGTAGTGAAAAATTAAAAAAAATAAATAAATTGCCCAAAAAATAAGTTTGTGAAGTATATAAGGCTAAAAATTATATTCTTTTTAATTACGTATCATTAAAAAATATTTTTAATAATTTTTGATAGATTAAAGGATCCGGCCTATAAACTGAACACTTTACAAATATCTACCTAAATATAAGTTAAGAAATTTTTGTTTATTACACTAACATAAATAATAACACAAAACTAATTTTAATTACACAAATAATGATGTAATTAAATATCTCATAACTTAATTACTTTTAATGATGCATCATGGATTTATTATTTTTAATTAAAACTTTAATACGAAATTAACTTATAATAATAATAATGAGAAAATATTATAAGTACTGTGTTTCGTTCCAATCAATTAAATTAATTTTATGAGTTTCTTATAAATATGTAATAAACACGTTCTACTTGTAACTATAGAAGTAAAATTTTTTTCATTATTGTTATCTTCGTTTCTGAGTACTGAGCCTGCCTTTGTCACACAGAATAATTATTATTCAAAAAAGTTGTACAATTTTAAAAATTTTGAACTTCTCTTATTAATTATGACATTCTAGTGTATAACTTCTTCCTGGAGCGATTAAAACATTTAAGTCATTTTTTTTTGTTTTTTTGTTGTGCATATGTAAAAGGAAAAAATTAGGAGTTACACTGACTCACCTTGTTATTTTGCAGAGTCGAAATGGACAAAGATTTTTCATTTTTTTAAACTTTTTAATATCATACAAGTTTTTCAATAATAATTATTCTGCGTGACAAAGGGAGACTTAGTACTCAAAAACACAGATAATATAGTTCCCTATAGATCGTGTAATAATTATTATTTATAATAATTATTATTTATAATAAACTCATCAAATAAACGAAATTAATTTAGTTATAAAATTCAAAAAAATAGGTAAACAAATAAAAAATTTTGAAAAAAATTATTTTAATTTTTATAAAATAAAAAAATAAACAAAAGAAATGAAATATTGTTAATATTTTCGTATACACATAATATTATTAGTAAATATGTATAAATGATTCTACATATTAAAGCTATAAATTAATACAACTTTAAACCCCATTCATATATATCACCTTTTGTTTTCTATAATAATTACTATTCTATTGTTAAAGTTAAATTAATTTTAAGGTTCAATCTATAAGCTAACGTAGATGCTTTATTTCATAAACTGTCAAAATGAAAAATTAAAAAATTATTTCATTTTTTAGAACAAATATCAGGCATATCCTAATTTTTTTTATTTTTTTGAAGTCACGTGGATTAACTCATGTACATAGACTTGTATTTTATAAAAATTTCAAGTTATCTTTCTAAAAAAAAAGCCTTGCTACTTTTATTAAATATAAAATGTTTTAACTGTCTCATATCATATCACAAATTCTCTCGTGCATCTGTTACATCCGTTAGTAATAATGTTCTTTTTATTTCATATATATTTTTTTAATAACAAAATAAATGAGTTTTATGAGCTTATTCTAGTCAGTAAATAAGATTAGTTTATTTTATTGACCAGTGCTTGTGTAAAAATGTTAAGATAAAACTTAATCTCTTAAGGGGATCTCAATTTTTTTCTTTTATTCTAACATTGATTAGTCATTTTATTGTGTTTTTTGCCCTTAAATTGTTTTGGATTCTTGAATTGCAATAAAAAAAACTATTAAACGTCGTTTCGAAGTACAAATATAACTAAATTAAAAAAATTTACGGTTAAAGAAATAAAGTTAAAAATAAAAAAAAATCTTTTTGTTTCAGATACCTTGAGCCTGGGTGATCAAGCATCAAGCAACATAGAAAAACATTCGACTGCAACAAGACCTCGACAACAAATGTTAGATAATACTGGTCAAAAAGGAAAATCGGAGCCTACTTTTGATTTTGATCAGCCAACTAACATTACAGCTCTTGTTGGAAAATCGGCCTATTTAACATGTCGCGTACACAATTTAGGAGAGAGATCCGTAAGTAAAAACTGTTTTTAAAATACTCTAAGATGTTGATTTTGCCAAAAAAACGCATAAAATTTTCAATTTTGTATAATCAGAATTTTATTCTTGGGTATTGCTTAAAAATATATATAAAATATTTTCATTGAATAAATTACCCACAATACGTGTATACAACTTTATGTATTCAAAAAAAACTTTTCACTTTATTTTACCTTTTTAAAAATATTTTTAAGAAGCTTTTAAAAACCAATTACAAAATAAAATATCAAAAATTTAATTATAATCCCAGCCTATTTCTTAAAACCAACTTAAAGAAAACTATAACTTTCATAATACTTACATCTAGTGCTTAGTAATTTAAATACCCACAAAACCATAACCTAGATAAGATTATAGGATACACGTACTTGTAATTATGTTTTTGTCAAAAGTTAGTTTCCCAGTGACGTGTAATATTTAATTAAACATTTTTACCAAGAAATTGATCATTTAAACTTTATAAACAATAATAATAGTATAGATTCTAATTGACTTGTTCGATACTAATTAGGTAAATTCAAAGCATCAAATTATATATTATATATATGGCTCATTTTCATTTTTTTTGCAAAAATAGATTTAAAAAAAATTACATAAAAATCTTGTTTTAGTGCTATAATTTTTAGAAAACAAAAAGTAAACGTTTTTTTTATCGAAGGAACAACTTGTTATTATCATAAAAACTAATTAAAATTAAAATATTTTTATTATTGTGCTTTTAACCGATTATTTCTTGAGGTATAAAAAAGTATTTTTATGCTTTTGTGAATAAATACGTAATTTTTGGTCATACTTTAAACTAAAATAGCATCTAAAACATTAATTTAATGTTAAATAGTTGTTGTTACATCTAAAATTAAGTGAAATACAAACTTTAAAAAAAGGAAATAAAAATCCATGCACTTATTTTGCTTAAAACACCAAGTTCTTAATAGGAACGGTAAAGGCTTTTTAGGGGAACGGTAAAGGCTTTTTTGTCATATTTTAGCCACAAATTTTTTTTTCAACTTAAAATTAAGTTAATTTTTATGGTGTATGGTCAACAACTTTTTGAAATACAAACTTTAAGACAAAAAAATTTGTAAATTCTTACTTCAATCGGTAGATACGACCACGTGACACAATTTTTGCAAAAAAAATGAAAATAAGCGATATAGAGAGAGAGCTTTTTCTGAAAAGTTACAGTCTTATATAAGTTAAGATAATTTACAAGTTCAATTAATTAGTATAAGATAGGATAAGAATATTACAGATTGAAATATAATCTGTTTATAAATATATGCATTGTATTTTGTAAAGCTTATACTGTGTTTAATCTTATTATTAAATCAATATTTGTAAATACAAAGTTATAATGATTAATCCAGCTAAAATCCAATAACATTTCATGTAGAAATTACAATTTTGAATTCGTGATAAATAAATAAAAAATTATTGACATTTTTATTTTAAATGACTTGGGGTCATTAATTTTTGCTTAGCCTTTAAAGAATAATTTAGTATTTTTCATAGTCTCCTATAACTAATACCTTTTACTACCCTCAAACATAATTGATTGTTAAAAAGGTTCTTGTTTTCTACTAAAATCATGTTTTTCTCCATTTATTAATTTTATTATTTAAGTTGAGCAATAACAAATAAAAACTTTTTAATATAAAATTTCTCTCATTAAAATATATTTTCATATTCAGTAATTGTCTTAGAATTTATATTCTAAATAGTATAGCAATATAAAATTTATTCGAGCAGTCAGTGTATATATATAACGATTAAATAATGATTTTAGAGTGCGAAGAAAATAGAATTATTTCAAGCAGAAAATAACTGTCTTTGAATTTTTTTTTTTCAAAAAAAAAGAAATTATATATTATAAAGCAGAAATTCACTATAACTTTATAGCCTTTGCTCTACATTCGTAAATAAGAGTATATATATATTTTTATTTGTATAGGTGTAAATTTTTATACATCGAAGTATATACATACATTTAAACCTAAGGTTTCTTTGAAAAAATTTTTTTTTTAATGCTATTTTGATTCCAAGAATAACTACACTGTAAAAAGTAACTTTCAAATTTACAAAAAAAAATAGAAATTTTTCGAAAAATTGGTAGATTTTCAAAAAATTTTGTTAATGTTCGATAAAAATTGTAAATATACTAAATTTAGTATATTATCGAAAAATTCGAGAATTCTCGATTTTTTTTTGTGAATTTACGAAAAAAGTTGTAAATTCACAACTATTTTTCGTAAAAATTTATAGCTATTTTTGGAAAATTTTCGAAAAAAATTGTAAATTACACGGAGAAAAATAACTGTTAAAAATAACCAAAATTGCTGGTTATATTTACATTATAAAGTTTTGTTATTTTCTGTTTAAATATTTTGTAAATATAACCATGTTTATAGTTAGAATTACAATATTTTGACTTCATATTTGTAAAATTTACAAATTTTTTTTGTAATTAAAACTAACCCCGTTTTACTAAAATTAGCCTTGTAAAATATACAAAATATTTTTCTCCGTGTATCAAAAAATTTACTAATTTTTCGAAAATGTTCTAATTTTTTTGTTAATAGAAGAAAGTTACTTTTTACAGTGTATGTACTAAAATATTACATCTTAAAATTTTTTTAGAACTTAATATTAACCGATTAGTACCGAGGTGGAAAAAATGTTCCACTTGATACCTAGCAGCTTAAATTTTCATAGAATTTTCAATTTACAGAAAATTTATTGGTAAAAGACTTTTATATAGTAAATTTTATTGAAAAAATATATTCAGGGTTGAACATCCAAAAACAGGCATTTTAATGCCTATTTTTTGGACCAAACAGGCAACTTTAGTAAAAAAGGTTTTTAATCGAAAACTCAAAATTTATACCCGAACTTTTTTGGGTTTGCTAAATTTAAAAATCCAAATAACAAAGTTATAGCATTTAACCTAAAGACATTAATTAATTTTTTAATTAATTAATTAATTATTTAACCTATACAAATTTAGCATTTATACCAAATTAAAATTTCC
Source organism: Anagrus nilaparvatae (assembly GCA_022575985.1). Classification (NCBI taxonomy): domain Eukaryota; kingdom Metazoa; phylum Arthropoda; class Insecta; order Hymenoptera; family Mymaridae; genus Anagrus; species Anagrus nilaparvatae. Next base: position 22,038,631 of record JAKSXM010000137.1, read on the forward strand.
GCCATTTTCTACCCCTATATTATAGGGACTTTAGCCCTTTGGTTAAATAATGTTTTTATATTGATTTTTGGATTCAGAAACCTTAAAAAGCCCCAGGTGTAAAAATAAAAATTAATTTTCTTAGTTTGTTGATAAACTATTTTAACAAAAATTAGGCGCCTAAAATCGACTGTTTTTGGATGTTGAGCCCTTAATATAAATAAATATCTGAAGGGTTTTAGATTAAAATTGACTCACAAAAATGAAATACTGATAAGTTTTTGGTTTTAAGCAATTGATAAATTCAAAATTTTATGAACAATTAAAAAACTAAAAATAGGCTCACGTTAATAAAATACTCATATTGCGACCTATAACTAGAAAAATAACAAAAAATATGAATTTTATTGTTAAAAATTTTGAAAATATTTAAAATTAAATTAAGCCAGTAAAAAAATTGCTTAAGTAAATTATAATTAAACTTATAAAATTTGTCTTTTTCAATTAGAAAATAATTTATTTTAATTTATATTCTTTAAAGCCTTAAATAAAATTAAAGCTGATGTAATTTTTCTTGGGCTTCAAGTCTCATTAAAATGCAAAATAGATAATCTATCAACTTCAAAATGAAAAATTTACATGGAATTGAAAGAACGAAAATACAAAATTAATAATTTTAAAGAATGCAGTATCAATGGAGATATCAATTTCGGTAAATATTTCGTTGTAATTGAAAGTAACTCCTTCAAATTTATACACAAAAAAAATATTTAATTTTTAATAAATTAACTATACTTTTACAGTGGCTGACTTGTTTGGCTAAAACTAATTTTTATATCAATTAGTATCAATTACTTCCCTTTCTGTTAAATCCAATATCTTTATATCCCTATTTGATAAATTTATTGAATAAATAGGAAAGTTATTCATTTTCATAAAGGTTTAAGAAAATTCAAGTTTTAGAAAGAGCTTTACGATGCACCAATTTCATAGATTCAAACGATTTACCCTAGAAATAATCGAGTTTCTAAAGGAAGTTGACGATTGGACGTTAAGCGGAGTCTATAACAACTATAGGAAACTCAATTTGATTCCGTTGCAGTCATTTTGCTTCCTTTTCTTTCTATTATACAAGACTTGCATCGTCAGCATATTATATTGCATATGAAACTTTTATAGAATTACTTTTATTACAAATGATTATGCATCTTTGTAAAGTCCATATTTTTTAAAAATAATGTCTTTTTTATATCGAAATTTAAATTTTTTGCATGACAAGTTCTTTTAATTCCAGAATTATTTAGAAAATCTTTTTACATAACAATCTTCTGACTAAAAAACGTGATATGACTTTTTCATAATTAATTTAAACAATAAAACTATATTTTTATAATTCCATTGTACTTTATAAAAGTATTAATGCTTTGTTTAACTTTTTTTTTAATTAAAATTTAAAAAAAAATTTTTTTGAGCATAAAATTTCAATTAGTTAAATTGCTTACTATACCTGTAAAAAAAAATTGATTTGTTTATATTATATAACGCATTAAAAAGATTCAATTACTCTCTGTAAAAAGTTGTAAATATTTTAATTAAAAAAAATTTAATAAACATACATATTTATATTTTGCATTATACAAAATTTTTATTTAACTTTGTAGATTAAACAACTGGTAATTGTTCTGGTAATTGTTTCAACAACGAAATAATTTTTTTTTAATTAAAAAATATTTATATTACTTAAATACATAATAATCTATCTAAAGAGGTAAAGTACACTGACGAAAAATCCATACTTGAGGCAAACAGACTTCCATTTACCACTAGCAGATTTTTGCTTACGTTTAGCGGAATTCCGCTAGTGGTTAGCAGAATTTTTTTCTTGCTTAAACGTTTAAAAATGATATGAAATATAAGAAAATTAAAAAAATTATTTTTTGCTTATTTAGGATATGCTCATGGCGTTACGATGCAAAAAAAAGTAAAAAAAAAATTTTTTGTTTTTAATGTCTTTACATTTGCAATCGTATGAGCAAAAAATATTTACGAATCGTGTCCATAAAAATAAAGCATGGCCCAAATCGCACGTAAATTATCTTCCGAAGGGAACCCGAAGTGCTGCGGCCAGGACATACGTGGTTTCGAGCCACTGACTAGAAAAAAAAATTCTGCTAGCCACTAACAAAATTCCGCTAACCGTAAGCGAAACTCAGAATTTTCGGTGCATTTTTTTCAATGTAGGGATTAAATCGGAAATTTTTAGAAAGAAAATTAATTAAGTTTCACAAGAATCAGGATTACAAACATGTAAATATGTTCAAATCTAGCACTTCAACAAACATCTAAATATCTTCAAATCTAGCACTTCAAGGCCATAAATTTTATACTTCAACCAAAATTTATAAAGTTAAATTTTGCGATGATAAAAGCTTAGCCATCGAATATGAAAAGCATCTTAATGGCAGTTTTCTCCACATCGTGCCCACAAAATAGGACATATTTTTGTTGTAAGGTAGAGCTTTGCTCTACAATTATAACTATCATAGCAAATAAAAGTATTCCATTGACCTAAAAAGTTCGGAAATTCGAAAAAATCTTAAATCCCTTCCTAGAAAAAAAAGTTAATTTTTTTTATGAAATAGTATAAATATTAAAATTTTTGTAACCAAAATTTTATTGTAATCCTTAAAATAGAATAAAATAGTAATTAAATGCATAAATTTAAAATTTACTGAAAGGCAAACATAATGCTTTGAATTACTAGAGAAACACATTTGACAGAGTGACCTCATAGTTGAAAGACACTTTGATTCTGTATAAAGCTATTATACTAGCATATAATACTAAGCCTAGTAAATACGTCAAGTGTGAAATAAGTCTTTAGCATTGAATTCATTGAAATCGTAAATTACTTTGTTTACAATTAGATACAAAATAAATGTTTGCTTTAAATGCTTGAAAATTTAATTTCATTTTATTAATTTATCAAAAAAAATTTTTTCACAGTAATTATTAACCAAATTAATTTAAAAAAAAAATAACCAAGTAATCAGAAAAGTAAAAAAAATAAATGCAATTTGTATTCCACAGTTGTATACTCGCTATATGCCAAATTTAAAACATAAGAAAAGTATCTAAGATACTTTGTATAAACATCACGTTGTTTATATGACTATTTGAAACAAAGAAGATAATGTAAATCCAGCATGACTTGAACACATAAACTTTTCAATGTTTTTTAACCTCAATAATACAGTTTTGTAATTTAATGAACTTAATTTACCATTTTAAAACTTTAAATTATGTGCATATAACTTAGATTAAACTTAATAAAAATAAAATTTCAAATTTTAGTCATAATTTTTTTATGTTTTTTTAACTAAAATTTTTTACTAAAATTTTTTAAAATAATTTATTTTTGACGTTTTAAGTATACTTAAAATAAAAAGCTTGTATTTTTATTTTTTAAAATCCGTTGCGAATGTGCATTTTTTTAGTATAATTTTAAGCACTCTTATAAATATCCGGCATATCTGTGTGGAAAATACGCATATGCAAATACAACTTTTCAAAATATACATATTTAAATTTTCAGTTAGAAAAAAAAAGTTTTATGTATTTACACATCAGTTTATGTAATTTAGAATGAGTGTCAGCTAACATATAAAAGCTCCAAAAAAAATTAACAATCTTATTTGGATTTATTTATATTATTCAACAAAAAAATAAATTTAATGCAATACGAGAATCTAGGTCAAATTCCTCTGAGGGTGCTAGAAATTATCATAAACGTGTAACGAGACTCTGAATTGCAGATAAAATGCATAAAAAAGAAGGAAATAATGCAGGCGAAAAAAAATAGAAAGAAAATTTTGATAGGGTTGAGTGAGGAAGCGGATTTCATTAAAAGTACCCTATTTTATATCATAATTAATAATTAAAATTTTTTTAATTTTAATTAAATATTTTTAATTTGCTGGAATGTATTGAAGCATAATTGAATATTTATCGTATAGCAAATATGCGTTTGGAAGTACAAATAGTTAAAATTATTAATATAAACATCGTACGCACATGTAACAAAGTTTAACTAAAAAGTATGCATACTGATAAATACTGTATGGAGTGGAAAACTTTATTGAAAATTTCCGTTTCATCGCGTTCCTGGTAATTTAATAAAATACTCTTTTAATGAGTATGCTCACATACATTCCTTTAGTTTATATGTGAAAAACTAATTATTGGGAAAAAAATTTGCGTTGTTTATTTACAAAATTATAAATCTTCATTAAATTTTTTTTTTTTTACTTTTATTTGAATAATTTTTATTTTAATGGCTCTTTTTGGATAAGCACAGTGATTTGGCCCCAGAAACCAAAATTAGCCTAAGTAGTACCATTCCAAAAAGCTGTTAAAAATTATACTGATTCATTTTGGAATCAGACCTGTTATAGGTCATGACGCGCGCACCCCGGAACTTCAGAATTTCTTTCAGATCCCAAGAAACAATTTTTAATTTGTTGAAAATCAGTTTTTGAGAATAAAAGGATGGAATCGTCGGTAACAGGCATAACCTAAAAAAATTTTTTTAACGAGTTTTTTAAATAAAATGTTGGACTTATTAATATTTATTAGAGTACCTCCCTAATAAAATTAATAAGTCCAAAACTTTTTATTAATCATAAAGCTTGTCGTAAGATGCTATTTTTTTTTTAGGTTATGTTTGTTTGATTTTATTACCGACGATTCCATCCTCATAAATCCGATATTTATATCTAATGGTTTACTTCGCTCTACCTGTTTTCATCAGTACCATTATAAATTAATTTTCTTATTTATTTAAACCATTAGCATTAAGATTTACAAAAAGAAAAAATATAGAAATAAAAATTATATTAAATTTTCTTACATTTACTTACGTTTTTTTCATATAAAATAAAATTTTTTTTCAGATCTGTTATTTTAACTTAGTAAATACTTATGTTTTAAAAATAATTTTACTGAATTGTAAATTTTATATTTTAATATTTACATTGTATAAATAAAATGAAAAATTTATATAAAAATAATATTAATTTTTCAATTTCATATAAATTACATTCCATAAAAATATATTATTAAATTTAGTTAGCAAGTATGGCATTTAATTTTTATAAGAAAACGTATTAACTTGAAAAATTTTATTTTATTTTTATACAACTTTTTATACAGAAAAAATATTATAATTTATGAATAAGGTTTTTCGTTTTATTATACTTGATATAAAAAAAAAGCTTATGCAAGTTGTTATTTTCTTTCATAAATATTAATTAGTAAGAGATATTGGAATAAAATAAATAAAAGAAAAAATATTATTGTTCTAAATTAATTTAAATTTTAGGTGTAATTTGACCTAATAGAATTAGTTTGTAAATATCTTTCGTGGGCCGATTCACTATATACTTTCTTTGAGTTTTGATTCACGTTAAAGTAATTCCTAAAATTAAAGTAAAATCTGTAAATATCATAGATCCTTAGACATTTCGTCTCATTATATGCCCGAATTGAAATCAAGAGCGCCAAAAAGAAATATGTTCAAATTACGCCTGGTAACGCCCTTGTACTCTTTGTTAATTTATATTCAAATATAAGCATAGATCACTAAAGATAAACAAATTTTTTATTAAAAAAAAAAAACAACTTAAATTTTTGCCTTTATTTCTCTAAATTTTAAAAAATTTCAACGGCTACAATCTCTGTAAAAGATTTGTACTATTAATCGCATGTTTGTATTTCTATCATTGGTTCTGCGTGATATGATGACAAATTCACAAAGAAACAAATCTATTCTCTAATTTTCCATTTATTTATTACAAAAACTATGATTTATCGTAAGATAAAAAATAAAAAATATTTTCGAAATTAGAATCCGAATGCTAGGTATAAAAATTCATTGCTGACTATTATCGAAATACATAAAAGCTTTTGTATAAAATAAATGTGAATATAGCTTTTTTTATAGTATCTGATGACCATATCTCATATAATAGTAAAAATCCATTTTTCTTCACTTTTATACTTAAAATATATATAAAAAGCCCATTTGCCATTAACAGACGATTCTTCCTTTTCTACTTTCTTATCTTCTCGTATGTTTCTATACAAGAACATTGCAGATTCGTTTATATGGATCGACATTCATCATTCTAGACAAGTTCGCTTCTTTAGTTCTTTCAAACTATGCATAAAACCATACAACTTTCTATTTTTTTTTTTATACACACATTCATAAAAATGTATATGAGCAAGTCTAGAAAATAAAAATACTTTTTTTTTAAAACTGTATTAATTAAAGTGAGTAATAAAATTACTTCAAATTTTTTTGAGAAACCACTCATTTCTTAATAAACTTTCCTTTAACTTTGACATAAAGTTTTCTAATTTTAGAAATTACATTAGTAAGTCAATAAAAATGTAATTATTCTCTTTTAGCCCGTAATCACAATAAATATCATCTTTACTTTATAATAAATAATTTATTATTTTTAATTCTTACAGATTATTAATTCTTACGTTTTGGCTTATAATTTTTCTAATTCAAATATTTAAAATAAATCTTGCGAATATTTCTATTTAATTATAATACTATTTTGATTGCTTTTTGATTATCTACAAAGGATTAAAACCTCATGCAACTACTTGTACTATGCTTAAAGTACTATTACTAATATTGGTAATAATTCTGAAACCACAATATGCCATACTTAAAAGCATTATTTGTAAGCATGTTTAATTTATTGTTAATAATTATTATTATTATCATTATTATATTTTGATAAATTACTTCTTATAAAATTTCTTCTACTAAATGCTTTAAAAATAGCTATTTTTAATACAAGGAGCAAAAGCGAATGATTTTTTCATAGGTTTCAAAGGAAGGAGTCTTATTTTAATCCCACTTGTGGCTCTCTGAGTACTTTTACCCGTAGAAAAAGTATTTATTGATAAAATATCTAGTTGTCTTCACTAGTTACGAGTATTCAAGAAATTTTTAATTCCACGATAGTATAATAAGAAATTAAAAAAAATTAAAGGGTTTCAATTTCAGACTCCCGATCAGAAATCAAAATGGGTTTATCACGCGAGCCAGTCAGAGGCTGCGAGTACCGCTGTGTAGTGGCCCAGTTTTACAAAATTTTTTAAGGCTGCTTCTACAGACCTCCGTAAACGCAAAACCACAGCCACAACGCACCGCGCACAACACAACACACATGCGCACATATTGCGGCTGCGGTTTTGCGTTTACGGAGGTCTGTAGAAACAGCCTAACAATCCCTTGGCCACAAAAAAATGCCTCAAATCACAGTTTACCATCCAAGGTGAAATCGAATATTGTAAAATGCGTTTTGGAGCATTTTTTTCATGAAAAAGGGTCAATAGCCAGAAAAAACGTTTTTTCCGACCACGCAACGACGGCGTACTAAGTACCTTATCCACCGAAAAAAATGTATTTTGTTAAAAAAATTATTTTTAAAATTAAAAAATTTCTTTACAGAAATCCTACCTTTTTCATAAATAAATACACTATTGAAGTTTAAAATAATAAAAAAAAAAGTAAACTAAAGTTTATTAGGGCAAAAGAAAAGAATAATTAATATAAAAAAAAAGTTATTTAATAATTTAATTTATTCTAAGTTTGAAGTATATAAAAATTTGCATAATTGGTTTTTTTTTAATTTACTCACTGAAAAAATTTTTTTTTTTTTAATAATTCTGATACTTAAATTTTATATCAGAGTTGTTCATGTATATTATTTGTACGCATATGAAATTTTTTTTGAGAAACATAAGAATGCAAAAAAAAAAATGCTTGCATTTACTAAGGTTTTTGAATAAGTTTACGGATCGATGAATTACGTAGCGAAAATTTTAAGTAATTTTTTTAAAGAAAAATAAAAAAAAAAATTAAAAGCATATATATATTATACAGTTTTATTTATAGAATGTAAATTATCTGTTATCAGTAAAACTGTATGAATGATTGATGGTTGAAAAAAAAAGTATATAATAATGAAAATTTTTTTTTATTTAATATTGCATACACATAATTACGAAATAAAAAAAAAATGATTTTCAAATTATTTAAATTTATTTATGCATACAATTTTTTAAATATAGATAAGAGAAAAAAAATATAACAGAGGAAAAAAAATGTAACACGAATGACACAGATTTTACAGAATCATATTATAAGAATGAATGAGCAGAAGATAAAAAGTGTATAGTAGTTTGTACATAGGGGAGATTAGGGTATTGTGGGATGCATTTTTGAATATTTGCTGAATTTTTTAAACTAGAAAAAATTAGGATCTAGCCTGTTCAGTTTTTACAATAACAATTTTATAAAAATTTCAAACATATTCAGGAAGACAGATTCTCGAGTTTTTTCTTAGTTCAAAATTCAGAGTATTCTATTTTTAAAGAAAAACACTCTTACATAAAATCTCATATGTAATGCACTGTGCCAACTTGTCTTGAAAGAAATTTTTATGAAACTGTAAATCACACTAAAGAATATTACATAAAATAAGTTATGGTATTCAATAAATCTTAAAAAACAATATCTAAGATTAATGTCTTCAAAATAATTTTAACTGCGCATTTAAACTAACAAACAAGTACAATATAAAAAATTATTTACAATTCTAAGAGTTACAGTAACTGCAGTAACTTGAAAATTCATTGGTAACTCATTGCCAAATTTTTAAAAAGATATTTTATTTACTCATTATCAGCTAAACTTATAAATCCCAATTTAATACTTTATTTATAATATATTCAAGCTACAAAGTTTTAGCCCATTTCCAAAATGCACTAGAGTAATTTTTTGCTCACTTGGGCGTAAAATATAGGTAAAAAATTTTTTTTTCAGGAACCAAAATTTCAAACAAATTCATCAAAATTTCCTTATCTTCCCTACAACATAAATAATATAAACTTATATAAAAATTCGATTGAAAGTTGAAATATATAAAAAGAAGAAATAAATTTATTCAAATCTATTCAAAATAAAAGTGCATAGATTAAATGACGAAGCAAAAAAAAAAAAAAATTATATTGGAATTATTTAAAAGTGTGCAAAATCGACAAGATTTTTTTTTTAAAGTGTTAATAGTTAGTAAATCAGGCACGTATTACATTTAAGTGATTCAAGGACTATTTTTCAATATTATTATTATCACTTGATAGACTGCAACTACTAATGCAAGCTTTCATTGTATCGCTTAAAAATAACAATGAATTTTTTTCTTTTTTTGTACTCTTTAAAAAAAAAAAATTTTTATTTTATACTACTTGCATTTTAAAAAGAATCATACTTGACTTTTTTTTTTAATAATTTATATATATATGATATATATAATGTGAAGGTGGATTAAGGATTTTCGCGTCTCTTATTTTTATGAAGAAACCGATTACTTTAGGGATTGAGTAATACAGTAAGAAACTATATTTTATCTTCTTTTCTTTCTTATTTCTCTTTTTCACTCATCATCATCAAGTTTCATCGAGATATCGTGAGAGTATTTTAAAACCATTCCAATCTAATATATATATACTTTTTTATTTCTTTATAAAAAAAAAATTAAATGTTATTTTCATCTTTTTTTAATACAAAAATCTTTGGAATTCTTTTTCTTCTTTTCTTGATTTGGTTATCAAGTAATTTAAAAGAAACTAAATTTCCTTGAATTTACTGATAAAATTTTATACTTTTTTAAAAAACTTTATTCTAAGTACTTTAATGTACAAAAAAGAAAGATATTTTATTTTATAAGATTTACTATAATTTTATAAAGGGGTGGTTAACTTGTTGCTTAATAAAAGAACTGTAATGAATTAAAGTTTAGTTTCAGTAAAGGAGACAAATTAAGTTATTATACCAGAAGAATGTGACATATGTTCAGATAATTTTAAGCTACTAAAAAGCAAGTTTTGTCAAACTAGACAAAAATATTTTTCGTGAGCTTTTTATAGTGCCCTTTGATGTACTAAACTTAGTTGACATTATAACATGCAAAAACTGCTTTTTAACTTTAATTTCCATTTTCATTTTTATATGTAAATAAATAAAAACTAGTAAATGTTATTTTATTATTATAAATTGTTTGAAAAAAACATTATTTCAAATAAAAGTATAATAACCTCTGAACAACAAAAAATTAAATAATATCATTTAAATTCATTTTAACGAAATAATTCATCATTGTCCAACTTTATTTGATACTTTTTTCTTTGCCTTAAAAAAGCTTTTCAGACAGATTTCTTCACATATAAAATTTAAACTTAATATTTATTCAACATTGCAATACTAAACCTATGAATCACAAAACTATAGAAGGCAATCTGTCTTTCGTGGTAACATAAAAAACTCTAAAGTACTTCAGTTTTTAAAGTATAAAAAAAAAAGGGAAAAAAGTTGAAAAGTTTACTTTTTTAGAAAAAAAAGTTAAAACTTTTTTCGTATTTACCACCTTTTACTTTGATCTAAGTAAAACAGAGCTTTGAAAAAAAAAAAGAAAAACGTTGTACTCATTTTAATATTACGAAAATTGGTAAACACTAAACGAAATCGTTATAAATTGAAAAACTTTAAGATTCATTAAAAAAGCTAATTTAAAATATCTGTGGCTTTTAAAAGCTTTTTAAATAAAATAGGTAAGTTCGCAATGCTTGAATTAAAAATAAAATTTAAAAAAATCAAAATTAATTAACAAGTATACAAAATGGTATAATTTGTAAATTCCAATCAAAAACAATGTAATTAAATAAGTAAAAAAATTTGATAAAATATTTTTATTTATAAATTAAAAAAAATAATAAGAGAATATATAGAATCAAAAAAATAAGTTAATAACCCAAAGAATATACAGGCATTAATAAAATATTAATAATATCTAGAACGCTTGGAACGTCTATCTTGTGGATACCGTTGATGCTTGAGAAAATTCTTGAAAATCTTCGAAGTCTTTCTTAACAGTATCTTTTCAATATTCTGCGCTATCTTGAAACAGAAAATAAATTTAAGATGCATGAGAGTCTTTTACACGTATAAATAGACACCTAACGCATACACTATATGATCACATACATCCTTATATATATATGGACACGTCCAGGGAAGAACGACCAGCCGAAAAATAAAAAATAAAAAAAATTTTTTTTTTGTGTCACTTTTTACCTGAGATTTGTGAAATCGCTCCTATTTTAGACTTCCTGATGCATTATTTTGATATACGGCTGCTCCAAAGTTGGATTTTTTCATTTTTTTGATTTCAGCTGCCCAGTTCAACCTAAAATAACTGTGAACCATTTAACTTTTTATATATACATATGATTGGGAAAAAGTTTTATTTTTACCTGAACTACTAAAAAAAAAAAAAAATTTTCCATTTTGACTAATTCCACATTTTTTTCTCCTCGACGGTAGCTTTCAAACATCAAGAAAATTTGTTTCGCCATGATTTTTTTCAACTTTTTTTTTCTTAAAATTCACTTCAAAGGGTCTAATTAACATCCTGAAAGTCCTGAGATGTGATAGGCAATGATCGGTCCACAATCTTAAATTTTGGTTCTTCCATTTTCCTAAAAATCCATAAAAATGATAAATATTAAAGCGTAAAATTATTAAAATACTAAATTTAACCTTACCAAATGATTTCTTCTGTTAAATCTTCACTATCAGGACCACATAAACATGTTGTAACATATCAATAGGATCATCTAACATTTCTGATGCTAAAACACCCAAGATCAGCCTCGCGTCAGCATCCAAAAATAGAAAAAAACTGAAAAAAAAATGATTCAGGTTAAAAATAACTACAAAAATAATTATAAACTATTAAAAAACACTGAAAAATACTTAAATTAACTTACCAAAGATGTTTATAAGCAAATTAGAACTTTAGAACTCCATGCTGACAAAATCTGGAACCTGGAAAAAAAGTTAAACAAAGAGATTAATTCTTAAATTTTTAAAAAAAGTTTCATAAAAAAATTTTATACTTATCTGATCTCTATTTTCCTGGTGCAACTTCATCTTCTTGATATAAATTAGTACCTGAAAAAAATAATTAACAATCATTAACAACAATATGTGTACATTATACCAGTTTTTTATAAAATTGAAATTGAAATTATAGCAGAAGACAAAATATTGCAATCAAAGTCTCCTCCTCATGGGAATTAAAAGAAACCAAAAAGAAACTACTTTATCATTTGTTGGTTTCATATTTTTTTTTATGCATTCCTGCATGAGGAGATTGCAATATTTTGTCTTCTGCTACAATTTCAATTTTATAAACAACTGGTATAATGTACACATATTGTTGTTAATGATTGTTAATTATTTTTTTCAGGTACTAATTTATATCAAGAAGATGAAGTTGCACCAGGAAAATAGAGATCAGATAAGTATAAAATTTTTTTATGAAACTTTTTTTAAAAATTTAAGAATTAATCTCTTTGTTTAACTTTTTTTCCAGGTTCCAGATTTTGTCAGCATGGAGTTCTAAAGTTCTAATTTGCTTATAAACATCTTTGGTAAGTTAATTTAAGTATTTTTCAGTGTTTTTTAATAGTTTATAATTATTTTTGTAGTTATTTTTAACCTGAATCATTTTTTTTTCAGTTTTTTTCTATTTTTGGATGCTGACGCGAGGCTGATCTTGGGTGTTTTAGCATCAGAAATGTTAGATGATCCTATTGATATGTTACAACATGTTTATGTGGTCCTGATAGTGAAGATTTAACAGAAGAAATCATTTGGTAAGGTTAAATTTAGTATTTTAATAATTTTACGCTTTAATATTTATCATTTTTATGGATTTTTAGGAAAATGGAAGAACCAAAATTTAAGATTGTGGACCGATCATTGCCTATCACATCTCAGGACTTTCAGGATGTTAATTAGACCCTTTGAAGTGAATTTTAAGAAAAAAAAAGTTGAAAAAAATCATGGCGAAACAAATTTTCTTGATGTTTGAAAGCTACCGTCGAGGAGAAAAAAATGTGGAATTAGTCAAAATGGAAAATTTTTTTTTTTTTTTAGTAGTTCAGGTAAAAATAAAACTTTTTCCCAATCATATGTATATATAAAAAGTTAAATGGTTCACAGTTATTTTAGGTTGAACTGGGCAGCTGAAATCAAAAAAATGAAAAAATCCAACTTTGGAGCAGCCGTATATCAAAATAATGCATCAGGAAGTCTAAAATAGGAGCGATTTCACAAATCTCAGGTAAAAAGTGACACAAAAAAAAAATTTTTTTTATTTTTTATTTTTCGGCTGGTCGTTCTTCCCTGGACGTGCCCATATATACAGGGTTAGTCATTTTAAACGATGCACTTGTTACGTGCTAAATGCACAAAAAAGAGTTAGGGGTGATAATTTTTTACCTGGAAGATAAATCTTCTAATAGTAAGGGCTTAGTTTTTTTAGAAATGGTTTCTTTTATTTTACTTGGTTACAAATAAGAAACATAACTTACCTTGTTAGGTATATAGTTTAAGTAAGGCCCAAATTCTGCTAAGAAAACCCAAGTTGGAAATAGCAGCAGTATTATTATATGAATTCAAGTGCTTAACACGCAATAAAGTCACTGATTTATATTTATTTATAAAAATCGTTTATTTAAAAGTTATACACTGATTTACAAAACTTTTGAATAATACACTGTAAAAAGTAACTATCTTAGATTTACAAAAAAAATATAATTTTTTCGAAAAATTAGTGAATTTTCAAAAAATTTTGTAAATATTTGATAAAAATCGTAAATTTATTAAATTTAGTATATTATCGAAAAATTGGAGAATTCTTGATTTTTTTTTGTGATTTTACGAAAAAAGTTGTGAATTCACAACTATTTTTCGGAAATTTACAACTATTTTTTGTAAATTTTTGAAAAAAATTGTAAATTATCAATTTTTCTTGCGAATTCACAAAAAAAAATTGAAAATACTCGAATTTTTTGTTAATATACTAAATTTAGTAAATTTAAGATTTTTTTCGAATATTTACAAATTTTTTCGAAAATTTTCTAATTTTTTTGTTAATATAAGAAAGTTACTTTTTACAGTGTATATTTTAAAAAATATTAATTTTTTTCTTCAAATTTAAAATACTAGCGACGTAACTTTTCAACTTTTTAGGTCAGTTTGAAGAAATTTAACGCTGGCTATTTTTTTTATGCTCAAAAAACCGATTTTTCAAAAATTAAAAATAAATTTTCGGGGTCTTAAAATGGTCTTAAGGGTCTAAAACCAATGAAGATTGAAAATACACTCTGTGCCCTTTTTTTCTACGCAACTTTTAGATTAATAGCTCAACACAGTGCGGTGAAACAAAAAAAAACGCAAAAAACACGATTTTTAAGGTTTTTTAAGGTTTAAGGGCGCCTAATATGGGCTAGGAAGCTAATTCCAACGGCGATCGGCTAGTTTTTAATACTTTTTGGATACAATTTTTGAGATTGGGGATGGGGGCCAAATCACTATATTTATCCAGCAATAACCTTTATTTATTTAACAATATTAAAAAAAAAATACTTTAAAAAATAAAGAAGGAAAAACGATGTCTTCCAGCAAAAAAATTATATTTTTATTTAAAAAAATATATTTTGTCGGCTCTCCGGTCGGGTATCGGACCCGGGTCCCTCCCGTGACAGGCGGGAATAATTGCCGTTAAAACACTTACATCTAATGAACCACGAAGATATGGAGATAGTAAGCGAACGATTCAACAGACTAGAAATCTCAGGTTGGAGAAATCCAATGAATGATACCAGGTTTGTCTTCGAAGAATACCAGCTGAACTTTAAAGAAAAGCCCCCCAATGAAGACCTGGGGTCATATATAAGAAAAGCAGTATCGCAAGTACAAAAAAACAGCAGCAGAGAATGGTGGTGGATTGGAAAACCAATCATCATTATTCAAGGCTAGTCACTGGGGAATATCCAAACATCAAGTTCCCTGCACTAAAAAATATCAGATTAAAAGACTGGAGGGCAGCTATTGTCAGGCAAGTCAAAGAATAACAACTTTTCGGTGCATATTACGCCAGGAAAAATTATAGATTAGGTTGCAATAATGATGAGACCTCATATCATGCCATGTCAGCTTGCCCAACATCAGATGTGACAGTTAGACATAATATAGTTGTGTATTATATCCTAATATATATACTAATGAAACACAGGCTCCATCAGAAATACTGTCTCAGTATATGTGGAATGAGAGACAGGTCAAGATCAAGGCAGGAGTCAAGATCAAAACTAAGAAAGAAATTTACCACAATAAACCGGACATCGTTGTCGAGCTTTCTAATCCAAATAAAATATACGTACTAGAAGTTTCCATGGCTCATTTGTGAAATTTACGTTTACAAGAAAAAACAAAAAAAACTAGGTATGCCATCAACTCTGTGACAAAGATAAACAACACAAACTTCCAAGACATAGATAGAGTTATCAACCTAGTTGACCAAATCAGCAGGCTTCACAACAAACCAACGGAGCTGGCTATTATGGTCTTCGGAGCCCTAGGAGCAATAGTTAACACCAGTAAATTTATCAACGCGAAGAACGCCCTAAATAACATGGGAATCAAGAATAAACAGTATGAACAGCTGATCGACATCTGCAGCCTCAACACTCTCTACTCGCAAAAAGAACAAATCAACGTTAAAAGTTAATTATAATTATAAAGACTATAAAAATGTATATTACTCATACTATGTAATTATTTTCTATACAGAGTCTTACGCAAGTAAGATATGTAAAGCAAATAAGGTAATAAGACAAAATATACCACCGATGATTATCCTCGGTTATTAATTAATCCCGCCTGTCTGAATAAAATATTCTAAGACAAAATATTGTAAAATTTAAAAAAACTAAGTCAAAATATTGAAATATTAGCAAGAAACGACCGGCACAGAAACCGGGTCGAAAATAAACAAAATTTGCATATATATACGAAAAAACTAAGTTCAAATATAATAATTACAAAAAATACTAAGTCAATATAAAAATATGAGCAAGAATCGACCGACACGGAATCCGCGCTAAGAAATCACGCTTATAATTTGGGTATATTTCTGGTGACAGTTACTAAAATTCAATTTTTGTAACTTTACTGTCTCTATCTAGTAAGAACATGAAATCTCCGAGTGTCACATGAGTTATGGAGGATTTGAGATAAGGTTTTGCACTGTAGGGTGTCTGAACCAATTTTTTGAGTATGAGAATTTACTATTTTAAGGTACTTACCATATTAATGATAATTTAGTTTAAATTGGTACTCTGCTTTGACGCCAATTAAATCAGGCCCTAAAATTTATCCATTTATTTTACAATAAGCTATTTAAAATATTAAGAAAATTAATAAATAAAAAAATCTTTTTTTTGTTTTTATGGTCTAACCAGTAAATGTAAATTTAAAACACTTTTCTAATATACAAATGTATATTTTATAACTTAAAAGTTTATATAAATAAGAAAAAAAAAAGTTTCAAAAATATTTTTAAGACTTGCAATGTTGAAACCTTTTTTATAAAGTTAAACTTTGGAGGATTATCAAGTTTATGTAAGATTTTTTTTTTACATAATAATGTAAGAAAGTATTCTTATTAAGTATGGAATATTTCCAAATTATTGTTATAGTGTATAATTTCCAGTTTTCAAGCTTTTTTTTCAGTTTAAAACTTTATGTTTTTTTAATTTCATAATATTTTTCTAAATAAATGATTTATACAGAAATTTTTTTCTTACCATTACTAAATTATTTTTTTTTGGGTTATTTACTGTACCAAGTAAAAATAAATATTTTTCTAATTCATAAATTTTAAAAAAATAAGATAATTTATAATTGTTACTAAAAAAATTTTAATTTTTTATTATTTAAAATAAAATATATACCGTATAGGAGCCAGTTTTCGATCAGAAGTCACTTTCTTATACCTAGCTGTATCTTTATTTGTTGAAAAATATACTTTAAAATTAATATTTGGAGTTAAATATTGTTGCATTTGATCAGGGAAATCCTATATTTTATTATCCCAATTAAAAAAATATCAAATTTATTGATGGGTAATTAATAATTTACATTTATTACAAGTGTGCAAGGTAAGGTAATTTCGATAATGCAAATTCTATTTTTGATAATAGTATCATTTTGATCGAATTAATTTTCGATAATTTGAAAATCGTTAAAACTAAGTTTAAATCGCGCTCGTTTTAATAGAATTCTTATAGGTATAACTATACCTATTTCTTAACTCCCTTTTCACTTCTTTTTTCTTGTTTTTTTAATATAAAATACCTATAATAAGAGTAAAATATAGTAAACAGTAGATGAACTACACACTTGTATAATCATGTATTTTAAACATTTATTTAATAAAATTTGCTTTTTAATTTTAATTAACGAAAGATAATAGTTGATAATTTTGTTTCTAAAACTCAAGGAAACAAAATAGACCCCCTGTTTACGCAACCCGCCGTTTCAATAACGTTCGCGCGCGAAATTTTTATCAACAACACGCATTTGTTTAACTCTTTATTTATTTGTGTATTTAAAAGTAAAAAAAGCATTCATTTTATGAAACAAGTGTTAGAATATAATTTTTATACATTTTTAATATTAAAATAAAGATTTTTTTCTAATTTTAAAGTGTTTCTACGTATTTTTTATTAAAATCAAAGCATTTACGAGCATTTATTGTGTTATAAACAAAGTGATACATAAGTATATAAGTACTTTAAATTGTGTTTATGTGTGTTAATTTATTAAATATTCTATTAATTATTATAAAATATAGTATAAATAATGTAATTATGACAAATTTAGTGTATTATTATTAAATAAATATCGTTTAAATTAAAAAAAGTGTAATTAAATTGAAAATATCGAAAATACCCATACGTGTAAAAAAGTTCGGATTCGATTATCGATATACCTATTTAAAATAAATTTGCAATAAATAAGTGAATATAACCCTTTCCCTTCATTTATTAAAGCATCACAACGTAATTAAAAGCATTTTTAGTATTCGGCATAGAGTAGGTATCCCTAAAACTCGATTTTAATAACACACGAGATTTGGTGAAAACGATGAGAAAAATCTCGTAAGGTTGTACAAGAGAACATTTTTCTTATTTTTTTTATTAATTTAAATTGTTTTTTAACATCGGTAAGGGAGCAATAAGTTCTTTAAGGTTTATAGTTTCATAATAAAACTCGGTTTTAGATAAATTATGCATACTTTTTTATATAAACGCTAATTTGTGTGTATTTGATCGAAATTCAATACGTTCGAAAATTGGCTCCTATACGGTATTTCTTTTATTCTTTTTTCTAAAAAATATAGCATAAAAGTTAAAAAAAAAAGTTTTTTTTTTCCTTTTCAGATATAAACGTGTTATGCAACAATATAGAAACTTTGTTTTAAAATCCTTTTTTTTTCTATTATTAGCTTTGTATTATATGTCATATAAGGTTTTTTATTTCTCATACATGCACTTTTTTTTATTATTATATCATTATAAAGTTGACAAAAGAAAAAATTTTTTTTTATCGCTTTGAGATTTTTTATATGAATATTTAAATTAAATATTTTGAAATAAGATAAAATATTATAAATCTTGATATAGGATTATGGGTTGGAAAAAAAGGATTAAAATAATCAAATAACAAAATAAGGTGTACCATCTATACAAAGCAACGTTTGGCTATAAAAAAATTTTAAGAGTAATTAGCCTCCTGCTGAAAATTGATTCTTTGAATATTATGGGATTAATTTTGAAAAATGAAACATTCTAAGCAACCCTATACCTACAAAACCCATAGTAACTTCAGAGACTGAACTTCCCTTAATTAAAAAAAAAAAAAAAAAAATTAATTTTAGTACTGCTCAACCTGGATAGAACATTATGGTTAAAATTGCCAAGAGTGCACAGAGCCAGTATTCTAAAAAATGAATTACAAAAAAATTTTTTTTTTGCATAAAACGTATTACATTTTTGAAACCTCAAGTATATTAAAAAATTTTAGATTTCATAAAAGCACGAAATATAATTCTTTTCATTTTATCATGCCATAATCATTCTCTCTTTATATTCATTTTTCTTTCAGAATTAAACATTTTTATTATTTATATTTCAGATTAAAAAAAATATTACATTAAAAAAAATATTATTTTTTCTCTATTTTACTCGTGTGTTATCCTTGTAATATCCAAATATATATACATAAAATTATAATAATAATAATACTGGTATAATATAAATATTTATGTTTATAAATGTGCATAATAATGTTTATATTAAAAAATATTTCATAAAAATGTAAATGTATAGAAATTTTATATATTTAAATTTTTTCTTTTTTTTGTTGTCCAGGTATCGTGGGTACGACATCGTGATATTCATATATTAACAGCTGGTACTTACACATATACAAGTGATCAACGTTTTCAAGCCTTAAATAAATTAAATTCTGGGCCAAACAGTGAATGGTCAGAATGGACACTTTGTATTAAATGGGCACAAAAACGTGACGAAGGAATTTATGAATGTCAAATATCAACAATACCAGTAAAAGCTCATCAATATCATTTAAATGTTGTTGGTTAGTTATAATAATATTCAACAATTTATTATATTTCAATAAATCAATATTTAATGCACTAAAGCTTAAAATTTTATATGTGATATATGCCGATATTTTTTTTTTAAATGTTGAGCCGCTTTTCTTATTTTTCATGAAAAATTTATCGATTTTAGTGGATTTTACTATTACCCAATGGATTTTACCCTATCTCTAGATACAGAAAATTTACTATCTAGCTTTTATTTTTTTTATTATATATTTTATAAAAAAAATTTTTTACATCAATATTGCATTTATTTTATTTTTATGAAATATTCCAGAAGTATATTCTTTTTTGTTTAATTTTTTTTTGTGATATATGCAGAAAATACATTTTGTATTTATTTTTACTTAAATCAAATAAGATAAAAAAATTGTTTTAAGCCAGTTACGATTTTCCATTAGTAAAATAAACTTTTTTTATTTTTATATTCATATATATTTATGCATTTTTTTCAGTTTTAAGTCGATAGCAATAACGAGGGATTAAAATAAAAGAATTTTTTTAAAAAACGATTTTAATCTTCAGTAAAAATAGAGCCTATTTCCCGAACTAAATTTTATTTTTTTCGCAAAATTTGCAAATAATTCTAATAAATATGCATAAAATTTTTAATTATTATAATTATAGTGCCAACGGCAACGATACTCGGTGGTCCGGAGCTTTATGTTGGCGCAGGTAGTACGATTAACTTGACATGTTCTATACGGTTTAGTTCAGAGCCTCCGGCATACATCTTTTGGTATTACAACGACTCTGTGATGAGCTATGACAGTCCCAGAGGCGGTGTGTCCGTGATAACTGAGAAGGGTACCGAAGTGACGACCTCTTGGCTCTTGATACAAGCGGCGACGCCATCTGACTCCGGGGAATACAAATGTAAACCCAGTAATGCTAACGAATCCTCAACGAGAGTTCATGTTCTCAACGGTGAGTATTTCAAAATTCTCTACAGTCCACGTATTTTATTATATCCACAGAAGTAATATATTTTATACCTAAATCCATGGATACACGTTCACATATAAAATTCATATGCAACGGATAAACTAACCTTGATCACAACAAAATCCATAAATTCATGCCTTTTGTTTGATTCCTTTGGGACAATACGTCCTACTGAATATGTTCAATTTGAGACTTTACTGTGTCAACATAAATATATATATATATATATATAAATGAAATGTTGTGTAACAGTACTTTGTTTATCTTTTTTTTTTCGGAGAACGATGAACATACAGGTCAAACCACAGCTGCATATAACTTTAAATTGCTTATTTGTCAAGACAGAAGTTCGATTACCTACTATGTATTTTATAACTTTTTTTTTATTTATTTTCAAATGTAAAATAGTTTTCTGGACATGATTCATTTATTTTTCAAAATAAATTGACATTTTTCTGTCATAATAAAAAAATTTAATGTTCGTTGAAAAATAAAACAAAAATATATTTACATATTTTGAACATATTTTTTAATTCTCGAGAAAGTAATTTTCAATATTAAACATTTTTAATTTTAATATTTTTTATTAATTTTAAATTATTTGTTTTATTTTTAATTTTAACGGCTGTTTATGAGGCTACAAGCTTAAACTGTTAAATGTAAATTGCGGTATTACCATATAATAATATTAATAAATTCACCGATTATTGATTTTACAATACTATCTTTACATTACTGCAATGTACATTCGACAGCGAATGAAATTCGTTGCTAAGAGTGCAAAATATTTAAATTTTAAAAAACAGAAATATTATTGTACTGTTAGTACAAACACGCTCTTCTCTTATATCTATATTCAAGAGGAGGGCGTGTTTAAAATAAAATGTTTGTGTCTGACCAAATTTGACTTATACTACTTGATTTCGATTTAACTGAATATAAAAATTGAATATATTCTCCTCTGTTTACAGTTTATTTGTGCAAAATTTTGTTGTAAAAATATATTTTAAAATTTGTTTTTATTACTGTGAATAATAAATATGGCTGCTTCCAAGTTAAATTTATCTAATAGTAAATAACCCGAGCAAGGCTATGCGAGTCCATGGTGTAGTTTTCATTTGCTCGAAATTGATTTATAACTACCAATACCATAACTACACCTAACCAAAAATGCAACTGTTCGTTCTCAAAAATTTTTTATACTGACTTCAAGCAAAAATTACGCTGCCAAATTATTGGCACTTTGGTTCCTCAAGCAATGAAAAATATTCATTTTTTGAGGTTAAAAACTTAAAAATACAGAAATTGAAATTTAAAAAATCTGATTTCAGAACCGTCATCAGCAACCCCGAAAACCTACGAGGTACACCAAAATTTGACTTAATCAGCAATATTTTTCAAAAAATTATATTTTTTTGTATAATTTAGATGATGTAAGAGCTAATTACTCAAAACTGGCCATTTTTAAATGGATGAATCTTTCATAATCGTTTTTAGCGAACAAAAATATGACCTACTGGGTTTGATCCATATTACTCCAATTAAAATTTTTGGATGAATTTAACATTACCTAACCTTGACTAAAATGTATCTTAGGAGCCATCTTTTTTATTTAATTAACCAATTCGCGGCTCGCATCGAGATTCACAGGAAAAGTTTTTGTGTAACCACCCTTCGAAATTCTGTTAAGTATTTTAAAATCTACCAGTTAGTTAAAGATATATTTTTTCAAAGGTATCTTAGCAGCCTTCTTCTTTTTTAATTAATCAAATTTCTGCTTGCAATGAGATTGACAATAAAAGCTTCTGTACATTAACCCTTCGATGTGTCATAATGTATTTTGAAATCGATCAGTTAGTTAAAGAGATATTTGTTCAAACTTCATAGCACCAGCAATGTTAAATGCACTTAAAAATTTTAAATGGGTTAATATGAATCCAA
Source organism: Anagrus nilaparvatae (assembly GCA_022575985.1). Taxonomy (NCBI): domain Eukaryota; kingdom Metazoa; phylum Arthropoda; class Insecta; order Hymenoptera; family Mymaridae; genus Anagrus; species Anagrus nilaparvatae. The sequence continues at coordinate 22,061,181 of JAKSXM010000137.1, forward strand.
CCCATTGGATCATACGTATTTCTGGTCGCTAAAAACGATTTTGAAGGTTTCGTTTATTTTTCTATGGCCGGTTTTTCGCCCAAAATAAACAAAAAAATACAATTTTTTGAAAAATTATGCTGATTAAGCAAAAATTTGGTATACCTCTTAGCTTTTTGGGGTCGCTAATGACGTTTTTAAAAGAAGATTTTTCAAATTCAAAATAGTGAGCTCATTATTCCAGATTACCATCCAAGTTAAAAAAAACGTAAATTTTATTTTCACAAATAGAATGATTTTTATAATTTTATTTTTGAGAATTAAAATTCACTTCTTGAAATATTAAATTAGCGAATAAAATTTATTTAATTTTTAATCAAAAAATTAATTTTAGCTTTTAAAACTTTTAATTAAAAATTTTCTAACAAAACTAATTTAGATGAATAAAGTACCTGAGCTTAAAATAGATCATATGCAAAAATTAAAGAAATATAATCCACACTAATCAAGTTTTTTCTAATTACTTTTGATATATGTTTTCAAAATTTTATTTTATCTTACTCTTTTTTTTCTATTTATATTATATTTACTTTTCTGTAAAAAATGCCAAGAAAAAAGATATATTATATCGACTTTGATTCTTTTGATGCCCCTTGAGAATATTTTATTCTCTATGAAGGATTATTATCTAATAATAGACATATGACATTCTGAGTCAGCTTATGGAAATTGAAAATAAAAAATTAATTTTTTTTATAAAAAAATTATGCCAGAAATATTATTTGTTTAATAAAGAATAAAGATATTTGAATTGCAATATATTACTTTAAAATATAAGTAGAAATCAATTTATTGTTTTGAAGAAAAATTCTGAATTTCTTTTGCTCGATCAGCTCAGCAGCCTTGAAATGGTTATTAAAATGTCAGGTTATGTTGTATTCGCAGTTACATTGTATGAGTAAAGGACCAAGGTTAGAAAAAATATATTAATTACGTTTAAATAATACCACACCATATCTGGCAAACTAAGTTTTCAGACTGAAACTGACTAAGAGGAAACCAAAATTATTATACATTTTGTACCATTCTAAACATTGTAATATTCTCTTCTACTTTCGAGGAACAAATAATTAAAAAAGTTTTGATAACTTAAGACAAATTACTTTGTTCTAAAATCTACCTAAAACGCTGATTTAGTTAAAAAAATAACTCAATATCTTTGCAAACGCAATAATATGTATAAATTTTTAAAAATTTATGATGAAATTCATACTGAATGTTAATACATTTTTTTTACACTGTTTATACAAAAAAAATATTTTTAAAAACACACAGATATTTTTTTAAATAAAATATCGCATTTACTGAATGTTTACCAAAAAAATAAAAACAAAAAACGTTGAATTTAAATTACATTTTTTGTTAAAAATAAATTTAGCATTTTATTTGAATTTTTTATAATATGAAAATCTTTAAATCAGTATTTGTTAAATATTTTATTAAACCGCAAAATATATGAGTAATTCCAAGTAGTAATAACCTAAACGTAGGCAAATGTTTGGTAATTTTAATGAACCAATTAAATTGGTTTTCTGAATGTCAAAATATTATACAAATTTATATTTTACTACTTCAAACGATTAAAAGTTGGTAGCTATTTTTTGGATTTGTAAATTATGAAATAGCCTTTAAATATAGAAAATTTGTCAAATATTGAATTAAAATCTGCATTAATCTTCAATTTTAAAATTTAAACAAAATATCCTTAAAATAATGCAATATTTTAGAACGCAGTTTCTGATTTTATTAGTATAATTTTCAAATTCCGAAATTTTTAGAATGTTCTTCAGAACGTTTATCTGGATTTACCCATATAATATACCTTCATTTTAAAAATTCTTAAAATAATTTAAAAAACTAAATGGAATTGCTGTACAAATTTTTTTCACTCTTAATAAAAAATTTTGAAAATGTGACAAATAAATTCTTTTTTATATTAAAATGATGTATGAAAATTTTTACCCTTTTTTTTGTTAAATACTAAAGATGAACACAATACTGGAGTTTATCATAACTAAAATCTTTACTTTGCATTAACTGTCAAATCCAGAACCGGTATTTTCAAAAAGCGTATTTTATCTCCAAGTTTACGACGATCCTTGAAAAACTTATATTAAACATTAGAAATTCAAAATAACTTTACAAGTTTTATAATAAAAAAAAATTCAAAATAGCAAATAATTTATGCATAGAAATAAAATCATAGATTTTGAAAAAATTAGTAAATTTCATTTATGACACAAAAAAAAATCAAGTAAAATTAAGTTTTATGGTCGAGAGGATATTTTGAGTAAAATTACATGACACGTAGAGTATATATGCGTTATTATGAGCCATATAAAGGCATACATACAATAGTAGTAGTTAGATATAGAAGAAGATGGTAGATATATAAAAAAAATTTTTTAACATTAGATTTATGACTATGAACCTCGAATGTGCTTCTAGCTTGCATACACTTTTTACAAATATATTCACGTACTATAGACTTTTTTTCTGTTCATATATATATATATTCAGGTACTCTTATATATACACAGGTCAAGTATATTTGAAAGAGCTTCCAAAGAGGCTCTGAAAATTGCATTTCAATTCCCTTTAAAAAATATAAAGGTCATCTGACATACAAAAAAGAAAGATTATTAAATTACTATATATAATGTTATATATAAAATAAAATGAAATAAAATTATTAGGTCCTTTTGACTTTTATTACTTTATATATTTTCATTAATAAAAAAATGTTGTAAAATTTATTTAATTAACTTATTTTTCTTAATAGCCTTTTTAAAAATTAAAAAAATAAAAATTCTATAAAATTTATGTACTTTATGACATATTTTTTACGAAAAATTTATAATGTTACATAAAACAAAATTTTTTTCTTTAGATAATAAAAAGGGAATGAAATTTTGCATTAACCACGAAAACCTCGCGGACCATAAGATCCTTGATCTGAATGTTAGAGATCAAGAGCTGTTTGATGGCTACCCACAAGTGCGCAAATGAGTAGAAGAATTTCTTATTCTATTTCCGTGCTCCTGAGAGATTATACGGTGAAACAAGGTTCACGATCACGTGTTAGATAAAATACTCCAAAAACTCACTTTAAAACTTCAGACTGGGACTTCCTATTTAAAGTACAACTGCGATAGAAAACCATGTACTTTTTTTGTTTTTCTGAAAACACTGAAAAAAAATACTGGTTACCATTACCGTAATCCCAGTTGTAGATGCCGGATTTTTTTTTAACGTTTGCATACATCTTGAAACGTAAAAAAATTTTAATGAGTTTTATTCATTAAAAATGCAAGAACTGTAAGACTAAAAAAAAATTTTAAATTAAAAAAAAATTTTTCTTACACTCATATTTGGATTTTATGAAATTTGCAATCATTTAAGCACCTTTTATATTTTCGGAGCCATTATCTCTACCCCCATACGAGCAGGCGCCCCATCGAGTAATGATAATACCCAAAGACAGTATGATCTACAGTATCCACCTCATTCATACTCTAGGTTTTGTTTTGAGTCTACACCTTACCCCATTTAAATAATTTGTTGTGTTAGTACCCAAAACCAGTTAGGAATTCGGTGAGATTATAAAAATCGAGCTCCCCAAATTCACAATTTATCAAAACCTCAATATCTGGTATTATTTTAATTCTCTATCATACGATAAATAAGCTTTTACCAAATTTTAAAAAACTACCAAAATATCTTTAATTATAGAATAAATACTTATCAGATAAAAAAAGTACTTCCTTAAATATTAAAATTAATTAATTAATTTTGATAAAAATTATCTCAAATAATTAAGTTAGTTGTTAAATAAAATCGTTAAGATTTTTTTCTTTAACTCGTAAAAATTCTCATGTATCACTTCTCCTAGTAAAAACTTACTAACCAACAACTAATTTTATACTCTTTATAAAAGTTTAATTACCCAAGAGATTTTAAAACTTTCTTATTATATTTTTAAATATTTACTCAATAACTTTTAATTTAAAAAAAAGAAAATACGTTAATTTAGCTGTTATTAATTAATTGAGTAACTAAAAATAAGTAATAAAATTATTTAAAATAAACTCAAAATCAACAAAATAAATAATGAATTAAAAAATAAACAACAGATAATACAACATAAATCAAATAAGAGTATATATATAATATTTCAAAATAAAAGAAAAATTATATCGTGACTTTATTAAATTACCTCTGGGACTGAATTTGACCCAATCATTTTTATAAAATATAATATGATACACCAGATAAGCTTTTTACTAAAAACTTAAAAATATAAAAAAATACTGCAATAAAAAAAAAAAGGATTTAAAATATCATATGCCTACTCTAACTAAACTTTTATATATTTTTTTTTATTGCATGAATAAAATTCAAAAAAAAAAATTAAAAACTAGAACGACGTGGAGTTTTTCTACTATTTAAAAAAAAAAATTATAACTCAGATTATAAGAAATGGGTTTTTTTTTTGTTTCTGTGTTTTAGTATGACGGTAGTGTCACAGTACGTTGGTTATATCACTCAGAAAGATTTCTTTTCTTTACTTTTATAAACTTAAATGTATATTTTTTGTTTTATTTTTTTTTTTTTTTATATATTATACTCTTCTGTTTAATTTTTCAAAATCACTGCAAGAAAGTCAATATATTCTTTTAAAACTTTCTTTTATTATATTTTAGTTGCATTGTATACTTTTGATTTTTTATACTTTATTTCTTAGTGTAATTTTTTTTTTTTATTCTTAAAACTGACATATAATTTATTATATTTTGTATATATACTGAAGTAAAAAACAATTTATTTTGATTATTTTTTTAGCACAATGGTAGATTTTTTTACATTAGATAGAATTATCTTTTTTTTGAAATCATGAACTGATAACTTAAAACTTTTATAATGCACTTGGTAATCCCTGTGCCCCCCAAGTAATGAGCACTTTTAGAAAATTTACCTCATTTTATTAGAGGTTATTTAAGATTTTTGACTAATTAATATATCTATCGGTGATATTTTGTCAAAGTTTTAAAAAACCATAAACATTCCAAGAAAAACAGTCTAGTAAATTTTAACCTCCGTAAGAGGGTTTGGGAAAAGATTAGGAAGTTCATAAAACGATTTCCATTAAGAAAAATTGATATTTTACAAAAATTTTTGCAATGCACTATGTCTCTAGCATCAACTTACGACCCTTATATGCAAATTTTCTTTCAAAACCTATCACTGGAATCCCTTTCTTAATAGATAGTTAAATATTGGTAATCCAATGAAAATATTTCATAGATCTACAGCATCCAATATAATTTTAGCATAAAACTCGCATCAAATATAAATAACGATAAGAATAATAATAACAAAAATTTAAATAAGCTTTATTAACTCAAAAAAAAAATATATATTTTATAGTATAGCATTAAAAATTTACTTTATTTAAATCTTTTACCTTGACAAAAATATAAAAAAAAATCTTAATCTTACTAACTCAACGTGTCTTTCATAACTTTGAAAAATAAAAAAGAAATTTTTTTATCACTTCTTTTGTTATATAGTAACTTATCTTTGCCTCAAAAAAAAAAAAACTTTTTTACTTTTTTTTCACATATAATTACGAGGGTTGTAAAATATCTTTTTTATTCTAATATATATTAGACTTATGCATAATTCATGAATTTTTGAATATATTAAAATATAAGAAAGAAAATAAATATATAAAAAACAATTAATCTTTTCTTTTTTTCTCTTTTATTTTTCAGGTGAACGTCCAGAAGCAATGCAAACAGGAACAGCAGGTCCTATTTTATCCTCAAGATGTTTATTGGTGTCTCTCATCATTTTGTACATATCCTCACTATAAAAAATTAATGTTACACCAACAACGAAGATCTTTAGAAGAAAAATAAAAATTTAACCAAAAAATCACGTTAAAAGGACTAAACTCATCAAATGGTGTAATTTAACTAAAAAAAAGTGCGTGATTTTTTCTATAATTAATTTTAAAAATACACACATATAAATTAGTTTTAAAAAACTAAAAAAAAATGTTAATAAATAATCTTAAAAAAAAGTGATTATCCAAGCAACTTTTCCTTAGAAAAAATTGTGAATGGACATTAAGTTTTTTTTTTCAAGTGCGTATAAATATATTCTTAACTATGAAAAATTTTATGAGAATTTTATGAGGTCATTTATATATAAGTATAATAAAAAAAATATATATAAATTAACATGACCCAAACTACTATTACTAATACTACTACTAATATTGTAAGTGAATTTTCTTCACTTATAAAATAATAAATGTAAGTATGAAATAATACAAGATAATCTGTGTGAAAAAATTTTATGAGTGTATGAGTTATATATATAAATCTATAAAATAATGAATTATAATACTACTGGTTTTTACTAAGTGGTTATAATTTTTCAAAAATCTTATACTTAATAAATCACCCATTTTTTAAAAAATTTTTTTATTTATAAATAGTTGAGCAAAAAATACTAAAAAAATTTACATAAAAAGAATCACGTTTTAAATTTTTTTTTATAGTATTTAAAGTATTTATTTTTTAAATTAATCAATAAAAAAAAGTAATTATATAAATAAAGTTAATTACAGTATATATAATTAAAAAAGATTAAAATTTTTTTTTTTCTTTTGTAATTATATGTACTTTGAATTTAATTAAAATAATAAATTTATTTTTTACACATAGGTACAGTTTTTTTTCACTATGGATAATTATTCGATTATTTTTTTTTTTTAATTAATTTTAAATTACTTTTGATTAAACAGAAAAATGGAGATTAAAATGTGAGATAAATTAAAAAATATATTTATTTAGACGAAAAGTAAAAGATCAAAAGAGGTTTTTTAATATGTTATCATTTTAATTTAAAAATTAATTATTTGTAAATTAGAATTTTTTTTTCAAACGTTTTTTGATAAATAAAATTTTAATTACATGGATCAATCTGTAGGATATATTCATTTTAAAATTATCAAGAAAAAAAAAATTACAGAAATGATATAAAAATAACTGCAAGATACAAAAATATATTAATTCTGAATACATTTTCATGGTAACCTTTAAACTCAATTTAGCCACTGCGCGTCCCCCAAACACGCGTTTTCTTGCAACTAATTCAGAAATAGTATATTTACGGTATGTGTCCAGAAAAGTAAAGAATGGTCCAAATCAAACGCAATAGATATATTTTTATCCTAGGCAACAAAAATAGAGGATGGTCCAGATCGGACGTAATTTACAATCTGAGGCGAAGCCGAGGATGGCAAACTGCGATCTAGGACATTCTTATTTTACGGCCGAGGGCAAATACTATATTAAGCACGTGCTCAGAAAAGTAAAGAATGCCCTAAATTGCTTACTTTTCTGTATATGAACCGTGAATATACTATTAATTAAAAGTTAATAAATTAATTTATTTATAAATGCAACCGTTTCAATTTTTAAAAAAGATGCCCAAAAAATTATGAGTCTTGTTTGAAGAATGTCTTGTTTTAAACGGCGAATTATTTATTTTGACCAGACTCGGTTGAGTTAAATATTTAGGTTGAATTCACATTTTATTAAAAGTTTGTGAATGTCTACTTAGTACATTTTAAAATAGGTCTTAATTAAAAAGTTTATTTCGGCAAATGCGACGGATAATAGGCTTATAGTGCGCAGAGTGAAGGGACTGTAGTTGCATTTGGTAGAATTAACATTTCTAACACGAGTTTCATAATGCTTTTTCTCCAAAAAGGGCAATAATAACTAAGCCTCTCATTGTCCACTAGTAGAGTAAAGTTTTTTGATCTATTAACACCTAATCTACTATTCTTAGGCATATTTCGTGATGAAAACAGAATTAATTAAAATGAAACAAAGAAACAATTTTTAATGTTATTAGTATGTTAGTAAATATTCAAAAAGCAGGATCACCAAAAAAAACTAGTATTCAACTTATTCAATTTCTTTGGTTTTATTTTTTTAAGCCGGTAACTGATAATCTTTATGGACTTAGGATAAAAACACAAACTAGTTTATTTTATTGCTATTCTGAGAAAAATATCGTTGTTATATATGTCCTTGTAATATTTCTTTTTATTTTTCTTAACTAAAAAACCTTATTCAAGTTGCTTAGCTGCAAATTAATTTATAAAATTTTAGGGAATCAATAAAAATGATGTAAAATATTTCTAAAAAATTGTACAAAAGAAATTTTAATAAAAGGAAAAAAATTGAACGATCAATGTCTGACTAAAGCGTGACTGTCACTACTGATGTGAATCAACCTATATATATATTTTATAATATACAGACACCAAAATACACATACATACCATATTTATATATCGATAACTGACATTTTAGTCTTTCATATTTTCTCTTTTATTTTTTTCCTCTTCTCTTTTTATCTTTATCACCTATGACTGTCGATAAATAATTGAAGTTGATCGTGCAATTGTTTTGTCGAAAAGTTAAACGACAATATAGTTACGAAAATTGCCTATCAACATAGTATTCTATAGTAACGAGTGACTGACACTATATTCTTGTTTACATTAAAATAAAAATAACGATATATTTTTTTTAAAAATACAAAAATTTTACGTGATTCTTTTTATGTTAGTTATAAATTCAAATTATTATTATTATTATTATTGTTATTATTATAAAATTATTATTAATGAGCGTTTTAAAATGAAGTTTAATGCTTTTTGGATAAAAGATAGTTTTTAATTAGAACTGTTAATTTAAGTTTGATGAGAATTCTACAAAATTTTATCTTATTCCAATTTATCAAATTTTTGTTTTTAATACGTTGGCTACGTGTCCCAAAGTACCTAAATCCAAATTATTCTAAATCCCTAAACTTGAATTATTTTAAGTCCCTAAATCATAATTATTCAGTCCTATTTGACCTCCCCCCCTTTATTTTTGGATTCCCTTCCCTATAAACATGTTCCATTATTGAAAATTAACTCTAACTAGGGAGGCTTTTCATCTTTTCATTCCTTTTCAAAAGTAACTTAATTTAAAAAAAAAAATCAAGGCTGAAGCAAAAGCAACGTTTGATATGAAGTTAGAACCTATCTTAACTAAGATATTGAACCAAAAATAAATATTAAAAAAAATCACCCTGATAACAAAAATTACCATATTTTGGCCAAAATTTCAAATTGTCCTTGATATTCCAGGCTAAATATGATAAAATTTTTTAACAGGGTAATTATTTACATATTTTTACTCATTTTGGTTCAATATCCAAATTAAAACACGTTTTAACCTCATACCAGACTTTGTTTTTTGCTCGTTCTTAACGAGTTAATTGGGATGAGCTAAAATTTATTCAAAATCTTACCACATTATTTATATTTTATGTATAAATTTTAAAAAAATTTGTAAATGTTATAAATATATATTTAATAAAAATATTGTAAATAGAAATTATTATTATTATAATTATTATTATTATTATGATTATCATTGATGGAAAAATAATATTTGTCGAAAAAAATAAACCAAAAAAAAACTAAAAAAAAAAAAATAATAATAATAATAAAAAGGTAATATAAAAAATATAAAATAATATAATTTATATTAATATTATTAAAATATTTAATTAAATTTTAAAAAATATATAAAAAGCAAAAAAAAAAGATAATGATGAAAGATAAATATTATTTGATAATGAAGAATTGTTTTTGTTGTAAATAATACACTGAAATTTATAATTGTTAAAAAAGTAACAAAAGAAAAATTGATATTTATTATTTTATGTATATCTTTGAAAAAAAAATGTAATGCGAATTGTATAAATAAAAAAAAAACACTTTATTATCAATATTTTAAACTTTTATTTAGTTCCCAGTGTTGTCAATTTACATTTATGCACTTTCAGGGTCCATTAGCAATAAATATTAAGCCCTGACTTTCTTTATTCAGCGAGAATTCGAAATTAAAAAATGTTTTAGATTTTTATGGTCTGTCTTACTCATTTACTCAGATTATGATTAAATGTCTAATCAACGACTGTGAATTTCTTGCTTAAGTGATTGCAAATGACTTGAAACGTAAAGAAAATTAAAAAAAAAAATTTTAACTTTCTTTTCAAGAATTTTTTTTTGCTCATTGAACCGCACTGCGTGAATATCTTAAATAAACGGAAATTTTGTTGTTGTTGATTTTCGTCATTTGCCATCCTTCGAGCATAAAAAGAAATTCCGCTATAGAAAAAATCCACTTGCGGTAAACTTAACAATGCTGCTAACGACAAGCAGATTTTTTTCCAGAGCCACGTAATAAAGTACTTTACGATCCCTAAACAGAAAAAAAATAAGGAACAAATTAAACTAGTATTTTGTACATTATTTTTTTATGGCCAACCGTGGAATATGGTAAGTTTTTTTCGTCAGATAAAAAAATACATGTCCTTACCAGCCAAGCAGCAGTCAGCAAATTCATATTTTCTATATTTAACATATATAACTAATCCAATTATCAAAATTTAATATTTATAAATAAATTTAGTAATTATTTTGAGATATAATTTATTTATTAACAAATTTAAATTTTATTTATGAATATCAACTATAAATATTATTAAAATATATACCAATACTCTAATTTAATAGCTTACACACGCAAATAGTTTCCCTATAAATGTAATATATATGCTTGAAAAAGCTATTATAATTATAAGCAACTTTAAACTTTAAACCACATGATACTTTGGCAACATTTTATAACCGCTTAAATAGTTGATGCATTTTTTTTTTAATTGAGTATTAATTATTATTTATTATAATTAATAAAGTTTTTGCAGTTTTTGATCAATTTTTAAAATATTTGGAAATTTTGTAAATTCTTGGCCAGGTGCCTTTTTGATGATTACGCCACTTTATATTGCACAATAATTAATTATTATTAAATCTGAAATTGCTATCAAATATTCTTTTTACGCGGAAATTAAATCCGATTCAAATTATTTGCGACAGTAAATTTTTAAAAAAATTTTATTGTTTTCAGTTTTTGTTCCGGAAATTTCAGTAAAATTGGCGAAGCTTTTTCCCCTCATTTTTCCTTTCTTCGAACCTTTCTTCAAAGAAAAATAATTTATAAAAGTTTTAAATTTCTTTTTCTGAAAACAACTAACACTTTGAAAATAAAAATAGTTTAAAGGGAAAACAAATATTACGTTATGCAACAAAATTTTCTCAATGGTGGTTATGCATGTAACACTTTAAAATTACCCACGTGCGGTTCTTATTCAACCTTTTAGTACTACTTTCATCAGAATTATTTTTCTTTTTTTTAATTTTAGTTATTTTTTTAATAAACGTAAAAATATTTTTATTTAACGTTTAAAAGCTTAAATACTAAGGCTTCATTAAACAAACCACTTTGGTTACCCAAACTACATGTTGAATCTGCTTTACAAAATTATTTTAAAAGATCGTATTTGAAAAATGCAGTTTTCTGTACAGTACGAATCCAAAAATTACTGAATTTAAAATTTATTTATTACATTGACGTAAATTTAATTATTGTTAAAATCATAAAAACGAATAAATAATAATATTAATTGTATATTTTTACTAAATTTCGAAATACAGAGTTATAAACTTTGTTTCTTTTTTTCTCTGCAAACAATAACTTTGTAAAATTGATTTATTATATAAAAAAAATAATCATAATTATTACTCTCGGTATAAATTCAAACACAAAAAAAAAATTGTATAATTTTTCTTTGCGTTATTAATTATAAAAACTTTTTTTTTCTGTGGATAAAAGTTTTGAATTTCACTTTAGGCATTCGTATATTCTCTCAAGTTAAGAACCAAATATTTTTTTTTTTTTATCAAACAAGTATTAACTTTAAAAAATATGTTATTAAAATTTGTATTATAATTATTAGTTTTTATTAGTTTTTAGATATATAGTTGAAACTTTAAATTGTTAGCAAAATAAAACTAAAAATTATTAATTATAAAGATATGATTTATTATTCAATAAAATAGGGATAATTTATTTTAAAATTTACTTAAAAAGTACATTTTATTGCATTTTTTTTTTGTTTTATGAATAATTATTTTAATAAAATTTGTATTGAAATAGGTTTTTAAGGACAAAATGTAGGCTTTGAGTTTTTATGCATTTTTAAATGATTTCAAGAGTTTGTAGCTTACTGTATTGTCTTGAATGTTTTCAAAAAGTTTCTGCAATCAAGGTTTAATAATATGTATGTTAAGGCAACAAATTTAAAACTTAACACAACCTAAGGTTGGCAGTTGTATCTTCTGTCTTATTACCTACAACTGATAGCCCCTATTCAGGATAAAATTGATGAATTAAATTGCTTTACCATAAAACGAAAGCAAACAACGAACATAAATAACTAAAATCAAAACAAAGCTCGTGAGAGTATACATTTTTAGGCTAGTTTTAAAAACCTATGCACCATCACCAAATCAGAAACGCAGCCTGATAAACAAAATGTGCTATTAAATATTTAGCTTTGCGCAGTTGATGAAAATAGTGTTATGCGCATTTCATTGTGATCCAGCATGCGAGGCCATAGAGATTTAAAGATAGCTCTTTAGATTTATCAGACTTGACATCTCTTAAAGTTAGCCTTAGGTATATAATCTACAATTATCTGAGGTATTTTCTCTCGTGGTTGCTAGAAGCAATGCGCATAACAGCAAAATCATTATGAATACTGTGTGACAGCAACGAAATTCTGATTATATGTAACATTTACTTTACATGGAACTGCACTTTACGTCTGCAATTGTCAGATATTTTTACAATTTTTAACAGGTCAGCCTACAGATTAACCTATTTTATCTAAAAGTATAACGAAATAATAGGTCAGGTGTAATATTTACAAAAAAATAAAATATGGATAGATGTATTAAATAAACGTACAACAAAATGGTAAAAATGTAAACGATGTATTGACGACGATTGAGCTTTTTCTCCATAATTCCTTCAAAGCGTTAAAAGGAGGTCAATATTTTGATTCATGTTTACTTGAATTCTGCCAAGGCAGAGGTTTTTTTAAATTTATCAATAAGCCCAAAAAATTATTTGAATTCATTAAAGTTCTTACCCTTTTTCACCCTTAAGATTCAAATACTACTTATTTTTTTAATAGATCTCTATAAATTTTTTATTTACACACCTGGCTACGATAAATAAATTAAGATTTAATTAAATAAATGATAATGAATTTCTAATAACTAGACTTGGGCATAATATAGATCTCTAGAGATCTGAAAAATGAAAATTACAGATCTGCGTAGATTAAAAAGTTTTTTCATAGGGGAGGTCTAATTTTAACGAAGTTTTTTGGACAATTTTTCGGATGCTACTACGTAGGCTAGGTATAGCTGCGGAGGCCAAAAGAAATCTAGATTTTATTCAGAAATATTTTTAAAATCGTCATCAAAGAAAAAAAATTAGTCATTTAATAAATTAGTCATTTAGTCTAAAAACTCATTTATTTATCTATGACCAATAATAAAACTTATGACCGGTTTGTGTAACTACACAACCAACGAGCATGGAACATGTTCAATAATAACTAACACTGATAATAAAGTATCTATTCTGTTCATAATATCAATATTTATATCCAAGTATTTCTGCACTAAAGTTCTTTAGAGACTTCTGCACCAATGGTCCCTAGGTACTTCTGCACCAAAGGTCTTTAGAGACTTCTGCACCAATGGTCCCTAGGTACTTCTGCACCAAAAGTCTTTAGGGACTTCTGAACCATAGGTCCCTAGGTACTTCTACACCAATGCTTCCTAAGTACTTCTGCACCATAGGTCCCTAGGTACTTCTGCACCAAAGGTCTTTAGGGACTTCTGCACCAATGCTCCCTAAGTACTTCTGCACCAAAGGTCTTTAGAGACTTCTGCACCATAGGTCCCTAGGTACTTCTGTACCAAAGGTCTTTAGGGGCTTCTGCACCATAGGTCCCTAGGTACTTCTGCACCAATGCTCCCTAAGTACTTCTGCACCAAAGGTCTTTAGAGACTTCTGCACCATAGGTCCCTAGGTACTTCTGTACCAAAGGTCTTTAGGGGCTTCTGCACCATAGGTCCCTAGGTACTTCTGAACCAATGCTCCCTAGGTACTTCTGCACCAATGCTCCCTAAGTACTTCTGCACCAAAGGTCCCTAAATCGAAAATATTCTAAGTCCCATTTGACCCCCCCCCCCCCTTAAAAAGGACAAATTTGACACCCCCCCCTTAATTTTCCAGTTCTGAAGTACCCCCTCCCTATAAACATGTTCCATGTTAAAAGACAAAATAATAATGACCTCAAACATCGCATAGACGCCCAATTTATAAATCTTGATTTATTGTAAGCAGACGCTATTTAATTAAATGTATAAAAAAAATTTAAAGCTAATATTCAGTGCTCTTTGCAGTGAAAAAAAAACGGCTGCTAACGACAAGCGAAATTTCACTTGTGGATAGTGGAATTTTATTTTCTTTATTTTCTAAAAAAACAATTTTTTCTCTTCGTTTTTAAAAAAATTTCTTAAGTCTTGTTATACCAATACACTCATATACCATGTAAGCGGGAAAAAGATTTTTGTTTAATTTTCTTTGTGTTTCAAGTCATTTACAATCGTTTGACCAGATAAAAAAATTCTGCTAGCTATACGCGGATTTTTTTGTCCGTATAAAAAAAATTAAAATATTTCTTCATTTATGAGATTAGCAGTAAATATCGCATTGCAATAAATGACCTTTTAAAAGTGAGCACTGCATTTACAAAATGAATGTTTACTTATATTCAGCTGCAACTTTAATTAAATTTCTATTATTTGTATTACTGAGAATTACAGCTTCCTTAATGTTGAAAAGTCTTGACAAAATTAAATTGTCTTTTGATAAGGTAAAATGTTTTCTTGAAAAAATTGTCACTGTTTTTTTAATTATTTTTTTAAAATAAGAGTTTCTGTAAAAGTCTTTTGCATTTTTACAAACTAACTTTTAGTTAAGAACAATCCTTGGTGGTGACCGGTTGTAAACCTGATAAAAAAAATTAATTTCTTTTCCAAAAAATGGGTAGTAAAGTTTCATCGAATTTAAATAAACCTGAAAAACCATAGGCAAAAAACGGAATAGTATTAAACTTGGCTCATGGGATAGATGTTACTAATGTTCTACATCTATCCCACGAGCCAAGTTTAATACTATTACTTAGCAGCGATTGGAAGTATCATAAAACCAAAAAATATAATAGCCATTTATGAAATACCTGGAAATCAAATGTGCTTGCTCCTGAGTGATACTAAATTTGTTGATAAGCTTGTTGACGAAATCAAAATCATTAAAATAAAAAGTGACCCTTTAAGCGACCCATAACACGGGCAGATAAACTCATGTAACGTCTTACTTTTAAAATAGGACCTTACATGAGTTTATCTGCCCGTGTTATGATTTCAAATGTAAGTCCGATAATACCAGGCGGAGTTTTGGTTAAAGAATTCAATAAGCTGGGAATTCAACTGCATTCTGAAATATCAAGAGTTAAGATATGGATAAAGAAAAACAAGCATATCGTTGATGACAACGAAAGAGAAGTTTATGTGTACTTGAATGATCTTCACAAAGTACCATCGTCCATGAAAATCGAATACGAGACGATGATACTTTGTGAAGATTATACGACGAAGTGATTTATTGCGTAATATGTATACTTAATATTTACGCAATAAATCACTTCGTCGTATAATCTTCACAAAGTACCAAATTAATTTGTCTGGAAATACGTTAAAAGAAGAGAGTTCATTGAGTGGAGAGAGACAGGAGAGAGAGAGGAGGAGAGAGAGACAGGAGCAGCAATTAAGAAAACTGGAAATCCTCGGTAACCAGATATTCTTAATAAATAATTAAATAATTAGTAAATGTGAAAATGTAGCTCTTGACCAATAATAATTGGCAAAAAATTCAAAATAAATATTATTAAATAATTAGATTTTATTAATTAGCTTCTTAAATATTGCAGAATTATTCAAGTAATTTATTTTTTAAAATATTACACTGGTATTTAAAAAAGGCATTATCAATTATAAAAATTATTTCATGTTCAAATAAACAAATTGGAGAATAAAAATTTAATTTTTAATTTTACGGTGTTTTACTTAATTTATAAAATTTTTATAATATAGTAAAAATTTTATCATTAATTTTAATATGTATACTTTTAAGTATTTTTAATTTACTTTACAAATAAAAAACAATGTATTTTAAAGGGAAAATTGCGATTTTTAGTATTATATGTCCGCATTCAATTCCAATAAATAATTCAAATTAAACTTGCGCTCAAGAAAAATTTAGCAACGCGCGAATAGCGACGGCTGGACAATACGAAATTATCGTAGCCAGGTGTGTAAATAAAAAATTTAGAGAGATCTAAAAATCTTAAAATATAAATCTAAAAATAGTAGATTACTAGCTTGTATGCAATTTTAAGTGATTCAATAAAAATTAGAAATTAATTGACCTTCACAAAACGACTCAGAAAGTAAGGAATAAATTAAATTCATTGTGAGCAAGTATTTTTTTTGATTAAATTTTCTAACAAATACGAAATTATTAAATATATATATATATATATATATATTATATTTTACATTTATTCCAAATGTATTTATATACATTTCATGTTATATAAGAATTTCAAAAAGCACAATTCGTTAAATTTTTCTGCTTACCAGAGCAGAAAAAAAAACTAAATGAAAAGTTTATCAGATTTTTTTATATAAAATAGAGTACTGTCATACATGCATACGTACATGTATAATGTATATGTGTATGTATACACGTATACATAATAATTTTTATATTTGTAAAATAAGAAAAAATTTTCTTGACCATGTTCATAAAATTCAAAGCAATGTATAGATTCTATGTCTGCAATATACGTACACATGTATAATGACTTTTCTATTATATATATATTTTTTTTTTTGAGGTAAAAAATCATTCATGTTATAAATTCATGTATATTAGTCAGTCAGTTATTTTAAAAAGTTATTCGCATATACCATTATTTGATTAAAAAAGTTGCCAAAAAAAGTTAGTTATATCAAAGAAGATAATACGAATTTTAAACGATGCACTTAAATATCTCAAAAGCAAAGCAAAAAAACAAAAAATATTTCATTTAAAAGTTATTTGGTTTGGAGGGAGCCTTCTTATGGGGGGGGGGCACAGATTTGGGCCTCACCAGGTCCAACTTAGGAATTTTAAATAGAAAGTATACTTTTTTATTTCAAAATTAGATTCTGCAGCAAATTTTAGGTCCAGATATTTTAGCTAATATGCGACTCTAAATGAAAATTAATATTATATAGTTACTACCATTTTTATTGTATGTTTGTTGTGGCGGGAAATTGTTAATGATTATCTAAGACTTTGAGTCCTAACGACTTTAATGAGCTCAATTTTGCTTTTTTGAAAGCTCAAAATAAATAAGAAAGATGTTTTTGGTAGTTACTACCATTTTTATTTTAAGTAATAATCCATTTTATCCATTTTATTTAAATAATAATCCCCTACAGTCTTCCTTCACAAAAAACATGTAATAAAAATGGTAGTAAAAACCAAAAACATATTATTTTTTAATTTGGAGCCGTATAAAAAATTTTTTGTTCTAAAAAATGGGCCTCGTATTTTTTTAAACTAAAATCGTATTTGGACCTAAAATTTGCTGCAGAATCTGAATTTGATATAAAAAATTATACTTTCTATTCCTAAGTTGGGTCTTGCTAGGACCCTAAGACCTAATTTTAATGCCCCTTATCAGATGGCTCCCTCCAAATCTAACAACTTTTATGCGAAACATTTTTAGTAATTTTGTTTTCGAGATATTTTAGTGCATCGTTTAAAATGATTAACCCTGTATATGCTTTGGTAGTAGGCTGAGCGAAGCTATAAACCAATTGCTACTTTTTATCAAATTATTATCAGATTTATTTAAAATTAATTTAAAAGCTTCGTATTTTAATTTTTTGAAGAAATGCCAGGACGTTAAAATCAAAATCAAATCAAAAATTTAAATATTTTGAAAAATAATTCTTCGTTTTGAGGTTTAGTTTGATTAGAAAATTATTTGCTTTTTAGTTCAGGAGCACATAAAATTTTAAGCAATTTCAAAAATCATAAAAATTAAAAAATAAGTTTTCCAAATGGTAATTTTGATTTTCGTACGTGATGTTTCCAAGACTGTAGTCGATAAAATTTAAATTTTTTCTTAACATTGTAAACTTTGCATAAAAGCTTATCGAAAAATTATTTTTGAAAATAAAACTTTGTTTACATATGTATTTTTTTTAATTTATGTTTACAACCACTTTAAAAATAAATTAATTTTTAATAAAAAATACTAAAAACTTAAACATTTTAAAAAAATTAATTTAAAAAAGAATTTTATTTTTTATGTAACATAAAATAATATTATAAAAAGCTTGTAAACAAGCTTATTCAAGTGAATATTTCATTAAAAAATAAAAACTAATAAAAAAGTAAACTGTCCGTAAAAAAAAAAAAAGAAACATTGAAGCGTTTATAAGTACACTTTCTAGTTTTGAATGGGCATACTTTGAACGATAAACGACTGACTGCTAAAACTTAACTAAAATCCACTTCATTGAGTACTCGAGCCAAGCTGCGAAAATGTATTCACACTTAAACGAATAGATGCGTTTTAACATACAAACTAAACTTTGTATATTAGATTGTAGAACAAAAATTTCCTTCCTTTTTATTTTTATTCATGTACGTACATGATATTATTATGAATATTTACGAGTTTTAAGTATTAAAAATTTTCTGTTTGCATATGAAAAACAAAAGAGTAATATCAAATTGACGTAATATTTTATATACTCAATTTACATGTTAGAAGTATCTCTTTATAAAAAAAAGTAAGCTATATTACTTTATTTTTGTAAAATTGTCATATAAAGAAGATAAGTACGTGTAGGTTATATTATAAAAGATAAATTTTGACATGATTAAGTTTTCTTTGTAAAATAAAGAATCGAGAGATCTAATTTTAAGATGAAAAAATATATATAATAAAGTTGAGTGTGTTGCACACACGCGATGCCCTTAGGGATTTTTCTAGTTATATACTTTAAAAGTTAAAAATCATTTATCACTTTCAGTGATTTTTTTCTTTTTTTTTTTTTAATGTAAAAATAAAAGAAATTATATATATGATAAATTTTTATTAACGTTACATGTTAAAAGATTTTTATCTTTATTTTAGTTTTTATATTGGGTTACATAAATTTTAATTTTAAATAATAGTAATTTTTACTACAACGTATAATTTTTGTTTGATAAGTAAGTTTTGAGATAATGGGAAGTTTTTTGATAAAAACTGGGTGTATATATGGAGGTATTCAGGTCAATTCAAACGTTCAAAATTTTTATGCAAAGTTACTAAATGTTGTGTTGAAATGCAGAATTTCATGCAATTGTTCTAGTAACAATTTATTTTTGGCATCTCAGTGTTTATAAAACAATTAAAAACAAAAAATCAGTTTGTAAAATTAATTTTTTTTTTTGTTGAAAAAATGAATCATTTTGAAAATTTTTTTGAATTTTTACAAAGCATATTTTTACCCATTTTTTATTTACCCTACATTCAGCTACATAATTAAAATACTGGTCTAATTCATGTTGTACAAATTACTAAAAAATATCTTCACAAAATATCAGTGCAAATAAGATTAACATAATTTTAAATTCTTAGGGATTTGCTCACGTATTACATATAAGATTCTTAACTAAGAGTTAATTTTGACAGGTCAAACAGATCAAGCTTGAAATAAACACGGGATAAGATAATATGACATTAGACACCCAAGTAGTTATGCAAACTGTAATATAATATATATGGTTAACTTCAGTGAGAGCGAATTTTCTGTTATCTTACGACAACTTTGTAAAATTCTTTTTAAGCTTTTTAAAATTATTATTCACTATAGTAAACATTTTTCATATTTTAATATCTTACTTTTAGTTTAGAACGAAATATAGAAGTACTTTCAAGTAGGATTTACATTTTTAATGTAAGAATACTTGACAAGTAGGTAGAGTTCTTAATAAATATAGCTTTGAGCTTTTTGGAGAAGAACAAAGTCAATCACCTCTTGATTCCTAGCTAAGAATATCTCAAGTGAGGCTTAATTGTATATTTTGTGTAATAAAATAGTACGGTACAAGGTCCAAAATTTAAATTTCCTGCTTGTTACAACATATTAACTTGTGCCAAAGTTGTATTGAATAAAATTTTTTGCAACGTATGGATAAAAGTGTTCTTGTTTTTATCAATAATTGAAAGCGAAATTTCTTAGAAATTCCAGAAAAATAAAATAACGAAACTAATGGCCACGCATCGTAACATTGTGTGAATAAAACGTAGCTAATGAGAATAGCTCACACTCAATAATTATTTTCTGAACTAACATTGATAAAAGCTAATTTTCGTTGAAAAGAGCCATATACATCTTAAGCTTATTCAAAATATTAGATATCATTGTATAAATGCTTAAGAAAATGTACGTTCATTTAATGTCAACTATGATGACGAAGGTTGTTATAGTAAAATTAAATTAAGAAATTTGATTTAAAATTTATTAATATATAAACCTAATGAAAATGTCACTTTGTTGCTTGCTTTGTTCCTAAGCTTTAGAATTTAATTTTTATTTAATATTTATTTAAAAGTAACTAAATCATTTTGAAAATGCTTTTACGATATTAAAATATGCATTAAAAAATTTGCTAAGTAATTTTTATGTGTATTTTCTAAGTTCTTTATAATATTTTTCTACACTGAGATAAAACTACTCTTAATTTTACTTTTTAAATAATTTCTATAATTAAAATGACTGCAGTTTTCACTGCAATTGTCAATCTAATTGATTGAAGTTTCAAGATCAAATTGTAGTTTAATGATTTGTAAATGAATCTTTGTAGAACTTCAGGAAAGTCTTCCTAAAAGACAACTATTAAGTACAAAAGTTTTGCAAAACAACTAACGTCTTTACAATTCTACAAAAAAGTAGGTTAGTTTGTAAATCTTATTAAATAAATACAGCTGAAATAAAAAACTTTTTGAAAGATAAAAATTTAAAAATATATTATAATTACTTATATAATTTTTATAAATATCATTTATTGTAAGAATCTAAAATGTTTTATTTAATTATATTTTCCTCTAAATATATTTTCACGTTAAAGAGACAAATGGCTGGTAAGTAAACGAAGAAAACAAATACATTTTCATATATACACCTACACAAAGAAAATGAGTAATATATAAATATATATATATACAGATAAGATATATATATATATATATATATATATAAGAAGAACGTAGCTCTCAGCAAACATAAATTTGTATAAAGCTTCTGTATCACAGATTATGGCCATAACAAACATTGAACGAGATGGAAGATTTAAGCTGAGAAATTTATAATTTTAAAGGAGAACAACGAAGATTATATGATATTTTGTTTTTTTTTTTTTTCAAATATTATTTTTTATATTTAATAAATATTTAATTAAATTGTTATTCATAATTTTTTACTTTATTTAAAAGAAAAAAAATTAAATTAACTTTCTAATTATATTCATTTAGCCATTTTATTAAAATACAGTTTCTTTATACGAAAATAGTAATTTAATTATTTTCTAGCTATATATACGTTTCATTTTATAAATAATTATATTATTTTACTGTTTTACTTTTACGGTTGTATAAATATTTTTTTTTTAATTGAAATATATTTTATTAATTATTTGTTTAAGTAAAATTGTATGAACGTAGCTGTTTGATTAATTCAGTGTGTAATTAGGTTCTAATTAAAAAATGTTCGAGTGAAATATTTTAGACATCATTTTTTGTGCAAATAAGACTTTTTATGGTTGTGTGTTTAGACAAGCAACGAGCATTATATTCCCTAATTCAGTCCTAAGACCTAAATTATTTTAAGTCTCTGAATAAAATTATTCCAAGTCCCAAAACCTAAATTATTCTAAATTATTCTTCTTTAACCCGCTTCCCTTATATTTGAAGCCTTTTTAAGTAGTCTTCTCTGTTACCTACATCTTTTAATTAGGAAATTTCAATAGTTTGAAAAATTAGTTTGCCGTCTATAGACAAATACAGTGAGAAGGATAACTAAAATAGGAGTTTACGTAAACATTGAGTTTTCCTGGTTCGATGCTGTATTGTTAACCAATTATTTAGTTTATTAAATTTTTTAACCTTTTAAATTGCAGGTAAAATTTTTATTCGTTAAATACTATATTAGGCAAAAATAGAGTGTTATTAAAAAACGTGAATTAATAAATATAGCTAAAAGACTGATACTTCTTCAATATAAATCTCATGTTTTTGTCTTTCTACAATTGAAATAAAACTAAAATATCTGATACTAAAATGTTCTCAAACTAAAATCTACTAATTTCATTTAATTAAATTCCATAGAGATTTTAATTATTGCAAACTCCTTTTTTCTATGAAAAGCCAATAATTAAGAAAGAGATTACCTTAAAATCGTTATAAACCTATTATCAGAAATGTAAAATAACTTTTAATAAGTTCTACAGAAGAAACGTTAATTAAAACGTTAATTATTTAATCATCATTTAAGAGGTTTAAAATAAAATAAATGAGAAAAAAAAAAATTCATAAAATAAATTACTATATTTAATCAAACTAAATAACACTAATTTAAATTTATGTATAAAAAAATGCATGTGCAAGAAACGTACACACAATTAATTTAATATTAGGACATTAAAAGCTTAACAAAACATAGTGATATTGTATGAGAAAAGTTATCATGTATCTGTAACAATATAAATAAATATATATAAAATAAAAAAAACAGACAAAATGTTGCTGCGGTCAGCGTCATTGCGTGTTTAGAGTAGCTAGTTATATTACTATATAAAATTTATGTGATCTACATTTGAGCGCTTGGCTAACCTAATTAATGTTATATGTACTAACTAAAATGCCTGTGCACACTTGTCTGTTTTTTTTAATGAAATAAAAATCTTGAAAAAGTTTTTTTTTTTACTTTTCTAGGATTACTTTTTGCTTTATTACACAAAGTACCCTTTAAAAAAGTAGAATAAAAATAAAAAAATTAACTGCATTAATTATAAGGAAATTTTTTTTAAATTTTATGTAAAATATTTAGTAAAGAAAAAAATTTAGCTATTGCATTTTTTTTTAAACTTTGAAAGTATACAAACAATTATGCAAAAATGTACTAATATATATATATATATACACTAGGCTGTATAAAAATAAAATTAAAGGTTGGAATTTTAAAATACCATAGTTTAGTTTGTCTTTTTAGAAAAATTCTGTTGGAATATTTTTAGAGTTTCTTTAACGACGTTTTTTTTTTTAGTTTTCTGTTTGCTTAAAGTTGTGTACATTATACAGCTACAAAAGTATTTGGAGTACTAAATACTTAATTTTTTTATATGCGACATGCATTGCTAAAACTTAGTTTTTTGTATAAAAAATTATACTGAAATTTGGCTCATTCAGCTGTGTTTTGGATTGAAAATAATTTGCATCTTTTGAGCCAAATATCGTTAATTATTCAAAACATTTTTATTAACCAAAAGTACAAGCGATCCATAGCACTGTATTGAAAATTTTTTAACATTGCTGACATCTTAAATACTAAAAAACTTTTTTAGTTTGAAATTTATTACAAACTCCACTTTAGTAATATCAGCAATTTTTCTAGGTTAGGTTAATACCAACAAACTTAACATTTTTTTATAATCTTTATGGTTTAATTTACTATTCAAATACAGCGAGTTTTATGGCAATGTATGTGACTTAATTATACATAATTATAAATTAGTATTCATAAAAATTCTTTTCCCTTGATAAATATGAAAAAAAAAATATGAAGAAAAAACATAAAAAAAATATGAATAATAAAACCGTTTAATTAGGATCTTATTTAAGAGACACACTACATAATAAATATCCCTGTATAAATATATATTAATATAAAAAAAAACTATTTTTTTCATCACTGTAAATAAACTTGTGCTCTAAATTAACGTTAGATCGCAAGAATTCTACGGAGGCTCACTAAATAAAAAAAAATTCAACTAAAGAGAGCTTTGGGATCTGAGTTAACAAAAACACAAGTAGAAGAAATTGCAGATGCTTGAAAATAACAGAAATAGAATAGCATTTTCTTTTTTTTTTTCAGAATTTTTTATAATATACTAGCTAAATTGAAAATTTTCTTCAAAATTGTATGTATAAAGTACATTTTATTTTTTTTTTTTTAATTAGAATGAATTTTTTTTTTCTTTTTTATTAAATGGTAAATATAAAAAGTTTATTAATTAGTTTTTATTCTAATTAAAAAATAATAATTATAATAATAATTAAAATGAGAAAATAAATTTTTATACTTAAATAAATACACATTTTCAAGAATGTTTCTTATCGCTATTATTCCAGAATATTTGTATTTTTTATTTTATATTTTATTGATATTGACATTTGAGTTTTATTTGAAAAAAAGTGTGATATCGACCAAAGTTATATTGAATTTATAAATTGAATTTCAACTTTTTTATACAAGTGAAAAATATTTGTTATTTGTAATTTAGAAGTACATATGAGCCTGCCCAACAGTCATTGAAAGATGAGTCAAATTTAGTTTACAAGGAAATTTTTGGGTTTTCAGGTAATTTTTTTTTTAACTCCGTTGAATAGAGCAAGCCAGGTCTCAATGGTAAAGACAATAGCTTAACGCCTGGTGGGCCGTGGTTGGATTCCAGTCATCAACTTCTGAATTTTTTTAATCTGAAAAAAATTAATTTATATCACTAGCAAGTGGTTAGGACGCCATGTTGAAAGGAAATCTAGTCAAGGGAGAGGCAAAATCTTTAGACTATAGGTTACACTTACCACTACAAACACAATAACTTGTAAAAACTAAAAAGTAAACTTTATGAAAACTCAATAAACGAAAGAGCAAACTTTATAAAAAAATCACATCAAAATACAAGAGATTAAAAGCTTTAAAACAATGTAAAAAGTGTAAGTCCTATACCTCTCATAAAGATCATGTCATATTTATAATTCGGTTGAATGGACCTTCTTTCTAAGAATTAAAGGTCTCTATATATGTTATGAAGTAGGGTGTCTAAGAAAAAAAGGGCTCCATATGTTATTAAGTAGGGTGTTAAAGGCTATTTTTAAAATAACTCAGCTTATTTTTTCTCCAAATAACATCGAGTAGATCTTCAAAGAAATGAGGAAATTTTTGGAAAATTCAAGCTTCTAACAAATTTTTGGAACCTGTAAAGTCAAAAATTGTAATTTTTACAGAAAAAAACTGGGTCATTTCTAGCTCAAAATGAAAACTTAGTTTATTGGTATTTATGAAGGAAGCAACTAAAGATAAAAATATGTAGTTCCTCTGTTTCTTAGCCTAAGAGGCCCATTTCACCAAAAGATTTTTTTTCAGACTACATTAACCCAACCTAAAAGTTAAGAGCAATTTGGATACTCAAAGATCGTGAAGTATCCTTGTTAAACTAAACAATTATTTTGAAAAATTTATTTTATTTTGTTTAACAATTTTTATTTAAAAATAAAATAAATTTTTCAAAATAATTGTTTAGTTTAACAAGGATACTTCAAAATATTAAATTTATTTCTTTTGTAAAATAATTTGCTCTATAAAAAAAATAAATCAAAATTCATGAATATGTAGAAAGAAATAATTTGAAATAACTAACTCTCAGACATGCAAATTTTATCTTTATTGTGAATATTAAATAACATCTCTTCATTGTTTTAAATGGTTTTTTATTCAGTTGAAATAAAAATTATCAAAGAAACTCATTTACCATTTTTACTTTGAGTAGATTATTATATAATTGAAATATTGTTATGAGGTTGAGATTTTCTTTTGAAGAGTTTTTAGTTATTTTATAAAAAGCTAAATTAATTTAATATTAAGTAAGAAGCAAAAAAAGTTCAATGCTAATCGTTGAAGACAAGATTTAATTCAATACTGGATTACGGTTTTAGTAAATAATTTTTTTCTTCTGATCATATTGCCATTTTTAAATACTTATTATTAGCATAAAAAGAAATAAGCTAGTAGAAGGGGAACAACTTTTATTGGCATCTAAATCGAATTTGAATCCTCATCCCTTATTTAAGGCAACGCCCGATTTATTTTAAAATTTTAAATTCTTTATTTTTTTTTAAATTTTATTAAATCTATTTAGATTAAATATTTCCTTTCATTTCGTATTTTACCTTGAATCACTAAGTCTTATAATCTTGTCATTCATTTCAAATCCATTTCAAAAAATACGAGAAAATTTTTAAATAAATCCATTTAAATTCACTAAATAAAGCCAATTTTTACTTTTCCTTTGTTTACTTCAAACCAGAAAACTAAAAAAAAAGTCAAGTATAAATATGGCTATTTTTTCATTAATTCTGAACTTAACTCAACTTGAATTATCCTCAGTAAAAAAAAAAGCATAGACATAATACTATTACAGAAAGTTACGCTTCAAGAACGGAAAAAACACCGCAAACATTAATTTATAAAGTCATAAGAATGACAGTATAAGCAAATCTATTTTTTTTTTTTCTTACTTACTTAGTTTTATAAAGAAAAATATAAAGTTTTAACTTATATCTTTCTTAATGAAAGTCAAAGTTATTGGACAAAACTTGTAATTAAATTTGAATACTGTTATATAAAAAATTTCTTATTCGAATTAACTTTCTTGTACTTATTAATAAAATTAAAATATTTTTTTTTTTTTCAGACTAAAAACTTTTTTTTAACAAACAAAAAAAAATTTTCAACGTTATTATCTTAATAAATAATCTTTTTTATAAACACACACACACAGATAGTAAATTATTATTAATATATGTTAACTTTACTTCTTTTTTTTCTTTGAAAAAAAAAAACTCGTTCTCTTCAATTACTTATCTTCTAAATCATATAGAGTATGTGGATAATAACGTAGGCATTTTCTCTTTTTTTTATGACAAAGATGATTATGATATATATTAACTATGGTGCAATAGTTTCATAATTTTAACGAGGTAAAAGTAATGCTTTTTATGTATAATAACGAGATAAAAATTATGAAAATACAAGAGCTTGTGTGCTATATGAACAAAAAAATATATATGTTAAATATTGCACGCATATTTGTTATATACTATGGTGATATATAAGATCTAATATATTTTAGTACACTAGGGTGTCCCAAGTTTTTCTTCACTATCGAATTTCAATGGCACTTATTTTTCTTACGAAATGCTGAAAAGGGTGATTTACAAGATTTTTGTTATTATTTTTTTTTATTTATGATTGACGAAATAAATTTTTACATACAATGAGCATTTTGGTTCCTCATATGGAGAACAATTATAATTTTATTTTTTATTTTTTCTATTCTTGTTTTCTAGGTGTATAAGGCTAGGGACAGAAACTTCGTTGCAGCGTTGTTTCGTTGCTGTTCGTAGAAAAAAAGTCAAGAGTGGGAGAGAAGTAACGCTAGGAACTTGGAGGGGAAGTTGGATGGTTCATGCGGTATGATTGCCCTCCCCTGCTCCCCACTTTTTCAAATTTTTCTAAGAACAGCAACGAAACAACGCTGCAACGAAGTTTCTGTCCCTAGCCTAATACATCATATATATATCCCTAAAAGATAAGTAAGCCTATATCTGTGCTAGGCATGGATACACAACTTATATGGATATAACGTCCTCTATAAGAACCAATAAGTGAGAAATTACTACTGCTAGAAATTTTGTTCCGACTCGCTATCCTTTACTAACTTAAAAGAATATTTTCCCTACTCCTACTATTAGAAAAAGATAAAAGGTTGGAACATATATGACCTCTCTTTTTAAAATTAGCCACATTTTTTTTTGAATGTGATATCCATATAAGTAGTGTATCCATGGTGCTAGGGTTCTGAATATAAATCTATACACAATTTAATTATATTATAATTTAAGTGTAGATAGATAAAAATTCAGTTCTGCAATTTTAAAATTTAAGAATAAAATTTTCTATTATAAATAATAACTTTAATTATTTAAAATATACTGTCAATAATAATAATAATAATAATAATAATAGTTCTATATCTGGCACTATCGTTCATTTATGATTCGTTTTTTGAGATAATGATTCCTAAGTTTATTCTTTCTTATTTTCTTGATGTTCTTTGGTGTTGAAGTTGAATCGTTGACGGATTTTAAGTCATGATTTAATTTATTATATTGTTTTAATGCATTATAGTAACTGCTTTTTTTTATAAATCCTTGTTAGTGTTAGGTATTCGTATACTTTTATTTCTTGTCCGACTCTGAGAATTTTTATAATTATATTAGAATTTCATAATGATGAATTAATGAATTTAGTATAAACATGTCTTTTACATTCAATCAGGTAACTTGGTTAGTACTATATCTAATAAATTTTTTAATGAGCTTATTTCTTTATTGTAAGCACCATCACAGGCAGTTATTCCATAGGTCCAGATACTATGGCAAAAGGCGTAATACATCACATGTTTGATTTTTTTTCAATATGATTTAGCTTATATAATAAGAATAGAAAATATCTGAGATTTTTTAGGATATCATATTAATCTATGGTGGTACCTAGATATTTGAATGTATTAACTCTGTTAATTTTTATGCCATTAATTTGTAAATTGAGATCTTCCTTGGGCACGCTGTCAGAATAGCTTCCAATGCACACAGTTTTGCTAATATTAACAGTTAGTTTATTATCATTAAACCATTGTGTAACCTGATTCAATCTTGTGTTCATCAGTTTTTTTGTTATGTCCCAAGTACTATCAATACTTATTATTGCAATGTCATCTGCATATGATATGACAAAGTTGTATTTATCAACTAAGTCGTAGAGTACGAATAGTATTTGCCCAAGTATGGTGTCTTGTGGCACACCAGTTGTTATTTTGCTTGGTTGATGTAAGTTTTCTTGATACTTCACTCTTTGAATCCTGTTTCTTAGATAATTTTGTAGCAGTTCAAGTATTTTACCTCTAAAGCCATGACTATTTAATTTTTGTAGAATCAATAAAGGATACTATTGCTGTTTTTTTTTTTCATTTAATCCATTATACAGTGTGTCAGTAAGTTCAGTAAGTGATTCTTTAGTACCTAACCCTTTAACAAAGCCATATTTTTGTGTGCAATGATGTTATTTTCTATTATGAAGTTAATAAGCCTATTGTAGATGATTTTTTCAAGAACCTTAGCTAAATTGAAGATTAGAGAGATAGGGCGATAGTTGCTGACATTTTCTCTTTTCCCAGA
The DNA here is from genome assembly GCA_022575985.1 of Anagrus nilaparvatae. Classification (NCBI taxonomy): domain Eukaryota; kingdom Metazoa; phylum Arthropoda; class Insecta; order Hymenoptera; family Mymaridae; genus Anagrus; species Anagrus nilaparvatae. Next base: position 22,090,695 of record JAKSXM010000137.1, read on the forward strand.
TTTGTAAATAGGAACAATTTCAGATTCTTTCAAGCTTTGAGGCCATATGTTCTTGTCTATGCAAAGATTTATTATATTAGCCAGGGGATCCGAGATATCATCAGTTAAAATTTTCAGTACCCTAGCGTTAATACCGTCTACTCCACCTGTTTTGTTAGTAAATTCTTAATTATTTTTGTGATTTCATCATTATCAGTATAGTGAAAGTAGAAAGTAGAAAAAATTTAATCTGAAATATAGAAGTACTAAATTGTTGTTGTTATTATTATTATTATTATTATTACAGATATATCTTGCTAAGTTTAAGCCTACAAAATATGACATAGGACTTAAAAAAAAATTTTTTTTTAATTTTCTTTTTGGTCCAAAATTTTTTTTTAGTCCCATCATGCAATGGTGCTCGCATTTCAATTTGTGAAATTCATTTTTTTTATTTAATTTTCTTTACATTTCAAGCCATTTTCAAGTGTTTAAAATAAAAAAAAAATCCGGCTTCTGAACCAGTAAAATTCTGCTGAAATACTCGAGACAAACGTTGAACGATCTGATTTTAAAATTTACCCAAAGATAACCTAAGCCTTCTATGCCTCTCATTAATCTGCCAGAAGGAAGTGTCCTGATTAGATGCAGCTTATGAATCAATAGATGCAGAATTAAATTTAATCTACTAACCATTAAAACCAATTGTGATTCCTTGAACAAAAACATATTGTCATAATTATATTTGAAATTTCCTTGATTGCGAAACCTTGGTAAAAACAGAAAACTAAAATTCAGCGTCTGGCTTTGACCTAAAATTGAAACACCAAGAAATATTTGAAAACTTGGGACACCCTAAAGAGCACATGTTCTGATACATAGTTTTAAATAAAAAAATATCTTTTTTTCCATATGAATAATATAATGAGTTTTCATTTACTTTTTTTTGTACAAATATATTAAGAAAGTACTTGTAGGTATTTGAAATTAAATACAATAATTAAATGTACCTATAAAAAATATGTATATTAAAAATGAAAGAAAACAGGACAATGTATCAATTGCCTTGGCCTATTGTTGTCTCTTTTTTTTTTTTTTTTGACAATACATCCTCTTGTCTGCACTCGACGGTTAATCTATCAAACTCGACCTTTGCTTATACAATTGCTTTTTGTATATCAAGTTGGCATAGAATATATATATATATATATACATTATAAGCTAAGCTTTGCGCGACTGAGAGATTATGGAAATGGAAGATTCGTTATGGACTTCTCTTTGCATATATTACTCGTTCAATAACAAAGCTTTGGCTAAAATCCAGCAAAAGGTTAACAAACTGCTAAGGAATCTCTGAAAATTTTCATCCAAAAACTTGTGACAGTAAACTACTTTATTATGAAGTATCTGACATTACTTTCTTCAACTTTTTCTTTTATTTTTGTATTGGTTTTCAATTCTTTGAATTATTACTGTATTTAATATCATGTACTACAAATGAAAAAAAAAAACTTTTTTATATAATAGATTTGACCTAAATTTTAACAAATACTATTTTCTTAGGATATCGTAGATCTCGAAGATATCGTAAACTATAACTTTGCACATATTTTAATTAATTTAATTTTTTTTTAAATATGTTTTTTTATTTAAATTTTTAAAAAGGTTTTACTTATTTTCTTGCTAGTGGAAAAAAAGGATAGTAAATTAGTTGTTATTTGGGCCATTCTTTCTTTTTGTAACTATGCGTCGAACTATACTACTAACTGCCATTAATAACGGGTAGAGCAAATTAACCCATCTGGTACACATGTAAACACTCCTTTTTAAGAATTCTATTGACACAAAAATTTATACAGGTCATCTTATTGATTAAATTATTATTAAGTTTAATATTGTAATAAACAATATTTTCTGTCCAAAGGCATTGCTGACAGTTCATAATTCTTTTTTTAAAACAGATGCACATCAATATTCGTTCTATCATTTCAAAACGATGTCAACAATTTTAATAAAAAATATGCCAAAAAATCAATAAATTTTTTGATTTATTGAAGAACATTCTGATTTAAAAAAAAAGATTATAAAATAAGTAACTAAAGATTTGGCACGAGTTTTATCACGAATGAATGTGGCCGAAGCTTCCTGCAATAAATTCTCGAGATTATGTGATCTAAAACATTTGTATATTTAAGCTATTACGCACGTTTAGTCTTTAATGCTCAACATTCCTTGGAAAACATTATTTTTATTTACTGTTTATACCAAGAAAAATTATGCTATTCTTTGGCAGTAAAAGAATTTAAATACAGAGATTTTTTTAACTGTTCAAATTTCGGATTCTATTTATTTACTATTCATTAATACAAAATAAATAATGGAATTAATTAAAAGCAACGCCTTAGAACAGCAGTTAAATTTAGTTCTAGATGCTATATATAATTGGTAGAGCGAAGCAAACCATTCTTAAAAATAGAAAAACTTTTTTTATTTGAAAGAAAATGCCTCGAATAGTACAGAAGCCATCAATGTTAAATGTATGTACTTTTGCCTAATGTTTGAGCAAGGCTGTTTATACAAGGAAAGTCAATTTAAACGATTCACTCGTAAACAAAGCCAAATAATTAAAAATGTTTCATGCTAAATTTATTAGGGTTTAAGGGGGTCATATGATAGGGGCATTAAATTCATGTCTTAGGGTAGATCGGGCTCAGCAGGACCCAATTTAGGAATTTTAAATAAAAAATTTATTTTTTTATTTCAAATTCAAATTTACATGAAATTTTAGTTCCACATACGATTTTAACTAAAAATAAAATACAAAGCACATTTTAACCCTAAAATATATTCTAAAATATTTTTAACTTGTAAAATCTCCTGTGTATAAAACGATTAGTACTAAATTTTTAATATAATATTTAAATCTTTAGAAAGACAAATTAATTTAATAGCTGATTAAATATCCTAAAATTTTACAATTAGAAATTAACGTTTGTCAATAACAAAATAACTGTTTTATTAGTAAAATCAACATACTTTTATTTGAACTGACAATTTTTTTATTATTAAAATTTTTATTTCATTTTTATTATACAAATTATAACAAATAATAACAAAATAAATAATTTTTATTGATTTAATAATAAAATAAAAAGTAATAAAAAATATAGAAGTAAAACAATATTAGGTATGTAAATTTACTTTTGTTTTAAAAGAATTATTTTTTCTATTTGATATTTGTTTTTTATCAAATAAAAAAGAAAAAATTTCATCTCATAAATAAGTTTTTCTTATAAAAAGATGGTAAATTCTGTTTGTTAAATTCTTATTTTATTATATAAGATAATCTCATAAGAAAGCATCAGATTTAAGGCAGTTATTAAGTAATAGTATTGGTATAATATAAAAGACATTTTTTTTTTGGGAAAAAGACGTCACCGAAGCGTAATAAGGAGGTTCGATGCTCTTTTTTTTCTTTACAAGTAAACTTCTTTATAAAATAGTAGTATAATAAAAAAAATTACACAAGAAGAACATAACGAAAGAAAAATATATAAAAAGTCAAAAAAAGTAGTAACTGAATTGTATAAAAATCATTTTTATGAATGTTAAGAATCAAAAATTATTTATTTAAAAGATTTTTTTTCAAACTAAACCCTTAATTTATAGCATTAAAAAAATAAAAATAATAAAGATTTATTTATTTATTCAACGTTTGTGTGTATTTGTGTGAATGTTGAAAAAATAAAAATAAAAATTTAAGTAAACACAGCATTTTTCGTTAATATGCTTAATAAATATTCTTGAAAACATTAAAAGCAAATGGAATGTACATTTTTTTTTTTTGCTACTCTAAATAGATATTTTATTATATTCATTAGTAAATTAAAAAAATAAATATTGTGCCATAAATTTCATTAAAATGTATTTCATAATTTTTAAAAATAAATTTTATTTATTAGTAATTATGTTTAAGCTGATTCTAAATTATCTAAGCTATACCTTACGAAGATTTTTGAAAAAGCACCAAAATTTGGTTTTTTATGGATTATAATTATATAAGACGATATGCTTCGCTCTACCATTTTTCTTATGGTAGTTATTAAATACATACCTAGGTTTGCTAAAAAAAAATACATAAATATTGTTAAAATTAAAAAAAAATTTTTTTGCAAATAATTTTGTGGTATAAATGACAACCGTTTTAAAAATGCAGATTATCTGAAGATTTGCCGCCGTTACAGAACACTTAAAAATAATAGTTTATGGCATAAAATTATTCTAAAATATAATCAAATTTGTAAAAAACTAATAACGGGTTTGCACAATCAATTTGCATAAAACATGTTTATGTATTACTTATCTATTACAAAGATTCTAGCTTCCTAAAGCGCATTGTAAAATTAAATTAGTCCCTAACCCCGGATTATTCTAAGTTCCTAAATCGAAATTATTATAAGTTCATTTGACCCCTCGATTTTCAGGCATTCTAGGGTAAATAAACATGTTTCATATTGAAGTTATTTATTTTAAATCAATTTTCTAATAATATAAAGAAAAAAAGTAAACTAAAACGTATTTACTCATAATTCTGATCATTTTAAAGCATAAGCTTTTTTTATCCAATAAAACATTTTTTTTTTTAAGATCAATGTTAAAAATATTCTTATATTGCGCAAACTCCTAATATATAGACAATGTTTTTCATCTCTGTGATGCATAAAAAATATCCTTTTTACCGGACTGTTGCTTTTCTCTTTGACATCAAAAGAATGCATAAGGGCTTCGTTAATCAAGAAAAAAAAACATGCGTCCCCTCTTGCATTTTACTACAAATAGGTAATACTTTTTTATTTTCAAAATCTTTTATACATTTTTTTTTCTTTGTATTCAATATTGTCACATAAATTTAAAATAAAAAAAAGGTTTAAAAAAAGTTTTACTCAGATAATCGTTAAATTAAAATTTTATCAGTAAATATTAGACTTTTTTATTAAGAAACAAAGATTACTAAAATTTCGTTATGCCACAAGAATGTAATAATAATTAAAAGTTAACTAAATAAATATAATAAAAAGTAGCAACTAGTTTTTACTGATAATTTAATTTTTTTTGCACACGAAATTTTCATCAGATGTACAAATTTTTTATGTGCTCGAAAAGAAAAAAATACAGTTTTACCTTTTATATATTAACTAAAGCCATAAAAATTACGTGATACTGCAGAAGAAAACATTACGATAAATACTACTATTTTAATGGTTGAAATAAAATATATGGGTAGAGAATGTATATGTGTTTACTACTATTAAATTTTAAATAAAAAGTTTTATTACAACAAATTTTTTAAAAATTACCTTTTATATAAAGTAATAAAAACTCTAGCACTAACTATCAAAATTGATTATTTTTAAATAATTTTTTATACTTCACTGTAAAAAGTAACTTTCTTAGATTTACAAAAAAAAATAGAATTTTTTCGAGAAATTAGCGAATTTTCAAAAAATTTTGTAAATATTCGATAAAAATCGTCATTTTACTAAATTTAGTATATTCTCGAATTTTTTTTGTGAATTTACGAAAAAAGTTGTAAATTCACCATTATTTTTCATAAATTTACAACTTTTTTTTGTAAATTTTCGAAAAAAAATTTCTAAATTATCAATTTTTCTTGCGAATTCATAAAAAAAAATCGAGAAAACTCGAATTTTTTGTTAATATTCTAAATTTAGTATATTTACGATTTTTTTCGAATATTTAAAATTTTTTTCGAAAATTTACTAATTTTTCGAAAATGTTCTAATTTTTTTGTTAATATAAGAAAGTTACTTTTTACAGTGTTGATAAACTGGAAAGACTTCAAAATATTGGTAGATTGAGGTACATTAAGTTTACAAGCTAATAAAATTTCAAAGATCTATTCTGGAATGGTAAAATTATTAATTTAGGCAATTGGACCATTTATGGTAAAAACAGACTTCTTACTCGTATTCAGTGATAGCGAAAGAATCACAAATAATTGTTGGAAAATTTTATTTTATAAAAAAATGATTACAAAATAAGAATTCAGGCAAAACTTATTGTATTATTGTAATAATAAAAATAAATTTATCATTAGTAAAAATTTCAAAACAGAATTTCCAACTATTAAAGCACTAAATTCCAAAACTAAAAAAATTATCTATTATAATAATTTTTCAAAGAAAATAACCTAAAACCTTAATGGCACATGATAACATTATTTCACATCATTGTCGCATATAACAAGACAATATAGATTTTGTCTTATATGAGCAACCTATCGATGAACTTTGTTAATGCTATTTTACACGAAAGTCTAACCATAAATGGTTTAAAAGCTTCCTACAGCTAATTACTCAACTATAATGAGCGTGTCAAGTAAAAAAGAGAGTATAACTTAAAATACTTTTTAAAACTACTCAAAGTATTAAAAAAATAAAAAGCTTAAATTTATATTTTGATTTATTATTCTATTTTATTATTTAATAAAATATAATTTTTAAAAATTATGTAACTTTTATTAAAAATTTTCAGTTTGAATTTTAATTATTAAAAACAAAGTTATGCTAAGAATTTAAAGCCAAAGATATTATTATTTTTCCTGCATGAATAAATAACTAAAACTTAAAATAACATTTTATAAATATTTTCATAACAAAAATTAAAAATTCCATTTTTTTGAATTTTGATTCAAATTTTATGTTTTTCCATTTATTGAAAATTTAAAAAATTTGAAAATATAAATTTATATTTAATTAAATTGCCTGACCTAGATGTTTGTTTGGCTTAAAGTTATCTCTATAGTATTCATTTGGCGAAGTTGAATCTCGTATGAGAATCGTGTGGTTTATTTTAGCCGCAACTAGTAATACATGTTTCACAATATAACTTACCACATACAATTACGATATAGGTTCAATTTATACATATAGAATGTACTTTTTTTCATTTTTTTCATTTTTTATTAATATTTAATCATCAAATATTCTGAATATTTTTTTCTATTTTCATTTATGCGGTTACTAATTAAAAAAAAATGTTTTATTATAAAATAACTTGTAATTTTTTTTTTAATTAAATAATTTAACATTATTAAAAGATATTATACTGTGTATGTAATATGGGAATTAATTATAAATTTATAGCAGCTTATCAATAATAAATAATAATAAGTTATGATATTATATACTTAATGTCATATTATAAAACTACTTATAAATTTTTGAAAATTAAAAATATCAGCCCCAATAACCAAAATATAGAATTTATGACAAATTTAGCTTTCTATGCTTAAATAAGTATTAAATTATTAAATTTAAATTAAATCAGATTGGAAATATCGAATAAAAACGATAATTCTAGATATTAATACTTTAATAGAAAAAAATTAGGTACTATACCTACAAAAAGAAAAAAAATATTGCTGTTTTGAGAAAAAAATTTTTAAACAATTACATATCAGATCCAAAAATTGACTATAACTGATATTTCTAAAACTAGTATTTCCATATAAAAAAATTAGGTACAATGTCTAAAAAGAAAAAAAAATTGGTATTTATTGTATTTTTTGATGACAAAAATGTAGAAAAAAAAAATTTTCAAAAAATAAGTTATAAGATTCAAGATATCGAGTAAAAACGATACTACTAGATATTAGTACTTTCATGGAAAAAAATGAGGTATTAAACCCAAATTAAAAAAAAGAGTACTTCGAGATTTTTTGGTGAAAATAATTTTGAAAAAAAAATTTAGTCTTAATGTCATACTGGTTGTGAAATAACATTGGTTACAGTCATACATACATATATATTTACAAAAATACACACACACACACATGCAGAATTTTTGGTTCCTCAATAAGGAACCAATGTGATAGGTCAAATTTCGATTTTTGATTTTTTGGCATATAAGCACGAGACCCAAGGAAGCTAAAAAACCGGTTTTTAAAAAAAGTCTGTATGTATGTGTGTGTGTGTGTGTGTGTACGTAATCGGTGATATTTCACAAACATTATGGAGTTAAGACCTAATTTTTTTTTCAAAAATTTTTTCACCAAAAAAGCTCGAGGTACATTTTTTTTTTAAATTGGATTTAATACCTCATTTATTTCCACGAAAGTACTTATATTTGAAAATATGATTTTTACTCTATATCTCGAATCTGATACTTAATTTTTTGAAAATTTTTTTCCTAAAATTTTTTTCACAAAAAAATACCAAAAATACCAATTTTTATTTTCTTTTTGGACGTAGTACCTAATTTATTTCCATAGAAGTACTAGTTTTAGAAATATCGTTTATAGTAATTTTTTGGACCTAATACTTAATTTTTTGAAAATTTTTTTCCCAAAATTTTTTTCACGAAAAAATACAAAAAACACCAATTTTTTTTTTTCTTTTTGGACGTAGTACCTAATTTATTTCTATGAAAGTACTAGTTTTAGAAAGTTCGTTTATAGTAATTTTTGGATCTAATACCGATTTTTTTCAAAATTTTTTTCTCAAAATTAAAAAAACAAATAAATTAAAAAAACTGCAATATTTTTTCTTTTTTTGGGTGTAATACCTCATTTAATTCCATTAAAGTACTAATATCTGAAAATATTGTAACCGGTGATATTTCGCAACCATTATGGAATTAAGACCTAATTTTTTTTTTCAATAATTTTTTCATCAAAAAATCTCAATCCATTTTTTTTTTTTTTTTTAATTTGGATGTAATACATCATTTATTTCCATGAAAGTACTTATATTTGAAAGTATGGTTTTTACTCGATATCTCGAATTTAATAATTAATTTTTTTTAATTTTTTTCCCAAAATCTTCGTCACAAAAAAGTACAAAAAACACCAAATTTTATTTTCTTATTGGACGTAGTACCTATTTTATTTCTAGGAGAGTACTAGTTTTAGAAAGTTTGTTTATAGTAAGTTTTTGGATATGATACCGAATTTTTAAAAAATTTTTTTCTTAAAATTAAGAAAACTGCAATATTTTTTTTTTTTAGTGTAATACCTGATTTAATTCCATAAAAGTACTAATATCTAAAAAAAATTGTAACCGGTGATATTTCAAAACTATTATGGAATTAAGAGAGAAACGTATGTATGATTGCATGGTTGTAATCGGTGATATCAGTGGCATATTAATGTATTAAGCTCATTGTTTGAGGAACCTTAGTGCCAGCTAGTTGTCAGGGTATATTAAAAACAAGTTGTGTATCTTCCTGAGTATTCAAAACGTGTTTATATGCCAAAAAACCAGAAATCAAAAATTCACCTAGTTCCTCTATGAGGAACCAAAAATGTCTATTTTTATTATTATTTAGGTTCATTACAATGAAAAAAAAAAATCCAGTTGCCACAACCAGAGTGTTGGTAACTGCAGTTAATACTAAAAAATAGTTTAAATTTTGTTTTATTAAGATAAAATATAATTAATTAATTCATAACAACATGATGTAATATATGCATTAAGTTTTACATACAAGTATACAAGAACAAATAATAAATTAGTCCTATTATATGTAAATTATAATTGAGAAGTTGAGCTTTGCACTTAACTCATCCTAAGGGAAATACGTTTTCTAATCGTAAGAACCCTTGTAACTGTTATTGTATTTATATATGTATCTGTTCATATATATTTTTAACTTAAATTACATATTTACATTACTTAATTAAATCATTTTAAAGTACCTTTACTTATTTCTATAATTATTATTAATTAAAACTTTGCTTAAATAAATTACTTACCTAACTCAGATTTTAATTTTAAATTCGCTACAAAGACTTTGTTTAAAACAAGTTTTATTTATTTAAAATTTTTTGAATAAAAATATACATAATCTTAAAAATATAATTTATTAACATAAAATTAATATAATTATATGAATTATTAACGCTGGGTAAATAACAAATAAAGATTAATTTTATTGCTGGAAGAAATCATCTCATAAATATAATTGAATTTATAAAATTAAGGTTATATTATAATTATATAAAAACATGTGTTACAAGATTAATCTTAAAAACCAATATTCTTAAATTTCTCTTTCTCACTTTTCAGCTCTATAGTTTTCTCTTTTTCTTATAATTTAACTACAACTTATTTAACAAACATAAATTTAAGATTAAAGTCTTATTTCAATTTACTCAGGATCTAGCTTCGTTAGATGTATAATAACAAATATATATGTGTGTATAAGTCTTTGATCTTGATTCATTTTACTTAAAATATGGCTATGTAAATTGAAAATTAACGAAACTTTTTATTAGATTTATTTCATTAAAAACTATTAACACATTAAACTCTAAAGTAATTTTATTAGACTGTAGCATTTTTTAGGAATAGTTGCTATACAGATTTCTATTTATGAACCAAAAATGTTAGTATTTTTTTATAAATGCCTAAAGAAGTTTTCTTGGTTACCAGATTTTATGATTCTTCTGGTTCACCTACATTAACGAAAATTCTAACAAAATCATCCAACTGGCTTTTTTAGGTCGTCCAAAAAAAACTTATAAACGAGGAATACCTGCAGGCCACTAGGAGCAAGCCCTCCCAAGTTATATTCAAATAAATATTTTATAAATAAAAGAGAAAAGTTTTCATATTTATACTTTTACAAATATTATAATATTTTTTTTTATAAAACTTTTTTTTTAACTTTCCTAATATGAGATATTTGATTATTCTATGACTTTAAAAAAAGTTTCAATAGCTTTTGAGGATGTTAATATATGATTCAATATATATATGAAATATACAAGAAAAAATTTTTTTTTATTACTTAAAATAAAAAGATTATATGATTTATTTGATAACTGAAAAAAAGGTTACTATATGAGCAGTTCTAATCGAAACTGTCCATAAAATTTAGATTCATTTGTTGTGGAAGTTCAAGTGAGCTATAGATAAAATCATGGTCGCATTGCGTGCAAAATCTAACGAAGCTGAGTTCCTGGTAGGTAAAATTTTAAAAAATTTTTTTCCCTGAAAAAAACAAATCGCCAGTCGAATTTTTAAAAAAACTTTACTTATCCTTTATTTTCCAGAAAAAATTTACTTTTTTATTTCGAGCCTAAGTTGGCTTTAATAAATTCGAAAATCAGTTACTGTATCCGAAAAAAGAAATTAAAAAATTAGCATCCCTTATCCAGTCTAATGGGTTTTTTTTAAAAACCGAAAACAATTTTTTGCCCTTTCAGGCATAAAACTTGGTGCAAAATTTCCTAAACTCATTATACGTCTTGGTAGGCAAAAAATATTGTAAGCACAATGGCCGAAAACCTTAGAAACTAGAGTGAACACATATCACTCTAATATGAAAATTTTTGTGCCCTTGATACTTAATATACTATCACCTGACCTTGATATCATTTTTTTTAAGAATCGCTCATATACAATAAAAGTAATTTATATTTTTTTATTACTTTTTGAAAATGTGAAAAAAGGTCAATGCGTTTATTTAAAAAAAAAGTATAAAAAATTAAAAAATAAGTATATTTATATATCTGTATCCTACGTACTTTTATTGTACTTATAAAAAGAACTTTTATTATTACTTTATTTTATAATAACCTTTGATTTTTATATAGTCAGGAGTTCTTATTACTGTTTTAAGTGCAACCACTACTTCAATTTAATATAAATATAATTTGCATATATGTATAATCATTTGCATAAGCTTTTAATAAGTTGGCTGGATTGAGAAAATAAACAATTATCATTTGTAACTTAACCATTAAGTGGTTTTTAAAAATTTTTCGAGTATTACTCATTATTATTTTGGAATAATGAAAGTAATAATCTTTTACAAGTATTACTAATTAGAACTTGTAAAATAATTCGAGATAGCTAATCATATACAAAGTTTTAATTATTTTCATGTAAATCTTCTGCTTTAACTGAATAGTGGTTTTTTGCCTCCTTCTACAATTGAATTCCACCCTATATAGGGCAGTTACTAAGGAGGAAAAGACAAATCCTAAGGAGATAGTTGTCTAGTTTGGGAATTTTTTAGGCTAAGAATCGTCCAGAGAAAAATTCAATACAGAGGCACAGGGCCATTCACCAAACTGGCTTACATTAAAATAAAAAAAAATTAGTTAAAATTATTTAAAAAAATATTTTGACTAATAAATTTTCAAAAAATTGTTATTAATTTTGTAAAAGAGGCAGTTTTCTAAGTGAGATCATGCTGCCTAATAAATGGATGTAATAAAATTTAATTCAATTAACAAGATAGTTCAGATTCTTATTAAGCATCATAATTTCACATATAATATGTAAGTAACTTGACAGCTAAAGTGTTAGACAATTAAAGGGTTTGAATACAAGTAGTAAGAACATTGTTAAAACAAAAGGCTTTTGTCTGTGTATGTGCTTATACATGAATTACTCTGTTTTCAAAACTGAAGATTATCTTTGTAAAATAAAACTTTATTTACAGTAAATAAAATATTTATTTTACAAAGATTATATCAAAAATATTTTATTTTATTTTTTTTATAAACATTTTTAGAGTCATATAGAAATATTTTTGATATAAAATAGGACAATATTCTTGACCTAAAATTGTTAAATCTTTTGTTACCAAAAACTTAAAACTGTCAAACTTTTATTGTAAAAGAAATTTTTTTTGTAATACAATAACATTTAAAACAAGTATTTACAACAACAACAAAAAATATTTAAATAATTTAAGTCTGTAAGTACAATATTTTTATACAAAATTTTAAAACTAAGGCGCAAAAAATTTTTTTTTCATATTTTATTTGATAAAAAAGTCTACTCGTTTTCTATCTTTTTTCTATTCTTTCTTTTCATTTCATATATATAATATGAACATATAAAGTGCAATAACAAAAGTTAAAAAAAAAAAATCACAGAGGCTCGAAAAAAGTGAAAAGATAACTGCTTTGGCTGAGAAGAAATTCTTATAGATACAAAAAAAGCCTTTTTTTTCATAAAGTTATAAAAAGTACGACAATTTCTTTAGTTTTCTTTAAAACGAAAGGATGAGTACGATTATATATGTGAGACAAGGAATGAAAGAAAAGGTAGTTCTATAGTTTGCACAAAGTTATTCATTTTTTTAACCTTTCATAAATATATCTTGATTTTCCTCTTATATTCTTATTTCCTCTTATAAAAGATTTATAAAAAAAAGATTTTAATATTAAAAAAAGAAATAATATTTTTGAAATAAAATTTTTTGTATTATTTTTTCTATTAATTGTATGAGAAAGTAATTAATTACAGTTGATAACGATTGATATTTATTAAAATGTAAAACAATATTCGATATTATCTTACATTTCAAAGACTTATTTAATTGTAATTTTGCCTTTGTCTTGAACTTCTCTTGAACTTTTTGTCATGGTATTATAATACACAATTAAATAAATATTCATTTTCTCATTAGTAATTTTTGTGTTTTAGTTACTAAGGACAGAAAAATTAATATTTATAAGTTTTTGATTACAGAAACCCAAAAATATGAATGTGTTAAACAGAAAATAATGCAACAGCTTTCAACCAACCAATCAACAAAATTATTTTCGTTTTTATGGACTTTTAGGAACCCAAGAAAAGAAGTCAAAACTTCCTAAACATTTCAAGAAGAACTTTGTTTCCTAACAAAGCTTTTGACTAAAAATTATATGCACTGCTAAGCAGCAAAATTTGAACAATACCAGTAAACCATAAGTTACTTTTACTAAAACTTACTGAGCTTTACTACTCTTCGACTAAACTTAAATTTATCAATTACGCTATTTGGATTATAAATTTGTCCAAAAATCTGGATCCATACCATTTATGGATACGGAAAATTCATGTTTAAATTAATTGTGTACAAAATAACTTGTTACATTTTAAAAAAACTTTCTATCTTATTTGAATATCAATAAAACATGTATTATTTATTTCATACTTTTACTATTCTCAGTATAATCATATTTTTTTCATATACATATAAACGGAAATTCCATTTTCAATGCGACTTTATTTTATATGATTAGGCTTTTCTTCTTTTGACTATATCATTTGAATAATTTACGCTTTTACAAATTCTGTTTTTCTTTCTTTACAAGAAATTTATTCCTGATCTTATATTTCTGTTGTATATGTTCAGGTCCAGGTTAACTCACCGGATCAAGATTGTTTTCTTAAAGGCTAATTTTAGGTCTTAAATTTGTACTCCAATACTCCAGTGGCCGGAAAGAAAACTAATCCCTCCCTGTATATTGACTAAAAAATTGGTTTTATTGAGATTTTTGATTTTAAGGGCTTTAAAAATGCTTAATTTTCTCAAAACCAACGCACTTTTTATATATACATACAATTAAGGAAAAAATTTCTTTTTACCTGGACTAACCAAAAAAAAAATTTTTTTTTTAGGGCCACTTCCGGTTTTATTTTTTAATAAGCTAACATTCTGGAAAAATTTGAGAAAATTTAATTACGACGAACTTGATTTCCGGTCAATTTAAAAAATTCGTACTGCTAAAAATGCAACGGAAAACGGCCCAAATAAAAAAAAAAAATTTCTGGTAGTCCAGATAAAAATAAAACTTTTTTCCAATAATATGTATTTATAAAAAGTTCTTTAGTTTTGAGATAATAAAACTTTTCTGAAGCCCTAAAAATCAAAATCCTCAAAAAAACCAATATTCGAGCATAAGAAATTTTTTGCCGAAATTAATACTTTTCAAAAATTTGGGGAATCTACAATTCTAATAACTAAAATAAATTTTTACGAAAAAATCTTTGGCCTGGTGGATTAACCTGGACCTGGACATATATATATATATATATATATATATATTATATAATATAAAAAAAATTTCAAGCGTAAATAGATTTTATATTGCATTTGGTGTAGATTGTCAACTCTTCATACTTTTTAAAAATTATTTCTATTCAAATAAATCTTTAGATTTACAAAATTTGTTTAGAATTAAATTTCTAGCAAAATTAAATATTAAAAATGTTGTATTTAAATTTAATAAATGTATAAATGAATTATTTTTCTAAAATTTAATTTTTTTTATGCCAATTAAAATATTTGATATCGAATTTTATTGCCAGATCAAAACGCCAAATTTATTATGAGGAATTTTAATAAATTCAAATTCAGTCAAATTTTTTTTTCTTCAAATTTTTCGTCTTTTTGTACTGAAAAAGGTCTGAAACAGTGAAAAACGTAAATCAATATGGTTTACCGGGTCAGAGAGCTCAAAAAACCTTATATAAATGGATTAATTGAATGTTAAAATTTTTGGATTTCTAGAAATTTTGGCTTTATTAGCTTAAAACCATTTGAATCGGTTAAAATGCTTTATAAACCAAGTTTTATAACCAAAAAAGTGCTGATGAAACAGGGGAACTGAATTTTAAAACAATTTTTTTTTTTACCCAAAATCGAAAGGGGTATGTATGGAAAATTGTTCGATTTTTTGATTTTAAAAATTTTTCGTTTTTTAGTACTGAAAAAGGTTTGAAATGGTTAAAAACTTAAATCAATATGGTTCACCGGGTCACAGATCCCAAAAAACCTGATATAAATGGATTAATTGAATGTTAAAATTTTTGGATTTTTAAATTTCTTTTTTTCTTCTTTAAAAATTTTATAATTCTTTCAAAAAATTCATTTGAGAATTCTGAGTTTCAATAATTCTAAGCCGTTTTGTGATTCAAATTCCTAAGCTTCCTTTTATAATCAACATAGCTTTTAAACTTTATAAGCATGAAAAGAACACTTTGCAATTTTTGTAAATTCTTCAGGTATAAGAAGCAGTGTTTTATAATATTTTTATTTATTTATTATTAATATAAAATATTTTTTTTAATAGCAAAATTTACATTTTTTTTTAAATATGAACTTTTTTAGAAAGCTTTGTTTATTTAGGTAAGTGTTTTTTTAATTTATTTTAATTTAATTTTAGAATAATAAAATTTTGTTTATTTTTAGTTAATATGCTATTTTATTTATGTTTTCAAAATATATGTTATATTTTTTTAGATAAAAAAAGTAATTTACCTGATAAATAAAATAAAAAAATAAATAAATCCCAGCACTTTAATTTAATTTTTTTTTGTTTAAATACATTTAATTTAAAGTTATGATACCGCAATAGAGAAATAAAAGAAAAAATAAGATATTACTCATACATACTAGAAGACAAGTTAATCTATGCAATTGTAGTTTTCTGTAAAAGAATTTTTCTCAAAAAAGAAAGAAAAAAAAAATATATATGTTTACGTAATAATAATAATAATAAAAATAAAATAAAATAAAAAACAAGAATTTTTTTGGCACATATAAAAAAAAAAGCTTGCAGGAAGTGCTGGCCGAGAAGTACGAGTACTCGAGCTTTTGAAATATGACAGTTTTTGAGTAGGGAACAGTTGCATTGCGAGAAGTGCATCCGGACTCAGCGGGCATAACATCGTTCTCCGATTCTCTCAGAGACTTTGTACTGGTTACTTTATATTATACAATGCTATAAATTTACGCTTAAATAAGATTTGTCGACCAGTCTAAGTTATGGCTGAAAATGAGCATAGAAGTTATTTGCACTTACAATGCTCCAAAAGTATTCTCTTTAAATTATTATCAAGTTATTGGATTGATATATAAAATTGAAAATTAAAAAATTTTCTTTTTGAATTATATTAAAAATTGACTATTTTTTTATTTAAATTTTGTAAAATTAAATAAAAAAATTATTAAGATTATACATTTTATTTTTGATATTAGAAAATCCTAGATTAGAATTTATAAAGACCGGTCAAGGATTTTTCTCTTGTCGAAAGAAAATTGTAATCTTCTAGAAAAGATACCTCTTATACTTTTTATAGTCTGAATATATATTTTTAAACTAACTTTAAGCTACTATGGTTACATGCAGCTTCTATGTAGATAATAACTTTTTTTCTAAAGCTTCTACTGACTAAAGCATCATTCGTTTGGAATAATCAGGATAGGTAAAAAAATTCTATAAAAAAGATTTTGTATTCTTTAGAAAAATTATAAATATAAAAATTCAAAAAATTTTTTTCTTTTTTTAAAAATTTTACTTTAATATTTTATGAAACAGTTTTGGAAAATGTATACTCCATCGAGAATATCAATTATTATTCCAGAGTGAGGGCTCACTGTTCTGTATTCTGAAAATAAATTCTTTAAAAACATTGCCAAAAGAAATGAAAAGAAATTTTTTTGCACTTTTCACATTCTTTGCTCAAAAATATTTTTTTATGAACTTTATTGGCTTTATTAGCTTTATTAGCTAATCATTCAAATTGGTCTGGGGCTATTTTTCCAAGACCATACCAAATAACTAAAATTGGTCTGGAGCTATTTTTCCAAGACCATATCAAATAATTCAAATTGGTCTGGGGCTATTTTTCCAAGACAATACCAAATAATTCAAATAGGTCTGGGGCTATTTTTCCAAGACCATACCAAATAACTAAAATTGGTCTGGAGCTATTTTTCCAAGACCATACCAAATAATTCAAATTGGTCTGGGGCTATTTTTCCAAGACCATACCAAATAATTCAAATTGGTCTGAGGCTATTTTAACCAAGACAATACCAAATAATTCAAATTGGTCTGGGGCTATTTTTCCAAGACCATGCCAAATAATTCAAATCGGTCTGGGACTATTTTTCCAAGACCATACCAAATAATTCAAATTGGTCTGGGGCTATTTTTCCAAGACCATACCAAATAATTCAAATTGGTCTGGGGCAATTTTTCCAAGACCATACCAAATAATTCAAATTGGTCTGGGGCTATTTTTCCAAGACAATACCAAATAATTCAAATTTGAAGTATAATCAAATAAAATATAAAAAATTTTAAAATATACCTTCGTGCCTAATTTATAATATTTTGATTAGCCTCAAAAATACAATAAAATACCTGTTATCACAATTCGCTTAAAGAATTTTAAATGGATTAGTCTAGAACAGAAATAATAATTATGCTAAAAAAAGAAAGCTTTTAAGACGACCTTAAGGTAATTTAAAAAAAAAATATGACATTTAACAGATGATACAATTATTATCACCGTAAGTATGGAATATGAATATAAAACAGAAAAAGATTAAAATTTTCTAGAATAATTACACAAAAATTAGTTATATTTATAACACCAGACAATTTAATAAAAATTATTACTTAATTAATTAAAAAATACTTTTTTTTATTAATTGCAGCATTAATAAAAAATATTTTTTTTTTTAACAAGAAATAAAAATGAAAAAAAATCCTCTTTTAAATTAAAAAAAAAATAATAATAATAAATAAAACTTTTTTATTATTTTTACTCTTTGTTTTTATAATTCATCTATATTATTATTATTATTATTTTTATTTAAAGACATTTCAACAAACAAAAAATATGTTAAAGTTATGATACTCAAAGATCTCTTTTTTTTGTTCATGTTGTATATTATGAAACATTACGATAATAATACCGTTTGCTTATCGTTTCTTGTTTTGAAAAATCCTCTGTAATGTCAAAGGATAAAGAAAGATTTCAAAGAATAAATTTAAAGATTACAGTTTTTTTTATCTTTTCTGTTTTTTGTATTTAATGATGACAATACAACATTGATATTTTTTCTTTTAACTTGTTTTTTTTTAATTCTGTTTTTTACTTATTAAAATAAATTTTAAATGTATCACTGTCAGCTTACTCTGCTTGAATGGTTTGACAACTCGATTAATATTCTATGGGACAAATATTTGATAAAAAAATTCAAACTACTAATAAAATATTCAACAACAAAAATGTTGTTAGATAGGCTAAGACTTCAAAGAACATATATTTGTAACCTTAGTTTTTTTCCATTTATTTAGCCTTTTTTCAAAGCTAACCTCCAGACTTTCGCATTCTTCAAATACACCCCAAATCATAACATCCGGCAAAGAAAAACTATAGAAAAAGGTTTATACCACAAGTCTCGACTAAATATCAATTTACGCGCTGGCATCAGTTCTCTACCCTAGAAAGAAATGCTCTTTCTAAAGTTTTCAGGAAATTTAGGTAGTAAGTCAACCTAGCAGGGACATACCAGAATTCCCAACGAAGCAAAGCACAATGCTCGGACTTGAAGATCCGGTAAAATTTACATATGAATTGAATAAGATAAGACACACTCTTGCTATATAACCTTACAGCGTCGAGCTTTCTATATATTATATTCTCTCTTTTATGCTCACATATATCAACAGAACTATAACATTGAATATAGTTATTACTATATTCAAAATAATTTATTTCATTTTATGCTCGTGTTATAAAATAATACATGAAAATCTTTATTTTTTTTTTTATTTTTCATTAATAAATAATTTTGTGTAATCTGGCTCTAAAAATTTTTGATTTTTCTTCACAAAAATTTTTGCTGAAGCTAGGTGATGAAGCTAGTTTTTTTTCTTCTTAAGTTTATTCTCATTTTCCATTGCTTTTTTTTACCCTGGTTGATTTTCGGTGGATAAGCCAATTGTTATATTGTGACCAATTCTACTTTCAACCTGGCTGGCTTCATCTGATTGATTGCTATTTTGTAATCCCTGTGGTCTTTGTAACTTATTCAGGTTTTTCTGCTCGTTTGCCTTCTGCAGTTTCTGCTACTTTTTTAGTTCCTAGCAGTTCTTCTTCCTTTTTTAGATTTTACTGCTGTCAAAATCCTATACATTAAAATTCAAATGAGCACACAAGCTGAAAATTTAAAAGTTTTTCTAAAATCTTATGGCAAAAAATTTTGCATGTAATTGCACCAATCCTTTCTTTGCTAAAAATAAACTTCTTAAAAAAATATATAAGTATAACCCAAATAACTGCATTATTTCCTGAAGTATTTAACCCTCTTTTTTGCTAAAATATTTATTTTTCTTTAAAAATAATTTTTTTGGACATGCATATATAAATTTAAAATATTTATTTTTTGGCGATATCTTTTTTTACTTCAACTGTTTGCATGTTAATTATATTTGACTTAACTTTATACATTAAAATAAAAATATCTTAATTTACCGCATAAATAGTTTTGAATAAAATATCGTGACGAACAATGTTTACTAATATTATTTTGATTTTTTTTTTCTAGGAATATTTTTTGTGTTACTTACTGCTCATTTTGTTTTTTTCATAAAACTTTTGTTTTAATTTCTTTTAGCATGTATGATATACTTAAACTATATATATATATATATATATGGCTGCTAACTAATATAATACTGTTCAACTTTTTTATTTATGGCTTTTAAAAAAACTTAATATAAAATGTTTTTAAAAAAAATTTTATATGTAGGCTCTACATCTCGTATCTCGAGTAGCTTTTTCCTGGACAATAAAGCACAAGTTTATCGTCGTTATATTCGTGTCTTAACGGTTAACTTTACTAATGAGCTTGCGAAAATTACTTTTAGTCACGCAAATTTCTATGATTGTTCAGCTTAGGTATGATTCTTTTATACACTAATACACACGTACTTTCTAGTGTAGGAACCTTTTTTTTAACAATATATGGATGTATGCACTAAAGAAAAGGTATAACTACATTGCCTAAAGGTTTTTTTATATAATATATTTTTGATAAATTGAAATCATTTGGGGTAAATTTTTTAGCATTATTTTACTGAAAAAGCATTTTAATTCAAAAAGCTGTAAAAAATATTTTATATTATGTAGGATACGAGAAATGCCCCAAAAGAACTATGTTAAAAAAATCCAATGAAAATGGTAAAAGAAAATTTGGCAACAAAAAATTTAATGACATTGAGAATATAACTGAGCCTAGATTTTAAAGGACCTTAAAAGACTCAGTTTTCATAGAATCCAAATATAGAAATTTCTATTTTGGATCAATTACAAAATAGATACTTAGTAACAAAACTTTGGTTCTGTATCAGCTCTAGTGTAAACTAGGTGACGCACTGATTATACATTTATAGATGAAAATTTTTTTATAATTAAATTTCAAAAATTATAAACTTTAATAGTTTCAAGTAAAATTTTTTATAGATGTAAATATCTGTCTATATGTATATATAAATAAAGAAACCTTATATCAGCGAAAAAAAGTGAATGACATTTAAACCAATAAAATCAATAACAGTTGCCAGGTGTAAGTTTAACAGACATTCATAAATAAATATCACTATTTTTAAATAATTTTTTATATTCTGACATATAAAATTATATTTTTTATTTCAATTTTAAGTATATATATGTGTGTAATAAAAATATATATATGAAATATATAAATAATAAAAAGTCATAATAAAATCAATTCGATGTTTCATGCACTTTAATTTGATTTATTTTATTAATCATCAATCATTATAAGAGTTTTAGAATATTTTATTACATAAAATAAATTTAAAATATTCGGCTATACAATTTAAAGTTTAAAAATTTAATTAATTAATATTTATTTAGCCTTTTAATTTAAAAATTTTTTTTTAGAAAGGGGAGGAGAGAAGCGTAAAATCTTGTATTTCAAAGGCCCAAAGACCCCAGGTGTTATCAGGGTTACAAAATCCTTAAGATCTAGCAGTTAGCTAAATTTACAGTTTCACAGTATCAGAATTTTACTGTTTAAGACACAAATAGATAAACCCATGTACTTAAAAAATGAAGATTAGAACTCCCAGTTTTGGGCACAATTTAGGTCAAGGACATCAAACTAAATATCTTTGTTGTCATTTACCTTGATTTTTACATTAGAAAAGCATCATCAGTTTTCTTTTTGAGAGTGCCACTTTTTATGAATTTTCAGTACTTAACTGCATTTTTGGGACTATTCCTTTCACAGTGTGGTAGCAAGCTCGGGCCAAAGGAACTGCACCTGACTCTTCTAACTCATTACAATTTTTTATTCCCAGGAGAACAAATTGACTGGAATAATTTCTGCTACATTAATAACATCCAATTTTTGTAATTATAAATAAGAGATTCAACCGAGATTTCTAACTACCAATCATCATAAATTAAGAGAACGCGAAAATTCATCTTACTCATTTAACAATAGTATAATTTTCATGCTAAAATTTAATATGTAAAGTAAATTTTGTGTTATTTAAGATAGATACAGTTTTAAATTAGTTAATTTTATCTTTCCAAGTGCGTATATACATTAATTTACGTAAATTACATTTTATTTATAATAAATGACAATGCAAAATCACCCTTTCTATTTTATCCATTTACAGAAATAGAAATAACAATAATAATGTCTATTTTATGCGTGTATACTTTCAATGATTTTATACAATAGAATGAACATAATAAGTTATATGAAGCCATATATTAGACTGGGCATACCAAAGTTAGAATCTAAGTGAGCCTAATATATCCATTTGCAGATGATAGTATGGGATACCCTAGTTTTGGCCTGCTAAGATTTTGGCCCCCATCATATTGCTTTTCAAGATTTTTACTCCCTGAAAAGGGATTACATCGTCATTCTTTAATTTTTTAATTTATTAACATTTAAAAACTTAACTCCCTGGTATTCCATTTTTTTAAGTTTATCTTAGCTCCAGTTAAATAGGGAAAAAATTGATTCACAATTACTGTATATAGTTTTATAGCCCAGGCATAATTTCTATAAATAAAGAATAAATAATGAACGAACACAGAATCCTTTGTAAATGCACCAAATATAAGTTCGAAACCTTATAAGGAAAATTTCAAATAAACTTATCCATATTTAGGAAGGTCCCTATGTTTTCTAGTATCAGTCTAATATATATTCATTCAAAATGAATTTTGTAATTGTATATATATTTTAATTTTATGTATATATTATATATATATATATACATATATATTATGTTTATACATACAAACACATAAAGTATGGACAATAGTTAAAATTTATATTACCTAAATATCTTGCGATCATTAAAATTTATGCTATCAATAACTGAACAGCTTTCATTAACATATTATTTATTAATTAAGAGCATAGAATATATATATATTAAAATAATTATTTGTATAAATGGAATAATTATTTATAACCTATAAATTTGAAAAATTTACTCGAACTACTACAAATTATTTTTGATTAACTTGGAACATGATTATAGGAAATGGTACCCTAGGAATCTGAATATAAGACAGGGGGATCCAATAGGATTTAGAATAATTGTAATGTAGGGAATCAGACTAATTTGGGTTTAGAATCTTAATATCAAAGATGTTATTCAGCGACAGTTCTAGACACTTTTACAGGAGGGAGTGATTCAGAACTTAAACAGAAATTTTATTTAAAAAAAATTTTTCTTTTTACATTTATCAATTTTCAGAAAAATTTGAAAGGAAAATGCTAATTATTTGGTTGAAATTCCGACTATTATCAAAACAGCAGGTTTTAGTGACCGGATTTTTTAAATTATTCATTCCAACAGCAAAAAGCATTCTCAAATAATAAAAAGCAATTTTCGTGAAGTGAAAAAAGTTTGCCTGAGCCTTTAAACTTATTTTCAGTATTCAGCAGATTATGGGTCATATAGATATTTTTATTATTTCCAATTAAATTTTTCGCTACCGAATGCAAATCAGAGTTGCTTTAATAAAAAAATATGCTACTAATTAGCTCCATTAAATTAGTAAATACAGAAAACGATAATTTACATACTTTATCATAACAAATTTACACTTTAACTGCAAAATATATTGATTATGCACTGATGAGTTTATTTACATAAAATGAATAATTTAATGCACTTTATCTTTGATATCATATTTATTACATGATGCATCACACTACATAATAAGTATTAGTATAAAATAAGAAATTGAATATTTAAAATATACATATATATGACATGATTTTTAGTTTCATATAAGATTAACTTTTTATATTTCTATAAACTTATATGAAAAATTCTTATTGCGATACAGATAAACCTTTACGTTTTCCGTTAAGATAAGCCAAGAAGAATTTAAGTGAATTCAAGCATATAGAAAAGTATTAAGGAACACTGTTTCCTGTCGTATAAATTTGATACATATAACTGCAGAGATTATATTATATATATATATATATATATATGCATATCAGGGTAGTTATTTACGTATCTATTTTTTTTTTTTCATTTCTTTGTAAAACATGTAATAAGGGCTTAAGAAATAGTAAAGGGTTACTTAAGCATTGAGAATAAAAAGTTTTTGAATTCGCATTAAAACTTAAACTAAAAAATTTTACTTACAAAAAAGGATAAAGTTTTGAAATATATAAGTACATATTCATAAATTTTTACAAAAGCATTTTTTAATTTCTAATTAGTAACAATTTACAAAATTATTTTCACACTGTTTTTATTAATATGAAATTAAATATTCTTTTTCTCTTTATTTTCTATTTATGTAATCATAATTTAGAATAACATTAGCAGTAATTAACTTTTTTTTCAAATATATGCATAGATATTTTTCACTGAAAGTGGAAATTAAAAAAAAAAAAAATTTAATTCTTTTTAACCTATTTCAAAAACAAAATTTTTGACCTCTTGGGCGGATAGTTAATGCACCAGCAATGTTAATCATCATGATGTTAATAGCATCAAAAAATTTGCAAGATAGGTTTAAATTCTTGAAAACAATTGCTGATTGAGCCTATTTCTATTACCTCACTTAGCTTTTCAGAGTTGCTGATCACAATTTTGAAGATTTCAAAAATCATAATGGCGTATTCCTAATCTCCTAAATGGTGATTTATGCTGTATAAAGCATATTTATGTTGTCTAATAAGTCTTTCGGAACAGTTATCACGATTCTGAGGTCCGATTTTTAATAATCAGAATAATGGGTGACCCCAAAAACCTTAGTTGGGTACCAAAAATTTGCTCAATCAGGAATTGTTTTCAAGAACTTACCTATCTTGCAAATATTTTGTTAATTTTTTATGATATATACGTTCGTTACCCACAACTGGCCATCGGAAAATTGATGAAACCTTCAAAATTAGTTTTAGTTACCAAAAATACATACTTTTCACAGAGGCGGATCCATTTCCACGCTAATAATATTTTTGGATGTATTTTACATTGCTGGTACCTTAACTAGTAAAACTTGGTACAAAAATTTCTGCAGTTTTCTTACTCGCCTAGGCAGGCAAAAAAATTTTAATAACCATAAGCGAAAAACTTGTGATCATGCTAGTAACAAAACTTTTGAACCCTTGATACACAATAATACAATTTTATTTAATATAATTTAACTATTACAATAAATTATTCACTGTAAAAAGTAACTTTCTTAAATTTACAAAAAAAATAGAATTTTTTCAAAAAATTCGCGAATTTTCAAAAAATTTTGTAAATATTCAATAAAAATCGTAAAATTACTAAATTTAGTACATTATCGAAAAATTTGAGAATTCTCGACTTTTTTTTAGTGATTTTACGAAAAAAGTTGCAAATTCACAACTATTTTTCGGAAATTTACAACTATTTTTTGTAAATTTTCGAAAAAAAATTGTAAATTATCAATTTTTCTTGCTAATTCACAAAAAAAATCGAGAATACTCGAATTTTATGTTAAATACTAAATTTAGTAATTATACGATTTTTTTCGAATATTTACAAATTTTTTCGAAAATTTACTAATTTTACGAAAATGTTCTAATTTTTTTGTTAATATAAGAAAGTTACTTTTTACAGTGTTGTAATAGTTAAAGATTAATTTTCAATTTTTATTTTTTGAGCGTGCAGCGGCCACTAGATTTGCTTTTATGGAATAAAAAAAATTAATTCAGGTTACAAGTCATACTTGAATAAAAAAATTTTTTTAAATCCGCTTACCGCTAATTAAATTTATTTTTTTTTTTTTTTATTTATGAAAATGCAATTATAAATTAGAACTTTTTTAATATAATAATTATTAATTTATTGAATTAAGTTGTTTTCATCATAGTTTATGCAATTTCCTCGATAATTAAAGCAATTGTTTTGAAGTTCAAGTGGAGTAAAACAGTTGACAATGTATTAATCGAAAATTCTATTGATCAGCTGTCCATTAAAACTTTATAAATGCAGTATACCCTGACTATAAATATAAACAAATATGAATTAAATTCTGAGTTATATAGCAATAACAATAAATATAACTGGTTTTATGTTATATAAATTTTAAAGTAAAAATAATTACGTTTTAAAATAAATAAAATTATCCTATTAGAACAGAAACGCAGGTAAACCGAAAAAAAAATGGATATACTGAAAATACTTACGTGGAAGTTACCTTAATTAT
Organism: Anagrus nilaparvatae; assembly: GCA_022575985.1. NCBI lineage: Eukaryota > Metazoa > Arthropoda > Insecta > Hymenoptera > Mymaridae > Anagrus > Anagrus nilaparvatae. The sequence goes on from JAKSXM010000137.1 coordinate 22,116,983, forward strand.
ATAAATTAAACGATATAATTACAAGAGTTTGCGAATACTTATGCGCTAGGGGAAATTTCTGTCCTCACTTTTCTCCTTCGGAGTTTTTCAAGTTAGGTAAACATTAAAGCGTTAAAAGAACGGACATTAACAACCCCCGGAGGCATTCGAGTGTATATATATATTTATATATTTAGAGTTGCAAGAGGAAGGAAAAGGTCTATCGGGTTAAAAATATAAATGAGAGAGAGTGATAGAGAAAGTTTAGCTAGTTAAGAACGGAAGGAAACACAGGAGACACTTGGGTTAATTGCACATTTTAATCCAAAATGTTGCCTCGTATAAAATACAAGTTGCAGTAAACCATGCGTCTATTTAGTTATCTTTCTTAAATACAGAGTAAAACAATAATTTTTTTTTTCTTTTTTTTTTCTTCTTAAACTGCTGTTTTATAGGATAAATAAATAATGGTATATGGGCTGTAGTTGTTAAACGTAGTACTATAGCATATTTAGTTACTTGGTGATAATGTCGGTTAGAAAAAAAAATGCGATTGATACAAATCTTCCTTAAGTGCTGCTATAAGCCATTTTAGCGAATTGAATTTATTTATTTTCTCATGGGTATTATATCCTTAAGGATCTTAAGATTATCGCTTTTAAAAATAATAAAAAAAAAAACTTTTTGTCAGCATTTTAAAAAATTTATATTACTTTAAGATATACGCTTTTTTAATTAAATAAATTTTTTTTTTTTAATTTTAAATTAATGTTAATTATATGTTAAAGTGAACTTTTTAAGCATGTTTAATTTATAATGTACAGTAATTTTTATCTTTTTAATTAAATTGTACTTTTACATACTTAGGGAGAGGGAATTTATAATTAAAAGTTAAATACATAGTTAAAGCTCCAGTACTTAAAATGTACTTATTGAAGTATTTATAGAACTTGGAACATGTTCATAGGAAGAAGTACTCGAAAAAGTCCCTTTTAAAAAGAGGGGTGCAAAAAAGTGACTTTCAATAATTAATTTTAGAAATTCACCTATTAATCAAAAAGTAAAAATAATGTGCTTACCAAGCTGAGTATTAATATTTCCCAAACCACATTTCCAGATGTTAATGCCATAAGTGTTTTTAGAAACACAACGTCTACTAAATACGTTATTTTAATAACAATCCAAAATTTGATTTTGAAAGTTTTTTAAAAGAAATTCTTTATGAGGTTACGTTGTCAAAATAAATTCCGAAAAGAATTAAAATGAAAATCATTTTTTTTTTAAGAATTAAACTAAAAATAATTACTTTTAAAAAAATTAAATAAACATTCATTCTTTTCTGGGTAACAAAAAATTCTTTTAGGTTTGGTGTGTACTTTCATCTATATTAATTTTCAAAGCATTTAGTTTAAATTGAATAATTATTTACAAAATATTTTGATGTGATATTAATTTATTATCGATAATTGAACTCAATTTCTGCAGCGAATTATTGCTATATAAATCAATATCTTTATTTGTTAACCGATTAAGTAAATTAATTTGGGTATTTGATTTATAAATTGTAAATGTAGAAAGGAGTTAATACTGTGTATTAAATTTACATTACCTTTAAACAAAATTTTGACTAATGACTTAGAAAAATTATTCAATTGTAACTAAAATATTTATTAGCTTTAAATAATTTTTTATAAATAACTTTTATATCTTTTTTAGAATGTTTTCTGTCATAAATTTAAGGAATTTATTTTCTAAAAAAATAGGAAAATTATCATGATAACGTTTTTTTACAAAAAAAAAAAAAACGAAAACTACTTTTGGAAAAGGGTGTTTGTAATTTCAGGAGTGGTAAACGTTATTTGGTACGTTGGATCAAACTTTCGATTGACCAACAACCGAAAAATTATACCTATAGATACGTTTTAAGCTTTTTGAAAATATTTTGTGTCTTTAGTGTTGGACACACACAATTTCTAAGCAGCTACTGGCGACTTCCAGTACTCCTCGCATTATTTGTTTTACAAAATCCTAATTTTGTAAAAAAAAATATTTGACCTTTTTCGGAAGTACTAATTTATCCTAAAGTTAAGCTTAAATAGCAAAAAAAAATTATTGAATAAATTAAAAATTAAATTTTATTGTACATAATTTAATACTATAAAATTGTAGGGTTTTCCTTAATAAAAAAGAGGTAATTTCTAGCTTATATTATTGCTGATTATATTATGCATTCATATTTTCTTCCATAAAACTGTCATATTTCTTGATTATTTCAGTCGATAAAAATGTTAATATTCTAAGTTTAATATGAATAAATAAAAATAACTTTTTTTCGGTATCAAGTATATATATATATATGACATTTAATATTATTATCATAGGATTTTAGTAGTAAATGTTATAATCTAAAATTACATCTACGCTTAGTTATAATATCTATAATATTGACTTTTATGCTGATCTTGTTAATGATAATAACGCTATTTCATCATATCTGTAAAAATAAAAAAGAAATTTTTTATGAATATTTTTTTATTTTTTAAATATTGCAAAGAAAAAAAGCAATTATTATTTTTATTTTATAATATAGTATATTTATTTCCATGATCGTAAAACAGAATTTTCCAGATCCTATGTAAATTATCATTACTACAGTCATTTGGTGCAATCAAGGGTAATTTTAACAGATTTTTGATTTTTTGGCAAATAACCACGTTTTGAGACCTCAGGAAGCTTAAAAACCGGTTTTTAAAAAAAGTCTGTATGTGTGTGTGTGTGTATGTATGTATGTGTGTATGTATGTAATCGGTGATGTTTCACAAACATTGTGGAATTAAGACCTAATTTTTTTTTCAAAAATTTTTTTATCAAAAAAGCTCGAGGTACTTTTTTTTTTTTTAATTTGGATGTAATACCTCATTTATTTCCACGAAAGTACTTATATTTGAAAGTATGATTTTTACTCGATATCTCGAATCTGATACTTAATTTTTTGAAAATTTTTTTCCAAAAATTTTTGTCATAAAAAATACAAAAAACAACAAATTTTATTTTCTTTTTGGACGTAGTACCTAATTTATTTCTATGAGGGTACTAGTTTTAGAAAGTTCGTTTATAGTCATTTTTTGGATCTAATACCGTATTTTTTCAAAAATTTTTTTTCAAAATTAAAAAAACAAATAAATTAAAAAAACTGCAATATTTTTTCTTTTTTTGGGTGTAATACCTAGGTAATTTAATTCCATGAAAGCACTAATATCTGAAAATATTGTAACGGGTGATACTTCACAACCATTATTGAATCAAGACCTAATTTTTTTTCCTAAAATTTTTTCATCGAAAAATCTCAAAATACTTTTTTTTTTTAATTTGGATGTAATACCTCATTTATTTCCATGAAAGTACTTGTATCTAGAAGTATCATTTTTACTCGATATCTCAAATCTGATACTTAATTTTTTGAAAATTATTTTCCCAAAAATTTTGTCATAAAAAAATACAAAAAACACCAAATTTTATTTTCTTTTTGGACGTAGTACCTAATTTATTTCTATGAAAGTACTAGTTTTAGAAAGTTCATTTATAAAAATTTTTTGGATCTGATATCGAATTTAAAAAAAAATTTTTTTTGAAAATAAAAAAAAACAAAAAAATAAAAAAACCTGCAATATTTTTTTTTTTGGGTTTAATTAATACTTCATTTAATTCCATTAAAGTACTAATATTTAAAAATATTGTAACCGGTAATATTTCACAACCATTATGGAATTAAGACCTAATTTTTTTTTTTTTAATTTTTTCATCAAAAAATCTCAAACCATTTTTTTTTTTTTAATTTGGATGTAATACCTCATTTATTTCTATGAAAGTACTTATATTTGAAAATATGGTTTTTATTCGATATCTCGAATCTGATAAATAATTTTTTGAAAATTTGTTCCAAAATTTTTGAACAATAAAAAAAACTTTTAAAAGTTAATAGAAATGTATGTATATGATTGCATGCTTGTAATTGGTAATATCTGTGGCATATGAAATATTAAGCTCATTGTTTGAGGAACCTTAGTGCCAGCTAGTTGGCAGGGTATTTTATAAAGTAATAGAATATAAATATATTAAAAGATACAAATAATTAAGTTTAAATTTCAAAAGTTTATATTAACATAACCTTATTTATTTATTTTAAATGAATTTGATGAAATCATACCTATATCTTTATACAAAATATATAAAATAAATAATCCCCCTACAGAAAGTATTATAAGTAGCAATAAATCCTAAATCCTTAACGGTTCATGTTTCATATACATATATATTTATAAAATGACTGAAAATCTACCGTAAGTTAAAACGATTATAAGTTAAAATCGGCTTAATCCTAGTTTCTAAAGTATTTTCTTTGGGAAATAAATATTCGCAAAAGGAGTAGTATACCAGTGTTCGCGAGGAATTAGAGGTAAAAGAAATAAAGTATATACAATATGAGAAACTTGTAAAAGCCTTGCATAATTACACATGCATACACATAAAAACAAATATACAAAAGAAGAAAACTAATAAAGTCAAGTTAATTTAGTTCACTCTCTGTTACAGTCACATAATAATTGGTTTTTAAAGTCCAACACCTGCAAGAAACTTTATTATAAGTAATGACTTATATATTTAAGAAAGAAAACTTTTCTTCTTGGACTGTTATGTTCACTAAAATTACCAAATGTATTAATTCAAGTGAATGTAATAGAATGTCGATTTATGTAATTAACCAACTATGTAAAATTATGTTATTTAAAATAAAATTATCAGAAAATTTTAAAATATTTTATTCAAAACTATAACTTTATCACATAAAAAAAGCTTAACGTGCTGACTTTTAATATAATTTTAACTATTTTGCCTCTCACTGTTTATTTATTTATTAACCTAGCACCTAATATACTAAATTTTTTCAACCTCTTTTTTGACCAAAATAGTGTCACAAAACACCCCTTCCTATGATTGATCTATATTGAATTTGTTTTTTGCAAGATTATTGATGAAATTAATATAAAAAATTCACCATAACTACACAAATGATTCGAGCTAGTTTCAAAACATAAAATAAGTATAAAAGTTTTCATTTGAAATAAAAATAAAAAGTTGTAATTAAAATTTAATTGGTTAAAAAAGTATTTGCTTTTTCGATATTAATTAAAATTTTAATTATTATTTGTGTAATCAAAGAAAGAATCTTATTGAATAAACGTATTAAACTAAATCTAAGGATTATAAAATATATGATTATTCAAATCTAATATAAGACGATTAGAAAAGCTTGAAAATTTACTAGAAGCTGAAGGTACTTTGAATGGCGTTATTTTAACGTTTGAAAATCCGGCTTTTGTGGGTTTGAATTTATAACTGTATAAGTGGTATATAACTTAATTAACGAAGATGGTTTACGATATTTGGTCAATTTCTCTTAAGTTATATTTTTTTTTTTAAGAAATTTTTTTTTAAATTATTAGTTCCTTATCTTTCAGCCAATGATTAGAAATGTTTCTGAAATTTTTAAGTCCCCTTTTTTCCTAGAGGAAAATATTTAAAATTTCATATCTTTCAATAGTTAATACTATACCGAATAAGAAATATTCTTCAGAAATTATCTTAGCTACTAAAAATAACCTAAACTGAAATAGGTAAAAAATTAATGATTGATTTTTCTTCTTATTAAGAACTTAAACAACAAGAACTTTGAAAAAAAATTTCAAATGTTTTTTTTTTCAAATTTCATTGTCTTTGTTACGACATGGAAACTAATGAAAGATTATTATAGAATATCTTGTTTCAAAAAATAGCAAAATTAAGCACTTTTATCGTAAAAGAAAATGTTAAATAGGCAATAAAATCAAAAACAAAGGGTATAGGTTTTTTAAGAATAAAAAAAAGAAAGAAAAAAAATATCGAGTACCTATATATTATTAAAAGCTTTAACCATTAGAGTAGCTTTTATTAGCAATTTAAAGGGGATGGTCGTTTCATTATATAGCTCTTCAAAAATGTATTATAGATTTTCATCATTATTATGGTATTCACTTAAGAGGTACTATTATAAATCTTATAAAATAAACGTTGATTTAAGAAGACAAAAATGTTTAGGTAAAAAATTTTTTTTGCGATTTTAAAAAATTATTTTAAAAATTTACAGTTAATTAAATTATAGTAAATATTTAATATAAAAATTCTTGTAAATTATTGATAATATTTTATTATAAATTTTTAATATATATGGAACTACAGTTTCTATCTAATGTTTCCTTCTACATTCATATGTTGAAATTGATATACATATATACATAAGAGCCACAATACTGAGGCTAACCACGGTTACGGTATGAATTCCGTTGATATATTATGAAAATTATGCAAATTATGTATACATAATATCAATGACACACGATAATAAACATATACTTATTTGATACCCATGTGATTAGAGAAATTGCATCAAAAATTCAAATTATATTCTATTAGAGGGTTTGTAATAATCCAAGATGATTTAATATGGTATTTTCGGGAAAAAGGAGTTTTTTGTTTCTCAAAGCAAAATCTAATATTTTCCAATAATAGCCTAAATATTATTTAATTCAAATAATTCATTAAGACCCATGACCTGAAAAATAAAGAATGGTCCAAACCACACAAAAATTATAAAAAAATTTATAAATTGACTTTGCCTCGAATGGTGAACTGTGATTCGAGTTATCCCTGTTTTTATAGCCAAGGATCATACATAATTTTTCTTTGTAAGTGGTAAGAGAGTAAGTAAACATTTTACGGAGGCGCAGTAGTAGAAAATTTTTTTATTGCTTTTATTTTTCTATTTCTATTTAAAAGGTTTAATTTAAATACCTTCTGTTTAGTATAAACTGTGGTATCGTTGCGCACTAAATTTTTTTGATACGCAAAATCATCTACTGCGCAATATAATGTATCGAAATAGTTGTATCAATGCGCAGTAAAGTTTGTTAAGAGATTTTCAATTAATAGAGTAAACCAACGAATTGTTTGATGCTTAAATTAGGGTATGTAGCAGATGCAGAATTCAAATTAGATCCCTAAACTAACTTAGAAACGCCACACAGTGGGGCAAAACGGTCAAAAATCGCTCTTGGACTCAATTTTTGAGCTATTCACTTAAAACCGGTATTAAACTACTTCTAAAAGTATCTAATTTCATGTGTCACTGCGGCTTTTTTGATTTTCTTTTACGAATTACCTGTCAGCCAAAAGCGCAAATTTAACGAAATTTCAAAATTAGCAAAAATTTAAAAATTTTATATTTCCAATTTAAAGTGTTTTGCACTTAATTTTTTTACTGTTTACTCAACCTTTCTATAAGGGATAATTGTTTTTTATATATTTTATATATATATTCTGTATATATATACATATATATATTTCTGGATAAATTTTTATAGAAAGCGAAAAACATTGTAATTTGAAGTAAAACTGAAATTATTTATGTAATATTTATGCCAGAATATATATTTAAAATATATGTAACGCAATTATCCCTTATATATAGATTGAGTAAACAGTAAAAAAATTAAGTATAAAACACTTTAAATTCAAAATATAAAATTTTGAAATTTTTGCTAATTTTGAAATTTTGTTAAATTTGCGCTTTTGGCTGGCAGTCTCGCTGACAGCTAATTAGTAAAAAAAAAAATCAAAAAAGCCGCAGTGACACATGAAATTAGATACTTCTAGAAGTAGTTTAAAACCGGTTTTAAGTGAATAGCTCAAAAATTGAGTTCAAGAGCGATTTTTGACCGTTTTGCCCCACTGTGCGCCATAATACTTTAAAATTTAATGTGTCCATAGGTTAATTTTAAAAGTGATTATTTATAATCATAGTATTTTAGCCCGTGTGAATATTTAATAGAAAATCTCATGTATTATTTTAAGCATATTATTAAACGTGTATATAAGCTCATTTTCTGTTTAAAACGTTATAATATATACATATGCGTACAAGTTATCTCATCGTCAGACTGGAATAATATAGTATTAATGAACATCGATTTAAGAGACTCAAGGGACAAACTCCATAGGATATATCCTCACTATACTCTTCCTTCTATAACCCCGGGGAATTATAAAAATGATTTGCCCAGATCTAAATAGATTTAAAATGTGATCAGATCAAGCATAAGTTAATTAAGGCAAAACTGAGCAAGTATGGAGTGATACGTTGTAGTATGTACTAAACTGGATTTTGGCACGATCTGGGTATATCTGAAAAAAAATGTAATCACGAAACCGTATCTGCTGAGATTGACTCTTACTTTTATATGGGTAAGAACATAATACAACTATATCAGGACAAATTTATTAGCGTTGAGTCATATTATCTAATATCAAAAAAAATTTATTTGAATTAATTTGAGCTAGAAAATTACAATTAAAAAAAATTATTATAATATTTATTTATTTAATTTACAATAATTAAAATTTTTTTCTAATCTAAATTAAAAATTTTTAAATTAAAAAAAAAAAATGGTACAAAAGGTATATTTTTAAAGAAAAATAATCAAATATCCGCCATAATTTAAATCATTAAAATTAAATTATTCATTTCTTTAAAAAGTTTTAAATTAAAATCTTTAGAGTAAAATTTCATCTCTGCGGATAGCTATTTTTGAGATTAAATTTTTAGAAGTGAAATCAAAAACTAAAGTACTTAGAAAAATAACTTTTATTTACACTTCTTATAGTCAACAATTAGAATTATTCCTGAAAGTTACAAGTAAAAATCTTATTTAGAAAAAAAGCTATGAAGAGTTAAAGTTAAATTTCATTGCTAACGGACAACTATTTTTGAGATTAAATATCTAGAAGTGAAATCAAAAACTAAAATACTTAGAAAAATTATTTTTATTTACACTTCTTATAGTTAACAATTAGAATTATTTCTGAAAGTTACAAGTAAAAATATTATATAGAAAAAAAATTATGAATAGTTAAAGTTAAATTTCATTGCTAACGGACAACTATTTTTGAGATTAAATATCCAGAAGTGAAATCAAAAACTAAAATACTTAGAAAAATGATTTGTATTTATTCTTTTTATAGCCAACAATTAGAACTATTTCTGAAAATTATAAGTCTTCCTCTCAACTAGAAGAAAAATTATTTCTATATAGTTTAAAATCTTTCATTTTTCAAGTTTTCCTCGGTAAATAAAAAATTGAATTTCAAAGATATACTAAACAAGGAATTTTTTTTTCCAGTTGAGATAAAGACTTGACATTTTCAGAAATAGTTCTAATTGTTGGCTATTAAAAGAGTAAATAAAAATTAATTTTCTAAGTATTTTAGTTTTTGATTTCACTTCTGGACTTTTAATCTCAAAAATAGTTGCCCCGCTGGAATGGAATTTAACTTTAACTCTTCATAACTTTTTTTCTAAATAAGATTTTTACTTGTAACTTTCAGGAATATTTCTAATTGTTAACTATAAGAAGTGTAAATAAAAATTATTTTACTAAGTATTTTAGTTTTGGTTTTCACTTCTGGACTTTTAATCTCAAAAATAGTTGTCCGTTAGCAATGAAATTTAACTTTAACTCTTCATAACTTTTTTTCTAAATAAGATTTTTACTTGTAACTTTCAGAAATAATTCTAATTGCTGACTATAAGAAGTGTAAATAAAAATTATTTTTCTAAGTACTTTAGTTTTTGATTTCACTTCTGGAAATTTAATCTTAATAGTTGTCCGGTAGGAATGAAAAACTATTATTAGGTAATTTGTCGTTTATTTTTCTGAAAGAGTTACTTGAAATTTTTATAAATAATGAATAAGTTTTAATAATTGTCAGAAATATTTCCATAATGTTTTTTAAAATATATTTACGGCTTTAATAGGAAATAAGAAAAAATTGTAATAAAAAAATGAAATAGTATTTTTAAAATTTCATTTCATTTAATTTTCAGTATTTGAATACAAAAAAAATTAATGTATTTATTTATGTTACTTGGTATAAATAAAAAATAATTTTTTGTACTTATACAAGAATAATGAACCTTAAACAACGAAGCCGCGGTGGTCTAGCGGTAAAGTTCAAGACTAGTAAGTTGAAAAGTCGCGTTCGATCCTCTGCTCGAGCTATTTTTTTTTTTTTTTTTTTTTTCGAAAATTGTATGCGTTTAGATATAAGAAAATATAACTATATAATGCCAAAATCCGTATCTGATCAGATCTGGGTATTCAGACTTCATCAGATCTGGACAGAAATAAAATAAAATTCCCCGGGACAATCTCCCGGGGAATTATAAAAATGATTTGCCCAGATCTAAATAGATTTAAAATGTGATCAGATCAAGCATAAGTTAATTAAGGCAAAACTGAGCAAGTATGGAGTGATACGTTGTAGTATGTACTAAACTGGATTTTGGCACGATCTGGGTATATCTGAAAAAAAATGTAATCACGAAACCGTATCTGCTGAGATTGACTCTTACTTTTATATGGGTAAGAACATAATACAACTATATCAGGACAAATTTATTAGCGTTGAGTCACATTATCTAATATCAAAAAAAATTTATTTGAATTAATTTGAGCTAGAAAATTACAATTAAAAAAAATTATTATAATATTTATTTATTTAATTTACAATAATTAAAATTTTTTTCTAATCTAAATTAAAAATTTTTAAATTAAAAAAAAAAAAATGGTACAAAAGGTATATTTTTAAAGAAAAATAATCAAATATCCATAATTTAAATCATTAAAATTAAATTATTCATTTCTTTAAAAAGTTTTAAATTAAAATCTTTAGAGTAAAATTTCATCTCTGCGGATAGCTATTTTTGAGATTAAATTTTTAGAAGTGAAATCAAAAACTAAAGTACTTAGAAAAATAACTTTTATTTACACTTCTTATAGTCAACAATTAGAATTATTCCTGAAAGTTACAAGTAAAAATCTTATTTAGAAAAAAAGCTATGAAGAGTTAAAGTTAAATTTCATTGCTAACGGACAACTATTTTCGAGATTAAATATCTAGAAGTGAAATCAAAAACTAAAATACTTAGAAAAATTATTTTTATTTACACTTCTTATAGTTAACAATTAGAATTATTTCTGAAAGTTACAAGTCAAAATATTATATAGAAAAAAAATTATGAATAGTTAAAGTTAAATTTCATTGCTAACGGACAACTATTTTTGAGATTAAATATCCAGAAGTGAAATCAAAAACTAAAATACTTAGAAAAATGATTTGTATTTATTCTTTTTATAGACAACAATTAGAACTATTTCTGAAAATTATAAGTCTTCCTCTCAACTAGAAGAAAAATTATTTCTATATAGTTTAAAATCTTTCATTTTTCAAGTTTTCCTCGGTAAATAAAAAATTGAATTTCAAAGATATACTAAACAAGGAATTTTTTTTTCCAGTTGAGATAAAGACTTGACATTTTCAGAAATAGTTCTAATTGTTGGCTATTAAAAGAGTAAATAAAAATTAATTTTCTAAGTATTTTAGTTTTTGATTTCACTTCTGGACTTTTAATCTCAAAAATTGTTGCCCCGCTGAAATGGAATTTAACTTTAACTCTTCATAACTTTTTTTCTAAATAAGATTTTGATTTGTAACTTTCAGGAATAATTCTAATTGTTGACTATAAGAAGTGTAAATAAAAATTATTTTACTAAGTATTTTAGTTTTGGTTTTCACTTCTGGACTTTTAATCTCAAAAATAGTTGTCCGTTAGCAATGAAATTTAACTTTAACTCTTCATAACTTTTTTTCTAAATAAGATTTTTACTTGTAACTTTCAGAAATAATTCTAATTGCTGACTATAAGAAGTGTAAATAAAAATTATTTTTCTAAGTACTCTTTAGTTTTTGATTTCACTTCTGGAAATTTAATCTTAATAGTTGTCCGGTATGAATGAAAAACTATTATTAGGTAATTTGTCGTTTATTTTTCTGAAAGAGTTACTTGAAATTTTTATAAATAATGAATAAGTTTTAATAATTGTCAGAAATATTTCCATAATGTTTTTTAAAATATATTTACGGCTTTAATAGGAAATAAGAAAAAATTGTAATAAAAAAATGAAATAGTATTTTTAAAATTTCATTTCATTTAATTTTCAGTATTTGAATACAAAAAAAATTAATGTATTTATTTATGTTACTTGGTATAAATAAAAAATAATTTTTTGTACTTATACAAGAATAATGAACCTTAAACAACGAAGCCGCGGTGGTCTAGCGGTAAAGTTCAAGACTAGTAAGTTGAAAAGTCGCGTTCGATCCTCTGCTCGAGCTATTTTTTTTTTTTTTTTTTTTTCGAAAATTGTATGCGTTTAGATATAAGAAAATATAACTATATAATGCCAAAATCCGTATCTGATCAGATCTGGGTATTCAGACTTCATCAGATCTGGACAGAAATAAAATAAAATTCCCCGGGCTCATGTTTATTGAACGTCCAACTTGAATTTATAAGTATGAATAGATCAACTAAATTTACCCTATATCCTTGTTTAATCTTTCTTTATTATGTCAAAAGTGTTATAATCTGATAATATAAAAAGGGATTATCAACATTTTTTTTATATAATTTATCGCTTTAATTGACTTTTTTAATTTTAATTTTTATGTATAAATTTTTTTACTTTCGTACTCATAGTTTTAATTTATAGCTAAAAAGTATTAAAATTTATTGTCAAATTTATTTTAACTTGAATTTTTTTTTTTTGAGATCCATTCATTTCAGGGAGTTTTCAAGATACGTGATCGATCTATTTTTATATTTTTTTTATAAAAAATAAAAAACTGATCGATATTTGTCATTATTTTTTAGCATAAAATTTTCAATACTTACAAAAAAAAAATATTTATTCAGGTCATACACTAATTATTTATTAATTGAATCGAATAAATTGATATAATTTAAAATTCTTTATTTTATTATTTTCAATAAGAGAAAAAAATATAAATATAGTATTCTCATACTTTTGTAATTTCATTAATCACTTTTGATATAAAAATACGAATATTGGTACATAAAGTACAGTAAAGAAAAAAAAAAATTAATTAAAAAAAGTTTAGTTTTATGCGCCAAGTCGATGACTAACAAGAAAAAACAGCTTACATTAAAGTAGAAGTGAAATTGGATTCTAGAATTAAAGTAAAAGAAAATTATTTTCGACATAAAGAACTCTTTTCTATAATAGTTGTACTAGGTCAATCTCATTTGAAAATAATGAAAATTGCTTTTAAAAAAATAGTGTTTTTTATTTCAAGTATAAATTTATTTAGATAAAAAAATATGTTTATAAACTTTTATATTATTCAAAACGTTTAAATAAAATGAATTAATTTTGTAAACATTTTTATTTATTAATCAAAATTTTAATTAAACTAAATGTTAGGTAATTTATGAATGGCCCCTAAATACATTTTTACTGTTCATAATTTTTTGGAAAATAAATTTATGCTTGCCTTCATATTTTAGTATTATGAGGTTTTAGAGATAGACCTCTTAATTTAATTAAGAAAAGATGTTTACATGCAACATATTTATAAGGAAGGGCCCTTGGTGAATCCCGAAATTGGAGCCCGCCGGCCACACGTAGCCAATGGGACTTAAATTAATTTTGATTCAGGATAATTTTAGTTTAGGGGCAAATAATCCGAGTGTAGGGACTTGGAAAACTGATATACTACGTAACCTAATCAATCAATAGCAAAAATGACTAATTTTTATATGCTTTTAATTGGCTTTGTTATAATTATAAAAAATTGAAAACTAGGACAGCAAAGAAACATTAAAGAACCATCTCAACAATTGTTAACTTTCTGACACTTAAAAAAAGTAAATTTTAACTAATTAAATACATTTTAGTTAGAGAATTAATAGTAGATTATCTTAGATTAAAAGGTTTTAAGACTTATCTCCTCTTCATGCTTAATCAATACAAAGAAAACAAGAACAAATGAAAGTTATGCAAGACAGTAATCTTCACTAACAACAAGCCAAGAAAATGCAAATTTTACTTCCTAGGGTCTGTAATTGTTGACAAGACTTATTAAACCGAAAATTATGTGAAACCTAATTACAAAAAATTATTTTCCAAATATCAAATCATTTTTAGTGAAACCAAAAAAAAAAAAATCTTTCATTTTTTAATGTAAACAAATCAAAGATTTTATCCATCTGAATAAAATCTATAAATTATCTTTTATGGCTTTTCATGAATATTTCATAAATAAATAAAATTTTAAAAAACACACACACATATATAAGGATTATAAAATAAAAATATAAAAGTTGTTTTTCATTCATGTAAAAAAAATTCCCATACGTCAAATGTCAGTTTTAAAATCTCCATTTACTAAGTGACTTTATTCGAGCATGACTTGTAAGTTGATTTTATTTTTAAGGTCTATTATTTTTCTTGAAATTTCACTTCTTGCGTGATACTGCAAGAAGAGAGCTTTTATATAACCTTTATACTTATATATATCTAAAAACTTTCTTGCTTTAGTTGTATGTTTTAACTTTATACCTTTCTTATATATTTCTATATAATAAATAGAAGTAAGTACTAAGCCCGTAGATTGACCAATGTTTATTCGACCGCGAGTTTGCTTGGTCACTCACTTTTATTATAATGTTAAGTTGTTGATAAGACTAGGCATATAATTTTGTTTTATAACTTTTGTTACCACTTTATAACTGAATTATTTTTGCTTAGTAAAAAATATTAACATAGTAATTAATGTAAAAATTTTATTCGAGCTGATATTTTTTACAGTACATCTTTTTGATTACTTAGTCATTTTAAAAAATTCGCTTATAGACTTGAGAATTACAAATTTTTAGTAACTATCATAGACAAAAAGAACATAAAGATAGAATAAGGTACCTACCATACAGCTTTTTTTACAACTTGCTTCTTTTTTTTCTTTATTTAAACTCTTTGAAGTATAACGTTTATGTATACATATGACTTTGTCAAACAAAATTCTTTAAGAATAAGAATGCCTTAAGAAATTTTAGAAATACCACTAGCAATGTGGTTACTTTAACAAAAAAAATTCATAAAGTAAAGTAGCATAAGTAAAAGAAAAAAAAAAAAGAGTTTAAAAAAAAAAACTATAAGAAAAGTCCATCAAAAGTTTAATGAAACAAAAAAAAATACTTTGGAGGAAAATTGTTTTTATTTATCGAATTATATAAAATGTATTTTTTACATAATTTTCAAAAGCTCAATACATTCTTGTAGAATTTAAAAAGAATACTGCAGCTCAATAAATGTTTAATATTTTACCTAACAAAGTATCAGGTCAACCTTGTTAAAAAAAAAGACAGTTTTTATTCAAAATATTATCAAACTGTTTTATTTAAAATATAAAATTTTCAAACTTGACAAAGAATTATTTTTTACGAGCATTAAATAAGATGAAATTCATTTTGAATAAAACGGAGACTTACAAAGGACATTCACTACCTTTAAAACATTAAATTACACCAAATGACTATGAATGAGTTTTTTATGCTGAAAAAATATACCGACCACCCCATGTTCATGTCAATGGGCGTTCTGGGCCTAGAAACGTAGGGCTCTATGTTAGCACAATGTTTTAAAACAGGGGTTTTCGATAATTTTCAATAAAACGCTAAAACCTCACAAGTTAAACAAAAAACTTGTGGTTGGTCTCATTTTTTTGGTACGAGCGTCAAATTTTAAGCCCTGCAAATTACAATTAACCAAATGCCCATTTTTTGGTAAAAATGACCAATTTTTAACTTGCTGCCAAATTTGTAATTTCAAATAAAAATGGATTTTTTAGGTCTCAAAAAATTTTCACAAGCTTCAAGTTTCCGAGCAAAATGTGTATTTCATACCTTTTTTAATTTCGCAGAACAAAAATACAAAAGCTTAAATTTTTTTTAATTAAAAAAATTAAAAAATATAAAATAAATAATTAGCAAAATTTATATATATAAGATATATTAGTAAAATTTTAAACACGTTTCAACGTTATCGTTATTATAGGTGTAGTATAACCTCGGTGTTATAACACATAGAGTATCCATAGAGAATATAATGCAGCATTAAAGAACCTGATGGTTTAACATTAAAATATAGTCAAATATCATGTGAAATGAAGGAATGAGTTTTATTCAAGAATGTAAAACATCTATGGAAATGATAATCAACAGCATAGTTATAATAATAATAATAAAAATAATAGTAATAGTAATAATAACAGTAATAATAATAACCAACGATGACGACGAAGGATTGAACCAAGTATTATTATACAAGGCATTATTACATTATATTATTGGTATACTTGTGTTTTAGTTTATACAATCTTATATATATATATATATATTGTTAAAGATTAATGGTCACTACTCTACTATTAAAATGTTTCATTAAATTTATATTTTAACAACCAATATTAAAAGTATAATCAAACAATGCACTATTATATCTTTTGATGTGTAGTTTTCTGACGTTGTTTTATTTTTATTATCCTAAAAATTAATAATAAAAATTTTAATGATCTACGTAATTATGTTTTATTTGGTTTTACAGGTTATTAAAAAATACGACTCTTTTGCTTTTATTTTATTAAATGGTGAAGATTGACCTAGTTATCAAAAAATTAAAAATTAATGTCCACTTATCAATACAGTTTATATTTTAGCAATAGTACACACCAAATCTAAAAGAATTTTTTGTTATGGAAAAAAGAATTAATCTTTATTTAATTCTTTAGAGAGGAATTAACCTCAAAACAATTCCTCTCTAAAGAATTAAAAAAACATTAAATCTTTTCTGCGTAACAAAAAACTCTTTTAGGTTCGTTGTGTATGTACATAGTTTTAAAAACATTTATTTAATATCATCTGATTAAATTTTTTTGGATTTTATGAAGTGTAAAAAAATTATAAAATTTAATCTTTTAACTGAGAAACTATACATACCTGCTAAAATTTAAATATCATATGCTTTAATTAAGAAATTGTTTTAAAGGTTCTGTATAACTGTGGTAACAAAATTATTCAGAAATTTTTGCATAAATTACATATTCATGTAATACGAGCTGTTAATAATTTGTAATGTAATATTTTGTAAATTATAGTATATTTTCCTTAAAAATATTTTTAAAAATCTAAAACTTTCAAAATAATTATTCGAAAAAAAATTTTTATTTTCAACTAGCCTATAAGAACAATTCCAAGTATAATTTTTACAGAGTGGAAAAAGTCTTCAATATACAGTTCGGAAAATTTTGCTGAATGATAAACCAGAAAACAATAGAAGAAATAATGGCTGAAAAATTATTGAAATTGACTCCCACGTTACATAATCTAGTGCAAAAACAAATACATTTTTTTGCTTCAATGTCCAATCAGGTCTTATTTTATAAAATATTTTTTAATATTGATTTTTTTAAACTGAAAAAAGAGCCGTATTATATATAAAACTTTTTTATCAGATAGGAAAAGGTCCAAAAAATATTCTGCATACTTAATTGATAAATTTTTGAAATATATATATTATATAGTGAAATTAAAATTTGGTTACATTTAAAAAATATCAGTATAATATATTATCAGTATTATTTAAATCTCTTTCTACAACAGTATTTTAGAATATTAATAGCATTATTTAGGATAGTGGTAACATGTAAACGAGCAAATATATATTTACTTAATTATACTATTTATGTATAATTTAAAATTTTATACATATAAATATTTCATACACATATAAAAATACATATATGTACATATATATATATATATTATATATTACATTGACAATAAAAAAAACGATTTTTCGATTTTTTAAAAAATTAAAGCGTTTTTGGCTGGCATTTTATGGAAAAAAAAAATCCATAAAAAAATATTTAGTCTTTAAGGTATTAAGAGGGTTGTAGAAAATGATGACAGAACTTAATGAAATAGGAAACATATTAAAATTTAAACATTTTAAAACTGAAATAAACTTTATTTTACCCCTCTTATAGCATTAACTTTTTTTTAATTAAGAAATAAAAATCCGAGCTTTAACATTGATCTTATGGGAGCAATACTTTGGAGCTTTGAAAAAATATGAAAATGATGAAACAGGAGATTAAAATTAGCACAAAATGATAAATAAATGATCAAAGATTAAATTTTCAATTTATTTTCCCCACCTTATAGACTTTAATTTTAAATAAATAAATAAAAACTATGTAAATAACCTGAAATTATACTAATACATATATGATGTCACATATGTATGTAGCATCGATAATTTAGAATGCGATAAAAAAAATTGTCCAACCTTCTTAAGTCTTTAAGTAGCGCCAAAGCATTTTCGATTTTTGAAAAACGGATCAGGATCGTCGGGCAGGTGTAAAACTGCTAAATTGAAAGGGTAGCATAACAATAAAATTTTGGGGGATATTCTATAGGTTTTTCGGTCACTAAAAACAACAGAATTATTTTTTATAAATTAATTTTTTAAGGCAAAGAGTTATGGTCTAATTTCAGTGGTTAAAATGTTAAAAATTGGACAGTTTTCGGAGTCAAAAACTTGCTGTGGACTAAAAAAATGTTTTAAAGTTATTTTAAAAGAACTTTTCGTAAGTTTTTTGGGTCACTAAAAACGATGAAATATGTTTTTTTAATTATTTTTGATCGATTCAGAGTTATAGTTCAAATATTGTACCTTGCAATTCCAAATTTAGCTATTTTTTGACTTAAATGTCTTTCAAGCGTACAGAGAACTTTTCTGGGCCTCTAGAAAGGTAAATTATAGTAGTTTTATGATTTTTTTTAATAGCGCTGAATTGGTTTCTTATATCTTTTTAAAGGGTGCTAGTTTAGTTTAATGTCACGACAATGTCATAAAATAGGGTTTTTAGGCAATTTTCTAAATAACGCTCTCATCTTCCAATTCAACCAAAATACTTCCGGTTGGTCTTATTTTTTTCGTATAAGTATCATCTTGAAAAATCCTTGTAAACTGCAATTTTTTATCATTTTTCATTGTACCTGAAATTCAGGGCCTGTTGCACAAACAGGCCCAAGTAGAGAAAATATCCAATAAAGTGGATACTTGGAAAAAGCCTAAAAAGAAGCAAAAAGCAAGGACGAAGAATACTCCGCAGACAAAAAGGCTTGCTGAAACGGGCAGTACAAAGCCGAGTAGGCGTAGGTGTAGGTACAAAAAGAGGATGGAGGCCCTACTTATAAAACCAGCAGCAGGTCATACGTATGAGGAGATTCTCCTGAATATTAAGAAGAAAGTCCAGCTCGAAGATTCGGGGGCTAAAGTCCATAGAATCTGTAAGACGCAAGGTTGTAGCGTCCTGATCGAGCCGGAGTCGATAGTGGATTCCGGGAAACTGCAGGAAGCGGTTCAAGAGGTAACGGGCCCTTGTTCGAACGTTCGGGACATGATCCCAATGCTGAAACTCAAAATTCGAGACTTAGATGGGGTCACAAAAGAACAGGAGATACAGGAGGCTGTTGCCAAGGCGATAGGTATGGAAAACGGGAACCTACTCCAGGTCACCATTTTCAAAACTAAAGGCATGACGAACCAGATAGCCATGAGGACCTACTTAAGGTTAATGCTCTACGCCTGGCCAAAAAAGGGAGAATCCAAATTAGCTGGGCTTTGAATAAAGTGCGCCTTTGAGCAAGGCGCTTAAATGCCTGGGCAACGGGCATAACCAGTATACCTGCAAAGGCTCAGACCGAAGAAAAACGTGTCTCGTATGCGGCGTGGATGGCCATAAAAGAACTGAATGCCAGAAGGAAACACTCGAGTGTTTCCTCTGCAAGAATAGGGACAACAAGTGCTCTACGGAGCAATATGCTGGAGAAGGAAACTGTCCCAGCTACCGGGAGACTTTGGCTGCGGCAAGGAATAAGTATCATCGGGAATGATCAGTGTTCTCCAAGGGAAAATGAATCAAGCCGGGAAGCTGGTGCTTCGTTGGAACAGATTGCCCGTGAAGAAGATTCCAATATCCTCTTACTAAGCGAACAATCACACAACATGAATCATAAATACTGGCTTTCCGATGACATTACTGCGCTATATGGCTCCGAGGTAGAGCCCCAACTTCCCTGACCCAAAAAGGGAAAGTCAATTGCCACGTTTAGGCCACGTGCGGGGAGACAACTTATATAAGTTGTTATCTCTCTCCAAATGACAGCCTGGGTGTGCTGGCTACAAAGCTGGCCAACATCGAGAACACGGCCCGGACGGTAACTGGCAGCGTTATCCTTGCCGGAAGTTCATCCCAGGGGATTAATGGCACTCGAAATGGCTACTAGATGCAAATTAGCTAGCCCATCATTTTTCAATAATCCAACATGCTTTAACACTGTTCAATGACTAAATATTTTTAGATACGATTTACGTAGAATTTTTTTTTCATAAAATAATACCTAAAAACGCTTGGGAATTAAGCTCGAGCACCTTAAAAAATCGAAAAAACGTTTTTTTGTCAGTCCAATATACATGCAATATTTATAAAAATTTCCATTTTTTCATTAATAAAAAATAAAATTTAATAACAAGAAAAAAACTAGAAAAGGAAAATATAAAAAAATGTCATTTCCGTTATTTCATAAAAAAAGTCATATTTGATAAATATGGAAACCAACGAAAATACAGTGAAGAGTTGCAAGAAATAAAAAAATGAAATAGAATGACATGGAGCAATGTAATATATATATATATAAAGCTCGATTGAACTTTGACATATCGGACTTGGGTTCAAGTGTAAATTATTTTTTGCAGAACATTGCTTTTTCATACTTGTTAAACTTTTGACAGAATTTTGAAATAGGAGTAACAGTGTTGTCTCTTAAACATTTATTTCTTAGACTTTTTATTTAAATTCATAATTGAATAAAAATATTTTTATTCAATGTCTTAAAGTTTCTATAAAATTTAATTTTAAAATTATATATTTTGTAAATAAAATTATAAAAACAACATAAATTAACAGATTATTTAGATAAGAATTAAAAATAAATTAGGCTCATTTATAAAAAAAGCAAATAAAAGAAAAAAAAGAAATTGTTAAATGTAATTATAGGCTTTAACTTTGTTTCTTTAATTTCAAACTCATTATTAAAGTTTTTTTTTTGTTATTATCGCAAGCGCATTGAGCTTTTGTAAAGTCAATGTTGCACGATTAACCTATTTTATGCTGCACCATAATACATTGTTAGATATATACGTTTTCAGGTCGCCGTTCAACGCTAACGAGCTAAGTTTTAAACAATCCTCCCCGTCTATATATATATATATATACATACCCATTTCTGTCTTTCGATGAACTATCGATGCGATGTTACAAAACGTATATATCACTGTAACTTTTAATGCGAATCTTTTTCAAAAGTTAAACATAACAAGCAGAAAATTATCCACAATTAATAATTCAAATTTTGATATTTGATGTGCAGATGGGTGCATACAGAATTAATTCAGGAGATATATGATTTTCTTAGCACCATAAATAAAAATTTTAGTTCTCATTGATCTGCTTACAACGCAAATATTGATGAAGAAAGAATTGTGTTTTCATGTTTCGATTAAAAAAATGTTTTTGAAGTTTAAGTATTTGATTTAACCATTATAGTCTAATTGACAATTCTTGGATTGATGAATATTTTAGATTTAACCCTACATTTTCAGACTTAGAAATAAATATTTTATGAATAAATTTTTTATGAAATCAGGTAATTCTGGTAATGCCTCTGAAAATATCCCAAAATTATAATAGTTTTAGTTATTTTTTTATTAATTACTACACTTAAAGTTCTATAATAACTAGGGGAAAAGCCTCCTGCAATCTGAAATGCGCCAACCCTCTCAGATTTTAATTTCATGTTTAATCGCAATAAAACTGTGGCTTAATTCATAAATAAATTTTACAGTAAGATGTCGATTGTAAACAATGAAGTTTTTTTCATAATTTTAATAAATCATTATTATTTTTATTTTCGAAATTCATTCCAAGAAAAAAATATTTACCAACTTTTTTGAGATCACTAACCCGGTGAACAGAATTGGTTTAAATTGAATAAAGCCAAATTTTCTAAAAATGCAATTATTTTAAAACTCACTTAAATCCATTTATATCAGGTCATTTGAGCTCTATGACCCGGGGAACCATATTGATATAAGTTTGTAACTGTTTCAAACCTTTTTCGGTACCGAAAAACAAAAAATTTGAAGAAAAAAAAATTGGACATTTTTCCATATATACCCCTTTCAATTTTTGGAAAAATAAAAATTTTCAAAAAAATACTGTTTGACCTTTTCATCAGCACTTTTTTTATAAGAAAACTTGATTTATAAGGAATTTTAACCAATTCAAATGGTTTTAAGCGAATAAAACCAAATTTTCTAAAAATGCAATTATTTTAAAACTCACTTAAATCCATTTATATCAGGTTATTTGAGCTCTATGACCCGGAGAACCATATTGATATAAGTTTGTAGTTGTTTCAAACCTTTTTTGGTACCGAAAGACGAAAAATTTGAAGAAAAAAAAAATTGGACATTTTTCCATACATACCCCTTTCAATTTTTGGAAAAATAAAAATTTTCAAAAAAATACTGTTTGACCTTTTCATCAGCACTTTTTTTATAAGAAAACTTGATTTATAAGGAATTTTAACCAATTCAAATGGTTTTAAGTGAATAAAGCCAAAATTTCTAAAAATGCAATAATTTTAAAACTCACATAAATTCATTTATATCAGGTTTTTTGGGCTCTATGATCCGGGGAACCATATTGATATAAGTTTGTAACTGTTTCAAACCTTTTTCAGTACCGAAAGACGAAAAATTTGAAGAAAAAAAAAATTTTCAAAAAAATCCGGTTTGCCCTTTTCACCAGCACTTTTTTTATTAAACAACTTCGTTTATAAGAAATTTTAACCAATTTAAATGGTTTGATGCGAATAAAGCCAAAATTTCTAAAAATGCAATAATTTTAAATAGCACTTAAATCTATTTATGTCATGTTTTTTGGGCTCTATGATCCGGGGTACCATATTGATATAAGTTTTTAACTGTTTCAAACCTTTTGCAGTATAAAACAACAAAAAGTTTGAAAAAATAAAAAATTCACTTAATCATTGTTATCATCTTAATTATTTTTTTATAAATGGGCCTCAGTTTAGAAAAAAAAATAACGAAATTACTCTTATTACATATCCATTGAGAATAAAAATAGAACATTTTAATTTTAATCTTGAAATTTTCTGCGGAATCAGATACAATATTTTTTTTGAGAATTAATTTGTTGTAAAAAAAACTTAAAGCTATTTATATTGTATACAAATAATGTGCATGGAACATGTTTGCTAAACATATGTAATATATATCTTCTAAGTCCCTTTCCTATAAATAATTCTAAATCCCTGAATCGAAATTATTCGAAGGAAGATCTTAAATCCGAATAAGGTTCCGTTTTCATAAGAGCCAAATTTCAGGGGCCAAGTTCACCTAGAGCTATCGTTAGTCGCTAGAGAGGATAAACTCTTGTATACACGCGCGTACTTGCGCACGTAGGGCTAGGATATAAAATAAGGTAATTCTATAATTTTACATTTACACATATGCAAAACAATATCATTTACGTGGAGAACTGTAATTAAATTTAAGGTTTTTAATTTTTAACAAAGCCCATAACCGTTTACACGGTCCTAAGTCTATCTCTGAATTTGAGTAGAGGTCATTAATTCACCCCTCTTCATGGTAAATTTTGGCCCCATTGACTTGGTTCATCCAAAATTAGCCCCAGTGTAAACGGGACCTAATTCCAAGTCCCATTTGAACCCTAGTCGAGTCTGAGCCTTCTGGGGTACCCCTCACTATAAAAGTGATCCATGTTATTATCATGCAAAAATGCGATATGAATTTTTCCTTATACTATTGCGGTTTCCTAGCAAAGCTCAAATAAGTTTTTCCTTATTTGAAGTTGATAATGTTATTTGCCATATTATCGACTGCTGCAGTTCTTTGAGCTGCATTTGATAAATTTAAAACTGAATAATGTGATTAAAATATCGAAAGAAAAATACAGATGTCTCTCAATGCTTGAAATTAAAATTTTCAATTTTCATTTTGAAATTCTGTTGATATTTGTACTGTAAACTTTATAATGAAAATGAATATAATTTAGACAGATCTAATGAAATTTCCGAAAATTTTTTTTTTGTAGTCTCTGATTCGCTTAACTTTTAATTTTTCAAAATTCAAAACTATTTATTTTTTATTTTGCAACATTTTAATTGCTGAAAGAATGACCCACATAAAGTTATCAAATTTTTTAAAAAATTAAGGTAACAATAAAATTTTTTCTTAATCAAGCATTTGAGATATTTGATTAAATATTGAGATGATTTTTATAATTAAAAAACTTGAAAAAATTCATTTTAAATGCTGGTTTTAAAAGTAGATATTAAGTCTGGTCATCTTTAAAATTTTTTAGTGTAGTTTGGAATTATTCATTATTAAAATCCCTAACTACACTACATAAATTTTATAGATGACCAGATTTAATATCGACTTTTAATCTGATGTAGAAAGAGTTTAAGACTTCATACTTTTAAAAAAATAAAAACTAAATGTTTGCTGTGTCACACTTTTATGATTTTTATATAAGAATAGCGATTAATTATAATCTTTGATATAAATCAAAATTATATAATTATATAACTATTCAAAATCTTTTGTAACAGTTTTAAAAAAAACTTAATTCACAGATAAGAAGTAAAAAAAAGTAATTTTCATAAATCTTAAAATAATTTTAAAATATATATTTTTTGTTCTGTAATTTGAATAAGTTTATTTTTAGTCATTTTGTAAAAAAAACAAAACTTGTTTTTTCAGCTGATAACAATTTGGGTAGTCTTTAAAATTAGAAATGTTGCAATTTTTTATAGAATCATGACTATAAAAATATTTTTATATTTTATTTCTCGTTTATAAAATCGTGGAAAAAAAGTTCTTTAACCTCAGTCAGGGACACTGTTTTTTAATTAGAGTGGTGTATTATATATTAATTAACACATTTGCTGTGGCAGGAAATGTGGCCCCATTTAATGTACATGTAATATTATGGTCGCATTGCGCCCATGCCGCAGCGAATGTGCTAATATTAATATTGAGCCAAAATTTTGACACTTAAAGAAAAAATGGCGAAAAAAGAGATATTTATAAATTGTAGGTAGATTATTCTTTAAAAAAAAAAGACTTTTTACAGGTTTTTCAGGTTAAGTGGCTATTTAAATATAAATTTAGCCGAAAATTTTTTAAATAAGTATAAAAAAACTTAAATTTTTTTTTACATCTGCAGTAAGGTTCAGGTTTCTGAAATTCTATTTTACCTGATTATCATTCAACTAACAAATATTACACAAAAACCAATTAATAAAAAAAGAAATGATAATTTTTTATAGCCATAAAATTAAAGCACCAAACTGGTTTTTGCTAGTTTCAAAATACTCTCAGCAAAGAAATTAAATAAATATTACAGTAATCAGGCTTCAAAAAAAATATTGATTAAGCACGTTTATTAGATTAAAGGATGAAAAATAAAATATAATAATTAGACTTCTGTTTTATTTTTATTTATTTATTATGTTGAATCGATAATACTTGTGTAATTATTTTATATGTTCACTGTCTACCTACGTGACATTGATATGAGTATTACTTATAATGATAAATATCTCTATGATAATTATACATACTGGTACAAAAGTAAATAAATTTTATTTATATCTTTAATGCTAAAAGAATATTTGTTTGTCCATGGTTATTTCCGACACATTAAAAATTCAACATTTTTTTTTTAATTACATTTATACATTTACAACAAAATACCTTTTTTTTTTTTAAACTGAAAAATGTATTAGATAATATCACAAAGTTAAGCACAGACAGATGGTTTGTTTTGTGAGTCAATCATTTTGCAAAAAACACCAATGAAATCGGACATTATTTCGTTCGATGAAGTTCTTTGCTGTAAAAAAAAAGTGAAAATTCAATTTTTATTATTTTTTAGGTACACTGTCCAAAAATTTTAAGTAATTTCACAAAAATTTTTAATGCTTCACAAAAAAAAGTACATGAAATCTTTAAAAAATTGCTGATTTTATTTTTTTGAAGCCCCAAATTTAAGTATTTTTGTGAATTTATTAAAAAATTTTAAAATAAATGATTTAGAAACATTAAACTTACCCCATCAATTACAATAGTAGGGACAAAAGAAAGTTTTGGGCTTAGGGCTTTCGTCTTCTCTCCATTAGCGATTAACAATTCGTTGCCCAATTTTGAGCTTGAACAATTATTGATATTTTCAATTGACTTTTCGCTGAATCCTAATTTTTTTGCGCACTAAAAATTAAATTAAAATTAAAAAAAATAAAATACTTAAATTTATACCATTAATTAATAAAATATAAAGTATGCATTACGTTTACAGCTGGAGTAGAGGAATAAGAAGCTTCTAACATTGAACAATTAATCAATTTAATCATTGTGCTTTGACGGTCATCTGATTGAACAGAATCAACAATTTCGCGAAGAGCGCAACCGTGTTGTCGATTTTGTTCACATTCTTTTGGGCCATGTTGGCATTCAAATTTTGTGTTTTCTCCATCTGAGTGATACTGAAATATAATATTTAATATAAATATAACCTGTTTTATAAAAAAAATTTGTACGTAATAAAAATTTATAAAATTACCGAAGCTTTTCCAAATGGAATAAAATTAACATTTATATAATCTTTCAAATCATTAAACGATGGAGTTAATTGATTTGTAATAAACATTTTGCTATCATAACATAACGCTTCATAATAAACATCGACATTCACTTTTGATTTTTCTCCGTCAGATTTCTAAAATTAACAAAAAAATTATTTTTATAGTTGTAAAACAAAAAAATAATTATTTTTATCAATATTGTTTAAGGAAATAAAATATTGAATAATTTATTACTAAATAAATATTAATTTTATTACTTACAGCATAGCTTATCAGTAAAGTAATAATTGTAAAAATTAGTTTAAAATTCATGATTATAACACGCTTTATAAACAATCAAATAACAGTGTTTAATACTCGAAAGACGGAACACAAGTGAATGGGAGTACGAATTAAATAAAGTGCTCTACGCGCACCATTTTAATGTTGCCTTTCATATAAGTGAAAAAAAAAAATTATCTACAAAGATAAACTTACTAACTATCATGGTCATCTTAAAAGTTATCATAAAAATAATTGATATAATATTAAAAAATACTGCCTGTACAAATTTATTGTAAATTTTAATTTTTAAAATTTGTACCTTTGATTGTTCACTATTTTTTCGTTTTAATTGATTCCTATGCTTCGCCTCATAATATTCATAAAATAATAATATTCCCGGCGGCATTTCAGGTTTGACTTTGTTATTTTTGACAACTAAAAAATGAAATTCATTTTTTCAAAGAATAACAAATGCCTAAATTAAAGTAAATTAATAAATTTAAAATAAGTTACATTAAAAATAAAAAAACAAATATACGACTAAATAAGAATCAAAAAATTTACGAATGATAGTGAGTCAGAAGGTAAATGCTTATCAAATTAGGTTTTAATTTTTTTAAGTAAAATTTATATTTTTTATATAGAATTAAATCATTTTTTAAATAAATAATAATAAATAATAACTTAATTTATAATTTTCAAATAGGCAAAATATAAAATTAAAATTTATTTAAAATTTGATTTCTATAATTCGCGCTGTAATAATATATTTTGATAATTATTGGGCAGAGGGCAGCACACTACAGTGATCCACGGTAATTTAGAAAACAATATATTATACCATGTTTTATTGTTGTAATACAATAACAAAAATGCATGTGAAACAGCAAGGTAATGTTTATTTTACAAGATATCTTCCCAGGAGGTGAAAATAATGTAATATATTTTAGTGAATTTTCTTAAATACGATTATACAAACTCAGGGCATTAGTTTATATAAAAGGTAAATAATGATGAAGAGAATAAAAATGGAACCTGACAGTATGCTTTCTTCTGATGAAGATATAATGGCATTATTACAAACTCACAATAGTTCAGATTTAGAACCTGAACCTAATTATGCTCTGGAAGATATTCCAAATGGAAATGATAATCCTGAAGGAGCAGCTTATGGACAACTGATGCAACTTATGGACATTCGTACACCTTTATCAACGTTAAAACAGTCACTTGAGCAAAGACATGGCCTTGACCTTTCAGATTATACATTTTGGTTACAAGATTCACAAATGGTATTTTAAACTTTTATTTATAACAAAAGAAGTATGTATCTTTAATAACTTATATTATCATTAGTTGGAAGGTCACAAAAATTTAGTCGATCAGTGTGTTCAAGGAGAAGGATTAGTTCAAGTAAATGTTGAAATAAAACAGCATCAAAAAAGAATAAATGTTGTAGATGTTCTTAAACCAGCTGATGAAAGTCTTGATGTACCAGAAAATAATTATGAAAGTAATTATTGTTAATAGATTTTTATATTTGATAGCACAAAAAATTAAACTTTAATCTCTTAATATGTTTTTTAGCTATAACTCCAGAACCAGAGGAAAATAAAAATGTTATGAGGTGGATGGTAGATTCTCATTATAAAAGAGAGCAGGTAAATTTGTTATTTTCTAACAAAAAATGAACATTGCTGTATTTTGTTCATAATTTAAAATTAATTCAATAGTGTAAATAATTTGATTTAAAAAAGTATTACAAATGTATTTTAATAATATTAAAATCGAAATACAAAAATTAAATTATTGTTCAATAAACTATTTAGCTTTCTTTACATGTCAATAAATTTTAGGAAAGACTAAAGATACCAGCTGATCCAAAAGATTGGACACAATTCCAAGTAAAACATTGGTTAAAATGGGCTGTTCGTCAATTCAAATTGTCAACTATAAAATTAGCAGACTGGAATATTACTGGAGAACAGTTATATAATTTATCTATTGAAGAATTTCAAGCAAAAGTGCCTCAAGATCCAGGAGACGTATTTTGGACTCATTTAGAATTATTACGGAAATGCAAATTTGTTGGTGAGTAAAACAATTTTTATTAACATGCAGTGATATAAAGAAAAAGATTTTTTTGTTTTAAATTGTAAGAGATTAAGTATGTTTTAGTATTTTATATGTATTTTATTATGTATATTTTAGCTATTGTTCAAAAAGGATCTACCGAGGAAAATCATGAAAATGCTGAAGAAAAACCAGAAAGTCCTCCTCAGCAAAAATTACCACAACCATCTCCAGTAGCACAAGCAAAACTTGTTACTGTTCCTATTACTAAGCCTGCTAACCTTGATGTAACACCAATCGGCTTAGCTTCAGCTGCTCGCGCAACAACTAGTGGCCAAATACAACTGTGGCAATTTCTATTAGAACTTCTAACAGACAAAGAACATAAAAATGCTATTCAATGGGTAGGCTCAGATGGTGAATTTAAGCTTAATAAACCAGAGGAGGTAGCACAATTATGGGGTGCACGTAAAAATAAGCCATCAATGAATTATGAAAAATTAAGTAGAGCACTTAGGTATTATTACGATGGAGATATGATTTCAAAAGTTCATGGTAAGCGTTTTGCTTATAAATTTATATGTGATTTAAAAACCATTCTTGGTTATTCAGCTGCAGAATTAAGCAGTTTAGTTGATGAGGATAGGCCATACAATTTATGAATGTAATTTTTTACATTGTTGACAATACAATACTCCTGTTTAAATATTATTAATAACAAGTTAAAAATCAATAAATATTTTATATTAATTATGAAATTTCTAAATTATATATTTTAAAATATTATATTAACTGTAAAGATACCAATAAGTTTAAAATTAAATACAATCGCTCCGTTTTATTACTGTTGTGAGTTGAAATTATTTATCAATATTGGGTCTCGAAAAATTGATTTATTGTTAATACAGTATTAAAACAGAGTGGTATTATGTGAATCAGACTTTTCTAGAAATATAAAATTATTTTAATAAAAAACTAAAAATTGTGAATAATAGTTTTAGCTATTTATATGTTTCTAAACAGATTCTTATTCTTAAACTAATACAGGTATGAACATAATACGGTTTTTTATAATATGATGCATGCATGTTATTGCAATTTTTAATATTAAAAAAATAAAATTTAGAATTAATTTGCATCTATACAATGAAAAAAAAAAACATAAAAATCAGTTGGTCAATGGAGGCTTACAGTTAGACAACTCTTCTAAGATTTTGCTTGAATTTTCAAGCAAAATTTCAAATGTATATTATATTAATGCAAAACTTATGAATTAGTTTTTAAATAACTTTCTTGAAAATTCGATAAAATGCTTAAATTTTTGAGCAATTAAAGCAAAATTAAAGTAGAGCAACCTGTCCTGAAGTATAATCAGTTAAGTTCTCATTTTTATTGGAAACTATTACTGTACACTTACTCTCAATTCTTTATTGATCTTTTAATTTCATCTAACTGAATTCAATTTAATAATTAAAATATTTAGGATTCTCTTAATCAAGCTAAAACCATTAAAACATGTATCCAATGAAGTTCATTGTATTTTTTTGAATTCTTGTGTAAATATTAGAAATGTAATCCTACTTAGAAATTAAGTTTAATTAAATTATTTCTTTTAAAATTTCATGTGGTGAATTTAACTAATTAATTATATAATCTAATTATATTTTGTTCAATTTAAATAAATTTGAGTATTATGCTGATTTTTAAAAGTCATCATAAGATTATCTTTGCACATAATAAATATTTAATTTATTAGATAAATCTTATAAAATTTTTGTGTACATAAAAATAATAATTTTGTAAAAATGTACAAAATATTACATTATAATTATGGGACTTAAAAAAATTGTTAGGAATATCAGTATATTAAATAAAATATTAATTGTATCTGCTATAAACAAAATTTATATTGTAAAAAATTTATATTGTTAAATTGTAAGTAACAATTTATACATTTAAATATATATATTTTTTTATAATTAAAAAAAATAATAAATATAAATTTTTGGTCAAATGTTGTTAATTATATGTCAAAACTAAGAAAACTAACTAGAACATTTTAATTTTATAAAAAAAAAATAAAATACAAATAAAAATTGTGATACAAAATAAGTGTTTTCTATTTTTAATTACCTGTAAAAAAGTAGTATGTATAATTTTTTTAACTTTTACAAAAAAATGAACACATAAAGATTTTAATAAAAAATTCTCTCATGTAATGTTTTTGCAAATATTAATTTATTTTTTTTTTTATTAATCATAAGCTATTATTAAAAAAAAAGGTAGTTAAAATTCCACATGTCTAATAAAAACTATTATTATTTAATAACTATATGTAACCCGAAAATTGGTACAAACTAAGAATATTTCTAGTAAAAAACATTAATTGTTCAAAATATTTATAGAACAAGGGTTCTAGAATAAAAGGGTGAAACGTTATAATGACAGGTGTTAAAAATCATCGGCCCCTCAAGTTTTAGATACTCAAAATTGTTTTAAAAATGTGTAAAAAAAATTAAAGTTTCTAAGCTACACCTTGCAGTAAAAAATAATACTTACCAAAGTCTAGCAGGTAGAATCAACTATCAATGCAGAAGATTAAAAAACGTTTAAATATATTTTAAATAAATTTTTATTTACTTAACAGAAAGTTTACAAATAAATATTTGTTATTTGCTTATAAATTAATTAACAAAGCCATTACAATTATTTTTTAAAATGAATATTGGCTTATTTATAATTTGTTGTTACTGACTTTTGTTAAGCTATTAAAAAAATTCAGTATTTATCGCCAATACCAGAGAATCTAGCCTGTGAGATATCGTATGCGACGTCACAAGTTAGGGTCTCAGGGAATCGGCGACGAGACAGGCTCGACTAAAGCCTGCCCGCCATAAGTTATCAATGAATAAAAAATTATCACTTATTTTTCATTTATATTTTTTTAATTAACTTACTAATAAAATTTTAACTATTAATTTTTAAATCTTGCTGAGACTTATATAGAACATTTTGATACCCAA
Source organism: Anagrus nilaparvatae (assembly GCA_022575985.1). Classification (NCBI taxonomy): domain Eukaryota; kingdom Metazoa; phylum Arthropoda; class Insecta; order Hymenoptera; family Mymaridae; genus Anagrus; species Anagrus nilaparvatae. Next base: position 22,149,155 of record JAKSXM010000137.1, read on the forward strand.
TAATTTTTTCTAGTCGTGGGTTGAAGGCGCTTATATTTAAGCAACTACGTTAAGCTTGTTTTTTTCTTGATACTGACAAAAATATAGCTATTTTTTAAACAAGGGACAACATAATATGTGTTTTGTCTATGCATGCAGTTGTGTGCACGAGCGAGTACAGGCAGCATGCAAAAGTAGAATCCCTATAATATATTATTACATATTTTATGCCCTAGGGAGACGGGATTTTTGTCCATTATATATGTAAGACTATGCTTTAAATCACGGGAAAAAATATTGGGTTTGACTTTTGCATGCTGTCTTCGCTACGCTCGCTCGTTCATACAACTGCGTGCAAAGTGAAAACCAATATTTTGTCCCTTGTTTAAAAAATAGCTATTTTCTTACTACCGGCGTAGAAAAATTGTAAACAAATTTTGGACGTAAATAAGAATGCCCCCGATACCAGTATTTATGCGCCACTAAAAGTAACTTCTGTAAATTAACAAAAATAAAAATAGTCTACTCTCGAAATATCAAATAATTTAAAAAAAAAAATTTGTAAATATTCGATTAATTGTAAATTTACTGAAATTAGTATGTTATTAATGTAAAATTTGATAATTCTTATTTTTTTTTTTTTGAGGATTTGCCAAAAAGTTTAAATATACAACTATTTTTTGTAAATTATCGAAAAGAAAATGTTAATTATTTCTTGTGAATTTCCCAAAAAAAATCGAAAATTGAATTAAATTTACGTTTTTTATCGAATACTTACAAATTTTTTATAACAAATATAAACCATTTTTTTTGTTAATCTATAGTTGTTAACAAACAGTGCATGTAATCTAGGCAGTTCTTTATTTTTTTAAACAAAGTTTAAAATTGAAAAATGAAGTTGAAGTCTCAACAAGTCCCAGTTCTAAATTTACTTCTTCCATTAATATCAGACAAAAGTATTAAATGACGATAATTTTTATAAAAATTCCTAACAATGGTAAAAGAATTTTATTTATATTAAAAAAATTAATTACTATCCAAATTATTTATATGCTGACCTAAACAAAAATTTAATTTAATAATTAAATATTAATTTTTTATTATACAAAATAATAAGTTAACATTTTGACGTAATAATTAGACTAAAAACTATTAAAGTTTTAATCGAAAATTCAATTAAAATTAGCTTTTTATAGTTTTTGATCTTTCCATACCTACTTTATTCATTCATTTATAAAACATACATGCTATACATAAATAAGCCTTTTTTACCAAAACTTAACAACTTTTTGCCTCTTAAAATAATAATAAATTTTCATTTAAGATAATACAAGGATTGCATGATTCAAAAGTTTAATAATTTTTTTTTGCATTGCATGAACTCACATAAAAAAAATTTAAAACATTTATTTTCTTGTTCTACAAAAAAATTACAATTAAAAAATTGATGACTTCACATTTTTACATTACAAAAACAGTAACTGCGGTTCCACCATGGGTCTAGTTTCAGATTATACAAAAAAATTATTAAATTTTCGACTCACGAAAAGCCCTATTATTTATTTTATAATTTTATTAATCTGTTACTTTCTTAACGAACGAATACATTTTTACATCAGATATTTTATGAATAACATGAGACAAACTTAGGTACATTAAATTAACATTTAATTGCATGTACTATTTCCGGTAATTGTTACCATTCTTTCCTTTTTAACTTAAAAAATTTTCTTCGTTTCTTGAGTATGTAAATTCCTTATAGCAGATAATATTCTTCTTCGTTGACAGTAAATTCTAAGTTTAAAAAAAATTAAAGAATATTACATATTTTTTCAGACGTTCATATAAGAGTAGTGATCCAACGTCGGGGCGCCGACGACTGGGAAAGTTAGCAAGCTGTACAGTGGATTCCATAAATTAGAATTATTATTCCCTACTATACAACCTACTACCTCACCCAGGCGTCGCCGCTAACTTCATTAATTTTTTTCAATTGAATTATTTTTTTTACAAATGTTTTTTCTTAATAATTACATTTTTTTATAAAATAGGCATAAATATATTAAAATAATTTTGTTATTTTAAAAATTTTATTCCTGTTATTAATTTTCAATTAATTTTTTGTATAAAATCTTGAGTGATGATTTAAGTTTAAAGACTTCACTGAAATTTAAATAATTAAATTTTAATAAGCAAAAATTTTCACTCCTTAAATTTTTTAATAATAATTAATTAATTTTATGGAGCAGAATTAAACTAGATTTCTAGTGATAATTACTAGACTTCAATTGTTTTGACTCTAGTTTCTGGTAGTTTTCATTAGTAATCTATAAAAAATCTCCACGAAATTTAACCCCTTTTTTCTGATAATAAATTCACTGTCCTATTATAATAAATTTGTTCGTGAAATTTTTCGCAAAATGTGCAACAAATTTAAAAATTTGGTTGTATAAAAAAGATGTAACATTTACAGGCCCCTTAATGATTTCTCGCCCTATAATTTATGACATTCTACACACGCTTATCTAATACAAAAAAATTTCAATAAAAATACGACTAGCGTATCAACCAAATTTTGATATTGCAATTTTAATATTGCAAATTTTAAAAATGCATTATACAGCTATAAAAATTTGTACTATTTTAAAAATATTAATATACTTTTACTTATGTTTTTTTCTTTTCAAGTGTCAAGCAATAAAGAAATCTAAAAATTAAAAAAAATGAAATTGTAGAGTAAAGTATAAGCAAACTTTTTCTGTAATTGAATAATAAATCGCAAAAATTAAATTGAAAATGTTTTTGGTGACCCCCAAACGTTAAGTTCTTTTTTAATAAAATTTTAGTTTGGATTTATTTTTTCCTGTTAGTTAAGAAGAAATATTTTTTTTTTAGAAATCAATAAATTTTCAAGCTTTAAAACTGAGATTAACATGCTTACTGCTTTATTAGCTGTTACGGAAAGTTATTTTAAAAAGTGATTAGTGTTCACAATTATTAAAATAAGGTGCCATGAAAATTATAATCTAAAATAAGACTGACAGTAACTACTTTAGCTCTTTTGGTTTTGAGCAAATTTAGTCCAATAACAAGTAATTTAATTTTGTATTGAAGTATGATCTCTACCATACTCATGCATAACCATTTGGTGTAATTTGATGTTCCAAAGTTAGTAAACTTCCCTTTTAATTTTAACTAGTAATCGATGTCCCAAGAAAATTTAATTTTTAGCTTTTTAGATTTGTATATTACTTTTGCAATATTAACACCATTAAGAAATGGCTTAATGAGCTGCAATTTTTGAACTCTAATATTTTAGTCAAAGAAAACTATTGGAACCTAAACAGATAAATAGCGAAAGTTTAATTTAAACGTGACAGCATATTATAACAGTCAAAATATATTTAATCTAATTTTTGTTTATAGACTGATTCATTGCCGAGTTCATTGCTCAAAGTTTGTATTAACATGGAACATGTTTATACGTAGGGAGTACCTTGGAAATCAGAAAATCAAGACTTGGGGGTCAAATAAGTTCTATTTAAGAGGGAGGGGTTCAAATGGGACTTAGAATAATCTGGATTTAAGGACTTAAAATGATTTCGATTTAGGGTCTTAGAATAATCTGGGTTTAGAGACGTAGAATAATTTTGATTTAGGGACTTAAAATAACCTAGGTTTAGGGATTTAGAATAATTCAGGTTTAGGGGCTTAGAATATTTTTGATTTAGGGACTTAAATAATATGCGTTTAGGGAATCAGAATAGTTTGGGTTTAGAATCTTAACATTTAGTAAAAGTGATAATTACAAATTATAAAAATAGCAAATTGTATTGTAATTTGTGTGTCTATGCTCAACTGCAAAATAAACATGTTCGATGCATTTTGGTTGTGTTTACACAAATCGTTTATAAGTTTTTTATTTATAGCATTATGTAAATTATGAAAAATAAAAATATTGTTAATATTACAGTTACTTTCAGGACCCAACTACCATAGCTCTAAAAAAATTTCTTTATAACAATTTTCTAACGGTTTAAAAATACAAGATTCTTTTGTAAAATAGTATACAAAATTTATGAATAATATTAAATTGATAGTTGCATCACTCAATTCCCATAAATGTTCCCTTTGTAAAAAATATAAAGAACGAGAAAATCATTATCGTGTATAATTAATATTTCAGTCTGGCTGGCGAATTAACCTTAAAATCCGAAAAAAAATCTTGAGTTTTTTAAGTATATGATATTTAATTTTTTAATTTCAGCTACTCTTACGTTAAACAGAATAAGTACATTACACTAGTAAGGTATGCAACTAATATTGATCTAATATAGTAATTAAAAACTATCAAACAAAACCGCTTAAAAATCACAAACATTAGCAATTCGAATTAATTTATAATATCATTAAAACTCCTAAATAAATAAATTACTCAATCCAGTAATAAATTAATTAATTTTATCAACATGAAAAAAAAATTATTTAAATATAAATCTTAAATTATTAAATTAAAAGTATATTAAAAAAAAAAAGATATATTATCCAATTGTTGTGAAATTAACGCCGGCCTGACTACATGTACCGGTAGATAGGAGCTTGCGGTATGCATATAAAAAAGCCCACAAGTTCGGATCTACGGGTTAGTGTCATCAAGTAGCTGGCTTTTTTCAAACTTGATTTTATTACTTTCTGATATTTTTTATTAGTTTTTTTTTTATTTTATTTTTCTTATTCGTAGTTTTATTTTCCTTGATTTCAAGACAGAATGCTGAATTTTAATTTCTATGGTCCATCTGAAACATAAAATAAAAATTTTATTAGATTTTTTATATTTATTAATAAATAAATAAATATTTTATTATAATTTTCTTTGATGATTAAATATGTTAAGTATTTTAATATTTATTTAATTAGAAATTGCACAGAACTTAGAAGAATGCTATAAAATTTTCAAATAAAGAATTAGGAATAAAGTTAGATTTTTGTACAAATTAGGGCTTTTAAGCCGACTTTTGTCAGTGTCAAAGAAAGAAGTATTTTCTGGTCCCTGAATTTTTGTTGCAAAGAATCATACAAGGCCCCGGCCATGCATTTGATTCTGGAAAGGAAAACGTAATATACTATCTTTTCACTATCCTGAACTTGCATTAAAATATCTTAGCATAATTATAGTTTTCTTAAGTAAAATGAAAGAAAAAGTTCTTAACATTATTTTGTATGTAATTCAGACTCTTTTTTATTGCATCTATATACCATAAAGTTTCAAGAATTTTATCGTTTCTCAATGTTTTTGGTTCTTATTTGTTGCATAAATTTAATTGGCATTTAATACACAAAAAAAATATAAATTCTAAAAATCGATGTACTTAATAGCAGTTCGTAAAAATGGTATAATAGCCTGTAAATTTGGAAACATAAGTAACTTATAAAATGAGTACCGAACTAATTTATATAATTATATATATATATATATATTTTTCAGGGGCAAAAAGAATATACAATTGTACCCTAAATAAAGTTTCAATTTTCTAAAAATATAAGATTTCGAATGTATGTTAGTTTGAAGTCGCTCTTAAATGATTCTAAATAATACATGTGATGTAATGGGAAAAAAAATTTGCTCCATCAAAGCCTATGGTATTACAGTTAGCACCATTTTGAAGTATATAAATAATAAGATAAATTTTTAGTATTTCTATCGTATTTTTGTTTTGGGTACTTTTAAAGAATCTAGCTTTTTTCCTTTTCTCACCATTTTCCCTAGTTCCCAGAAATAAAAAGTAAATATCAATCGCAGAAGCTTATCTTTAATTTTGATACAGAGTTCATGTAATATTTGCAGATCATGATTTATTTAAAAGCAAATGCTTTGAAATAAACATTTAAATTTATGTAAGTAGTAGGTTAGTAAGATAAAATACAAGGCAAATAAATATTTTATTTGGTTTCAAATTTATTATTATCCTGTACGTAGAATTTCTGTATGTACTTTTATAATATAATATAATCCCAATATCTTTTAACATAAAGTAAAGTACTGGATCGAATGTTTGGATGTTTAATAATGAATCCTTATATATATGGATGAAAATTCCTGCACTTATCTTTGATAAATAATTTATATCGTAAAATATTAAATAGATAGTAAAAAGCAAATCATATCCTAACCTAAAATTAGCCACTATAGAAATACAACTATGGATGAGGCTATGTATAAAAATTTTTTTAGGGACCAATTCAACCAGGAGAAATTAAGACTTTTATATAATATATATGCATTTCTGTATAGAATCAACCGATTAATACTAGATACATCTGCAGACACGAAATATTAATTTTCGAACATGAAAGTAATCTGTTTGATTGATTTTTACCTACAAAAACTGCAATTTTTTTGGTAAAAGATAAAATTTCACTCTTTAGTAATTATTTTTTAAGTTTTAAAGAAATACTATAGTCACCAATAGTATATTAAGTATCAAGGGCGTAAAAGTTTTGGCACTAAAGTGAGCTCGAGCACGAGTGCTCGACGAAGCCGGGCATGAGTGATATGTCTAAAGCATTTCGCCCTTATAATATTTATTATATATTTTACCTGAATAATCCGTCTAGTGACTTCGTAAACTATTTAACGTCAAAACCGACGCTTTTCGGAACTTGTATTATAGTTCTATCATCAGGGTGTAATAAAACACTAACACTTAACAATAATTACATAAAAAGTACAAAATTTTTAATAAATATAAAAAATAAATATTTATTTGCACAAAACAACACTGTGTTGACATTTTGAGCGCGCGCTATAGAGGCCGGCGAAACACTGATTTTAATATGCGTGATAGAATAATAATTTAAAAATTTAAAATCCGTTAATTCGATATTATTGTTGTTGTTTATGTTTATCGCTATATTATATTATAAGGAATTTGATTTAAAATGTAACTGGTCATGTAAAATTTGTGATGGTTGAAATTTAAATTATAATATTTTTTGCCTACCTAGGTGTAGAACGAGTGCAGAAAATTCTTTACCCGCGAGTTTTACGCCCAGGAGGGCAAAAAATTAGTTAACTATATCGGTAGTTCTTAGCTATTTTTACCCAAGTCTGAGGTCGATGTCTTAGATTTAAAAAATACCAATTGTACTGTGTTTGGTATGTAAAAATATGGTTACTGGCCAATTTTTAAGGCTCTAGGTGGCTTGGTTGCGATATGGCAGCTGTTTTTCCAATTTTGATTTTTTTCGAATTCTCAGCCACCCGTTTGCTTTTTATTTTCTGGACGCCCTAAATAAGCCTAAAAAATATTTTCTACATAAAGGTAGGTAGTAAAAATTCCCGTCCAATCCGAATCTGACCATATTTTTTCGGAAAAACCTCAGGAAAAGCCGGAAAATTGGAAAAACGAAAGGAAACTGGAAAATACAAATTGCTCAAAAAGCGTCACTTTTTTTTTTTTTTTTTAATTTTTTTTACATATTTTTTCCCATACTTTTCATGCTGGTAAACTTTTTTTTTGACACATTTGCCTTTTAAGCACTTAAAAATCAATTTTAGGCTCAAAAAAATGATTTTGAAAATTGTTCATTTTCTGAATTTTCCAATTTTCTCGCTTTTCCTGATAGAAAATGAAAAATCTGACTTAATTTTCGGATTCCTCGGGAAATTTTACATTGAAAACCCTCCTGGGTAAAATTTTAGAGGCCTATTTGACGCTGTAAAAAAAAGAAAAACAAAGTAACCTGCTAAAATCAAACATAATTAAAGATAATTAAATTTTGTTATTTTTTTATTTTGTTTATTTTTTTGATTTTAGCAGGTTACTTTGTTTTTCTTTTTTTTAGTTTTTCTTATCAAGTCAGATTTTTCATTTTCTATCAGGAAAAGCGAGAAAATTGGAAAATTCAGAAAATGAACAATTTTCAAAATCATTTTTTTGAGCCTAAAATTGATTTTTAAGTGCTTAAAAGGCAAATGTGTCAAAAAAAAAGTTTACCAGCATGAAAAGTATGGGAAAAAATATGTAAAAAAAATTAAAAAAAAAAAAAAGTGACGCTTTTTGAGCAATTTGTATTTTCCAGTTTCCTTTCGTTTTTCCAATTTTCCGGCTTTTCCTGAGGTTTTTCCGAAAAAATATGGTCAGATTCAGATTGGGCGGGAATTTTTACTACCTACCTTTATATAGAAAATATTTTTTAGGCTTATTTAGGGCGTCCAGAAAATAAAAAGCAAACGGGTGGCTGAGAATTCGAAAAAAATCAAAATTGGAAAAACAGCTGCCATATCGCAACCAAGCCACCTAGAGCCTTAAAAATTGGCCAGTAACCATATTTTTACATACCAAACACAGTACAATTGGTATTTTTTAAATCCAAGACATCGACCTCAGACATGGGTAAATATAGCTAAGAACTACCGATATATAAATCAGGATTTATTTAGAAAATTGTTTTAAAAACAAACTTTGGTTTCATTATATCAATTATATATATGTATTTTTATTTTTTAGAATATTTCAGGATACTGTACAATAAATATGATTTTTATTATAAAGTTGACCCTTAGAAAATAATATATTTTTACTCAGGAATAAGATATTTATGTTGTTTTTAAGTCTTGTTATTACTTTCTTGTTTTTTCAACTACAGAAACAAACAACTAGATGTTTTTGGGTATACAAAAAAAAAAAAATAAGTTGGCTTAACTTTTATTTTGTTTGTTTGAAAAAAGTTTAAAAGTTTTTCTTTTAACATAATATCTTGGACTGGGAGTCCAAGACATTTTGCTTGCCACATTGGATTATTCAGAACATAGTTTATATATTAATTCAAAAAACCATCTCCGTTACTCTTAATTAATTTCAATGGAAGTCTTTTGAGTTTCCCAAAACAACTGATCTCACATTTTAACCTAAAATTAAGGCCTTAAAAATAATTAAAACTAAATGAATCTTTTACAGCTGTTTTTCGAAAACCCATTATCTTCTCCTAAGGACCTAAATTTTTAATCTCATACACTGCAATAGTGGTAAAAAAAAAAATTTTTAGTCATAAATATCATTGATTTATTTTGTTATTGATTTATTATACAGTTTATTTTTGTAATATTTAATTTATTGCAGTTATAAAATAATAGCTGCAATATAAGAGCTTTATTTTAAAATATAGCTATGCACATATTATGCATTTACTCGATCAATGTTTATAAATATTAAATTGCATTTAATTTAGTCATTAAGTAAAGTATGCAAAATTACAAATATTATGTTTGTTATAATAATAATAATTTTACTATAGTCTAAGTGTCTATAGTTTATTATCTTTTCTGGAAATTGCTCTAATTTTCAAGCCATTTCTCTATTCTTTCAAAATGAGCAATTTTTAGTACTGTTTGCATACTAAGTTTTAATGATTTATAAAAAAAAGGAAGTCTTATAACAGTCTATAATATATTATGTGAAACACATCAGCAATTAAGACCAGTATATAGATGAAGAATAAAAAAAAAAGTTACAAAGAAGCGAAAGAAAAGAAGTATATCCGCAATATTAGAAAGAAGAGTGCATGCGGTGCAAAATTCAAAAAGACTAAAAAAAGAAATAGGGACGAGAGAAAGAGGTAAAACAATGATTTTTAGTGATATAAAAAAAGAAAGAAATATATATATATATACAGAAAAAAAAACGTCGCTAGACAGTTTAATGGCCTCACTATATTGGGACTCTTTTGCCTCGTGCCCCAGAAGATTCAAGGGGAAGAAAGTAAAAAAAAGAAGAAAAAAAATAATGCACGTGTATAAATGTAAGGGCCTGCTTCCAATTGACCGATTATATCGGTCGAGCAGACAGATACGTGTTTTATATTTTTTGTATGTATTATCAAGTATATATAGAACGTTTCATGTCAGCGTTGTTACTTGAAAATTTTGTTCTTAACAAAATATTCCTTGATTAATTAACAATATATGGTTCAAGTTTTTATGTTCAAATTTCAAAAAATTTATTCAATTTAGCACTAATTTTAAATCTTCTATCACATTAGAACACTATTGTCAAGGCAACTAATAGAATAGGGTTTTGTGAGGTTTTCGTAAATTTTTTAGGTCCAAAAAATCAAATTTCTTTGAAAAAACTAAAAAATATTTGTAAAATTTAAAGAAAATTTATGTTAACTTGCCTCCAACGTGCCTCCCTCCCCCTAGATTTTTAAATAAAAAATGTTACAAATAAATTGGATACCCTTTTTATCTCCAAAAATAAAAAATGTTAATTTCGAGAGACACCCCGTATATAAACACTCCTAAAAAAGAGTAATAAAATTAAAAAAAAAAGAAAAATTACTATCATCAACATACATTCATGCTTTGTATTAGTAATTGACGTTAATCTTGTACGCAAGTCTCGCAATTCATTTTAAAATATATTTGATCATTTTATTTAATGCGTGCATTTATGTATATTAGCCTGCACAGTTTATTATAATATTTTTTTTTAAACTGCCTTTAGAAAGCCAAAATAGTAAAAACAAAAAGGGTTTTGCAATTTTCTGACCGAAAGATGATATTTTAATTTGATCCCAAAAACAAAGAACTAACTGCGGCAGATTTTAGAGCTCAATTTAAAATACATGTAGTCATTATCGAAGTGAAAGAATTAATAATTGCAATCGCTATCTCCTTTATTTCCTACATCCTAGAATTATTTTTATATTTAAACTTCGTTCCATAAAATTTCGTCAATTTTTAATTTTTAAACAATCAATTTTAAATCTTAACCTCCAAAAATAAACCAAATTTTAAAATAACACCCAGTCTAATATTTATGTAGCCATACTTTATGTTGCTACTGTAAAAGCACGTATCATTTTTATTTATTTCTTCTTTTTTTTATCGTCTCGTTTATTATGCCGGCTATGTAGGTACACTGACAGTTGTCTTTTGAGATTTTTATATTTCTTAATATTTATATATTCATATATTTTACATATATATAATTAATAAAATTATTTTAGATTGTGCATATTAGAGTGACCCTTATTAATTTTTCATAATTAATATCTAGCAAAGTTCCAAATCATAAATTTTTTAGTTTTTTCTACGAGTTTCGAACAAGATTTACCGTAAATTTTTTTGGAGTAACTTGAGTTTTTAACAAAAATCTGGAGCTGTAGCAAACTTTAAAAAAAATTCAGATTTAATATTTATTTCAATAAGCACAATCCTATCAAGAGATAATAAAAGTGGATAAAACTGTAAAATATGGCTCCTTTTGAAAAGATCAGTCTTCTTGAATAAAACTATTTTATGATAAAATTTCTTATTTTTCAACAATAGTATCAGCTAGGTACCTTTGATTTCTATTCTTACAAACACTTCTATTTTTGCTTGCAGGAATATAAATACCAATGCGATTTTCACAACACAGCATGAAATGTTTAATAAAAAATAAACTAGACAAGTGAGAAAATTCAGAAATGCATCGAATGAATATTCAAACATTTTTCAAGATAAAATACTTTGAAATAAAAAACTCGCCTCATTGGATGCATATTGTGCAAAAAAAAAAAACTTTATAACAATTCAAAATCCGTTGTATTTTATAAGGAGGAGATGAGAAGATTTAAAAAAAATAAAAAAAATATTGCATACTATGTGGTATGGGAACCCTTTAACCGGTTTATACTAATATTACTAATACACTTTAAGGGCTGTGTTGCACTAAATCCATTTTAAAGAATTCTCCTCGTCTTTCCATGCCAGATTGTGTGAAATTTCTTCTCATTCTTTAAATTTATTTGATATATGATGCATATTATTTACTTAGTTTTTATAATTTATTCATCTTACAATTGCATGTGATTTTTTTTTTTGGTCATTGATTTATGCAAGCCTACTGTAATATGGGTCATACCAAAAAAAAATTTACTTTTAAATATAAATTTTTTTTAGTATTTCAAAACCATTTATCTGCGTTTAGCAAACATCTGGTCCAAATTATAGGTTCTTTGTCAGTTCTGAGATGCTCAATTTTAAAATTAATAGAAACATTTTTTCAATATTTGGCTCTGACCACAGCAAAATAATTAAGTTATTGTTCAAAGTGAATTACAAAATTCAAAAATTAGAACAAAAAATATGCCTTAAGACCTATGCTAATCAAAAATCAATGCAGATTTTGAAAAATGTTTATAAAGACACAAATGTTATAATGTATATGCCTTTAATCACAATGTCACCAAATTGCACCAAACAAAAATTTTGCCTAATATATAACAGCTCCAAATGTTATTAAATTTATTTTTTATCATTGTTAATTATTTTTTTTTTATTTCTAAAATAAATAATACTCAAAAATAGACAAAAATGTTGAAAAACTATTTTCAAATGGAAAATATTAAAAAATGTAGTAAACAATATAGCAGAACTTTGCAAAAATTGTATTAATAAAAAAATCATGAACATCTATTATTACCTTGGCAAAAAAAAGCATTATCGCAAAAACATAATTGTATATATTGAAGATAATGAGTTAGTAATTAAGTACATATAATATTATGATATATATTATTATACAAAAGCATGCAGGAATTTTTCCCTATAAATTCATTCATATTTTTACTTGGTCGAAACATTTCATTCAATCAACTTTGTACATACTTATTTTACAACTACGTTTTAATTCTTTTAAATACACCCTCATATATATATGTAAACAAATATACGCTTGCGCAAAATTACCTAAAATTTTATATGTAGAGATGTGCGCACTGTCATGGAATCAATTGGCAAATATGTATTTTACTCATGAACTATAAAGTAGGGGTCGAGTCACAGATCGTAGGTCATTGAACGAGATATTACTCTCTCTCTGTATATTTCTATGTTATGGCATACTGAAATAAAAATATCTTTATTTAGATTTAATGACTATTTTTTAAGATTTTTTTTTTATTTATTTATTTTGTTTGCTAAAATTTATTTTGTCTTTTGAGTGAAATTTAAATTTTGGGTATAAAGAACTTTGCTAGTTTTTCTCTAGGTTAATTGATTTTAATTTTATGAATGAGGGTTTCGAAAATAACTATTTTTTAAACAAGGGACAAAATATTGGTTTTGTTTTTGCATGCAGTTGTATGCACGAGCGAGAGTAGTATGCAACAGTCGAACCCTATATTTTGTTCCATGATGTAAAACATAGTTTTGCATATAATGGGCAAAAAACCTGTCTCCCTAGGGTCAAAAATAGGCTTTTTTGCCCTAGATATGTAAATAATCATTTTTTCAAGTTAAATTTTTAAAATTATTCGCAAAATTTTCGGCCGTCAGTTTTTGGTAAAAATTGTTTATCAATACGATATTTTTTTAACGATTTTAAACTCCATAACAAAAATACCCTAAAATAGTGTTTTTTTTAAATAAATTATTTCAGTACTCTCTATCTCCCTCAAAAAAAACTGCGCATAATATTGCAAAATAACTAAAACAATAAAAAATGAAAATGAATAAATAAAATGAAATAAAATTAATTTTTACAAGAACCAATATTAATAGACATTTGGACTCGAGGGAGGATCTAAAAATATTGTGATACAAAAAAAAAAATATTATAGGTTAAAATATTTTATTACATTTTCTTTCTCTATTTAAAAATGATGGCATTCATTGGATGAAATAGTTGAGATAGTAGGCGGGGATATAGGATGTATATTACTTTTTTATGGGGAGTATTTAAAAGCATAAATCAAAACACATTGTACTATTAATTTTTTTTAAATAAATTTTTAGTCTTGTATTCAATTTACACCTTAGCTTTTCAGGATACAAAAAATAAAATTTATGTTTTTTTTTTTTACTTTATTAAGATCAATTTTCTTTACTGTAAAAATAGATATCTCTTCCATCTTATCGATTTAACCTTTATCAAACCTTATTTATGTCTTAAAGTATTATTTTTTTTCCTTGGGCTTACTACACCTTATTATGTCAATAGAAAATATAGAGTTTTTTTTTCTTTATCAAAAAAGTATCATTTTCTTTTTTGTTATTAAATTTATTAGAAGATAAGAGATGATGATTTGTTATTAATATATAAAACATTAGTTTAATTAAAAATTAAAATAGATTATTAACGGTTCTTTTCAGAAGTAAAGTTTATAAAAAACGATTGAGGTCATTGTTAAAAAATTTGAAATAAAATTTAATCAAATACTGATATAGATATTTCTGTTGTGTGTGTGTGATTATTATGAAGAAACAAAGGTATCATTTACAAAAGATTATTAAAGAAGCTCAAATTTCAGTTTATGGTGCACTATTGACCTAAATTTTAAAAATAATGAGGCTATTAAAATGTTAGCCCATACCAGTACAGGTAAATAGAAAACTAAAGATTTTATTAATGAATTTCATAGAATGAAAAAATTGTGCCAAACCAGACAAAATTTTAGAATAATTGAAAAATCAAAATTTCAAGCACGACAGTAAAAATAATACATTTATCAAATAAATTTTTTGCACGTTATATTTCTGATAAAAAAATAAAAAGCTATTCTTGTTGAATTCCTTTCTGATAGTAAAAATATTCAAATAGCATAAAATAATTGATCAGAAAGTAATAAGAGACAGAAAAAGAATTAAAACTACAATAGATTAAACAAGTTTTTTTTTTTATATCACATTCAAGCTTTTTAATAGAAAACTCTGTGTAATGTATATAAAGAAAATAATAAAAGAGCAATTTATACAAAAGATAATATGGAAATAAATGTTTATAGAGGGTAAGAATTTACACGTATTTTAAATGATATCAAAGCTTCATTTTTTTGCTTTAATATACCAATATTTTTAACACCTTATAAAATTATGTAATAATCGTTTTTTAGCTGGTTAAGTCTAATTTTATTAAGATTAATAATGTAAATTGTAAATATTAAATTTAATTATTTTGAGTTGCATATTTTTTAAAATTAAAAATTCCATTTGCAGTTTAATGAAAATTAAAGTTTTAATTTACTTATGGAAATTAATAATTAAAAAAAGGAAAAAAAGGATTAAACAAAAAAAAAATTTATCATGCTTAATTAGTTTTTTTTTTTTAAGCATTTTTTTACATAACTAAAAAATGTATAAAAGTTTATAGAAATTAAGAAAAACTTTTTTTTGTAAAGCTAATCTTTGATGTATAAAAAAAAAAGAAAATTATAGTTTATTAAAGTATCTTTTCATATATAAAAAAAAGTATAAAAGAAAGCTTTTAATTTTTAAAAATCTCTTAAGACTGATTTATAAAATCTTTTAATTAAAGTAAAACACTTAAGAAAAAATATGTTTTCTTTGTTGTTGTTTTAAAAGTAAAAATGATTTTCTAAGGTGGTAAAAGAATTCCACAGTTTTACTAAGGCTTTTAGCATAAAATATGCACTTTTTAGTTTTTAAAGAAAAATCATGTATTTTCTATTTTTGGTAGCAAAATTTTTATCATAAATATGCTTGAAGAAAGGACTTGAGAATATGAAAACCCAGGCGCGCACACGCGCTATAGGCTACTTAGGCTGTAGCCTACCCTTTCAAGGCATCTTTTTCACAAATATTTTAATTTTCTTCATATATTTTAAAAAATTTATCATTATTAGCCTACCCCAGCGCAACTTTCTGTGTGCGCGCCTGAAACCATATATAATAAATAAGTTTAGTCAAAAAATTGCTCATTTTATCAGATAAATTAAATTTGATATTGGATTGTTTTTATTGCTATACTTATAATGCATATTTTCATAAGAATTTCATATTAAAATTATTCTCACAAGTGAAATGATTTTTCTAGACTATATATAATGTAATGCCAAATCGTATGGTTACTCTCACTACTTACGACCTTACTACTTATACCAAAGATTAGGTTTGACACAAAATATTGTATTTTCTGGACAGAAGGGACGCTGTATTTCAGTCAATATACGGTTTTGGCGGTATTCACTGATCACGAATTTGGGGTTCTTTCTTGAGAAATGTGCATAACACCCTAAAATTTACAAAAACTACTCCTAAAAGGTGTGTTTTTTCTATTTTCGCTTAAGGGTGAGAAATTAATTTTTAATAAAAATTCCTCAAAATTCGTGATCAGGGACCCAAAAAATTCGCAGAAACTGAATCTTAACACTGACAGTGCGAAAATAGCAAATCACCCCCTTTTTAGGGGTATTTTTTGCTAATGAAGGGGTGAAATATTAACTTTTCATAGAAAAGCCCTCGGAATTCTTGATCAGCGACCCAATAAACCCTAATACATCAAAAATACCCCTTATTAGGGTAGTTTTTGCAAAATTAAAGGGTGTTCTGCACATTTCTCGTACACAAAAACAGATTTGAACCGCTAAAGTTGGTTATAGTAGGAACCGAATATTACTCTTACCATAAGAACTGAAAATGTTTTTCTAGAACCGCGATTCAGGGTTCTAAAAATTAGTTTAAAACCTTCTCTTAAAAAATTTTTTTCAAAATAAAAATTAGTTAGGATCAAAATTAGTTGGATCCACCAATATTAGGATTAGGTCAGGAATAAAGTACTGCAAATTAAAGGCATTTCAAAGTATAAATGTGGTTCAAAATTTATTGAAAAAATGATGCAATATTTGCGAAATTTTAAAAGATAAGCACATTTAAATCAACTTCTAATGATATTTATATAAAATAAGTACTTTTGCATGAAAAAAATTCTACACAATCATTTATTTTAGCCCATCAAATTCTTATAATAATATATCCATAATAAAATGATTTAAAATATAAAACAAAAAGAAAGCTGATTATTAATTAAATTGTCAATCAATTGATTGAATAAGAAAAAATAATTATAAAAATAAAAATAACAATAATTAATTGATGTTCAGGAACACAGCTTAATTGCATCATCAGTTACTTGTTTAAATTATATACAAATATTAATAAATATTAAATTGCTTATAATTGATAAAGTCTGATTGTTCTTAAAACCGTAAAATTAAAACTCTGAAAAATTCGTCACTCTAGAATTTCACATGAAATTTAACCTCTGATGATAAATTATATATATTAATAAATGATTAATTTTATTTTATATTGATTTATTCTGGCATTTGCTACTTCGATATTTAAGAACATTTGAATATTTTAAATAGGGTACTTAAATTTTGTAAATTATTAAATACTCGTTTCGTATAAAATATTCATCAAAAATTTAGTATTTTAAGTGATTCCTGCAATTAAAATTGAAGACTAATATTTTAGCTTATCAATTGCAGTTACATATTAATGCAAAATACTTATTGTTATGTCTGAAACTTCTCATCAGACTAAATATTTGAGCCTAAAAAAATAATTGCATTATTATAAAACCGTTAAATTTTACAAACAAACATTTACAATAAAATTAGATAAGATAAAAAAACATAATAATAATTAAAATAAAAAAAAAAAAATTGTAAACAATCTGTTTCATATGTAAAAAATAAAAAATTTTTATCATAAAAATGATAAAAAAAAAAATTGTAAAATAAATAAATAAAGTCTCGTAAGAATAAAAATTTTTTTAGCGCATTTTTAGCCTGAATGTATTTTCTGTACATTTTTTTTTCTCTCTGTATTATTTCTCATTCTCGCGGGTCTTTGCACCGTTGACCTTCGGTATTGATCTTATATAGCCGGAACTATATTATATTCCTTTTGGTTTCTCGTGTGTGCTTTTTCCCTCTTATAAGATACCCTACAAACGCGGTACCGGATGCGCAATTTTCCTTTATTTTATATCAATTATTTATTTAGGCTTAAATTTTTTATTTAATTGATACTATAATACTAATTAAAAAAAATTTATATTCTTAAATTTGAGACGATTACTGATTAAATATAAAATAAAGAATTTTATTTATCATTGTTAAAATAAATATATTTGTACCTCTAATTTTATGAATAACTTATATTTGATAAAATATATTATGCTATTAAAACATCAAATTTCATATTATTATATTTATCAAATTCCATTCAGATAGCAAATATTTTTTAACAGCATTACAAAAATTTTACAAGATTGTCCAAAACAGTTAAGGGCCTGAATTCATAGCTAACATCATGTCATTATTTAGCATGTTGAATTCGATTACTTTGGAGAAAAATTTTTCTCGCAAGCAAAATGATTTCTAAAGATTATATAAATGGACAATCAGAAAATTTATTTTAATTTCGAGTTAAGCACTTTTTCAAAAATGTATGGATGAAGTAAATTTTAATTGAAGTTTAGTTTATCGATTTTGTATTTAATGAAATCATTTAAAAAAAATACAAACACCCTTGATATTATGATATCATAATATTAAATTATAAATTTAATAATTCAGAATGGTATATAGATAGTTGTTTTTCAAGTTTATAACTTATAGAAGAACAAGAGCAATTAAACTATAATAATATCATTATTCAATAGTACACTCGTATATTTTTATTGCTGATAATTTTATTAGTATAGAATACATAAGAGAAATCTAAAATTTTTTGATTTTTCTTATTTTCAAGATTAATTCTGAAGTATAACAGCAAGGATTTTTGAGATCCCAGGAGGTTAACATTAATAAAAAAAATGTTGAACCAATAGAATGATTTTAAAAAATTTTATTTATAAATTACAAATATTATTAAAAATTGCTTGAACCCTAAGAAAAATAAAACCATTGGGACAATCATATCCATTGGAAATGTAATTTACAACTATTATTGTTTGTGTTCTTAAATTAAAACTAATCTAACTTAAGTTGTAATCTTTGCCTTTAGCTATTGAAGTTTATGAGATATTTTATGTGTAAAAAGAGTTTGAAAGTTAAATTATTGAGTTCTTTAACTAGTAAAATTTTCCTGTCAGAAATTTGTATCCCCTGTGATTAATTCTAAAATTTCTTTTTCATTTTTAGTTAAAGTTCTAAACATTCATTTAATTTTACTATGAGAGAATAAGATTACTTTGCTCGAATTTAGCTAAAATCTATAAAATATCTTCCTTTGTTTTTTCGATGATATATCAATTTTGAATGGTTAACTCAGAAATTCAATTAAAGTATTTAAATATTTGAGCAATTGCAGTTAAATTTCATCAACAGTAAATACAAACTCTTTTAATCGAACTTTAAATCAAATATTAAGAAGTATTGAGAAAACTTGAACCAACATAAATAAGGAGCACCCTTACACCAATACCCCCAAGTATAAATCAGTGGCAATGTTAAAGTAACTTGATAAATTCAATAAAAAGTTAACTGATAATTAAATTATTTTTGTAAAATAGATCACTTTTTATCAGTTTTACTTATGTCATAAAAAAATAATTTAAATAAAAAGTGTGTAAAATTTTAGTATCAAGAATCCTTCAAATCTGGTATCAGCACTGATAAGGGGTGACTTATGTTATCTAAATTTGTAAGATAAAGGATGTTTATTACCTGTAAACTGTTTTATTTTAAAAAAGATTTAAAAATTTACCTAATTGACTATCAAGACATGACTCCCTGTCCTCAAAAGAAATTATCAATATTTTCGCTTCAAACCCCATTTTTGTCCAAAAAAAATTTATTTTCATAAGCTTTGATATACCAAGTTGAATAAAAATGCTAATTAAATTTATATAATTTTTTTTTTAACAAAGTATCTATCAAAAGCTCATTTTCTGAAAGTAAACAGATTTCGCTTGAATTATAATACCAAAATAGATCTAGAATTTTACGAGAAATTTTAAACAGATTTTGTTAACTCTGATTCGTATATAATCAAAATATTTTTTTAATTCTTTATATATGCAATAATCAGTTAAATCATTTCTAATACAATAACCTACTGACTATCATCCTCAAAATAATTAAAAAAAAATCATAATCACCAGATAATTAATTATTTAACTTAGCACTAACTAAAAAAATGTTAATTAACAAATAAAATCAATAATTCCATTAAAACATAAAAATAAATTACAACAATTTTGCTAAAATAATGATGATAATAATAACAATAATAATAATAATAAAATGAAATAAAAAAAAAAGAAAAAATTCACGCGAATATACTATAGGTTATAATACAAGAAGAGCGCTATATATATATATATATATGCACTTTATTCACGGTTGTTAACCCCAGTCGCACTGTATTCAGCTGTATGCTCCGTTATTTTCTATATATATAATAGTCCTCTAAATCTTGCAAAAAAATATGTTATTTTCATGAAAAAAATACAAAAAAAAAATTTTTTTTTTTTTGCATACAATATAATATTTTATGTATTTAATTAATTATAATTTTCTTTTATTTATGTGATAAATTTTTCATTGTATTTAAATTTTTATGTTGAGAGAAAATGTCTTACCGAGTTTATTTTTAATTAAAATCAGCTATGATAATAAAATTTCTTCGCCTGTTTTTTATTAAAAATTAGCATCTTTTTCTTGTAAATTTGATGCGAAAATTTCTCTTTTTATCCATACAAATATTTCTTGGCTTTTGTGTTTTAATAAATTGCACATTAAATTTGACGTTTTCTTTGATTTAATCACAAAAAACACAAATATACGTATGCACTTTTTTATGCACTCAAATACACACATTTATATATAAAAAAAAAAATTATAAAAAAAAAAACTGATGCACCAAAATGCAACGCTTCGAAATACCGGCGCCCGGGGGCCATGAACTGCACTACCGATTAAAAAAATTTTTTTTAACTCTTCTTTGTATAACTTTTTTATGATAAAAAAAAAAGCTTGCAAACTTGCACTGTGACTTTAAACACTTTATCAGATAAAATTTTGTTGTTGTTGTAGAAGGTCACGATAAAGTATTATTTATGCAAAGCACGATTTAATTTACAATAAAAAAAAGTAAAAAAAAAAAAATTAAAAAAAAAAACAATAAACATGAGATGTTCTGACATCGAAGGTCGTAGAAAGACTGCGCGCTGAGGAAAGAACGATGAGAGCAAGAGGGGAAACACATAGATGGTTAAATCGTCTGGCGGGAGCACCTCCCCTTTCACCCGTTCTCTTCTCGTCTCATCAAGCCCTCCCCCGCATCATCGTTGTTGCATTTATACGCCTCCCCACTTTTATTTCAATATACCTAGATCAGTTTTTATTATAAAATATTTTTGCACGTGTATTTTTTATAGGATATAAAAATTCTGTACTTGTATTAGTAAATTTCTGCATTTATCCCTGATGTGCATCTTCTTTTTTTTTTTCTTCTACGATTATATTTTATTTTATTATAGTGAACCCTCAGCATCCACCTCCAAGGACCTTATAGTCCTCCGCTCCTCCTATGTTCCTGTATCCCCTACTATTTTTTTATTTTTTTAACTAAAAGGTCTCTCGGTCATTCCCGCCGAGTTTTATATATACACATTTAATGCAAACCTGTAAATCTAAGCCATATAAAATTTTGTTTCATTTTTAAAATTTTATTTTCTAAATTTAATTTTTTATACTTTAAAAAAATTAATAATTATAAAATTTTTATGTAATTTAATTTTTATATGAGTGCGTTACCTAGTTTAAATAAATATTTAAATTAATTAAATAATTTAATTAAAAAAGTTTACTTGATTATTATCCTAGGAAATTAAAAAAAGTATTTAAAATTTATTTAAATAATTTACTTTCAAAAATTACGTAAATTTGTCTATTTAAAAAAAATTTTTAAATCAGTAGAAAAAGTAGTGTTCAAGTCAGACACGTCTATTTTTCGCGCCACCCTCAAAATTTAATGCTTATACTGTACAAGCGTATGCATTAGTGTATTTCTCAAACTAAAAATTTTTTAATGTAAAAGTAATCATTATTTTCATGGTAATGTATTTAATTTTAACATAAAAAATCTAGAATTATTTCAAAGGGTCGTCCATAAATTACATAATATGATAGTTGATATTTTTTAATTCTCCTTCCCTCCCTTCAAAATTACTAATACAAATGACATATTTTTTCACATGGTAAAACTATTTTGTATAAAATTTCAACCCTCCCCACCACCCTTCCAATTTTTCTTTGGCCCCCAGCCCAAAAAATTAATTACATTTCTAAAAAACTTTTAAAACCAAGTTCAAAAAATTTTATTAAAATAAATAAAAACTGTTACCTAACTAGTCAACTTTTTACCCAAACGATTTCTAAAATTTTTCAAATTTTATATTTAAGAAATTATATAATATAAAATATAAACTAATAATAAAAATTTTTAATATAAAATAAGTTTTTATTATAATATTTAACTTTAATATTTGATTTAAATCTTTATTGTATTATATTCATTGGATATTAAACTTTTATTAGAACTTGATAAAACTTTTTCTGTTATAATATAAAATTTTATTTTAATACCTATACATATTTAAAATTAAAATAAAGTAATTACTAATTTTATTGTTTTAATTATTTAATGTTCAATTAATTTATACTTGGTTGATACGTGGTAGTTTTCTAAAAAAAAGAGTATAAAAACTCTTGGGGAATATTGGGCCCTGAGGTAATAATAAAACCTAGGGTATCAATATTTTCTGTTTGTTTTCCAAAAATCTGAAGGCTTGGAATTTTTGAACGTGTTTTATTCTCGTTGTTTGTATATTTAGAATTATTAAAATTAATATGATTCTGATCGTTTTCGAATGCCAAAGCTTATTATAAAAAATGGATGAAAAGTTTTAAATATCTAAATTAGTATCAATGCAATGTATAAAGAGCTTTTGAACACGTACAATATTTGACAAGGTTCAAATTTGAAGGTTTATAGAGGGTATTTGTATAGAATATTAATGTTCTTTTTAAAGCTTTCATAACCAAAATTAAATGTACACAGTATTATTTCTGTATATTCAGAGATTGTATGCTATATATATTGTATATATATGTTATGTACAATCGCCGAAATGGTACAATCCCATGATTGTACAAAATATCCTGAACCATCATATGATTGTACAACGTCCCTTGTACAATCCTGAATTGAGATAAATTTTATTACAATAATGCCATAAATTTTATTTTAAATTTATGAAAATAAAGTCTATGAAGTATGTAAAACTAGTTGGAAATGTAATCTTTAAGTACATTTATTTATCAGATTTATTACAATAATGTCATAAAAAATTATTTTTTATAAATAAATTTTTTTTAATAAAGTGTTCACATAATTAATGTAATAATGAATTTCAATACTTTCTTACAATTTTATTTTATTTATTTACTTCCTTATACCACGATAGATTAATCATAACATTATTAACATGAAAAATGTTTATATGCAAGGGGGGTGCAAGCATGTCATTGGGAGGGGATCTTAGAATAATTTCAATTTTAGGACTTAGAATAATTTCGATAAAGGAGTATAGATTTATAAGGATTTTAGGAGTTAAAAATTATTATTTTTTTGCTTCAAATTATAAAGGCTTCAAGATTCAAAATATAAATTTAAACACGTTCCACGTTCATTGGTTGTGAGTTCACAAACCGGTTTTAAGTTTTTGTAATTAAATTAAATCAGACGAGGAGCCCCATTTCGCAGAGAAATTTTATAATTAATAGGTCTATGGAATTTTCCAACGGATATTTACGTTTTTTGGATTTCTGAACACGAATATGATATTCTTTTTTACCGAATATCAGTTCAGTTGCTCATAATAGACAACTTTAGGTTAATTTTTGGGTTTTTTTCTATATTAGAAAGTATTACTTGAATTTTTTGTGCCTAATACTTTGGCATACTTTATAGACTTTATTTTAATAAAATTAATGAAATTTATTGTAATAAAATTTATCTCACTTCAGGATAGTACAGGACAGTTTGTACAATTTCAAGGATTATTTTATAAAATTATTTTAAAAAATATTATTTTTTCTCCTTTTCTAAAATCATACGGCTCGAAGGACCAAATGTTTTAATTCAAAAATCAATTTCCGAAAGAGAATGGAGAAATGCATTTTAACGTAAAAGAAATTTTGAAAATAAATTTTACTCAATCAGTATTATATGTATCGGTTATAAGTATTAATCATATATCAATATTTCATTTGAAAAAACAAAAGAATCAGTTATGTTTATTCCAATATTTCTTTGTGCATGAAAGAACAAGAAGATTTATAAAAGATAAATCAGAAACTAATTTTTACTTGAAAGTATTATTGTTCAAGTCATAATATTTTAAATGAATTAAGACAAGCATAAAAATAAAAGTCTAAAAGTATAAAAACAGAATATATATTTTAATACCTATCAATTTTTTCGAAAGAGAAAAAAAAATTTTAAATTGAGAGCTTGCGCGATAAAATAAATAAGTGAACTATTTTGTACACATTTATATATATATATATATATATATATTCTGTAGTACAAAAAGAACGAAAGAAGAAAGAACGAGGAAGATTTTCTCCCACTATTTTATTTTTTTATGTATGCACTAAAACTTCCTTAGGAGGTTGAAACTCTTCAAGTGGAAAAAACGAAGGACGCGGGGTCAAACGACGTAAGGGTTCACTGACATCCGACACACTGAATTTACTTTCAAACATAGACGAACGACCATCTAAGAGTACTTTTCTTTAAGTTTTTTTTTTTATCAACTTTAGAATGTCTGATTTTTATTTATTTATAACAAACGTGAATCTATATTTTATTTATTAAACTTTACTTGGATTGAAAGTTTCTTTTTAACACCCTATTTTTTTTTAATTAAAAAAAATGTATAGAGAATTTTTTTTTTTCTGAAGAATTTTTATTAAGCTAAAAACTATTTTGCTTGAGATGTTGAATTTTTAAAATTATGAACTAACGAGGGTAGCCTGACATTCATAAAATACCAAACTAGGTCATAATTATATACTTTATAAGTAGCTATCATATACCTAAAGAAATAATTTTTTATCTCTATTTTTATCAATTAAGTTGGAAAAAATATAAAAAAAATGGTGACTTGATTATAAAAAATATTTCACATTGTTTTGTATCTTATTTTTGTAGTTATTTTTGGAAAAGGAAATCATAATTTATTATCTTCTATTTTTAGATTTTTAAAATTTTTATTCAAAAATTCTTTGTAGTTTATATTATTTTAAGATTTATAAAATTATTAAATGTCTACTTTTGCTTTATTTAATTATTTATAAAAATGAAATTAAAAAAAAAAATATCAGAACAAAAGATTTGGTGTAATATTTTTGCTTCAGATCTTCAGATTTCAAAGAAATAATTTAGAAAAATTTTAATTTCAAATAATCATTTTGCGCCTTAAATATTCATTTTTTTAACAAGATTGTTTGTGCCATAGGGAAAATTTTTATGCAAGAGTGCCCTGTCATGCGAGGTTTTCATATTCGCAGGAAATCCGCAAACATAGAGTCATCACATTCCATGTGTTAAAACATGATATTTGTGAATTTTCATACACGGTTTCTTTATTCGAAATTCGACTTCAGTTCAAGGTTTTGTTTATTTGTCATTCGCTCTTCTTTTAAATTCTAGCCTAAGCAAATAAAATTTCTGTGCCATCTTAACATACTTGACTACACGTGCTAAAAATCTTCTTCTTCCATATAACCTAAAAACAGTTTCTGATAATTTTATAGCTCATTAATATTTTAATTATCTATAGATAAAGCTTACAAAAAATGTCAAAAATGAATTCCCATAATGATTGAAGTCTTTAACCAACCAAAACCTATTAAGTTACTCAGATAAAAATTTAATATGGCTCTGTATAAATGATATATAATTTGAATTAAATTTTTCTAAGTTATTTTGCTTAAAAACTGCATGTTTAGAGCTAAAATATTTAAATAATTTATAATTTTTTCACAACAGAGGGTTCACCTTTAAGAACCTATAATTTAGAGCAAAATCCAGCGAGGGGTGCTCACCTCCCCCCTTAAATAAAAAATTATATTACATATTTTTTAAATTAAAAAAATTTTACAAAAATATGTAAACTTTTGCCCCACAAATGGAATCAAATAAATTTACTGCCCGGATGAAAAATATAAATTAAATATTAACTAAATTCGCTGCCTGGGTTGCAAATATAAATTAGGAATCAACTAAATTCGCTGCTATAGCCCAGCAGGCGTTCACCTCCCCCATCTGAGGACCAAAAATTACCATGTTTTTTACATATAATTTTGAAATATTTTATAAAAATAAGTCGATTTTTTTCTGAAACAGTTCCCCCCCCCCTCCAGAGAAAGTTTTCTGTACCCACTAATTCAAAGTTTTCCTGTAAAATAAATTTTTTTTAACAATACAAGAAGGCTTGAATGCTGTTTAAATATAGCTTCCAAAACTAAATAATTTTCAAATAACTCCGATTTTAGCAAACTAAGTTTTTGAAAAATTTATGCTTTCCTTGTTAGTTAAAATTAAATTCTTACATAATAAATTAGTAATAATAAAGTTATTACATTTTGAACATATAATTATTACCTAATAAATCATGAAACCTGAATTGAATAATAATTTATAAAATTATTAAACGATTAGCTATAATTATTATTCAATAAGCGCAGTTCAACAAACTGAAAAAAAAATGTAATACACAACAACATATTTCATAAAAAATATTGCAACGATCACCAACAACATACACTGTATATAATAAGTTAAAAAAGTATGTAAAACTGAGTCAGAAAAAAAAAACAAAGACGAAAAACTCTGATAAGGAAATAACAAGAGCGACTTTTTTTTAAAAAAAAAAGTAAAATGATGCATTCGAGGGTAAAACAAGCGCATATATAAATGTAATATAGATACGGAAGCGAATGTCCGGAAGTGCCTCCAGGCTGATGGCACGCGATCTAATTCCTATACGCCTACGTTATATATGTATTTATTTATTTTACCTTTATGAATTTATTTAAATGCACGCATATTTTTGTATGTTAATACCAATGACCGCTATTACATCTGGGTATTTGCAAAAAAAGTATGTTTAATTGCTAGTATGTCAGAATTTGTTTTTTTTGATAAAGCAGGTGCTTATATACGTGCACTAATCATCACGTATAATTTTTAAAAAATGTGGCTTTTTTGTGTAGAAAATAACGTAAATTCGTATAATTTTGATATTTACATTTTTAAATAATGCAATTTGTAGTATTTCTGAATTTTATTACTTTAAAAAAAATATTGAATTTTTTATTACCAAAAAATAAAAGAAAAAAAGATAAATATTTTTTTTTAAATTCATTGAATTTTATTTTTTTTATTTCTTTTAAAAAATCGAATCTGTTTTTTAACCTAGGAAAATTCTTCTCATCGTGTATCTCCGGTATACATCGGAGCTTATATTGATCACAAGAGTGCACCATATTCCCAAATATATAACATTGTTGTCTAATATATATATATATATATATATTATATATAAATCTTTTGATACCATATATTATATATTTTTGTGCTTTTTAGTTTTATACCGATAATATATTATTTTTGTATCTTTGATCTATATTTTCTGCTTTTTTTATGTACGAGGAAAGAAATGTTAAGGTCAAAAAACTATCTATATGAATAAATTAACTGTGTATTAAACTGCATTTTTACAATGAAACATTGGGACAGGAATTGTGGGGCAGTTGCAAGGAATGAGGTTCTTGATGGAAAAATGAACTACATGAGAAGCTTAAGGGAGAAGCCTTTGATAACATATTAGGAGCAAAGCTGTGAATTTCATAAATTCAAAAGAGGTTAATAAATAGATAAAAAATTTTTCTTTCAAAGAATTGGGTACCTCAAAAATGGTATAAAAAGTCTAAAATGGATTCGTTCAGCAAAATTTAATTGATTTGAGGAGAATTTTGCACCCAAAAACCCATTTTTCCCATAAAATTTAAATTGTAAATTACTTTGAGGTATAACGAGAAACTTCGGTCACCGAATGAAACAATTAATTTTAAAACTTACTTTTTAATGATGCACTTTTTCTGGCAATTATAAATCATTCTTTTTTTTATTGTTTATATCCATGATTTCTTATGCATTTCGATGGTAACCTATAAGTTACTGAAGCAGGACTTATAGCAAATATTTCAACAGTTCAAAAATTTTGTACTTAAATTTCTAATAATATTTTTAAGACTTCAATAATCACAAGAAATCCTCTAAATTTAAATTTGAATTCTAGAAATTTATATTTTTTAAATTCTTAAAATTTTATTTTTAAAATACAGAATTCAATATTGCTTAGAAAGCAAGAAAAATATTTTAAATATATTTTATGTACTGAAATGATTTATTTTTTGCAAACATCAGAAAAAAATTTTTTTTTAATTTTTATTTTTTACAATTTAAAATAAGAAAGTTATGAAAAATATTATAATAAAAATAAAAACTTAATAAGTAAATTTATTTAGAAATTTAAATAATTTTTTTATTGTTTCAGTAGTAGCAGTTAAAAGCAGTTACGAGCAGTTAAAATAAATAATTTACATAATCAAAATCAATGGGTTTTTTTCTTAACAGTTCTTGGAGTGTCTCAATATTAATAAAAAAAAATTAATTTATCTAAAAATTTCTTCCTCAAACAAACAATAAAAATCAGTAACTTTCTATTTTTTGCCCTAAATGCATCGATTATTATTGAGTTTCTACTCTATTCTTTGTGTATTAAAAAAAACTGCATACACGAGAAACCAATCCAACAACTCATATATTTTGGCACACACATAATTATTATCTTTTTTGTTCTTCTATTATAATATCGATATAAGTTAAACAAAAGCAAAGCATAAAAAATAAAAAAGAATGAAATGTCTTTTTTAAAATAATAAAAGAAGTGCATGCGAAAATAAAAAAACCAAGTTTTTTTTTAAACTAAAAGACAGAGAGAGAAAATAAAAATAAAAAAATTTATGTGTGTTGCCTATTGGGTTAGTTATTTAGGACCCACAGAGTATATTATAATATTATATGCATAAAATGTGCAATTTTACGAAGATCTAAAGCTGAGAAACTTGATCGAGCCGGACGCAGCTGCTAAACGCATGCACAAGACGTTGCTCTCTTTCAAGGCGTGTGAGAGAATCAAATTTTTTTTTTTTTTAAGAGATACTGTACTATAATATAGAAAAAGAAAGAAATTAATATAATAAAAGATAAAAAAAAAAATTATATTTGGATCATGCAATAAATTTTGCTAGGGGATCAAAATTTTTTAATGCAATATTTTTATTACCAGTAGATTAATTTTAGTTTTTTTTTTAAAAGTGCATAATATAATAAGATCTTCTTTTTTGTTCCCTCTATGCAGTAAATAAATTTAATGTAATTTATGTTTTTATAAGAATTTAAGTTTTATATAATATTATTATAGCATGCATTTTTAGTACGTAATGCGGGTATGCATTTAAGCTTCAGAATATGTGAAAAGTAATTTTTGTAATTATGGAATTATGGTAGGTATTATGTATGATATTTTATAAATATAATTAGAAATTTAAGGTTAAATGGAGAATTTACAAATGAGCGTAATAATTTTTATGAAAAATCATATTTTATTGCGATTTGTCACAATTATTCATTTACAAGACTATGAATTATTCTTTTAACTTAAAGGGCAGTGCAGGTTAAAATCCAACTTTTCTGAAAAAACCTAATTTTCAGAAAAAAAAATTAAGGATAAATTTTCAAAGAAAAAATTCTCCGAGCAAACATACTATAAAAACACCCAAACCCACAGTTTTGAATCCACCAAAGTCTTGGCAATGTTTCCCTCTTCTTGGATTTTCAATTTTTTGCTAACATTTTCTGAAAATTAGGTTTTTTCAAAAAAGTCGGATTTTAACCTGTACTGACCCTTAATTGAACAAGAAATGTACACCATAATTTTCTGCAAAAATCGATTAAAAAAGAATTATATTTTTTTTTTACCCTTAATTTTATTTAGTAACAATCTGGACTTGCTTAAATTGCCTTATATTTCAGGTAAAATTTATTTTAATTGAAGAAAAATCTTTTCATCTTGAAGACGCGGACCTGTTGCTTTTAGTAAGAACCTATAATCTCAAAGATAAGGACTTGCTACTTCAGCATCATAATTATAATCATTTTTTTCCTTTTGTTTTTGCATATTTAACAAGTACCAAACTAGACCCTGAATACTATTTTCGAACCCATTATGTAACAGTATAAATATCGCCAATTTTTCGATATTAGAATCTATAATAATGCATTCTATTAAATTCATCAAGTTAAACAGTTGTTTAGATTCTTCTTTGTTATGATTTATTATTTAGTAAACCATATTAATAAATTCTTATTTACCATAGTCACCTGACTCTCAATTTCCAAAAAAGCCTCTGTATCAAATATTTGAAGTGTTATTTAATACGATCCTATCAAAATTATTCAAAAAATTAATTCAAATCAATGACATAAATAAAATCAGATTCAAATTAATTTTACATGACTTTAAACCAAAATAAATTTTTCATTAAACAATGTTTTATTAAACATAGCAACAAAAAAAAGGACCCCCAAAAGAAAACCAGTAATAAGAATAATATTACGTGTATACTTAAAAACCAACTGACGCGTGTTCCCATCATAACTATTTAAAAGTAAAAAAATAAATAGGGACAGTATAAATAAAAAAAAAGTAAAATAAAAGGCGATTACTATTTATACATACTTTATATTCGCGGGGGCAAAAATAATATGTAGAAAAAAAAACCTGTTGATACTAGAGCTCTAATATTTTTCCCCCTTTTTTTTTTGTTATTTTAATTCTATGTATAATATTCTTTGTTGACTTTATTTCTTTTTTTTTTTTTTTACAGTCTAATTAAATACAATGATAGTGGTTTAATGTGTTATGCATTCAAAAGTAATAATTACGGTGATAGATTGGTTGATAGGGACTAAAAGCAAATTATTTTAATATATGCTTGCAGGATATAGATTGCTAATTTTAATCAAAATTTTGAGCTTTTTTTTATTTATTTTCATCAAATATTATGCGTTTGTTTGATGTATTCTAATTAACAGTAACTTTTAAGCAATTTATGTGATTTTGCAAGTTCAGATAAAATCACTTGAAAGAAATTAAAAATATTTTTTTTATTGGTAAGCTCAAATCAAGAATTTGCCAATTCATGGAAATTTTTTGTTATTATTTTGAATTTTTAGAGAAGCTTTTAGAGAATTGGGGGCTGGAAATTTGCTTTTTACGCCATTTTCAATTTTTAGGGTTCCAAAAACGTTCGAAAATAGTATATTTTTAGGCAAATTTTGAGTAAAATCGAAGAGAGTAAAAACAATTTTTGGTAGTTTTTTTAAGTTTCAAAGAAATGATCTGAAAATTTTTTTTTGTTTATAATCCTAACAAGTAAAATATTTTTCCCAATCTATCATCAAAATCTGAATCACTTGCTCACCATTCTCAAAAGATATGTTTTAAGCTCCCTTTTCTCTACATTTATTTAAAACATTAAGATAGGATCAGTAAAATTAGTAACGAGATAAATTTTTGCTGAATAAAAGGTACTGATAAGAATTTAAATAAAATTTAGATAAGAAATGCAGTTTAGAGATAAAAACGAAAATATGAGATATTAATGAGCTGATAGAAATGAGCTGAAAATAATTTTGTTCTATAAAGTTGAGAACTAATCTACCACTTACCAAATTAACTGCAAAATATAAATCAAAATTTTTGCATAAAACTTTTAATTACAAAACGAAATTTTATGAAAATACATCTTGAATTCTACAACAGTGTATAACTTTAAAGAACATTTATTTGATTATTTCCGGTTTCACGTGTACCACCTGACTTTTTTTTGTGAACAAAGAAATAAAAGAGTTAAAGAAAAAAATGTCTAAAAAAAAGCAAATCGATCGAGCTAAAAAAAAAATTCTTAAAAAACAATTCAGTTCATAAAAAAATTCTGTACAATCCAGCATATGAACGATACAAAGTTTTTAATAATAATTATTGACCACGTAAAATATTTTATTTCGATAGATTTTACAGATGAATATGCATTTTAGAAAAATCAAAAATTGCAAAATGAGAAGACGCGACGACTAAAGAGCAGATTTCCGTGCACTTGAGATTTAGGGGCGCATTTTGTTCTATATCTTGCATATAATACATACTGATGATAGGGGATATATATATTTATGAAAAGAGTTATAAGCTAGACAACTCAGAGACTGAAAGCGGCCTTCACACTTCCCTCATCGTGGATTGCATATAATGCGTTCGCGTGTATTATAATTTTTAACAGAGAAACGCACAAAAAGAATGAGTCTGATATTACTTATAGATATTATAGTTCAGCGTTTATGAAAAGCTTCTTTATGTCAAATCTTTAAAAATTTTACTCTGTACTTTCATATATCTTTTAGTACTCATATTTTTAAATTATGCTTCAAAAAATGTATCCGTGAAAATATTTTTGAAACTGATCAAAAACTGTATCATGTTTTATTTTATGAATGCGTGACTGCACTCATTATTTATTTATTATAATATACATTTTTTTTTCTTTGTTCTTAAAAAAAATAAAAAATTCCTCATGAGAATAATATAGTACATCATTCTATTCATCGTGATTTAGAATTGTTTTCTTTAAATTATCATTATATATTTAACAAAATGATATTTTAGGGTGCATCAGACGAAATTTTTATTTTTTAAAACTTTATAGACCCTACGAACTAAACTAAAATCTTCCCATGGCTAGTTTTTTTTTTTTTTTTTAATGCGTTCATCGTCAAAAACCTGATTTTTTTTTTATTAGATTAGTGTTATACGTGCATATTAGCCTGCATGTTATTCAATAAAGATGCCACAGTTTTTGTTATTTGTCAGACTGAAAAATTTGTCAAAAAATAAAGTTTTTTTTAAATTTGGTTTTATGTTACTGCCCATTTAAATTGTGTCAGTTATTACTTATAATATTATGAGGTAAAAAATATCGGCCTTAAGAGGGTCTGAAAACGTCCCTTGTAAATGTATATTTGAATTAAAAATTGCGGGTGAATGAAATCCAATTTTGTCTATAATAATCGTAAAATACTATATAGAATTTTTAAATTTACGTCTCAGCTAATATGCATAGAATATGCTGTTATTCCAAAAAAATGTAGAAAACAAAGATATCATAATTTTTAAGCTGTCAAAATTGATAATTTAATTATTTAATTTCAGTTATTTTAAAAGCTATAATTGTATAGAATTATTTATAAATAGAAGTTACAAATTTTTTAGATTTTGCAAAAAAGGTTATACTACATTTTGGGTTGAAACTTATATATTTTAAAATATCAAGGCAGTCTAGCAAATCCTGTATCGAATGACCCAAATTCAAATCAGCCTGTTTATTTTGGCATAACGTATCATAAAAAATTGTAAGCAAAGATTTTATAAAAAAGCTCAATATACATTCGTGATAACTACTTATTTGTTTCAATGTACGATCATTAATAAAGAGATTTCATCATTATTATTATTTTTTTAATTTAATCATGCGGTTTTATTAAAAATCAATTTAAATACAATGTTTCTTATGTGTATTATATTTTACAGTCATTTATTAAGTGTAAATTATGTATACATGAATGCTGTTTACATAATTATATTTGAAGCTATGTATTACTTATAAATTATTTATTAAAAAATGACTTACTATAAATATTTATGATATATGAATACTTTCACGTTAGTCAGACAACTTGGATATTTAATTTTTTTAATATCAATCTTTTTTTAAAAAAGCTGTACTTGTAAGTCGAGTTTAAATAATAGATTTGAATTATTAAATAATTTTATTAATTATACCTTTCAAATTTTGGTAAATTAATGTTGTGGAACTTTATCGAAAAATATTTTTCTCGCAAATGAAATGATATTTAGATACTATAAATTAAGTAATGAAATTAAAATTGAATTTGTAAAAAAAAAGTTTCCCATAAAAATATAGCGTAAATAAACGTAACAACCCTGGTAAAAAAATAGCAAAAAAGAATATCTTGGATTTTGCAAGATTCTGGCTAGAATTTACGGGACCCAATTTTCTATTAATAAATAAAAATTCAAAAACATAATCACTCGATTTTTGGATTCCTTGGAAATTTTGTCTAACACTCTTTTTAGGCAAATATCGCATAAATATTTGTTAAAAAACTTCATTGTTTTTTATTTTCTAAGGAATCCGAAAATTGAGTAAGAATTTTTCGGAAATACCATCCAATAACTGAAAACTGGGTCCCCGAAATTCTAACTAGAATCTACCACAGATCCCAAAAATCCTGCTGCTTTTACTTTTTTTACCAGGGAAAATAAAATTAATATAAAAAATTACTCTAAGCTAGAACTTTTTTATTTCAGGCACGATCACATATTCCATTAAGTTTTTTGGTGGTTTTCAGTTATTAGAAACCCTTCGAATAACTCAAATTGAAAAAACAGTTCAATTTAGCATTTTATTCTTAGTTTTTTGTAATTGACGGTTTTTCTAAGATTTCTACAATGATTGGATGAAATCACTTCAGATTGGAAATGCTGCAACTAGATTTGATTTCAAAAATTTTCTCCACATATCCTTACACGCATAGAAATTTAATAAAACTATGTAAGGGGCTTTAAAATGACCGGTGGACCATAATTCTCCACGGTTTGGGTATTTTTAGGAATTTTCCATTTTTTGACGTCACAAAGTTATAAGGCACGATTTTTTTCATTTATATATAATAGATAAGGTGATCGTGAATAAAAATAATAAATACTTGTATTATCAAATACATATTAGAACCACTTACAGGTTAGGTAACGTAAAAATTTTATGAATTATTGCCAGACAAAAAAATATCCCAGTGTCTCAAAAAATTGGCTTGAAAAAGATTTCCTTTTTGAGGCAAATAGTACATAATTTTGGAGCCGAAATAAATATTATTTTTTAAAAGAATCGATTTTTAGGAAAAATTATTTTCTTATCAGTGATTTTACTGCAAGTCTCGCAGATATCTTATTTTCAAATTGGTAAAATTCAGTCGTATTTTATACATATGGATAATGTTCAACACATTGACTGATCTGATTGTTTACCCATAGAAAAATTTTTGTTGTTGAATTTTTGCTTCATTAACCCTTTTAAGTTTCTTAGAACTAAAAAACAAATTTTTTTTATTTTTAATAATATGACCATAAAACTCCAAATACTAATTCATTTTTGCCAATACGCATGATTGAAAAAAGCTTTATTTTTACCTGGGTATTATAAAAAAAATTTAATTTTGTGATTATTCTGTCGATTTAAATTTTTCATACTAAGTTCATACTAAGTTCATTAATTATTATTTTTCGCTTAAATAAAATTTTATATCTAAAAACGAAATAATTTTTGTGCCACAATAGCAGCTTAAAAAACTGTAACTAAAGCTTTTAAATTTCAATATGACTCTTAACTTTTTCATAAACGAATTAATTTTTAAAAAAGAATTATAAATCCATTAGATTCAGAAATAAAAATCACTCTAATTATGCACATGCATTTTTATATGATCAAAAAAAATTTTTTTCTTCAATTTATTAAATTTACTAATTTTACCAAAACCAGTTAAATATTATTTTCCTTACAGTATTAATAGGTAAACGATGCAGAGTTTTTGTAACATGGAACAAATAAAAATTACATCTTCTTCTGCAAGCTTTGTTATAAATTTAATGTCATTGAACTACAGATGACATTACGATGCAACAACTGAATTTATAATATACGATATAATATAAGTAAGTGTATTCTACACAGCTTCCAATCACTATTATAAACTATATAATATATATATATATATATATATATATATATGCGTATATATATATATATATATATATATTTGCACTTTACACACTTGTCTGAATCGTCTTTAAATGTTAATTTTTCATCACAATGATAAAATACTGCGTTAAAAAAAACTTACCTGCTTTTATTCTTTCCTTTTTGATGATAATATGAAATGAAATTTTCCTTTTTTTCTAAAGCAGCAACAATCTTCTTTATCACTTAAAATGAACCTTTTGGTGGCGGTGGTCTCTCGCGCGCGCGTCAGGTCGGCGCTCCCTGAGAGATCACTGCCCTCGCGCATACCCAACTCCTTCTTCCTCCCCACAGCCCCTCCTCCCACAATCTGGCCGCAACAACCGATATCACTCTCTTCCTCACACTCTGCATAAAAAAGACCTCTCAGAACATCGTCTGCTTGAACTTGTTCCTCCGCGCATTTCTGTCTTTTATCTATACGTATATTTATGCATTTGTGTACGTTTTGCACACATTTATACGTAAAATATATATGCCAGATTCAGCAGCACTTGCACATAATATAACGTATATCGATGAGTCTTTGCATCAGAAACGTAGGGAGAATATTCGCAGAGCCCGCGAAGAAGAGCATCTTATCAGAGGAGAACTAGTTAGTGAGAGAGGAACAGAGAGTGCGCTTGTTTCCGGCTAACCACGGGCACTCGGCAACAACTTGCTATTTCTGGGTATATTCGTCTCTTTCCAGCTCTCGTATAACAGTAATTTTGCAAGGACCCGGACGCTTTTGATGACAAGGAAAGAAGAGAGTTGAACAAAGGAAAAAAAAATGAGATTTCAGGGTAGCTTTGTCGGGGCTTAAGTTAAAAGAAATTTTTACAATCTGTCAAAATTGACGTTTATGCAATAAATAAAATGAAATTAAAAAGAGTAAAATAGTATTTCCATCTTTACATTCGCTTCATTAAAAAATTTTTTTTGAAACTTAATATTTCGAGTCCAAAAAAAAAAATTATTTTCATGAAATAATATTAAATATTTAATAAATATTTAAAACTAGTCTAGTATAAATTAAATTTAAATCCGACAAAATTTTTGTAAAATAAATTAAATCAATAGAATAAGAGTTTAATGTAAACTGACCAATCCAATAGAAAAGTTAGTTTTGAATAGAGTGATTTTTCTAACAGTCAACAAATCTTCAAATTAATTTTTTTTGTGTGGAATATTATGCTTTTTTTTTAGGGTCTCATCAAAAATTAAACTTCTATTTAAAGTGACTTCTTTCCATTTTGATACCAAGTTATAAACATGCTATATTTGTATGATATCTCTTGTCTTCTAGAAATTTTTGTATAAAAGATGCCTTACAAAATTATATCTATAATTACAGGCTCTTGGTAAATTATCTAGTTCACCCATAAATACAAATATCTATGCATTTGGTAGAATGCTTCGAAAAGGCTCACGGAAAATAATTAAGCTTCATAAAAATTAATTGTATTTGCTTCGTAATAAAATATTTTTAAAACTTTCTTGATAAAAATTTATTTCAAATAATTTTATTTAAGTAACATGAAATTTATAATTTGAATGAAAAAATTTACTTTTCATGGAAATTTTATTGTTACAAAAAAAATATTACGTAGGGGATACACTGTTTTTAAAAAATTAAATTTATATTCAAAAAATTCAGAATATTAAAAATGTTTATATTATATATAATTCGACCAAATATTAATAATTGAAAATAAATTCTAAAAAAAAACGAATGAGCCTGCGAATCTCGTTTACATATTATACATATTTTCAGGACTATATTATACAGTTTTTTGAATATGGCGCTGTTAACTAGTTTAAACATTTTAAACACTTTAAACCTCTTCTTTGCTAGATTTCGATAGATTTCTTTCTTACCACAAAATTTATTAATCCAATTTTATCGACTGTTGTTACGACAAACAATTTTTGAAAAAATAAAATTTTAATTAAAAAAGAATAAGCATATTTTAAGGGGTAAACTGAAAATTCAAGCAAAAGCACAGGGTTCTGAGGTAGAGCGCCCAAAAATGGCTTGGCAATTGCCTACAAAGAGTAGCATTAAAAGTAGCTTGTATTTAGAGTAACTAAGTATATCAGAATAATTTTCCAATTTGGGTATCTTCTGTTTAATGAAAGTTCGTATTAGTGTACTGCTATGTATATTTTTATTTATTTCTATATATAAAAAAAGGAAATACATTAAAAAAGTACAAAAGTCTTTATTAAAATTATAAAATAAATTGAAATTTAACATAAATTTAAAATGATGAGTTAAAACAGTTAGTTTTTCTAAGATTTACGGTTTTACAAAATTATGAGCAAAATTATTAAAAGGAACCAAAAAAAAATTAATGCTTTTTAAAACAGGGAGCTTTATTTTAGCTACTTTTAGCTATATTTCGAGAGTCTGAAGTAATTTCAGATTGTTTAGAAAAAAAATTTTATTTTTTATTTTTAAAAAACTAAAATTTATGACAATAAAAAAAATATTGGTTTAGATCTTGTATAATACTGTTATTTTTTGTAAAATGCTTCTCTAATAATTCTTCTAACGAATTATTGCAAAAAGCTTCTTTTAAATCAGCAAAAGATATTCTAGCTATTGCTACTTTCTTTAACAAGCAGCCTAAACAAATATAACAACGCGAGTTACAAGATTTTTCATAAAATCATAATAAGTAATTTTCATATTACTTAAAATATTTTTCATATTTCTCACGTCAACAATAGCATTATGAGCCATTTCAGGATCGTAACTTAATGATAAATATTCTATAGCTAAGTTTTTTAAACTGTACGAATTTTTATTGTATTTAACTTTTGTCAGTATCAGTGAATCAACAAAACCATAAATGATATCCCTGTAAAACATATCGTAACCAAATTTTTTGGCATCCCTTAATAGTAAAATAAAATCAAAACTAAGTCCATTGTGAGCAACTAATATAACTTTCTTGTTATTGCGAATTTCATTTAGAAAAGAAAGGAATTTATAATTGGCTTCTTGTATGCAAATAGTTTGAACTTTGTTACCCTTAACAAACATTTGATTGTTTTCTATGGTAATTTTGTTTACTTCAGTTGCATCTAATTTCATTTTTTTATTTTTAGGCATAACATACTCATTAAATTCCTTATCATTATATTTGGCAGCAATTTGTACAATCTCATCTTCTTCTTTTGATAGGCCAGTGGTTTCTAAGTCTAAGTACACGACTGGCATAGTATTAAATATGTTCAGACCCATTTTTTAGAACGAATTTAAACCTGGAATTGAAAATTAAAAATTAATTGAAATCAGTTTCGGTTTCTTATTTTTTGTATATTATGCACATCAAAAATAGCTGATAGTAACAAAAATCGTCCTTATTATTAACTTTATTGACAGTTTTATTAATATTATCCTATCCTTTTCCATTATATTCTAATTTTGGGTGGATAAGATCCAGGGCTAGCGATAACGTCGTTTTTTAAGAATTTGTTTGTACTTAAAAATATAGAAAAATCATTTAATTAGGACTTGAGCATAGATATTATGAATTTGGGGGCTGTCCATAAATTACGTAAGACATTTTTTGGAGTTTTTTACCCTCCCTTCTCCTTTGTAAAGAAAATAAGGGACATTCAGACAGAAAAAATGTATAACCCCCACCTTCGATATTTACCCCCTCTCGTCCCATTCTTGCATGTTAAATAATAAAAAGTGGGAGTAAATTTTGGAGGTGGTAGTTGAAATTTTTTTCTCGTCTGAATGCTCCCTAAGAATCTTGCGTAACCCCCTCCCGCTTTCTAAGATCTTACTTAAATTTCATAACGTAATTTGTTTTTAAAAAATTCAGTATTTTAATCTCTGACCCTCTTTTAGAAACTAAATTTTAAAAATAGGTGTATGTTTATGTTTTTCAATCCACTGAAAACGAATCTAAATTTTTCCCAAAAAATTTTAGTTAAAAATTAAAAAAGTTTAGCCTGAAATTTTATGCTATTAAATTATTTAAAAAAAAAAGTTTTTATTTAATTTAGTATTATATTTTGTATTATTTTAGTATTACATATTTTTAAAATGTATTTACACAAAAACAGACTTGAACCGCTAATGATCTAGTCGCCAGCCATACTAATTACGGCCAAAAATTAAAAAATTAAATTTATTTTCCGAGGATAAAAATAGGTGTTACTTATGTTTTTTGATCCGCTGAACACGAATCTGGGGTCCATTTTGCAAATTTCTTGGTCAATTTTGTGTTATTAACAAATTATTGCAAAATTGTCCAATAATTTGTTAATAACAAAAAATTGACCAAGAAATTCGCAAAATGAGCCCCGGTTTCATGTTCGGATCGAAAAACGTAAGTACCACATATTTTTATGCTTAGAAAAGAAATTTAATTTTAACATGGAACATTTTTATAGGGAGGGGGTACTTCGGAATTTGAAAATTAAGGGGGGTGTTCAAATTTGTCCCATTTAAGGGTGGTGGTCAAATTTGTCCCATTTAAGGGGGGGGGTTCAAATGGGACTTGGAATAATTTCAATTTTGGGACTTAGAATAATTTAGGTTTAGGGACTTAGAAAATTTTTTTGATTCAGGGACCTAGAATATTACGCGTTTAGGAAATCATAATAGTTTGAGTTTAGAATCTTAACATTTAGTAAAGGTGATAATTACAAATTATAAAAATAGGAAATTGTATTGTTTTTTGTGTGTCTATGCTGTAAGATTACAGATGTAAGTAAACATGTTCCATGCATTTTGGTTGTGTATACACAAACCGGTTATAAGTTTTTTGGGCGTGATTATACTATGGCTGGCGCCTGTATATTTGGTTAAGTATCGTGGGAAAATAAAACTGTAAGCCTATTTCATAATTACGTCACGAAGAGCAGATACTATACACAAAATAACACTGATGGTAGAAACGGAGTGCCCAGTTTATATGTAGTTTATATGGAGAACCAGTAAAATTTTTTTTATTTTTGTAAATAAATAATATAATTGTTCTTTTTTCAAGTTTTGATAAACGTATTATAAAAATAAAAAATATTTTACCGGTTCTCCATCTAAAATGCATACAAAATGACCGCTCTGTTTCTACCAGAATTGTTTCTGCTATTCGCTCTGTCAGAAGCTGATTACAAGTATTTTTTATGAAATCGTATTTTTGGTTTGACAAAAATGATTCGGATAAATTGTTACGTGGTTATTACTCTTTAAATTTGACAAAAAATGAAAACAAGGACAGGAAAGAAATCTTTTAGTTTTCATGATTGATAGAAATCCAGAGTCTTTTATGATAAATCATTAAATAATAACCATGGAGTAGCATTAATTCCATAAGCAAAAACAATATAACAGTTTACTCCATTCAAAAACCAAATAAAAAATTTCTTTGCCAAGCAGCAAAATAAATGAAAATTATCATTAATATCTATTGATACAACACACTGTACAAGAACTTGTTGAATCAGTTTTTAAAAAAAACAGACGTATTTGTTTAAAATTAACTTTAATATCATTATTTAGTATTATTTAAGTATTGATTTAAAATTTAAATAAATAAACTAATAAAATATAGCAAATACCTGTATTAAAATTATGGTGTTAAAAATAAATTACACAATATTCTAAACAATAAAATGTTTAAAATATTTAAACTATGTAGAGCAACTAAAGATAAAATCCTACTCTTTGTCGTTCAATCTTTTATCCAATCATGGAGACTAGTCGTGAAAGAAGGAGAAAGGGTATTAAAGGAGGGGGAAACTTTTCAGTCGATAAAGAATATTACTGCATTCTTGATTATATAATACCCGAGTAAAACGCACATATCATTCATATACACCTATATAAGGCCAGATTTGACAAGCATTTGGCTACATAATTTTTTTGACAATTTTTAAAAAACTTAAATCAATATGGTTTACCGGGTCTGAGAGCTAGAAAAACCTGATATAAATTGATTAATTGAATGTTAAAATGTTTGGATTTTTAGAAATTTTACCTTTATTAGCTTAAAACCATTTGAATTGGTTAAAACACCTTATAAACCAAGTTTTCTAATCAAAAAAGTTCCGATGAAACAGGGGAACTGGATTTAAAAAAAAAACTTTTTTTGCCCAAAATCAAAAGGGGTATATTATGGAAAAATGTCCAATTTTTTTTCTTCAAAATTTTCGTCTTTTGGTACTGAAAAAGGTCTGAAACATTGAAAATCTTAAATCAATATGGTTTACCGGGCCAGAGAGCTAAAAAAACCTGATATAAATGGATTAATTGAATGTTAAAATTTTTGGATTTTTACAAATTTTGGCTTTATTAGCTTAAAACCATTTGAATTGGTTAAAATGCCTTATAAACCAAGTTTTCTAACCAAAAAAGTGCTGATGAAACAGGGGAACTGGATTTTTAAAAAAAATTTTTTTTTGCCCAAAATCGAAAGGGGTATATATGGAGAAAAAAAATGTATATATGGAAAAATGTCCAATTTTTTTTTCTTCAGAATTTTCGTCTTTTGGTACTGAAAAAGGTCTGAAACATTGGAAAACTTATATTAATATGGTTCCCCGGGTCATAGGGCCCAAAAAACCTGATATAAATGAATTTAGGTGAGTTTTAAATTTTTGGATTTATAGAGATTTTGGTTTTATTCGCATAAAACCATTTGAATTGGTTAAAATCCCTTATAAACCAACTGTTCTTGGGAACTGGATTTTCTTGACAATTTGTATTTTGTCTAAAATCGAAAGGCCTTTTGGTGGGGGGACTTTTTAACTATGCTAGTTAATCTATATATGTATCTGTGCTTTTCTTAATTCTGAAAAAGTATTTGTTCTCTTTAGAAAATAAAGTAAAATTGCAACCTCAATGTCGCATGCTTCAGTTATTTTTTTTTGCTACAAAGCAGTGTTACTACTGCTTTTCTTTCTGAGAAGGAAAATTTTCTCAAATTTAGGAAAAGCTCATCAGGCACATTTTTCATTTTATGTAGATTAATTTGGCAATTTTCTTTTTTAATTTATTTAATAATTAAAGCCGTATTTTGTTGAGCAAAATTAATACCTTATATAGTATCTGATTGGTTGATACCTAAAAAAATGGCTGCTATCTAGCACTTTTGGCTATCGTAAAATTTTCTCACAAGTGAAATGACTCAGCAATAGTATAAATATAAGTGTATAGTAAAGTTTATAATGAAACATAAAATTTATATTAATTTGGTCTGTTCACTTTGTTCAACTTATTTCCTCTTATGGTTAACCGGGGTTAAGTTTGTTACCCTTTTTACCACATAAGGAAAAAAGTAGCAGTTAATTCTGGGACAAAAAGAATATAGATCTAATTGCTGTCGTAAAGTTTTCTCACAAGTAAAAATAGTTAGCAACAGTATAAATATGTGTTAGCTTCAGTTAATTTTACAACTTGATTTTTGGCCAATTTTGCAATAATTTGTTAATAACAA
Organism: Anagrus nilaparvatae; assembly: GCA_022575985.1. Lineage (NCBI taxonomy): Eukaryota > Metazoa > Arthropoda > Insecta > Hymenoptera > Mymaridae > Anagrus > Anagrus nilaparvatae. Next base: position 22,192,450 of record JAKSXM010000137.1, read on the forward strand.
AAAACCACCACCTATTTTTATCCTCGGAAAAAGAAATTTAATTTTTGGGCGTGATTAGTATATGGCTGGTGCCTGTATTAGCTGAAAAATAATTGATTTTAAAAGATTTAAGAAAAGGAAATATGTAAAATGCTGAAATGCGAATTAAACTTCGCGCTTTTTTTGCAAAGTTACTATATATGCATTTGGTATTGCAAAAATCATATATATGCGCATTAATACATTTAACAACTGCATATAGAAATACATATTTATATTGGGAATCACGATTAAATTCATGCTTACATTTTTACCCCCTCCACACGTAGGTGTGTATAAAACATGGCTACTCTTTTTCCATGAATAACATAGGAAAAGTAACAAATAGTTCATTATTAGTTAAAATAAAGATATTAAATTGAAAAAAACACATAAATTTATTAACACAATACTATTTCTAATATACACTGTTTTATTTTTGTAAAAATTTTAAACCTTTAATTCATTTTATTAAAAATATCAATTTTTGGTCTATATGCACAATGTTAATTCATACCTTAGGGTATGCCATCTTACTTACACCGACGCGCGTGCATGTGTTTAATCATGAATCCCAATAGAATCCGGTTTTTCTTCGGCTTTTTTTTTCAATATATCTCAATTTATATAATTCGTACACACATATATATTACCATTCAATACAAATATTATTCGTAAGTGTATGTTATTTTTGTGTCGCAGTGTAAATATTGTAATTCAGTATGTTATAAGTCTTATCAAACAACATGTGCGCGTTTCGTAATTCATAATGAAATAAATATACGACGAAAAAATTATTTTTTTTTTCGAAAAAAAAAACCACAAAGTAAAAAATTAAAAGAACTGAAAAAAAATTTTTAATAATTACATCATTTTTTAAATTTCAAAAATTTAGGACTTTTTTTTAAACATTTACCTACATATGAAATTGAATATCACATATAAAAAATATAAGTCACTGTCAATGATGACGAGGAGTGATAATAAAAGAACCAACATTTGGTAAAAAAGTAACCTCTTTTTTATAGAAAAATAAACAAAAATAAATAAATAAAAGACTATGATATGCTGTTATCACTGTGCAGTCGTAAACAATAGTAACAAAAATATAAATATTTACTAATTTTCATTATCAAAAAATTATCATCAATTACGATAATTAGCGTTTGAATAATTGAATTTATTTTAATTTGGGTTAAAATTGTGATTCAAGAAGTGTATTAATGCAAAAGTGTACACCCAAAAAAACTCATGTTTCGCCCGCAAAAAAATGTGTATTTTGGCAAATCAGCATCCAAGTGCAGTTCACATAGTAAAACATGAAAAAAATCATGATGATCTTCCCCGTTCATACGATATAATTATATCTATCTTTATCTTATACTTGTGAATGATTGTTATACTAAATACTAATACGTATATTATTATTAGATAGTTCTGCGCGCCGCTCGGTGTATATGGGAATCGAAGAAGAAGAAGAAGTAGAGGGAAAGTTTGGAGAGAAGAGAGTGTATCGGACAACGGCGTCGTCGTCGCCGTCGTCGTCGTGGTTTATACATATTTTTTTTTATATTTTTACACGGTAACCGGAGAAATTTTTTAATTTTTAATAATGAGATTATGTGAGTTTTTAAAATATGTGTTATTATCAACTTGAAAAAGTGATAGTTTAATTTTACCATTCTTCATTTTTTCTTCTTTTTTTTTGTATTTTTTTTTGTTTCAAATATATATATATATTTATACGACAAAGATAAAACGAGGTTATATATACATATATATATATGATTGCTTGTGTATATAAATATAGAGTGTTTTAGTGAATTTGTGTATATGTAAAAATATTTAAAAAAAGTGTTCACCATCATGGCGAGTCCCCGGAAATTTAGCGAAAAGATCGCTTTACTTAATCAAAAACAAGCTGAAGAAACTGCAGCATTTGAAAAAATAATGAAAGAAGTTTCAGATGTTACTAGCAGAGTAAGTCTACCCCCCTTACCCTTTTTAAACTCATACAAGTATGTTTTTATGCAGAATCAAAATAATAACCTTTGAATCCTTTCATTTTATTTTTAAATTAAAATATTTTTATATTTTAAGGATTTAGCAATACAATTTATTAAATATTAGCATATGATTGTATCGTGTGCTCCGATTTTAATATTTTGGAGTTCGTGCTCCGTTTTAGATTTTTTTCGGAGTTCGTGCTCCGATTTAAAAAACATGTATTAAATAATGATAAAAACTAAAAATTAAATTACATATTTAATTAAATATTAAAAATATCATTTAATTATTTATTTAATTTATGTTATTATTCTACGAGCTAAGGTTATGAATGATTTTTTAAAAATTAATTCCAAAAGTTTCTTATTCATATTTCAATTATCAGTTTTCATGAAAACAGGTACTTTTTTTTATAATTCTTTTATAAATATACGTATAAATTTTATTGTTGTAAGTTTATTATCTTTATTATTTTTTTTTTTTAGCTGGATCCTTTTCTGATTTTCTGCCTATCTTTTTCTATAATACAAAAAGCACACGCGCGAGAGCGCGAAGATATATAGAGATTAATTTCCTTTACTTACCACTTTACTTGTTATGGCGCTTTAAAAAAAAAATTTTTCAGATATTATTTCAGAGCGCGCCAAAAAATGTAAACAAGAGAAAATTCATGTTACCTATTGCTTTTGCAATTTTATTTTCATCTGGGTTTTTTAGTTTTTTATTAATTTATTAAGTACTCGCTAAATTTTTGGTTATTTAATTTAATTTTTTAATTTTTTGGAGGTTATGAATCATGTTTTAGAGAAACTCTGCTCAATTTTATGAAAATGATAATAAAAAGTTTGTAGGTCAACATTAATAATTTGTTTTTTTTTCTTTTTTTTTTAAATTTAAAAACAGATAATTATGATAACAAATTAAATCTATATGTCAATATTATGTTAAGAAAAGTTAATAATTATCATGAAACAATAACGTTTTTTGTAAATAAAACGCGAAATAAAATGTTATTCGAATAAATTAAAAAAAAAAAATTATTTTTGTAGATTATTTCAGATAAAAAGTGTGATACAGAGTTATAATTATTCTATAATAATTTTAATTTTTTTTTATTATTATTTATGTTGTGTCCCGCGCGCGCGCGTTTCTACTATCGATTTCATTTACCTCCCACTTTTTTTAGTTTTTTTAGTTTTTTTTTCAATAAAAAAAAAAAATAAAAAAACGAATTCGTTATATTAAAATATAAAATAAATAAAAGTATAATAATAATTAAATTTTTTTTAATTAATTAGATAAAAAATTTAAAAAAATTTTTTTTGCATTATCTAATTTTACGCTAAATTAATAAAATAAAAAAAATTTTTTAAAATTGAGATAAATTTATTTTAATAATGAAAATAAAGTATGATTTTTTTAGGTTATGTTTATATATGTTAAAAAATTGACGAAAAATATTGATATGACCTCGATTGAACTATAGGTCATTTCCGGGTTCATGTTTTTAGAGAAATAGTGTATGCACTTGCTCCTACATTATTATGTTTTTAACACAATTTTTTTTTTTTTAATTACTAAAAAATTTTATTTATTAAAAAATAATTGCAATTTTTAGTAATTTTTTTAATGTATTAGGCAGGTTATTTTTTGGTTTAATTGCTTGAGGATTATGTGGGTCAAATGTAATTAATTGATCTTATCAAAAGTTAGTTATTTTAAATTTTGTATATTATGACCTAAGGTCGGAAAAAATATATGTTTTCTGAAATGCAAGTAATTACTAAGTAAATGCATGGGTCATTGTATAAACATCTTTTCTAGCTGCACAAATGCTTTTTGGTTGCTGTGTAGCAGAATAATTTTAAACATTTAATAATTTACAAAAATTAGCACTTTTATTTAATTGGGCATAATTTTAAAAATGATGTCTAGACTAATATTTATTTTGTAAATGACATTAGTATAATTATTTATGGGTTTTTAATTATCTTACCCTTATTAATTAAAAATATAAAAAGGGTGGAATAATGACCTTAATTTATTTTATTTTCTTTAATGATTATTAATTGATTCTTTTAGAAAAAATAAATTTTCATTTAATTTTATTTGTTCATTAGCTCCCCGGGCAGAAATGGATTTGTAAAAAGTTTTCGGGCCAGATACTATGGCTGAAATTATTTGGGGTTGGAGTATAAGTCCTTTCTGTAATTTTTCATTATCCATTTCTACTTGGATTTATTTTATTATTAAAAATATACATTGTCAGTTTGCTAAAGCTAAAGCAAGTTACATTGAAATTGATAAAAAAATTAGAAATACAAGCAAAATTCAAACAGAGCAGTCTGGCAGTATAAATTGTTTTGACAATAGCTTGGAAAAAGTACCTTTACATATCTAGGGCAAAAAAAGCCTGTTTTCTCCCCTAGGGAGACGGCTTTTTTGCCCATTATATGTAAAACTATTGTTTAGAACACGGGACAAAATATGGGATTCGACTTTTGCATGCTGTCTGCACTCGCTCGCCTACGCTCGCTCGTGCATACAACTGCATGCAAACCCAAAACCAATATTTTATCCCTTGTTTAATAAATAGCTATTAGGTTACCTTAAATCATCGTTCCTAATATTGATCACTCTTATTCAGTCACGTATTTCTTTTAATCTTGAATCATTTTGTTCTAAAAATAATTTTTAGCCATGAACCTGCTTAAATTTAAGATTTTGAATATCCTTTATTTTAAAAAATATTAATAAAAAAACCTTGAATAAATAAAGAAAATAAAAAATTTTAATAATAAAAAAAAAAAAATTTAATATTTTATTTTTGTCCTCTTTTTTTTCAATTAATAAACCATTGTTGTGTTTTTCTTTTATATAAATATGTAATAAAAATTTCATTTGTATAAATTTAATAAAAAAAATATGCAAAAGGTAGTCAGAAGGTAGTACCTATCTTTTTTTATTATTTTATTAAAAAAATTAAATATTCGCTATGGTTCAACTTCATTTCTTTAATTTATAGGACTTTTCAAGGTTCTCAAAACTTAAATAAAATACAAACTACTATATTTTGAAGACATTTACTAAAGTTTTTTTTGATTTTTTTTTATAAAATCTTTTTTCTTTCTAATTAAACTGTATTTAATAAAAAACTTTTTAAAATCTTATTTCTATATGGAGCGTTCTATGAATTTTTAGTTTTTTAATTTATTTAAGCAAATTTTAATCAAGGACATGTGTTTATGTTTATGCAATCTTTGGAGAATATCTCTATAGTCAAAAAATTTTTCTGATTCAGAAAAGCATTTTAACAGATAAAATTTCTTTTAAACAATTTTACCTAATTTTTTGAGTTATTGTAAATTAATAAAATTTTCAGTTTTGCCTTAAAATGAATTTTTTTTGAAAAAATTGCTTTAACCTATTTAATAGTCACTTGTCTTTAATGGTTTCAAATTGCACCTCGAATAATTGAATTTAGTAAATGTAACCCTTCCTTCAGCCAAAAAAAGAAAAAAAAAAATAAAATTTTGGTTAAATTTTATGAAATGCTCTATAAATTAAATATTTATTTTTACACTAAACAGTTAAATTTTTTATTTTAAATTCATCATGACATCATATCTTGCATAATATTATTATGAAAAAAAAAGGAATCATATATTAACTTTATAATTACAAGAGATTTTTGTTTCTTTTGAAGGTTCATATACCTACTTTGCAAAACACAAAAAAAAAATTCAAGGTCTATTTTTAGTATAATAAAAAAAAAATATGCAAAAAATAAAATCATCCCAAAAAATTATTACTTAAGAAATAAATAAAAAAAAAAAATCTGTATGTATAAATTCAAGGCGGCATCAGCTTGCAGTTCTGTAGGTGCAAGTCCAACAGGATCAACTGGTCATCAAAATGATACATTATCAGTTAAAAGTGCTGGTGCAAGTCCACCGCAATCGAATGATAATCATCTTGGTCTTGGAAATATGTTTAGGGCTGGTGGTTCATTACCAAATGTCAACAATAATAATAATGATAATAATTCAAAACAAGTACAACATTTAATACCAGTTAATACCGCGAATGTTCATACTATTGATATTAAGGTACCTTTTATTTATAAAATTTTTTATTCAATGTTCTTTTTCTATGTTTTTTTTTTCTTATTCTTACTTCAATGTTGTATTGATAGAAAGCATGATAAATGTTTTAGCTTGCTCGATTAGATTATTATTTTTTTTAATTAGTCAAAATTTTATTTTTTTAAGTATTTAATGATTCAAGTTTTTTAATTAGTTTTAAATAAAATTTATGAAAAGTTTTATGAACGAAAATATCTGCCTTAGGCTTGTATTTAGTTAAAAATTTGAAGTAAAATTTTTTCGATCAGTGCCTGTAACAACTTATTTCAACACGTAATATTAATTGGATTTTTGCTGATTACTGAAAATAAAATTTTCGTTAAATATCTAAAAATCATTAAATTAATTCCTATTATATTTAAGAAAATTTTCATTTTTATAAATTTTAATTGACTTGACCAATTTTTAAATAAATTTAAATAAATAGCAAATCTTTCTCTTTATTTCAAGCCTGCTATAGATTAGTAAATTTAATAAATAATATTTTATTAAAGTTTAAAAAAATAAACACAAGTTTAGGCATTAAAATAAAAAAAATGTAAAACCTTATAAATACATAAAAATTTATGGGGTTGCCGTCCATTGGGCCAAGACTTGTTTAAGGCAGTTGACTGAGAGCACCTTATCTCAACATAATAAGACAGAAAATATAAAAATTTGGATAAAGAAATATGACGCAGGTTGTTAATAAGGTTAAATATAGGGTTATCAAAGTAAATAATTTATTATCTTATCAGTTAACTATTTGATTACTCTTGAAACTTTCTATCAAAGAATAATTAACGAAATTTCAACAAGTTTTATATTAAAAATAAAAATAATAGGATTTAAATAATATTTCTAATGGTCTTCAAGTCACTAAATAATTATAATTTAATATTTACACGCAAAAAAAACAATAGTAAAATTAACCTCAACGAATTTAGTAAACAATAATTAATAAATATTGGTAAATATAACCAAAAAATTAGTAAATTCTACTAAAAAAATTGAAGTTTTAGTTTTATAAACAAATTTTATTAGTGAATTTTACTAAAAATTTATAGTGACTTTTAACCACACTGAACTTAGTAAACAAAATCGTTATTTTGGTTATATTTACTAATTTTTTATATGCGTGTACCTTATGTAGGGCTATGCAACGCAAACGAAGCTGCAACCCCATATTCTTGTATTGTCTTGCTGCTTATGTTTACGTTGCGTGGCCCAAATCAAGGCATCCCGAAACTTTTAGTGATCAAATCTTCGACGAATTGTTAATATACATTGGGTTAACCCATTAACGCCCAATTATGACATTCATGCCATTTAAATATTTTTTCGTCAAAAAATCAACATTTTGGGCTAAAATTTTCACCTAGTAGGTAATTAGGGCTAATTAATTTTTAATATCGATATTACAATCCATCATTATTTTTCTGAATTTTCCTTAATTTCGATAATAAATATTATATCGAAATTAATCAAAAAAATTTAACTAAGTAATTGGTAAATTTTGAAAACGTATCTTTATTAATATACTTTAATTATTTGATATACAAACTTAAATATGATAATTAATAAGAAAATTATTTTATTTTTTATATTACTAACTCTGAATATGCACACCGGGGTCTGGAAACCTAATTTTTTAAAAAGTTTTTAGAAAATAGAAAAAATTTTTCAGAAGTTTTTGTAAAATAAAAGCCCTAGTAGATATTAATTCAAAGCTCTTTAAAAGTTTCTGAAAAATTTCTGAAAACGACAATTTTCTCATAAAACTTAAAAATATCTTCAGACCCCTACGTATTCTGAGTATTAATGTGATTATCAATTATTTGAAGCTAAAAAAAGTATTTGTACAAATATTATTATATGAACATTAAAATAAATTTTATTAAATAAGGTATTCTTCGTTTTCTTTTTCTTTCTTTGATATCCTGCTAATAGTTTTTACTTGCAGTATTCTTACTTGAAGTTGTACTCAATTAAAGCATAAACCACATCTGAAAAATTTTTGTTATTTATTAATTAATCATGATTACATTTAAAAAAAAAAACTTTTAACTGGTTTGTGTGTTCAAACAACCAACGATCATGGAACATGTTGACTTATAATAGTTTTAACTTACACCCCTAATTATTATAAGCTTAAAACCGAAATTATAATTCCTAAATTGAAATTATCCTAAGTCCATTAACCTAAAGTATTATAAGTCCCTAAATTTAAAATAATCCCTGTTTCACTAATTTCAGTCACTTTTTTAACTCCTCCCCCCTGTATACGAGTTTTTTCCGGGTACCCCTCTCTAAGAACATGCTCCATGTTAAAAAAAAAAATTAAGCTTGTGCTAAGTGAATTTTTTTTTCATAAAAAAATTACATGTAATGAGTATTAAGACCCTGCTTAAGAAGGCTAGATGTCAGCCATTTTTTTTAATATCAGTCAATCAGAGACTACATTAAAAATTAATTCTGCCCGGCAAAATACGGCTTTAATTTTTTATTAAATTAAAAAAGAATATTGCTAAATTAATGTTAATAAAATGAAAAATGTGACTGTTGTTTTTATAGCTCCAAAAAAGTATTGGTATTTGTTTGACCTCCACCCTGAACTTCAGCGACCCGCGAGGCGACCCGAAAAAGCTATACTAGACCAAATCTTGTAGATGTCAGTAATAATACTACCAAACCCGAATTTTGACTCGAGTAATCTAATTTTGCCCCCATTTCCTGTTGATAACGTAACAGTAGCAACAAACAGCAGTAAAATTTCGAGTAGAATTCACTATTTTTTAATTTCCACAATTCTAATTTTTTTTCTCGCAAATAATAGTTAAAAAAAAGGTAGGGGATAAAATTTAAGTTTTCCTAAAGTCTTTTTTAGATGATTTTAATAACTGCTTGAAAATTCAAGCAAAGCAGCCTGGTCGTGTAGATTAATTTAGCAGATTTTTTAAAATTTAATTAAAAATTAAAGTCTTATTTTTTTGGCAGAAATTAATATTTTACCTAGCTTCTGATTAGTCGATACTTGAAAAAATCCAGCTCTCTTAATAATATTCCGCTGCACGTATATCCCAAGTCAGTGACATTAAAAAAAATTTTTTTAACAAAAAAAAAAAGAATATTTTGCTTAGAAAAAACAGATTTTTTATAATACATTTCTAATGCATTAACTTTTCGACTCCCTTTCCGAGTAGCCTGTTGAAACGGACTACTAATTTTATCAAGTCGGCAAAGTCGGCAAAGAAAATTGTACCGAAGGATATGTTCGTGTATCATTTTTTAAAAAAATTTTTTGCTTTAAGAAAATGGTGCTTTCAGAAACGTGTCCAAGAACTTTATTCCATTACTTTCATAGTTAGTACGATAAACAGTAAAATTTTACTTACTTCAGGACGTTTGGCCTGTATACATTTTGCAATGTTGTATGCCTTATCACAATCATCTGATCCCTCTGAAAAATAAAATTATTAAAATGAATAAATTAAAAAAATCATATAGTTTTCTAATATAATAAATCACTCACTTTCTTTAGCACATGCTTCAATCACATCTCGTCCCATATCCTGCATTTGTTCGGGTAATACGCCAATGAGAATTTCTGATTCTAATTCACCATCGTCGTCGAACTATAAGTTATGTAAATAGTACATCAATAAATTCAAAAGAATTTTCATAACAAAAAAATATGAATAATTAAATGATACTAACAATACTAAATGCTTCCATTAAACAGAACATATAACAAGTAAGGGCTCTGTCATTAGGAATGCGGCCTTCATTCACTTCGTCAATCATTGCTGAAAATAAATGTAATTAAAGGATTTTAATACTTAAAATTATATAATATAACTCGAATATAACTAATTTTTTGATAACATTAAATTAAAAAGGTAACAACAACAAAAAAACTTATAACTATATAGTTAGTGTGTTCACACAACTAACGTTGACTTTTACATATACTCCCTAATTATTATAAGTCCTAAAACCGAATTTATAAAAGTCTAAATTCTAGGATCCCTAGAAGCCCCTAAATTGAAAATATTTTAAGTCCATTTGCCCCCCCCCCCCCTTTAAACTAAATAAAGAAGTTTTTAGAAAAGGTTTTTATCAATATAATGATGAATTTTTATAGCTTGAATTCTTGATTCATTTAGGTAAATTTGTCTTCTATTTTAGGCAAAATGCTTTAAGCTGTATGTATTAAAGGGTATATTAATTTTTCAACATTTCCTCTTTAAAATCCAAAACAATTTTATAACATTCACTGTCTGATTGTTGCGCTTAAATTTTCAAACAAATTACATTAAATCAAACGTAAAAGATTCTGTTTGAATGGGTTTAAAAATTGAAGGGAATTGCTTATTTTTTAAAATTATTGATTTTGGGTGCCTTTAAATGATGAAAGTTACTTTGGCAGCGAGATCTAGCGGCGAGAAATGCGGAAGGACGTTAACACGGACACTTAGTGAGAGTATACAATATAGGCAAATATTCTTTACTAACTTATAATTAATTAGAGTAAAATATATTGTTATATAACAAAAAAAAAATAAAAACAGTTAAAACTAAAAAAATGGGAAATATACTTTATATCAGCTAAAATATTGTTTTCATATGAACTCGAATAAGTTTGTCATTAACAAAACTAATTTTTATTTAAATGTTTAACCCATTAGTGCCAGGCAGACAAAACTTGCTATCTAGCAGCTTTTATTTTCATAGAATATTGAATTTGACAATCGTTTTAGATCTAAAAAAACTTAGGCTTAAAAATATGTATATATATATATTTACTAAGAGTTGAATATTTATAAACAAGCTATCCTATTTCGTGGAGAAAACGCGCCACTTTGATAAAAAAGCTTATTCTTCAATAAGTAATATTTTTTTTTTTTACTTAAAAATTATACCGGAGGAATTTTTGAGATTGCTAAATTCAAAAATCAACATAAAAAAATTTTGTCATTTCTCCTATAAAGACTAAGAATACAAAAAAATTTAGAATTTCTATGAAAATGAAAATCTTACCCCTTTTAGCACCTATTTTATGGAGTTTTCAGAGAAAATGTTATAAATAATTAATTTTTTCCAAAATAAATGCTATAAATAATTATTTCTTTTTTTAGTTGATTTTTAAATTTAGCAACTTCAACAAATTCTTAAAATATTAACGTGCGTTTTGCCTTCTCCGGTGCTAATGGGTTAAATGGTAAATTCTAAATATCAGTAGAATTGAAAATGACATGTTTGTGATATAAAGTAAAATTTTTTATTTTTTTCATAAAAAATTTTTATTTTTACCTTCAGTAGTCCCGTGTTCACCCATACATCTTGCCTTATCACTAGCAGCCATAGCTACCATTTCTGGTGTTACAAAATCTGGTGGCTAAAATAATGAAAAGTTTTAAAAATCTGCTTGATAAAATTAAAATTAATAAAATTAATAATAATAAATAAAAATAATAAATAAAACACTTTTATTACTTTTCATTTTAAAATTCTCACCTTTGCACTGACAAATAAATAATTAATAGAAAACACAAATAATATTGCTGATAATCTGTACATTATCAATTAATTATTATTATTATTATTTCAAAAAACCAAAATTAATAAATTTATTTCAAAAAGTAATTGCAAGTATCACGTATGCATAGAAAAAACAAAATGCACAAAAAAAAAGCTCGTGATTTAGTCTTTAAGTCAATTCGTAACGTTTACAGGATGTGGGCGGTCACATTGTATATGAGACAGATTTAATAGCAAATAGGATTTTTTTTCCTAAGCATTAATATACGTATTACGTGTAAATAAGAATTGTAATCAACAAACTTAATTTTTTTTTTATTTTTCAAATATATATGTAATATACAGGAAGCTAAAAAATAAAAAAAATTGAAAATTATACCATCTGAGCATTTTTTATATTAAAGGAGGGCTCTGCTATGTTTTTGTTTTACACAGGTAATGTCAAAGTCTCGCGACCTCGAAAGCATCCTGATTTTAAAACAATAATACGTACTTATAGATTTTATGACTTTGATAAAAATATTGTTCTTTTTATTAAAAAATCTTAATCTGTAATATATCCATTTAATGCTTCGTCTGATGCATTTTTATAACAATTTTTCAAAAATTTCACTTTTTAGAGTGTCTGACGAATTTTCGGAATTATCCCTTTAGATACCCAGTGAATTTCTTAGATTTTCAGAGATTTAAAGTGATCTCCGGAGATCTAAAGTGATCACTAAATTTGGGAGATTGCTTGTCATCTCCAGAGATCGCCAGAGATTTCCAGAGATCTGAAGAAATACATATTTCGAAAATTTTTCGGGATAATTATTCTCGACCATCTCTGAAAATTACCATTAATATATCCATCTCGACATCAATAAAAATTTGGAATTATATTTTTTTGTAAATATTTTTCAAATAAAAGTGAAGACCCATTCTTCAAATTTTAGACAAAAGGTGCTAAAAAAAATAATTTCCTTAACCATATAGTAGTATAATATATTATTTAAGGGATTTTTTCGAGCTATTTTAACGTCTAATAAATGTAATAATATAAGTTGATAAGTCAAATAAAATATTAATTTTGAATTAATTTTTTAATCAAATAAAATAATTTTTTTTTATAAAAATAATTTTTTAAATTAAGTTATTAAAATTAAATATTTACTATTTATGATTATTATATATTATTAATTTTATTTTAATTAAATAATTGCACATATATATTAAAATAATCAAAATAGCCTTTAAATGCAAAAAAAAAATTAATTTAACAAAAAAACAAGCACTAATTTGATATTTTTTAAAATTATGTATATTAGCCTGGCGGTTATTTTAAAAAGTCACTTGGATTTTTGATTACTGGGTAAAATTAGTTACTGATAAATATTGTCACCTTCTTATGAGACGAAAAATACACTCCTCCACAAGAGCCAATGTATTTAGTAGGAACCGTTAGGAGTGATTAAATTGAAAGTCTTTTTTTTTTTTTTTTTTTTTTTGGTACTTTCATCCGGTAATCTAAAATCCAAGAAACTTTAAAATAAAAACCAAGCTAATATACACATATTAATTGATTTATGCAAAGTCATCTTCATTCTGAGTTAAAAATTATGTACAATTATTTTTGAAAAAAATAATAATAGCTATAGCACTAATTGTATAAACATAATAATACAGTTGGCTTTTGTTTAAAGTAGAGGTTTATTTCAATTTGGTTTCAATTCAGTACAATTTTTTTTTATCCTATACACTAAAATTAATTCTTAGAACAAACCAAAAAAAAATTAATTTGCAATATTATTGTTCCTGCTAGTATTGTTTTTCGTTAATAAAATTTCGCCGGATTTTGCTAAAATCTGACACTCATCCCTGAAATTAAATTTTTGAATTTGCATCTAAAAATAACCCAATCCAATGTAAATTTTCGTCCTATTCTTAGACTAATTTCAAAAATGGTTCAGTAAATTTACCTGGATTTAACCGTGTATATTTTCTTAGATAAAAAGAATAATCTAACTGTATCTATTCTAAATTTTTATTAGCGTATTGAATAAAAAAAAATTTGATTGATAAAAATGATAAACAAAAGAGAAAATCATACGTGTTTATCATTTATCACGAGTAAAAACACGTGTAATTTATCAAGGTGTTCCATGCATGTATACCGTTTAAAGCTCGTTATTGATCCATCATTCCAGTTTCCCCGAGTTTCCCTCTCTTCTTCGATATATATAGGTATATATATGTATTTACCTTTGGGTTCCTTCAGGAGAAACTATAACTAAAGGGGGATAGAATTATAATATAAAATCATAAAAATTAATGTTAAGGACCAGCACATAATTAATATAATGTTTTCAATAAAAATATTATAATTAATAATATAAATAATCTTTATCAATTAAATGTTGAAAAAAATTACAAAAATTTATGGTATCGTGTTTATCATACTTGAATAAAAAAATTTTTAATTCATCCTATTATTTTAATAAAAATAAATCCCTAAATCTGGGTTTTTAACCTGAATTCTACAACAGGTCGTGAGCTGATGAACTCTAGAAAATTCGTATTTGTGTGTGAATTTACATCTGTAAATAAAGCATGCATATATATATATATATATACAAAAAGATGAATTTTTGACTCTAGTTTCCCTCTTTCTGCATGTTTATATATTTTGTGTGTATAGTTTTTAATGCGTCGACGCGAAATTTTCGCGAAAGCGCATAAGAACACTTTTTAACGTTAAGACTTTTTATAAGAAGGGTCGTTGTATTCTTTGATATTTAATTATGTCTATATATATATGATTATTTATATAAACAATTTTTTTTTTATTTATCTTTCAAAAAGATTTTTAATAATAATAAATACAAGATTTATATTTATTCAAAAAAAAAAAATTTTTTTGTTATTCACAAATGAATATTATGTTTGATATTTTTAGAAAGTTTTAATTAACTTTAAATTGGTACAATAAAAACAAAATTCTATTGTATGCAGTTTTATTAGACTAAGCGAAGCTCAGATTTAGTGATTAGAAAATGAGTCGTCATTTGATTACTACGTTAATTACTTTGTTATCATCAAAGGGATAAAATCTGTATGCCAGTTCTTTCGATTTTCATAAAATTTATAGCTTAAAAAATATAAAACAATATATTTATGGTTCATGTTCAGAAAAATAAAGAAAATACTCGAGAAAATAGCAAAATTTGACCAAATCGCAAAATGGTAAAATGCGATTTGGGTCATTCTTTATTTAGGGCCATACTTGGGGCCATATAAAATTTTTTCGCGTCAGTGGTTACGTCTTTTTAGGCCATGCAGCGACCGGTAAATATGTGACTTCTTAATTATAGCCGCTTATCAGAAAAATAATTTATGTTTTACTAAAATTAATTTCTAATGAGGTTGGTGAAAATCTGACAAAACATCAAGGAAATAAAGGAACTTCTATTTTAATTAAAATTTATCCAGAATGGACAAAAAATTCTTTATCAATAAATATAAATTTAACAAAATAGACGATGAAAACAGTAATCAAATAAATATTTTACATTTTTGCTCGAACTTCAAATCAAAGTCGTTCATTAATATTTTTGTCGATTTTTGTTTAAAGTTAGTATTTATGTTACACGATCTGCTTAAAATCTTATTCACTGCATGATTCACAATATAAAATTTTAAACATTTATTAATTTGAAAATATTATCTAAATAATTATAAGTAATCATAATAAAATTTGAGGAAAATATTAGAATTAATTAAAATTTTTTTATTTCTATATCAATAATATTGATTATAAACGTCCCTTTCTTTAAAATTTCTGATTACTCATTTTTACTGTATGGTAGATTTCGGTAGATTTCGTTTAGTAGTATATAACTATGATATATCGCCCAAAGTAACCGAAAAATACAAATTTTTAAAAAATATTGTGGATTGAGCCGAATTTTGGAAGTCAGATTTTCCAAAATCAGATTTTTCAAATTAAATATGGCGGACTCATTAACCCAGATTTTTAATTTGGAATATGACAAGATGGATAGTTTATAGCCAAGTTGAAAAATATTTATTCATATATAATTAAAACTTACTATGCTTATTATAATTGTTGTTATTATTATCATTAGTATTATAAACTGAGCTAATTAAAAAAGCTTCTTAAAGTCATTAGTACATTTTTATTCATAAACACAAAATTCCTCGCAAACTGCAGTAAGGATAATTTCTGTTATATATGAGCAGAAGATACTTTAGAAGATCCAATTATTTAATTATTAGAAAATATCGAGAAAAATATACAATAATTTCATAAAGCAGTTAAAACCTTTATGTGATTATGTACAATTATTGTAGACTTATTTATTTATTATTAATTATAGCATTTTAGAATTATATTTATTAAAGCATGAATTTTAACTGTTTGAATGTTAATTTTAGAAATTTAATTAAATTTTAAATCATTTTTATTTTTTTATGTAAAATATTAACAAAAATCCGTAAATGCAAATTCAGGCTAATTCCTAGCAAGTATAGGCTACTTCTATAAATCTCTGTGACCGTAAACACAAGGTTGCAATGCAATTTGCAGAACATGAGTTTCTTCTGCTTGCATTTGCATCGTGGTACGGCCTACAAGTTTGTGTTTTATACGGAGATTTGTAAAGCAAACGTAGAACAAGGTGTAGGTTGACGGCTGGAGGACAAAAGTTCGAAAAAAAGTTTCCCAGTCCGAAAGACCCAAAACGTTTATTTTCCCAATGGCACTTTTTCCAACTCGTTTTCTAATAATTGATTTTCCCAATTGGTACTATTTTCCAAACAATAATTTTTTCAAAAAAAGTTATTCAAAAATTTATTTTTAAAAAAATAGTACCTATTTACAAAATGAATTTATTTTTAAAATTTAAAATTTTTTACTTTATGATTTATTTGAATATGAAAACTCTGGAGACGATGAAAGCGATAAAGAAGACGAATCAAATACTTTTGATGAATTATATGATGAAATTCCAGAAATTTTTATTTTAATTGCTGAAATTAAATTTCCACCACCATTTTTTTTATTATTTAATTTTCTTTTTTATATATTGCGTACATATGTTCGTGGTATACCTGCTCGTGGTAGAAGGAAAGCTGTACCTCCTCGATATTATCCTTCGATTTGGAATGCCTATGAATTTGTGTGGCAACGAATGTCAAGATCTAATAATTTCTCTGAGGGTTTTCATAATAGATTTCAAATTGTTGTCGGGAAGTGCCCCCTGAGCGTATGGATATTATATATTCTATCGATATATTCTCAGAATTACTAAAAGAACAAGCATCCAGGGAAACGATGCTTTGTCAGCTTAATTTGGGCCAAAAGATTAAAAAAAGTCGAATAACAGCACAAAAGAAATTAGAAAAGAAACTTCTATTTACAATGTCGTTTCTCGATATGACAATTATGTGGAAGAGGGGGGCAATTTAAATTACTTAAAGTATGTGGCTCGTCATATTTATTGGTTTTTCTTTTGGGAAACATTTTCATTCATGTTAATCACATGAATAGGTTTTTTTAAATTATTTTTATTATCTTCATCATTGCCTGAGCCGGTTTCCACATCGTCATGAGGTCTTTTATGTTTTAGATATTCATGTTCCATGGGTTAAGCACAATTTTTTTTAAAATCATTCTTATTTTTGATTTTGTTCTTTTTAAAAACATTCTGCACCACTGCGTTTTTCATGACCGTTGATGCCCATAAGATGGTTGACCCAACGTAACTATCACAGGGGATTTCATCGGGTTTCCTCTATATAAAAAACTGCTCTATTAATCACCTTATAATTAATTCTTCAATACCAATCACCCACACGATTCCATTTCCATGTAAACAAGTGACTATACGCCACCGTAGAAATATAACAGCATGTCTTAAATGACAATTATAAACATTTTTCGCTTGTCTAAGATTTGCACAGGCTGTACGAGCATGCAAACTTTAGCCAGCTAGTGATCCCGATAATTTCAACA
This sequence comes from Anagrus nilaparvatae, assembly GCA_022575985.1. Classification (NCBI taxonomy): domain Eukaryota; kingdom Metazoa; phylum Arthropoda; class Insecta; order Hymenoptera; family Mymaridae; genus Anagrus; species Anagrus nilaparvatae. Next base: position 22,210,153 of record JAKSXM010000137.1, read on the forward strand.
CTTTTACGTTCTTGATAATTAATATAATATCAGGAGGAGTCCCCAGTAAAAATAATGATTGTTCCTTTTAAAATTTTATTTGTTGTAATGCAGAATTCTAAATTATCATTCTAAAATATATTTTTAATGTAGATAATAAGAATGAATTTTATAATCTTGTTATTATGAATGATAAAAATATACGTATATTAAAAAAGTTAATTGCTTTTTAGCATGTTAAATGTTGATTATATTATATTTTTTTTGCCTGATTTTTATTATATATGTATGTAATGAACTTTTTTTTTTAATTATTAATTAATTAATAAGAAACGCACTAATTTAATATGAAGGGTCATTAACAAATACATGATAACTTTTTTTCAAGTAACCTGAATTAATAAACGTTTTAATTCGTTGTCAGGTTTTTTTGCGAAGGAAGTTATTGAAATTCACTAACCGTAATATAATTCTTATTGAATAATGCTGTGCTAAAAAAATACGATTTAAAAAAATTTTTAAACTTTATTTTTGCAAACAGTAACAATAATGGGAACCCTATAATTTTTTTTGGACGATAATTATGAGAACTAGAGTTTTGTGCCCAAGGAAACAGAAAATTACCCTGCAAACTTGGAAAGATTTTACAATTTTTTAATATTTACTTAAAAACTTATTTTAAAAAAATCACTATACCCTTGTACTTGAATTTATCAACTTCCGGTTGGTCTCATTGTTTTCGTGCAAGTGTCACCTTTCAAGCCCTGAAAATGCAATTTCTCATCAGTGATTGTTTTACCGTTGTAGTCAATAACCTATAAATACCGTTTAAAAAAATTATCATGCAATTTCTAAATTTTGAGTGACCTTGCATATTAAAATACACAGTAAAATACATAGTCGTAGTAAAAATTATAATTTTGGTTTGAAAAATTTTATAAATATTTTTAGTATATTTGAAATTTAGTAAACAAATCAAGTAGTATGTTAAATAATGTATTAAATAAATATATCTTTTTTTTTTAGACGGTGATAAATAATTTAGAAGAAATGCAACAAAGTCAAATAGCTAATTATAGAACTAATGAACGAGGTAGAAGTATAGGACCTATGCGTACAAGACCAATAGAAAAACGTCATGACACATCGCCATACAGTGGAGTACCATATTTATCACCACCATTACCTGAAACATGGAGGCGAACAAATTCAGATTCAGCGTTACATCAAAGTGCTAATGAAGCATGCCAAACAAATTCAAATATGGTACACAGACGTGGTAGTGATACTTGTAAGTATTATTTAACAGATTCCAGAATTTATTGTTTTTATAGGTCACTTTTGAAATCTAGATAACAAAAAAACAAACAAAACTCTTTTTTAAGCCTTAGTCTAGTCTATAATGATTAATAATTCAAAAACGAATTAATATTTTCATTCATAACAAATTGACATTATAATTGCTTGATATATTGATTATTATTTATTTTTAGAATTTCTCATTCATTAAAAAGTAAATTCTATTGCTTGTACGTATCAACTTTTTTGAAGGGTAATAATTTTTCTAGTAATTTCTCATCAGATAAACTTAATAAAACCCAATTTTTAAACATTTCTTAAAAGTAAATCAAATTAATAATTAGCAGTTATTGAGTTTTATTAATTAAAACTATAACTTATTCAATAAATTCTCTTGACTGATCAAGATTTTGATAAATAGATATTTTCCGTTTATCTTTTAAACCTTCAATTTACGACTTGTACTACTTATATACGTTTATCTATACTACTTGTATTTTAAATTGAAGTAGTACATACCAAAATGTAAAGATTTTTTTCGAAAAAACTTACTATTAATTTACGATTAAATATTTTGAGGGTATTTTAATATTCATTTAATAAAAAATTTATAGTTTATTAGAGTATAAATTTGCTTATTTTTAAGTCCGAATAAGATTTAATTTAAAATTCAATGTTAAATACTTGTATTGAAAAAAAAACTTTACGTTTTGGTATGTATAATTTTTTTTTATAAATTAAAGGACTTCTTATAAATTATATATACCAAAGTTAAAATAACTAAAAAATTAATAAGATATAGTCTTGTGCGTGAATTGATAAAAATAAGGAAACTAAGAAACCTTAAAAAATAGTATTATATACTTAAATTTTTTTATTTACAGATCAACAAACTAGTAGACAAAACACTGACAATTCTCACCGTAATTTTATTGAAAGACCACGATCGTCTTGTGAGATGCCTAGGGTACCTGGAATTAAGTAAGTAAATGTTTCTTTCGAGGTTTCTGAATTAATATAGTCTAGAAGCTAGGTATATAGTTTCGTGTGCACGGGATTTTTAAAATTTTCGGCTAAATTTCTTGAATACCAAATGATTTGATAAAATAGGTAATTTTTTATCCCATATGCCTGCTGCAGGTTATCTGCGCGGGTTTTGGGAAAAATGTCGGAAAAATTCGGATTCAGTGGACCAAAAAACATGAGATTCAAAGGTCTTTGTTTTTTAGACCCTACGTGAACACGAGACTATACCTAGCTTCAAGATTATAATTATAAGAAACCACTGTTGAATTTTTGGTCATTCAAATATTTTACAACTTTAATCAAAAAAAATTTTCCATTTAGTGTTTATCCTAGTTCACAACCTCCAGGCCAACAAATACCAATTGGTAACAACACAGGATCTTTACCAGATCTAAGTAATGTGCATTTTCCATCACCCATTCATAATATTGATCAAGATGATCATTCGAGTGGTTCACCTTATAGTAATGTAAGAATAATTCTCTGCATATTTTTTAGTTTTCAAAATTTTTTTTCTTCAATTCACTCGATTTTACTATTTTAATTTTTCATCTTGTTTTTTCACTAATTTACTTTTTTATTTATATACTAAATCAATTTTAAAAGCATCATTTGACTAATTCTAATTTTTCATACAAAATTTTTTCGCATTAAATCATTGTTTTTATTTACTTTTTTCTACATTTTTATACTTTTTGATTTTTTGATGATTTTTTACTTTTATTGTATATCAATATTTAAATTTTTGAATTAATTATTAATATAACTAAAATTTGTGTACCAAAAATAATAAAATCAAATTAGTTAATATACTAACAAGATCAGCAAACAAAAATAAGTAAGGTAAAATTTATAATTTTCTTTATTTTCAAAAATTTTCAATATAACAAGCTTACGTTTGATTTTGTGGAAATAATAAAACGTTAAAAATATTTATAATACTTTTATATTGTTGTTTTGATAAAAATAATGGCATTTTTTAAATGTTTGAGCCTGATTTAAAAAACGTTATTTGTGGATTTAACTTTTAATGCAGTTAGACAGCATTGAAAGTAAAATTTCCAAAAATTTTCCAGCTGTTAAACACTTGGTTTTTCATTAAAAGTTAAAACAATGATCAACTAAGAATAGAAAATTGATCATTGTTGCAGCTCATAATAAAAATCTAATTCACGATCGTTTAACAAGAAATATGATTTTCAAAACTTAGGCTTACTTCCTAAGTACTGATTAAAATTGGGACTTGATAAGAAAATTCTATTAAAATATGGTTTCAGATATGATTTAAACTTTTTTTAAAAATAAATCTTAACTGTATTTTATAAAAAAGAGTTTGATTTAATTTTTTGAACCTAGCTAAAGAATAGTTTTTGAACCCATAAAATTTTAAGCACAGTAAGTAAAAATTTGTCGAACTATTTTGATTAAAAGATTTTAACAAATAAAATTTCAGTGAATTTCTAGTAATAGTTACTATGGTTCAATTGAAAAAAAACCCAAATTTATTATGTACTTTCAATAAAATATTACACAATTGCACAAAATCTATCAATTTAGAAAGTAAAACAGCTCGAAAAAAAAAATTAAAATATAAGAAAGATAAAATTACTATCTCTAAAATTATAATCACACATACACAGATGCTATCACAAGTGTATACTCGACTACATAATATTTTAATACTTTAAAACTATTTATGGCTTATACTTTTGATATTATCTGTACATTATAAACTAGAAGGTCAAGCTTTAAAATTTTCATTAACGCTTTTCAAGCTACAAGTTTTCAAAACTTTATACCTGAATTTCAGTGCTTGTTAATAAGATATAAGAGCTTATCTTAATTTCAAGAACTTTGAATAACACTTTTTATTAGATTTTATCAAACTCTTTAATATAAAAACTGTTAAGCATTTTTTTTTCACACATTCAATAATTCCTATTTTATTTTAATCAATATTTTTAAAAAAAGAGACGTAATATCAAAATTCTGATTCTTTTAAATGGAATTATTATTATTATTATTATGATATTTATTATTGATATTTTTAATAATTTTTGTTTTGTTACTAATATTTATAAAAAATAATTTATAACATAATATATTTGTCTCACTTAATAAATTATTATGCACTTTATAATTATGCACATAAGCTTTTGTGGACGCGTTTTTTTTCTTCAAATTTTGCATTTTTTTAAATTACTTTTATTGTTATTAAAACCAAGGAAATTTTTGAATTTTACACTGGTTGTACGGATTTTGATACCTGCGAAGAATCTTAAAATTGATACAGTTTTTATATGAATACACAATTGGGAATAATTTTTCAATTTGATCTCAATTTGAAGGGCTTATTATTAATTTTAATTTCGGATAAAATATATACTATTGGACTAATTTCAGCCCAAATTAGGTCCACTTTTATTATAATTCCTCATATTTGTTACTTTGATATTGTTTAGAGAGTAAAATAATTTAAGCAAAATTCTGAAAAAACTGCGAAAATGATAAAAGTCCAAAATCGAAGATTGGGTCCAGATAGCACTAATATTCATTTTGTAATTAAAAAATAATTTAAAAAAATTTTCATTCTACATAAGAGCCTTAATTAGTAGTGGCAGACCTAGAAAAGGCGGACATAGGGGTGTTCGCACCCTCCCTCCCCCATGAAAATCGAAAATTTGTTTCAGCATATATTTTGTTTAATTTTAAAATATTTTATAAAAATACTTTTTTTTCAAATTTTTGCCTGAGTCCTCGCCCCCCCCCCCTTACTTGAGAAAGTTTACTGGATCCTCCAATATAACCAGTGTAATATACATCAATTTTTCCACGTATAGAAAGTAAAAATATTTTAAAATAATTAAGGGAAAAATATTAACTGTAAATCTACATGTTGCGTCCTATTATAACGTAGTATGCTATGTCTGAGCCATAAATTTTCATAAAATACAAATAAATAATAATAATAGTGAGCCATTTATTTAAAAACAGAAAATAATCATGATGATAAATAATTATGGTTTGTGCTGTCACATATTTATTACAGAGTCCTCAAACGAGCAGTCCTACCACCTTGTCGCCAACCAGTTTGGCTCAAGCTGGAAGGCTATCCCTTACACAGGATCACAGCCCGCCAAGTATCCAAGTAAATATCCTTAAAAAAAAAAAAAATTAATAATAAATTTAAGTTTTATTATTTTTATTTGTTACAAGATAGATTAGCTTGTAATTTAGATTAAATTTAATAGAAAAAGTGTCCATTTTAAATAAAAATATATATTAGAGCTATTTAGCTGCATGACTGGTATTTTAAAACAAAAATGTTGATATGATATATAAATAATATTATATTTAAAAATAAATACGTTGTAGTTTTGCAAGAAATATAATTATTGGCTCTACCTAATTGATTACATACCTGCAGATTTGGTATCATCATAGCACTTGTATTAATTTATTAAAATTATCGTACCCCTGATGACAACCCAAAATGATAATTAAAATGTTATTTAGTGAAATTTTAGTGGAATGATAATAGTCGATAAGTTCCCTAATTAATAAGAACTCTAATTTTTTGAATGTTTGTTAGATTTTTCATATTGATGTTATACTTAAATATTGGATGATCTATAAAAGAGTAATGCACACGTACAAGATCTTGTAGAATTTTTAGTATATTATAACCCATGGCCAGAATAGTAAAGAGTGGCCTAGATAACAGGTAGATTACCATTTACGAAGAAGATGAAGATGGTAAACTGTTATCTGGGGCATTATTTTTTTGTGGCTAAAGGTTGTAATGGCCAAAAAATTTTAATTTACCAGCCAAACGTTAATAATATCTTAAATAACGTAATTTCTGGCCTCTAATAAAAAACACTGATTTTGAAGTGTTTGTACTTTTTCTTTATACCTATGATTTAATTGTTTTTCAGCTAATTTCATAGTTTACACTAAAATTATTTAAATTAAAAGCATAGTGTTTAGAATCCCGTGCATTTGCTAAATATATAATTTTTACGAAATTCAATATTTTCAATATAATTTTTAATTTATCCTAACCAAAGAGTTGGTGTATCAAAGCAAACGATTAATTGAATATATTATACTTTCATTAAAAAATTTTGCTTTGAATAAAAGTTTTATAAGCTCTGAAAATTTCATGATTTTTATTATTTAGTAAATTAATTCTTTTGACACCCATTTTTAAAATAAAAACCATTCTAGTATATTTATAAATATGTGTGTGTGTGCATTATTCCTTTGAATAAAAGCATCCATTAAAATAATCTTGCATCTATTCTGCACTATATTTTTTTTTCATTTTTCTTGTTTTACTTTATAAGCTTTTTTTTTTTATTTTACACATTTTTTTTTTCGTTTTGTTTTTTTTTTGCCTTGTTTGTAGCTAGTTTCTTTTATTATTTTGCAGAACCATTTATCAGTGCCTGTATCTTGTAGATATCTTCAGTCATGTGAGGTTAGTAGTGAAATACACAGAAGAAAAAAAAATTCATAATTTCACAATTTTTTATTTTATTTTTTAATTTTTAATCTAATAAACAGCTTGGAATTCTAAATGTGTAAATAAAATAAGGAATTTTTAATAATTTTTCATGCTTTTTATAATAAGATAATTTTTTAATTTTTCTAATAATTAATGTTTTATGGAAATATTTTTTTAAATCTTTTTTTATAATTACTTAATTATATGCATTTTGAATTAATACATTTTTTTTACTTATAATTAATACCAAAAATCTATAATAGAGTACTGACAAACAAGAAATTCTACTAAGATACTGTACTATTTTTGTATTTAAATTATTATTCGTTTGTTTCGAGATTAGTTTAAACCTTCGTTGAAAATTTGCTTGATATTTATATTTGAAGCTAAAATTTAAGCAAAACTTGTACAAAATTTCAAATGTAAATACACTAAAAAAAATCCGCTTGTGGCAAGCGGAATTTTTTATCTCGTCAAACGATTGCAAATGACTAGAAACGTAAAGAAAATTAAAAAAATTTTTTTACATATCTAGGGCAAAAAAACCCTATTTTCTACCCTAGGGAGATAGCTTTATTGCACGTTATGTATAAAACTATGTTTCAATTCACGGAAAAAAATATGGGGTTTGACTTTTGCATGCTGTCTGCACTCGCTCGCTATGCTCGCTCGTGCATACAATTACATGCAAAGTCAAAACCAATATTTTGTCCCTTGTTTAAAAAATAGCTATTCATGCTTATTTGGGATATCCGTATATCGGTATGATAAGATTTGAGAAATTTTTTGAAAAAAGAAAAGAAAAAATGTTCTTTAAAATTTTTTTTACGTTTCAAGTCATTTGCAATTGTTTGCGAAGAAAAAATTCCGCTAGCAGATTTCCGCTTGCGGATTTTTTTTTCAGTGTATTTGCATTTGAAATTTTTTACAAGTTTTGCTTAAATTTTAGCTTTTCAGTGTAGATAAAAAACTGCTAAACAAGAATTAAGAAGAATTTAATAAGCAAGTAAACAAAAATTCTGCTTAGTTAATTAAACATTTCTTTTTGAGTACTGTAAAATATTTTTGGTTTAATTTTTTTGGTAAATATAGATTATTGCTATCTTATGCCTGGTTTGAATTCTATCGTACACAAGAATCAAGCATTCAATTAAAGATAAAATATTATTTTGATAAATTAGAATGAATTTAGAGTAAAGATTGCTTATAATTCAGCTTATATAAATTTTGAGTACAAAAGGTACAAAGTTATGGGTTTATTCTGAACAATGTTTGAAAATATAGAAGTAAATTCTTAGGAAAAACTGTACCAAAAAAAGAATTTTCAGAAAATTTAACTTTCTAATTTTTTTCAAACAAAATTTAAAATGGTGATTTAAAATACTTGTCATAATTTTGCATTCTATTTGTACAGTGTAGCAACTAATCTAAATTTACCAATTTTATTGTTAAAATAAGTTTTTATGTATGTAAAACTTTTAGATAACCTTTGTAGATTTTAATATCCATAATTTTGGTAAGGAATGAATTAAATTTAAAAATATAAAAATTAATTTAGGCTTAATTATAAAAAATTTTAATTTTAGGCGAATTTTAAATTTTTGTTAGCTTCAAATAAAAAAAATCTTCATTTCTATTTCTACAGCAGGGCATTGGAATGGAAAATAATGCTAGTACTTCACAACAAGATGTTAGATTAAATTGTTATTCGCCACAACAAGTTCAACATCAACCTCAATCATCGCCGTTATCAACCTCACCTATTTTACAAAATCAAATGCCACATAGTCCAGTACAATATGTATATCAACAACCATTAAGTCCTGTTGCACCGTCGAGTCCGGTAAGAAACCTATTATTCAAAAATAGTTGCAATTAAGCACTCGCTGAAATTCTCGAAGGAATGATAATATTAAATATTTTTTTTAGACTAGTTTAACGTTTTTTTTTTATTGCTGAGGGTGTGAGACTCATTTTTTTAAAATTAAACCTTTTCCAAAGAAGTTGTTTATTATTATCTACTTTGGAATGTAATTTTGAACCCCATACTTTTGAAAAGTTACGAAATGGACCATTTATTAATATTTATTAATGGAATAATTTTTTTTCAGGTTCCACAAAATCAAATGCACCAACAAAATCCTCAAACACAACACAATACGTTAGGTTCTTATAGGAATTCTCAAATGGTTAATAGGCCATCTCCACAATCTTCGCCTGGCCTAACAGTGCAGGTAAAAATTAATAAAATTAAAAAATTTTTTTCTAAAAAATTTAATGTTTCTATTTTTTTTTTAAATAGGGAAGTCCATTAAGCTACAGTAATAATCCTTCATCACCTTCAAGTCCAACAGGACATGTTGGTCCACCAATAACTGTAGATAATCAAGACACAAGTTTCTTCCTTAATCAAGTCCATGATGACTTTGCACAATTTAGTATGGTAAGTTAAATTTTAAAAATTTTCAATCTAATAATTAACAAATTTTTTAATAAAAAAATAAATTTTACTAACAAATTGAAATAATTTTTTTTATTTCACGCTCTACTTAATTATATAATAAAGGGACTGGTGAGTAAATATTATAAAACAAAACTAAAATATTTATCTTAGATTTGAGAATCAATCTATTTAAATAAAAGAGGCAAAATGAATTTTCTAAAAAATATATTAAATTTTGTCTATAATTTTTGGAAAATATTGCAGTTAAATTTAAAATTAAATTAATTGCTAATTTTTTAAAATTTTGATAAAAAATTGAAAAATGACTGTTAAATTTAAAAAGATTAAAACTTTTCTGAGAAACAAAGCTTTATTAAATCCGGATTTTATCGGAAACCACATTTCCTTTGCTTTGTGTCTTAGTAAATATAAAGATTAAAATCTAAATAGAAATGTTTAATTGTATGATTTTACCAAGTCAATATAAACTTAAGCATATAAAAGGGGTTGTTAAATTTAAGGATTTGGATTACTATGTGCACGCAAAAAATACAAAAATTTCTATTTTTAGATTAAAAACTCAATACATATTTATTTTTCAATTTTTTACTATTTAAGTAGAAAATTTTTGAAGTAAATTAAAAAGCACGTATAAAAAAAAACTAAAATTTAAATTGAAAATAAAAGTTGAGCATCACTAAAAGTATTTTTTGCCTTTCATTTGTTGCTTCTCGTCGAATAAAGGATTGGGTTCAAATGATGCAACAGTTAGCAGAATCTGGTTATGGTTTACCAACACCAGAGGAGGTGATAAGATACTACCCCTAAATAATATTTTTTTTATTTCAGCCTATTTTTTTTGGTACCTTTTTTTTGGAATGAAAAATTTTTTTAATATAATTTTATTTATTTTTTTTTTATTATTTTAGTTTAAGTTCCTGAATTATTAGCTTGTTCAATGTATTTTTTTTTATATATAATAAATTTTTTTTTTAGATTATAGAGGAGATTGTATACAACACGAAGTATTAAAGCGATCTCTGTTTTAATTTATTACTACATTTTTTTTATTTTTTTTTTATAAAACCCTATTATTTACAGCTTTTGCAAAAGAAAAAATTTTTTTTACTGCTTTTAAAATAAAATGTTACTTTATATTTAATAAAGGAAATCGTATTCTCAAATTTTGAAATTGGTTTAAAAATTAAAGCAGTAAAAAAAATTTTTTAATTTTCAATGTTTTTTTTTTATTTTTTTATATGTCTGTTTAATTTATTTTTCTATTTTGTAATATATTTGTAAATAAGGGTAGAAATTTTAATTTTTATATTATTTTAAATTAAAAAAATTGAGAGCCAAATTAAAAGACCTTTTTGGTAGACATCACAAGCTACTATTTGGTAGTCTAAAAAATCAAATTATTATTTCTATCTGAAAATTGAGATTTCTATCCATATAAATTAAAAATATTATTTCATATTATTTAATGATAAAAAGTTTGCTTTGATCTACGGTTACTAGGCACCTTTTACCAAAACTGCCCTTTTTTTCAAAATCTACTGATCAGTATCATGATCAGAGGAATTCAATGAAATTAAAAATTCTATTATTATAAAAGCTCAGGCAAAATTTAGAAAATATATAGAAGTAGAAATTTTGTAAATATTATTACAAGTTTAGTATTATAGTAGTCTGCCTATTGTAATTCTGAATCAAAGCAAAATTTTTAAAATTTTCGTCAGCCTATCTATTTACTACAAAATTAATTATTTAATAGTATTTTATTAATTTTTTATAATTTTTTTCAGTTCAGCATATTATTATATTTATATACTTAATTACTTTATTATTTTTCAACTTATTTATAGATTGCTATTTATTAATTTTTTATGAATTCTGCATTACAAATAAAGAAAAAGCAAGTTTTTGAAATAATTATTTACCAATTATTTAAAACTGGATTCATGCCTTAGATCCTGTTTAATGTTTGGAAGAAGCATAATGTGTTTGGATGATCATTAAATTTAAAATTGTTTGATTTTCTTCATTTGTAATACAGATTAAGCATAATATAATCTGAATTTTTTAAAAGTTACAATTATAATTTTACTTTTATTAATTAAATTTTTTTTTATTTATTGTTTAGATGGATTCTGTGGTAGCAAATACTGGTTATATGAATTCACCTAATCATAATGTCTCATATACACAAGTAAGATATATGATCCACTTGAGATTTCACTTGACTAGAGCAATTTTTTTTTAAATCTTGTTTTCGAGGGAATTTTGGGTATGTGTTAAGATCTCATAAAATTATAGTAACTTAAAAAATTCAAACTGATAAAAATAGTTCTGGAAGTGGTTAGTCAAAAACTAGTCAAAAATATCAAATTTTCGTTTTCATCTAATTTCAGCTATTTCTTAGCTTTAAAAATCCAAAAAATTAATTTACAAGTCTTCATAGTTTTTAGAAAAAGTAACATACCGAAAATTTCCTATAATAAGGCAACCTAAATTTATTCAATGAAATTTTTTTTTTTAATTTTGCTCTAGGGAAGTTATATTATAAAATATGTTAAAAACTTACTAATTTAAATTTTTATGATTTTTTACAGAATGATGTATTAAATGTAACAAATGATTTAGCAAGTGCCGAAACAAGTTACTTTAATGCAAACACGTTACAACATATGTCGTATCATACAAGAACACCAACCTCGTCACATCAGTTAGCACAGCATGCTCCAAATACACCAACAATAACCTTAACTGGTAAATGACTAAAATAGCTGTTATTGTAAAATAGGTGAAAGTGAATGATTACTCTATAAGTTGAAGGACAAGAGTGTGTAATTAATGAGCTTTTTGCACAGCAAACATTCCTTATCCTCAACTATAGAGAAACAAAATCGTCTACTTCCACCTTGCGATTAATACAGTTTTTTATTGTTAGGAGTAACATGACGCTATTTCATGACAATTTTGTGCATAAACTTTTCTTTAAAAAGAATTGATTTTACATAATATAATGATTTAGTTACAATAACCTCTTTTATAGAGTTGGCACAAAAAGTGGTACAAGCTCCTTAATCGCGCGGTCAAGGGATAAATTCCCTGTTATAGCTAAAATTATTTCTGTAGCTAGCACAGGATCTTGTTTTCGGCAGAGAATTAAATTAAAAAAAAATAATATGATAAAAATAAGATCCACCACAGAAACTTGATATTTGTACGAAAAATAGCACATTAACTCACAGGGCGAGACAAATAAAGAATGGCCCAAATAGTACGTAATCTCCCGAGGCAAAGCCAAGGATAGTTTACTGCGATTTGGGTCATTTTTTTTTATGGCCAAGAGTTGTATATTATTTTTCTCCGTCAGTAGCAAAAAAACACGTCTTTGCTGAAAACATTTCTGCACTTTTTCGCTAGAAAAATAATTGATTATTTGCCCTGGAAGCAAAAGTAAGTTATGGTTTTTCTCTAAATATGTAAAATCCAACTTCTGCAATCTAATTCAAGCCTGCAATAGTGTAAATGTTACACCATATTATAAAAAAATAAAATAATTGAGACTGAATGAATAAAATTGATAAAACATTAAAATTTTAAACTTTTATTAACAGATTGTTCGTTGGGACCAGATGATCTAGCAAGTGCAGATTTTACAAAAGATTTAGTACCAGATATAACAGCAGCATTTGATCAAGATTTATTTAATACAGATGATGCACTTAGTCAAGAATTTAATTCATTACAAGATATTAATGTTATTAGACAAAATCTTGATCCACTTGATTTAGATGAATTACAAAGGCTTGCCAGTTCAGATATGGTTTTATCAGATCCAAACGCTGAAGCTCATTTTAGGCTAGAACAACGTTAAGTTATTTGATAAATTAAAAAATAAAATGTTGTGAATAATTATAAATATACTATATGGTTTAAAACCAATTAAAATTTTTTTATATTTGACATATAATGTATAATAAAAAGAAAACAAAAAAAGAGACGTTCAAAACTTTTAAAGTGATATAAATAATGTTTACTATAATCTATACACTACTCGAGTTAAAATAATTACTTATTACTATTATACGTTATGCAAAATAATTAAATCGAATAAAAATTTTTTTTCATATACATAATTATACTTTGTACATTTTAAAAATTTGTATATTAAATAGTAATGTTATATACATATACATATATATATATATAAATATTATTGTTTCTTACAATTGAGAAATATTTAAATATTATATATAAGAGTGTAATTTAAATAAAATATCAAATTTTTTTTGTTTTTGTTTTTTTTATTGTTAAAAATAAAAAAATTTTGATATTTTTACTTTTATTTTATAATAAAATTCTGTACTTATAGAGATTTTTTAATTGTCGATGAATTTGAAAGATTTTTTTATATGCTGTAATATGCATTCAGGTCATTTATTTTTCTTTTTTCTACTGATTTTTATGTTTTATTTAATTAGTTCTTTTCTAAATAGCATATATATATATTTATATATATGTATCTGATTGTTAAATAAGAAAGCGAGCAAAATTTTAAAATTTTTAATCGATAGAATATAAAATATACATGTTGCAATATAAATATATAAATCTAATTATTTTTTAATTAAACAAAAAAATTTGATTTATTAAATAAATGTTTGTATAAATAAATAAAAAAATAGTAAATTTTATGACCATGTTGATCTCTAATATTATTATTATGTAATGATAAAATAAAAACTGTAAAAAGCACAAATATAAAAAAACATTTTTACAAATATTAAATAAAATAAAGTTGATTATTATATTATACGAATCTCTAAAAAATAAAATAATGATTCTTGTTGTTATCGAATAATAAATAAAATTCAAATTTTTTATGTCTGAATTAATTTTCTTTTTTCTTGATTTAAAAATGACGATAAAAATTCTACTTGGCTTTTAATATTTAATAAAAGAAAATAAACATAACAAAGAGAAAGAAAGACTCAAAAAAAAAAGAAAATTATAATTATGCACTTTTTAATTATAAATGTTGAAATCCTTTTTTTAAAATTTAAAAAATAAAGCACAAAATTTTTTGTATTAATTGTAACAATAAATAATATTGATATAAATCAAAGAATAAAAGGTGATTTTTTTAATACGCTAATAAAAAAATGTCTGTTTAAAGTATTTCATGAAAAAACTAAAATGTTTTTACTTTTATTAAAATAAAAAAGAATTTAAGTGAAATAAAAAAAAAATACATAATTAATAAATACAAAAAAATTTAAGTCTGAAAGCTTTTATCGTGATAAATGTTTATTGTTAAAATAATAAGTATAATTCTAATTAAATTTTTTTAATCATAATTGAGCTGTTAGAAATTTTTTTTTCTTCAAATATCGTCATTTAAATAATGAAACAAAACTCTCTCCTTCTCAATTATATTTATAAAATCTTGAATTATCTTTAATATAATAAACGCACACATAGTTTAAAAATATGTAATATAAAATACAGTAAATGTAAAAATTTAGTAGATTTTAAAAAATACAAATATATAAGGGCCTCTTATAATGGTTGTCAATTGTTTTTTGAAAGTATATTAAAAATTATAGTATGTAACGAAATTTAACAAATAATACATAGATTTATCATATAATAATTATTACTATTGGCATATGTAAAAGATTTTAGGATCTTTGATTCAAGTAAATTTATCATAGTATTGTAAATATTAAAACTTTTAAAAGAAAATTACTTTTTTCAATTATACTTTTTCAAATCAATTAAAAATATTTGTAGGATAACAATTTAGAATTGATAAATAATAATATTTCTAATTTTTATATTAACATATACATACCAAGATTTATAGAGAAAAGGTATAATTTTATTAATAAATATTTACTACCGAGTAACAAGACAGTTTAGAAATTTTAGATTAAATACTTAAATTATGAAAAAATCTGTTTAGTGGGGGCCAATTTCATGCAAAAATTTAATGTTACTATTTTATTTGTTCTACTTCTAAAAGGCATTGAAAAATTGGCCTTTTAAAATAAAAAAGTATTCTAATGGAGAAAAGTTTTGGATACTGAAAATATTGATCAACTCTTGCATTAAAAAATTAATTTCAAGCTACAGATTTTACTTCACATTTATTTATTAAGTAGTATGTCAATGTTCTAAAAATCATATTTTAATCACAACCAACTTTAAAAATTGTATTTTTTGTCCAAAGGGGAAAATTACTTCTACAAATAAACGTAAATTTTGACGCCCGATACAAAGCCCAATTTAGCCATGATAAATTTATTTTTTCCTGGTGTACAAGAACCAATATTTTATGATCCGAGGTTGTAAAAAAATGTCCCAGATCTCAGTTGACCATCGTAAGTTACTTTGGGCTATTTCTCTCACGATTTCTGGTATGTGACAGGTAAACGATAAAAAAATTTCTTTCTACGGCGCGCTCAAGTCCTAAGTTCCCAATTGAAAATTATTCCTAAACATTGAAAGAATTCAAAAGACCATTTAAATATAGAAATAATAAAATTGGACCACGCTATAAACAGATTTTTGAAACATTTTTTCGATACCGAGTCTTAAACTACTCAAGTCATATTGAAATCTTTTTCTTTTCTTTTAAAACACTAAAAATCATTAATTTCGTCTTATCAATAAAAAAAAAATAAGAATAAAAGTCGTGGACCAATTATTAATAAATACATAATAAAAAAGGCAGCAAAAAAAAATCGTTAAAATTTTCGCAAAATTTATTTTCAAAATTTTCTATCATATGATTATTCAAAAAATAAAAAAAATAATTCATTTTCGTTCTTGAAATTGTTTACGGAAATTATAGGTATATAATTTTTTTTTCAAAAAGAATAATAATCAATCATGACATTTCGTAATAATACATTTTTAAAATAAAAAAAACTTTTTATCAGATTAGAACTTTAAAAAAAAAAATTTCAATAATTTATCAAGAATTTTTCGCTCACTATAAATTACAAATTTTTTTTCTTCGTATAATTAATTACCTAAAAAATCTTTTTAAAAAAAATACAATACAATATAAAGTCGTATAAATTTAGATATTTTAATAATGAAAACGTAAAATAAAATTAACATTTTTTCTACTATTATCCAACACGATCTAAAAAGGAAATCTTTACATAATCATTTGTTCGTTAGTTTTAATTTTCAAAAAATAACAACAATTACTAAAAAAATTCTTAAAGTCAGTAATAATTAATTAATAAGGGAAAAATAAAATAATTTTTCTTCTAATTACATTGTTAAAAATAGGTATAATTGAGTAGGAGAGAGAGAAATAAGTGAAATTGCACCAAATAAAAGATTTTTTATTGTCCATCCTTATCTATAAATACAATGAAACATATATAAATATATATAAATATATTCAACATCAGTGGTTCTAAATAAACAAAAAGAAAATTTATAAAAATGTCTAAATGTATAATAAATATTAACTGTAGAAATTTCATAAATATAAATATTAATTATATGTATATTAGGCTGGCATTTATCTTAAAAATTTGCTTGTTCTTAGAAAATGCAAAGAAAATTCTTTAGAAGTAGCCTGACAAGCTAATAATTAGGTGAACTTTCTTTTTGTAATTGGAATCTAGAGTTTTGAAGAATTTTTTGGCTAATTTTTAAAATAATGTCAAGGCTAATATATAAATACACGTATTAGATCTCTGATTATTCTGTATTTTAGTGGTTTATTCGGATTTATTAGTTTCAATCTCTTATCAATAATTAAATTTTGAAATCAAACTGTGGCCAGAAAACACAGATTTTAATATGCGGTCCAATTTAACCCAGCTATACAGAGGTCTAATATTCCAAAATTTTCAAAATTTTGAAATTTTTAAGTCTTTTTTCAAATGAAAATTATATTTATGATTCAAAATGTAATACTCTAAAAATTTGTTTAGGATTAGCCGTGTTCCTTAGCATACGAATTCTTGTATGCATATTCTTTTAAAATTTGAAAAATTTATTTTACGATCACAATATTTTAATATACTGTGCATGAAAATTTTTAAAGTAAATAGTTTTATATAAATTATAATTTATGAAATATATTTTTAAACAGGAAGTAAAATTATTTTGACAAAAAAATAATTTCATTATTTTGAAAAATTTGGCTACATACTGTGTTCCACAAAGATAATAGGTATTAAACTTAACAAAAATTAAAATTTTTAAGGGGTATTTCTATTAAAAATTTTTTGTTAATTTTTTTTTTTCATTCTGCGGAAAATTCACTTTAGATATTTTAGAAGCAGAGTTTTGGTTCAATAATTAAAGTTTCTTTTAATCCAAAAAAATGTTAAGTTGGTTTTATAATTTAGATCAATAAAAACAATTACTGAATTTCGGTACTTCAAAAGTTAAAAGATCAAGAAACCTGATAAAATTGTTTTTTAATTTTTTGAAATTTCCATATCTCTAAATCCATTTTTCTATTAGTACTTTTTTTTGGATCGTGTAGAAATATGTGAGGGTAGATTTTCCGCATGATAAAAAAAGAAATAATTTTAAAAAATATTGAATTGAAGACCCCCTGATTCCTTAGTCATATCGCGATTTCGTGGTTGCTTTTAGAAACCAAGATGAGAAAAATTTTACTCGTGTTTTCTGCTAACTCCGAAAATCAAGGTTTCACTCGCGTAAAATTTGTTCAACACTCTTAAATTAGCAAAAAAAACCTTATTTTAAGGGATTTTTGCAATATTCACAAACCGCTAAGAAGTTTAGCCCATTGCATAGTTTTTTGGAGCTAATAATTACCAATTTCAAGGTCCCGGGCATAAAAAAGGGTCCAACACCCTTGTTTCTGAAAAAAAACCCATTATATTATAGGAAATTTTTCTATATTCGCAAATCATAACGAAATTTGCCTCCAATACATTTTTTGGGTCGCTGATCTCAAATTGGGGTTCTGCACGTGAATAATTCTCAAAACTTGCAAATATTCAAAAATAATCTCCAAAGAGGGTGTTTTTTAATAATTTAACGGTTTTTTAAAAGAATGTTTTACATTAAGGACCCCGAAATTAGAAATCAGTAATCAAAAAAATTTACTGGTAACTAAATCTTGCCATATTTTGTTATATTGCATAAAAAAGACACCCCTAATAAGAGGATAAAGGGGTGTATTTTTTTTAATTTTAGGGTTTTTGATTCAGTCTCCGTGCATATGATTTCAAAATTTGTAATTATCAGGTCCAAAAACCTATCCAATGGGCTATAAGTATCGTTACGGTTTACTTTCTGCAAATTCAAGAGTGGTAGACAAACTTCGCACGGGCAAAACCTATACTTTTGGAATCTGCGAACCAATAAACCCTTATAGGAGATTTATTCTCATCTTGGTTATCAAAACAACAGCAAAACCATGATTTGACTAGAGCATTATAAATTAATTAAAAATATATGTGATAGAAGAAAAAACAATAAACAAAATAAGGACGATATGATCACATAAAAGTAATAAAATCGTCTGTGCCAAAAGTAAGATTTAACTGTACATTTTAAATACATCAAGCAAAAATTATTAAAATTCCTTTATAAATAAAAAAATAGATACACCCATTAAAAATATTTGAGGCCTGTGAAAAATTAATTAAAAAAATAAATAATAGAGTCATATTATAAATTATAGAGCGCGGGCGCATTGTCAATTGTCCTTTAAAAAATGAATAAATTATTACTATAAATTAGTGTAAAAAATATTAGTTTAAAAAAACGTATAATTAATTACTTATTTAGACTGAATTATTTCTCATCTATTTAAAAGTCATTTATTTGTTAAAAATACTAATTCATACAGAATAAAAATTTTTCAGTCTTTATAATTATTATTGTAAATAAAATTGATAGATTAGGATTAAGGATAGTGAATCGTTCAAATTAAAAATTTAAATTTTAGTCTTTCTTTTCTTTTATTTTTGGATGATGCCAAGTACTTATATATATTATATATGAGCAATAACATAAAATGTGTAACCAATTTATTCAAATTTGACCATCGTTCCCTCCTGAGAACCAACAATGTACACATTATTAAATAGCATTTTGTATAATTTTAGACAATTTTATAAAAACTCGTTTTAACTGAGTGTTGCCCCTTTTTGAAAAAATTTCAAGGATCCGCAACTGAATTTGACGCTCTAATTTAAAAAGAATAGGTTTATTAATGAGATTTTGATACTTTTAGCCTCACTTGTCTTAATAGGGTGGAAATTCTCAAATATTTTCTTTAAACTATCAGAATTATTATAAAATTACTTGAAAAGCTAACTATATGAAAAAAGGTCATACATTTTCATCATAATTTTGCTCATATATAAGCATATGAGCAATTATTTTAAAATTGATACTTAACTCGAGCCTGGAATCGTAAATTTTTTTTTTGAGGGCACATCGATATGACCCGTGTTTTCAGATAGTTTGAACCTTCAGAAAACCGAAAAAAATCGTGAACAAGAAATCGGCGATAGGTGCCAAAAAGATTTTTTCACTTTTATGTCAAAAAACGTGTTTTTCGTATCTGAGCTACCCTAAATTTTTAAAATAACTTTTTAGGTAAAAAAACTTTTGTAAAATAGATAAGAAAATCTGATTGCCAGGGAAAAACCACTCCAGGAGAAAAAAAAACTTTTCTTTTTCCGATGAAATTTAGCCAAGTTATCGTACATTTAAGATTTTGCCCAAATTCGTCTTAAAAAAGATTGAAATTTTATTGAAAAAAGCCTGTTTCTGAACCTTAAACATGCATTATTCGCTTGATTTTCATCGTAAAATAATAATTTTTTTTTTTAAATCGATTAATTTTTTCCTGGCAATTCATTTCTGTAAGAAAAAAATTATTTTTATTGACAAAATTTCAATTTTTAGGTCAAAAGCCTTTGAAAACTGTAAGTAGCAAGATTTACTTAACACAGTTTTTGATCTAAAAATTAAAATTTTGTCAATAAAAATAATTTTTTTCTTAGAGAAATGAATTGCCAGGAAAAAATTAATCGATTTTAAAAAAAAAATTATTATTTTACGATGAAAATCAAGCGAATAATGCATGTTTAAGGTTCAGAAACAGGCTTTTTTCAATAAAATTTCAATCTTTTTTAAGACGAATTTGGGCAAAATGTTAAATGTACGATAACTTGGCTAAATTTCATCGGAAAAAGAAAAGTTTTTTTTTCTTCTGGAGTGGTTTTTCCCTGGCAATCAGATTTTCTTATCTATTTTACAAAAGTTTTTTTACCTAAAAAGTTATTTTAAAAATTTAGGGTAGCTCAGATACGAAAAACACGTTTTTTGACATAAAAGTGAAAAAATCTTTTTGGCACCTATCGCCGATTTCTTGTTCACGATTTTTTTCGGTTTTCTGAAGGTTCAAACTATCTGAAAACACGGGTCATATCGATGTGCCCTCAAAAAAAAAATTTACGATTCCAGGCTCGAATTAAGTATCAATTTTAAAATAATTGCTCATATATTATAGAACATAACTTAATTTCACTACCATAAAGTTTTTGTGCTTTTAAACAATTAAAACTGAAAAATGTTAAAAATCAAAAATATAAAAGACCAGAGTTGTGAAATTCATCAACATTTGTCAAAAAAAAATAATCGTTAACATTTTTTATATATGAATTTCATCAGCACTCATAAACATTTTTTATAAAATGTAAAAATGTTTTTCTACTTAAAACTTTTGGTCATAAAATACCATAAACTAAATGAAATTTTTAAAAAATTTAAAATGCACAAAAAATTAAAATCAGCATTTTGTTGTTACAAATAGATAATTCCTAAATATATATAGTGAATGGAAAAATTGTGTCTTTTTAAACGTAAATTTATATATAATTGTATATTTCAAATTTCTATTGTAATATCCTAAAAATTTAAATGCACAGAGATACTGTAAAAAAATAAATCACTTGTTTTTGTTAATAAAATAAAATATATTAGAGAAAAATCTAAAAAATAATTATATTACATAGAATATTAAATTCATTCTATGAAATAAATTAAAAAAAAAAAAAATAAATTTACAAATTTATCTTAATGTAAAATGGCTCAATGACTGTATATAAATTAAATATTAATAATAAATTAAAAAAATGAATCATATTAAATATAGAGATTTAAAATATATAAAACTATTAAAAAAAAAAGTTCTAAATAAAATACATATTATATATATTTAAAAATATATTAACTTGTTTTTTTATTTTTTACAGAATTGTATTTTAAGTTAATTTATTTTAAAAGTGTTAATATATAAGTTTATTATGTATATTTATATTATAAAATATTTTATGTCCAATTTTGTTCATATAATTTTTTATAAAAAGAAAATAAATATAAATACAAAAATAATTTTTTGAACGTGCCCTTATTTTTTTTGAAATTTTTTAAGATTTTTTATTTAGAGTCTCAAAGAACTATCTTAAATGACACCTCCTATTCCCTATGTATGTCAAATTCTTACACAAATTTTTAAATTCTTTTGAAGGGGTATACTTTTTGAGTTTTGATTTTCCTGATACCATTTTTATTAATTTATTTTTCGAGATTTAAAAGATGTATTAAACAAGAAAATACGTCAAACTTGTTAATAAATAGGGCAAAAGGGGGATTTGTCCAAAAATTAGGTGGTTACAGTTTTCATAGTTTAAATCAATTGACATTTTCGTTGCAATAAAAAGTTCTAAATATTAGTTTAATACCATAAAAAAATCTATATTACAATATAAATAAATATAAAATAAACTTTGGTCAAAAATACTTATACAGAAGTTTCTTATTAGTTAAACAATATTATACTCTTTTAATCCTATTTGATGATACATCAGAACTTGACAATTGAGGAAATGATATTGCATATTCATTAATTAAATCTTTTTGACTTTTTGATAAATTATTATGATTAAAAATTTTTTTTTTATTATTCTTGCTTTTTAAATTCATATGCATTACTCTTCGTCTGTTTCTACGTTTAAATGGCCTATTCTAAATTTTTTAAGAATGATAGTTACTTAATTTACTGAAGCACAGTTTTTTTTAGGAAAAAATTTTATTTTTACCCAATATCTGTAATTATTGTGGTAATAATTTTCTCTTGGCTCCCTCACGAATCTAATTGATGGATTAGGATTGTAATCAGGATTCGTTACTTGAAATAAAAAATTTCGTACTTGATCAGCACTTTCCATATTTTCATTACTATCATTCTCGTCTACTTTACGTTTTGATCTATTCTCTAAAAAATGTTTGGTATTTTGTTTTTAAATTACATTTTCGGAATTCAATATATATTTACCAATATTATTAAAATTTTCATTTTTATTTTGATCATTCATATTTTCAATAAATTCGTCATATTTAGCATTATTTTCACGTATTCGCCGAATTCTTTGATGATTTTCAACTTCTTGAGCGATTTCATCTTTTATAGATTCTATTTTATCTCTTATTTCATCTTCAATACGACGTTCGTAATCGGAATTTAATTTTTCTTTTAAATATGCAGCTCTTTTTTTTATTTTAATATTTTCAATTTGTTTATTTTTGTCCAAAATTCCTTTTTTGGATCTATTTTTATTAAAATGTAAAATTTTTTAATAAAATAATTGAATGACGTTTAAAAGATATAATCCTACCTTGATTGAATATTAGCATGCACATAAAGTAATTGAGGAAGAATACAAAAAATTAGCAATATCCTAATGTAATTATTAAAGACATTTTTAAATTTAAATTTCATAGTTTTTGATCATATTTTTTAAATTTATTTCGTTATTTAGTATAATAAAGTTATTTCTTTTAAATTATATGGTTACATACCAAAAATTGTTTTATTATGTAATTGGTTAAGTTTTTATAACTGAATTTATTCATTAATTGAGATGACGTTGGATTTTGTTTAAATTTAAAATTTAAGTAAGTTATTTTATAGCATATACAAATATTTTGTGATATTTATTTTATAATTTTGATTTGGAATAAAAGTATTCGTCATCTAATCGCAGATTTATTGTTCTAAAATGATGCCTGCTAGCTTTGAGGCTCTCAAATACAATTACTAACCTCAGTTTTCTTCTAAAACAATTAAAAAATTTTACGAAACAAAAGCTATTGTTTAATAGTTTTAAACGACCTGGCTAATGTCTAGTCACGTACTGAAAATTTGATACAATTATTATTCGAAAAAATTAGTCCCGACCCCGAAAATTTATAGCCCTAATATCAAAGAACAGTATTTTTTTATTGATTTTGAAGGTTATATTTACATTTTTAACATAAGAAACTTTTTCAATTATCCTCAAAACGACAGATAATTTGCTTTTGAGGTCGTCGAATAAGAATATTTTGGTCTCAAAATTTTCTCCTAATATCGTTTATGTACATCTACTGGCTCGGTTATTTAGTTTTTTGTGAATATTTCATTAAGTACTTACTCATATTTCATAAATAAGACTCACTGAATAATAATAAATCACGGATTCCAAATTATTAGGTGTGGACCTCATAAAGTTAGCTCTAATGCCTAAAACCCGTCTTTCTTGGGCGATTTTGAATATTTTGAGCTAGAATATTTTTTTTCAGCAACCTCAAAAACAAATTACCTTCGATTATGAGGATAATTATAAAACTTAAATGAAATATATCATACTAAACTTCAAAATTGCTGAAAAAATAAAAATCGGTTTTTCGGTATTAGAGCAACTTTTCGAGGTCCGGAGCAAAAATTTAAAATTAGAATATTGAAAAAATTAGCTAGTAAATATAAGTACAAAGTAGTCTTGTTCAAACTTCAAGAAAAGAGTGCATACATCTAACATACACGGGTTTGAGACTAATAAAAAATTTTCTTATGAAATTCGAAAATATCAGCTTACCTGTTTGCAGTTTATCCTTGCAGGGAATTTTAAACTTCTTATTTGTGAAAAAAGGAGAATCTGTTATAGGAATAAAGTAAAATTATTCAATTAATATAAAAGTCGGTAAACATTTTTTTATTCAAACGATATGCCTAATATATTTGTATAAAAAACTAAAAATTTTATTTATAATTAACAAACAAATAAATTGCTAACAATTTTATAAAATTTTTTTAAACAATATAAGTAAATTTTTCTAAATTATTATTAAAAAAATATATTAATTACTATTTATCAATTCGTAACTCAAAGTAATGTATTTTTTTAAATACATGTACCAGAATTACAAAAACTTTTTTTTTACAATCTTCATTTTTTCTTCAATATTCATACTTGAAGAAATAGAAAATTTTTTTTAAAGTTGATTCTAATAATTATATTAGTAATCTATCACATATATATATATATTTACAGTAGAATTTAATTTCTCTATAACTAATTAAAGATTTTTTTGATTTTGCTTAGCGGAACAATGAGATGGAAAAATAAAAAAAAAATTTATGAATAACCTAAAAATCTAATTTTATGAACGGTTAATAAATTATTTTTTGAAATTAAATAATTAATTTTAATAGATTTTTCCGCGTTATCCATATATCTATTATTGATTTTTGTTTAAGATCGAGATGATCATGTCATTATATGAATAAAATTATAATACACAGTCGCATATTTGGTTGTCTAGTTGCTGGAGATAAAAAATAAATTTGTTTTCATCTCATCCAGCTTTCTGGGAGCATTTTTCTCTTATTCGTTGAACTCTATTTAGTAGTTTTCTAAAAAAATGTATGGCATTCAAAATTTAACTGCAGTAATTTCAGGAATTAAGGAGGAAAAAGACCTTCAGATCCCATCTGATTAAAATTCGAAAATATTCAAAAGTCTAAGCAAACTATGAATCAGAGAAATGCTATATATACTTAATTATTTTTATATCGAAAATTAATTAAACAAATATACTCAAAAATTAATGTTTAGGTTAAATTACTCAACCAAACTCCTAAAAATTCATGCTAAAAATAGAGAAAACAGCAAATAATAAATAATAAAGCAAAAATAAAGCAAAAAAACAAAAATACAAATTTTTTTAAAAATTATAAATTTTTATTAATGAAAAAAAAATATAATTAATAAATTACATAAATGACTAGGAATAAGAAATAGAAATAAAATTAGTACAGAATATTAAAAGAAATAAAAAATTTAACTAAAATTTATACTAAAAATAAAATACAATAAAGCAAATAATAAATTAATTAATTTTCAAAAACAAAAAGCATCAAATTTTATTATAATTTTTTTTGTTTTGATTTTTTAAGCAATAATAATAATAATATAAAAAATAAAACTGTATTTAATTAAAATTAATAAAAAATAATTAAATTAAAAAGTAAGTACAATATAAAGTAAACTTAAAAAATAACAAATAAAAAGCATATTTTTAACAAAAAAATATAGGTAATTGATTATACAAAATTAAGCTCTACAGATATTTCTCTTCATTTTTTTTTTTTGATTTTTTTGAGTTTTTGATTATGGTTATTTGTTTCTTCATACGTCATTTTAAAAAATAAAAAACATTATTTCTTATACAATCTTATGAGATACAAAAAAAATCCTGCATTTTTTGTTTAATAAAATTCTATTTAATTTTTTTAAATATATACTGATTTTAAAGAAAAAGTATTTAGAAACATTTTCTTTATCACAGTCCAAATTGACATTTTTTTCTTTTATATAAAAGATACCCATTTAAAAAATTTCTATTTTGGATCAACGACAGGTAAATAAAATTTATGTTTTGGTGTATCTCTTATAAGTTTAAACGATGATTTATCTGCTGATAGCAATGCTGCTGGGCATGGACCTGTTTGTCTGGTAATAAATTCATTCTTATATGAACTTGACGATGTTCTTGTTTCGTTACCTAAACTAATATGTGATACATTTGCTTGTTTATGTACTCTTTCAATTTTTTCACTTGAAAAATTACCATAATTCATAGCTTCTCTTGTTGAATAAAATTCACCACCAACGTTTAAATTATCTTTTCTTATTAAATTTTTCTTTTCACTAGCATAACTTGAACTTTTACTTATTGTATTATCGTTATTTGTATTTTTATATTCTGATATTGAATTTAAACTCTTACTCATTATTGGACCACCCCCTGATTCTGTATAAGATTTATGTTGGTATGCTGAATGTGAATGCTGATGATTATCTTGATATATTGGCGGTGGCAAAAATGCTTCTTCCCGAGAGTGCTGTTGGTAATTACTACGTGATTCTTGCTTTTGAATGTGCTGCCATTGTTTACGCCCTGAATGCGATTCTTCTTTCTGATAAGCTGAATTTGACGATGTCATTAATGTGTCTGGATTTTTACATAAATATTCTGCTACAATGCTTGTGTCGTTTCTTTCTTTTCTTTTTTCAAACATTCTATCAATTTTGGCTATACTTTCTTGCCTTTTACGACTTTCGTAATCTTCTTCATGGCGTGAATATTCGTTGTGTTTGTATGTATTAACCTTTTGCTCATTTTTTAGGTAGTCAAGTGATTTACGTGATGAAGATTTTGAAATATCTGATCTAAGTGTTTTTTCAAATTCGCCATCAACTTTCATATTATCCGTGTGTCGCGTTACTGTATGACGTTCTGATTTTGCCGATTCATCACGACAAACCTTTTCTGATTTTTTAGATTTTTCTTCGAAAACTGATGAAGTTTTTAAATTATCTTCTTGTTTTATTAGTTTTCTTTTTTCCGCTTGTAAAACAACTTGTTTTTCTGGACGTTGAAAATCACCTTCAGGTCTTAAATTATCTTGGGGAATACGAATATCAGCTCTTTCACCTCTTAAAGGAGCTTCAGATTTTGGACGACGTTCAAATTCACCTTCAATTTTCAAATTATCTTCGTGTTTAACTGCTTTAAATCTGTCTCCCTTAACAACTTTGTAGTCATCACGTGTACGTTTACCAGTGAATTCACCTTCCATACGTAAATTATCTTTATATTTTTTAACGTCTGTACGCTTATGAACTGTAACTTTAACAAAATCATCATTTGATGTTTGGTAATCTATACTTCCTTCCATGTGTAAATTATCAGTATGTCTTACAATCGCAGCTCTGTCACCTATGATAAGTGTTTTTTCTTTTCTAAAGCGGCTCTCAAAAGTACCTTCAGGTTTTAAGTTATCTTTTGGTTTTTTAATTTCTATTTTTTCACATTTTTTATGTGTGAAATCATCTTTAGTTTTTATTGTTAAATCTCCTTCAAGTCTTAAATTATCTTCGTGTTTTATTAGAGTACGTTTTTCAGCAGATTCTACCTTCTTTGGTAGTGGACGCTCAAATTTACCTTCTGTTTTTAAGTTATCTTCATGTCTAATCAAAGTACGTTTTTCAGCAGTTTCAAATATTTTTGGCAAAGGACGTTCAAATTCACCTTCTGTTCTTAAATTGTCTTCATGCTTTACTACTTTAACGCGTTCTGTTTTAATAGATTTATAATCATCTTTTGTCCTTAGATCAACGAATTCACCTTCGGTTCTTAAGTTATCTTCATGCTTTATAAGAGTTCTCTTCTCAGCGCATTCAAAATTCTTTGGTAATGGACGTTCAAATTTACCCTCAGTTCTTAAGTTATCTTCGTGTCTTATTAAGGTGCGTTTTTCAGCAGATTCGTAAATTTTTGGTAAAGGACGTTCAAATTCACCTTCCATTGTTAAATTATCTTCATGCTTTACAACCTTAACACGTTCTGTTTTAACAGACTTAAAATCATCTTTTGTCCTCAAATCAACAAATTCACCCTCAGTTCTTAAATTATCTTCGTGTCTTATTTGAGTACGTTTTTCAGCAGATTCGTAAATTTTTGGTAAAGGACGTTCAAATTCACCTTCCATTATTAAATTATCTTCATGCCTTACAACCTTAACACGTTCTGTTTTAACAGACTTAAAATCATCTTTTGTCCTCAAATCAACGAACTCACCTTCAGTTTTTAAATTATCTTCATGTTTAATGATAGTGCGTTTTTCAGCACATTCAAACTTCTTTGGTAATGGACGTTCGAATTCACCTTCCGTTCTTAAGTTATCTTCATGCTTTATAAGAGTTCTTTTTTCAGCACATTCAAACTTCTTTGGTAGAGGACGATCAAATTTACCTTCAGTTTTTAAGTTATCTTCATGTTTTACAACTTTAACACGTTCTGTTTTAACAGACTTAAAATCATCTTTAGTCCTCAAATCAACGAACTCACCCTCAGTTCTTAAATTATCTTCATGTTTAATGATAGTGCGTTTTTCAGCACATTCAAACTTCTTTGGTAATGGACGTTCGAATTCACCTTCTGTTCTTAAGTTATCTTCATGCTTTATAAGAGTTCTTTTTTCAGCACATTCAAACTTCTTTGGTAGAGGACGATCAAATTTACCTTCAGTTCTTAAGTTGTCTTCATGTTTTACAACTTTAACACGTTCAGTTTTAATAGCCTTGAAATCATCTTTTGTCCTCAAATCAACGAACTCACCCTCAGTTCTTAAATTATCTTCGTGTTTTATAATAGTACGTTTTTCAGCACATTCAAACTTTTTAGGTTTTGGGCGTTCAAATGTACCTTCTGTTTTTAAATTATCTTTATGCTTTATAACTTTGACACGTTCTGTTTTAACAGCCTTAAAATCATCTTTTGTTCTTAAATCAACAAATTCCCCTTCTACTTTAAGATTATCTTCATATTTTATAGCTTTGGCTCGTTGCTGTACAGTAACGTTTCCATAATCATCACGAGATCTAAATGTTTCAATCTTTCCCTCCAAATGAAGATGATCTGAATGTTTTACAACTTCAGCTCTTTCTCCTTTCATACACTTAAAGTCACTTTTTGGTCTTCCGACAAATTCCCCTTCAGTTTTTAGATTATCAGAATGTTTTATAAGAGTACGTTTTTTAGCTTTTACTACTTGTGCCTTAACTGGTCTGATAAATTCACCTTCTGGTTTCAAATTGTCTTTTGGTATTTTTACCTCGGCTCTTTCACCCTTTTTAACAACTTTTTTGACTGTACGTACAAACTCGCCTTCTAGTTTCAAATTATCTTGCGGTTTTATAACTTCCACTCTCTCACATTGTTTTTGTTTAAAATCATCTTTAACTTCAATAATAAAGTCTCCTTCAAGTTTCAAATTATCTTCATGCTTAACAATATCCATCCTTTCTCCTTTTACAACCATATAATCATCACGACTGCGATGGTCAATAAATTCTCCTTCCATTCGTAAATTATCTTCATATTTAATAATTTTATTTTTTTCGCAAACAGCATAATCAACATAATCATCCCTAGATCTATGTATTTCTATATTTCCTTCCATTTTAAGATTATCTTCATGTTTAACAACATCCATTCTTTCACCTTTGACATAATTATACTCATCTTTTGCACAAATTTCAAGAGTTCCTTCTTGTTTTAGATTATCAACTGGTTTTTTAATCACTGCTCTTTCTCCCTTGGTTACTTTGAAATCATCTTTTGCTTTTACCTCTAGAATTCCCTCTTGTTTTAGATTATCTTGGTGTTTAATTATTTTACGTCTTTCAGTTGTTTTTACTTTTGGTTTTTGAGGTCTTACAAAATCACCTTCAGGTTTTAAATTATCTTTCGGTTTCTTCTGGACTGGTCTTTCAGCTGGTTTAAATTGCTGACATTCTCTTATTTCAAATTCTCCTTCTGAACGCAAATTATCTTCATGTTTAATTATGGTAACTCTTTCTGCTGCTATGAATTCTTGTTTCTCTGGTCTTTCAAATTCGCCTTCAAGGAATAAATTATCTTTATGTTTTATAGGGGTAACTTTTTCAGCTGGTATAAATTCTGCAATCTCTGTTTTTTCAAATTCTCCTTCAATATGCAAATTATCCTCATGTTTAATAATTGTTACTTTTTCAGCAGGTTGGAACGGTTTACATTGTGGTCTTTCAAAATCTCCTTCAGGATGTAAATTGTCTTGTGGCCTAATTGGTGCAGGTCTTTCTGCTGGCTTGAATGGCGCATGTTTCGGTCTTTCGAATTCTCCTTCAGGATGTAAATTGTCTTGAGGTTTTATTGGTGAAGGTCTTTCAGCTGGTTTAAATTCTGCATGTTTTGGCCTTTCAAATTCTCCTTCTGGATGTAAATTATCTTGTGGTTTTATAGGCTTAGGCCTTTTTACTGATTTGAATTCTTTTGGTTTTGGTCTATCAAATTTACCTTCAGGATGTAAGTTATCTTGAGGTTTTATTGGTTTCGGTCTTTCAGCAGGCTTGAATTCTTTTTGCTTAGGTCTTTCGAATTTACCTTCAGGTTTCAAATTGTCAGAATGTCTAATTGGTGTTCTTCTTTCTCCAATTACAATTGGTTTTTTAATAGGCCGTTCAAATTCACCTTCAGTTTTTAAATTATCAACAGGTTTTTTCGGCTTAGATCTTTCTACTTTTTTAACTGTATAATCATCTTTTCTATGAGCCTCAAATTTTCCTTCTGTTTTTAAATTATCTTCGTGTTTAATAACAGTAACGCATTCTGCTCTTACAACTTTATAATCATCTCGACTTCGAGAATCGGTGAATTCTCCTTCCATATGAAGATTATCTTCATGTTTAACAATATCAACTCTTTCAGCTCGAACACATTGAAAGTCATCTTTTCGACGCACATCAATTGTACCTTCAGGTTTTAAGTTATCCTTTGGTTTCTTAACAACTGCTCTTTCACCTTTTTTGAATTCTTCAACTTTAACCTTTTTAACAAATTCTCCTTCAAGTTTTAAATTATCTTTAGGTTTTTTAATTTTAGGTCTTTCTACTTTTTTAACAACATAATCATCCTTGACTCGTAGATCCATAACCCCTTCCGTTTTCAAATTGTCTTCTTGTTTAACAATACATGATCTTTCACCTTGAATATATGCATAAGCATCTCTTGATCTATAAGTTTCAATGTTACCTTCCACATGAAGATTATCTGTACGTCTTATTATATCAGCTCTTTCACCCTTAACAACTTTAAAATCATCTTTAGGAGTTCCTTCAAACGTTCCCTCTAATTTCAAATTATCTTCTCGTTTTAAACTAACAGCCATGCAATAATCTTTTTTATCGTATGGTCGAAATTCTTCTGTATGCGTTGTAACATCATCTTGGATTGTTTCTATTTCTTCGAAAATGTGACTATCGTTTGATTCAATTATTGGCAGTCGATGTAAATCTTCTTGTATCTCATGAATCTGGTAGTCTTCCTTTGATTGAGAGATGCCCTAAAAAAAAAAAAAATTAAAATGAGTTACAGTTATATTTCAAATGTTTTATAAGCATATTTTTTATATTGACAAAACTCACAACAAATTCAGTCTCTGCTAATGTAAGGTTATCAGAATGGCGAATAATTTCAGCTTTTTGGAAACTTTGATGATCAACAAATTCAGTTTTTGAAGTTGTTTCATCAGTAAAGTCTCCTTCAACCTTTGTGTACGTATTTCTTCTTATTGGACGCGTTCTTTCAAAAGCAGCACCAGTAAATGCTACTTCCGAAGTTGTAATAGCTAAAATTACAATTAAAAATAAATTATAATCAATATAAATTATAAACAATCAAAAAGTGTAAGCATATTGATTTACTCTAGAATTCCTTTCTTTTTCTTTTCAGTTTGGCTTTTAATAAAGGTTAAATTCAAAAACTCTGATGGTAATTTACATATAAAATTTTGAATTCGGTTTTTATTAAAAACCAAACTGAAATGATTCTTTCTTTCTAGAGTGAATCGATATTTAGTTTAATAAATCAATATGTACCTTCAAATACTCCTTCAACCTTCAAATTATCTGTAGGTTTCATAACCGTAGCTCTTTCTCCATAAGTAGCAATAAAATCACAACGTCTTTCGCCAATAAAATCACCTTCCATATGCAAATTATCTTGTTGATGATAAGTAAATTGACGTTCAACTTGTTTTTGTTCAAAATCGTCATTATAGGATGTCACTGTTATAATTGGTTCGTTTGATATTTCCAAATGCTCCGTTATATCAGTATGTGGACATTGATGGCGACTAAATTATAAAAAAATTATCAGTAACATTCTTATTTATTAATATTAACTGAATATTAAAAGTTAAAAAAAAAAAAATTAAACAAATTAAAAGTTATTTCATGAGTATTTAAAACAATTATTTTTTTTTTTAAAGATATTAATAAACATAAAATTTTTAATGTAAATAAAATATTAATTTAATTACTGTTATATTATATAATTAATAAATTTTATGCTGCTGCAGTTATAAAAATTGAAAAAATAAAATTTATTAGTTGAAAGGGTTTATGAAATTTACACTTTTTTGATGAAATTAAAAAAATTAGTAATGAGTAACTTAAGAAAAAATACTCTTGAATTTTACTCGTATTCAATTATAATTGCATTTACATAAAAAAAATTTTTTTACAACAGTTTGTTTAGCTGATACAACTATATTGTCTAGTAAGTCAATGAGATAGGTATCGCGTTTTTAAAAACGGACAATTAGACTTTTAATTATTTCGGCTTTACTGTAAGCTAAGCTACTACATTTTGGGATGTAAAAGTATTTTTCTAATCGATGAAAACTTAATTAATTTTAGCAACTCGTTTCCTTTCGTAATCAGAGTTTACAAATTATAAAATATTCTAATCTAAATAAATTTTTAAAAACTAAAAATTTTTAAAAAAATTCGGTAACTTTAAAAAAGTTCTTTACTAACCCACAAGTACAAATTTCACAAATACATTGTTCTTTTGCAGGTAACTTTGAAATTATTTCTGGAATATCAGTTGTACTAGTAGTACTTATTTCTGAAGTAATATCTGAATTACTTGTATAATTTTTTAAAAATTTTTTATCTAATTTTTTTTTCATTTTTGTTTCAGTTGACTCTTTGTTATTTTTTTGTATCTTAGATTTTTTGTTAGTAGATGATCTATAAAATATTAAAAGAACAGAAAAAATATTATTTATTATTGAGTTAGTTCATATTAATATAAATAAAATAATTAGTTTTATAAATATTAAAAATTAATTTTGTAAACAATAATGTACTATACTGAACAACAAATATTGTAAAACATCATCTGTTATTTGAAGATTTGATTTTACACATTTTTTGTACAATATACTATTTTGCAATAAAATAAATATTCTGGAATGCAAACAATTTAACATTAACTCAAAAAATTGCATCTTATTCCGTCAGCAATATTTTAATTTTACGCACTTTTTACATTAGAAAATATTAAATATTAGAAAAATTTATTAAATTATTATTTATGATGTAAATTAAAATTAAAACATTAAAATTGTAAATAAATATAAATAACAGAAGTTACAGTATTAATATGAATTAAATTTAGTTAAATAAAATACCTTATTGGTGAAAATTCAATAATAGAAATATCTTGAGATGATTCCGTAAAATCAATCGTTGGTGACATTGGAATTGGTGATTCATTTGTATAATGGGTATATTGACATTCATCAACAACATCTTGAGCTACCATAATTTTCGTTTCTTCTTCATCTATGTTTTTCTATAATAAAAGAAAGAACAATTTTTTAAAAATTTAATTCCAATTTATTGAAAAGTAATTTAAGTGTTTTAAAAAAGTTTTATCTGCAAGTGACAATATAATTTTTTCTTTTTTGTTTTATAACAATTTTCAAATTTACTTTTAAGCTTTATCTGAAAATTTTAAATGATAGCTATAATTTTTTTTATAAAACTTTTAAAATAATTTTTTATGGGTTTGGTTCTATGAAAATATGGAAAACTTATAGAATTCTTTTTTCTTTCAATTTTATCGAGAATTTTATAGATATAGTTTTTTTATTCTTTTTAATTATTCATCAAAAATCTATTACTTTTTTATACTGTTAGAATATTTTTGTTAAATATTCAAGCATATAGGAATACCGAAACAATTATTTAATGGAAATAATTTTAAAATAAAGGAGTAACTTTAATTTTTGACGGAAAATAAATTGAGTTACTAAATATTGAATAAATAAAAATTGAGGTTAAAATTGAATTCTGAAGCCAAAAGTTGTGGTTTCTTGGGGGAGACAACTCATCGTAGAATAGCTGAGGTTTATTTTTACTTAAAGTATAATTTTATTTGAAAAGCTATTTTTAAACAAAATTACATATTTTAACATCAAAACAAAGGATTTTTACAGTGTAAATAAACTTTTACTAATTTAAATCACGTTTTCACATTTATCATTCTTGTGATAAAACAAGGAGTGGTCATGATGTTTGAATTTTATTTAAAATTTAAATGATAAAATTTTGCATATTTATTTGAAAAGTAACTCTTTGAGGTTATTTACACCAGCTAAAAAGCTTTAAATTTTTCTAAAAAAGCATGTCAAAAAATTGTAATAAATACATAAAGAAAATGAAAATAAGTGAAATATAAAGCAAGGAGGCTAATTTATTCAGTTTTAGAATAATTATCCAAAATTTGTGAAATTAATTAAATTATTATACTATAATTTGATTTTACAGTTGAATAAACAAAAATTGTTTAAAATTAAGTAAAATTAAAAGCAGAAAAATAAAAATAATAAAAAATGCAAAAGAAAATTACATGCAATTTACGTAATTTTCATTGTGTGTGTCGTCCCAAATCGGTTATTTTAATAATAAAAATAATAATAAATAATTCACCGGTAACGCGTTACGCTCTCGTACCGGTTCATTGCATTATATGAATAAACGTGTGCGAGGGCGCGTGAAAAACCTACTCATTTTTCATACGTGTACTATGAATAATATTTTTAAAGAAGATATCGTATTTTATTATTTATTTTATTATAAAATAATTTGTGCTTTTAAATTTTACTAAAATTTATATTTAAAAAGCTGTGTGTACAAAGAATTAAAATTTAAAATATCATGCTTCAGTGATTTATAAAATTTTATTTGACATAATTATTAATAATAATCGCATGCTAACAAAATTACAAAAATATTTATAAATATTTATTATGTTTTATATTTCTTTGATTTATTGATACAAGGTGAGGCGTATTTTTTTAAGATTAAAAAATCGCCTACTTATGGGTTTTTTTATTTTTACGTATGCAAAAAATAATATTAAAATAAAAGCTGTTGACTACTAAGATTATATAAAATGATAAAATATTATTAATATAAAAATCAATAATTCGTGTACGTGTTATGTATATTAGACTGGAACTAGTTTTTGCTTATCTTAAATTTATTGAGTTTTAAAAAGGGTTATTACTAAGGGCAAAAATTATTAATAAAATTGTCAAAAGTAGCTACAGGTTTGTGAGAAAATGAACCAATTCATAAAATATTATCCTGGCAAATTTTTTTACAAATTTGGCCACTGTATTTTCACATCTACTTCTTATAATTAAAAAATGCAAATTTGAGCTTCAACTTAGTATAAAAGTTGTAAAATTTATTTTGATATAAATATCGTCTTTAATTCATAGCAGCCAACCCATGTTTAGAATATAAATTAAAGTCTAAAAAGAACTCTTAAAATGAAGTATAATTAAAAATAATGTAAACTAAAAAAAAATTAAAGAAGGCATTACTCTTACAAGAATAAAAACATTATACTCCAGTAACATTGTTATAATTTACAAGGTTAATTATAAAGTATCCAGTTTTTTTCTTAGGACCTTAGTTTATTATTTTATATTATATGATAATTTTCTTTTAACATCTAGAAAATGCAATGTTACACATTTTAATATATTCATTGTAATGTGCAAGATCTTGTTACTACTAAAAAAATATAAATAAAGCCTCCAAGTCAATGTCGCTTATTAAATTGTATATCTATTTTATATAATTAATTAACTTTATATCATAAAGTCATTAAACTTTTTATTGTTTTTACATGGGTTTATTCATGGGTATGTTTTTTGTTTGGCAAATTTATTTTTAATGATTATGACCATTTTAGACAGATTTTTTTCTATTTATAAATAGTTTGCTTAGTCAATTATTTCCGGTTCCTAATCCTGCAAGTTTTTGAATCAGAAATTGACAGGTTATTAATTTTTTTATTCAAAAGTGAAGCCGGATATAAGGCTTAAAATAATTAGTCAAATAACTTAATTAAAAAATTTTAATAAAAAAGTTTGTCAGAATTTAACCATAATCTTTAATTTTTGACAAAAAATTGGCAAAAATTTTTAATCAGAAAAGTATCAAAATTTGTAGCCATATATTATAAATTCACAAAAATTTAATAGCTAGAAATTCAGGCCAATTTTTAAACAAAAATTTAAGAAAAATACTTTTTTATAAAATTAGGGGTGTGTGATAACCCGTAGTATTGGGTACTTAATCCGGAAATTTGGGTTTTTTGTGTTTTTTGGATTTTCAGGCAAGGAAATTTTCGATTTACTTGTGCGAAAGTCTGAACATTCAGGTCGAGTACCCTACATTTCGGGTAACTGCACACCCCTAATAAAAATAATCAATTCCACTAAAAGCTTTTAATAAGCATAAGAATAGATCATTTTCCTAAGCAACCTTATTATCTTATTCCATGTTTTATTTCTTGGATTTTCTTTTACGAAAAAGAATTTGCTTTAAAACTTAAAAAAATACCTAAAATTTTGCAAAAATTTTCAAAAATTTTAAGTTTACATTACAATAATTGATTACATAACTTCTTACAAAACAAATGAATTTATCGCAAAAAAAAACTAACTTGAAAAATAAATAAAATCATTCTCATTTAATAAATAGTTGTAAAATAATCATCTAAACAAATACATGATTTTAAATTCACAAAAAAAAAATGATAAACGAAGTATTAATTATTGTATGTACTAATATGTACATATAACTTCCGTAAGTATTTTTTTTAGATATAAATAATAATAATAGTAATAATAAATAAAAAAATTGACCTTAAAATTTTAAATTATTAACATGCAATGATCTTCTTACGTAATATAAAAAATAAATTTTTGTACTAAAATATTTTTAAAAAAAGTAAATTTTAATCATTTTCTTGGAATAAGAAGAAAATCTTGATACATAAAATTGTTCTTTTGTGTATGCTTATGCATATTATTTTATTATTATTATCATGTGATATTGCATACAGTATAAGAACGCAGGTAAAATAAAGATTTGACCTACTTTTTTAAAAGAAAACATCATATTTTAAATATTTTATGAATTTTTGCGTGAAAATTTAATTTTTATTATGTTTTTGTATTTTTTATTAATAAATTTTTGATTTTTAGTAGTATTGATTTTAAAATAAAAATTTTAGTGGGCATTTTTTAGTGAAACGTAACCTAAAAATATAATGGGTTTTAAAATATTTTGCTTTATTACAAAAATAATTTAGTTCCAAAGGTAAATATTTGAGAAGTATTATATTTTTAATTAAAAGGTAAATCTTTTATGATTTGGGAAATGTGAACTTGATTGGAGATTCGTATAAACTCAAATCCTTGAATTTGACGAAAAAGGTATCAATAGGTATAACTTAATATTAATTGGTATATGTCAATTATGAAAATCTGACAGTCACATATTTCGCTAAACTTTACTATTTTTAAAAAATGGCAAAAAAAAAAATAGGCTTCAGAAAATAAAACATTAGGTCTTTTTTTAAAATATTATAATTTTTGAAATTTTAGAATATAAAAAAAATATTTTGGAACCAATTTCATGACTTGACAATTAGATTAGTTAAATTTTATTAAAAAATATCCAAATTATATATATACCAGAAAAAAATGAAAAATTTTATTAAAAAAAAAAACATTAAGTTAATACAAAAAGAAGCAAATATATTCACTCACACAAGCACATGTTAAATAACATGGCTATCTTTGGTATACTTCAAGGTTCTTTTATTTTTTTAGATGACATAAGAAGAACTTTCATGGATAAATTTAAGAGTATTATTAACTCCTTTTTCTTTATTTGGTAGATGATGACAAATTTTTTTTGTATTATTATTATTATTACTTGTGTTTAAAAAACAAAAAAGAATTTTGAAATGCAAAAATTTATATATTTATTTTGTAAAAGATTAGAGAAAGAATGTAAATTCTACACATGTTAAAGGAAATGATAAACAATATTAAAAATAATAATAATAATAATGGTTTAAAAATGTAATAATTATGAAAAGCATTTAAAAATTACTTTTTATCATTTGCTAAAATTTGGACGTATCTTTTTTTATATAATATGGTATTTAAAATATTTTTTATATTAAAATTTTTTTATAAAAATATTTATAAGCATTCCAAGCATTCAAACTGCGAACATTGAAATAACATTAAATATTACATGTTATTTTATTTCTTTTACATTAAACAGTTAAATGTTTAGGCACACACGTATTATATATGGGATGATTCAGATATTTTGCCAAGTTAAAATATTTTTTTTGCCCTCCTAGGCATAAAACTTGTTACGGAATGCTCGTTCTTTTTTTATATTAACAATAAAACTAATTATTTCAAAAAAACTAATGATTCTACCTTACCAACCCATTAAGTAGGTAAAAAATATTACAAGCACCATGGGCGAAAAACTTTTGGCATCAGATTGAACACATAGTGCCAAAATTTTTATGCTTTTGATGATATACAATTAACTTGATGGCAAAAGAATTTTTTTTCAGTGTACTTAAGGTATTTTTAACTCTAAAAAACTTTGTGTCTTAACTTTCATGGGTTTTTTACTTGGTTTTTTTACAAATACTATTTTTATTACAATAGCTAAGAACATATCTACTGTCAAAGTTTTAAATTTTATCTATTAAATTTTAATTCCAATTTTGCGACTTTGTGACTTTTCCAATTTTGTGAATTTTAGAGTCACATTTTTGAATGTGGAAACTTAAGGTAGATAATTTTAATTTTTAGACCCAGTTTCAGTAATATACTGACAACCAAAATTCATATTCCCTATCCAAAACTCCAACACGTGAGAAAACATACACGTTTTTTTTTATACTGAATAAAAGCAAAACTTTTCAAGAATCACGTGGATTGACAAATAACAAAGCCATTCAAAAACCCCTTAAACTTTAAATGCAAGTTTTAAAACATTTAACAGATGACTTAAAGCACAATTCAGCACTTGAAACTACTTGACAATAAACATTTATTTTTGCAAAATCGTCTGAATCATCCCATATACAATAATAAAATAAATTACAAAAATATGAAAAATTATGAAATAAAAAAAAAAATATTATTAACAATAAATACAAATTTTTATTTTTAAATTTGAAGCTTTTTACATAACACTTTAAAAAAAAAATCAATTATGCAAATTCAGAATGTAATAAAAATTAATATTTTATTTTTATTTATTTCCACAAAATAAGCACAAAATTTTAAATTAAATTTTTTTATTATATTTAATTACTTTTTTTTTCAAAAATATTTATTACACTTACAAAAATTTACTAAAAAAATAAAGCCATAAAAATTAGCGAATATCTGCTAAAAAAAAAGGAGAAAAAATTAAATACATCAAGGTAATTTAACATTAAATGAGCCGTTAAATTGCTATTTATTTTTTACCAGAATTTTTTATATACATTGGATGCTTCTTTTTATGGAAGAAGAGTACGAATAAAGAAGTAAATATTAATTAAAAAAAAAAAGTAATTACTTACCACAACCTCTGTACTTATAATTTCATCAAATCTTTCTTCGTTTTTCTCTTCGATAACAATGTCAGTTTCAATTTTATCATCAATTTTAATAATTTCTTCATTATTTGTAATTGATGTTGTTGTTATATTTTCGGTATCATTTATTATCTCAACAGTTTTAGTTTCTTCAATTGTATCAACTTCAGTTGGTTCGATGTTTATTGATTTTTCAACAACGTGTACGATTGTTCTATTTTCTGGTATTATGTGAGTTAAAGTTGTTGTAACGTGTAAATCATTTTTTTCATCGATGAATTCTTTTTTGGTTATTTGAATGTCATTAACTTTGTTATTTTTTTTTATTTCGGTTTTTGTTGTTTCTTTTATTTCCTCGATGTACAATTTCTTTTCTTCGATGTAATTCTTTTTTAATTTTGATTTTCTTTCTGGACTCATTGATTTTTTACGTAATATTTCGTTAATATCAATTTTTTCATCTGTTTCTATAAATCTTGTTTCATCGATTACACTTGTTTTACGTGTTGATTTATCTGGACTCGTTGATCTTAGCTGTGATTCTTTTTCGAAAAATTCTTTTTTCTCACGTACATTTGAACCATCGTAATTGGATGACGTTTTTTCATGATAACTGGTTTTCATATCTGAATTATCAGTTACATTTTTTGTGAATGAACTTGTATCAACGTGTATTATTCTATCAGGGCTTTTTGTTTGATTAGAAAATTCTTTTGTTGATTTATATGATTGCACGTCTTTTTCCATTGATTCTTCTCTTTTTTCACTAACGAATGTGCCATCCCAACCAGTTGTGGTATTTGTTGTTAAATTGTAATTGTATTTTTGTGGACTTTTGGATCTTCTTAGGTCAGATAAATCATGCGTCATTGTTGTATTGTAAATTGTTTGTTGATTATCATTTTGATTGGATGTTCTTTCTTCTGAACTTCTTACTTCACAAATATCAATCGTGTCAGATTTTGATTCAGTTTTTTGAGTATCAGTGAATTGACGACGCATTGGACTTGGTGACTTTTCGTATGTAAATTTACCATTCCATGTTGATTGTCCAGGTTTGTATGAAGTTGACACATGATCCACAACATCTTCTTCAATGATTTTATTGTTATTTGTTGTTTTCGTCGTTGTTTTTGTTGTTGATGAATCGTCACATTCAACGTAATAAGTTGATTTTGTGTCAATAAATCCACTATCATCAAATATTTCATTAACTTCAACTGTATCATTTCGTTTGTCGCTCGTACGTATTAATGTTGAATCGTTCGTTCGTTTAATTGGCGTTGATGTTGATAATGGTTCTGTTTTAAATGAAGATGAAGCTGATGATGAAACTTTATTTATTTCGATATCGTTGTAATTTCCAATATTCATACTTTTTTCAACGTAATAATTCGCATGATCAAATTTATCATTTGTTTGTATTTTATCATTATTTATCAAAGAATCCCAACTAACTTGATCAATTTTATTATCAGCAGCTTTTGTTTCTTTTTCAACGTTTTTAGTACGACTTTTTAATATTCTACCATTATCATCAGTCATTGATTCATGAATTTTCGTTGTACTTACTGTTGTTTGACCATCGACATTTCTCGTTTCTGATACTAATATGCTTGCTTGTCTACTCTCTGATGTTTTTGATGATACTGGCTTATTAATATTGTTATTATTGATAATTTTAGTTTTTTGTTTTTTTTGTTGATGATTTGTGCTTGAATCAGTATTTAAGTTATTTTTTAAGATTTCTAACTCGCTATCTAAAACTTTTGTTAAATCTTCGTAATTATTGTTACTACTTGAAAATTTAGAAGTATGAGCTTGTTCAGAATCAATAAAATTTGATGACGATGATGACGATGATTTATTGTTACTACATGAACTTGTTGAACTTTGAAATTTATCAATTATTTTACCATTTGAATCAATTAAATATTTTTCTTTTATTTCAATTTCACCAGATGATTTAGCTTCTTTAATAAATTTTTTTCTTGTTTCTATTTCTTCTTTCGTATGTAAAATTTTTTCACTACAATCACTCGTTGTTTCAGTAACTTCAGTTACTATTTTATTGTTATCTTTTATTGTTTTACCAAGCATTTTCTTTTTTATTGTCATTTTTATAAAAAAAAATTTATCTTTTTGAAAAAACAAAAAAAAAATAATTATAAGATAAGAAAATAATTAAAAAACACTTATAATCACTTGAAAAAATTAAAAAAAAAAATAAATAAACAAAAAAAAAATTAAAAGAGAAAAATAATTCTTATGTATAAACTGATCGTTAAAGCCTTCAAAGGCTGACTGACTGGAGAACGCACACCGGTTACCCAGTAAAACTTATTTTATGTTGTAAAAAAATCTCTTAATCTCCCTACCTATATATATTTTTTTTTATAAACGTTCTCTCTTTGATACAAGAGAGAATAAACATTATATTATTACAACTACTTTATTTCATAAAATTCAGATAAGACTTACTGTAATAGTAGTAGTAGTTACACATATATATATAATTTTTGCATTAATATAAAAAAATTAACGTGGGACGACATTTTTTTTTATTTATTTATTATTTATGTTTAAGCAAATGAGTTAACTAACTATTTATATATACACTGGTAAAAATGCATCCTGATGATTATTTGCAAAATTTCCAAATGCAATTTTTAGAGTACGGATTTTAATTGAATTTTCTTACTCTTAATTGAAATGTAGGTAATAAAAAAATTTAGTTATTGATTTCATATAAAAATTTTTATGATTATATGAAAAAATATTTTTATGGCATTTTTTATGCAATATCAAGCTTTTTATGTTTTTTGATTATATAATATTTTTTTGTTGATATATATATATATATATTGTATATATGCATATTGAATAAAATATATTTATATTTTTTTGTGCAGCATAAACCTGTTGATGTTAATAATTTATAAAAATTAAAACATGAATTTTTTTAAAATTTCTTTTTTTTCATTCAAATAAAGATGTTATTTTTATTATTGGTTATAAAAAATCCTTGACCTAAAATTAATTAATTATATGTCTTGAAAGATACCAACAGAAAATATGAATTATATTTCTTATTAGTTTTGTACTGCAGTATGTAAAATTTTTTTCTTATATTTTTTATTTTTTGGTTGTCAATAATAAATTAAAGATTTTGTAAAAGAAAATTTAAGATTGTTTTTGAAGAAATCATAAGTAATATTATGATGTGGATGCATCGTCTTTTGTAAAAGGTGGTTCTTTTTTAGAGTTCTGGTCGTATTTTGGAAATTAAATTTGGCTGATTGTATTTTAAATGTTAATATAAGAGTTTTATTAATTTATATATTCGGAAACAATTCTAAACATTTCAGAATTAAGTATTTTCATATTTGAGTAAGTCGTAGACCGATCTTACGGTTGAATGTCACCAACTAACCCAAGACGCCATAGACTCACTGAATATGCTGAATCGTCAAACAAACTAGTAATTTATAAATCATTTTATTTAAGTAAAGGTTAATTACAAATGAGAA
Source organism: Anagrus nilaparvatae (assembly GCA_022575985.1). Lineage (NCBI taxonomy): Eukaryota > Metazoa > Arthropoda > Insecta > Hymenoptera > Mymaridae > Anagrus > Anagrus nilaparvatae. The sequence continues at coordinate 22,253,681 of JAKSXM010000137.1, forward strand.
ATATTTTATTCGTAACAAGCGTATCATTGGCAAGTTTATTATATAACCTTAAAAACTCATTTCACTTGCGAGAATAAATTTTGTACAAAAATATAATGAAAAATCTTTTTTAAAATATATTTCATTGCTCTTTCATGATATTATTTTTAATGTGAGTATATTATTTTATTAAATTAATTAGGTTCTTTTGTACAATCTTTGAATTCTTTTTGTTTTTCGCAATATAGAGCCAAAAATTCTGACATTAATATTTGTATTTTTTACACTATAATTATTAAAAATTTAATAACCTGAATTCAATAATAATAAAAAAAAATATGAAGCATATATAAATCTTGATATCTCCATGCACCTAGATTTTTTTTAATTCATCAAAACTTGACATTTTACATAAAAATGTACTCACAATATTTATTCCTATACATCAAAAATAATAAATAAAAACTTTTTTTTTTTTATATTTCTGCAAAAATTTTATTCTGTCATTTCTTAATTACATAATTCATAAATTAAAAAAATATTAAAAGAACGTGGTAATTTTAAAATTAAAAAATTGTAGATTACGTAAAAAAAATTAAAATCTACAAATATGAATGTCATAATTATAAATAAAGACAAATTAGTTACACTTTATAGCATTGTTATTTGCCTTCATTATACGTTATTATTATTAATAATTTGAATAATTATTAGAAAAATACTAAACTACTCATATTATTACTATTTTAAATTTTATTTTATCTTCATAACTAAAAAAGATATAAATATATATGAGATTTCAAGTATTTAAATAAAAAAGGTTAAGTGTATAATTTTATTTTAAGTCATGCAAATGCACGTACTTGTATATTAGAGTGATTCATATTTCTTTATTTTTCCTTATTTTTCTATTTTTGAGGGATGCCAATTTATATAAAAAAACTAAATTAATTCTGAGATTTCAAATTACGTTATATATACTTGATTACTGACCTGGGAATTATTTGAAATTCATTTTAAAAATCCTTCGAAGGACCCGTTTTTTGAAATCCATCTCTCAAGGAAAATTTATATTTTATTTCAAGCAGCGTCTAATGTAATATGTAAAAAATAAAATATCTACTGTATATAATATCTTAATTGATAATAGTAATTAACATTTTTTTCTTATCTGATTAACTTGAAATTTTATTCAAAGGAAATGTGCAAACTTCTTTTTCAAAAAATAAGTATAAAAACTAAAGTTTTATTTATTTTAAGCTGAACTAAAAAAAGGCGACACTGGATAATATGTGAATAAGAATCTTACAAGGGAGATTTTGTAGTATTTACCAGATCTTGAGCCAAATGTGCAAAATGTTTTCTTATGCTGAAAAAACGATACCTCCGAATCGATCTTATATGCTTTCTGGCCCTCGAATAGCTAACTTCAATTTTTTAAGATGGAATTTCTACATAATGCTGACTTTTTGCAATTAAACCAAAATTTTTTAGAATAGACAACACTTGTGATTGATTTTCAAGGAGCCAACGTTATGTAGAAAGTGGCCAGAGAAATCTCATCTTAAAATGTTGAGGCTAGCTATGGTCAGAAGGCCTATGAGATTGATTTTCTTAATGTAAGAAAACATTTTAACCTGGTTACGATCTGTCAATTCAAACTCATATACTCCCAATTTTAAATTTCCTTTTTTTTCAAATTATAACTTTCAAAAAGTTTGGGCAAAAACTGAAATATCTAATTAAAATGGTTTCATGCTTAAAAATCCTTTGCATGAGAAAATTGATTCTTGTTTATTTTATTTTAATTTTATCAAACCTATATGGGAAAAAGAGGAAGCACGAAAGCAGTAAAGTACTCAATTTTTTACATAATTGACAATTCTAAATTTATTATCACGGAAGAAAAGGCGCCGAAATGTCTATTTATTTTACATAAATTAAGGCCAAAAAATTAAAAATAAAAATTATCAAATCTTAATTTATAGAATTTTAAATGCCAACCATAAAGAGAAAAATGACGTGATTTCTTATATTAAAATACATAAAGGATAATTTATAAAGCTTATTAAATTAAGTTGAAACTCATAAACAATGTTTAAATCACGAAAAAAATATAATATTTTGTTATAATAAATAATTTATTTTATAAAAAATATTAAAAATAATAAAATATTTATGCAGTTGTTTATGTCATTTTGTTCATTGAGTAAAATATTATGATGTATGTGGTTAAATTTAGTAAATTTGATATTGATTTGTGTGTTGTATATTAACTATATATGCATATTATTTAGTTTAAACAATATGAATGTACACACATATTTTACGATTTCTGTGTCTTGTACGCCTACATTTTGTGCGGTTTTTTATAATTTTTATTTTTATTTTTTTTAATTCTATTGTCAGTTGTTTGAAAATTCATTTATTTATAGGGTAATAAATTTTCAATAATTTTTTATAAACTTTTATATTTTACGGAAACAACATAATTATTACAAAATTAAATCAATAAAGGTAATTTATATCAAGTTTACATGTAAAATTTCTCGAGAAATTTGTTTCATTCAGAAAGAAGTAATAAATAAAAGTAATAGTGAATTCTTGTTTAGTGATATATAATTTAAGTTTTGGAAAATTATTCAACGTTGTTCTTATATAGCCTCACGAAGTAATTTCACTTGCGAGAATGAATACATTAAATTGTGACTTATTAAAAAATATCGAGAAAAATATTATTGATTTTATCAAAAGTTTTAAAGCTTAATTCTAGAACAATTGTTAAGTTCCTAATAAAATGTAGTATATTAAGTATCAAGGGTGCAAAATTATCACTCTAGGTTCAGTGCTTGGCAAAGAGAAGACAAAAAATAAATTTTTTTATACAAGTTTTTAAGGATGCTATAACACTGCTGAAAAAAATTTTAATAATTTAATTGATCTCGAAATTAATTTAATGTAGGTATAAAGTTTTTTTTTTGCAAAATTTTTAAAAATTTTAGCGAAAATACTTATAATTTAATTTCTTAAAAAAAAAGGTAATAGCAACCAAGGTTAAATTGGATTAAAAAATAATTGAAAATGAATACCATATGCATAAAAATCGCATAAAAAGGCGACATAATAATACAAAATTATTTATTTCCATACGCATTTATAAAAGGAAGTACCAAAAACGATTTTTTAACATTCAAATTTTATAATTAAGAATTAAATTAATTTTTTTATTTACAATTATTACGTTTTAAATTTATAGACATTTATAATCAAATAATTAAATAATTAAAATAAATTTATATAATTTAATAACAAAAAACCATAAATATGATTATTTAATAGCACAAAATTATTCAAATTTTTAATTTAAAAAACCTAAAAATGAGAAAACAAAAAATAAATAAAAATTTAATTACCTATTATTTAAATATTAACATCAAAAAGGATTTTAAAATAAAAACATCATCATCTTGCATTAGTTTCTCATAAAATTTTTTTTAGTAAGAGTATATTAGCCGGAACATCATTTAAAAATTTTTTTAAACAAGTTTCAATTTGCCAAAAATTATTTTTGGACAAAAATGAAAAGAATGAGAATCCGACAGTCGTTTTGTTGAAATATTACAGTTTTTTGGTATTAAAGAAGCCTACGTAAGTTAAGGGAACTGAATGTAGTAATATTTAGAATTGGTCTTTTGAGCTAAATAATTTAAAATCTTGGGGTTCTTTTTTGTAAATAACTTTTGGTTTCAGTCTAGTTGAAAAAAAAAGCTATGAGAGGCGCAATTTATGACACAAAAAAGTGAATGATATGGGGATTTCGGTAACGTATCAATTTTTTTTAAATTATATTATATACAAACGGTCTAATAAAACCCTGCGAATGCTTTATTAATTTTGCCTTTAATCTAAGTAACTCAGCAAAATGTATCTACCAAAGTAGATGCCTTGTATAATCTCCTATAGCTTCCTTAATCTTAATTTAACAAATTCAATATTTTGGCAACAAAATAATTCCATTTCTTAAACTAATTCCCAGCCTAATCTGCATGCACAAATATAAACAAGCACTTGTAATTATTCAAGCATAAATTTGTAGTATATATTTAACATATATAAGATTTTTTTTCTATTAAAAAGTCAACATACGAAAAATGTAAATATTGATTCAGTGTATACTTGAAATTGCAATTAAGTTTTTTTTATGTACATGCTCATAATACAAGTTATTAATTAGTTCATTAAAAATGAATTTTTTTTAATAATCATATGAAAAAAGGAAGCATCAAGATTTTTTTTATTAAAATTTGTATCATTTTTGTATTTTTAGATAATATGAATAATTTTTTTTGCGTAGGCGTTTATTTTATCATCCTTCAACTTGACTTAACATTCATTTTTATTACACACGTTTTTTTTTTTATGAAAATTGTATTTTATTTAATAGTTGTGTATTTTTTTAAAAATAAATATGACAAAAACTTGCCAATGTTAAACACAACCTACTACCTTATTTTTCATTGTAAATGCGAATACCCTTGAAACAAACTGGTAAAGGGACAAAACAAAGATCATTGGTTATAAATATAAAATAAATTAAATTTTTTTTGGTACATTCACCACATCTTGATATAAATAAAGGACGAAAAAAAAGGTAACTTTCTTATTTCATATCATACATATAAACGACCCTGACCAAACCTAACATGTCCTCGATTTACTTAAAAAAACTTTGCTTATTTCTTCTTTAAAATTGATGTTACATAAAATAATTTTTCTATATAATTTTGTCCCTTTTTATTTCTCTTTATAGGTGTTACATAAATTTTAATAATAATAATAATTATGATTTTTATCAGGAAAGTTTCATATATAAATAATATCCAATATCTTAAATCTAAATAAGTTAAAATTTCATATTATGTAAATTGTCATAATAATAAATCATTCTGTAAAAAAAATTTTTTACTCTTTTTTTATTTTATATCATTTTACATCAAGTTTTATATTTATTATCAAATTGACATAATTAGTACGTTAAAAAAATTTTATTTATGTATTTAATTACTAAATAAGGTTGGTAAATAAAAAAATAAGTCATTTTTGTTTTTCATTTTTGATTTAACTTTTTTAAATTTAATTTAATTGCATCTTGAATTTTTTTTGTAATTATATTTATTGATCTTTAGTTTGTTTTCAATTTTAGTTTTGATAGTAAAACGATATCGTTTTGAAATAATGAAATAGAGCAGAAACAAATTATTAACAAAGATTTTGTAAAGAATGATTATAAAAAAAATCTTAAAGGTTTTTTATTATCTTATTTTTTATTATATTTTTTTTTATTTTATATTTTTTTATGTATAAAAACTGCACTAAAAAACTTCCGGTTGTGGCATCCTGGTTTTTAAATTTTTAAGAGGCTTTAAACTTAAAGAAATTTAAAGAAAAATGAGTTTCACTCGTTTAAAATTCGAGAACCATGGCATGGTGGGACTTAAATAAAAATTTTGGAAATTTATACTTCAAGCTTTTTTGGATTGCAATCGGGAAATTTAAATATTGAAGATCAGAAGATTTCTCCTCGAATAAAACCTTAGTATTCCTTTCGTGTCTTTCCTTTTTGAGAAATTTCTGATTAATCATTTCAAATCCCAATTTTTTCTTGATATTTGAAGGTTCCAATTCGTTGAAAACCAGTGTAATTACGACATGCCAGTAAAAAATAAAATACATCATTATAAATTTACAATTTCAATAAATCCTCATATGTAACATAAATTAAGCATTTCAAAGTTTTGAAAGTAAAATTACACATATACTTAAAATACGATAAGGGACAAACTAACAAACAAACAAATAAATAAATAAAAAAAACCAGACACATACACAACCGGTTATTCATTTTTAAGATGCTTTATAAATTGCACAGACTGTATCATTTCACAAGTACTATTAAAAATCCAGTAGCTATATAAAAAAAAGACATTATTTATTTAAAATTGAGGGACGACATAAAAAAAAAAAATAATAATGACGTAATCGACGCTTTTATAAGATGAATCGTTTTCATTGTCAAAAAAACATTAAGTTCCTTTATTTCTTTTTTATTTCCTTTACATTGTTATTTATGTCGAGTGTATTTACAGAAAATTTATTGTTTAAAATAAAAATTGACAAAAGATAATAATTTAGAATTTTTGCAAAAATGATTCATTTATTAACATGGGGATTAAAATTCTATTACTTTTTTTGGTATGCTGAAAAATCTTTTATTTAAATAAAAATTTCATTTGATTAAATTCTTTACTGATAAAGTTACTTTGTTTATTTAAAACATGAATAATTTTTATTTGTACTAGGAGAAAAAAAGACCTCGAAAAAAAAATTGAAACAAGTTGTACGTTCGAAAAGGTATTGCTTTCTCGAAATTCAATATGCTAACGATTGAAGTAAAAGAATATCAACAAAAGAGAATTAAAAAAATATCTCAAATAAGGTAAAAGACCTTCCACTGGTTTTATATTCAGACATTTTCTTTTTTTTTTTATTTTCCATGGATTGTCCAAAATGAATTTATTTTTTTTTTTGAAATAAAATATATTTTTTAACCAATTTATTATTTTTAGGTCAAGGTTTTTTAATTGATTGCAATTTGTTTTTTTTTTTTTTCATTTAAAATTTAAATTTTATATATCCTTATTGTTTTTTAATTTAAAAAATAAAAGTTTGATCCAAGAAGACAATTATTTAAAAAAAAGCCTTAGAAAATAACTCAATTATTTTTTTTGAATTTGAATTTTAAATTATAAACTTATTTTTGCATTTTATACTTTCTAATTTTATAGCTTCAAGGGCCTATCATAATTTTCAAGAACAAGAGATGTATAAATAATTTATAAATTTTTAGTAAACCAATTTTTTAAAAATATTAAATATTTGTTTAATATTTATATTTGTATCTGATATTTATTACTTTTTCTTTTATGAAAATAAATAAAATTATTTGTTTTTATGCATAATATGCTTTTATTTAGTTTGTTCTTCAATATTATATATTAAAATGAATATTTGTTTACTATATTTTATGTTTGTATTGGTTAAACGTGCATTTGAGTTTTTATAACTGTCTTAATCCTGTGGGTAAATTTTTTATTTTTTGCAATTTTTAGGTCTGAGTTAGCAAAATCATGGTGTATTCGTTGCTTCGTATTTAGGGACCAAAAGAAAAATGCAATTAATTTGTATACGTTCACAAATAATGTGCATTGAACATGTTTACTAACTAAGTGTTATTAAACTTTAAATGCAAATCAAATCATAATTATTCTTAGTCTCATTTCACCCCTCTTTCCTATCTCGTTTGTAAAATTTTGATGTTCTCCCTAAGTTATCAAGACGATTGGGGTATTTTACCTTATAAACATGTTCCATATTAATAATTTATATATGGTAAACTGGAATTATAAACACGGAAATAGAACGCTGAAAAAAATTCTATTGCAAAACATTGCATTTTTTAATGCAGCCACAAAAACAAGGTTTCAGCAATTTCTGAATAATTTTCCCAGGATTCTATATATTCCAGTTGTCATAAATTTAGGTAATTCCAATTACTTTTTTCATTCTAAACCGATATTCGAAATTGCTCCAGATAAAAAATCGCTTATTTTTAAAATAGTCCCTTTAAATTTAGTCTTAGCAAAAAAATCGGAATTTTTATTTTGGCCCATATTTGTAAGATAAAATTACAGTTATCATATTATTTATACACAAATGTTTTTCGATTAGATAAAAACATAAAATGTTTACATAAACTTACAAGTGTATATTTAATTAATAAATTAAAAAAAAAAACAATAAATTTCTTTTGTATCAAAATAAAAATGAAAATAAAAGTCTTCGGGCATTCATCTACACAGAGAATTTATCGTGCAAAAATTATATATATATATTTATTATCTCTGTTACACCTATAAAATACTATGTGTAATATTTATTAATATTATATTAAATAAAATACACCGGCTGAATGACTCGATTCTCTGGTTTCGCCTACACTTTCAATTCACGCTTCGTTCATCCAAATATGGGCACGTCGTTGCTCCTTTCCAGCAAGGCGTTCACGTCTGGTTTACGCCTACATTTATTTTACAAATCTGTCATATATACATTAAGGATTGTTTTGTATGTATGTGTGTGAGTTGATTTGGTTTATTTTTTTTTTGTATTACGTGTATCTTATTTGTATATTACGTGAGATATTATGCATTTATGAAAATTTTTAAATATAAATGTATATCATAAGAAAATCTTTTATCACGTTTTCAATGTTGTGCGTTTATATGTGTTTGTTTGTATATGAGTTCATTTATTCGTAATTGATTCATTTTTTTTGAGGCATTATTTAATAAATGTTGTATTTTTTCTTTAAAATTTAAATTTATCAGTTTGTTAAATTTAATTTTTTTTAATTATTTTTAAGTAAAATTAATTATACTGTTGACATGAAAAAAATACAAGTTTAGAAAAAAGAAGGATTTTTGATAAAAATTCATTTGTGTTCATTTAAATTTTAAATTTCAAACTGTTGATTCATCTTGCCAAAAAGTAAATGTACGTGAACTAGTACTACTACTATTTTTTCTATTTGCATAAAAAATTTTTAAATTTAATTACCCAAGAGGATATTTATTTTATTATCAACATTTTTTTTGTTAACTAATTTTTTAAAATTTAAATAATTTGCGTATTTTTGTAAAATGTAAATTTCAAGGTTTTTAGTAAACGCGAATTTATTTCATTTATAAATATCCCTAAGTAATAGGCAACCAAACATACTGAAAGGATTTCAAAAATTTATTTACAAAAAATTGCCATGCTGAAGGCGTTGTCCTGTGCAGAAATTTGTATCCAGAAAAGTAAAGATTAGCCCAAATCGCACGTAAATTACCTTCCGAGGCGAAGCCGATGATGGTAATCTGCGATTTGGGGTATTTTTTATTTATGTACAAGGGTCGTATACGATACTTGTCATTGAAAATACGTACTTTCGGACCGCTGACCAGATAATTTAATATTTTAGAAACTTCTCAATTCAAATATTATTCTAAGTAATTATTAAAAAAAAAAAATTATTAGTACAAGGCAAAAAAAAAGGAAAATTATCAATAAACCTTGAAAAATCAGAATTTAACATTGATTCACTTTGAAAAGTTTACATTTTTTTTTCAAAACTAAGCCTTTTTTTATTTATAACATGAACTTTGACAGTAAAAAGTAAAGCGTGAAATTTAAACTATTGTAAAAAACTAAACCCTTACAATCGATTTACTAATTAAAGAAGTAAGCAGGTATTTCAAAAAAAATAATCATAAACGACAAATAATTGCAATTTTCCTTAAAAGCATTAAATGTCATATACTTTAAAGTAACACAAAATTACATAACAATTATTTCATTGAATAATTTTAACCTTTAGTCAATAAAAATCATTTTAATTCAATTTGCGAATAAAAAAAAAATTAAATTACAATAAAAATTTCCTAAATCGTATTACATAACATACTAATTTCTGTTATAAGATCTTTTGTGTGTTAAAATTTATAAAATAATAAACATTGAATGAGGTCATTGACGTAAAGAAGTGCATGTAGTACTGATAGACATTAGAAACTTCAAGGTGAAATCAATTTTATTCACATTCGTGTTTATAGGTCCAATGTAGGTACTATATATATATATAAAATCATTATTTTATAAAACACATGGTCTGCTTTTTAGTTTTGAAATAAACAATTTCACGTGTCAAAATATCAAACTTGTACGTGCGTTTGCTTAGAAAAATTTTTTTTGCATTTGTTTATTATAATCTCATTGTTTTATCATGCAGTTTAATTGAAATATTTTACTTATATTAAGCTGATGGTTAATTTAAAAATTTGTTTGATTTTAAAAAACTTTGGTACCAAAATTGGGTATTTTGTAAACACAAGCAAATCATAAATATTTTATTTAAAATAGTCCAATTTTGGAACCAATGCAAATTTTCAAATTAACAACCAAACTAATATAAATTTATTAAATAATAAAAAAACAAATCAGTAAAATAAAAATTAAAAACGTGTTAAATAAATACTATTTATTAAAACGTGTGTTAACAAAGCCGTTAACATTTGTAATAATTCATTGGCACTTACTGATTATAAATAATAATAACAATTTTCTATCGATTTTTACATAAATAAAGAGCTTTTTTTTTACTTTTAAAAAAATGTAATAAAAAAAAAAATACAATGTTTTATTTTTCTAATAATATTCTATACTATGTGTCGTTGTTTCGCCATAATACGTAGAAAATAAAAAGCTGACCCATTCTAAAACGATCGATGATGTCCCGCAATGAGATGCTTTAGTTATATACTACCGTATACCCTTTAGCTTACAATATACTACTACTACTGAGTTATACTACTGTATTTTATCTAAATTACAACCACTTTTACAATTATATTTTTTTACTTTACACTTGTTTTATCCAAGCACATGGTTTTTTTTTTTCACCGCATTTTTTTTGTATTTTTTGCACAATTAACATTTTTTAAAAAATTATTTAAATTTTCACATTTTTGAATATCAAAAAAACACATTATCACCATAAAGCTCATATTAAAACGTAAAGAAAAAAAGAAAAGAACAAGAAAAACAATAAAATAGTAGGTGAACGATATTTAACGCGGTAACTTATGTAAATGCATCGGTGGTGTATGATTCTTACCGATGCGCCAAGTGGTGAACTTTATGTATATGTATTACTTAGAAAAGAAAAAGCTTTGTTTTTAAAAAGTAGGGGGTGCACATTTATATTATTTAGAATAATATAAGTAAGTATAGTATTGCACAAATTACTCGTGTGGATTTTACAGTTAATTTATTTTTTAGATTGAAAATTGAAACATATATCATTTTTTGTGGAGTTTTGGAAGAATGTATTGTAAATTTTAATGTTAATTAAGAGTCTTTTTTTGCCAAAACAGCAATGGTGGGCAGGTCGGGTCATCGGATCAGCCTCAAATTTTTCCCATGGTTTTATAACATACAGATAGGAAAATTCTGAAATTTTTAGCCTTCTAGGTCTTAAACAGCCCGAGTTATGGCCAATCAAACTCATTGGGCGGCTCTCAACCAGCGTTAGTGCTTTTCGGGAAAATGATCAAAAATCATAAATATAAGCTTGGAAAAAAATTCTGAAAGAGTACATATGTTGGGAAACCTTCAGTAAATCCATTTCTGCCAAAAAATCCGGGAAATTCCGGAAAATGGGAAAATGCGTTTTAAGAAAAATCGCAATATCTCATTTTATCCATCCATCTGCCCGAAAAAAAATTTTGGTTTCGGCCATTAAGGTCGATTTTAGCCGGTTTTAGAATAATTTCACATTTTTAATACTTCTTTATTTAATTTTCCATAAGGGTTTAAAATAAATTTAAATAAAAAAATTACTATTTTCGATAAAAATTAACCAAGTTATGGTCAAGTAAAGATACTGTCAAAAACTACCATTTTTGTACTAATTCCAATTTTAGGCTCTAAAACGACATTGACTTGAAAAACGCATAACTTGCTTAAATTTTATCGTCATTTTCCCATTTTCCGGAATTTCCCGGGAGTTTTCCAAAAAACTAATGGTAGAAATGGATTTACTGAAGGTTTGCCAACATATATACTCTTTCAGAATTTTTTTCAAGCTTATATTTATGATTTTTAACCATTTTCTCGAAAAGCACTAACGCTGATCGAGAGCCGCCTAATGAGTTTGATTGGCCATAACTCGGGCTGTTTAAGACCTAGAAGGCTAAAAATTTCAGGATTTTCCTATCTTTATGTTATAAAAACATGGGAAAAATTTGAGGCCGATCCAATGACCCGACCTGCCCACCATTGCTGTTTTGGCAAAGAAAGACTCTTAAATAAACTATAAAAAAATATTGCACTTTTATGGGTTAATTTAAAAACATACAACATTTAATTTTTCTACAGAACTTACTTTTATTTTTGCTTGCCAAAGTTGCATTTTTTGTTTCTCCTTTTTTTATGACAATACATACTTAGTCTGTATATATACCAGTTTTAAAAGTACACTCAAAATGCAAACAAATACCACAAAAAAAATATTAAGTCTGTTTATTCTAGTAATATAATATACCCTTATGCAAATTCTCTTACAAACAAATACTATGATATACAAAAGCTTAGAGTAAATAACATATCCGAAATTTAAAGTAAATTGAATCTTTGCACTTGCATTATATAGTTGAATCTCTCAAAATAACTCTCATTGTACGTAAAAATTTCAGATAAATAACAATCTAGCCTATTTATTTTAAAAGTTGTTTTATTAAAAAGTGTATCTCAGGATAAGATGGGCGAAATGCCCAAAGAGCTTAATTTTTAAATAAAATGTATATTGGCGTAATATTATACACTGTAAAAAGTAACTTTCTCATGTTAACAAAAAAATTAGAACATTTTCGAAAAATTAGTAAATTTTCAAAAAAATTTGTAAATATTAGAAAAAAATCGTATATTTACTAAATTTAGTATATGAGCAATTATTTAAAAAGTGCTACTTAATTTGAGCCTGGAATCGTAATTTTTTTTTTTGAAGGTACATCGATATGACCCGTGTTTTCTGTTAGTTTAAACCTTCAGAAAACCGAAAAAAATCGTGACTTTTATGTCAAAAACCGTGTTTTTCGTATCTGAGCTACCCCAAAACTTTAAAATAACTTTTTAGGTAAATAAAATTTTAAAAAATAGATAAAAAAATCTGATTGCCAGGGAAAAACCACTCCAGAAGAAAAAAAAACTTATCTTTTTACGATGAAATTTAGCCAAGTTATCGTCAATTTAAGATTTTGCTCAAATTCGTCTTAAAAAAGATTGAAATTTTATTGAAAAAAGCCTGTTTCTGAACTTTAAACATGCATTACTCGCTTGATTTTCATCGTAAAGTAATAATTTTTTTTTTTAAATCAACTAATTTTTTCCTGAGAATTCATTTCTTCAAGAAAGAAATCAGTTTTATTGACCAAATTTCAATTATTAGGTCAAAAACTGTGTTAAGTAAATTTTGCTACTTACAGTTTTCAAAGGCTTTTGACCTAAAAATTGAAATTCAGTCAATAAAAATGATTTTTTTTCTCCAAAAATGAATTTGTAGGGAAAAATTAATCGATTTTAAAAAAAAAATTATTATTTTACGGTGAAAATAAAGCGGGTAATGCATGTTTAAAGTTCAGAAACAGGCTTTTTTCAATAAAATTTCAATCTTTTTTAAGACGAATTTGAGCAAAATCTTAAATTGACGATAGCTTGGCTAAATTTCATCGTAAAAAGATAAGTTTTTTTTTCTTCTGGAGTCGTTTTTCCCTGGCAATCAGATTTTTTAATCTATTTTTTAAAATTTTATTTACCTAAAAAGTTATTTTAAAAAATTGGGGTAGCTCAGATACGAAAAACACGGTTTTTGACATAAAAGCGAAAAAATCTCTTTGGCACCTATCGCCGATTTCTTGTTCACGATTTTTTTCGGTTTTTTGAAGGTTTAAGCTAACAGAAAACACGGGTCATATCGATGTGCCTTCAAAAAAAAAATTACGATTCCAGGCTCAAATTAAGTAGCACTTTTAAAATAATTGCTCATATCTACAAAAAATTCTCGATTTTTTTTAGCGAATTCGCAAGAAAAATTGATAATTTACAATTTTTTTCTCAAAAATATACAAAAAATAGTTGTAAATTTCCGAAAAATAGTTGTGAATTTACAACTTTTTTCGTAAAATCAAAAAAAAAATCGAGAATTCTCGAATTTTTCGAGAATATACTAAATTTAGTTAATTTAATTTTTCGAAAAAATTCTATTTTTTTTGTAAATCTAAGAAAGTTACTTTTTACAGTGTATTTACGAAAAAATTCGGATCAGCACATGGTCCAAATATTTTTATTTATCCTTCCTTCACCCCCTTGGGGTCCAAAAACGTGATTTTAAGGGGTTTTTTGCCCTATATTTTATTTCTCGAGCATATTACCACCAAATTATTTGCCGCTTGCTGGAGAGCAGTTTTATACATTATATTTCAAGGGAAAAATATTTTTTAGGTTTTTTAAGGTCATTAACTCTCTTTTATATCGGATCTAATAAAGGCAAAATATTGAAAATTACAGATTTATTTCACAGAATGACTGCACAAAATTTTATTTTTTTTAGTAAGTGCAGGTTAATAAAAGAGAATTTTCCAGAAAAATAAATTTTTTAATGTTTGGTGGTTCATGCTCAAAAATTAATTTTTTTGATTTTTTTTTTTTTGAATATACTGTTTTAATATATTTTAATATATTGTTTTAGGTAAAATTTAGATTTCTGATTTTTTTGGCATATAAGCACTTTTTGAGATCTAAGGAAGCTAAAAAACCGGTGTGTGTGTTTGCGTGTATGTATGACTGTAACCGGTGAAATTTCACAACAATTACTAATATCTATAAGTATCGTTTTTACTCGATATTTTGATTCTTTTTTTTTTAATTTTTTTCTCAAAATTTTTGTCACCAAAAATACCAATTTTTTTTTCTACCGGAAGCTAGCAGAAATAAGGCAGTCCACTTGCGGCAAAAAGAAAAATTCCGTTTGCATTAAGTGAATTTTTTTCTTAACGTAGCGGAAACATGAAAGCGTTGAATCACTTGTTGGCGAAAATTCCTAAATATCTAAATTATAAGAATAAGACCTTGGTTATCAACCTAAAGGTTTTTCGGGATGCTGAATTAATCACAAAATTGAAATAATAAAGTACTATTACGTTTGGAATAAAATGAAGCTGGAGTTAGAGTATTCAGGTAACAGACAAGCTATTCAAAGTGCAACCTCTTACCATAATCTGCTTTCATTCACAAATCCATAATAAATGTAGAAATAAAAAACAATTTTTATATTATGTATTGATAACTTTATTATTTATGATCAAATTACAATTTAAGGCCATAGGCTCATGATGCCTTTTACAAATAATTTTTTAACAATTTTATTTTTTTTTGTTTTTAAGACGAACCAGCGTCATATACTTTTTTCTTTTAATTACATATTAATATTATATATTTTTGGTGCAAGTTTCTAATTATGATGGTATCGATCATAGTTATGAATCGTGCGTTTTTATTTTTCTCTTATTGAAAATTTATTAAATACTATTATTGTAATTGATATATTAATTATTACTATATTAATTTATTTACAAACGTAAATTTATTTATAACACATATTTAATTAATTACAATCATACTTACAGTTTTCCTATTTTTATTAACCCAGATGCTATTTTAAAAATTTATTTAATTATGATATTTTTTAATGCAGGTACAATTGTTTTTTGTTTTGATACCCAACTTTTATTAATATTACCAAAAAAATTAAGAGTGCTCAAAATGATCTTATACTCTTTAGAATCTGATTATTTTGTAAAAATTGGTCAAATAAATTTTTAAAATAACATCCAGGCTAATGCACAGAAATAATTTTTAATTATTAAATAATAGCTTGAAATGTCTTCAAAGATTTATTGATGTGGCAATTTAAAATACTTTTTTACAATCATACTTTTGTGAAGGGTTTAATATGTTAACATATGTTATTGTTATTATTAATAAATATTTTTACTGAAATCTAATTGTAAGTGAATCAATATTTTTTTATTGTGTAATAAATTTTTTTTTTTTTAATTTTTTGTTTTGTTTTTTTTGTTGATATTTTAATTTAAAATGACAAAACATCAAACATTCATAATTAATAAATAAATTATTAAAAATTATAAACCAAAACAAGGTTAATAAATAATTATCATGTATACGTTATTTTTGTTACAGTAAAATCACAATTTAAATTAGTTAATAATATTTTACAAGCAAAGAAGCAGTCTTAAGAAAATTATTATTTAAAGTTATGAATAAAAATTTTATTAATAAAATCACAGAATTAATATTATGAGTTTTAATAATAGTATTCCAGTCAAAATGTGGAAAGAGGGTAGAGGTTAGCCACTATCTGGAGATTTTCTCTACTATAAGTTTTTTGGATTCCTAATAACGAATTTTTGGTTCCCAAAGATTTTTTGAGAGTACAACACCTCCCAACTGGCAACGCACTTCCTTTTTAGAGGCTGTTTTGCAATTCAAAAAAAAAGCTTATTTTCGTTTTTTTTGGTCGCTTAATACATAAACTGAGGCCTTCATTGTAAAAAAGAATTATTCACCTTTAAATCTGCAAAAGCACCCTAAATAAGATGTATTTTTGCGAAATTCTTAAAAAATAAAGAGTTTCGAGTTACCTTACACATTTTTTATGAATTTCGGGTTTCGTAAGTTGAAAATAAATGTAATGCCTTTAAAAACGCCTATGGTTAGGAATTTTTTGCAGATTTTAATGTAATTCATTCGTTTTATTCATTGGTATCTCGATATTTGAAAACGGCGTCCAAAAAATCTTATAGGACCCAAAACTCGTTATCATTTAAAGATATTTGCAGAGTTAAGAGTGATCATTTTATTTTTAACCCTCGAGGCTCTAAAATTTATATTCAGGGACCAAAAAAATTTTTAGTTACCAAAAAAATACCCCTGAAAAGAATAATTTTTGCCAATTTAAGGGTATTGCAGTCTCAGAAAATCCTTGAGGTCCGAAAAATAGTGATCAGTTACCAAGAAATCCTCAAGCAAAAAAATTATCCAGATAATGATTTATATCAATCCCTAACCCACATTTTGACTAGAGTGTAGGTACATTCTAAATTTTTAAAGTGAATTTACTTGGGCCCATAACTCTTTTTAACAGGCAAAACAAAAGAAAAAATTCACCTTTAAAAATTATGGATGCATAATGGAATGATTTTTTTATTAAAAAAAAATCCAAATTAACATTTTTCAACAATTAAAAATTATTAATTTAAAGAAAAATTCAAGTAAAAGAAAGAATTAATATTTTTTTAGGTTATGAAAGCTATAATACATTTTTATTACAATAAGTTTTTTTCATACATAATATCACAGTTATAAATATATATGTAGGTGATAAAGATCTTTTTATTTATTACATAACACACAAATATATAAAAAATTTTTTTAGGTTAGAAAATATTCAACTTAAATTTAAGATACAAAGCTTTTTAACAAACATTTGTTGTTTTATTTATGAAATCATACAGTTTCATGCTTGATTAACATAAATTAAACGATAAAATGAGTTTAAATTTTACTTTTGAAATTTAACATTACAAAGAGACTTTTTACTTTGACAGAAAAACTTATTATTGAAAATTAAAACTAATTAAATATAAACATGTACTGTAAAGTAAACGTAATGCAAATTAATTTTACAATCCTTGACAATATAAAAATTTTACAATCCTTGACAATAAAATATTTTGTATAATAAATAAAATTTAATAGTCTCATTAAAATTTATGTTAAAGCGATAATTAGGTATATTATTTGAATGTTTTGATATGTTTTTTACATTTGATACATTGAAATTAATTATAAATAATTTTATATTTATATCGTAATATGTGATTCAGAATATGTACTGTGTAGTTAAAAAGATTGTCCTGGTAGTACTATTATTTTCATTTTTGCAGATTCTATAAATAAAATTAAATCATTTTTTTAGTCTTAAAAGCGAATGGTTCAATTACTGATACATTGTGGCAATTTATTTTGAGTTTGATGTTTTTCCTCCTAAAAACGGAGTGTATTTTTAGTCGAAATACTTGTTTTACTTGTTATAAAGAAGAAATATATTTTGAAAATTCTGGTCTTCTTTGATGTAATTATCTTAGGTATTGTATTTTGAATTTCTACAAAAACTTGGCCTTTGAACTCGACGCTCGTAACCTAGGATATTTAAAATTACTTTTTCACCAGTTTTGCTCTAATTCTGAACTCTGAATATGAATTATTTTTTACTTTTTTGAATACCCAGAGTTTTTAAATTGAAAAAAATCCTAAATAAACAAATATCAGTAACTGCCTTTCACCTTTAAATCAACAAATTTTTCAAAATAATCCTAAATTAATATTCAAGCACACGAATATACACATTCATATAAATTTAATTTTTTTACAATTTATTTTTATTTATTTATTAGAATTTACAAAAATATATACAAGTAATAGTAAAATTTTATTTATTATTTCATTTTTATTTTACATGAAAATTTTGGATTAATCATTAACTACTTAAGAATTAAGATATTTTTCAGGAGATATTTTTAATTTGATAAAAGAGAGGCGATATAATTGACTTATTTTATTTATTTTAAATTAATTAAAATTATTAAATACTAAATGAAAAATAAAAATAAATAAGCAATTAAGATTATTTTTTATGTTTACAGTATTTTAGAATAAATTTATTTTTATTTTAAAAATCTATCACATCTAAGTTTACTTATTTACCTAAAAAATTTTCTATTTACAAAACTAAATAAATTTTTTTTTAATCAGACTTTGATTAAATAATAAAATAAATAATAATAATGAATACAATATCTAAATTTTTTTTAAGGTGGTTTTCTCGGTGGTGATTTTTGACCTTTTTTTGGCCAATCTTTTAAATTTCATCTATCAAATGGATCAAATGTTAGTGAACGTGATTCTGGTAATTTACGTAATCCTTTAAAACTTTGATTAAAATTTGTCGATCTTTCTGCATCGCCAGCACTAAATCTATGTTGAGATTTATTACACGAATCCCAACAATGCTGAGATTTTAAATATAACCTTTGAATTGGTGTACTATCAAAAGTTACACTGTTGTTACCTGCAATGAATTTTAATAAAAATAAATTTTCTACATACATTTTATTTCTTATCGTGTTTTATGTACATTGGAAATTTTATTATGAATATTTTAAAATATATAAAAAAAGAAAATAAATTTTCTCTAGGTTTTATTTATTTAAATAAAAAAAAGGTATGTAAACGTTACTTGAATGTAAAATCAATTGAATGAAAAAAAAATATTTTTATTTTTTACAGAATTCAAAGCTGAAGTATTTTGTTCCAAAAAATATTTTGCAAAAAAATTTTCTAAAATCAGTATGAAATTGCTATTAAATTTTATTTCATACTTAAAACCGTCATTTTTAGTACATAATTGTAATCGAACGTCTCTATATGTCGTACTTAACGATTACAGCTCGTATAGAAAAAACCAGCTTTGATTTTAGAATTTTATTAGCCATAAAAATTATAGTTTATGATCAGAGTTCTTATTTTTTACTATATTACATGCAATAAGAATCCTTCAAATCCCATAAGATGGCTTAAGTAGTATGAAATATAGCGTTCAAGTAGTAACAGACAAAATCAGTCAGACAGTAAAAATTTAAAAATAATGTACATTATATCTTACGCGTTGAAAATTTTAGTAGCAATCAAAATTTATATTGTTTTTTCTAAAAAATTTATTTTTCAAACTTTCCATACAAAAAATATTGATTAAACTATTAATAAATAATTTACATTTATTTTAAAAAATATTGAATAAAATATATATTTTTAACTATATTAATAATAATTCATCAAATATCACGTCCCAATTTCTTTAAAGAAAAAAAAAATAGTACAAGCACTCACTTGACGTTTTATCGTTAAAAAAAAGCTCTTTTTATTTCAATCCCAAATAAAAAAAAAAAATGTTAAAATTTTTTTATTTCATAAAAAACTGTACTGTACGTTCTAATTTTTAATACAAAAAAATTTCCAGTTTTTTTTTTTATAATAAATTTTTTTATGATTTATGTGTATATAAATTTATTATTGATTTAATATTATTTAATATTTTAAAACTTCTGGCTTCGATTTTGTTTTTTGTTAAGTGAAAAAAAATGTATATATTTTATTTAAGCATAAAAAATTACTGGGACAAACTTTTATTAAATATGCTACTTTCAAACAAAAAAGTTGTTTTTTAAAATAAATTTTAAATTTAGTAAATAAGATTTGTTTGAAGTAAGTTACAGAGAAATAAAATAATTTAAGTTTTTAATAAGAGTTTTTATTTTCGAAGAAATTTAAAGCTTTTTAGAAAAAAAATTATTTTAAAATTGTAAAATACCTGTATTTTCTGTAGGTGATTGTCTTGGTGATGGGTTAGTTGATCCTAAAAGTGGTGAAAGTGGTTCATATGGTGGTGGTGGAGGTGAGGAAGTCGAAGGTGTTGGAGATATTGGTGTGCGCCTTAAAATATTTTCTGGTTCTAATCCTAAAATTTTTAATGTTCTATATGGATCTGACCTAACCCAATTTTCTAAAAATTCTGTTGGCCAATCTGTTTGGGTACCAATTGAAGTAAGTTTAACTGGTGGTTCCCAACAAAGTGCATCTGGCGGATGTGATGAACTACGTGCAAGTACTCCACTTCCACGCCCAGGTGTTGGTAAATTTGGATTGCTTTGTGGAGAACTTGTGAAATGTTGTAAAGCTTGTATTGCTGTTCTCACCTAAGATCAAAATTATTAATTAAATCAACATTTTTTAAATTAAATTTTTCATTTTTCAAACTAACTTCATAACTTAAAGTTGCAACATCTTGATGTAAATTTGAAACTTGTGTATCTAATCTTTCAACAGAGCCACGTATATGCTTTTCTTCGGAATCTTGATGTGACATTTGTAGAGCAGTTCTTCTCAAAACTCCTCTTGGCCTTTTATTTTGATATTCTTCCCTAAAAATTCAAGCACAAATAATATAAATATCATAAAAACTATTTTAATGAAAAATAAAATAAAAACCTGAATTTATGCCTTGGACTAGTAATATGTAAAGGTGATCTATTTTGTGGCGACAACGGCGAAGTTTCCCCTTCTTCCGCTGCATTTTCGTCGTCTTCACTAATCGAAGGTAACGTTAACGATGGTACACCATTCATATCCGATTCTTGCTGCTTGGGAATAAAAAAAAAACATTCTTAAAAATTAGTAAAATTAAACAATAAATATGAAATAAACACTCATTAGATACAATAATACCTCTACCTCGTATCCTTCTCTTAAATTATAAGTAAGGTCATGTTGTATGTCGTTAGAAAATTCTTGTTGAAATTCTGGATACAATCTTAATACATCAACTAAACCCTGTATGTTAATGCATTTTAAATCACAGTACGTCAATGCTTTAACATCACCACTTGATTTAATTAATATATCAGGTTGACCAGTATTAACTTGATTACATTGTCCATTATTATTAAATTGTAAATATACATTTATATCACAGCCAATTAAATCACCTTTCCCTAAATGAATATTAAATTTATAAGTGTTTCTTAAATTTAGGTAAAAAATTTTTATTTTTTGGACATACCTAATATAGCAACAACCATACTTTCTTGTACAACTTCCATTGATCCATTACAAAGATAATAAATATACGAAAGTGCATCACCTTTGTGTATAAGAAATTCTCCAGGGGCACAAAATATACTTCTTATGTGTAAAGATAAAAGTTTGAGACAACCTTGTGAGGCTGCCTCAAATATTGGTAAACTTAAAATTTCACGGTGTAAATGCATCGATACATCTCCTCTTAATTCTTCTGGGAATTCTTTTAATGTCTAAAGGAAGAGAAAAAAAAAGTTTTTAAATTTTAGAAAAAAAAATAAGACGAAAATTGTATACTTCATGAATATCGATTCCATGATTAAGTGACCACATTGTTTGAAAATAATCTTGCATTCTTTGTTTTAATTCATCAGGTATACCGTGTAATACTAAAAAATCTTTTAAATCTCTCCATTTCGTTTGATACAATGATCTTCTTGAATACATACGTTGAATTATTGCAGTTACATTACCAAAAACAACAGCATGCATCAATGCTTTTAAATTATAAAGTTTATTTAGATATAAAGCAGAAATAAATTATTAACAGTTGAAAAAACAGTTTAAAATTTTACCTCCAACTAGCATAACACATATAGAAAATATTTTCTCGTACGTTGTATTTGCTGAAACATTACCAAAACCAACAGATGTCAAACTACTACACGTAAAATAAAGTGCTGTTACGTAACTTTCTGTATGAGTTATATTTGTAATGTCTGGAATTTTTAAACGATCAGCAAGACTGTGAATCCAACCTTTAATAAAAAATAAAACGTTTTTTTTATTATAATTAACTTAGATTTTACTTTTAATTAAAGAAAAAAAAGAAACCCTTTTAACAATTAATTTTATGAATTCGATACAATTTTATCTTTGCAATTTTCTAAATTAACTATGATACTATTAATTCTTAAAGTGTATTGAAAAGTTTTTCTTATACTACTTTTTTTTTAGTGCTTCGTTTAATTTTTTACATTTTATGAAAAAAAAACTTTTGTTTTTTATTTAATTTAAAGGTGGTAGGTCAGGCATTATTAGGAAATGCTTGTAAAAATCAGTGAACAAAGTATCCAATTTTATTGAAAAATATTTGACAATAATATTTTTTATGTAAATTTAAGTAAACTTCGTATACATTGAGGTCTCATTCATTTTGGCCCTATTTACAACCCTCAAAAGGTGCATAGGGGTGGTAGTCAAAATACGGGTTTGGTTGTATTATCACTGGTGAAAACCAGATTTGCTCTACTCTTTGTTTTTTGGGTCGCTGAACCCGAAAATCGTGGTGCTTTAGCAGAGAAATTGGGGTTTCATCCTTAAATTTGCAATAACTACCCCCAAAAAGGAGTTTTTTTACATATTCGCATTTTGAGTAATCAGATTTGCATCACACGGGTTTTTTGGGTCGCTGATCAATAATTTCGACTTCTTTTTTCATAAATAATTAAAATTTCACCCCCAAATTGGTTAAAACTACCCCCCAAAAGAGGGTGTTTTTGCTATTTTCGTACTTTTAGCATCCAGTATATGCCTATATAGGTTTCTTGGGTCGCTAATCAAGAATTTCGACTCCTTTTTCATATATATTTAAAATTTCACCCTTAAAATAGCTAGAACTACCCCTAAAAGGGGCGTTTTTGCTGTTTTTATACTTTGAGCGTCCAAAGTACGTTCTTATACGTTTTTTGGGCCACTAATCAAGAATTTCAACTTCTTTTTCATAAATAATCAATATTTCTCCCTTAAAATAGCTAAAAATACCCCTAATATGGGTATATCCTTGACGCTCAAAGTGCGAAAATAACAAAAACACCCCATTTCAGGGTAGTTTTAGCTGCTTTAAGGGTGAAATTTTAATTATTTATGAAAAAGGAGTCGAAATTCTTGATTAGCGGCCCAAAAAACGTATAAGAACGTACTTTTGACGCCCAAAGTGCAAAAATAGCAAAAACATCCCTTTTAGGGGTAGTTCTAGCTATTTTAAGGGTGAAATTTTAAATATATATGAAAAAGGAGTCGAAATTCTTGATTAGCGACCCAAGAAACCTATATAGGCATATACTGGATGGTAAAAGTACGAAAATAGCAAAAACACCCTCTTTTGGGGGGTAGTTTTAACCAATTTGGGGGTGAAATTTTAATTATTTATGAAAAAAGAAGTCGAAATTATTGATCAGCGACCCAAAAAACCCGTATGGTGCAAATCTGATTACTCAAAATGCGAATATGTAAAAAAAACTCCTATTTGGGGGTAGTTTTTGAAAATTTAAGGGTGAAGCCCCAATTTCTCTGCCAAACTGAATTTTTTTATTAGCCTAAAATGATCCAAAAAAGGTCTAAAAATGTTTTTCTTTGCAAAAAGAAAAAGATAGAGCATTAAAAGATATGAATACATAAAACATATGAAAAAATAGATAATTGGTTAATGTTGGGGGAAGTAGTAAGTAAAAAAATTAGAGATGTAGGGAAAACTAATACAAAAAATAAAAATTTACTGATGATAAAAGAAGCTATATATGCAAAGGACATAAATTAAATGCTGGCTGAAGAATGGAGTAGTGATATAACACCTGAATATTTAGAAAAAGTATGCAACATACAAAAAATAGCAAAATATAGAACAGGAGGTGAATTTAGAGCTAGTAAATACTGGTGAGATGAAATTCAAAGAAAATGCAGATTGTGTAAGAAATATGAAGAAACTCGTAAACATCTATTTGATGAATGTAAAGCTAATAGTGTTAAAAATGACATTAAAAAAGTGCTAAGTAAGAAAGGTAGTGGAAATGCGTTTATTTTAGGAATAGAATGGAAATTAGAAAGAACTGAGAATGAGGAAAATAATGTGTAATATTGTTTAATATGTGCAGAATTAAAAGATCTATATTTTAAACTTTAATAGTTAAAATGTAAAATTATAAAGTAAAAGAACGTGAATTATTTCATGAAATATATTGTAAAATTTTTTGTAAAATAAGTGCTTATAGCACAAATGTATAACTTAAGGTTCAATAAAGCTTATATAGGTATATGTTTTTCTTTGCAAAAATATGAAATTAAATGCAAAAAAAAAATTATTTCAATTACAATGTACATTGGGTTAGAAAAGTTTAGCAAATTATCAAAAATATGGTCGCAAATCTCAGTTTCAAAATGTGCTTCACGACTTCACACCCAATAGATAGCAAAGTGCTTTTATTAAAATTTCAAAACTTTTGAAATAAATGAAACACCTTAATGTGCCATATTATATAATATAAATAGGTTAAGCTTTTTTATTTTGTAACGTATTGTATGCGATTTTATTTCTATTCTTGATTATACACTTTTTTGCAGTCAATATAAATTCGTAATATTGATTTTTTGTTTATATTTAAATAAATAACTACTCTTTTTTTTTTTTGTTAATAAAAAAACAATAAAAATAATTCATGTGTTAAATTCGTACGACTTTATTTGTATTTATTTTTAAAAAAAAGCTTTAATTAAAGAAAAGTCGGTCGTATTCATATTTAATTTTATTATTATTATTATTATTTTAATTAATATAATATAATAATAATAATAATTTATGAATATACTTTTTATTATATAATTATAAGTTTTCATAACTCAATAAACTTTTTCAATTATTTTTATTTGCAAGTTATAATAATAATAATTAGTTTTAACTTTTAATATAAGGTTTCGATAGTTTGGTGGAGCATCAGATTTATTTTCACAAGAATTCAGTTTCAATTCCCGTTGTAGAAATCCGATTTTTATTTTCTTAATTAAAAAATATGTATTTATTTTTACCATTGCCTCGGGCCTGGTTCTGCATTATTTTTTGTAGGTAAAGTAGGTCCCAGCAGAAAGCTAACAGAGATTTCAACAAGCGTTTTTTTTTTCTTTATAATTTCGCAAACGTCTTAAAATTTACAGAAATGTAAATTTTTTTATTTTACTCTAGAAATTTTTTTGTGTTATGCCTTGCCAGGGCATATTAATACGAAAATTAGCACCATAGAGAATACTTTCATGATGCAAAAATGTTTCCTTGGAGGTGAAAATGTCTCTCATTTTTCATGTTCTGCGGTGGTTACAAAATGGCGAGCAAAATGGACCCCACAAGAATTTAGCAGCTCTACCTAGAGCGATTGCTCCTCTAAAGCGAATTGGGTCTCTGAGAGCTAAAATGGAATAATGTTACAAAAATTTATCCCGAGGGTGAAAATGAGCTCTAGGGTAAAAAATAGATACTGAATGATAAAAATAGTCCTGCTTTGTAGCATGGGCTCTTTGAAACCAAAAAGAAACCAAAAGAGGTTCTTAAGTTTGATAATTTGCACAATTTATTTTGTAACTTAATGGCCTATTTTTCAAATGCTGATTAATATTTTTTTTTACAAAAAATTTTGTCTTTGTATACAGTTTTTCTGTTATGCAAAAATCTGTATACAGTGCTGTTTACAGTGCCATCGTACCGTAAATCTACAAATATATAATTAATTTTAAAATAAAAATAGTATACATTACCTAAATCCCAATCAGCGTCATGTTTTAATCTCTCTTTTTCAGCAATAACGTACCAAATAAGTGCTAACCAATGTGCGACCAAAAAAAAGAATAACATTAATAGTGCTAATATCATAGCACTATATTGTGAATATCTATCCATTTTTTGAAATAATCTTGCTAATCTTAATAACCTCGTTAATTTAACTAAATGTATGTGACTTGCTCCGCCTTCCTGTTACATTAAATTAAAAATAAATTAATAAAAAAAAAGAAATAAAATAATTATTTATTAAACAGTAAGAAAGAAAAATAAAATAAAAATAAGATTTTCTTTAATAAATTGATACTACGTACTTTTTCTACTGTTATAATAAACTTATAAAGTTTAGTTAGTTTTTAAAAAAAGAACAGTAATTCGATACGATTTAGCTTGTCAGAAATTGACATTCGATAAAAATAAATTTCAAGAATTTTTTGTAAAAAAAGATTTATATTTAATTTGATTGTTAAAATTTTATATTTGAAATCTTTCATTTTATATGACATAGTTGATGTTTATAATTTTTTTATTTTTAAAATTTAATCGATTTTTATAAATACACACATACATTTATATATTTAATAAGCTTTTATTAAATTGATTTTTAAAATTTAGTCAGGTACTTATTTAAGTGGATTTAATTTTACAAAATATTAAATATCCATTAAAGAGGATTGTTGCAAAAATTGTTGAAAATCAAAAAAACAATCAAAGAAAATATTCTTTTAAGATTTTATGCAATTAGCTGATATAAATTTTACTTAAATTCTCTTAGATTGAGCATATTTTGCCTTATTCAGAATCTTAAACCAGTCACAGATTAACTCAAACAATACAAAAAATAAACAAATAAAATTAAAGTCTAATTAAAAAATTCCAAATAAATAAATTTTCTTCTTTACAACAAATTACCCTATCCCAATAAAAAAATTATTTCCTTTGTTAATTCTTTTGTATACAATTTTGTAAACCAATCAATATTTTGAAATCACCCGTAAACAATATTTCACCGTAAATTTCTGTTTACCAAAAGAGCAATAGAAAAATTACTTTAAGCTATAAATATGTAAATATTTATCGATTTTTCAAAAAAATATAAAAATATCAAGTTGTTTTTATTTAATAAAATATCAATTTCTACGATAAGATAATCAAATTTTCAATATTTTAAATAAAATTCTGTTACCCATAAAAAATAAAAAAATTTTATAGCTATAGAATATAATTTATTAACTGCAAGATTGTTTATATTTTATAATCATAAACTGAATACATTAAATAATATAAAAGTTTCGTTAAAAAGTTTTTTTAGTATATAAATATTGTAGAATAAACTTAATAGTTTATTTTTTAAATTTAATATAAACAATACCCATGAGTAAATTCAAAATTGCATGCATAATATATAAATTTCTCAAATACACAAAACTTTTAATATTAATTTTCAGTTTATTTATTAAAAAAAATCATAAAGTTATATATTAATTTATACGAAATAAAATCTTAATATTAATAAAAATAAAATAATTTTTTTTTAATGTTATAACGAACCTCATTGACCTGAAAAAAGAGTATAATTTTATCCCTCTTACTAACATGATGTTATATTTATATTATATACTTAAGTATTTACAGTTTCATATGTATATGAGATAATAATAATAGAAGAGAATATATTATAAAAATAAAAAATAAAAGAGATATAAGTTTTTATGTAACAAAGCTTTTTTTTTTCTTTTTTTTTAGATTCTTATATAATTATAGGTACTTAAAAAAATTGTAATCAATAATCTAGTAGGTATAAAATCAGTTTTAAATAACTAGATTTATTTTTATAAAGTATATATGGGTCAGAAAAAATAGTTTGAAAATAAGTTAACCTGATTTTACAATTTAATATTTTATTTTCGGATCTTGCAGCCCTTACATTATCATTTAGAAAATATAATATTTATCATAAATTTAATGTGTAAGTAAATGTAGTTTAATTATAATATGCAAAATTTATAGAATTAAAATTTATTATTAACATTAAATAAGTGAATGGTAAATAATAAATTTAGTTATATTTTATTAAAAGATTAGAGAAGGGTGTACCAGTTTAATATTTCTCATTATGAATTAATTTTATCTTGTTATTTAAAACCTGTCCATCATTTACAAGCATTTGGACATCTTTCTGAAGATTATTCCAAAGTCTCCTGAACCGATGGAAGGGTGACTTAAAGATAATATTAATAATCGAGTTATGCTTTTTAAAATATTTGTTTTTTCCTTAGATCAATTGCAAAATAGTTTCAAGTTTGTCAGTTAAATATTTATCATCAGTTCTGTAAGATATCAAACCCAATAAAAATAAAATTAAGACGAGTTTACTGTATTGATATCAGTCAAACGAAATATTTTTGTAATCGAGATCAGTAATAATTCATTCTAATTCCAACCGTGTCATGAGACATCTGACATTAATCTACAGCAACATAATTTAAAATATCTTTTTAAGTATGAAAAATTTTAACCTCACAGCTAATCCATCATTTCCAACCATAAACAAAATACTTTAAAATTCTTAAATATATTTAAAACTTTTAAATTCGATTAATCTGTTTATATCAGGTGTTTTGAGATATCTGATCCTGTGAAACATATTGATTTAATTCTGAATAATTCATTCGATATTAAGCTAACAATTTTTTGGGTTTTTTGCCTCTGGCTAAACAGTGTGAGGCTCGTCAGTACGTACACTATTTAGCCTTTTCCTAGATACACATAAATAATAATTTTTGTAATACACTATAAAAAATAATAAAATTTTAAGAAGTTAATATTAACTTCGTACCCTTTCAGTCCCCGAAAGTGAATAATCCCTTAATTCAAGTTAACGGGGTTAAAACAAAGTATTCCAACCTTGAGTCAGCTGACGTATATTTGTTAAAATAGCTGTCTTTTAGACTCAGGTCAACTTAATATTAGGCTGAATCCGGTAACTATATATTTGACTTACGTATTAGTTATAACTCCCTGAAATTTCTATCATCTCCTCGAATACCATCGGGATGAAAATGGACCGTACGAGGGAATACTACTATCCTGGAGGCAAAATTTTTCATCCAAAACAATTTTCCAATTTTCCAAGATGGCGGACCAAAAAACATGAAATTAAAAACTTTCTACATTACCTGGGGGTTTTTGGGGTCGAGAAAAACGTTTTTATGAATGAAAATTTTAATTTTTTTGCCCCAGCAAATTTTCCAATTTTCCAAGATGCCGGACCAAAAAACATTTTATAATAAGCTTTTTACATTGCCAGGGGGTTTAGAGGTCGAGAAAAACGTTTTTATGAAGTTTTTATTTACATGTTTTTTGGTCCGCCATCTTGAAGAATTTGGAAAATATGCTGGGCAAAAAATTAAAATATTCATTAATAGAAACGTTTTTGTCAACCTCGAAAACCCCCAGGTAATGTAGAAAGTTTCTATTTTCATGTTTTTTGGTCCGCCATATTGAAAATTCGAAAATTGTTTAGGATGAAAAATTAAAAATTTCGCCTCCAGGATATCAGTTTTCCCTCGTACGGTCCATTTTTATCCCGAAGGTATTCGAGGAGATGACAGAAATTTCAGGGAGTATTATATTTACGGGCTTGTACTATATTTTTTTTTATGTATAAGGTAAGCTTGAATTTAGTTCAATGTTATATTTGGATATAACAAATACGAATTAGCTTAAATTAGCCCAATTACATTTTTTGTAGCAAGTTAATATTTTGCTGAAAGAAGCTTGCTTTCAATTGATTCACGTGATCTCCCGTCAAGTCACTGTTTAAGTTTATTCAAGTAAATATTCGCTTCGGCGTATTTACCTTCGCGCTTAGGTTGCGTCAACTTCGCATAGCTTGGCAATACTCTATATTTTTCATAGTGTAATAATATTGATTTAAGTTTTTCACTGTTTCAAACCTTCTTAAGTACCAGAAGACGAAAAATTTGAAGAAAAAAAAAATCCTATATTTTTCCATACCCCTTTCGTTTTTGGGCAAAATAAAAATTGTCACAAAAACACTGCTTGAACATTTCATCAGCACATTTTTTATTAGAAAACTTCGTTTATAAGGAATTTTAACTAATTCAAATGGTTTTATGCGAATAAAGTCAAAATTTCTGAAAATGCAATAATTTTAAAACTCACATAAATCCATTTACATCAGCTTTTTTGGGCCCTATGACCCGGGGAACCATATTGATATAAGTTTGTAACTGTTTCAAACCTTTTTCAGTACCGAAAGACGAAAAATTTAAAGAAAAAAAAAATTGGACATTTTTCCATACATACCCCTTTCAATTTTTGGAAAAATAAAAATTTTCAAAAAAATCATGTTTGCCCTTTTCATCAGCACTTTTTTTATAAGAAAACTTGATTTATAAGGAATTTTAACCAATTCAAATGGTTTTAAGCGAATAAACCCAAAATATCTAAAAATGTAATAATTTTAAAACTCACATAAATCCATTTATACAGGTTTTTTGGGCACTATTACCTGGGGAACCATACTGACATAAGTTTTTCACTGTTTCAGACCCTTTTCAGTACCAAAAGACAAAAAATTAAAAAAAAAATATCCTATATTTTTCAGCCCTTTCGATTTTGGGTAAAATAAAAATTTTGAATAAAATTTCATAGGTCATCAGCATTTTTTTTATTCGAAAATTTGGTTTTTAAAGAATTTTAACTAATTCAAATGGTTTTATGCGAATAAAGCCAAATTTTCTTACCAAAAGTTTTAAAAACGAACATAGCAAAACGTAGATTTCGCTAATAAAAAAATTTAGTAAATTGCACAGGAAAAATAATGATTTTAGTACCTGTTATTGAAGCTAACACAGCTTAGAAACAAGTTGAAATAAGCTTTTGTTGAAACAACAAAAATAGCTTATTTCTAAGTGGCGTTATACCTTTAATAAAAGGTACTAAAATTACTGTTACTGTAAAGAATATCAGAAACTTAAAAAATTTTTGTATTCAATTGATGCAAAATTTAATCAGGCATGAATATTTGAAAACAGATTTAATTAAAATGCTGAATCCTTTGAATTTGATAACCTATAGATATTTATAAAAATGTATTCTTATTATTTTTTCTATAAAATGAAAATTAATTAAATTTACGTATTAAATAGAAAATGAAATATTTAATATGATTTTTTCTCTTTTATATAAAAATAGTATAAATCCATATTAGAAATGTGACATTCGAAAAGAAATAATAAAAAAAAAAAAAAAAAATGAGAGATTTTGAATACTATATTTAAGCCGAAAAGAAAAAGTCTCTGGTTACAAGCATTATGAAATACTATGGGCTTAACTAATGAACTCAATTCATTGAATTTATATAGATCTTTTTTTCCAATATAATAAAATTCAATTCTTTTTTTCTTTCTTTCTCTCAAATACTTTTTACTTTTTTTTTTATGTGTTTGCGTGTATTTTTTAAATGAAAATAAATTAATATACGTATTTTTTTTTTCAATATTTAAAAGTAATATTATCAGTTAATACATTAAATTCATTAAAAAAAAATTTATTTCAATATTGTTGAAATTTAATCTAAGAATTTAATTGAAAAAATTTGCTTATTGTAAAATTGATAAAATTTTTTTTTTCTTTATTTTGTGTACGGTTTTCAATTATTTAATCGTAAAAATTGATATTTTATTATTAATTTTGTATTTTCAAAGAAACATAAAATAACAAAAGAAATTTTAATTAAAAAATACAAATAAAGAAACAAAAAATCTACAGTAATATATATTGCTTACTATAGCGTCCATCTACTGAAAAAATGTAGAATCAGCAGGAATCAGCAAAAATTAATATTTAATATTAGTAAATTGTTAGTAAATTAATAAAATTAAATAAAAAAATAATCTGACCTCTGCACTATAAAGATCTGAAGCATACAATAAATCAAATGGTAATGCTGCAATAAGATCGACTGCAAACCAACTTTTAAGGTAATTCATTGCTATGCTTTTACTTTTACTAACAACTTCGCCCTTTCTATTGACATATGTTGTTCGAAAGTTGAGTACGATATCTGTAACAAAAAATTTATAAATTTTTTAAAGACAACATTAAAATTTTCTATAAATCTCTGCTTTTAGCGTTTAAATTACTTAAAAATTTAAGGGGCGTTATTTAGTAATGAAAAACTTTATACGATTTACTTATTCTATATAAAATAGGGCTAATGTAACAAATAGTTAAGGCGACAGCAATGTTAAACGCATCTAAAAATTTTATCTGCATGGAAATGGATCCACCTCAATGAAACGTTTATATTTTTTTTTACTAAAATCGATTTTGAAGGTTACATCCAAATTCCGATGGCTAGTTTTGAGTAATGAACGCTATATCGTAAAAATGGGCAAAAAATTTGCATATTAGGTAAATTATTGTAAACAATTACTTATTGGGCCTATTTTTGGTATTCTACTTAGATTTTCGGGTTTGCTGATCACTCAACGATGCCAAAAACTTATTATGCAACACTTTAGAATGCTTTTATTGCCGATTTTTAGATTAGACATTCACCATTTTGAGCCCGCTATTTTGATTATTAAAAAGTTTGACTTTATAATCATGATAACTACTCTGGAAGATTTACTAGACAACGTAAATATGCTTAAAACATTTAACTAAAACATTACTGGCGCTTTAAGTAAAAAATGTTTGATTGAATTTACTATTAGACAGTAAATTTATAATTCAATCGAAAAATGAAGGTTGTAAATGTTTAAATCTAAATCTTTTTTTAATTTCAAAGTACCATACTTCGTGAAAATGAAGGCTACTAATATTTTATCCCTGAATATGGTAAAAAAATTGATTAAATGCAATTAGATTTTAAATTTAGAAAGAACTTGTGCAAAATTAGCAAAATTATACTATAGCAATTGTTTTTAGCTATATGAGAAACATTTTTATGACTAACTTTAATGGTTTTTCAAATAATTATTCAAAATCCAATTAATAAAAATTTTTAATTTCAATAACTTTTGTTTTAATTTGAATCTTGCAAAATTAATTTTACTTTTTCAATTTTGAATAATAAAATTACCTTATGTCATTCAATGCCATTTAAAATTAAGATACATATTAAGTGAATAAAGAAATAATAAATTTTCCAGGAATATCAAAATTAAAATGATAATTTTTTAATAACTATAAAATATGACACACGCCTTTAAATTTTTAAAATAAAATCTATCAATCAATACTTATTTTAGTACATAAATAATTTCTTTTTTTAAACTTATTTTTGTTAAAAATAAAAACATTGATTTTTTTTTAAATATGTCGGATTGAAATAAAGATTTTATTTTTTTGCTTCAAGCAAAATTAAAATATCAAAAAATTCACAAATTTTATTTTTCTTTTCTTTTACTAAAAATAACTTGTAAAAATAGTTTGATAAATAAATAAAAAATATGAAAAATTTTTAGTAAAAATATTTTCTTGGATTTAAGTTTGAGTTCTTTGACCTCAGCATTTTCAATTTCAAATTTTTTTATTTATTAATTCTTTTGAACATGTGCCACTGAACTTTGGTTTTATTGTGAAATTTTCACATTTTTTCTGAAAATTTTCGCTAATTTAGGTCGACAGATTTAATTTATTAACAACATATTTCATAAAAAATGTATTTTGTAACTTTCTTTTGTCAAAAAAATACCCAGAATCGTATGTCCATAAAGTAAGCAAACTATTAATTAACGTAAAATATTCTTATAAATTTACACTAAAATAATCAAAAGCAAAAAAAAAAAAACTAATGCATCAAGGTTTTTGATCAAACATGTCTCTTCTTTTTAAAACTCTTATTTTATTAAATTATTGAAAAAAGTTGATCTTTATTTATATTCAAAGTAACCCTAAAGTTTAGTATGTATAATAAAAAAGAAACATTTCTTTTATAAAAATTCAGCAAATTTATGAAATTTAGTTAAAATACTTTTTTATTTAAAGATTTCTTCAAAACTTGAAATTTGCCTTTTTTGATATAAAATAAAAAACTTATTCATCTTATAATATATAATTATAAAAGTTTATAATACAAAAAAGACAAAAATTTATAAGAGTATATAGAATTTTAATTTATTCTTATAAATGAAATGTAAAAAAGGAAAAACTTTTTAAGAGAAAAAAAAAATTGAAAACTCTTATTTTAATATTAAAAAGTTATTATCATTATTATTATTATTATTACTTTATTAAAGATTCTTTATGACAAAATAAATTTAATGATTTTATAAGATTTCTTGTGGTTATTAAAAGTTAAGAGGCTGCTAACGTTGAATTTTTAGGTTAAAAATTTATAAAACTAAATATTTTTGCTGGGAATCAAACTGCTCCTAAATAATTAAACATGCCTATTTTTATTGATATTTCTCGATTAAGCTCTAACTTGATTTCAATTTAAAAACTGATAAATACTAATACATTTTGTGCATCAATTTCAAGTAAGCAGCCCCTTATTAAAAGTTATCCACTTCAATATATTTAGAGTAAATGAGCTGAATTTAAAATAAAAAAAAATATATTTTCTTTTTAAAAATAAAAGTAAAAAATAAAAAACTTTTTTTATTTATACAATTATAAATAGAAGAAAAAAAAACTTGAAGATAAAAAGAAATTAATATCAAGTACATACATTTTATAAACTTGAATTTTTTACTTTATATTTACAGAAGCTTATTTATAAATAATTAATGAAAAATAGTCTAGTACCAAATAGAATAATTTTTTTAAATATTTTTATAAAGAAAAAAACTGAGTTAAATAATTTAGCTTGAAAAAAATATTGGTAAAAGACATTTAAGTGATTATAAACAAAGAAACTAATGTTTTTTTAAATATGAAGACATAAGCTACGAAAGACGTTCTTGAACTTAAATAAATTCTTATAGTAAATAAAAGCTGTCAATAATTTAATTGAGAAATGTTTTTTTTATTACTACAATTAAATTCAGACTTGAAAAGTTCATTAGCACTAAATTTATAAAAAAATATAAAATTTGATGGAATTAATAAATTAAATTAAATTAAATTAAAAATAAACAAATAACTAAATTCAATGAAAATTTCTTGTGGTTAACCAGAGGTGGTATTTATTGTTAAACAGCCTTCAAAATTAATGAATGCTTACTCTAAAGATTATAAGAAAATGAATGAGACAAAGATGTGTGAATGACGAACAAAACCACACTTTATTAAAGCCTATATATGTATAACTCATTTAATTGAAATGGTATCGTTAATTAATTTGAAAGCTTTATATATATATATATATTTAATTAAGATGATGACGATATTGACTTTATCTTTTATATTTAAAAGTCTTATCTAAATAAGGATCATAAAAACGTTATTTATATTCTTAACTTTTTTAGAATTGAATTTCTTACAGAATATAAGGTTTGTTTTAATAATAAATTGATTACCAGATCGTGTTTAAAATTTTTGAATAAAGCCCGCATTTTTTTTTTACTCTGTGTTGTCTCTAGTTCTAATTTTTTGGGATAAAAAGAACAAACCTATAATTTATTTAATAATTACGTTTTCAATTACAAAATGAAATATTGTTTGATTAAAAATTATTGAGTTGGGTTTTAAAGGTTAAATTTATATTTGTTTCAAATTTCGTTACTTTCTATATTTTGACGCTCTCGAACTTTTTATTACATTATATTCCTATGAATGAAATATGTATATACTTGGCTGCATTGTTGATTGTTGGCATCATTGAACAATTTTTTTTGTAAGGTTATGATAATACTTTAACAATACGATGAGTATGCGAACTTTCTATATAAAATGCCTTACTTGGGTTGCTTTTTTTAGCACACTAGAACTGACCTAAGTAATTAGATCTAGTAAGATTAAGTAACTATTTTGAAATTCAATTAATTATCAACTGTCCAAAAAATTGGCAGTTCTAAAATTACAGCAGTTGCTGTATAAAAATGTTTATAAGGACAGCTAAAAATAATGCAATTTTTAAGAATTAATAGGATTATTTTTGTAAAAGTATTTCGTTCAGTAAAAAAAAAATGCTCTAAAAAAATTTTTTCATAAAACCTAGTCAATTAACACAAAAAGAAAAAATTGAAACAAAAGTATTCATGCATAAAAATGAAAATATCTTAATAGCTAATACGGCTAAGCTGTTTAAGCCGATTCCCTTTAGAAATTTTAATTAGTACAAAGAGATGAAAACAAGAAAAGTTACTTTAAATAAAGACTATAAATTACATGGCACAATTATTTTAAATTCAGTTTAAAAAAACAAGAAAATGAATTAATAAAATATTGAATGGTTTGTCTTCTAAAAGTAGCTTAGCAATATTTTTTTATGATCCCCAATTATACAGTATATCTACATTTGTTTGATTAAGAAAAGTTTTCTCAAGGGAATAGAAAATTTTGTATCTTTAATTTAAGAGGTTTTTCTTTATTTAAGATAAAGGGGATTCTTAATATCACAAAAGTTCTTTGTTTGCTTAAATGTATAAAAAAATTGAATTTGGTAATAATAATTTTGTTATTGAGATATTTAGTAATATATTTTAAAAACTTTGTTTTATTATTTTTAATAAAGAGATTTTCTTAATAATAATAAAAACTTTTTAAATTATATTGCTTAATAATCATTTTTAACAAAAGCTTTAAATTTTTTTATTACAATTTAATTGAAGTTCGAAGTTTTATAATGAATATTAAAAAATTTAATTAATAATAAAAAAATAAAACTCACCAGCTATAAATATAACTTCAACAACAACATCACTAACCATAGTTGGCCTATCCAAATTAATAAAACTTGCATTATATGGTACAACAAAAGCAACATAAAAAGTTGCCATTATTAATAACCAATCCCAACACGTTTTAAATACACCATAATGTGTTAATATAAATTGTGATTTTTTTATTGTTGTAGTTTTGTATTCTGGTAATGGTGTACTAGCTGAATGCAGTAATGTCTGAAAAACCAAAAATTAATTTTTATTTTAATTAACTGTAGTGTCTATTTACATATGTAGTAGTCAGAAGTCGATATTAATAAGACGGAAACTAGTGTCTGGTACAAGTTTACATAGCTTGACAGGTTTATTATGTACTATGCTTTGAAAATGACTAGGTTTGTCATACTTGCAAATTGATATATTTCTCTAAAAGTCATTCATATACAAATTATTATGTTTACATGTACATTTATTCATTAAGGGACTGTTCTATTAAATGTAATTAATTAACTAATTTGTCAAAATCTAATATGGGAAATTATTAAATACATAAAGTTATATTTGAAATGCAAAGATTTTAAAGTATAATATTATAATATCCGGAGCCTTTTAGCCCGGCCTCGCTCGGGCAGCACTCTATAGAATACACTGCAAAAAGTAACTTTCTTAGATTTACAAAAAAAATAGAATTTTTTCGAAAAATTGGTGAATTTTCAAAAAATTTTGTAAATATTTGATAAAAATCGTATTTGATTCGAGAATCCTCGATTTTTTTTTTGCGATTTTAACGAAAAAAGTTGTAAAATCACAACTATTTTTCGGAAATTTACAACTATTTTTTGTAAATTTTCGAAAAAAAATTGTAAATTATCAATTTTTCTTGCGAATTCACAAAAATTTAGTAAATATACGATTTTTTTCGAATATTTAGAAATTTTTTCGAAAATGTTCTAATTTTTTTGTTAATATAAGAAAGTTACTTTTTACAGTGTAGGTTTTCACAAAATGTTATCATAATTAATAAAATCATTTGCTAATTAAAATAGAAATAGAAATATAGGCAAATAGAAATTGTCTTTATTTGGTAATAAATAATATCTTAAACATGAAATTTAATTTAGTTATCTCTCCTTGATTTGCTTTAAGATTAAAGGATTAATGTTATGTATCAAAAATAGTATGCTATACCGTTTTTATAAATATCTCTGTAACTACCAGGTCATTTTAAAATTTTTTAACGTAATTTCGAAGGGGTCAGTAAATAAAAACTTCTTCTGCTATTTACATGACAGGCAGTGACAAAAGAATAATTAGTTGATAAATATTTTTGATCACAAATACAGTTGATCTAAAAGTATGCTCCAAAAAGATCAATGACACAGTGGCAGCGGCAGCTAAAACTTTATGATGTACAGAGTTTTATATATAAACATCGAGTCAAGAGAATGTAACGACAAACTTTAAAACTTCATTACAGTTTGTTAATAGTTGATTCATTGAACTGTAATGGAATAATCCTTTATGTATATATATTTATGTAATACATGTCATATTAATGCACATGCAGGATGATGGTAAGTCGAGAGAACAACTATTAAGTATAACTTTATTAAAAACTTATTCTATGTTTAGGTATCTGGCTACCTACTATTTAACTTTAAATATATATAAGAGATTCTCAAAAGGTATGGATTAACTTGTAATATAATTTTAGAGATCACGAAAAATTTGAAATAAGGAGAGGGCACGATATTTGGGGCTACAGGTTTACAACAGTTAATTTCCGAGGCATCAAGAAAAGTACTCAAAATTTCGAAAATATAATTCATTAATACAACTTAATTCATTTTATAAAGATTGAGGTAAAGAATTTAAATTTAGTTAAGGGACATGCTACTAGGAGGGAAAATAGGTAATTTTGTCTTAAAATATCCTTTGTTCTAATAATTAAATTAATAAACTCACGTTATTTAACTTAATTTTATGTTTATTGTCTTGCTTGTAATGGCCGGATAATTGATAAAGAACAGCTCGACTTCTTCTTCTTCCATAATTTGCTGGTGGTGCTTCTGGATCTAAATTTCCATTTAAACCTAAATTAAGAAAATAAAAAAATTCATTTTTATTTCTAATTTTTATTGAAAAAAAAATTAATCAAACTTATTTTACTTGAATTATAATTAAAATTATGCATTTTTATTTATTTTTACAAATAATTAATTACCAAAGCTGCAGAAATTTGCATTTAAAATTTTAACTCTAATTAATTAACTTATATTTAATTTAATATGATTTTATTTAAATGAAAAATTTTCTTTTTAATCAATTAGTCAAA
This sequence comes from Anagrus nilaparvatae, assembly GCA_022575985.1. Classification (NCBI taxonomy): domain Eukaryota; kingdom Metazoa; phylum Arthropoda; class Insecta; order Hymenoptera; family Mymaridae; genus Anagrus; species Anagrus nilaparvatae. The sequence continues at coordinate 22,292,772 of JAKSXM010000137.1, forward strand.
AAAAAAGTTTTTATTTACATTTCATAAAAATTACTTGGTATCTACATTTGAAAAAAGCTTTTTTTTGTGAATAAAAATATATATGTATTATATATATACCTATTTTTATTAATAAAAAAATTCTATAATTTTCAAAATTATATAATATAATTAAAATAATGTGCTTTTTATATAAATATAGTAAAATAAGAAAAATTAAGAGTGTTTTTAATAAAAGTGCTAAAATAAAAATATTTTTTTGCATCATTTATTTTTTTTTTTTAATATGTATGAAAAAATGAATGTATTATATGTGGGATATTTCATGTCAAGAGAACTTGTCCAAATTTTCAACAGCCAAATTTTAATTTTTTTTTTCTTTTTTTCTTTTTTGTTACAAGAACCGATTAAAAATCATAAATTTACGATTTTTTTTTGTAAATATTATTTTGCTTGAAATTTAAGATTTAAAAGCATTATATTATAAGAAAATCTACTTGTTTTTTAAAATTTTTATTTTGGAAAAAATAGAACTCGAAGCATAGTTAGTTTTCAATTCTGATCAAACTCTTTAATTAGGAAGAAAAATCAGTTTTTCAGTTAGATCAGTGGACATGAAATGACCAATATATAGTAAACCGATATATATATAAACTAAAAGCAAAAAAATATTTTTTTACTCAAAGCTTTTTATTTTTAATTACTGATGCATCTGCGTGTGTACTTCTTTTATTTTATCTACTGTGAATTATATATATTAACCTAGTAGTTATTTTTACAAAAATCTCACAAAGTACATTCTCCAAAAAACTAAGATTTCCAAAATTTTAGCTTATTTAATCATTTTTAAATAGTGTCAAAAATTCTCTTGATAAAGAAGATTTGAATTGATGATTTGTTTACATTCTTTATTTATCGTCTAAGTTTTTGGAAAATTTATTTTTTTGTAAGTGGCCTGAACTTTATTTAATAATAAAAAATTAAAGCCTGGGTTATAGCAAATGTAGGTATAGTAGATAAAGTACACAATTATTTACTTTTAAGTAGAAGCAATAATTTAAAAGTGTAATAAACTAGTAAAAATTTTAACAATTTAAATTTTTAGCTACGCGTTAGAATTCAGCCATGTTGCAAAAGCATGTGTTTCATAGATGATTTATTTAATAAAAATTTTTATATTTATATAAGCAAAAAAAAAATTACAAATTTTACTGTCGTAAAATTTTTTTATTCGATTTGCCAACTATTTTATTTCTTCACATAAATTTTTATTCAAAACGAATGAATTTATAAAAGTTTTTTGGGATGGTTGTAAGAGAAAATATTTTATAGAAAAATTCGAGGAAAAAGTTGGTTATTAACCAAGCAGTAATAATAGAAAAGTTCTAGATTTTATGTACATTTATGGGAAACAAATACGTTTTTCGAAAACAATTGTTTAAAATATGCAAATAATATGTTTTAAAGACTAATATTCTCTTTCCTCTGTAATCCGTCACTTGGTTAATATATATTTTTTAAATATTTTCCTATAAATTTAGGTCAACTGACCTACCTATCAACAATTTCTAATTTAGTAAAATTAGAAAAAAAAATCTTATTGCACAAAAATATTTATTTTATTAAAAAGTTTAAGATTGTATTTTACGTAAGTTTACAATGTATAACTCTTTTTTTCATTAGAAAGCATTATTAAAAAGTTTTAAAAAAATCTTTTTAAAATATCCTTTTGCATAATATATATTATAAAAAAGAAAAGATTTTAAAAAAAATAATGCATGGCTTAATTTAAGGAAAAAAGGCTATTGCCAAATAAGTATATTGATTTGGCCGCCACAACAAAACCTAGCCCAAGTAGTATCACCCGAAAATTTGTCAAAAAACTCACTGAGTTTTGTTGAAATTAGGCCAAAAAAGGCTCCCAAAAGTCTAAAAAAAAACAAAAAATACATTTTTTTTGGCTTAATTAAATTTTCCCGGCCAATGAGCAGATATAATACTCTCTGCATAAATGCAAAAACTTAACATATAATTACTTTTCAAGAATGTTTTTTTTTTGCATTTAGGACCCTGAAATACAATTTTGAATTTTTCGAAAATCGGTTTTTTGAGCATAAAGATAAATATAACATAGTGGGGTGAAAAACCATATTTTTTTATTTTTTAAAAACTCTCTTGGAAGGGTAACCACTGCCTAATACCTGAACATTCAAAAATCTTCAACCGCCGTTCATCTGAACTTTTCTAATTCCAATGGGATTCCGTGAATTTTTTTGACATTTTTTCGAATGCTATTACTTAGGCTTGGTTTGGTTTCCAGGGCCAAATCACTATACTTAGACAGCAATAGCCTTAACAGCAATAGAAATTTTAGTAAATGGCCCAACGCTGCGTTCAAAATTTCTGAATCAAGCTCCAGAAATAGGATATTCCGAGCCCATGTCTGGACATTTACTTTTTTGTACATGGGTCATATACAATTTTTCTTCGTTAGTGTCAAGAAAAAACGTCTTTGCCAGCCACTGGCAAAAAAAATATTAGAATTTAATTGTCATTTGACCATTCCCTTCTGTTCATTTAAAACTGAAAAATTGAATGTTGGGTTAATATTATATTTAAAATATTTAACGTTCTTTCAGCCGTATAAAAAAAAAATCGGGTAAATTCTGTATAAACTATTTTTAAAAAACAGCAGGGGTAGAACAGCAAGGGTGATTTAAATAAACTACTATTTAATATTTATTTAGACATAATATTTTTTAGAACAATAATTTATACGTTCATTAATTTATGTTTAATAAATCATATATTAAACAAATTTTTCTTTTTTATTGATTCAGTTAATGCTTATTTTGGAATCAGAAAAAATTGTTTTTTTCAAAATTTGTATACATTTAACGCAAAAAAAATTATTTATGTCTAATAATAATATTTCTTTTTTATAAAAAATTTATAAAATGTAAATCAGTATAATAGCCCCGGGATACTAACTCCTAATAAAATTCCTCAATTTTCTAATGAATTACTTATAAAAAGAACTTCCCATTTTTAATTTAAAAAAATAACTCAAAATAATTAGTTCAATCGAGTCTTGCAAACAAAATAATTTACTTCAATCAATTTATGTAACGAATGCAAATGTTTTTGTGAAAAATTTTCAAAAACAATAAACTTCATAAATATTAAGCACTAAAATTATTCGAATTTATTGATTTTAACTGATGACTTTTATTCGAGTAGTAATGTATTTTATTGCTGTATGAAAATACAGGTTTTCATTTTAATGATCATAAATTATATTTCAAATAGAGTTCATTCGGAGTTTGCCTGTAAACACTAATAGCGATAATTTTCTTAAATTATGTTATTTGTTAGAGCTACTATTGTAGTTTTCCTGACCCTTATTGAGTTTAGATTAAAGTGAATATTTATGAATTCATGCCTAAATTTATGCTGAAACTCGAATAATTTTTAAATTTAATAATATTAACATATTAACAATAAATTAAATCGAAATTTCAGAAAATAAAGCTATTCAGTAGTTTAAAATAAATTTAGTCAGACGTAAAATTACTTTTATTCAAAAAATCGTTCAATTAGATTTCATCCAAATTAAATTGTAAAAGAATATATTCTTTATTATTAAATTTTGATTATCAACAATTAAAAAATTTTTAGATCAGACTAAATAACTAAAATCCCTTAATTTACATTATCAGTTAATCCTAGTTCAATAATCAAGAAACAACAAAAATTTCAATTGAAAAAAACTAGAAAATCAAGAATAAAGCAATATTCCAGTAAATGCAAAAATTCCTTTTATAATTTATTTAAAAAAAATTAATTAAAAAGTCTATTTTCCTTTTAGCTTAGGTGAAAGTATTAAAAACCTTTTTATACTTATTTAAAAACCTACATCTAAAACATAATGAAAATAACATTAACTTTAATAAAAAAAAAAAGATGAAAATCACTCTTAACTAAAAAAAAATCTGTTCAACGTAGTAGTTATCTATTCTAGGTAGAAACTACTTAGCAACTTAGAGTTATACGAGCTTAATGGTACTAATCTTATTATTGTGATCTTAATCATCACAGTAAACTAGTAAATATAATCTCTCTTTTAATTTTTTTTTCTCTCGGTTTTACTCGCTTTTACTTTTTTTTCTTTTTTTTGTAAAAGTTTTACCTATTTGCTTTTAGAAAAGATCTCGGCATGATATCTTTTTTATATTATCATAATATTTTATATCATATAGGGTACAGAAAAAATTTTGTTTTTCTTTTATATTAGATTTCTTTTTTATCACATTTAGTAGAGCGTGTGTGGATAACGTGATTTTTTTAAAATACAATTTTTTAAATCTTATTTTTTATATATATGGGTGAATCTATCAGAATTGTTCTATTTATGGACGAGAAATGGCAGTTTATTCCAAAAATAAAGAAAAATTGTTAGCTCAAAAATCAAGTTTTTTTATTTAATATAGAAAATTTTTTTGTTAGAGTGCCACTAAAGGATTCGAAAATGGAAGAGACTTAAATACTTCAAGTGCAAATGACAAATATAATTATTTTTGGAATTAAGGGTATTTATTACTTTTTAATTACAAAATAAACTATATATTATCATAAAGTAAAAAATTAGTAAAATAAAAATTATTGGACTGAAAATTAAAATAGCTGATATTCTGGTTTTTAGTTTGGGTACCTAAGGATCATAGAGCAAAATTTACTGGATGGATTTATAAACTGAAATTGCGAGTTCAATTTAAAAGAAAATTGGGTAAATACGTATATCGAGACGTATATACTTTTCGCAGAGATACAAAATAAGATTATATGTTTGTAAACTCTATTTACTCTGAAAAAAACTGTGAAATACACTTTAAGTATATGAGCAAGAATATGCAGAAGGTCCATACTTTGCAGAGTAATTTTGTCTGATTTGGCTTTTTTTGTGTGCACTCGTTATTATTTACACAAAATTATTCCAAATGTTTACCCTAATAGATATTTATTTTTTAAAAGATTTCTAAATTTCAGTAGTTCTCTATTTTGCTAGTTGATTTTATAGTAAAAAAAGAAAATTCTCAAAAAAGATTACTATTTTCTAAAACTAGACAATTCTTAAAATGTATAAAATTGGAGCATACAAAAATTTTTGCCTCATAATATATTAAAAAGGCGCAAAATAATTATCACGAGTTTGTGGTTTACACCTTTTTTGCTTGACTAGATACCTAATAAATGCAAAAAACTCCGTGCCGAAGTTATACGAACGATCTATACTCCCAGGCATGGCAAGAAATTAATTTATTCAAACTAGATTATTAACAACGAATAATCAAACGTATTTTAACTCAAATATTTACTTAACGATTTATTTAATTTTTTTTTAAATATTTATTTTACATTTAAATAAATTACAATACTTTATGAAAATAGAAAATCTTATTTCTAATGAGTACTGCAAATAACTTAATTTAATTAAAAACAAATAATATTCAGGTTTACAATTAACCTAATTTAAACATCTGAACTTAACCATAAAATTATACAGGATTATAGATACTATTATTTCCTTTTGTAACACAGTAAACTAGCAATTAAGTTTCATTTGTATTTTTGTTTGATTTTTAAATTATTTTGCCTAGTAATTTGTCAAATTATACGTACAGAAAATTATTGGGTTTATTTCACTTAAAAAGTCTTTACTTATAATGTCAATTTAAATTATATCAGAGCATTCAATGATAAATTGAATTTCAAAATAATTTATTCCGTTTATAGAAATGCCAAAAACAATTTTCTTATCATGATAATTTTTTAATATTCTTTTTAGTTTACATTATTTTGTTAATAAAAATAATTTCTACATTTTAAGAGTTAAATTATTAACAAAGTTTACGTATAGTTGAAATTTCTAAGGTACATTTTATAGTATAAAAGAAAATGTTCTGGCAGTATCACTATAAAATGTTCATCTTGAATTACTGTACATTTAACTTTGAAAAACTTTAATTATAATTAACTAAATAATATTTTCATTTCAAAAGTAAAATTTTATGACGGTTTTTTAAAAAATATATGTAATTAAATTATTTTTCATTAAATGATTTTAGTGTAGATCTATAGCATACAAGCAAAAGCATAAAGCACTCACCATCATCATCTGAAAACTCACTGTATTCTGAACATTTTGTTAATGTGACGTCTTTGTGTGATGCCAAAAAAAGTACAACCGCACCTTTTTCATTTTTAATTGGCACTATATCCAGCAAACAGTCGAATGGTTCACCTTAAAATAAAAGAATTTTTGTTAGTTTAATTAAATTTAAGAGATACGAAATGCTGAGTTGCTTCAAACTAAGAAAGTATTTTATAAAGTAAATGAAAAAACATTCTTGATACCTTCATTAGCTAAATTGAGAGACTGAATTGTTGGTAAAAAGAAGAAAATTTTAAAATTTTAAATTGGAATATTAATCCATTAAATCATAGCCAGGGATGGTGTACTTAAAATTGGTAGTAAATAAATGATTTCTAAAGGATGTTTGTAAAAACAACCTATAAAATGGGGTCATTAAAAATAGGTCTGAAAACAGAGTGGGGCAAAAAAAGCCTCCAAAGAGTTTTAAACTAAAAATTTTAATAAAAATTTTAATAATAAAGATTATTCAGTCCTAATCAAACAAAGACTTTACCACTATTTCAAAGGCGCGGGTAAACGGCAGTAATTTTTTTTGGGTTTTAGGGTATTAGAAGGTTGAAGCATTAAGAAGCTTAGAGCATGTTTTTTTGTATTCCAATAAAAAATTGTATTTTTGGGTCATAAAAGGGTTCAAAAAAATTTTTTTTTTAGATTTGATAGCATTGTTAGTTAAATTTATCAGCCAATTTTAATAATTTTATCTGTTTATAAGTCAGAAAAATTAGAATTTCCGGGTGCATGTCATGGCTTAGAGTTCTAATTCGAATGAGAGTCAAATATTTGACAAATTTGGTGATACCACTTAAGCTAAATTTGGTTGCAGGGGCTAAATCATAATCATTTTCCAGCAATAGGTTTTTAGCTGAAAATCATCGTATTAAAATAAATATGTCTGGTGCCCAAACCTGGAAAGATTTTCTAATAATAATAGCATCAGTGTATCCGGAACATTTTTACAAGAACAGTAAAGTATTTTCCAAGTGTGAAATCATAAAGAGATTCAATTTTCATGATATCTAGGTTTATGTATTTGATTCTTTTTATTTAATGTATAATCGAATAACTAAATCTATTCATGTGAATGTAATTTATAAATAGTATCTAATAATTTAATGAGCTTTTAAAAAAAGTAATTTAAACAAAACTTTTAATTAATCAGCTTTATTTATAAAATTTTTTAATTAATAACTGCAAAAGTTTAATTTCTAATTTTTTTTAATTTAATGAAAAATTTATTATTTTATTGAAAAAAGTAATTTTAAATCAAAGAATAATGATGTCAAATAAATCTAAAAAAAAAAAGAATCTTTTTATAAAATAATTTATCAACAAGTGTATAATATGAAATATAAAATGAATAAAATGTCATACCATTTTTTTTATAAAAGACAACTTCAAGTTTGACTTCGGTTTTACTCTCGAGGCTTTTATCGATTGCAGCTTTATCTTCTTCTTTGGTATTCGGTCCATAGAGAAATCTACAAGCACAACCTTTTTGCATGATTTGTGCTCGCGCATGACCTGTCAAGTCACAAAATCCATCAGAACAATAAACGATCGGATAAGATGGTACCTGAGCATTTCCCAATACAAAATTACTATCTGTAAAAAAAATAAATAAATTATTAAATAAACACTAAATCATATTTTTATTACAGATTTTAATTTTAATAATCGTTTATTTATATTATAATATTTTACACACCCACTGAAATAAAATATACATAAAATATATATTTATTTTCCAGACGTTATTGTTAAAACAGAAATAGATATATAATATAATTTATAGAAATTATTGATTTTCTCAAAATTTTGTGTTTATACATTTTCATTTATATATATTACTAATATTAAATAAATTAGTTAAACTTAAACTCCAATAATATCTACTTTTTTCAAATTTAATTTTAATTAGTGCAAGATTTTATTAAAATATAATTTTTATATTTTTATTTATTATGGAAATTGAAATAATTAAATTATATATTAAATATAAAAAAAAAATAAGATTTTAATACTCAAAATAGGCAAAAGTTTTGGGACTAGCGTGAACATTAGCACGAGTGCTTCGAATGTAGAAAATTTCGCGCCAACTTTAACGCACGAGTCTTAGGCCCGGGAGGGCCAAAAATCAATTTTAATATTTTAACATAGTGTGCAGATTAATTTAAAAAAAAAAATTATTTTTTTGATTAAATTTAAAAAAAATAACCGCATATCTAATACTTTAATTTTGTGACCTGGAATTAAATATTCTGACACTTTTATTTCCTTTACTTTTTATTTTATTAGTCACCTCACTTCTTTTTATCTTTTATTTTAACAAAAGTAAAAAAAAATTTAGTTTGGAAAAATTTTTTCATGTCTGGAATACTGAAATTATATGTATCTGAATCTATGTATATATTAGCTTAGACACTATGATTAATGGTCACGTGTATTTAAAAGAGGGTTCAAAGACTTGATTTTTTTTCTTCATTAATTTCGAAAGTAAGATTTCGTATTTTGTAGAAATTATACTCTATTCAAAATATAGCTTTGGGGTAAAATTTACCACCATGTGAAAATTTAGTATACAATACGCTGATAATAAATTTTTAGGTCCAGAAAGCTTCTTGAAGTTGCAAGACTCTTAAATTAAAAAAAAAACACGCTTTATAACATTTATAAGTCGTAACGAGAGAATGTAACGAGATTCCAGATATCATATGCAAGGGACAGTCTACTCAAAGCTGTAATTGTGCGCCAAGTGTGCGCCTGGTGTGCACCTGGTTTACACCCAGTGTGCGCCGAGTTTGCAATTAAATTTGGTAGCGCTGTTAATGTATAAAATTAATTAAATAGTTGGGAACCAATCCCTGGACCCTCTTTTTCATCTTATAAGCCTTCTGCAGGTTTTCTAAAAGAAGCAAATATTCGTAATATATATTAGGCTTATAAGATCAAAAAAAGGGTGCTCCCATTTATTTAATTAATTTTAAACATTAGCAGCGATTCCAAATTGATTCGAAAACTTGGCATACACTGGACCACCCCTTGATTATATGTTAATCGGATCGCTAAAGGCCCCCCTAATCACGTAAGACCCTAAATACTCTAATTAAAAACAAAGTCCAGGCTAAAGTGTATAATTTTTATATTGTCATAAAATATATCCTTTTCAAATTTCACAAGATATTTAAATTTAAATTTAAGTAATATAGTTTAAAATTCTCATCATATTACTGTCTTCTTAAAAAAACTACTTAGTTTTCTATTTTATATTCTATCTGTACTTAATAATCTTTAGACTAAATAAGTAAAATTTATAGTACATTTGCTTTACTTCATGATAAATTCGCTCAAAAGTGTTTATCAGCCCATGTATTTTTGTTCTTAGTTTAGCAATGTTACTAATGGAGTCCTAAAACAACAACTATAATATAAACTTAACAAATGTAATCAATTTTAATGGGACTAAGAATAATGTTGTTTTAAAACTTATTAAACTTAAATACCTTAAGATTTATTTTTGTATATCAAAAACTTAAATGAAAATATAATTAAATGGAAATTTAGTTAAATCTCATTTTTAAGATATAACAGAAAAGCATTAACCATAAGTGATATCTCTCAAAAGCACTAAAAACGTCTTAAATGATAATACTCTAGTGATATAATACTAACTTCGGTCATACTTTCCTAAAATATATAAAGCATATTCAGAAAATTATTCGTAATATTTCAAATTTATTCGCTTTTCATGTTCTCGTTAGTTTTCTCAAAATAGCTAAATTTAAATAAGTTTTACTTTTTGTATAAAAAATAACAAAAAACTATTTTCTTACTTTTAGCTGTTATTTCTAACTATTGATTTTTAAAGAAATACATTATTTAGAGAAAAAAAATAAAATCATGAGAAACTTGTAAGATATACAGCACGCAGACATGAGCAATTTTGAATAAAATATTAAATTTTAATTATTTGAATTTATTTATCTAAAATATTTAATTAAAGATTATTTTAAAATAAAGTAAATTAAGGTAAGTTGAGTGATTAGACCTCAAGCAATTACTAAAACGTCCGTTATTAAATAAATACAAGATAAAACGATATTATAGTTAGCTACTACCTTTAAAGGTTGATAACAAAATATCCTTTTACGTTTGATACGCTATGACGTATTTAATTTGTTTTATGATAATTCGTTCTTATCTTGTTTTTATTTTAAAAAATAATTTTTTAAATATAGGTACGTAATAAAATAAGAATTTTGAATTTAAATTAGTAAGTAATTAACATTTTTTAATTGCTTTTATTTATCTTGTTCAATTTATTTTAAGGTAGAAACATAAATAGAGGTCTTCGAAGGTTGATGTAAATAGTTTCGTATTCCATAAATTATAAGCATAGTTTGTTACGTGAAAAGTTTTAGCTGCTCAAGGAATGCATTTGATTTATGGATGCTGTGAAAAACTGATACACGTGTACAATGAAAAAATTCTGGTAAATACATCAAAAATTAATTTTAAGGTATTGCCAAAGTTATCCAATAAAAGCGTGAAGAATTTTTTGAATCATTTGAAACTCAATAGATCTAAAAACTTTTTGTGTGTAGCACTACTTGTTTTAGAAAAAAATGCTTCATTTTTAAGTAAATCAACTGAAAAATATATATTCTGTGTACACTGAAAAAAGAACGCTATATAAAAAATTTTGCTTGCAATAAATGGAATCACCTTGTGCAAGTGGATTTGTTGCCAGTGTACCTATAAAATTTTTTTTAAAAGCAAAAGATATTTTCTACGATAACTGTGTAACAAAGCATCTAATTCAATCATCCACTCGTTCGACTTTTGATTTTCATCTTTTTCAAATACATAAAAGTTACAAAACAGAAAAGAAAAACAGAAACATTGCAAACAATAGTGTATTAAATAATTTTTTACATTTAAAGAAACAAATTATATTTGTAATAGGTACAATACTGTTTTGACCGACATTATAAGTACTTGTACAAAAACTCTCTCTTTTAGTATGTTTAAAAAAAAACAGACTTTTCTTTGATGTTATAATTTTATTTATTCTTTTCAAAAACTAAAAAATAATTTTATAATTTTCTAACAAAAGCTCTATTTTAAATAGGTTGGATAAAAAATATTTGAGAGGATGGATGTAAAGTTGGTTACTGCAAATTATTTTTTTATAATTCAGTAAATACAAGTAATTTTTTAGATTTATATGCTTAATTAATTTCGATTTTTAGGACTGAGTTGACCTTGCTTACATGAGTGCTAAATCTGTCCAAGCAATGTGATATATATATTTAATATATATTTAAGGAATATTGGATCAAGAAGCAATTTAAAGTTTAAAAAATTGAAAAAATAAAGCAAATTGTTAGCTCAAAAATCAAATATTTTTATTTAATAATAAATTGGTATGGGTCATGACACAAAAATTCAGCATTTAAATTTATAAAACGAAAAAATAGTTTAAATGTTAAAAATGTATTAAAGATAAGTAAAATTTAAGCAACAAGTAGTCATGTAATTATTTATAATGATAAAATAAAAATCAGTAGAAAAATTTAAATATAGTCAGACATTTTAAAATATTTTATAAATGAAGAACATAATATATATATATTTAATATATTTATTTTAATATTTTGTTATATTGACATATATTTAGAGAATTTTATATCAAGTAATTTAATAAAAAAATCTATTTTTTTCTTATTCACGAAAATTCTATTGGGGTTTAACATAAAAAAATTTTATAATTCTATTTGCTTTATCCTGTAGCTGTAGAGTCAGATAAAATGTTTTTATCAATAAGAAGTTGCTACCCACCCCCTCCACTAGCAGTTTTTAACGTTTGAAATTTGCTATTTTCTAGTTGATCATCATTTTCACCAAATATTTTTTTTTATTATTAAAGCTTTCAACTTTTACATACAAAGTAAAGTTATTTAGCTGGTACATTATTATAGTACAGTAGTGACACTTATTACAGTTTTATTACATTGATTTGACATCACGTTATTTACTTCAGTTTCACTTATTCATTCAACAACGTAAATTATAAACTCTAAATATAAGAAAATTAAATTAATACAATTTGAAAATTAATGATATTAGTTAACTATCAGAAAGTACATGAAAAATTGATTACTTATATAGCCTCAAGGATTCATTTCACTTGCGAGAATAATTTATAAATGGTTACTATCCTTATAAAATTCTCTCTAAAAACAAAAATGATTGCTTATAAACAAAAGGTAATTTGACCTAAGAACCTACTGACAGAGGAAATAATAGTTAATTATTTGTCATAAAATATAAAAAGATATCGATTTAAAAATAAAATTAAAGCAATATTATTTAATTTTTTAAAGGCAAAAGACAAAGATATATATTAATAAATTTAAAATCATGTTCCAATTATCAACGTAATTTATTAAAAAATCTATATTTAAACGTATATTATTTATTATAATCTCATAAGTAGATTTAAATATTACAGTTGGCTTATTGGTATAAATTTTATTTGTACAATAAAATTAACAAATAATAATTTACCACAAAAACGAAATTAAAAAAAAGTATAGATAAAAAATTTTCTATAAAACATGATCATGCAAAACTTTATGTGATTAACATAACAATCTGCATTTATACAAATAAGTCACGCCTACTTCGTTATAATGTCAACTTTATGTTAGATAAAATACAGAAAAAAAACTGATTAATCTCTCTATTTTTTTTTTTTCTTTTTTTGTTATATTTTTTTTCTCATAATATTTCTAGTTTTATTTTTTCATTTATAGATGCAGATATAATTACTTTTTTTTTATCGAATATTATTATTATTATTATTATTAACCTATATAAAGTACAATATTATAAGTTTTTCAATATTTTATTAGTTTCGAAAAATATTTTTTAATAGAAAAAGTTTCAAGATTTTGAAAATGTATAATACACGTATTTCTCTTAATTTTTTTTATCATTTCAGTTTCTGCTTGAAAATATATATATATTTTCACAAATACATGTACATAAATTATTTAATACACGTATATTAACATGTACATGGTGATATGCTGCATATAAAATAACCTTGGGAATGTCGTCACGTTTTATGGATTCTCGTTAAAACCTCGAGATATAAGGAAATTTATATAGATGTATATATAACTAGCTACTTATATATATATATATATTTTGTACCATTATTTAAGGGGTTTATACGTGTATGTATGTGCATAAAATAAATTTTTTTTTTCTTTTTTATTGATTTATGCATTTTTTTATCTTAATCCAAGGTATTTATTTAAAAATCCATGCTGTTAATGTACCCTTTAATTTTTGAGAAATTGCAAGCTGGTTATTTTAAGATTTAAGAAGACCTCCTAAACGTTGCAAAGCCGAAACTTATTTTTTAGTAAACTATTCAGGTTGGGTCTTCCAAATATAAAAAAAAAAGGATTTATAAATTTTGGCCGATTTAGAACAAAAACTGCCCATTTTTCTTTTGTACGTTGCAATAAGTAGAAAGCTTCAAAAGCTTATAAAATTTCAAGAAAATTTTAAAATTGAACCATAAAAAACTTGTTCTTTAAAAAAAAAAATAAAATAAAACTACCCAAATCGCAGTTTACTAATTTCGGCTTCACCTTGAATGATAATTTACGTGCAATTTGGGCTATTTTTTATTTTCCTGCTCTAGAGCTCGTAATCCCGTTTCAAATTTATTATGATCAAAAAAACGAAAAGTTTCCTCCATTGATTCAGAAATTTTTTACAGAATTATTAAATTTTTATACACAACTAAAATACAAAAACAACAGTCATAAAATTTTCTGCTTACTTGGAAGACCTATAAGATTTTACTGATTGTACTCCAGAATAGCTCAATAAAAAAAAAATTATTATTTTAAATTATTAAAAAAAACTTTACAGTTGAAAATAAAAAATACAAAAATATCAAAAGAATATAAAAAAAGTTTTGAATTTATTAAAAAAAGTTATATTAGTATAATCCTGAAATGAATATTTATGTTTGTCCTTGTGCAAAAAAAAAAAAAAAAATAAGACTTTAGATGAGAATAATTTTTTTCTATATTTCTTAACATGGTAAAAATTATTAAAAACTTTCTTAGCATAAAATGTAACTAAGAATAAATCATATAACTTGATTAAATAAAAAAAACTACGCAGAATAAATTATTTTTTTAAATTAAAAAGAGATATTTTTTTTTTTATTGCTTTTTTACTTTTAATTATTTAAAAATAAAACTTATTTGTTCAGTAAATTTATTTATGCTTTTATTTTTTGAAATGTTAAAAATAAAAATTAATTTTTTTTTTTTACAATACACAGAAATGCATGAAAATTAATTTTTTAATTAAAAAAAGCAAACAAACGTGAATTTTTAATATAAAAAAAGCACACAAAAAACTAAATAAGTTAAAAAAAAACAAACAAACAAATATTTTTAAATTAAAATAAATTAATAAAATTAAACATGAACCCAAAATATTTAAATTTAATAATAATAAAATATTATATAAATAATAATGAAGCTTTTTAAAACTATGTACAGTAGATAAAACCTTTCTTTAAAAATGGATAAAAAAGTTGGAATAAAAAAAGAAGAACAAGTAGATTTAAAAAGCAAAAAAGAAAAACCCTTTGGGCAGCAAGGAAATTCTTCTAAGGATATAAGACTATAACCACGATTTTTTTTCTAAGTACATAGCCAAACACACACATACACACTCAGAGAGAGTAAATTTTATTAAGATAAGAAAAGTGTATTTGTTTATCTTTATAATATTAATATTAAAAAGATTGTTGGCGTTGGTATACTTGATGTACAAGTTTTTAAATAAAATGCTTACAATACATTTTTTCTTTTTACTTTAGATTTAAGTATACTTGAGAATATTTTAAACTTTTTTTATTTATTTTTTAGTTTTATCCTCTGGATTCAGTTTAAGATAAGTTTAAAATTTTTTTCATAGATTTTTTTCAACATTTTGTTTGATTTTCTTTTTTTGTGTTTGGTGTCCTAAATTTAAAAAGCTTTTAGTATTGAAAAAAAATCCAATATACGTTGAAAATCTGGGCAAATGTAATTATTTTTTAAAAATTTATATCCTCTAGAGGAATCTTTTGTTTAATAATACAATGAGCCTTCAATTAATTTTTTCATGATGCTGATTTTTGTAGACAGATTTTTAATGAAATTATATGTGCCATTAAAACGCTGTTAGTATCTATTGACAAAGATAAAAAATTAATAAAAATGTAAGCAAACTACAGCTAAACATTATTGACAAGAAAACTAATTAAACGAAATATAACTTTATGTTTGACTTAAAATATTTTCTAAAAGTTTCAACGAAAAATAAATGAAAAAATCAAAAAATTAAAAATGACTAAGCAAAGAACTCGCTGGATTAACTATACAAGAATATTAAAATTGCATGATCTGAATAATAAGTTGTTATAAAACGAAAGAGTAATTTTCACAAGGAGAGTAGTAATTTTATGCCATATATTAACGTCATTAACCAAAGGGTAATATTTCTTAAGCTCATTCAAAAAAGCTTCAATTATAAAAGATAAAAATAAATGAAGAGCAATAAAAAATTTTTTAATTTTTACTTGCTTTAATTACCACATTATTTTGTAAAAAAAGTAACTTAATTTTAAAAAAATTTTTAAAGCTACAAGAAATTAAAACAAAAAATAATTAAATTTTTTTAATGTATATTAGAGAAATATTTGAAAAAATTCTACAAAATATGAATTTTTATAAGTTTTCTCATGTGACATTAATTATTTTGTAATTGTGTTAATTGTAGAAATAGCTTAAAACAACTTTAAAGAATAAAAAGTTAAGCCATCTTATATAAGAAGCTTATCTATTAAAACTTTATAAGTAGAAATCCAATACGAAAAGTTTTAATTTTTTTTAAAAGTATAATATGTAAGAGAAACAATTAAATTATTATTAAATTTTTAATTGTTTAACGTAATTTATATTTATACATTATTTTTTATTATTATTATTTTTAAAAACTTTCTGATTTATTATTATTGATCAAATTGATAGTTCTTAGAACGTTTTTAGACATTTGATAAACTACTTGTTTTGTGTTTAAAAATAACAAAAATTTTTTTTTTATTTTCATTCCCAAATAATCATTTTTACTCTATTTTATACTATTTTACGTTCTATGTAGTACCTATTAGAATTTGCCAAATCCTCTCTTTTGTCAGCGAACGAAAATTTCGTAAAATTTTCCCTTGATTTTCGGATTCATCAGGAAATTTTACGAATGTAAAAATTATTTCTAAAAATCCTATAAATTTTTATCAGAATCTGCCAAGAGCCCTGAAATTCTATTGCTTTTATGTTCCCCGAAGGAGCGTTTACTCCACTCAAAACGCGGGGGGGGGGGGTGTATTTTCTACTGGCGGCATGAGATTTGCTCTACTATATGTTTTTTGGGTCGCTGATCACGAAAATCAGGGTCCTTTTCCGGGAGATATTGTCGGAACACCCTTAAATTTGCAAAAACTACCACCAAAAAGGTTTTTTTTTTATATATTAGCAAACTGAGTTTCTAGATTTAGCCAAGAATTGACCTAAGAGGGTTTTTTGGGTCGCAGAACAAGAATTTGAGATAATTTTTTATAAATAATCAATATTTCACCCTTAAATTAGCAAAAACTACCCCTAAAAGGGGATGTTTTTTCTATTTACGGACTTTGAGCGAGCAGATTACGTCCATACGGGTTTTTTGGGTCGCTGATCAAGAATTTGGGGGAATTTTTTATGAATAATTAATATTTCACCCTTGAATTAGCAAAAACAACCCCTAAAAGGGGTGTTTTACTATTTCCGCACTTTGAGCGACCAAATTAAGTCTTTCGGAGTTTTTTGGGTCTGTGATCAAAGATTTGGGTGATTTTTTTTATTAAAAATTAATATTTTACCCTAAAATAAACAAAACCGATCCCTAAAAAGGTGTGCATTTGCAATTTTAGGGGTTGTTTTTGCTAATTTAAGGGTGAAATATTAATTATTCATAAAAAATTCCCCAAAATTCTAGATCAGCGATCCAAAAAACCCGTATGGACGTAATCTGGTCGCTCAAAGTCCGTAAATAGAAAAAACACCCCTTTTTAGGGAAAGTTTTTGCAAATTTAAGTGTGAAATATTGATTATTTATAAAAAATTACCTCAAATTCTTGTTCAGCGAACCAAAAAACCCTCTTAGGCTAATTCTTGGCTAAATCTAGAAACTCAGTTTGCTAATTTATCAAAAAAAAAACCCTTTTTGGGGGTAGTTTTTGCAAATTTAAGGGTATTCCGACAATATCTCCCGGAAAAGACCCCGATTTTCGTGATCAATGACCCAAAAAACATATATAATAGAGCAAATCTCATGCCGCCAGTAGAAAATACACCCTAAACTGCGTTTTGACTGGAGCAGTTACCCATGGCCTTTTCCGAAGCCCTGTAAATGAGTTCAGATGCCTTTGTTTGTAACATATTTCCCTGAATTCAAATTGAAAAGCGATACCAATCCTATTAGAAAGATGTATGTAAGCTGTGATCTATTTTCACAACATTTCTACCCACCACAATTTATTAATAAATTGTAACAATAAGAAAAATACCCTGCCAACTAGCTGGCACTAAGGTTCCTCAAACAATGAGAAAAAACTTTTCAAATTTTGAGAAATAAATTTTGGAAAAATTCGGTATAAAATCCAAAAAATTTCTATAAATGAACTGTCTAAAACTAGTACTCTCATAGAAATAAATTAGGTACTACATCCAAAAAGAAAAAAAAATTTGGTGCTTTTTGTATTTTTTTGTGAAAAAAAATTTAGGAAAAAAATTTTTAAAAAATTAAGTATCAGATTCGAGATATCGAGTAAAAACTATACTTTCAAATATAAGTACTTTGGTGGAAATAAATGAGGTATTACATCCAAATTAATAAAAAAAAAAAGTACCTAGAGCTTTTTTGGTAAAAAAATTTTTGAAAAATAAATAAGGTCTTAATTTCATAACGGTTGTGAAACATCACCGGTTGCAATATTTTCAGATATTAGTACTTTCATGGAATTAAATGAGGTATTACACCCAAAAAAAAAAAAATATTGCAGGTTTTTTAAATTTTTTGTTTTTTTAATTTTGAGAAAAAATTTTTTAAAAAATTCGGTATCAGATCCAAAAAATGACTATAAACAAACTTTCTAAAACTAGTACTTTCATAGAAATAAATTAGGTACTACGTCCAAAAAAAAAAAAAAAATCAGTTTTTTTTTGTATTTTTTCATGAAAAAAATTTTGGGAAAAAAAATTTCAAAAAATTAAGTATCCGATTCAAGATATAGATTAAAAACCATACTTTCAAATATAAGTACTTTCGTAGAAATAAATGAAGTATTACACCCAAATTAAAAAAAAAAAATAAGTACCTAGAGCTTTTTTGGTGAAAAAATTTTTGAAAAAAAAATTAGGTCTTAACTCCATAATGTTTGTGAAATATCGCCGGTCACAATATTTTCAGATATTAGTACTTTCATGAAATAAAATTAGGTATTACACCAAAAAAAAAAAAAAAAAACGCTGCCAAGTGATTGGCACTATGGTTCCTCATTAACAATAGCAAAATATTTATAATGGTCTATTTTATCTAATAAAAATTATAATTTGAGATATCAGTATTTCATAAAAAAAAGTTAAATACCGTATTTTAAAAGAAAAAAAATGTTGCTGTGATTTAATGTTTTTTATTTACCAAATTTTTAGAAAAAAATTTTCAATAAACTAGGTATTACACTTAAAAAAAAAACAATATTACAGATTTTTTAATTTTTTTGTTTTATTAATATTGAGAAAAAAAATTTGAAAAAATTCGGTATCAGATCCAAAAAATTACTATGAATACTTTCTAAAACTAGTACTCTCATAGAAATTAATTAGGTACTACGTCCGAACAAAAAAAAAATTTGGTATTCTTTGTATTTTTTTGGTGAAAAAAATTTTGGGAAAAAAATTTTCAAAAAATTAGTTATCAGATTCGAGATATCGAGTAAAAATCGTACTTTCAAATATAAGTACTTTTATGGAAATAAATGAGGTATTACATCCAAATTCAAAAAAAAAAAAGTAGTTTGAGATTTTTTGATGAAAAAATTTTTGAAAAAAAAATTAGATCTTAATTCCATAATGGTTGTTAAATACCACCGATTGCAAAATTTTCAAATATTAGTACTTTCATAGAAAAAAACTAAGTATTACGTCCTAAAATAAAAAAAATTTTGGCATTTTTTGTATTTTTTGGCAACAAAAATTTTGAGAAAAAAATTTGGAAAAAATTAGGTATCAGGTCCAAAAAAATGCTATAAACCATAGTTCTAAAACTAGTACTCTCAAAGAAATAAATTAGGTACTACGTCCAAAAAGAAAAAAAAAATTAGTGTTTTTTGTATTTTTTTGTGAAAAAAATTTTGAGAAAAAAATTTTCAAAAAATTGGTTATCAGATTCGAGATATCGAGTAAAAACCATACTTTCAAATAAAAGTACTTTCGTGGAAATAAATGAGGTATTACATCCAAATTAAAAAAAAAAAAAAGTAGTTTGAGATTTTTTGATAAAAAAATTTTTGAAAAAAAAATTAGGTCTTAATTCCATAATGGTTGTGAAATTTCACCGGTTACATACATACACACACACACACACACACACACACACACACACACACACACACACATACAGACTTTTTTTAAAAACCGGTTTTTTAGCTTCCTGGGGTCCCAAAACGTGCTTATATGCCAAAAAATCAAAAATCAAAATTTCATCTATCACAAAGGTTCCTCTATGAGGAACCAAAATTACAGGTTTTTTAATTTTTTTGTTTTTTTAATTTTGAGAAAAAAATTTTTAAAAAATTCGGTATTAAATCCAAAAAATGACTATAAACAAACTTTCTAAAACTAGTACTTTCATAGAAATAAATTGGGTACTACGTCCAAAAAAAAAAAAAAATTAGTTTTCTTTTGTATTTTTTCATGAAAAAAATTTTGGGAAAACAATTTTCAAAAAATTAAGTATCCGATTCAAGATATAGATTAAAAACCATACTTTCAAATATAAGTACTTTCGTGGAAATAAATGAGGTATTACATCCAAATTAAAAAAAAAAAAAAGTACCTCGAGCTTTTTTGGTGAAAAAATTTTTGAAAAAAAAATTAGGTCTTAACTCCATAATGTTTGTGAAATATCACCAATTACATACATACACACAAACATACACACACACATACATACTTTTTTTAAAAACCGGTTTTTTAGCTTCCTGGGGTCTCAAAACGTGCTTATATGCCAAAAAATCAAAAATCAAAATTTGACCTATCACAATGGTTCCTCTTTGAGGAACCAAAAATTATAATTTCAAAATAAAAAGAAAAACAATTGTGGTAAGTAGAAGTTAAAAAAGGAAGCTACTTATAATATAACACTAAGTGGCTGGAATTTAAAAATTTTGATTTTTCATAGTTTTTTTTGAAAATTGTATAAAGTAAGAAAATTTTAAATTTTAAACTACAATATAAGAATCTTAACATTTTTCTTTTAAATTTAAACATAATGCCTAACGGCGTAATAAGATTTGAAATTTTTTAAAAACATTAAATAAATATAACGATAATTACAAATAAATTACAAATAACTTTTTAACTAACAAAAAAATGAAACATATTTACAAATTAGTTTATATATAAAAGAAATACATTTTTATTATATGTTTGACATATATGAAGTGATAAATTCAAAAATTATCATCTTCCTCATTATTAAGAGTCTCTAACAATATCAATTTGTGAATTGAATGCTTAAGTTCTATCGATCCCGTCTTGAGATCCACCACTCTGACTAAACCATCAGGGCCTTTGTAAACTCTGATGACTTTAGCTAATGACCATTAAGAGGGTAACATTGTCTCATCAGAGAACAGCACTACGTCACCAGCTTCCATATTTTTTTGTTTTTGTGTCCACTTGTGACGTTCTTTGAGGGATTGCAGATATTCTGCAGACCAATAACACCACCAATCCTGCGTCATTTGTTGGATCAGCTTATATCTTTCTACAGGAGGTATTTTAATGTTTGCATAGTTTGGTTCAGGAAGTATGTAGGACTGTGACTGAGTTAACAGTAATGATGGCCAAAGGGTAGCAATTACCCACGTCTGATACTAATTGTCTAATAACACGATTTGCAAGGTATGGGCTACTTATCATCCCATAAGTGACGGTTTTTAATGACCAAGATTGCGAATTTTCCGAATCTTCATACCGCCATAAAATTTGCTGAAATTTCCTATCATCTTTGGGAACTAAAATTTGACGAAACATGTTCCATATCAGATACAAGCCCGAATTTATATTTCATCCAATTAATTAGCAGTTCAGCCAAATCAGGAAGTAAATTAACACCACTGTGTAAGTCATTTATAGACACTTTATTGTAATCTTTGGATGAATCGTTAAAGACTGAACAAAAATTATGGTTATGGCCTAAGATTCCATGATGCGGCAGAAAATAGTAAAGGATAAATGCTAATAATGCTTTAAAAGGTTCCACGTGACCTAAATCCTCTTGAGCATGCATGAATTTATGATACGCCTGAGCAAATTAAGAGTTAGATTTAAGGCGCGCTTTAGTTTTTTCAAACACTTTTTTCACCTGCTGATAGGAGCCATTAAAATTTAGATCTGCTGTGTCTAAATTTTTAAATGGTAATCTTACAATATAGCAACCATCAGAGTCACTCGAATAAGTGTTTACAAAATAGTCTTCACAAGTTTGCTCATCCGGAGTGAGCTCAATGCTCGTGGAGATATAGTAATCTCTTCTTGTTGCCAAAACCTTTTAAGATTAAATGAAATATCAGAAATTTAAAATTTCTTATCGAATTTTTTTCTGTAATCACAAACCAAATCTTATAATTTCTTCCTTTTATTAGACAGTATATAACAATAGAATTTCTAAATTGTCTTTTATTTCTTCAAGAGACTAGTAAATGTATATATAAATTTTAAACTATCTTAAAATTTACATAAAATGCTTATTTAGCTATATTAGAATATATAAATTTTTAAGAGCTTAAATGTATATAAAAGAACATTTTATTTTATAGTTATCATGAAAATATTTAAATAAAAAGAAATAAAAAAACATTTACAATTGAATTAAAATAAGAATTGACAATAGACTGCATAAAATAGTAATTATTTTAATAGGTTATTTAAAGTTCTGCCACAGTCTCTACTGTAATTAAATTTTATCCCAAAATCAACGCATAAGAAGAAAATATTCAATTTAGGCACCTTTTTATCTGTAAAATCATGCGATTAGCACGTATTCAGAAAAAAGCAATACGTATAAAGCATTTTGTATGTATGCTTCTTAGTATGGGGTTTTCGGAGACAACCTTCATCTAATAAATATTATTTTTCCTAGCACATGACTAGTCCGAAAAGTTTTATATTGTGATTTTTGTAACTTGCAAAAAAATTCTTACCTATAATATTGAAAGTGGGCAAACGCCTAAAGTTTAGAATTAAATAATGCTAATTTCAATTATTGGGTATAAAAAATATTGAAATAAAACAAATTACCCTTTTTTATGAATAGGTACTTTAAAATTGCTTACTATTGAATAACGATTATATTATATCAGCTCGCATTTAATGTTAGTTATTAAGAGAATTAACATATAGTTGAATAACGAAAGGATTAGTATGTTTGATATATATTATAATTTATTGCATTGATGCTATATATATATTTGCTTTTTATCTATACTATGAAATGAAAATCTGTTAAAATTATTTTATTGCTGATTATATAAAACTTTTTTTTTTTAATTCAAGTACTTATTTTATATTAATTAGATATTTCAATTTCATTTATTATTATTCTTTCATTTTAGTGTTATAATTATTTAAATAAAAATTTTATTTTATCGATATGGCGAAGGATAAAAACTTTTTTTTCAACATTCGTTAAAAAAATTCTATTTAAACAAGTTTTTTTATTAATATTATGAAAAAATGGATAAAAATATTTATAAAGTTTTTTTTTATGATGATGATATATGTATATATTCTAGGTCGACTAGTAATTATGTATAAAAGTTTTGGAAAATTATTATTTTATGTATGAAGGTTGATATGTGATGTCTACCTTTCTCACATGTTAAAACTAATCTAACACTTTTTTTAATAATTCTAAAAAAAAGTGAATAAAAACTTTTTTTTTTTAAATATTTTCATATAATTTGATCCTTATGGAATATAGGTATATGTGGTTTTTTTCAGAAAAAAGTTTCTGTATCATGAAACACGGTTTATATAAGGAGTGGTACTCTGAGAATCCAAAAATCAAGGGGGCGAAGGTTAAGAGTGTCCGATTTAAAAAGGGGAGGGGGTCAAATAGGGCTAAGAATAATTTCAACTTAGGAACTTAATTAGGTTTAGGGACTTAATAAATAATAGCTTCGACAGGCCTAAATTATTCATAATACACGTAAAAAAAAATTCAAGCTGCATTTATACATAGCTAAACCATCAAAATTTGCCTTTTAATTAAATGAAAATCTATAAAAATATTATTTTTTTTCTATATTTATTGTCTTTTAATAAATAATATTAAAAGCCTAAATATTTGGGATGTAATATCAAAAAAATGTGTACAGGTTCCAAAAGGACGTTCTCTCCTTTCCTCAACATGTTGCCATGAAGATCTTAGTGGTAAATAACATGGATTAATATAATAACTTTGTCGATCTATCAGGCTTAATTTAACTTTAATTAATTTTTTTCCTCGAGTTTATAAACTAAAAGGAAGAATCATAAATAAGCTTAAATATAAACGAGAGTAAAAATATCGACTTTAAGCTAGATACATATTATATATATACCTATATTTAATAAATTATATAAGAACATGTTAATGGATTTATAAAATCAATTAAAAGTATACTGCAAGATGCATCTTTACTTTTAAACACGTTAAAAATTTAATAACTTTTAAAGACTTTAAATTAATAAAGTGAAAATTTGAAAAGTTTGTTTTATGTTTTAATATTTTAGGTTATATATAATTAATCAATTTTTAATTACATACTGAGTTTAAATATTCTTGACATAATACTATGATTTCTCAATATAATTCTAAATTTATTCTTTATATTTTATCTGAAAAAAATTGTGGCTTGAAAACCCCAGAAAAAACCAAATTTTTATTCTGACACGAATAAAATTTTATTTATGATGATCAATTTCATAATATTCATGGTCAAATACTTATTTCTAACTATAAATTTTATTTTTCACTGAATTTCATTTCAAAATGTAAACATTTGTAATTAATTACTATACAAGCTGGTAATTAAGCTATTTTTCATTTTTGTTTGAGAAATTTAACAATATGAGTAACATTTTTTTTATATTCGAATTTTCTTTCTTTTTTATTCTATTAAAATAACAAAAATATCAGCGAAATTCTAACACAGCAAGTGAAAAATGGTCTTTTACAAGAGGGACATGTGAAAAATGAACTTTTTCAGGCGTAAAGGAAGAATGCGAGTGTAAATTCATTTGGTTCGAGGATTCAGGCTAAACATTTTTAATATTTAAAAGAGATGAAAGACTATTAAATGCTAATAAAATTTTCTAATTAAAGTAAGAATTACAAAAAACTGATCTAATTAAAATATGTACACGCAAAAGGAATCCGACAGATAGCGGAATTCCATTTGCGGCTAGCCAAGTTTTTTCTCATGTTCAAACAATTGTTTCAGGTCATTTGCAATCGTTTGAGCAAGAAAAATTTGCAAACCATAAAGGGAATTCCCTTAGAAGAGGATTTTTTTTTCATGTGATTGGAAGCGAAAAATCCCTATTTTTACATTTTATTATTTTACTATAGTACCTATCATTATTTTTTCAACTTTATGACTTAATATTTACATAATTTTTTTAGAGGTTTAATAAGTTTAAAAGGGGCTTTAGCTTCGCATAAATTAAAAAAAAACTAGAAAATTGGACAATTTTTTTAAATGAAAAAAAATATATTTCGTGTATAATTTATTTTTATCTTAGTATTACTATCATTTCCATTTTCTCTATTTTATTTCATTTCTCAGAATATAATTTTAATTCTCTGCAAAATTTCAGGTAGTATAATATACTGGTGATTATAATAATAATAATAATTTATATATGTTTCTGAAAATGCGTTTCTGTTTAATTCATTTTTCAATTTTCCAAAAATTTTGTGATTATTTCTAAAATCTCAGCTTCCTAAAAATAAGTTTCAAATACAGTAACCAGAAGGTAAATTGAACCGAAAAATTGATACTTATGTAAATGTTGGTAAAATATCATACAAAACGTAAGCTTTTAGATAAATTATTAAGAGTCAAGGAAGTAAGAATATCGTATTTTATGGCATATTTACCAACATTATTAACGGAGACCCTAAATTTTTATATGCTTACATTAAGAGATGTCGAGATATTCGTTACGAAATTTGATATATAGGTTAGAGACATTCTGAACTATTTACGTAATATAGTGTCAGTGGCATTATAATGAAGGCGCGATAAATTTTCTCCGGTCGTCGGCCTATGACGTACGGTAGTAAACTCTTCATGATCGATCCATCACTTCATACATATATTTATATATATAAATTTATACTTATCTATGTGTGTGTGTGTATTTTGTACGACTTAACACTAAAAGATGAAAATTGAAAAGAATGAAATAAATAAAAAAAAAAAAAAATAATAAATATAGTTTAAAGTTGAGAGAAAAAAAATAAAAGATGCTAAAAGTATAGAGCTTAGATATAATATAAGAATATGCTGTATTATAGTAGAAGACGACAAGGTTGTTCATCGAAAAAAAAAGTAGGGCTAAAAGAGATGATATACTACATAAAGTATTATTATACCAAACCATAAGTGGGTCATACGCGTTTTACTTTAAGTACACTCTTTTCTCGCGAAAAAAAAATCTATGTTGCTTTTTTTTAACCTTTTTTTTTTGTTACTGATGCTGTATTTTGTTGTAGTTTAGATGAAACTTTAAAATTATAATACTTATATTATACTACCTTTTTATTATTATTTGTTTAATTTATTGTAGAAGAAAAAAATTTTTTTATTACTTAGTTTTTATGTAAACATAAAAAAATATTTCTGGCTTTTTCTTTTATATTTTTTTGAATAAAATAACATTTATTTTATTTTTTGTAGATTTAAAATTGTTAATTTATATGAGTACTGAAAAAAATTTCGCTTGAGGGTAATGGATTTTTTTTTTTCTGTTACAAGTGGTTTCTGTTTAACGCGAGTTAAATTTAGTAATTTATTTTGAATAAGTAAATTTCATGTAAAAATTGATTTATTAAGGAAAAATTTCAAAAATCGAATGTTTATTGAGGGGCTAACTTTTATCCAAAAATAGTTATTTACTAATCATTGGACAAAATGCAGGTTTTGGACTTGTGTGAAGTAGCGAGCAAGTTCAGGCAGCATGCAAATGTGGAACCATGTGTGACATTTACTTAGTTTTTTTTCAAAATTTTTAAAAAAACACTGTCAGGTTCCTGTATTAAAATTTTGATTCAATTGTGATTTTTTTGAAAACTCAAACTAATTTACAAAAAATGAATTCAATAAATCTCAACCACAGAAAACTGGCAGTGAAAACAGTCTAATGCCTTGTAAAAAATCGATAATTTTTAACGAATAATATAAAAACTTGATTCAATGAATGAAAAAATCTATTGTTATAGAAGTAAATTATTATTTCAAGTGGATACGTAATATTTTAATGATGATAAAATAATTAAAATTTAATAACAATTACTAAAATTTTTACTACTCAATTTTATTCTTTTATAAGTATTCATTTAATATAGGCACATACAATATACTGAAATTAAACAAAATATATGATGATTATTTTTAATTAATTTTACAATAAATATATTTTATAATGATATATTTCAGTAAAATATCAGTTACATGCAAACTAATTTTGAATATAAACAATAAACATTATAGCATGTACTCAAATAATTTTAATTATTTAATTTTAGTATTTACATAAAATTTATTAAATTTTAAATTCAAAAAAATAAAAATAATTTTTATTTTATAATCACGTGCGTTAAATAAATAAAACTTTTCAGAATATATTGGTGTGTTCGGATCAAAATGATTAATAAACAATTTATAACAACAAACGGTTATATTAACAACAAACGGTTATAGTTGAATTTATTATGTTGACAAAACATGTTGGTTCAATTTTAATTTTATAAAATAGGATTTCTTGGTAATTCTGAATAAAACGCTGGAACCTCAAATGGAATTTTTTGGCCCAAAAACACATATTCTTAAATTTGCTTAAATTGATGCCAAAATTTTTACTTTTGACGAAAATGGGTTTTATAGGGCTCGAACATTTTCTGCAAGCATCGACTTTAAAAAAATGTTTTACTTAATTAGTTACTTAATTAGTTGCTAATTTTTTAACGAGTGTTTTTGGGTCCCTGAAGACGTATATGATACCTATTTTCAACTAAAATTTAAGATAATATCTAAGAAACCATAAAAAATAACCTAAAACTGCTTGTAATGGACAACTGCATTGATCTTATACTCTTAGTACTATCAAAAAATTGAGTTCAAAAAATTATTGCATGCTCACAATACCCGAAAAATGATTATTTTAGAAATATCTTAGAGACAAAATCTGACATAATAATTCAAGAAAAATTGATGAACTAACTGCTTATACAAAAATAAATTCATTTATTAGTTTTATTTAAAAAACCCCATATATATATTTATATATATTTTGAAAAAGAATTGCGAAATGTAGGAAAGAATAAATTTGTTACAAAAAAAAAAATATATAGTTCAACCTATACGTGCTTTTATACAATTTTTATTCACACATACAAATACACACATAAACTAAAATTTATATATTAACATCATATATAGTGTGTACAAGATGAATGAGGCATCGATTAAATTTTGTGGTGTAAAAAAAAAAATTCGGTTCACGCTTGTAAAATTTACTATAGAGAAAAAAAATGAAATTACGCATGCGCAATGTATTTTATATACGTTTTTTTTTCTTTTTATTTCTTTTTTTTAACTAAGAAAATAAATTTAAAAAATTTCAAGCTATTATACTTGAGAACATTTTTTGTAAATGATGTTTCTTTAAAAAAGAAAAATTACATAATGTTAATAGCTTTTTTTTATCTTTAATCGTTTAAATGATAAATTAAATTTTAAATTTCTTTTATTTTTTCTCAGTATAAAAGAAAAATCCATGTTTTATTTATAAGAAAATGTTAAATAAGTACTTTCTTAAGTTAAAATTTTTATGTCTGACTATATTTGTCTGTTTCTACTTAAATTACTTGGCGTTTGAACAAACTTAACGAATAGTTTATAAAAAAAAAAATTTATTCAATTTATTTTTTTATTTTACCATAATTAATTGAACAAATTGAATAATAATTAATTATTATTTAATAATTAATTTAATAATTTATTTAATAATTATTAGTTCGTGACATTAGGTTATTGACATGATTAGGTTATTGAAAATTCATTTTTTTTTTTTTTTTTTTTTGGAATGCTGTACCTCAAGCTAAAAGAAGTTATTTCATAAATTTTTTTTAGCAAAATTTTAATGTTTCCAAGGAATTTGATGCCCTAAATTTGCCTCAAAGTTTGTGCTGTTTTTTCCGGAAACGTAGACCTCTATAAATTATTATTTTTCTAGCATTTTTTATTTTTTAATTGTTTTTATTAGCCTTACCGTTTTTTTTAAACTAATTTTAAAACTTAAGTTGTAATTAGAATAAAGTACCTTACCTATTTTAACAGCATTAAAAAATTTTTAATAACTATTCACTAATTTTTTTCAAAAAGGAACTCTTAGGTAGAGCATTCAGTAAAGACCACGAAAACAGGGGTAGGGAGATAAAACAGTCATTATTGAGGGTTGGTGGTACCATGGGTTGGAATAATCGTTGGTCATATTAACACAAGTAATTTATAAATTTTTGTGAATAAAACAATTCTCAACCATAAAACAACAAAAAATTAATACAAAATACCTCATACACCATCTCAAATTTTATTTTTCTAATTCTAACTTATAAATTTACTCAACTTTTTTTTCTCTTTTCAAAGAGTTACATAATATTATTGAATGTTTTCTGACATAACACAAATATTTTCTTTCCTTATATTACGTGTTAAGTTTTTTTACACTGCAGAAAAAATGACATTTTTAAATTTATATATACAATTTTTTTTAGATATAAACATACTTTATATAATATAAAAAACATTTTATATATATTTTATTACTTTTTCAGTTTATTTAAAATTGTTTTTCTTTATAAAGTAAGTTTTAGGAATATAAAAGCAACAAAAAAAAACAAAATGGGATAAACCTCAATATTTTATTTATTAATATTTTTGTTTTGATATTGAAAATACAGAAAATTATTATTATAAATCACCAATAATTTTTTATTTCTTACAAAATTTAAAATATAAACTATTTTGATCAATTATTTGATTTAAAACCTACGCACGTACAGAAAATAAAATAAATGGGAGTTTTTAGCTGAAGGTATTAACTTATTGCGTATAAAAAAAAAATTTACGTTTTTTACACTATAATGACAAAAAAATATATATATTTTTTTATAATGTTCTATTTATTTTATAAAAAATGAACTTTAACACGTTTTTTGAGCTGGAATTCTGCCAGAATAATAAATATCTTAAAACTAATCTATGAAAATTTTTATCACTGTTTATATTGCTTAAGTGAGTGGTTATTTGGCTATAAATTATGATTTTGGGTAATTTTCAAGCTATAAGTAAGCCAATTTTTCTGAGAATTAACTTCAATTTTGGCACGGGAAATTTTTTTTGCGCATTAAGTGTTAGATTGAGATACTTATTTGCTTTTTTATTGGTTGTTATTAGGCACGGATTAAGAATTATTTCAATAAACAATTAAAAATTCAATTTATTTTTAAGGGTTGGTTTCATAGAGCAGATTTTTACTAGATGTCTAGAGACACTATAGAGTTGAAACAATTAAACTTTTTTAATTTTCTGGTTCATGAAATTAAACCCTTAAACTTTTTAGACAATTTTACTATGAAATTTTCGTTAAACTATAAAAAAGACTTTCTAGCTTACGGAGGATTTTGAGTTTTCAGTTTATTCGAAAAGTTTGTCTTTTTCCTTCCAAATAAATTGTCTATTTCCTTCCAGTTGGCAAGTTTTCTGAGATGCTTTTCATCACAAAAAAATTATTTCTAAGCTGATCAAATTGACAATAAATGACTCGATAGAGTCATATTTAAAAAGTACAATTTATTTCATAAACATTTAGATTAAATCTGTTCCTAAAACTTTATTTAATAATTTGATTATTTTTAATCTCATAGAACTAAACAAAACTAAATGAAGCCAGGTCAAAATAGTTAGTTAAAATAAAATAAAATATCAAACTTCCTGTATGTAACACATTCAAATGAAAAGCTGCTTTTGTTATCGAATCTTTATATTGTATACTATGTTTATGACACGACCAATAAAAATCACGCTTTTTTTGTTAGAAAAAAAAATTTTTTGTTATTTCATTCCTCTTTGATATTGTTTTCTTTTTTTCTTTGTTTGGGATTAAAATTATATTGGATATCAATAAAAAAAAATAGTACCAAATATGATATCTCTAAACAATACTCGGTAATACAAGTATATTAAATTTTTAAAAAAATAATATTAAAAAAATAAATTTACTACGCAACCTGTGTATATCAATTTTCTATCAAAAGCTTTGTAAGAGGTACAAAAAATTTATTATTAAAATAAAATTTAAATATTTAGGTTTTAAATTAAGGTTTAAAACAATGTTTAATAAAAAAAAATTTTGTGTAAAGAATTCAATAAACTTTGAATAACAAGTTGACAAGTGTTGAGTATTACATGAGTGTGTTTCTCTTTTGAAGCGAAACCATAGAGAAACAAACTAAACTTTAAGCTAAAGATACTAAAACTTTCTTAAAACTTCTGTCAGTAAACAGTGAAAAACATTGTACTAGTTCTTAGATCTTTTAACGCTTTTGTTCAATTTTTCTAAGAAATGGTATTTTGAATTAGAATTTGTAAGGCTTTGATAAAAAGCAATTTTTAACAGTAAAGTAATAGAAATTATTGTTTAATAAAGTTTGTAACGAGTAAGCGGAATTTTAACTTGTAAAAAGGCGCTTATTAAGGATAATTTTATTACTTAGAAGTTGCATTAGGGAAGTTAACCTAGTTAAGGATTTCCATCAATTTATTGACGTTTTTAGGAAATTTCGAGTATGAGAAGAAGCTAAAGTACAAAATAGCGATGTAACAAATTTTAGTTATTAAATCTGCATAGTTTAGCAGGTTTTACAAAATATTCCATTAATTTAGATAATTATTGAATTAATTAATTGCTCTAGGGCAATTTAATTAATTATGTACAAAGTAATTTTTTGTATTTCCTGACGCAATTCACACCCACGAATAAATATCAGTAGTCTAAAATCAAATCTTTTTCTATATAATTAAAAAATCACGAAACAAAAAAAAATGGAAAAAAAAATTGTGATTTTCAATGAATACAATCAACTCTTGAAATTGACGTCAACGTTGAGAAAAAAAATGTATAGAATTCTCTAAGGAAAAAATTTAAATCCTTTGTTTATCATAGTTTCGATTTGAATAATATTATAATGAAGTGAAAAGAAAGCTTGAAAAAGTAAAGAGAAAGAAAATTAAAAGTAACAAATGAGGTAAATACATTAAATTTGCCTTCTCTAACTATAAACAAAAAGGAAATTAAACGATACTTTTATAGATTTTTTCTTCGTCTCATTTTTTTAGATAAAAAATTCTACCTTAATCAATCTTTTATAATTAGACAAATAAACACCAATATTTTAGAAATAATAAAAAAAAAATCAAGATAAAAATGTAAATGTGTTAATAAAAAATAAAACGTTAAAGTGTTATTTTACTTTCAGTATAGCGAAAAAAGTTCATAAAATGAGCTAATAATTCTTTCATCTTCCGTTTTTCTCATTTTATACCTTATCGTTAAAGTATTATACTTAAACTTGTTAAAGTATGTGTACGTGTGTGTTCAAAGTACATTGGCCTACCCTAGTCAATAAATTTTAAACGTATTTTTCATGCTTTAAAGTTATATAGTTAATTTAGTATAGTTACCTTAGACTTAGGCTATTAAATTACAGACTTTTTTTTTTATAGCATATACTTGATAAGTAATCGTTATTATATAGAAAAAAAAATAAATTTTTAAGAAAATTATTCTTTTTTTTTAGAAAAAACTTTCATAATTTAGTAGAATAATTGACTGCAAAAAGAAATTAGGATTTTAGTTCAGTATATTATTAGAAAGTTTTTAAATTTAAAAGTTTAGTTTTTATGAATTATAGGATCATGCAGTAAGGAAAACGATTAAAGTATATGGGTCGTTATTGGCGACCTCGGTGTATCCAAATTTTTGAATATTAAATAGAAAACGCTGATTTTTTAATTAGGCAATTTTCATTAAAAACTTGGTATATTTTAAGTTATTTATTAATGATTGCAGAAAGGCCAAATTTTATGTATTTGTTACCTTTAGTGCTACAATATTGTATCCATTTCAAAAATAAGTCTTTCTTTATCTTTAGAAATGGGATTCAAATTGTGTTTTAACCTTTTAAGTAATTTTAGCCTTTAATGAAACTTGAGGTTGAAAAAAATCTTTTGCAATTTTAACACTTCCTAAATGTAAGTTTTACAAAACTTAGATCAAAAATCTGTATTTTTAAACTTGTGTGAGATTTTTGGCTAAAAAAAATCAATTTATTTAATTATCATTAATTTATTTAATCCACCATTAATAATTTATTCAAGTTTTTTAATCATTTTCAAACCTGTTTATTGTAATAAGTACTATCAAAATTAATAACAAAAAAAAAATATGTTTCATTTAAATTTTTCTTTAAATACATAAACTCAATAGGTTTAAATCAACGATATTGGACAGATTAATACAGAAATTTCTTTTAATTTTTTTTCTTTTTTATACTCTAACAAATCGAAAAGTAATAAATCCATGATAATTCCTGTCGTGCTATTTGAAACTAATATGACCTAGTTACCTTTTTTTTGAAAGATAAAAATATCGAAACTAGATAATATACTCTTGAAAAAAAAAAAAATAATAAATATATATATAAACTCATTGAAAATGCTGTCAAATAATAATATATATGTTCACATCCATGTTATCTCACTAGAGTAACATTTTTTTTCCAAAATTTTGCCTCAATAAGTAATTTTAGGCCTTTGATTGACGTTTTTAAGGGAGTTTTTGGAAAATTCAAGAGAAATGGTCCACATTTTCCATGCTCTTTGTTTGTGTGAATACACAAAAAAGTTATAAGTCTTCTAAATTATTGAACATTAAGAGTTAGGAACGGAGTCATTAAATAAAAATTTCTTTTGCAGCAAGCTTACAGAGTAGCCAACATTCTGGTAAAATCTGAGCAGATTTAACTATGAAGAACTTTATTAGGTATCCATTTGAAAAATTCAATACACTAAAAATGACACTAAAAGTGGGCAAAAAATTGGCTTCGGTGAAAATACCTGGACTTGAACATATACATAATATACAATGTATACGAGATAAAAATGTTTATTATGTAGCAATTTATTATTTTTTTTTCTGTATATTATCTTAGTAAAAGTAAATCTCTCACTATGATTTAATTATTATGTTATTTTTTTTCGTTACAACAAATTAAAAAAAAAAAAAACATTATATTTGGGAAATTTCATGCTAAATATTTTTTAAGATGTAAAATTTGTTATCAAAAAGTACTTAAATATTTTTAAAAAATTATTAATTCGAAATCAAACAAATATAATAAAAATAACTTACGAGTTCCATCGAAACGTGTTGCGATAGTATCAAGAAAAGTATTTTGAGGAGCAAGCAATCCCTTTCTGGCTGGCATCGAGGCCAATCCGGTGCGCTGAAAGGCGCTTGAACCTATAAAATAAAAATAAAAAATATTGTAAAATTAATATTTTATAATTTTTCAATAAAATATTTTGTTAAGTTAATAATAGAAGAACATTATTTTTTTTATTCTTGTACATTATTGGAATTTTAATTTTACGATAAAAAAAAATCGATATTTAGAATGTGCTATAATTAAATACATTGAATTACATTTTATAAGATAAATTTTGTTTTATTTTATACAAGTATTTTTAAACTATGCAATAAAAAAGTAAAAATTTCAGTTATTGTAAGTATTTTAATTAGATAATAGATAATTAATAAATTATAAAACTTTCTAAACAATGAAGTCTTACATGCAAGACTTCGCATAAAAATTTTTAATGTAAAAAGTAGGTAATGGATATATTTCAAAAATATTTAAAATACGATTTTTAAATTATTTATGGGCTAAAATTTTTTAGGAAAATATGTCGTCGAATGGCCACGTTGATTTTATGCTTACTCTGTAAAAAATTAAATTATTTTTCTTTCACTGAACATTAGAAAAAGGTTTAAAAATAACTGAAGTTTATTTTATGCACGGAATAGGTATTAAATACGACATAAACATAAATTTTCTGCAGCCAATTCAGAAAAAGCTTGCAATGGAAGAGTAAGTTTTTAAAATAAAAATTCAAGGAAAAATTATTTATGTATAAGACGACAAGTTTCATATTCAGAAGAGTATGAGAACATAACCCCATTGACAAAAAGCAAAATTAAAATTGGCACCAAATTTGGGTAAAATTTTTAATAATTTGTATTCAAATAACCAGTCATCAACATAAGCCATCTTGCCAAAATAATTGCTGAGTTTTGTTAAATTTCATACAATAATATGTGTTTCATACAAAATTTAATTTACAGTTTGCAATATAATATAACTCTAAAGATTTTGTTCAAAAACACATTATAAGAAGATTTTACGTGTAATTAATTAAATAATATATTATATAAAATTATAGTTGTTTCTTAAATGTCCTTTTTATTAGAAAATAAAGGTACATGTACACAGCAGTACAGTATAAAACTTTAATATATATAACAGTACAATAAATTAACTTTATACAGTTTCATATAAGGTATAATAACATATAATAATAATTGAAAGTAGCTCTTTATATTAAACAAACTTTATAATATAAACAAGAATATGTAGAAAATTTATTATATTTAATAGATTTATAATAAGCTTTAGTATAATGAAATTTATTATAATTATATTTATAATCACTTTATTAAACTTTTAATTTAAATTTTATTTACATTTTATTTCAATGCTTACATCATTAAAGTTCTTTTACTATTTCATGTTCAATTTATTAAACTAATTATTTAATTATTATTTTACTTAATTCTAATGAATCATTTTTTTTTTGGAAAATTTTATGTCGATTCGTGATTTAATGTGTAATTTTTCAACTTGATATTTTATTCTACCCAAGTTTAAATCCAGCGTATCAGTGTATTTTTTTTTATTTTTTTTTATTTTTTTTTATCCTTTTTTTTAACAAGAATAAATTCGATTATATATTTATATATAGATCAGAAAACTTATATAAATCAGAAAAATAAACTTTTATAAGTTTTTATAATAATAGAAAAGTTTCAAAAGTCTAGTGATTTTTTAAAGAACTTACAATAAGACTTTACCAAAAGACTTTTGTTAGTAACTAAGTAAGATTGATGCGCAAAGAAATTTTATTTAAACGCACGATGAAAGTAACATGTATCTATAAAAAGATTGATAAGTACCAGAAAATTTTACGAATATTGCAATTTGACGAAAGGGATAATCTGATTTGAATTGAGGCGTTTATTCTGGTTAAAATAAATCGTCAATTTCCCGGATTTAAATTTTGTGCCCAAGTTTTGTGTTAAACTCAAACAGCAATTTTTAATTCCTTATCTCGTGTGAAATCTCAAACTAAACAAGATATAAGTTTCATCTTAATTGTGGATTATAAAAAGGCCGATTGATGGAAAACAAAAAAAACTAATCATCAGAATTTTTTCTTGACATTTTTTGATTTTGAAAACTTTTTTTCAATTTTTTCATTATGAAAAATTTGTATTTTACTGGTTGTTTCAGGGAAATGTTTCAGGGAAAATAAATAAAACACTGGTGTAAGTTTATTAATAGTTTCTTCAACGTCTAAATAGTTGGCGGCCCTGAAAAGGGCCTTAACACACTCTCTAGCACACTAAGCACAAGAATACTTTTCAAGCATTCACATACGCACATATTTACTCACAAACCTTTTTGAAGTTCACTCACTTTCTTTTTCCAGCTGCCTAGATTCGAACATTTATTGACAGCTGAACAACACTGGATTTAGCCAGACATAAAAATTCTCTTTTAACAAAGAAACAAGAAGAACCAAATTCAAGCGTCATGACGATGACGTGCAGCGTAAATCAAGCTTCCAAAGTTAGAAAGTTATGCTAGAAATGTTAGCGCACGAGTGCTTGCCCTTGTACCTTTTAGAATCACTTGTAATATTTTAAGGATCGTATTATCGTCTCTTCACGCGGACTTGGAATGATTATGAGTCGCGTTTACCAATGAGCTGGGTGTAGACGTAGATTTCGGATTAGATTCGTTCAATGCAGTAAAGTATTATGACCCCCATAGCATCCCGGCTTCTTGCAAACAGATGCCTTACATCGCCAAAATTCATGACCTATTTTAAAGCATTTATAACAGCGTTCTTTTGTCCTTATCCAGTTGTAACGATCACTAGGATTCATATCTAAGAAACTCTTACAAGTGTAAATTTGATGTGTCTCATCATCGCAAAAGTAGCACTTTCCGAAGCTTTTTTGCCTTCTTGCCGTATTTATGGCATGTACTCTTCTACCCGCTGGGCGCTTATCATCCCGTTTTTCTATCTCACGAGGTGGCCCTCGTAGTATTCTTACAGTGCCAGCATTAATGGCCAACTGCGCTTCACGGTCTAAAAATTCTCCCAATGATTTCATGTTAGACGGGATAGCTAAGCTACTCATATACTCGTTATATTTGTAAACCATGGCCATCGGCAACTTACTCATTAAATCTTCTAAAAGTTCTATATTGTTTATGTAATCGGAGTGACCAACTGAAAGAATTGCTGCTACATTGTTTTTAACTACAGAAGCGAAAGAGATAATATCTATTTTACCGGAAGTTAATTTTGGAAGCTTCCGAATAGCTTTAACCAAATTCAGAACAACTTCAGTCCTATTCCCGTAACGGTGCTCTAAGGCATTCATGTTTTCTCGAACACTATCAGTGGTCATCATTAAACTTGCATTGGTATCACGTGCCTTTCGCTGTATGTTCTCGGCATTGCTAAACTCTCCCAAAATTGTTGAATGTTCGAAGGCTTTGTTAAAGCGTAGCCTTTCTAAGTTATCCCCACTATAGGATAATTTTTGTTTTGGGTCAGTCAGATGGTTTAATAAGCCAGACTGCCTACTATTTGGAGTCGAACTCCTTAGTTCTCGAAAACCTTCAGCTACAGGCTGCATTACCGATGCTGAGATGCTACCATCTGTTTGAGATGTCGAAGTTTGGTCAACAAGTGTTTGCAATGCAGATGCAGTTGCTAATTGCATCTCTATTTGCTCTCGTTCCGCATTAAGCAAACGCAACTTAGCACGAATTGTATCTATATCAACTTCTAACTTGCGCTTTCGTAAAAGCGCAACACTTTGCAGCTGATCCCTGGGGTCTTCCGTAGTATGTGTAGGACTGCCTTCCATAGTAACAAGCAGAGTATTTCTTTCACTTTCACCTGGCGTTTCAAAATTTATAAGAGTTGCTTCTTGTCCCCTCCCTACTAAACCATTCTCTACGGCAGACACCCGACCAAAATCACTTTCACTACCACTTTCACTTTCATTAATCTCTACTATTCTATTTCTGAGAACCCGACCTGGAACATCAAGGCGCCCCGCTGCTTGTGCAGCCTGCGAATTGATGCTATTTATTAATAGGATCGATGGGGAACCAAAGCCACGACCTCTTCTTCTTGGGGCCATATTATGTACAAAAATTTATACCAGGTTATTATATCTTGTTAATTTTTTCCCGGGTTTCGGCACCAATGTTAACATTTGAAAATAATATAATAGGGTAGGAAAAATAAATAAAACACTTATTTATTTAAATAAAACACTGATTTAAGTTTATTAATAGTTTCTTCAAAGGCTAAATAGTTGGTGGCTCTGAAAGGGGCCTAAATACACTCTCATACACACTAAGTAGAAGAATACACTTCTCAAGCATTTGCATACACACAGATTTACTCACAAACCTGTTTGAAGTCTACTGACTTCCTCTTGGTTTGAAACTGCCACTGTAGCTAACCACAACCAACTTGTTGACTAATGCAGACCTCAGCCGCCTAAATTCGAATATATATTGACAGCTGAACTACGCTGGATCACCACTAGGATCACCCACATATACAAATTAACTTTCAGTACAGAAACAAAAAGAACAAAATTCAAGCGTCGTCACAATGACGTGCAGCACATACCATGCTCTCACAGGTAGCAAAGAGCCAAAAACGTGCAACAGGTACAGCGGAGAAAGCAATAATTGATCAATCAAAGCGAATACCCAAAGCCAAGCATTGTACCGTTTAAGGTGGCGTAGGTGTATTTACCTATACATATATATATATATATACATATATATACATATATATATATATATATGTATATATATATATATATATATATGTATACATATACTATACATATAATGCAAACAACGAGAACGACGTGTAGTGCGCGCGCAGTACGGTCCCACCCGTTCCAGCTCAAGAATATTGTTCATTTCAACAAGGCCCAATGCTATGAATATATGGCTATGAGAGACGCATGACAAACATATATCTAGTCCGCTTTAATTCAAACAATATTTTTAACACTCAGCTTTATAGTCAAATGATGTAAATTTGTTTGTGCATATGTTATATAATTAATTCACTATTTATGGACGCAGATATCAATTTTTTTACCAATTTTGTATTATAATTACTCATTTTTATTTTGTATTTAAGCATTTAGTTAAAATTTCAATCAAAGCTGCTCTAGCGTGTAGAATAAAAGATGTTGTTCACCTTTTTTCCTTTTTTTTTAAATAATAACATTTTTTCAAAAACTTTAAATTATAATTAATAATAGGCGAAAAATTCTACATAAATAACTTTAACTTATATTTTCTATCATTGTTTATTGTTTATATCATCTTTTTAAATACACAGAAAATGTGTTGCAGTAGTGAAAACTATTTTGCCATCTTCTCTATTCAAAGGTCTCTTTGACACCGATCTACGAAAACTTCAAACGCAGAATTTTCTTTTGAGAGTAGTATATTATAACAAATAATGGAATATTCAGACTTAAAATTCAATATTTTATCTCAATTTGACATGCACACTTTTGGTATAATATAAAATTTAACTAAGAATTTAAAGATAATTAAATTTAATGTTCATGAAAGGATTATTAATAATCTTAAAGATTCCTGTTAATATATAATTAATTGAATATGAAACTCGGAAAAAAAAGAAAACGATTAAATTTTAATTATAAAATATTTTCAAGAAAATTCAGTGAAATGCTTTCATTTACTGAAGACTAATTAAATACAAAAGTTACAGTTGAAGTTCTATTAAAGAATTTCTAAGCTTACTTAAATTGCTCTATTATATTATTTCCCTTTTGTGTACTGACAAACTGGAAATATTCTTTTCAAAATTTACTGTCGAATATTTTTAACCAAAGTTTAAGAATTACAAAAAATTTAAGAATAAATAATAATATGAAAATCTTAAATAAAACTCTGAAAATCTTATTTTAATTTTTTTGCATCTTATTTAAATAATCATTTTCCAAACTTGTTATTAATTAAATTTAATTTAATTATAAAAAATAATTAATTTTTTTAGTTATTTTTCATTTTAATTATGAAAACATCCGAATTGCCTCTTGTAATCTTTATTTTTTAGAATCTGATACTCTTAATGAAAAAAAATTGCAATTTATATATAAATACTGTTTAAAAATAATTATAATTTAATTGAATTTTATTTCTTACTAAATAAGCTAAATTGCAATAAATTTCTTTTTTTTTTCTTTTAAGAAGAAAAAAATATACAAAAATATAAAAAGTAAAAACCATGCTTACCTAAAGTATGAAAATTTTTTATAAAATAATATACTATACTGTTAGGTAATTGTGTACATTTTAGATATAATTTATATTTAAACATAAATAAAAGAATACGAATAAATTATGTAATTTTTTTTCACTCTTAATTGTTGTTTTTTTACACCAGAATTTATAAGCTGGTGTATTTAAGGTGATATTAATTACGGAAGACTAGACAATGTAAGTATAAAAAGTGACGCTTCAGGCTAAATGCAAGATATAAAAAGTTATAAATGGTTTAGGTAACTTTAAAGTTTTCTTGATGAGTGAAACTTGGGAAAAGATTATTATTAAAAGATTGTTATTAATGTTTTTCAATTTTCGGTCCCTAATGTAATTTTGTTTGAAGAGTATGCTCTGTATTAGACACAACTATTAATTGTTATTTCATTACAAAGAAACTGGAAAGATTAAGAAATAGAGCTGAGTATTTGTAAATAGTAACGGCAAAAAACGCAACATAAATAGCAGAAGAAACCTAAAAAAATAATATTTTTAACCTAAAGCTCTCAGTAAAAAATAGCAAACCAACATAAAACAAATATCATTGCTTATCGAATATATGCTATTGTTTTATATTTAAAAATCAAAATATTTACAAACGATATAATATCAATGACCGTATAATTTATAAAACAAATTGAAATGTAAACAACAAAAAAATATTGAACCTGACCTATTAATAAATGCGTAAATATAAATTTTCTAAATATAATTAGTACAAGGTTAAAGAACAGATTTCTAATTACATACAATTTATTTATACAGCTGAATAAATAATTTAAAAAAAAAATATTCTATACTGAAAAAAAAATCAGCTGGGTTCTTTTATAGTATTCAAACAAATGTACATTTTACTTAAAACATATATAAAAAATTTAAAAAAAAAATAATTTTCTGTAACTTAAAATGCGAGTCCCAAAACAGCACTTAAAAAAATGTTTTTTAAATTTTCCGTTTACGGAATATTTTTTTCAGTGTAATATTTTTTAAAAAAATATATAAATCTTTTTACTTTATAATTTTTATTTACTAACTGCATAATTACGCTAATAAAATAATTTTATTATTCATAAAAAAAATTTCAAGTACATTCTAAGTATTATCATTTTTTTTTTAAAGAAAAACTTTTATATATTTTTTTTCGTTCTTGTTTTGTTTTTTGTTTTTTAAAGAATTTCAAGAAAATATATTTAATTCAATCATATGTTTTGTGTTTTATTAAACTACAGAGATTACGATATAATATTTTTATATGAAAAAAGAAAAAACATACAATTTTTTTTTTAATAAAGTCGACCTATATAGATAACAAGTACCATGATATTTAAAATTTTCATTTATTTTTATTTTAATTATATATACTAGAAAGATATTTAGAAAAATATTTTCATTACTATGGAATTCTTCATTAGGTTTTAGTAAAAAATTGTATTTATATGAGCTTGTTTTCTAATTTTTTAATAAAAAATAAAGTGCAAAAGTCTTTTAATAGAAAACAAAATAAAAATGGTTCGAATTTAAGCCCACTGGACTCCCATAGACTCGAAATTATGGTCCAGAAAGTTTACTTCCCTCCCCCCGCTTTTCCTATAAATTGCGATCAGCTAATAGTGTACTTACGGGTCGTGTCCAAAAAGGTAAAGATTGCTGATCGCACATAAACTAAGATTTGGGACAAGCGACCATAAAATTGGCGAGAAACGATTCGTTTTTCGGCCGCACGATGGCCAAGAAATACTTTCTTTCTGGCAGCTGACCAGAAAAATTAATTTTTTGTAACATTGGAAGCTAAAAACTACTGAATTTACATAAAATGATTGCATACAAAATTTTCCAAAATCTTGTAACTGATTCCTGGCTTGTTTAAAATATTTTTGCACAAAATTTTTTAATGCCAATAAATCCATAAGATTTTATTAAATTAAAGAAGACTTTGGGGAATGAGTTCAGGGGAACTAAATTTTAAGGCGTCTGAAATTTCGAAAGCTAAAATCCTAAACTAAAGAGACGAGTTTGAATAAAATAAAGTTGCTGAACTAAAAAACGGATGTTCCAACGCGCAGAATATATTAAAAAATAAAAAATTAATACTTTTTAAATATAGGTATTAAAAATAGTAGATTCACATTTTAAGTAAAAGCTCAGAAAACTATAAAAAAAAAGCTTTATTTGTTTAAATTTCAATAGCCAGTCTAATATAAAAAATAGAAATCAGATAACTTTGTATAATATATCAAAAGCTTTTTCTTTTTATCACATGATTAATAAATGAATATTTTGCTCTTGAGATAGATAGTAAACTACACAAGACCCAAGAGAATAAAAAATGTAAACTTAAACCGTATAACTAGAGAAAAATCTGATTTATAACCTTTTTTAATTAAAGATATATCATTTTATATATAATTTTTTATATATAATATATAATAATGATAATAATTTTAATTTAATGTATAATTTTTAAAATAAATCATTTTTTTTACAAATATGTTTTACGACGTACTATACGATTACGATTATTAATGGAAAACTAATATTATTCGTTATTTTGTGATAGTTTCTATTATTGAAATAATTTTTCTTGAAAAGAGATTTTTACAGTGAAGTTATGTAAAGTTTCCAAAAGAAATTAGGTCATAACTTAATGATATTTTTTAATTTGATATTATGATAATTTTTCTTCACTGTTTTTTCAAGGATTTTTATTAGATACTTTGCAATTTATTACAAACTTATTTTAAAGTGCGAAGAGACCCTAAGCTCAAAGATTTCTGCATATAAATTTCGGATTATCTGACCAAGAAACTGACAGTTTCATAGATTTGATTTTTTTTCAGGAACCCCTATTATTCCAAAGTCTGTAAAATACTTCTCGGTCAATCAATTCTTTTAATTATTGAAAATATTCATTTTTTCCGTCAATTAATTCCTATTTCTTATTTTTTTATTCTTTTTAGTTTAACCCAACTTAGCCAAAGCTAAAAATTTTTAAATTGTACTTTAATATTTATAATAAAAAATTATTGCATTGCGTGTAAAATTTTGTGCCAGTTACGATCCACTTATAACAAAATAAATTTTTAATCTTTATGGGCTGTACTGGTCAATTATATTCCAGTAAAAATACTCTCTGAATGTACATTTCCTGTGCTCTAAATGGACCACTCACCGAATTTAAATTTCATAATAAAATAGAAGTTACAAATTTTTTTTCAATAAACAACAAAAAAAATATAAAAATTTTAATAACATTAATTAATCTATTCAAAGATTTTCTGTAAACAAAATCTTAAAATAGATTCGAATTAAAATGTCAATTATTGATTTCATCTTTCGTAAATTATTATTATATTCTAAGAATAAATCTAAATTTTAAAAATGAACTTTATATAAATTATATACGCACGTACTAGCCTAGGAGTTATTTTTATAAAATTTTTGGTTTCTCGATTATCAAATAAAAAATCGGTATTATTTAGATCCACAAAAAAGTGTCTAAAAATTGTAGGTCATTAGTCGGCTTTTAATTACTGCGTTAAAACCGTTTACGATTCATTTGGTTGGTTATCAAATTTTGGAAATATTATTTTTATGGAAAACACCGCCAAATAACATGCAATAATTAAGAATCTCAGTCAGTTCTTTAAAAAAAATCCTACAATACTTAGAAGCACACTAAATTTTACCCGGTAATCG
This sequence comes from Anagrus nilaparvatae, assembly GCA_022575985.1. Lineage (NCBI taxonomy): Eukaryota > Metazoa > Arthropoda > Insecta > Hymenoptera > Mymaridae > Anagrus > Anagrus nilaparvatae. Next base: position 22,337,143 of record JAKSXM010000137.1, read on the forward strand.
TAAAATCTAAGCAACTTTTTAAAATAATTACCAGTCTAATATATAAATACGTGATTAAATTTATAAAATATATATATATTTATTTTACATAAATGCATTTAATTAAAATATTAAATACAATTCAAATAGTACCGATATTATCTATGTTAAGATAAATTTAGTAATTTACATGAGTCATAATTTTCTATGTACTCAAATTTTAATAATTTAAAAGCATACTACTTGATTTAAATAAACAATTATTTATTAGATTTCTTACCTTTTATCATTTTGACTAAAAGTACCTTAATTTAACACAGTAAATATTATTTAAAAAATTTAATTAAAAATATTAATGCTAAATGATCGAAGTCTATTGAGATACTAAAAAATTTTGACAGTCTATTAGAAGATTTTTTTAAAAAAGAAAATTATAAAAAGTTTATAAATAGATCAGACGACTAAAACAGAACTCTTTTTTTTTAATGTATCCGAAAGTTTTGTATATATTTTTTTAAATTTATTTTTAATTTAGAAATCATTAATTAATTTTTGTTTTTTTGTTTTCTTTTTTTTGGGGGTTTTATTTATTTACGACTTTTTTAATATAAAAAAATGTTGTAAATAATAATTTTTTGACGTAGTTATAAAAATTTGGGTCGTTTATTGAGGTTTCATTATAAGTTATTGAGAATTGGATTAAGAACTTGGTTTATTAAATTGGTGTATACATGAATTTTTCCAAAATGAAATTAAACCTCCTCAATTAAATTCAGTAGAAATCCAAAAAAAATACAAATTATTAAGATTTAGCAATTGTAAAAATCTAATAAACTAGCATCTGATTAAGCAATAATTTACAATCTAATAAAATTTTAAAATTTTCGAACAATAAATTCAATTTTTTTACAAAAAAAGTAAAGAAAAACTAATGAATTTAACTAATAAAATAGAATTTATCAAGTGAAAAAAATCGAAGCATGTTATATCAAAACTGCTTAGTATATGTATACGAAAATATATACCTATTGAGTATTAGTTCTATTGTAAAAATAATGATCGTCGTATAATATATTATTCATTTTCTTTTATTATACATTCTTTTCATGAAATAAAATCACTAATGGTAATATCATTAACCGCAAGAATGAACATATCACACTCTATCGACCTCAATGAAATATGGCTGCTGACTTTCTTGATTTCTGAACTGGTATTATTTTATACTTTTTTTTCTTTAATTAAAACACACTTTGTTGAATCTATTTTTCTATGCAGAACTAACTTTTCTTGTCAATGTTGTTATATTTTGTACTGTTGTATTAAGCTAGAGCACATGGCAAGAGCCTCCTTAAATTCACGCGTTACAGTGGCAAGACCATCTTATAAATGTGTGTGACATGTAAAATAGTGACCAAAAAGTTGTGTTGTAAAAATGTTACTTTTTTTAATTCAGTCCTCGTATTTATCCAGATAATAATAGTAAATAAGAATTATTGCAAATAATTTAATTACAAAACGCTAATATAGTAAACATACAGCTGGACTACGTTCTCTATGCGAGATTGGAACCTACGAACTAAGGATGCAATAAATTAATTAATAAACGCGCCTTACAGTATACATAGTTTATCACTGTATTCAAACATTTTTTATTCATATTTTCTTTTTTCGTTTTTTTTTATATGTAAAGAAACATTTTTTTATCTGTAAACCCATTTTTTTTAATAATGCTTGCTTTTTGTGTGCTTACAAATTTAAAAATACGAGTATTATTTTAAATGTGCCCAAATAAATAACATTAAGATTCTAAATATTTTTCTATTATATGACACCATGTACGCTGTTTTATATACGTATACGACGCAAGATATGTATTTAAAGCTTTTTCTTGAAGAAAATTTCCCATAATTGCATCAATGTATTGAATTTCCAGATTAAAATACTTTCAAACAGCGTACATTGATTCGGAATGCTTGCTATTAATGTATCAATGAATCCTTTACTAATACAGTTCTTTTAAGATCCCTGATTAAGTATTAACATGGATCATGTTTATAGGCAGGGGGGATACTTCAAGCATGTCATTTGAGGGGAGGGGGGTTCAAGAATAAGTCCGTTAAAGGGTTCTAGAATAATAAGGATTTTAGGACCTTAAATTTATATGAGTATCAATCATCATCCTAGAATTTAGTAAATTATATTTATTTAATGAATACAAAATACTAGCGGTGATTTAAAGTGTAAATTTAAACATGCTCAATGTATGTTTGTGATTTTACAAACCGGTCGGAAGATTTTTACGGCAGTGTTTAGGTTATTGAAAAGTTATATTTTATAATATTATTCTCGAAAGTGAAATTAGTTTTCAAAGCTATTTATAACAGCTACTATCTTAAATTTCAATTAATAATTCCCTTATAAATACATGATGATTCCGCCAAAATGATCATCTCCCTGCAATTACAAGTCAAAATCTCTATTCATATTTATTTCAAATATCAATATTCATCTTATTATCTTTTTTATTAATTTATGTAATAAGGAATATTATTAATTGGATTTTCTGCAATCTTCGAATGACTCCAGTCAAATCACGGTTTTGATTTTATAGTTAGTGGTCACCACCAGATTTGGCCTACTATAGGTTTTTTGGTCACTGATCACGAAAGTCGGGGTCTTTTCTATAAGAAATTGGGGCTTCACCCTTAAATTTGCAAAAACTACCCCTTAAAAGGGGTATTTTTGATGTATTTAAATTCGGAGTGGCCAGATTTGGCCTACATGTGTTTCTTGGGTCTTTGATCAAAAATTTTGGGGAATTTTTTTTGAAAAATTAATATTTTACCCGTAAATTAGCTAAAACTACCCTTAAAAGGGCTATTTTTACTATTTCCCCGCTTTCAGTGTCCATATTTGGTCCATATGGGTTTTTTGGGTCGCTGTCCTGTCTACTAAAGATTAGCACTTCACCGTTAAATTTGCAAAAACGTTAAATCCATCAAAAATAATCCTTTGTAGGGGTAGTTTTTGCTAATTTAAGGGTGAAGCCCCAATTTCTCATAGAAAATGCCCCGAAATTCGGGATCAGAAACCTAAGAAACCTATAGTAGACCAAATTTGGTGGTGGCCACAGACTATAAACCCCCCCCCCTCAGGTTTGACTGGACTAAATGTATAATATTGTTACATAAAAAGCAAATAGAACTTTTTGTGATCTGCTATTTAAATTCTTTTTTTTTTGTATCAATCCATTTTAAAAAAGTTAAATCAAAATAAATATAGGAGAAGTTTTAACATTTAATCAGCTGGGATGACCACTATCTAATATGGGGGACTATATCTAATTTCTTCCGTTCGCCTGAAGATTATAGTATCAACAAAAAGTTATTTTGTACACTAATTTAAGTTTTAAACTTCTTTTAGTGTTCTAAGGACTGCACTATAAAAAAAGTTTCCTCAATTTGACTATCATGCTAAAAAAATTAAGCATAGTTTTTTTTTCCAGTATATGTATATTAGGGAGATTTAAAAAATACATAACGCTTGAACGAGCCCTTATAACTATTTTACGATGGCTTAGGGGATGTTTATATAAAAATCCGAAGATACAGGAGTTATTCTACTGCACTTAAATGGTCTAAGTCAATTTTTTTGTTAAAAAAACCATAAAAAATTCATATCTTGACTCATATATAACTGAAAAAATAAAAACTAAAAGATTTTAACCTTTATTTAAAAAAACTTCTTTTCTGTGCAAAGAATTTATCTTTTTCACTTTAATACATGAAGTATATTTACAGCTTTTGAATAAAATATAAAATATTTCAAATATCCTTATATATTAATGTGTAAGTGTGTGTGTGTATTTATGGACATATGTGCACCTTGAATAAAATTCATGTGAAAATATGAAAGAATGTGGCATAAATCTACAATAAATCTTTTAGCTTATACTTCATATAGTATGAATGTATTATTTTATATGTGAAGCATTTTAATATCATATAGTTCTAGTATAAATTTTTGAAAAATAGAATGAAATAAATTTTTAAAATTATTAAAAATATTGAAAAATTATAATAAATAGTTCAAGATGTACTTCCAAGCAGAGTTGTAAAAGCTCAATTTCTACCTTAAATTTTCTATTCAATATGTACTAACTTATAAAACCCCTTACACATTCCATATCTAAACAAAGTACTTTTAGGGTGTAAATTTTACGAACTTGTTTTATAATATAATAAAATTTAATGCAAATTTTGATTATTTATTATTTAATTACTGTTAAAATATTTTATATCTGTTATTTTATTAAATTTGATTCACGCTTGTTTAATAATCAATATTACTGTTAAATTAAATTATGGGGGGGAAATAGAACATATTTGCAAGCTTTTTGAGCTTTTTTTCAGTTTGTAATGCAATTGATAAGCCAGAAAAATTGAATACCCAGATTAAAAATTCTGTTTGATAAAGTTTTAATAAAAGTCAAAATTACTGATACCTAATTTAATATAAAAAATTTAAAAAAAAAAAGAGTTTTTGTTACATACCAAACAGAAAATAACGAAAAATTTAATTTTAATTATAAACGCATCATAAAATATTAACAACCCCTACGTAAAAAAAAATTTTATTTATACATTTTCTTGTAAAATTAATTAATTATATTAAGTACTTATTTTATAAATAAAAATAAAAAAATAAGAGCTTTATATTAAAATAAAAGGCATTACAAATAAAGCTTGTAAATTTAGATGTTATTAAGAAGAAAATAAAAAGAGATTATTTTATTTCCTTTATAAATAATATTACTTTTTTTGCCCTTAAAATATATAAAATTAAATTATAATTAAATATAATAAATTAGAACATATTTTTATTTTTATTTTTTGGAAATAATAAAAGAAAATAATTAATTAATAAAAAAAAAAAACATGTGTTAAAACATGAAAGATTTTAATCAAATTATTTATCATTATACATTTTCTTTTATTTATATTTTTGATTAATTTATTTTTTTGGGTTTTTTTTATGTAAGGTAAATTTACGTGAACCTGGGTATGTTTTTTGAGGGTTTTGCTGGGGTAAAATGTTTGGTACTAATAATTTTTTGGTATTGTTGGTAATGTCTTAAGAAAAACTGATAATTTTTCAATGTATTCAAGAGTCTTAAATTTTTAATGTATTTCGTTCGTTAGCTCATTAACACCTTCATCGACTACTCATCGAAAGATGAATATTTCAAAATTAACCCTACTTTGTAAAAAGTAACTTTCTTAGATTTACAAAAAAAATAGAATTTTTTCGAAAAATTAGTGAATTTTCAAAAAAATTTGTAAATATTCGATAAAAATCGCAAATTTATTAAATTTAGTATATTATTGAAAAATTAGAGAATTCTCAATTTTTTTTTGTGATTTTACGAAAAAAGTTGTAAATTCTCAACTATTTTTCGGAAATTTACTAATTTTATGTAAATTTTCGAAAAAAAATTGTAAATTGTCAATTTTTCTTCCGAATTTGCAAAAAAAATCGAGCATACTCGAAGTTTTTTTTAATATACTAAATTTGGTAAATATACAATTTTTTTCGAATATTTTCTAATTTTTTTGTTATTTAAGAATGTTACTTTTTACAGTGTACATTAGAAGTTTATATAGCAATTTTTAGGGGTTGCAAGTAAAAACTGACTTTAGGAATGGACAGAACGACTCAAAGAAGTTACTGGGTGACATTTTAAGTCCAAAATATACATTTTTTTATATCAAAATTCACCTATCCAAGAATGGCCGATTAGGTTAAACAGTATTAAAAGTTAATCTATTTTACTTCTGGTACAACCTAAAACTACTCAACCATTCAAAAGATTCATTACACATAATAAACAATAATAATTATCTCCATAACAATAAAATAAATAAAAATCAATTAAAACTAATTAATAAACGTACATATCAACAGATTCAAGTACACAAAGAGACTAACAATAATAAAAAAAGATTTTTATTTATAATTGTTCTTATAAGATAAATGTTAATTTATCTTGCAATAAAAAATAAAATAAGATAGCCTTCATTTTATTATTACTTTTTTTATGGATAAAAAATTTCTATTTAATTTTTACTATTTTTTATATATAAAAATAAATATATTATGATAAGAAAATTGAGGATAATACACAATAGAATACAATAGAATTCGATAGGGTTTTTTATTCCTGGGAGTATTAGTTTAAAAGAAAAAAATTTTTTTGTTTTTTTTTGTTTGTAAAAAATATAAACTGTTATTTTTATGTTTTCTTTTACAGTTTTAGAAATTATTCGTGTTGGAACTGCTTTGGAATCAGAATTTTTTGCATGGATTTATGTTGGAAATTTAGATTTTATTCTTTAGTATCAAATTTTCTGTATTTTGTAATTTTATAGATTTGGTTCGAAATAATTTTATGGCTTTAAAGAATATTTTCTATCAAAGTACTAATATTTTTGCGTAAATGCGTACCTTGATATAAGCAATTTTTATTGGCTTAAATTATGTTTCCGCCACCTGCAGCACATTTTTACTTCAATATCAAAGCACTATTTTATTTTTATGTTGCACTCACAAAACATCACAAATTCAAATTTTCATCAATAAAATTTACAATGAACACGTTACAAGATTAAATTTAAAAAACCAAAAAAAAAAAGATTATTTTTTTTTTGTAAATTAGTATAATAACATGAAACTATTTTTTTAAATTATTAAACTAAAAACGAAAAATTAAATTTTATGTTAGATAATAAATAAATTATTTAATTATTATATAATCATAAAAATTCACGCACTTCTCGTCTATTCAAAATCGCGAAAGCGACTAAAATACATAAAATACAGAGAGAAAAGCATAGAGAGAAACATAAATAAAAAAAAAAGAGAGAAGGGGATGAAAAGCTTGAGAGAATCTAACAATGATAGAGAGAAAATTTTCTCTCTTTTATGTTCTGTGCTTTCCCTGGGAACCCGGTTAGACTTGCGCGTCCGATTACTAAGCAAACATAATATAGGCGCAACATGTGGGAATAAAAACTTGGTGTATTTTTTTTTTTTCATAATTTTTTACTTATACTTTTTTTTTATCTTCATTTTAGATGAAAAAAATGTGGAAAAAGATACAGAAAAGAAGAGATTCTTTTTTTATTTACGATAAATAGGTATTAAAGGATTCTCATATTTTTCAACGAGCTTTTTTTATACAGGAAAAAAAAGGATGTGTATATTGTTGAGTCTATGTTTTAAATTCTATAGAACACATTTATGACCTATATTTTCTAGGGTGTTCAAGGTTAAATTGATAATTCTTGAAATTTGACGCAATTTTTTAAAATTTATTTATTTTTTTCTTTTTTTATTTAAATTATTTTTTAATTTAATTAATTAACTGAAAATAAAAGGACATTTACAGTTATGTGAAAGGACAAAAAAGATTATTATTTTTTCTTTAATTAAAAATGATAGCCATGACATTATTACATTTGGATGTGACATTTTTTTCTTAGAAAGTATCAAATATCGAGAAAATAATTAAAAACAGTTGCTAAATTTGAAGAAAATTTAAATCTTAAGATTGACTGTTTTTGCACAGATACAAAAAATCACAAAAAATAAATAAAAATGACCTAAATTATAGATTTGTACCAATAAAATTTTTTTCTTAATACTAAAAACTTACTTTTGTTAAAGTTAATAATTTTTATTTACTAACTAGATTTTTTTGCGTTTACTTTTTTAGCTATAACTTAGAATAACAGTAAGCTTAATTTATGCTTTTAGCAATATTTTACACGCGATTAAAAGCTAGTTAAGATTTAAAAAATTTCTAAATATATTTAAATATAAAGTTATAATATTCAATTTTCAAATAAAATGTTTCAATTACAAAAATATTTTGTATACCCACGAGTAAAAATTTGATACTTTTTCCTGCGTAATATTATTTTATTTTTTAACATAATTTTCTAAGTAAAAACTGCATTGCATATAAAATATAGAAAATTCAATAAATAAATATATTTTATTAAATAATACCTTACATAAATATCATAAATAAATATAATACAAGAATTTGTAATAAATAAACTTTTTATATGGGGAAGTCTATAAAGTTTGAGCAGAGCAAACTTTTTGACAAAAATTCTCGGTTGTTTTTTTTTTGTTTTCCATTTTAAAACAATCGACAAAAATTTTCCTAAAAAGTTAATATTTTTCTTCATTTCTCGCAAAAAAAAAAAAAATTAAGTTAACGACACTTTTGTCTAACTGTTAAAAAATATTATAAGTTACTCCTAACTGACTTGAGATGACATGATTGACAAAACCAACTGGACCTTCCCATATATTTATAAAATTTTTATCTCGTTATACATGGTGATAAATATAGAGCTAAAGGAATTTAATATTTTTTTTTAATAAAAAAAAATTTTTTTTTGATTCTTGAGTGCATAAACTAAATAAGGGAAAACATGAAAGACTTCTACTTTTTATTGATTTTTATTTAAGCAAAGTTTGAAATTGAACTACAAAAAACTGGTTAAAATGAAATTTATTTATTATTTATTATTTTGACGATTTGAAATTTTAAACTAGGATACATTCAGACTAAATTATAGCTTTGTAACTTTAATTTGGTTAGGGAGATGAAAAAAGGAAAAAGTTTGTCCAATTGTCTCATGATGAGGCATTGTATTATTATTTTTAAAAAAGCTTCTAATTTCTTTTAATAATTTATTATGCAAAATAAAAAAATAAAAATTATTGGTATTGAATTTGAATTTTTAATACAATTTATTTCAAAGCTATACAAAATAACTTAACTAACTCTCTCATAAAAGAAAAAAAATGAAATTAAAATTTCTTTTCATAAATTTTATTTTTAATTAATAATAAAAAATAACAATTAAAGATTTTCATATTACTGTTTATGGTACCTTTTGTTTTATTTATTATTATTAATTAAATACAAACTACATGTTAATTTTTATAATAAAAAATTTTATGATAATTCATATTTTTATTTTCTATTTGCTTGCAGTTATTAAAATTTGAACAATATACAAAGATATAAAAAATAAATAACACGTGTGTTTAATTAAACTAGACTATTAGACTGGTTTACATGAGTTGTAAAAAATTCGTTTGATATTGTTTACTTGAATGTTTAATCCCTCATTACTCATCTGTGTATGAAAATTTGGTAATGTATCCATGTTACTTGGTAGTTGATAAACATTTATACACTTGCCCTGTAGTGAACCTTGAACTGGAAGCAAAAAATATATATTATATAGACTGCAGTATATTATATTCTTTGCTGGAAGTTTGTTGGATTCCTGTTTTATGTACAACTATAGTAAGTAAGAAAGTGAAGTTATCCGATTCGGGTTTTTTGGATTTTTAGCCTGAAAATTTTAGAATCACTTCATGTCTGCAGTCTTTTTTAGACTTTACGTTAAACATTATCTGACTCATTCCTATTAGAAAGAATCCCAACCTTTTAGGTAACCAGCCTGAATTTCCGATAACCGAACGCTCCTAAATTAGGTCACAATAACTGTAAAAAAACTAATATTTTGCTGTCCCAATTGTCCTATTGCGCCGATTATCCAAGCTTTACGCTTTTTTTGCTTTTCAAATACGCGAATAAGTGTCAAGGTGGTAGCAGAATAGTCGGTGAATTTTTGGACAAATTTTAGGGTGCTACTACTTAGGCTAAGTTGGTTGCGGAGACCTAATCACTATATTTATCTAGTGATATTAGTCTTTTGAATGTAAAAATGTCTGTTTTTAGTAAATTTAATGAAATGACTTATTGTGGTAAAATTTTTTTTTGATGAAAATTTAAAGATAATAAAGGCAAAGTTTTTAAAATTTGCTTAACAATTAAAAAAAAAATCATTTTACAATGTTAGCCATAAAATTGAAAAAATAAAATGAATAAATTAAAAATTTTAATTATAACATTTAACAATTGAAAAATAATTTTTAATGATCTAATAAAAACATTATAATTAAAAAATAGGTACTAAAATATATTTTCAACATAAAATTATTATTACTTTATTAGAATTTTTTTCCAAGTATTTCAATAAACAGATAAATTAATTTTTTTTATTCGTATAATAAAAATCAACATTGATTTTATTATTTTTTTTTTTTTCAATAATATTTGAATTCACTGTAATTTTATATGCAAAAAATAAAAATCAGAATACGATCTTTATTATTATTATTATTGAATAGGTACAAATACTTTTTGATTTATACATAGTAATGGAAAAACGAGTACTTGTGAATCAATGCTGTCGTATTTCCTCAGGGGTTTGTAAGAGATTCTTATAATCTAAAGAAAAAGTTGAAGATTTTCCTTCAAGTATTGGTCGTTTCTTTATAACTTACAGATTTTTTTTTTCTTTTTCTAAAAGTTTTTTTCCGCTTTTCAAGGAATTCAATAGCTGGATGACTTTATACGAATGTTAAATGTCACGATTTGAATTATATTTAGCAAATACTTGTATATTTTTATCAGAACTTTTTTTATTCAAAACACAGAAATAAATATTTTAATGATGTAAAATTTCTTAGAATTTATATAATTTATCATAATTAATCAGATACGATTTAGGGGCCATTCATAAATTACGTAACGCTTGTGGGGTGTAGGGGGGGTCAACCATTGTGTTACAGTCAATGTTAAAAGGGTCAGCAAAAGCGTTATGTTTGGGGCGGAGGGGGTTCAAAAACACTAAATTTTGCGTTACGTAATTTATGAATGGCCCCTTATTGGTAATCATTAGGAAAATTATTTTTTATTAAAATTTTATACCTGTAAATATCCCTTCATACTTGGTAAATAACAGTCTTCAAAACTGTGATATTGGAAACCTAATAAATTTCTCATCTGTAATTTACTTAAAATGAAGTAAATATTTGAAATACACATAAAATATATGTACAACCTGTTTTAGTTTATTGAAATTGAATACATTTGAATAAATGTGACTGCATTCTAAACCATTAATTAAATATGTTCTTTAATATGAAGAAATGGAATTATTAAAAAATTAACTTGTTTTGGCTGCTTTTTTAGTAACCTAATTTAAAAAACATTTGAGAAAAATTAGTCAAATTAAATCAAAAGGCTACCAGTTGAAATTTTGAGGGTAAAAAATGGAAAAAAACATAATGCTTCTAGTTTTCACTTTCAATATTTAATTAGACATTATTGATTTTTTTTTAATTAATAACTACACTGTAAAAAGTAACTTCCTTATATTAACAAAAAAATTAGAAAATTTTCGAAAAATTAGTAAATTTTCAAAAAAATTTGTAAATATTCGAAAAAAATCGTAAATTTACTAAATTTAATATATTCTCGAAAAATTCGAGAATTCTCGATTTTTTTATGTGCATTTACGAAAAAAGTTGCAAATTCACAATTATTTTTTGTAAATTTACGACTATTTTTTGTAAATTTTCGAAAAAAAATTGTAAATTATCAATTTTTCTTATGAATTCACAAAAAAAAAATCGAGAATTTTCGAATTTTTCGATAATATACTAAATTTAGTAAATTTACGATTTTTTTCGAATATTTACAAATTTTTTTGAAAATTTACTAATTTTTCGAAAATTTTCTAATTTTTTTGTTAATATAAGGAAGTTACTGTTTACAGTGTATTAAAGTAAGTAGTATTCCCAGACACTAAACTATCACCTAAAAGTTTTAGAGTAAGGATCCATCTGAAAATTGAAAAATGCTGAAGGGAAAAAAAAGGAAAAAAGCAAATAGTTTTAGATTCCCTTTTACAAACCTTACAAAATTTAATAAATTGTTCTGAAAATTCGATACTGTACGGAAAATTTATTTTAATGAACTATGACCTCTTTTTTATAAATTTTATTTCATTATCATTCATGTATGATATTTTAATTTTTTAGCCTGATTTAAATTTAAAGAAATTTTCCTTACTTTTTTAGAACAAGTAAATTTAAATTTTACTAAAAAATAATTTAATTGGATCGTGTATATGAATAATTTTTATGAATTTTAACTAAGTCACTAAAGAAATGCTGAGCCTAAAATCCATTTTTTCTTTCTTTCTTTATAAAATGTAGTATAAGTAGATTTAAATATATCTTTAATACTGTTATTTGTGAATAATATTTTTCGATAAAATAATATTTAAATCAAAAAAAGGTTTATGAGTATAATCTTTTTAAAAAACTTTCTATTAATTATTTAGTATTTATGTTTGACCTATTAAAACATTAAGCAGCTTTAATAATTAATTTTATATATTTTTTTATTTAAATAAAATAATTTCAAAATTTTAATATTTAATTTTTTAATTGTTTAAATAAATTAAATCTTAATTTACTTGGTTTATTTAAAGCGTAAATAAGCCACAGAGTTAAGAATTAATTTACATAAAAAGTTTTAATTTAAAATATTAAGAAATTTATTACACCTACACTTCGTCATTTATGCATGCAGTGGTTTGGAAATGTCAATCATTGATGAGGTTAACCACAGAGGCTTGCGCTACTTTTACTTATTTTGGAGACCATTCTTATAATTATAAAATCAATGTTATTTATTTTATTTTTTTTTAACTCGATTTTCAGAAAAATAATAATTTAACCCTAAAAATTAGCATAATTGAAAATTTATTATGCAATTAGTTAAATAGACGAAATTAAGTAATGCCTGATAAGATTTTTGTTTTTTTCCCCCTCTTAAACTGGATATATGAGACACTTTCCTCCCGATTTTCAGATTCACCGAGTACAATGTACTCGGTGAATCTAATACACTAATTGTTACAATGTCATTATGATTTTTTATGATAATACATCCAAAAAAAAGTTTGGGGACAAAAGCACAGCTAGGGTTTTTTCGAATATTGTTTCATGTATTTTTCGACTCTGAAAACAAAACTAAGATTAACTATATTACATCATGAGAATTTAGCGCTACGCGCCTTATAAAGTATAAAAACGTTGAAAAAAATGTATTTAAAATTTATATAAATGGTATAGGGCACGTAGTATAGTATAGGGTTCATAGCACTAAATATTGAGGGTATACAGCAAAATCTGACTTCAGATTTGTTTTCAGCGTCAAAGAATAGTCACGAAAACCCTAGCCGGACTTTTGTCTCCGAACTTCCTTTTGGGGCTGCATAATTAAAGGTGCCGTGTAAAATCTAGTAAAAACTCTAAGGGATTGATAGTTTTACAGCAGGTTGTATTTGAATACCAGAATTTTACAAATCTTTAACCTAAAAAATATATTTTGTGCTTGCAAGCTCCCACATCTATACAACTAAAGGCTAGTGCAATAAAATAAAATAAAATACAAATTTATAAGGTAAGGATTTGCAGAAAATCTGAGATACATTTGACTCAATACTGTATCCTTTAATTCAAGTTCTTCGAAACCCAGAGGAAACTCCAAATATATAACAAATAGCAATTGTTAGCGCTAAATCAAAATTGCATTCTATTCTAAATAGCCGTATGCAAACAAAGTATCATTAAGGGTATGGAAATCAAAATGAAACTGCAATACAATTCTCTGCATTGTGTGGTCTATACGTAGACGCAAAATATGTTACGGAAAATTAAACAACTGGAATAAATAATATTACATATACTAAGAAATTTATTTTAATTAAATTTCGAAAATAAATTTTATTCAAAAACAATTTTAGTTAAAAAAATAAAAATTTTACAAAATATTTATTTTATATTAATATTAAAAAGAATTTTAATTAAAATAGAAACCTAAATTATTCAAGCACTTAAATTTAAAATAAAAAAATAATAATAAAAAAAATAAACTTGGAGTTAAATTTTTATATATATAAATTAAAAGTTATTCAATTTTCATTAGCGTTTGTGTAATTAAAATTTCACAAAAGCTTAAAAAAAAAAGACTTTATGTATAAAAAAGTATAAAATGCATTAGATAGAACGAAAAAAAGCAAGCTTTTCATTAAACAGCTTTTCATTACGTATTAACTATAAAACTCGAGCACATGCATGTAACTTCCAAATAGCGATTCATGAATGTTTACAGAAGTTAAAACAGAATACATCTATTTAAGTTTTATATATAAAAAAATTTACTGTTCTTTATTTATATAATGTAATAATGTCTTTTATTTTAATAATAATACAGGACATTTTATAATAGAGATTTTTTTTTAATTTATACATTTAATTTGATAAATAAGATATAAAATAATATTTTAAAATACTTTTTTTGACATTTGGTAGTTTAAGTAATGGATTTTTTTTTTAAATTGAAACTTTAACTTTAATTCGACATTAGAAATAAAAGACTTTTCAATTGAGTTGTTTTTCTCGTTTAATATTTAAGATTATTTTTCTCAAGGGACCTAGAAATTTATACTATTGCACTTTAGTATTTTTCATGGTTCTAGAGAGTTAGACAAATTTATATTGTAAATAACTGAATTGCTGTAAATAATTTGTTGATCATTAGTAAATTTATACCCAAATACTTGTTATAAATATAAAGATTGGAAACTGAGGCATTTTTTACGAACCTAAAATCAGTATAAAATTTTTCTAAAAAAAGCATTTTCTTTTATTATTTACAGGATAAAATTTTATTAGAATTCAATACAATATCAGATAAAATTTTTAGAAAAACAATTATTTTATTTTATACTTTTTTATTTCTAACCCAATATTCCAACTTTTAAATTTGAAAAATATACGAGATAATAAAGAATAATCCAATATGAATATTGAACATATTTTTTTTTATTTTAACAATATTGTCAATTGCATATATGCAATTTGCAAATAGTTATTATTTCACATTTCTACAATGCTAGATACACAATGTGTATATCTAAAATATATACTTTTACAAACCTTGAATAATAAAATCCTGTTTTCTCTTTTTTCTTTATACCAATTTTCCAATTTTACTCTATTTGTTTTTATTTCTGTTCATAAAAAGTTTTATTAAGTAATAAATGTTATTCATATTTACGTAAAGTAAATTTTTGTAACCAGTATCAAGGTTCTAATGAAATTGTTTATCACCATGAGTAAAATCTTGTGAATGAATTTTACTTGCACTTTGCACATATACATTATGACGCTAGTTTTTACAGTAGATTAATAAAAATTTTGTACTAAAATTTTTCTCGAAAGAGAAAAGAGATCTCGAGGATATATAAGATGAACAAGATGTCAATTATTTCAATGATTTTAACTATATATATATACTCTAGTCAAATTCGATAATGAGGGACTTACTACAATTGAGCGATGGATGCCTGCGATTGAACGTTACGTTGCGCAGAAATAAATTCCTCATGTCAAAAAATTACTGCGCAACGTAGCGTTCAATCACAAGCGTCAATCGTTCAATTGTAGAATGTTTCTTATACTCCAGTCAAAATACGGGTTTGGTTGTATTTTCACTGGCGAACACGAGATTTGCTCTACTACATATTTGCAATTTGAGCGCTCAGATTGGCACCATACGGGTTTTTTGGGTCGCTGATCAAGAATTTTGACTCCTTTTTCATAAATAATCAATATTTCACCCTTAAATTGGCTAAAACTACCCCCCCAAGGGGGTGTTTTTGCTATTTTCGCACTTTGAGCATCCAGGATATATCCATATAATTTCCTGTATTTCTTATCATTGTAAAGCACTGTTTGTACAATATTTTACATTAATAAATGATTTTATTGAGTATGCATTATATAAAAAAAAAAGAAAATTTTAAGTTTCATTTATTCATTTTTTCCTTCGTTATAATAATTTATTTTTCAGGTAAGTTTATTTTTTACTTTTAGGGGTAGTTGTAGCTATTTTAAGGGTGAAATTTTGATTATCTAAGAAAAAAAGTCGAAATTCTTGATTAGCGACCCAAAAAACCTATATGGACATATCTTGGTTGCTCAAAGTGCTAAAATAGAAAAACACCCCTTTGGGGGGGGGGAGTTTTAGCCAATTTAGGGGTGAAATATTTATTATTTATGAAAAAGGAGTCGAAATTCTTGATCAGCGACCCAAAAAACCCGTATGGTGCCAATCTGAGCGCTCAAATTGCAAATATGTAAAAAAAACCCCTTTTTAGGGGTAGTTTTTGCAAATTTAAGGGTGAAGTCCCAATTTCTCTGTCAAATGACCCCAATTTTCGTGTTCAGCGACCCAAAAAACCTATAGTAGAGCAAATCTCGTGTTCGCCAGTGAAAATACAACCCCCCCCCCCATATTTTGACTGGAGTATTAGTCTAAAATCGGGTCGCTGGGACCTGATTCAGCATTCATATCACAGTGATATAAGCAGAGCCTTACCATCCACAATATCTGGTACTGCGCATGCGCAAACAAATGTTTTTAGAAATGGTAGTACTTTTTGCGATACAGTTTGGTTATAAAAGTCAATATTTTATTAAAAGTTAGTATTTTTTTTGTTTTTCACAAGTGAGTAAACATTTATCGTAACCATCGCATAATATGTTATAGATGATATAAATGCCGAATCTAGGCCCTGAATATAAATTCGGGGTGTAAAGTGGCTGGAAATTAAGGGAACCATCTTAAATCAGCAAAAACTATATGTTTTTAAATATTTTTTGCTTTGTATCAGAAGTGGAGCCAAAATTATATAATAAACTGCATTCTTTGAAGAAAAAGTAAGAAAATATTGAAATTTAATTGTAACAGATCCCAACCAAGGTATAAAGGTGAATTATAGAGAATAAAAACTACCGCTGGAGTAAATTAAAATAGCGTTGTGCAACGCTACTGAGATTTTTTGATATTCTAAAAATATATTTTAAAAAATATTCGATACGTATTTTTTAATTTTCTTACAAATTAAAAATGATGGAGTAATTAATAATTAAAGTATTAAGTAGCAAAAATACTGGTAGTGGGGAGAACTGTGACGCCACAATCTATGAAACGCAATCGCATCAATTCAAAAGCATAGGGAATCTGGATTGTGACGATATGCGTAATTGAATGAACTCAGGTAAACATTGTTTAAATGAAAAATAAAAAAATATGTATCTAATATTTTTTATAAACTGCAAAACCAACCAAATGTAATTTCAAAATTGTTTTAATGGAACAACTCTATTGAAAAAAGAAGATTTAATTACAGGTTAATATAATGTAAGGTTATGGGCCCAACGCCTTATTTTTTACATTGTTGAAAAAATAAAAAGAATTTTTTGTAGATAATAAAGCATATTAGGTGTAAATCATTAAAAGGTATTCTTTAATTAATGAAAAACTGCGTAGTAAAGTAATGTTCTTTAAGTGATGTCAGAAATGCTGAATTCAAACAAATATAAGTGCTTGTAAGTTTTGTAGTATTAAATGGAATTTATGTTATGCAGTTGTTCGAAGAAACTATAACATGAATACATTAAATTCAAAGTTATATTTTGGTAAAATATGCAGATTTTTTGTAATTTTAGTTTTCAACATTGTATAAATTAGATTGTTTTAATTAAATTAAATAGATAATGCATAAATAATTAATCAAAAAATTGAAAATTAATATTTTTAAAATTTTACTATTTTTTAAAATAATAAAAGAAAAATTACTCTATTTTTCGTAATTTTCTTTAAATAACATGAATATAAACACGTAAACTATATAGATATATGACTTTCCGTAATTTCCGTTTTCTCTGACACTTCTATTAGAATTCAAACAACAGCAGAAGATCTCATTTTCTTTACTACATAGAGTGCTGCACTCTTAATTAAGTCTGAAAGATCACATATATGTTCATGTATAAATGTATGTGTGTATTTCATCTATCTTTTATTCATACATACATATGAGTATATAATATATAGCTGCTTTTGCAAACGTCATTCGTGCAATAAAAAAAAAGTAGTTATGGAAATTGTATGGAGTTGATATTAGTTTTTATTAAAAAACTTAGAAAATGTATTAAAAGTATTATTGGTAATCAAAATCAAAAAAATCAAGATCTTATACAAATTACTTTTTTATAATTTACAAATATTTAGTTTTTCAATCAATATTTATTTTTATTTTTAAAATTTATTCTTTTATAGAAAACAAAACTTATTTATTTACTGAATTTTATTACAAAGTAAATTGATCCTGTTATAATAGACATTAATTAACTACTGATAATTCAAAAATCAATCTAAATAATTAATTTCAGTATTTTTTTTTAAAATGTTTTAATGATTTAAGTTTTTTTTTCCAGTCAATAGTATTGAATTTTTGTTTTTCAATAAACTTCAGCAAACTTACTTTGTCGTATCAGTGATTGACTAACTTTTTAATATTTTATTTTTTCTTGATTTTCAGATTATAAAATATACAAATAAAAATGAAAAAATTTTCATAAATTCTATTTTTAGTCAATCGTATGATTCTAGGCTAAGGTTTTTTAAGTTTCAAAATATTTTTATGCAAGTACCTGGGATCATAGAATCAAAATAATTTATTGAAAGAGTATAAAAGCTCAGTAAATAGAACAGGAATACTTTTTTCAGAAGGATATATAGGTATTACTTAATAAAATTTATTTAAGTCTTTTTCCAAGAATAGAAAAGCTTTATTAATTTGCAGAAAAATGTAAGAAAATTCGTTAAAGAAAATGTCAACAATTTAACTCAAAGAAAATTATTTTCTGAAATAAATTTTCTTTGTATTTTTTTTAATTAATTGACATCATCTGCTTTCAAAAAATATTTTATACTTTTTTTAACAATCAATGCACGAATGCCTTGAATTTTCATTTATTTCCTAATTTTAAAAGTTCGTAAATATTTTTTTTTTCATAAAATAATTTTTTTTTAATTTAAAACAAAAACATAAACTATTGTATTTTATTATTGGTGCAAAAGTTTAGTCACGAAAAAGTTTGTTTTTTATAATATAGGCTTTTTTTAATACCATATATTTTCTACTATATATATATATATATCCTTACATTACAACAGGAACTATAGGTCAATGACTGTTAAAATGTATTATATATATATTTACTGCAGTTAACGATTTGCGTGTTTTTCCTTCATGAACTATACGGAATTGCATTTATATATATTTGTAAGTTTTTAAATAAGTATATATTAAGGTTCTACGAATTTAAAAAAAATCTAAAAATCATCAGATTTAAGGATTTTAGAGTTACCAGGGTATAAGATTCAAAAAATTCAAATTCTTCCACTTTTTATTTAGGGTGAGAAACATACAGAACCTCATAAAACTAAAAATTCTTGTATTAAATAGAATCCAATATTCTTAACTTCAATACATAAATTAAAAATTTTACTAATACTAATATCAGTAAAATAGCAATTTATCTAAAATAAGTGTCACTCTAATATATACCAAGAAGAATACAGCAAAATATTTATACGTTCTAAAAAAAAAAACTCCTGACAATAATTATCTAAAAATAGAAGCCTCAATAAATACTCACTGTCTGTGTAAATACCATTGGAGGGTTAAATTAATATACGTGAACTATTTCAATTATTAAACTATATAGATAAATATAGTTATTTTTTGATCATTATTATTATTAATAAAAAAAATATCATGAAAAAATTTAATTATTTGTTAAAAAAAGTTTTTTTTTCAGATTTTTTGAAAGATTGTGCTTTTCTGTAATTATTAAGTTGTATCAAAGTAATTTTTTTGTTTAAATTAGTTTAGTACTTTTTTTTTGCACGTTTATTATTCATAACATATTTTTTTTTTTTAATATGATATTTAAAAAAAAAAAAAGGAGGCTAACGATGGCAAAAGTTCTAATGAAATTTATTCAGAATATGAATTCAATTTTAGTTAAAAACAAGTTTTCGTCAGCATATATATACGTATATATAAAAGCGTTATGTAATTTTACTCATATTATAATATTTGTGTAATTCATCCAGACGTACATGAGCGAATTTCAAAATATTGTTAATGAAGTACCCTTTAAATCTAGGAGTAACTAGATTTATTTTTTTAAACAGTTTTTAAAAATATGAAGCCATGATGGTAACTAGGAGTGTGTGCTTACTGAAAATTCGAGTCGGGTACACCAAGGTTCGGACTTTTTTCAGATAGGGTTAGCTTTGATCGAGGCTCGAATTGAGGTCTGTAGGTTTAGAATGAGTCAAAAATTTCTTTAGCTTCAAATCCGAAAACCCAAAAAAAACATAATTTTTTACTCGGATACCCAATATTTTGGGTAACTGCACGTTACTTGTTGTGAAAATAGCAATGGTATATTACGACATTTTACCAGAAAAATAAAGAATGGACCAAATCTACATAAATTATCATCCGTGAAACTGTAATTTGGCGCATTATTTTTTTATGTATTATCTTTTCTGGATAATACGTGATTTATGGTCACTGAAAAGAGAAATTTTTATTATAAATTGATTATTAATATATTAATATTTGTGAAATAAGCTCATATAAGTTCTTCCATTACCTCATTTGTGTGAAAATTTATTATATATACGTATACATTTATACATTAACAAAACTGTCCAGTAAACTTTTATTACCAATTTTCTTATTCAACGTACATTTAAATAAAATTATTTAACATTATATGCAATTTTACTGGGTAATAAAAATAGTACTTTTATTAAAATATATTTTACTATAATTATGTATATGCATGTATGAGCAATTTCATACTAAAATTAATAGAATAATTAAGAGTTGGTGACCCATTTGTTTTTAACAAGTTTTAGTCTAATCTGTACCTTATTTCATCAAATATTTTAACAATTCTAATTTTATCTAAAGTAAAAACTACTTTTAGAAGAATTTAACGAAAAATTTAAAATTTGCAATAATAAATTCAAATTAGTAATAAAAATATGAAACCTCAATCAAAATTCAAGTTAACAAAAATTTTCCTAGATCGTTTTAAATTTACCTAAGCCTCCTGAAAGCTCAATACCACTTTTCCAAAAGCTTAAAACATTTAGGAACACTTTAAATATAATTTGAAATTTGATTTTCTTGTCGCGGCCAGAAAGCACGTATTTCCCGGCCGTTACGTGACCGGAAAAGACTTGTTTTCTCGCCACTGACGAAGAAAAATCGCATACGACCCTTGTCCATAAATAAAGAATGACCTAAATCCCAGTTTACCAACTTCAGCTTCACATCGAATGCTAATTTACGTGTGATTTGGGCCATTCTTTACTTTTCTGGACACGGGCTCGTAATATACTATTACATACCTAATAATATATACAATGTTTAATAATTAAAAGATTTGTTACTATTAAACTTGATAATTGAAATAGAATCACTCATTAGCTGTATAAAAATATTAAATTTCAATCTAAAAAAAAAAATTTTTTTTTCTGTAATTAAATTTCAAAGTATATTACTTGAATATTCACGAGAATATTCAGTGCAAAATTTCATTCACATAGTAAATATAATATTATTACGTATATATACATATATATACACATATTTTTTTTTGAATATATGCAATTCTTTTAAAAAAAAACTACTCACGTAATAATGTCAACTCATCATCAAAGTAAAAAAATGTAAAAATAAAATCTGGAATTTCAGAAAATGTAATTTGTATACATTTTGACAGAGCATAATATTTAAACTTTAATTGAAATATATAGTAAATTTTCTAAATTTCGGTTTTTTTCCATCATAATTTAGATTGATCACCAATAAATTATTATATTTATAAAATTGAATGTTTATACATTGAGGTCACGAATATATGAAGTTAACTTACAATAGACAAATATGTATGTATATATATATATATAATAGTTATATATATTCATTGAAATGCAAATGCTATTAACAATCGATTTAGTAAATATATGCAAGTAGTCAACAAATGTATGCATTGAAAGAAAGATTTTTGTTATTAGTATATTGTTTACTTTTTGTTATATTTTAATGAAATACAATTAATTTTGCGTCAATCAAATCATTAATTATTATTTAATTTTCTATTAATACTATAGTCAATTTATATAATGTAACGTTGAATATTATTAAAGTTTTTATATTTTAAATAAATTTTAATGTTAAATTATGTTTAAATTTATGTTTTTTTAAATTATCAACTAAAATTTTAATATAGCTACGCGACTGAAAAAAAGGTTTTTAAAATTTTCAACTTGGAAACTTTTGTTAATATGTATAACAAGTAGCCATGAGCTTTAAAATCATCCAGTGGTTGAAGAACACTTTTCCCAACCTAAAATTTTTCTAAGAACAATTTTTCCACAATATCAAATTTCCGATCGAGTTTGAGAAAAAATGAATGACCCTTTGAAAAAATAGCTTGGGAAAATGTAATCCAACCACGTGTTTACACGGGTTCTAACGGCGATTACTTAGGCTGAAGAGTTATTTCGATAAATTTGATATCATTTTTAGAACATTCTTAGTTATTTTACGACTCCAAAAGTATTTGTTGAAAATCAAACTCCTTAAAAAAATAAATTTTTAAAATTCGACCCTCCTCAAGGAACTTACCATGTCAAGGGACCAGCAATGTTAAAAACATCCGAAAATTTTAAATGGCCGAATATGAATCGAACCCGGTAAATCATATACATAAAATATTTTTATAAATTTAATTTTAAATAAATTTTTTTCAAGGATTTTTGGATAAACTTTTTTATTTCAAAAATTTTATGCATATATGTACTCGAAATCAGTTAATGATTAATTTATTTTTGTTTTATTGATATAGAAATTTTTCTCGAAAGTGAAATGACTTTTAAACATTATAAATAGAAGACTCATATATTCAATATTTGGAATTGATAATTTATTTTCAAAGATGTTTATAAATAATTAACCGTATACTTCTTGTTACTTTATGAATTGCATTTTTTGAGTTGTACAATATCGACGAATTTTTTTTAAGGGAAAAAAGAGTCCCTTCGCTCCAACTTAAAGCTTAGAAAAAATAGACTAAAAAATAGTAGAAAGCTCTTAACTTAAAAGGAGTAACACAAATTATTAAAGTTCTAGATTATATTTCATATCATATTATAAAATTTTATACGACTTTATGTTATAAGTATGTAGGTATATTTTGTACAATTTAATTTATATATTGATATTTAGAGTGGAAATAATTGCCATGGTTCAATATGCCTTTTATTTGCTTTTTTCCCCTCTTCACCCTTCTCAGTCTGGGTCTTTTTCTTTTTTTTCAAGCTCCTCGGTGTTCGGAGGTGAGTGCCTTTTCCTTAAATTAGCCAAAACTACCCTTAAAGGTGGTGTTTTCGCAACTTTCACTTTAGTCCTCCAAGATTTGGTCTATTATGGTTTTTTGGATCGCTGATCACGAAAATCGCGGTCTTTTCAATTAAAAATTAGGTCTTCACCCTTAAATGTTTTATCATTTAAAAAATTATTTACAAATTACAAAAAAATTATTTTGCATAGAAATTTTTTATTATGCTTAAAAAACCCCTTTAAGGGCTGTTTATTATGATCAGCGACCTAAAAAACCCTATTAGGCCAAATCTTGGAGAGCTAAAACGAAAGTAGCGAAAACAGCCCTTTTAGGGGTAGTTTTGGCTAATATAAGGGTGAAGAGTTAAGTTTTAATTGAAAACACATCAATTTTTGTGATTAGCGACCCAAAAAACCCTATTAGATCGAATCTTGGAGGGCTAGAGCGAAAGTACCGAAAACACCCCTTTTAGGGATAGTTTTGGCCAATTTAAGGCTGAAAGGGTAATTTTTCATAATTATAACTTCAATTTTCATGATCAGCGACACAAAAAACCCTTATTAGACCAAATCTTGGAGGGCTAGAGCGAAAGTTGCGAAAACAACCCTTTTATGGGTAGTTTTAGCTAATTTAAGGGTCAAGCCTCAATTTCTCATAGAAAAGACCGATTTTCGGGTTCAGCGACCCAAGAAACCTAAAGTAGACCAAATCTAGTAGTGGCCACAAACAATACCACCAAAACCGTGATTTGACTGGAGTATAATAGGTGTGCATGACGGTTAATTGATTCATGACTGGCAATAAACCCCACGTAGGGGAAAAGCCATAAAAATTTAACATGACAAATTTAAATCAGGATACGAGTAGGTAGAAGTAAGGTATCAATGGAAAACTTCAAGCTGCAAGTTTATGATCGATAGTAATTTTAGGCATCTCTTATATTTCTATTAAGAAGCTACTTCTCTTATGAGAAAATTTTTTATACAATATAACCAAGTACTCATTTAAAAAAAATTTTTTTTAATTTTCAATTACTGAATATATCTATTGGTCATGAACAACTAACGATCAAAACAGTGGGTGACTGGCCATAAAAAAGATTTTGAAGGTTTCATCCATTTTCCAAAGGCCAGTTTTAAGTAATTAACGCTACATTGCCAAAAATAATCAAAAAAATAAAATTTTTTGAATAATATTAAAAATATTGAGTAAGCGAAAATTTGAGATCCTTCTCAGGTTTTCTGGGTCACCGATGACCATTCTGAAATCAGATTTTTCAAATTCAAAATTGCAGACTCGTTATTCCAGATTTCTAGCCTCGAAACCGGCAAACTAAGCTATTTCAATTACTTTAAAAATGAATTACAGTTTTTTGAGTCGTTAATCACTATTACAATATGAGATTTTTGATCAAATAAAGCCTGTAAATGTATACACTAAAATTTTTTGAGATAGCTTAAATTACCTATTTTGAGGTTGGAAACTGAAAAATAAAGGATTTAGAGTCCGCTATTTTGAATTTAAAGATCCGATTTCAGAATCTTCATCAGCGACCCCGAAAACTTAAGGAGTATATCAAAATTGGTCATAATCAATAATAGTTTTCAAAACATTGTATTCTTTTAGTTATTTTGGGTGATGTAACGTTAATTACTCAAAACTAACCATTGGAAAATGGATGAATCTTTCAGATTCGTTTTTAGCGACCAAAAATACGTGTGATTTACCGGGTTGGGTCCATATTAGACCATAAAGTTTTCGAATGAATTTAACAATACTGACGCCTTGACTAAAATGCATCTTAGTAGCCAACTTTTTTTTAATTAACCAAGTCGCTGCTCGCAATGAGATTCACAAGAAAAGTTTTTGTGAATCAATCAAGCCGTTAAGAATTTTAAAATCCACCAGTCAGTTTACAAGATATTTTTCTAAATGTATCTTAGTACCATATTTTTTTATTTTTTTATAAAAAAAATTTTTTAAGAAAAAAAGAAAAACAATTGTTTTTTTAAAAATTTAACTCCATTAAAGATAATTTAAGTGATTTAAAAAAATATATAGTTAAAAGATGTTTTAGAGAAAATTTTTCTAGGTAAAAATTTAAATTTATATAACATGAAGACCTTTTAACAATGCTTTTACATTGTATAACAGTATTATGTTACGAAAAATAAATATAACGTAAACATAAAATAAATTCTATTAAAAAATAAATTACACTTTTTTATTTTATTTTTAACTTGCAAAATTTTATTTTTATTACGTAAAAAATGTTTTATAATTTAAAAAAATGAATAGTTGAAGAAAAAAAAAATAAAATGAATATACCTTTAAATATTAGTTTCAATTTTGAGTAATTGACAAAAAAGCATATAAAATGTAAGTTTTTTAGTCATACATGTAAAAAATGTATTTTAATATTTTTTATACTTTCAAAATTTTATAAAAATAAATATAAATTTTCATTTACATATAAGTAAAATAAATATATATATACAGGATTTATGAAAGGATGCATTAAGATAATATATATAAATATATATATATATTAGCTTGAACGTGATACTTCAAAAAATTTATTTTTTTTTATAAATCCAAAGTTCAAAAAATAAATACTTACGATGGGTTAATGATTTTAAATACTCTTTTAAAAGTAATTCCTAAAAACAATCCGTTTGACACTAGCGGAATTTCGCTTGTGGCTAACGGAATTTTTTTTTGCTTAAAGGATTGCAAATGAACAGAAACGTAAAAATTTTTTTTTTTAATTTATTTTAGTCATTTAAAATATGGTACGTATAGTGTGTACTAATTGAACATTTACTGATTTTTGCTAAATTACCGAAAAAAATCGAAAATTCACAATTTTCAAGTATTTTTTGTTATGTAATTTAATGGGAGTTATACTTTTAACAGCCTAATTCAAAGTAAGAGTTTATTAAAAAATTTTCTGTATCACAAAAATCATCAATAATGGATAGTTTCATTAAAAAATCATAAAATCATAATAATTAAATTTTCAGGATTTCGAATTTTTGGTGCTTAAAGTAACTAAAAATATAAAAATGTAAACAAATTTTAATCCAGACTAATATGTATATCCATAAAGTATTAAATGTCAAAAGCAGCTTAAATATAACCCAACTTTGTACATTTTCTGGAATATGTATATACGAACGACTGAACTAAAATTGACTAATACTACTTATAATACAAGATTTTATTTAACTCCACAATCTATGCTTTATTGTTTTATTTTAATGAGCAAAATATGGTATTTTAATAAAATATTCTAGAAATATTCTTAGAAAATTCATTAAAATAATAGTAAATTTTTAAATATTATTTTCCTTTAAAATTTTCTAGTTGAAAGTATACAATAAACTACCTAACACGCTAGCTTGAAAATTCCCTTTAAAATGAGAATATTCCATTCTAAATATTATAAATGCGTGTATAACAGTAAACGATCCTATTAAAGTATAAAACACGCGAAAGCATTTCAAAATGAAATCCCAACTACATTTATACTTTTTTAATGCATGCTACTAATATACATATACAATTATACAAAAAGGTACCATTATATCTGTTAAATATTTAATTGACACGAAGCAGCGTTTAATATTCTCTGAATTTCAAGAATTTATACAGAAATATTTTCCAGTTTTCAATATTTCAAAGAATATTTAACTTTGCTTTTTTAAATATTTAAAGCCAATTAAAAATTTGATTATTATGAAAAAAAATCAGAAAAAAAATAGAACTCATAACCAGTTTGTGTAAACACAACCTGAATGCATGGAAAATAATTACTTGCAGCTAATTACTGGGTGTATAATACATAAATGTTACGCAACGTTAAAATAGAATTTGCTATTTTTATAATTTGTAATTATCACCTTACTAGTTGTTAAGATTCAAAACAAAAACTATTTTGATTCCCTAATCGTGTACATATTATTCTTTGTCCCGAAATAGAAAATATTCTAAGTCCCTTAATCTGAACTATTTTAACTACCTGAACCTTTCTTATGTTAAGCCCCTAAAATGAAATTATTCTAAATCCCATTTGACCCCCCTCCCTTAAATTAAAAACAAAAATTATTTAAATATACTTTTCTTAAAACTCTAGAAAAAGTATAATTTTAACTAAAAAGTTTATATGTAATTTTTAAAATAACATTACTTAAAACTTACATTTTAAAAATAGAAACTGCATAATACAATGCTTTAATTTTAATATATGCTCAAATAATTATTAAAAAATAAATCCATTTATATTGTATACATATAAAAACTTTTTGTTAAATTTGCATGTTATGTATTAAAGTTTACTAGTATGTTTTATTTTATTTATAAAACACGTAAATCGTGCATAAGGAATTTTAGAAAACTCAGCTAAATGTTATACATTGGAAGTTTATGGATAATATAGAAGAGTTTCGAAGGTACTCTAACTAAATAGTCAACATTTGTCCATTTCAGAATCATAAAGTAAAATGGCATTAGAGAAGTGTGTTATTCAACTTTTTATTTCAGCTCATATACTAATAAAACTAATAAAAATTAATTTCTAAAAGATCATAAAAAATTTTATATAAAATCTAATGTTTGTCAGTAGTTAATTTATATTATTTTTCACTGCAGATCTATAGCTCAATGAAAAAAGAAAGCCACATAATGTCAGTATAATCTGCAATGTTCTCGCGTGTTTTGCCTTTTATATATAAATTTATATAACTGGCAAGACCAACGATTTCTGCATAGAAAACGGAAGGAAATAAACGAAGAGAAGGTAATATAATGAATGGTATATATATAATATATTTTTTTAATATTAGCCTGTCACTTAAAAAATAATACATTACGCGATTAGGCAAGGAAATAAAATTTCGTCCCTGCATGCAGGTTGCTCTGCTTGAATTTGTAATTTCTGAGAATTTGTTTGAAAGGTGCTTTACAATTCAAACAAAATTCAAGCAGAGCAACCCGACATTGTAATTTTCTGAAATTCTGGAATGGGTGTTTAACTTTCATCCCTTATCGCGTATTCTATTTTTGTTTATTTTTATATTTTTGGTCAAAAACGAGTCTTCAAGTAATTAATATAATAGCCTAAGCTTTAATATTTTCATTACGTCCTATTTTCTGGCAATTCCTATTGAGGCTACAAAATTCCGAATAAATGAGATTAAATAAAATACGAGATAATTAAAAATAACTGAAATGCATACAATTACTCACGTAGAATAGATTTTAATTACTACAGAGTCTACAAGGAATAAAATGATGAAACAAATAAACGAAGCTTATATATAAACTAATATTATTATATTAATGTAGACTCCGTATACATGTTGAATGGACAACAAACAGCTCAAAGACTTACTTTGATTATATAACAATCAGGTTGGAAATAATAATGTTCGATAACAATTTAATTTAGGAAAAAAAGAAGAATTTTTAGAAGTTATTTTTCGTATTTTTTATTATGACTCTATCGATGATTAACGAACCAAGAAATCAATTTTTGATTTTTTATCACAACATTGATAGGTGGACGATGTAATTAATCATCTATTTTTTTTTATTATGACCTATCATGTAGTATTTTAATTTGCGATTTTTGCAAATCTCTATATCAAATGTTAATTTTTAAAAATTTTAATTTACAAGAATTTAAATTTTTAATTTATAAAATGATGTTCAGTTCAAACTACTGATCTTAAAAATAGAAGAAATTTTGGTTCCTCAATGAGGAACCTTTGTGATGGTTCAAATTTTGATTTTTGATTTTTCGGCATTTAAGCACGTTTTGGGACCTCAGGAAGCTAAAAAACCGGTTTTAAAAAAAAGTATGTGTATGTGTGTGTGTGTGTGTGTATGTAACCGGTGAAATTTCAGAACCATTATGGAATTAAGACCTAATTTTTTTTTCGAAAAATTTTTTTTTTTTTAAATCTCAAACTACTTTTTTTTTTTTTAATTTGGATGTAATACCTAATTTATTTCCATGAAAGTACTTATATTTGAAAATACAAAAAATACAAAAAACACCAAATTTTTTTTCTCTTTGGACGTAGTACCTAAATTATTTCTATGAGAGTACTAGTTTTAGAAAGTTCGTTTATAGTAATTTTTTTGATCTGATACGGAATTTTTTCAAAATTTTTTTCTCAAAATTAAAAAAACTGCAATATTTTTTTTTTTATGCAATACTTCATTTAATTCCATAAAAGTACTTATATTTGAAAATATGGTTTTTACTCGATATTTCGAATCTGATAATTAATTTTTTGAAAATTTGTTCCAAAATTTTTGATCAATTAAAAAAAACTTTTAAAAGTTAATAGAAATGTATGTATGATTGCATGCTTGTTATCTCTGATATCTGTGGTATATTGAAGTATTAAGCTCATTGTTTGAGGAACTTTAGTGCCAGCTAGTTAGCAGGGTATTTTTTTTATTTTTTGATTCGTCAATCATCGATAGAGTCTTAAATTCATTAATAAGAAAAAAAGAAGAATCCTTTTATTGGAAAAACCCACAAAAAAAACTGACATTTCGGGTTGAGTAGCCAACATTCTGGGTGTCTGGACACCTATACTGAAATCCTTTTGAGTATTGTTTTTTCGATTTTAAAAAGAGAATATTTGCTTCTTTTTGGAAAATAAAAGTTAGTTATTATAAATTAAATTTTTTAAAGAAAACATACAAAGAATTGAATTTATTTGCTTTTTATAGAAAATATCAAGGGCAAAGTTTTAAGCCAAAATTTTAAAATAAAAATTTTTTTATAATAAAACAGTCAATGTATCACGAAAATTTTCAGTTTTTAATAAATTTATATCATCTTTTACAAAAAAAATTAATTAAAAAAAAAGCAATAATGTCAAATAAAATTAATTGATCTAAAAATTTGACATCATCAAGTTTTCACTAATACATTTACAATAAATTTCAATTAATCATTTTTCATAATATTATTCACGTTTTTTTTGTATTACTTTTGAAACAATTAAAAAAAAAAAAAGTTCGGAGGTTTAATGACCCCGTGAGCACGCGTGTTACTACCGAGAAGTCATTGAGGGATCGATGGGGGTAAGCAGGAGAGGAACATGCAGTAAAAGTTACAAAAGCTTATTACCTGTGTATACATACATATATACTTATCTTAGCCGACCTAGTTTCATCTTTGTATGTAAACGTACATGTTAGGCCTATAAGCTCTCCACCTTTTTTTTTTTTGATTTGTGCCAAAGTGACAAGTATAGTTAAATATACATATATCTGTATACTTTAGCCTGGAAGTTTATAAAAAAAACTGAATTGGATTTTTGGGATGATCACTTTTTGGGTACCGTTTAAATTTAGGTACCTTCTACCAAAAAAATAAGAATCTCAAAGTTATTGGCTCATTTGATTTTTCTAAGAATTTGTTTTCCACGCTAAAATAAAAAATATCTTATAGTCGACTCAGAAAAAGTTTTAGTATATATTCATATTAATTAATAACTTATTTTTTTTTTTTAATGAAGCAGATATATCTACTTTTATTTTTATGACCCATGTTTACACACATCTCCTTGATGGCCAATATGAAATTAACTATGGCTATTATTTTATCATTGTCCAAATATATATCTTCCACAAAAAGTTATTCAACGTAAGAAATTCAAAAAATTCACCCTCTACAGAAGACTGATTCACATTTAATAGAATGGGATATTCTACAAACGTATTTAAATTTGACTGATTTATATTTGACACATTACAAATGGAAGATAATCATTTTAAAGAATGATTGAAAAGAATTTCTCTAACCATTTCATCCTTTTTTTCAAAGCTAATGATTCTTTTTACACATAATTTGACATTTTTTTTTTATTAAAAACAAATTTCAGTACCAAAAATGAGGCTAAAATTATCTCAGTAATCTACATTTTATGATAAAAAACAAAAATTAGCTTTGACAAAAGAATGAACAAGATAAAATAATCTATATTATTATTAAATATCCCAATATACTTTCCAACATTAACATACTGTGTTGAGGCTTGAATTAGCAAATTTTGACACAACAAATTTCTAAATTTTACAATTTAAAGTTAAAAGAATTGTAATTTTATATTCCAAAAAAGTCCCATTTTAGTTAATTATATACACATCTACTGAAAAAATGATCAATAATCATTTTAAAATGCAATCAAAAAAACAGTTAACCAAATTTTAAGTAGAGAATTTACCCATATAACAAATCATGCGTTTATAACAAAATTGCCCTTATTTTATTAATCCAAAAAAATATAATCTATAAAATTCATACATATATATTTATATATATATTATAGATATAGTTCATCGATGCTATCAATAATTGAATTCTTATATGATATAAGCCTGATAATTACATAAAATCAATAATAGATAAAATGACAAATAATTTATTGCTTGGTTAATGTTTCGCTAATGTTCTGTTAGAATATGTATGGCAGACCTAATTTCTAGATTATATATTTACAAACCTTTGGTTTTTGTTAAATAAATATAACTGAATTACCAAATTTCTAATTTCATTTTAAATATTAAATATTAATTAAGAAGAATTATTAAACACTAATAAAGAATTTCGACTTTTTTTTCATAAATAATCAATATTTCACCCTTAAAATAGCTAAAACTACCCCTAAAAGGGATGCACTTTGAGCATCCAGGATATGCCCATATAGGTTTTTTGGGTCACCAATCAAGAATTTCAACTTCTTTTTGATAAATAATT
Source organism: Anagrus nilaparvatae (assembly GCA_022575985.1). Taxonomy (NCBI): domain Eukaryota; kingdom Metazoa; phylum Arthropoda; class Insecta; order Hymenoptera; family Mymaridae; genus Anagrus; species Anagrus nilaparvatae. Next base: position 22,369,202 of record JAKSXM010000137.1, read on the forward strand.
AAATTTTCACCTCTAATTTGACTTAAACTACCCTCTAAAAGGGGGTGTTTTTGCTATTTTCGTACTTGGAGCATCCAGGATATGCCCATGTAGGTTATTTGGGTAACTAATCAAGAATTTCGACTTCTTTTTCATAAATAGTAAATATTTTACCCTTAAAATAACTAAAACTATCCCTAAAAAGTGTGTTTTTGATATTTTTGAACTTTGAACGTCCAGGATATGTCCATATAGGGGTTTTTTGGGTCGCTATTCAATAATTTCTACTCCTTTTTTCTGGTGAAATATTGATTATTTATGAAAAAGAAGTCAAAATTCTTGATTAGTGATCCAAAAAACCTATATGGGCATATCCTGGATGTTCAAAGTGCGAAAATAGCAAAAACACCCCTTTTAGGGGTAGTTTTTGCAAATTTAAGGATGAAGCCCCCATTTCTTTACGAAATGACCCCGGTTTTCGTGTTCAGCGACCCAAAAAACCTATAATAGAGCAAATTTCGTGTTCGCCAGTGAAAATACAACCCCCCTCCACCCCCGTATTTTGACTGGAGTAAAAGCTAAATTATATTCTAAGTCCCTAAACCTGGATTATTCCAAGTACCTAAATAAAATCATTCTAAGTTTCTAAGCCTGAATTATTCTAAGTCTCTAAATCAAAATTATTCTACGTCCCTAAACCTGAATTAATTTAAGCCCGCAAATCAAAATTATTCTACGTCCCTAAACTCAGATTATTCCAAGTCCCTAAATCGAAATTATTTTAAGTCCTTAAACCTAAATTATTCTAAGTCTCAAAATTGAAATTATTCTAAGTCCCATTTAACCCCCCCTCTTAAATCGAACAAATTTGACCCCCCCCCCTTAATTTTCACGTTCTTGAAATATCCCCTACATATAAACGTGTTCCATGTTAAAATCTGTTCTTAATTTGTAAAAACGGATAATTGAAAACCAGTTTTGAAATTTTGGCAGTTTTGTTGAATACGGGGATCATTTTCCGAAAAAATCCGTTCCACGGTTTTTTTTTTTGGAGAACGGATTCGTTCAAAAATTATCCGGTTACGGAAGATTTTTGAGACGAGAAAAGTCACCAAACCCAACCATTTCTAACTTGTCCGTCGGCAACAAGAACTACGTGCCAAAATCGCCAATTTTGAACGTCTGTACTCAACATTCACAAAAAAATTTTGTAATAGACGTCGTGGTACTGATGCTACTATCATTTCTGTCCAAAAATCTGGTTTAGCGTTGCAGAATACCATTGTTTGGTTGGTCTGTATCATCATTTAAAAACAAATTTTGTCAAAGAAAAATCGTATTTGATGATAATTGGCCATTAATTTTCCAAATCAGTTTATTCTATTCAGCTTCACCTTGGGTGATAATTAAAGTTCAATTTGGGACACTCTTTTCATTCTAAAAAATAGTATAGGCCTGGAGCATGGTTTTATTTGCGATTTTTTTTGAAAGCATGTCAATGGAATTTCTCGACGGTAATAGGTGAGAAAAATGGTAATATATTAAAAATTTTAACAAAAAATGGCAAAAAAACGTTAAAAATTACCTAAAATGGGCAGTTACGCAAAATTGGACCACGTTAGGTCAAAACGGATTTCGGATTTTGTACCATTTTTTTTTATGTGAGTAGATATGATAATTAGGTATAGAGACCCAATAAACATTCGTGTAGTGTGAGAAAAATGGTAATATATTAAAAAATTTAACAAAAAATAGCAAAAAAACGTTAAAAATGACCTAAAATGGGCAGTTATGCAAAATTGGACCACGTTAGGTCAAAACGGACTTCGGATTTGGAATCAGCTACCTCAAAAACTAAAATTACCGTCAAAAAATTCCATGGACATGCTTTCAAAAAAAATCGCAAATAAAACCATGCTCCAGGCCTATACTAAAAACCAATATTTTAGGATTAGTTAATGAGAAGGTTACAGAAATTTTGTAACCCAGAAATTAATCTTACATAAATCTCAAAGATTATTCATGAATCACAGAGAAATGGAAATAAATTTTCAAGAATATTTGAAACATCAAGGGTTGGGTAACAAAGAAATGTTTTACGTCAATCAAAATTTTCACAGAAATTTTTTTTCAGTGTATTTATATATTATCTATTGTATATCTTTTTGAGCTGCGAATTTCAATTCAAAGTAATACGCGCTCTCGAAGCTATGAGAATATAGAAAAAATTCAAAAGAAATAAAACATTTTAACAAAGACTTCAAAGAATAGGTACTGATATAGATGAATAGATGTATTTACATGAAATTTTTTTTTTTTAATGAAATATTTTCAATTACTTTGCCTATTGATTTTATCGAAACTGCTTTCAAATGGAAAGGATATTTTTAAATGCTGTCACACATTTAGAGATTTGAAAAATTAGGACTTTTCTTTAGAAAATTTGAAATTACTTATGCTAATTAGTAATATTTTTTTTTTATGTTTTCCAAATATAAGGCTTAATAAAATGATCTAAAAGATAGATTATATATTCAACACAGTTAGCTATTTTTATTGAATATAATAAATCGTAGCAAAATCAGTTACCAGAAGCTACCATCACGTATCATGAGGATATTTTGAGTCTCCTTTGGCTCGTGGTTATTTCAAAATCCATTTATCTTATAATAATGTGTTAAAAGCAACAAAAAAAAAATTAAAATCATTAGAATAATACTTAATAATAATAAAAATTTCAATAAATTTAATTTTTAATATTTTTATTAAATTACTACATGCATCTTTTTATAAAAAACATGCTTTTTATGTTACATTATAATTTTATGATTTCTCAATTGTGTAACTCTGGAATTTAGAAATATAACAATTTAATAAATTTATGTAGTTTAAATTTATATAAGATCTATTTTCTTTATTATTCAAAAATTTAAAAATATATTTAAAAAGCTATCTCAGACAAAAAAAAAAATATGTGTATATGTATAAATTAAAATTTTAATGTATATAAATATAAATTATATTACAATTTCTCTTATTGGTCTTTTGTACAATTTTTTAGTCATGATGAAATTTTAATATTCAGTTTGCAACTTTAACGTTCAACGTTATAAATAAATATAAAAAAATCAATAAAAATTAAATAATATTAAAGTAAAATTATCAATGGCAAACTAATAAATTAATCAATTTCAATTTTATAAAGTTTAATTAATGTGCTTAAATAAATATTTATTAAAAAACTCTTTCAAAACACTTTTTAACTTTATGTATGTATAAATTTCATACTAACTATTAATTTATGTTGACCAAATTTAGAGTTCTAAGATCTATCACTTAAATGAAGATTTGATATCATTATTAATACTTATAACTGTAAATAGGATTCTAAGAAGGCATAGCTTCTCTTACTATTTAAGAAAAACTAGATATATATAATATATATATTTTTCATATCACACTCTAATTATCACGATATTTACATATCAAGTTCGAACAGCAAATCATTTTTGAATTCAAACCCATTGGAATTTTCAGTCTCCGATTCTTTCTCATTAGCTTTTTTTACATTGGAAGAATTCTTCTTTTCTCTGTTATTAAATTTCCTCTTATGCACCTTTGACTGATTATTAGGAGCTTCAATAGCAATATTGGCAGTTTTTTGATTCTCTAAACCTCCTTTATGACGTAAAATTGGTTTGACATTTGACTCCTCAGAAACTGAAGTGTTTTTTGAATCTACTTTAAATTTGTGGTCTTCTGCTTCTGAATTTTCACTTTCACTTAACCTGCGCTCATGAGCTCTTTTTTTATTTCTCATCTTACGCTGATTTTTCTTGCGCTGCCCAAGAATACTTGAGTTTGATCTGTTAAAAAGTAATTCAATTTTTAATTTAAATGATTGTTAATTAGCATTTTGAAAAAACGATGTTAAAATTTAATTTAAGTTGGTTACCTGTATAACTGACGAGATACAACTGTATTAAATCTTACAGTCTTTTTTAAACTTGCAGAAACTTCAGAATCAGAATTTAAGTCACCTGAATTGAAGTTGTTAGGTAAAGATGAAATTTGTCTACTATTTTCATCAACACTTGATTCTGAAACTGATCTAATTCGCAAGATGGGTTTCAAAATTCCTTTATAACTTCCATCACTTCCTTGACTGTTATTTTCAAGGGATGATAAAGGTGCTGTATTTTCATCAACACTTGACTCAGAAATTGACCTTGAATACTGCACTCGTTTACTTTTTAATTTTTCTTTTGTGTAACTACTTTGAGAGCTTGAAAGTTCATCTCCACTACTTTCTATAATATTTTTTGGCTCTTCCCGAATATTAGACTCGCTTCTACCATTTCCAGCATTATATTCTGTTTTAGAAGCACATAAATTTACAATAACCTCATTATTATTTCTTATTACTTCAATATTTTTTTCAGTTTCCAATTGTGATTCAATCTAAAAACAAAAAGCTTAGATAAGATTTAGTATTAAAAAAATTTTTGTTCTCATTTAAATATTTCTTACCGTCAAGGCTTGCAATTTATTTTTTATCGATGTGGCACCTGAAAAATCTTTCATTTCCATAAATTGTTCATCTATACCAGAATAATAATGTTCCAAAACTGAACTATTTGATACATTTACAGTTACTACAACATTATTATCCCATGGTTCAATCATTAAAGATTCTGGTAAAATAGCATTTTTTTCAATTTTCAAGCATAATGAATTATAAATAGGGAAAAATCCAGCTCCAATAGAAGTAAGTAAAATATGAAAACCACTGTTATTTTCCAAAATCCTGTGGTTTATAGATTCAGAATCAACATTCTTGACATGAATTGTAAGCGCTAATACATTATCATACAAATTGCAGGTAAATGATGGGCAAGAATATTTTATTTTTGGATTTAAGAAAGATTCATTAATTACTGGATCAGCTTCAATTTTTAATGAATCTTCATCATTTGTAATACCTACTTCATCATTTTCACTTAGGATTGTTATTAATGGATTTTTGGAAGATTCTTGAAGCTCGTATTCTTTCTTACTTTGTTCTTCAAAACTTTTTTCAGGATCAGGACTTCCATGATCACTATCTACACCACTATCTTCTTTGCATGAATCTGTAAATAAAATTACTGAATCACGAATTACTGGTAAGGTGACAATTAACTTTTTGAATTTAGAGTCAAATTTAGCATTTCCATTATCTGGATCTACTCGGTAAGACAATGGTAATTCTAAATGGTATTTTGCTGGTGTTTCACTTTTTATTGACAAATGCTTTTCTTGAACATCTAATATAGCATCTGTAGCTGACTTTAATAAGGGAAGATTTACTTCAATGACTAAATTTTTAGGGATAGCCGAATGAATTTTAGCATCTTTAGAAAATCTAAACTCTTCAAGTTCAAGAGTATTTTGTTGTTTAACAATGAATTTTGGAACTGTATACCCAGAATTTATTTTTTGAGATGTTTTATCAATTGACTTATAATATTTGGAAACAGGAGCTTGTCTTTTAGGCGGCTCTTCAGTTTTATGTAAATATTTTTCCCTTTGTTCATCATAACTAGTCATTAATTTTTGATATATTTCTGTCTCAATATCATTGCCATTATTAAATAACTTTTCACAGGGTGTTCTAATTACAGTTGGTTGACTAACTCCTTTGTACTTAAGATTAGGAAACTTTAAATTGTTGCGATCCAATTTAACCTGTAAAAGAAGTTGTTATAGTTTTTTAATTAACTTTTTTTTAAATATTATTTATCTACCTTAAAATTTTTTTCAATTCCATCTAAAGCTGTTTCATTGAGCAACTTCCTAAAGCCTGAATTCTTATTAGCAATATAGAGAGCATCAGGGTGAAATGCAACATCAAAGACTCGACAACGAACTTTACTTTTATCTAGATCATCTCGAGGTGGTATTAATGTGTATGGAATAGACCATTTAAGACCATGACTACCATCAGAATTCGTTGATGGTTCACTTGAAGGTTTCTCAACTTTGTCACTTTTACAAATGTTAATGAAGCATTTAATACTATCATTGAAACTCGTTTTTAAGACATATCCAGGCTCAGTTTTTACAAAAGTTACATCAAAACCTCTCTCCCGTTCTAGTTGAGTTATTTCCTCTTCATAAAGTTTGCGATTTTCTGGATCATTTATTTCTTCAGCATATTCAGATAAAAGTTTTCGAAATTCTGGTTTTTTCATGCATTCTTTAATTGTATCAAGTTCATCTCGAGTTATATCCAATTCTTCCCATTCTCGTTTCCGTTCTTCATATGTAGAGCTCATAATAAGCTGAATCAAGGAAAAGATGCCAAAATTTTCTTTTTTCTAAATTGAGGTTAATCTTTGGCTTTTTATAATCCAGGTTGTAAATGTTCAAAATCCCGATAAAGACTAAAAAATCAAAATAAAAGGGTGAATAATGAAAAACAAATATTTTTAATACTAAATAGTTTTTAATGTTTATGTTTTACTTTTAACAAGACTACGAATAAATATGGCAACGTCGCAATAGTATAAATACTACGCCATAAAAGTTAATGAGTTATGAGAATAAGTTCTTAATTTATTATTAAGTTCTTAAATTATTATTTAAACAAAACTATATATAAAAAATTAATAGCAATTTTCTTTTCCCCTGCAATTAAAAACATAAAGATAAGTTCATTATCATCTCAGCAGCGGTCAGCGGCTCAGCTGATGCTCCAATAACATCTTTAAAAATAATATACGACGTTGCCACATCGAGTACATACACCTTTGAACCTCGCAAATTCGTATTAAATTTTGCCGAAACTCAATAAAATTGATTATATTTTTACTATGTCAATGCTTCAATAATTGCGAAATATTTTTCTCTTGTTTTTAACATTAAAAATAATAGTTAATAACATAAAAATATCTAAAGGCCCTACTTATTTTATGCAATAATGTTCACGGAAGCCGCAATTATTGTCTTAATGCCAAAAATGCAAGTTGTTCTGTTTACAAATAAAAATGCAGATGCACCTACACAATGATGCTCGTTATTTTTATCTTCATAAAATATGAATGTATATGTGAGATTGGTGATAAATTAGTTAATAATATTATATGTTATTAATTAATATGAATGTAATATACCTGATAAACTTGCAAAAAAAGTTATATTACTTACAACTAAATATGGTGGCGCAACGATAGTGGAAAAATCCCGAAGAGTCGAAGACGCTTACTCTTATAAATTCGGTTTTTTTTACAAATAAAGAATGTTCTTTAAATGTAAATTTATTTTAAAATAAATCTTTTCTTCAACTTTTAAAATAAAGCACAATTTTAGCCAGAAACAAATTTTATTTAAACAATTTTAGACAAAAATATAGAGACAACAAACACGTGTACTAAGTAGACTGGAGAATCGGAGTTCGGACTACTAGCGGCAAAAATTAGTATTTACAAGAGGGTATCCAAAATATATGGCATTTAGTTGATCTCGTAGTTGATTTATAAATCTTGAAATTACCTAAATTATTATCTAAATTAATAAACATCAAGTATTAACAATTTTTCTTAATTCTCAAAAATTTAGCATAAAATTAAATCAGATTTATAATTAAATTAAATAATGTATTTTCAACTATTTTAAAATAGTAAATATACAAATTTCAGTACTGTCGTTACTAATAAATAAAAATAATATAATATCAAGATAATTTTCTTTTTTAGGCAAAAGGATTTTATTTTGGACAAAATAATTATTTTTACTTAAATAGTCTTTTGTTCGTTCTTTTAGAAAATCTAAATCTGGAAAATATTCTTAATAGTCAAAATGGAACATAACTACTTTTTTCTAATTTTTCCAATAATAAAAATTGCAAAATAATAGAAAAAAGTATAGTTATTATTTGCAGTGGCGGAGACAGGGGGGGGGGGGTCACAGGGGTCAATTTTACCTTTTTTTAGCTAATTTTACGTTACATAATTAGCGCGAAATACAATTTTGACCCCCCAAAAAAATTTTAAGGACCTTTTTTAGAAAATTTTTTTAAATTTGATTCAAATGACCCCCCCAAAAAATTTTCTAGATCCGCCTCTGATTTGTTATTTATTAAATTCAGTTGTATCAGATTTTTTTGGCTCTCTGACCCAGTGAACCAGATTGATTGAAGTTTTTAACTGTTTCAAACCTTTTTCAGAACCAGAAGACGAAAAATTTGAAAAAATTAAAAAAACAATCCTGTTTGCCCTTTTCATCAGCACTTTTTTTATTAGAAAACTTCCTTTATAAGAAATTTTAACAAATTCAAATGGTTTTAAGCGAACAAAACCAAAATTTCTAAAAATGCAATAATTTTAAAACTCACATAAATCCATTTATATCAGGTTTTTTGGGCCCCTTGCAATTTTTGGAAAAATAAAAATTTTCAAAAAAATCATGTTTGCCCTTTTCATCAGCACTTTTTTTATAAGAAAACTTGATTTATAAGAAATTTTAACCAATTCAAATGGTTTTAAGCGAACAAAACCAAAATTTCTGAAAATGCAATAATTTTAAAACTCACATAAATCCATTTATATCAGGTTTTTTGGGCCCTGTAACCCGGGGAACCATATTTATATAAGTTTGTAACTGTTTCAAACCTTTTTCAGTACCGAAAGACGAAAAATTTGAAGAAAAAAAAATTGGACATTTTTCCATACATACCCCTTTCGACTTTTGGAAAAATAAAAATTTTCAACAAAATACTGTTTGACCTTTTCATCAGCACTTTTTTTATTAGAAAACTTCTTTTATAAGGAATTTTAACCAATTCAAATGGTTTTAAGCTAATAAAGCCAAAATTTCTAAAAATGAAATAATTTTAAAACTCACTTATAAAATATCAATTGTTCATATAAAATATCATCCAAAGAGAATCTTTTTTATAACCATGGAATATTGTATGCAGTATCAGCATCAGTAGGCCAAAAAATACGTGCTTTATAGTCTTTAACAATAAAAACCATCTAACAGCATATTTATAATCTGGTTCATAAAATTAATTTTATTAGCCAATAAAAATTATTAATTTCATAAAATACTCTCAACTTTCTCTAAATATGATTTATTAAAAGTTGAATACCTGTATATTGAAAAAAAATATTTTCTTATACATCATTAAGTATAGAAGTTCACCTATATAATTTGAGGAATTTAATGATTCGTATAGGACGATTAACACTCTTACTAGAATTAAAATAATTGCCTATATAAGTCAATCATCATTAATTTCTTTGTATTACACTTATATTATAAAAAAAGGCTTATAATCTTAATAGACATATATGTTACATCCCACCATTCTCATAAAAAAAAAAATAAGAAAAAAAAAGAAAGTAAATTTATTTTACTTGAATCCTATATGAAAGAAACAAGATATTACCAAGCAGAAAACATGCGAAATACGTCAGTAGCTTATGTGAATCTAAAACACCATGACTTATATTATTTATTTATTGAATAAAAATGTGCAGGATATGTAATTTTTATTTGATATCTTTGAATATTACGTATTTGACCCAATAAGTGAAATTTGAGATTTTATATGTAAAGTACCATGGATAAATTTACAATTATTTTACAAATTTAAAATAAATTTTTTTTAATAATAATGGAGTGTAAAATATTAATAAACAAAATATTTAAATATATTTTAAGAAGAAAAAATTTGAAAAATTTGATTTTATTATGAGAAGATTTCGAACAAATATTTCAGGGCTTTTAACATGCCTTATGATTATTGGTTTTATTGTAATTTCATCAAGATTAATTATCGATGTGACTTTTAAATTATTAGATGATAGTCAAGATGATAATAATAATTTTTTTAAAATTTCTACAACGATTAGTGATTATTTGATTCAACAAACTTCTAAAGAAACTTCAAAGGTAAATTTTAAAAAAAATTTTTTTTATGGCTTTTATATTGACTGAAATTCATTAGCGATATTGCGTTGTTAAAAATTTCTTAATAACCGTTATCCTGGTTTGGGCCACCTATCGAGCTTAATTTAAATTTTTATTTATTTGATTTATGTAACAATAAATTTCTCTTATAAATAATTTTTTATCGCTTACATTTTGCCAAAAATTTTGAATTTTGCACGCAAAAATTTTCATTTTATTTTTTTACAATTGTATGCATGACTTCTAATTATTATGTAAGAATTACAAGATATTGATCTGTATTACTATTATAATTGCATGTATTTATTTATCATCCGAAAAACCATATAATAACAAACGTTCACTCAGCAAAAATGTGTGTAATTAGGCATGCATATCAATAATGTTTATCAAAATATATTCTATGTGAATAGTTTTATGCAACCGGAAAAATATTTTTTTATATAATTATGCTTCAAAAATTAAATTTTATATTCAATTTCATTTTCATCCCTAAAAATTAGAGCTTTTTTAAAAATTAGGTAAATTTTCTACGAGTAGGGAAACATTTTCATGAGAAAAATTATTTTATTTTATTTGATTGCGCAATAAAATATGAATTTTGCATTTAGTTTGCAGATTTACAGTTTGAAATTTTATAGATCCAGATGATATCTATGGACTCGTTTAAATTTCGCGAAGTGTAAATTTCATGTAACTGGTTCCGCGACTTTATAATTCGTGATATAGATTTCAGTAAGATTCTGTCTCTGCTTAATATTTAACTCTTTGGCATTAAATCCATATCATTCAACCGCTATAAATTACAACTCTTCATTTTTTTTTAATAAATATAATCAAAATTTTATGATCTTAAAAAAAAATATACTATTGTTAAAAATGCATTCAGATTTAACTATATATTTCTAAATGTGTGATCTATATATTTATTTTGTTATAAATTTTTATGGCTCATAAAAAGAAAAAAAAAATGAGAAAAATGCATTTAGAAAAAACTAACAATAAAAAATATGAAATTAAAATTGTATGTAAATATAATATAAACTGAACTAGATATTTTTTTACCCATAAAAAATAATTCTTGAATTTATTTGTTCTTTAATAAAAACAAAAAAACTACAATAAATACTAAAAATATTTTTTTTTTAAACTATGAATATAAATATTCGTTGCATATATATTAGCCTAGATGTTATTGCTAGGATTTGATTATTTTAAAAATTTTTTTACTGAAACTGGCTAGTTGTTCAAAATTGGGATGATAAACATCTTAAAAAAAGCACTTATTAAAAAAAGATTCTGAAAAGTATTTTTCATGAAACCTAAATCGTTTTATAAACTCTAGTCAAAATACGGGAGGGGGGGGGGGGAGTTTGTATTATTACTGGAAACCACCATATTATAGGGTATTATTTATATATACTCCACTTTGAGGGCCCAGATTTGGCACAAGTGGGTTTTTTGGGAATTTTGGTGATTTTTTTAGTTAAAATGAATATTATATCAATATTACGCCCTTAAATTAGCTTAAATTGTGAAAATAGCAATTTAGCATTTTAGGGGTAGTTTTTGCTAATTTGAGGGTAAAATATTAATTTTTTGTAAAACATCCCCAAAATTCTTGATCAGCTATCCAAAAAACCTATAAGGACTAAATCTGGACTCTCAAAGTGCAAAAATATCTACAAAAAAAACCCATTTTGGGGGTAATTTTTGCAAATATTAAGGGATTATATCTGCACATTTTTTTACAAAACGACCCCAAAATTCGTGATAAGCGACCCAAAAACCTATACTAGATTGAATCTGGTAGTTGCCAGTAATAATACAACCAAACCTGTATTTTGACTAGGGTATTTCTAAAATTAATAAACTTTAGAAGAAACCATCAAAAATAAAAAAAAAATTTTACTTATTTTAAATATTTTTCCACTTTACAATAAAATATACCAGTTTTTAAAGAAATTAAATTTAAACTTTTATTTGCTTTTTTTTAAATGATGGGAAAATTTTTTGAATGAATAAAATTATGTGAAATTAAAAACAAATCATTTCTTTTAAATTTTTGATACTTTTCGAAAGTGACACCAAACTACGATTCTCACGATATTATAGTTTTTTTTGGTAGAAAAGAACTTTCAAGACCTAAAATTTTTTTTTTAAGTAGCTGCCTAATATACCCACATATTTAAATTATTATTTAAATTGCACAGTAAAAAAAACACACAAAAAGAAATAAAAAAATAAGTTTGTAAACTTGAATTCTATTAAAACAGCCAATAAACATATATCGTATTGTTTCTTGAATAGTAAATAGATTAAATTATACTTAATAGTTGTAAATATTGCACGGTATATATAATTATTATTTAGCAATAATATAATCTAAAAATTTATAAAATTAATTACATCGATTAACCCACAATTATATAAACATGCTTTATTTTTTTAATACTCGTTTTTAATTTATTGGTTATAATTTAAAAATACCTATTTTTTATTGTTCTAATAATTTATTAACAATGTTCAGATTGTTAGTATTTATACCTAATTTTATTTAACATAAGAAAAATTATTGCTTTTGTTTTATTTATAATATTTATTGTTTTAAACTTTCAAAATTTTCTAAAAATATATTTGAATATTTTTATAACTTTATTTTGTGCATTTATGTTAGAATTATTTATGAATCAAGGCATTTAAATAAATTGAATATATTGAAACTGGTTCTTGTTTTTATTTATAACATTTTATTAATTAAAGTTATAATCAGAAAGTTAATTACTTTTCAATTATCTTGTGATATATATTAATTATATGGCTAGCAATTTTATATGATAAGAAAAAAAAATTCTGATATAAAGGTGAAAATATGAAAATTGAATTACCCTGTTACATATGTGCAGTTGTTATAGGTACACTGTAAAAAGTAACTTTATTATATTAGCAAAAAAATTAGAACATTTTCGAAAAATTAGTAAATTTTCGAAAAAATTTGTAAATAGTCGAAAAAAATCGTAAATTTACTAAATTTAGTATTTTAACAAAAAATTCGAGTATTCTCGATTTTTTTTTGTGAATTCGCAAGAAAAATTGATAATTTACAATTTTTTTTCGAAAATTTACAAAAATATAGTTGTGAATTCACAACTTTTTTCGTAATTTCCCAAAAAAAAAATCGAAAATTCTCGAATTTTTCGATAATATACTAAATTTAGTAAATTTACGATTTTTATCGAATATTTACAAATTTTTTTGAAAATCTACTAATTTTTCGAAAACATTCTATTTTTTTGTTAATCTAAGGAAGTTACTTTTTACAGTGTAATGATGAATGTACCAAATATGGAATACTTTTTCCAATTTCAGGGATTTTTTCTAACCAATTACATAGCTATAGCGTTTCCAGCAATAAAAAAGAAATTTACGACCAATTTTCACAATGTTCAATTTAAATATGCAAATTTATTATCTGTATTCATACTTACACATGCATGCATACATTAATTTTTAATAAAATAAATTAAGGGCTTGCTAAAAAAGGAAATTTTCATAAATTTATTTAATTGTAAATAATTTTTTAGATAACTTTATAATCAGCACCTTTTAAATTTTTAAGAAAAATTTTCGTTAAAGCTTCCAAAAACTTAATTCAGGGTGACCAATGGTCTTTCCATTTACAAAACCTATATAAAGGCTTCTCTTTTTCAAAAAAAACCTGCAAAATATCTTGTTTTCCAAAAACCGTTAGCCCCATTTTTCGTAAAAAAACTGAAAAATTTCGAGAAGCCTATAAACCCAAAAAATTGAGTTCCTAATTTTAACGAGGCGTTGACTAGAAATACTTTATTAAATTTTTCATTAAATTTTGCATACACAATTCTGCATACACATTAAATTTTGCACAATGCATACATTTCGCATTCTATTCTTTTAGAAAAAATACATTTGCTGGTTGTCTATGCATGCATAGGTGTGGGTAAATTTATACATTAAAATGTAACAAGTGCGAATTAAGAATGCTAGAAGCGTGTCTGAATGTTAAAAAAAAGTGCTTTCACCATCTTGTCGCGAATCTTTAATACAAATTTTTTAACTAGCTTTTCCTATTCGCTATACATGTATGCATGTATATGTCATTTATATAAAATGGTATGGAAAAAAAAAACATTACCTGGAATTTAAACTAGTTATTGAGGCTCTTACTTTAATATGAGTATACGTGAGAATACTTTCGACTTAATTCGTACGAAACATACGTAATTTATACTTGTTTTCACTTGTAATTTGTTTTGTTATTACGATATAATTCAAATTAGATAAAATCGTATGTAATTATAAATAAAAAAAAGAAAGTAATTTATTATATAATTTGATCTAAATTTTGATAGACTGTGGTATTTTGTAGGTAGTAAAACATCATGTGACCCCATCATTAGCAGAACTTGAAGACCATGGTGTTACACCAGAAATTAGTGACAATATTTTAATGGTAACTCGTGTAGCAGGTGCTGGTGCTGAAATTTTTGTACTTATTTTACAAAAATTGCAAGGCTACAATGCATTCAAACATGTGAGATTGCCACCAGATGATCAAGGGGCACTTACTGTATTGCAACAAGTGAGTATTTAAAATATCTAATAATTACTTTTTTTTTTTAAATAAAAGAAAATTTTTTTAAACACGTTTTTAAAATACGTACTATTTTATCTTTCGTGAAAATTTTTTCAAATAAATTTTTGTAATTGTTTGACAATTATTTTAATGATTTTAAAGAGTAATCAAAAATTTTTTTACGAAACTTTTTACTATTAGTGTTTTTTTTTTTTTAATTTATTGATTAAGACGGAGAATGGCTCTGTATAAGTATTTAAGGATAATTTGTTGTAATTGCGAAAACTTAATCATCTCCCAAGTTACTTCACTGGGTCATCTAGGAAAAGAACGGCTGAAATTAAATCTTATTTTCTTATATTTATGAGGCTGTAAATTATTTAAAAACGCTGCCAAGCAATTGGCACTATGGTTCCTCATTAGCAATAACAAAATATTCTTAATGGTCTATTTTATCTCACCAAGTAAAATGTCATAAGAAAAATTAATAATGATCCTTTCCTTAATTATTTTAATTAAAAAAAAGATTTTTCTACACCAGTACATAATCTTTTTTTATGATAATTATGTCTGCTAGACAGATTTTGGTGTAAAAGGTGTAGTTATATTGAATTTCTAAAATTAGTACTTCCATAGAAAAAAATTAGGCACTACGTCCATATAAAGAATAAAAAAATTTAGTTTTTTGTATTCTTTGGTGGCAAAAGTTTTCAAAAAATTAAGTATCAGATTAGAAATATCGAGTAAAAACAATAATTCTAGATATTAGTACTTTCTTAAAAAAAATGAAGTACTGCGTCCAAGAAGAAAAAATATTATTGGCAAAAATTTTTCAGAAAAAATTTTTCAAAAAATTATGTATCAGATCCAAAAATTGACTATAAACGATATTTTAAATACTATTATTAAAATAGAAAAAAATGAGGTACTACGTCCAAAATAAAAAAATTTGGTATTTTTTGTATTCTTTGGTGACAGAACGCATAGTTTTATCAAAATAAAATTTTTAAAAATAGCAATTTTCCCATTTAAAATACATTGTTTTTTATTTGTAATGTATTTTAAATGTAAAACTTGCGATTTTTATCACAGACATTTTTTTGCTGGCAGATCTATCAAATTTTTCAACGATTGCTTTAATTTGGGTCGCTGAATATGAATATAATATCCACTTATATCAAAAGTGTCTAAAATTGAACCTCAATAGGCGAATTTCTAGCGATTCTTGTTTATTTATTAATAAAAAATTTTTTTTCAACTTTAGAATCTTTTACTGTAGTATTTTCAAGTAATATGTAGCGGAATTGCAATTGATTTTTAAAATCTTATTAGTCAAGATTACTTAGCAATCAGGATTAAAATAAAATCAGATAAATATTTCGACTTTTATACCCCAAGAGACTCTATAATAACGAATGATTTACGAAGGTTAAATGCGTTTTATATGTCGTATTTCAAAAGAAAATTATATTTTGCAAACAAAAATTACATAATCTACTCGACTATTAGTTTGTGAATGGGTGGTAAATTTAAATATTACTTTTGGGCATCTTTTATCAGATTTCTAGAACCTGAACTATAACCCTAAAATGGAATATTATGGGAAAATTTTATAAAAAATAGAAAAAAAAAAACAAGTGAATTTAGCCTTTAAAATTGTATCAATACTTATTATGTGCATTTTTTAAATTCCTCCTGAATAAAAGATAAAATTTTCAATATAACAGTACGAACTTCACATACTTATTAGTATTATGTAAAGAAATTTTATTTTTAAACTTCACTATAATTAAATTTTTATTATTATTTTATTATCTTTTCTAACAAATTATAAATTTTCTTACTTCAGCTTAATGCAAAATATTTTACAAGTCGAAGGTACTATAAAATTCTTTTGTAAAAGAATCCATACAAAATCATAAAAGTAGATCATAAGAGCATTAAATTTAAAAATCAAAGTTATTTCTCAGTTATTGTACTTGATAGCTGCATTTATTTAAAATTCTTAGTTACATTTGACAATTTACAATTATTCTAGAGACTTTTTTAAAGATATTACAAATTTAATTAAAATCCCCAAAATCAGTTACATTTTCAACCCAAGACACATAAATTATGTAAACTAAAAAAAGTACAATAAGAAAGGATGAACATCATGTTGCATATTATGTATTTAGTATTATAAAATAAAATTCTTACGTAAACATGCGAGCTTCATTGTTTATAAATGGTATTTTACAATAAACTAAAAAGTGATTGATAATTTAACAACATTTATAGTTACATTCTCTCCTACAAAACTTTCGTTTGTGTATTCTCTAGAACTGATATTATAAAAAAAAATAACAGATTCAATATTATAAGGTCAAATGCATGTACATTCCTTTCAAATATAAATTTTAAATTTAATATCAAAAAGTTATGAAATTATATATATTTGTTATGGGTACCCTTTGTTATTAAGTTCAATTTAATACTTTTGTAACATTAAAAAATACAAAGTTTTTTTTTTTTAGTAACAAGATTTGATTATTTTTTTGCAATAAATTAACATGTAAAAAAAATAATTTTAAAACACGATTTTAATTTTTTAAGTTGTAAATGTCTTGATCATACTGTGCACTGCATGATTTTTTTATTTAAATATAAAAAGGATATTAAAAAAAAGTACCCTAAAGGTTATTTTAATAATATAAGATAAAATTTTATTTTTGGATTAAAATTGAAGTGAATGTTCATTACCATATTGTAATTTATGTTATTAATTTTATTTATAAATTTTGTATTTTTATTTTTTTTAATTAAACTTTCAATGTTTTTATATAAGGAGCATTTCATAACGAAATTCATTTGTTTTAATGCTTAAAATTTTGATTATTATCTAATGAAAAATATTTTTAACTGGTTTGTGTTTTCACACAACCAGCAATCATGGAACATGTTCCCTTATAACAGTTTTAAAGTTTACTCCCTAATTATTATATGTCCTAAAACTGAAATTACAATGAATCCCGAAATATAAATTATCCTAAGTCCATAAAACTAAAGTACTCTAAGTTTTTGTTTTTATTAGGCCCTGACTCTCACTTTAAATTATTCTAAGTCCCTAAATTGAAAATATTTTAAGTCCATTTAATCTCTACCCCTAAAAATTTCACTTAATAACCCCCCACCCCTGTTAAAATTTATGGATAAAGTTTCCCTCTAAGTATTAATAGTATAAATTCTATATATGTATACGCCAAAAAAATTATGGAAAAAGAGCAGATTTTCAGCTGGTAGAAATACAGGACCCTTGCAAATAATGATTAACGATTGTTTTTATACGGAAAAAAATTCCGCTTGCAGTAGAAAAATGGATGGTTTTTTTTTGCTAAATTTTTTTACCAATTAAATAAAAGCTTGCGAGGATTTTTTTAAGGCTTCAAATCATTTCTAATCACAAAATAGATTAAACCCGCTTGCAAAAAATTTCTACCAAAAAGTATCTCCTTTATTTCCCGTGTATTTCAAAGAGGGTCAGATCCATAAAGCACCTCTAGAAAGGGGAGGGAAGCAAATTCCCAAAAAAAACGCCTAAAATCCATAAAATTTCCAAAAAAAATTTTCAAAATAAATACAATAATTATGCTCTGGAGGTGGCGATGGCCCCCCCCCCCCTCCACTAAATCCACCACTGATTCCAAATGACCTATAAAAACAGCACTCTAGACGTTTTGGAAATCGCAAAGTCAATTAAAATTTTCGCTAAAATTAAAGTTTGCCATTATTTTTAATTACTGTAGGAAACTACCGTTGCCCATTATATTATAAGATATTCTGAGATTAAATGATTAATTTGACACGAAATGTTTCATATATTATAAAAAAAATTATAAATTTGAAATATAATTATAACATTATAATCTGACATAATGAATAATAAATTTACACTTTTATATCCCATAAAATAAATTTGCGTAAATAATTAAATTTTTATAAAAAATTATATAATTTTTAAAAATGATTAAATACTTTTAAATACCCATAAATATACTGTTACTTTAACGATTTTTGAAATTATATTGACTAGAAAAAAAATCAGGAAAATAAATTTTTGCATAAATATTAGTAAAATAAATTCAGCTAACACAAATTTCAGAATGCCTAAAGTTATATTTTAAAAAATTATTTCAGCAACAATATTTTTTACGAAAAAAAATTTTTATATTTTTGAATCTTTTTACTAGTGTAAGACTAACATCATTTTGTAGAAAGTATATATTTGAAATTCTAATTTCATTAATAATCATTTTTGGAAAAACGTGATGCTGGTTTAAGAGCGTTTATATATTATATAAAGACAACTAGAGATAATTTTCTTTCACTAAATACTTGAGAAAAATATTCATCCTAATTTAAAGTCTCCTGAATTGGAAAAATTATTTCGAAAGTCTTTTGCCCCGTAGCAAGTAAATTTAATCAACAGTTACTTTTCTCTTTTAAATATTAATTAATGAAAAATTCCTAATTTATTTTTTAATAAAATCGTAGTGGATTCTTTGCAAAAAAAGTCTAAGAACTTCGGTTACCTTTTGAGTTAAAAAATAGCGTATTTATTGATATTTAATTTGCAGTAATTTAGTATAAAATAATTGGGTTATTAAGGCAATAAATATAACATTTATCGCTTTTAGCCTTTATCATGCGTTGTCTTATCACTATAGCTTTCGCAAAAGATAAAGTATTATCAAAAGGGAAAAACGTAATAAGTTTATGAAAAGTCGTTCAAATTTTAATTCCGCTTTTAAAAAGTATGTTATGTGCACTTTTTTTAAAGTCAAGGATCCACAGTTAAATAACCCAAAAAAGTTAGAATATTAATTAATAATTCTTGTTCAGGATTTAAACCCCTGTAATAATTAGAAAAATACATGATAAGCAGAGTGAAATATATGTCACTGCCTTATAATTTTTCCAGTTTCCTTTTTGTGCCTGAATAATATAATAAAATGAATCAACCATGCAATTTCTAGTTTAAAATTTGACTTTACTTTTATCTTTCAAAGCTCTTTACAACTTTCAGAAATTTCGCACTAGTAGTATAAATCAATAAAATAAAAATAAAATGAGATATTCGATAAAATTTATGATAGAACAAAAATAAAACTGTACGTAAATAAATAAAAAACTGGTTTTAATAATAAAGAATTATATTTTTTATTTGTTATCAGGAGCTCTTAGTCGAAGAAATCACGAGTATTATCAGACAGGAAGCAATCCCGTTATCTTTTGATGGAGATGTACGCTTTTTAAATTTTTCAGCATTTGGCAGACAAGCTCCGGCTTACGTATCTTTAATAAGAGATCCATTAGATCCAAAAACATTAGATAGGTAAATATTTAATCATTTTTCTTATATTTTATAAGAATTCTAGATATTTAATTCAAATTTATGCATTTTTATTAAAAAGGCACACCGCTATGAATAATATTATTTTATTATAATTCTCGCCCACGATGAAATGTTTTATCTGGTATTAAGAAATTTTTGTTTTAAATACATTATTTATTTTGTATTATTTAGATTCAAAAGGGGCGATTCTTCTACTATTTATAGAGGTTCGGTATCGTATTTCTGTGGGCATGATCCTAGGTGTTCGTAAGTATTTCAAAATATTTAATTTTATGGTGCAATTTTAATAGATTTATAATTTTTTGAAATTTTAGGATAAGAAATAACAAATGGGCACTTGAACAAGCCAAAGCTACTGTAAATAGATGGTATCGTGTTGTTGGTGTTTTAGACAATATTAGTGAAACTATCAAAGTTTTAGAAATAAAGTTTCCTTATTTTTTTGAAGGGGCAACTGAAATTTATGAGAAAATTCGTAAGTAATTTATCTTTTTTTAATATTCTAAAAAATATAATAAATAATTGTTTTTAGGACCTAAAAAAAGGAATATTTACAACAATACATCAATTTTAAAACCTTCGTCGAGAAAACGCTTAAAATTATTATTAAAAACTGAATTTGAATTTTATGATTGGATTAAAAATCGACTTTTGAAAATGTATAAATATAACATTTAGATGGTAAATTAGAAATCTTTTTTACCATTAAATGCTAGACATTTTCATAAAATAGTAAACTGCCTTACCAACTTTCCATAAAACAATTTTAGAAGGCGGTAGAATCAAATTTTTTTATCAAAAGTATTTTTTAATTTTTTTATGTATAATTTCATACTTGTAAATAATTTTAAAAAATTAATTTTTAAGTTTATAATTAACATTAATGATTAAATTTGTTTATAGCATTAAAATATTATAGAAATGTGTAAACTTATATTATTTTAGAATTAATTTTTAGACTAAGATATTTATAACAAAATTTTGAATTGATAATTTGTAAATTTGTAAATATTTAATTTTAAAAAATAAGTTACCATTATTCTTAGATACCACCTATAATTTTTTTTAAATATATCTTAAATGGGATTAATTTAACTTTTTCATGAATTATAATTGTGATTTGTTTTAATCAGAATTCAAAATTTATATGAAACTTTAGACAAAAGATTATTAAAAATTGAATAAATAAAAATACTTTTTGTTAAACGTTATATCAGTTTTGTTTATTTACACAATGAAAAATCAAAAGAACAAACAAAATATTGTTAGAACAGTATCTATTTAAGTAATATTATAAAAAACTTTTAAGGCAGTTATAAATAGAAAATTTGTAGAAAAATTCAATGATTTAAAGTCATTTATGATATATTTTATATATTTAAAAAAGTTCTGTCTTTTTGTTGTTCATTTGAAGTATATACCAATGATAATTTAGTTAATTTATCATTTTTTCTTTGCATCTTTAAGACCTGCACCAGCGTTAAATTTGAAAAATATTATGTCACCATCTTCTACTACGTAATTCCTTCCTTGTTGTCTATATTTTCCAGCAGCCTGAAACAAATTTTTTACTTAATAATAGTTAATTACTTAATTACTCTAAAAAATGAAAGAAAAGTCTTTTTTTGTGGTTTTTAACGATGGGATAGCTTCAATTTTAATTACAACCTGCTTTTTAAGAATTTTTCTCATAAAATTTAAAGTTCAAGCATTAAACCAGGGTATATTATTTATTTTAAAAACGTTTTTTTAACTTTAGTTACCCCATGAAATTAGGTGCTATTAACAAAACAAATTATATTCCCGGAATTTCATCAAAGTTATAGTTCTCCCACAAAATACCTTGGGGTCTTGTGGAACAAATTTTAGGTCCTTAAGAATCAAAGTAACTTTTATGTGCTCGGTGACAATTATAAAATATAAACTAATTAAATAAAATTGCAGGGACTTATTTTTTAACAAATAGCATTTAAATTAGTGTTTAATAATAATTTAGCATTTAATTTACTTTGACAGCAGATTCTGAGCCTTCATTTTTAAAGTCTTCAAATTTCATAACTTCAGCCATAATAAAACCTTTCTCAAAATCTGTATGAATTTTTCCAGCAGCCTGTGGTGCTTTAAAACCTTTCTGTAAATATAAAATTTCACAAAATTTAATAAAATTAATCTACATTAATTAATTAAATAAATTTTATCAATTACCTGAATAGTCCAAGCTTTAACTTCATCAGGTCCTGCTGTGAAGAAATAAATTAATTGCAATGCTTTGTATCCATGAACAATAATTTTATCCAGTGCACTAAAAAATATAAAAATTTCCTGGTCAATTTTAAGTATATTATCTGTCATCAATACAAAATAACTAAAGCTTATTTACAAAAGTTAATAAACGGTTTAAAAAGAACAATTTTTTTTTTTTGAACGTAATTGAGACAACGTTACGAATTTTTACGAGCGTGAAACCAATTGTAAAAAAATCCTGTGATTTAACAATAGAGAAACTTTTCAATTTTATTTTTTATTTCTTATTATTTTCGAAGGGGACATTCTGCTGACTTAAAAAAAAAATCTTTTTTTTTCTCATGAAAAAGTTTTAAAAAAATTTTATTTGATCAATTGTAATACCATAAAAAATACTTTAATAATACTAATAAAAAGAATTTTGGTTTTGAAAATTATTACAATTAATTTCTAGAATAACTATATAATTCAATATAAACTTAATAATTTAATGACACTAGTTTTAAAAAAAGGGTCATAAGCAAAACAAAAGTATTTGAAGCAAAATTTTGTCCTATATGAAAGCAATCAAGTGATATAATAACAGGGCACTAAAAAATACTTTTACAATGATAGCTCTTTAAAAATGACGATTTTTTTATTTGCTTCATGGAAAACACATTAAAAATAAAAAAACGATTTATTACTAAAAAATTTTTTGAAATTATTTTGATAAATATCAGTTAGGTTAAAAGAACTGCAGTTTCCCATCAATAACTCTATTAATTTAAATTATTTGAATTCTGATAAAAATTTTGTTTAAAATCCTTAGAAATGATTTTTGTTTTAAAAATTACACACTAATGCATATAATATAAAACTCTTTTCTCTGAGAAACCAAAAAAAAGCAGAAAGTAAAAAAATAATGAACTATTTTAAGCTAATGATCATAATATGCATAATAATATTGAATATAAACGACAGTTAAAAATTATAAGTAAAATATAAAAATTTCACACAAAAAAGTAAAAGCCAAAGTTTAACTAATTTAACTACTATAATAATAATGAAGATTTTATAGTTTTAAGTCCCAAGAAGGGTGTCTAGACAATATATAAAACTAACTATTACTTTGTATATTATAGTATATTACCGAATATTATGCACTTTTTGCAAAAATAACTTTCTTCTCACGATATAATTTAGAAAAATTTTTTAAATATTTTACACACATACCTTGTTACTTTTGATTCTTCGCAATATTTTTCACGTTCTAATGGTTCCATATCTAATAATTTATTTTCAAAAATACCACTGAATGGTATTAACAATGCACCTGGGTCATTTTTGTCTACCCATTCTTTAATCTTGATTAACCTGGTTAATTAAAATATTGTGCCATTAGTAAATTGGTGGTTTTTTGATGCAAAAATTTTCTTACCATTTATTTTTTTTACGGATGTAATCCTTTTCTGATAAATTGACTAAATATATCATAGGTTTTGATGTGAGGAATAGATACTTATTTAATACTTCAATCTGTAAAAATTCATTGTTTTTTTAGTTTTAGTAATTTTTGAGCAGGTATCAGTTTTCAGAGCTAGGCAAATGGAACATACTCTACAGTTATTTAAATTGTCTGAAGTTACTTGTATCAAACAACTTAAAGAATTTTCAATTTTTCGAGCCTGAAGAGTAATGATAGATTTTTAATTAAAAAATGCTATTTGTGGATTAAATTGGTATTTATTTGCGCAAAAAATTGAACATATGCATCTAACTTTTCGGAGATTTAAAATCATTTTTCGGTGTTTATAAAAGAAAAAACTTATTGCCTGAATGGCTTTTAAAATATTTAAAACTTTGTTCTAATACCAATTTATTGATTTTTTTAGGTCCCGGGCTTTTAGGGTTAAATAAAAACGAAAAATCGACTATTAAAGTGGCTAATACCCCATTTCAGTTAAAAAAAAATATTTTCCAACTGACCTAACTCTGATAAATTTTATTATTAAACATATTACCTCATTTACACTCCAATCTGCGAATCTTATGTGATTTTTGTCATCCACTATGACTCCTTTAACCTTTAGAAGAGTATCCTAAAAAAAAAATAATAAAAAATTTTTGAAAATTTCTAAATAAATGTTTATCTGCACATATGTAATTTAAAATTTAATCTATAATTTTTGATAAATATCTTATTGCCATTAAAAAGAATTATCTAAAATTTCAGTATTATCAAAAATGACTTTTACCGAGAATCATCCTTTGAAAAAAATTATATCCAAAATAGAACGAATAAAAAAACTTAGAATGGTAGATGAAAAAAATAACTATAAAAAAGTTTTTATTGCCTCTTTGTTTTTTTAGTTTCGTAAATTACCCTACTAAAAATTTTAACGAATGCATGAGAATAATATAAAAGAGAATCGATTTGATCGAAATTTATTCTAGGAAATATATAATTCTTTTTGATTTTTTTTTTAAAGTACGAATCGTAATATAATTTTATACTTTTGGTATTTATTTTCAAATAGTTTCAATTATTTAAAATTATTATTTCGAGGATTATTCGATAAGAAATTTTTGATGCGAACTATGTCTTATAATAATGGGGTTTGTGGCACTAGGACAAACAATAAATAAGGATATTCAGGTAGCTTTTCAATTTGTTTAAAATATTTTCTGAGAATGGGGTCATTGTTGCCCTTAAGTTAACGCACAAATATTTTCTTTTGAGAATGGGGGGTGGGTGAGAATAAATAGTACATTTTGAACAAAATTTTATATTGACAAAAATAGTGAATTGAATATCTCCAAAGGTATGGTAACTGAGTCGCAAAACTATATGGCCTATGTCACCCGCAGATTTTTGTTATTTACTTTGATACCGAAATTTCTTAAATTTACAAATAATATTTTCTATAAAAAACTAGACAAATGCAGTTAATGTGCTCAAATAAAAAACCTCAAAAATGTAATTATTTGAAAAAACACAAAAATCCAACAAAAACCCCTGACGAGTAAGGAACCTATGGACCTCTTGCTCCAAAGGCTAATTAGGTTACTAGGAAAAATCATTCATTTTATGGATATTTCAGTCGAAGTGTTACAGTGGCTTCGACCTCGACTTCACCTCGGATGAAAAGTGACTCCAGAGGGTAAGGTAAAAAATGGTTCAAACAAAAAATAACAAAAGCGCATAATTATAAACTTTGTTTCTGTATAAATATAAGAAATCAATAACTAATTACGCAAAGAAATAAAAACAAGTAAAAAAGTTATAACATATATACAAAATTTAATTATATATGCAAAGTTTTATTTTAAAACATATCCTATACTAAAATTACCAACGAAATAATAAAAATATTATTACCAAAATACTAATTATCAAAAAGCAGAAATTAATATTTAGCAAAAAACATGCTAAAATAATAACTTATAAATATACGGACCAATTTTTTTTCTTAGAACTATAAGAACATAAAATTTTGTTTTTTTTTTTAACCCTCTTATTCCTTTGAATACACCCTCGCAATTTAATAATTTGACTCTTATTTTAAAAAAATTTAACAGTGTAATTTTACTTTTTGCTTTATAGTATTTTTTTAATTGCTAATTACTTTGTTAAAGACTTTAGCTGTTATTATTATTTTTTACGATTTTTTTTCTTTTTTTTCGTACGAGTTAGCGATGATTAAGGTGTAACATGAAAGAGTATTTATTTTAAATGTTCAAAAGTTTAGATATAAGTAATTTTTACTCAAGTTAATTTTTAACTGTTCAGAAGTTGTCTTAAGAATTCTAATTTTTGTTTTTCAGTAAAAAAAATGATAAAACTCACATAATCAGGCTTTAATTTCTTATCATTTCCCCTAACGACCAATTTTTCCAATTTTTCTAAATCTTTATTCAAAGTTTCAATATCCTTTAATCGTAATTCTTCATTTATAATTTCTAAGTCTCGAACAGGATTAACATCACCTTCAATATGCGTAACGTCATCATCTTCGAATGCTCCTGTTCAAACAAAGGCAGAAAAAGAAAAAAAAAATTATTTATTGCAAACTTACCTAACAATTATTTTCTTAAAATAAAAATAAAAATTTAAGTATTAAAATATAATATTTGTTTTCTAAGAATAACCTTCATTTTTTTTTCTTTTTTAAATTATTTCTTGGGACAATCCTGCAAGAAAACTGAGATAAATGATGCTTTATATATTTTTGACCATTTTTTTTTTTTTTTTTGATGACTCGAGAGACATCGCGGAAATTAGTGATTACGTTTATCTTCTTTTTTTATTGTTTCTTTCAAAGAAATTTTAAGGATTAAAAGATATGATGTAAGATCTGAGATACAAAAAATTTTTCATTGTAAAATCCGTCTTATTGAAATCCAATTATTTTATATAAAAAAAACTGCAGAATTTTTCGTAAAAAAAATTTATTTTTAAAAAATTGATATTTTTTGTCATATTTTTATAAAATTTGTTTAAATATAGAAAAATCGAGTTAAAAAAATGAGCCTCCAGGGTGTCACAGTTGGGTATATATTTTAAAACTGATGCTTCTTATATTGTAAACATAAAAATTACCTAGTTTAAAAGGAAAATATGCATCACCTTTTATGCACAATAATTGAGAAACTAATAATCTATAAGTGGAGAAGTTTATAATATAGAAATGCAAAACATTTTTTTTATAATTCTTTAATAAAGTCCTGAAGCATATTTTCGAGACAGACGCCATGTATTAAACGCATATAAGTATGCACATAAAAAGATTTTTTAAAAAACGTTCGTTATACTATTGAATGTAGAAAATTGATTTCTTTAAAAGATGGAAAATGTAAAGTAAAGGCGAATAATTTAAAAAATAAAGAAATTTTTGAAATAAATGAGAATTTTTTACTTACGACAAAGATGGAAAATGCCATCACATGCACTGATATGTGATAAAAATGCATTTCCTAAGCCTTGGCCTTCTGCTGCACCCTTAACTAACCCAGCAATATCGACGACATTAAGAAAAGCTGGTACTTTGCTGTAAAATATTTAAAAAAATTTTTTGCGCATAAAATGACATAGAGCACTTAAATAAATAAACTTTATCAGTTATCTCTTTCTAGTTATTAAGTAATTAGCTTTTGATCCTAAATTTACGGCAAATTAAACCGGATTTTCATTATCGAAATGCATACAAATTTATGCGAATAGGTAGACACGTGACTAAAACTATTACGAATAATATAAATGTAAATTATTTAAAGACACCCTTTTGGATATAATATGCTTTGAACAATATTGTCACGTGTGGCTTCCTATCATCGTGTAGTTATATTACAATTTATTTATCCTTTGACCTATGATGAGATCAAGATTCGGAAGATAATTATTCTCAATTTTTAACCTATTTTTTTAGAAAAATATTTTTTATTACTGAGTTCTCAAATAAATACCTAATATTATGTGGAACCTAAAAATTAAATCAGTGGAGGGGTAAACTATGCACTTTATTAGAACCCTATAAACCTAGGCTCCATTAATAATTAATAGCAAAAGGAAAAATTAAAAACTGAAATTGAATAATCTAAGAATCTCATTAAATAAATTACCAGTTTTATTTTTGTATATATGTAAATTAAGTCAAACTGACAAAACGGTTTTTTATAAAGTATTATTGAACTAAAAAATTCGTTGATCTGCATTGCAGATCACGTATATAAATAAATTTTGTTTCGATTTTAGATACATAAACGTGCTCGAGGCCACAAAAATTTTTTTTATATAAAATAAAACGAAGACGTATGGTAATTTTGTATTTATTCCAAGTCAATTCACTACGATCTCTATCCGCAGTAAGTTAAGTTTTATAACAATGGCGCTTATAATATTAGATACAAGGAGAAAAATTTTAAAATAAAATTTTTTTTACGCAAAGTCTTTAAATTATATTGGCATATTTAAAAAAGCCTAAAGCAATGAATTTTTCTTTTATGAATTTAATTTTTATAACTGAATAAAAGATGTTTTATAAAATTATTATTTTTTATCAAAGTAAATATTTATAACTCACCTAGCAGGTTTATGATATTCACATAAGTAATCGAATCTTGTATCTGGTACAGGTACCCTACGTAACTGATAAATATAAACATAGTTAGACAAAATTGTAAATAAAGTTATTATTTTTTGAGTACTATTTTAAGTGAGTTTTTTGGTAGAATTAATTTTTTGAGGGCTAAATTATAAAAAGTTTTTGCTTAAATTTTCAAGTGAAAATGGACTATAGAATTTTTTTACTTTTTAGTTTTTTTTCACAGTGAGTTCAAAAATAAATAATGCAAAATTTTTAATTTTGACAATTTATTAATTTATCAATTATTTACATAAAATTATATCAATATAATCATTTTTATGAAGGTAAAGAACACTGAAAATCTGTTAAATCGTCATCTTCCTCATCATTTTTCAAAGCAGCAGAAGTTCTATTAAAATGAACATGTGATAAATTTTCAGATATTTTAGATTTTTCTGTTTTAGCACTTAATTTTTTTTCTTTATAACATTCAATACTGTATGGATTAATTTGTTTTTTAATATTAATAGCCGCAACTCTAATAATTTCAAGATTTGCTTCCATTCTGTTTAAAACTTCTTTATAAATTGAGCTTTCAGTTTTTGAACAACGAGCTTTTAAATAAACTCCCATATAAACGAGTGCTGATGTTTCAGCTGACATGCCTGGAAATTTTGGTCTTATATCACCAGCACGTATTATTGCTTTTATTAACATTGTTGATTCAATGCCTTGTTCTAAATAACCTAATGTTGGTAATGATTTTATATCTAATGGTTCTAAATTGTGTGGAAAATGTATTTCTATTATTGAATATTTTAAAAAATTTTTTATAAATTTTATTTTACAGTCATCACTGCAAAATAAATATAACTTGTTTTTATAACAAACAGCTTTATCATTTTCACCGGGTATTAGCCTTCGTTTAGGTAAATTTTCCACATATGTTACTATACAAAATCCACCACTGGTTAGTAATTTTTTGGTATTTTGAGACTCCATGTCAATTTTATCATTTATTTCAACTGGAAATTCCTCAGGCATTTTAATTTTTTCAAAACATTTTAGATCCTTTATTGGTTTTACTTTAAAATTTTCTAAATGCTTCTCACAGAACCAATAATATAAACTTTGAAATTGCACCAATCCATAACGTGGCTTTGTTGTATCCATAGCATCAAAGCATCTATCGTAAGTAGCACATCCAGGACAAAAAAATTCAAACTTACTTTGCCTATCTTTGAATTCTGAAATTTTTACGCCCATACAATCCAAATCATATACTTTTTCATAACCTGCTTCACGAACATACTTTAAAAATTTATAGAATGTTAATTTTATTTCATCGTCCATTGATCTCCAAACGCTAGCTTTGCTTTTAGTTCCATCAATTGAAATAATGTTGCAATATTGATATCTTAACCAATCTAAAAATTCGTGACTTTTTCTTTCCCACTCTATATAAGTTTGTTCGTGGCAGAAACAGTCGGCAATGAAGCTTTTATCATTTTCTACAATTTCGATTGTGTATTCTAACGAAGATTCAATGCTAACAAAAATTAATGGATTTAAACTAATAGATTCAAGTATTTCAATTTCTTTAACACTGTTTGGAAAACCATCTAGAACCCAGCCTTGAATTAATGCTTTCGAGTTTGAGACCAAAAGTCGTAAAGCAGCAATTATTAATTGCTCAGATACGAATTGTCCACTTTTGATATTTTCTTTTATACAATCCGCTAAATAAGTCCATGGAAAATTTGTTAATACATTATGAATAGCTAAATCTTCAGAAATCAATTGAAAACCATAAGTATCGGCGAATCTTTTTGCTAAAGTAGTTTTACCACATTTCGGAGGTCCTATTATTGATAATTTTAAGGGTATCAATGGTTTTAATGGATCTTGGCAAATATATTTTAATGGATCTGCTTGAAATTCAGATAATGCTTTACTACCAATTATGAAATAAATGTATTGACGATGTATTACAGGGAAAATTTCTGCTGTTAAAGCAGCTGGTAAATACATTTGAAAAGGATTATTTTTATGAAAAATTTGTACTGGACAATTTCTGCCAAATGAACTTAAAAAATAGTAACCAGTTATTAACAAAGTTTCTGCAATATTTCTATCAATTAATTTTACATTCTCAAAAAATGATCTTGTTCTGCAATTAATAGAGTCCACTACTCGTAAAATATTTAAATAAACTTTTTCTAAATCTTCATTCGCATTTATTTCAAACCAAGTTAATTCTGTTTTTAAAGAATTTCGTAAATAATTCAAATTTTCAATAGATTTATCATAAGTTTTTTCAATTTGTATTGCTAATTGTTCCTTGATGCTATCTTCATCCCAAGGAACTGTTTCTAATGTTGGAGGAGGATTCATACTTTCATACATATTTACTAGTTCTTCATGTTGTTCTACAGTTAAAAATATATCCAAATCGTTTTGAAAGCTTACTGATAGATTTTTGGACGGCTCTTCATAATTAAAAAAATTTTCTGATTGATTTGATATTGATTCTTCGTTAGCATA